>JADMNL010000029.1:156773750-158075000 GCA_016271365.2 Neoceratodus forsteri
TGTTGATACTGGGCCGCGCTGGCAGATTCTAGTTACTGCAGGTGAGAGGTGAGGTTGCATGCTGTGTGATGTTCTGGACAATAGTCATGGGAAACTGCTGTAGACTGCACAGTGACAGGTGTCCACTTGCCCCTACACAGATCGCCATGACTGAGCAGAGACAAGGTGAGGGTGAGGACGGGTGGACGAGGAGGAGGCCCAACTTACAGCAGTGAGACAGAGGCCTCTTCCAGGCCTACCTGGATGAGGAGCCAGTACTGAGTGGATGGAGGGCACCTCAGTCCCGCGGCTGCATGGGAGGGGTAGTTGGTGGAGTGAACCTGCACAGAAGCCACCAGCGCTCTGTGCAGGAATGCAAGAAGAAGATGGGGACAGACTGCAGGAGGTTGAAGGAGAAGGTGGCAGCCTCAGGTGGCATGCTGGCACTGGCGGGCCTGCCAGTGGTGTTGGAGCTGACCCGCTGAGGAGACACTGGTTGCATCAATGTAGCAGAGCGCTATTGAGGGCGTACCAGGAGGTGGATTCCAGACAGGTAGCCCATCACTGCACGGTATGACATGGTGGTGGTGTTGGGGGGTTGAAAGGTTGTTCACATGCACTCACGTACTCTCTTTCTGTTACAGATCCTGTTCGCCTTCAGGAGACGGTGGTGGTGAGTCCAGGCAGTGATGATGACCTGCTGGACATGGAGGAGGGTCCATCCACCTTATCACCAGCCAGCAGGCACTGCAGCAGCATGCACGCTAGGCCGCCAACTCTGGTGTCAGTGATTCAGGTGCGGTGCGCACAGCCTGGTGTTCAGCAGTCTGGCACGCAAGCACGCCAGCACGCCTGTGACTATGGCTGTAGCACGTACCTGCACCATTGATGATGTAAGTGACTGCAATGGGCAGTGATAGGTGTGTCCCATGATGGACACCAGCAGGCCAGCACGTGCCCCTGGGCCTTTCTGGTTCCAACTTGTGTACTAGCATGCTGGCACAGTCCCAGGCTGTGCCTGTCAGCACCAGTGGGGCAGCACCGTGGTTGTGCAGGTGTCTGACACTGTTGCTAGCACAGCGGTGGAACGAGTGGACCCTGGGGCACAGCAGTTGCAGGCAGCAGCAGCAGTCACCCACCAGGTCTGGGGGCATAGTGTCAGTGGTGGCACATGTCGCCACCCTTTATCCACCCATTCCTGGTCCTGGCGAACAGCGCCCACCCTCAAGGGGTGTTGTGCATCAGACCTTCCACACCTGGGGACAGGATGCCGTTGGGGCACAGTACCCATTGATGAGCACACCCACCTGCTGTGGGAATCAGTACAGCTGGCAGAGGCAGGTTGCAATGTCTGTGGAGGCACTGTCTCGTGGCTGTGGAGCGGCACAGCAGGGAGTGTGCTCTGGACCGTGCAGAGCTGGTGCGTATGTGGACGGATGTGACCGCCCGCCATTGACAGGCTGACCCAGGCAGTGGTCTCTGTTGTGATGCATTGGGCACACGTCAGGTGCCCTGTACTGCACACCCACACAGTTCACTCTCCACCCCTGCTCCCGCATCATGCAACACCAGGTCTGTCAATGCGGGTTCTGCTGTGGCATCCTGAGCACCCTGGTGCAGGTTTGTTCGGAATGCTGCAGACCCTGTGTGGACAAGGTCACATTCACGCAGGGACCCCTGGTGGTGCAACAGTGCCACCCCATGTGGCCCCTGCTCAGCCTGCCAGTGCTGTTGGGTCATGGGGGCCACCCACGCATCTGGCGGTGGCCGGGACAGTACTACATGACTGAGCTGTCTCCTGCAGTGCGGCCCTGTCTGGTGCTGCCACAGTAGTACCGTGTGTCGCGGTGGCAGCACTGCTGCTGCTCTGCTCACCACGCCGATATTACCGGACCACCTGCACACCCTCCCAACTGCTGTCCACAGGTGCGTGTGCATGATGATGCCTGCATTGTACTGTACACCAAGGTGCAAGGGTGCCCAGCATCTGACACATGTACTTGGACAGTACAGGTGGTGGAGGTGGTCGGTGGTGCTGTGTGTTAGCAATGTCAGTTCTGCTGTGCTGTGCATCTGCCCATGTACGCTCTGTGTCTGGTGTGTGTGTGTCCATATGAGTGCTCACCCCTCCCTGATGGTGTGTTTGTATGCCTGGACCCTTCCACTCCCCTGGCTGTCATGCACCCCTGGTGTGTTACCCTGTGTGCCTGTGGTTTATGCATGGACAGTGTTGGCTGCATATGTCCCCTGACTTACCTGTGTTCTGCATAGTGCTCCTCTGTGATGGTGTCCCGGTGCAGCTGGGCCCGCCGGATCAGTCGGGTCCCGCCATCCTAGGGGGTGCTCATCACCATCAACACCGGTGCTACACTGGCGCCCCCATCGGCTGTCCTCCTCTTCAACCTGTATGGTTATCCTGATAGTCTTTGGCCATGTTGTGCAGGATGCAACAGGCCAGGAATATCCACAGGTCTTTTGGGGCTGTACTGTAGGGCACCGCCGGAGGTGTCTAGTCATCGGAAGTGTGCCAGGCATCCCAAACACCTGCTCTGTGATGTTGTGTGTGGAAACATGCCTCATTATAGCGTTGCTCGGTCGGGGGTCGCGGGCGCTTTGTAATGGTGTGAGCAGCGGGACAGAGTGGGTATCCGCTGTCACCTTGGAGATAGGGGAGATAAGTCTCATGTTCAGGTCCATATTGCCCATATCCCTGTGTGCTACTACTATGGCACCTGTGGCATTCCCACCCTTGCCCTGAGATTGCATTCCATACAGGTGTACTCACCCACTAGATGTCCTGTGGGGATGTCCCCACTCTCGAATCGATGGCACAGTGTGGACTGATACCATTTGAAGGCATCATGTGCTCCACCAGGGTGTGTGGCACAGACATTGATTATGCGCCCAGTGGCATCACACACCACCTGGCAGTTGACACTGGAGAATCCTTTCTGTTCCTATATGCGAGCCCATCGGGCCAGGTGGCGTCGGAATGGCCACATGGGTGCAGTCTGTGGCCGATAGCATGCCAGGCATACATGCTACCCTGTGGAACTCCTGCATGTTTGCTGTACGCTCTGCCGCGGTGCTGGGGAAATGGATGTAGTCCGCAGCATGTGGCAGCAATGCACTGAGGAATTGGGTGAGGATGCGTGACGTGGCCTAACTGTGTGATGCCTGTGGTGTCCCCTGTCAGCCTCTGGAAGGTGCCCGTGGTGAGCAGGCACATGCAGGCTGTCACCTTGGTCTCCACCGACAGAGCGTGACTCCGTCGTGAGGGTGCCTGCATCACATCACTGCACAGCTCACAGAGCCGTCTCAGTATTGCCCTGTTCAGGTGGTACCGCCCCACGATCTCTACATCTGTGTACAGCTCAAAGCTGATGCGGGCACGGTACTGCCTGTTGGGGGCATACCACCGACGGGCCCTTCCACGGCCACGTCCCCCTGCAGCATGCATTCTCACCCCCCTCATTACAGCTTCCATGTGGAAGCTGGCACTGTCCATCTCACTGGCTTCTGATCCCCCTGGCTGGTGTTGCTGTGTTACCCCACTGTCCTCACTGCTACTTCCACTGCACCGGGCACCCCCCACTGGCCTCTACAGCCTATGGCCCACGCTTTCCTTGCCTGCCCTAGCCTGTCTGTTGTCTGTCTGTCTGTGTGTCTGTCTCTCTCTCTCTCCCCACTTGGCAGCCTTTAGCGCTCTTGCGCTCGCCTTGAGCCTTTTATTTGGCTCATTTCCGCCAGTGCGAATTTCCGCCAGCCGCTATTGCGCATCGCAAGTCTTTGAATATCGTATTACGCCTTATGCATGGATCCGCCCCCTTCGGTTGCACATGCCTTCATTTTCATTGCGCTGTTGCTCAGCATGCTTTCTGTGGCGCATCTGCCTCCTTCTGAATATGGCAGAATGGCGCAATTTTGGACTTGAGCATGTGCAACCGTGTTGCGCATGGCGCAACCCTTTTGAATATCCGGGCCTATGTTACAAAAGTCTGCACAGCACTATACACTAGAATACAGCATTCTGCACAGCACTATACAGTAGGTTACAACGGTCCGCACAGCTTTATACGTTAGGTTACAACATTCTGCACAGCTCTACACAGTAGGTTACAGCATTCTGCACAGTACTATACAGAAGGTTACAACATTCTGCACAGCACTATACAGTAGGTTACAGCATGCTGCACAGCACTATACAGTAAGTTACAGCAGACTGCACACAGCACTATAGAGCAGGTTACAACATTCTGCACAGCTCAATACAGTTTGTTACAACAGTATCAACAGCACTATACACTAGGTTACAGCATTCTGAACAGCACTATACAGTAGGTTACAACGGTCTGCTCAGCTTTATACAGTAGGTTACTACATTCTACACACCACTATGCAGTAGGTGGCAACATTCTGCACAGCACTATACTGTTGGTTACAACAGTCTGCACCACACTATGCGAGTAGGGTTGCAGCATTCTGCACATCACTATACAGTAGATTACTGCCTTCTGCACAACACTATGCAGAGGTTACAGCATTCAGCACAGAACTATAGTAGATTACAACATTCTGCAGAGCACTATACAGTAGGTTACAAAATGCTGCACAGCACTATACAGTGGGTTACAACAGTCTGCACAGCACTATACAGTAGGTTACAACACTCTGCAAAGCACTATACAGTAGGTTACAGCATCCTGCTCAGCACTTTATAGTAGGTTACAGAAATCTGCACAGCAGTATACAGTAGGTTACAGCATTCTGCACTGCACAAAACAGTAGGTTACAGCATTCTGCGCAGCACTGTTTAGTAGGCTACAGCATGCTGGACAGCACTATATAGTAGGTTACAGCATTCTGCACACCTCAATACAGCAGGTTACAGCATGCTGCACAACACTATACAGAAGGTTACAACAGTCAGCAATGCTCAATACAGTAGGTTACAACTTTCTGCACAGCACTATACAGTAGGTTATAACATTCTGCAGAGCACTATACTGTAGGTTACAGCATTCTGTGCAGCACTGTGTAGTAGGCAACAGCATGCTGCACAGCACTATACAGTAGGTTACAACATTCTTCACAGCACTATACAGTAGGTTACAATATTCAGCACAGCACCATACAGCACGTTACAGCATTCTGCACAGCACTATATAGTAGGATACAACAGTCTGTACAGCATAATACAGTAGGTAACAGCATTCTGCACAGCACCATGCAGTAGTGTTACAACATTCTGCACAGCACTATAGAGTAGGTTACAGCATGCTGCACTGCACCATACAGTAGATTACAGCATTCTGCACAGCACTATACAGTAGGTTGCAACGTTCTGCACAGCTCTGTAGAGTATGTTACAACTTTCTTTGCAGCACTATACAGTAGGTTACAGCATACTGCACTGCACTATGCAGTAGGTAACAGCAGTTTGCACAGCACTATACAGCAGGATACAACATTCTGTACAGCACTATAAAGTATGTTACAACAGTCTGCACAGCACTCTACAGTAGTTAACAGCAGACTGCACAGCACTATACAGTAGATTACAACTGTCTGCACAGCTCTATACAGTTGGTTAAAACATTCTGCGCAGCACTATACAGTAGGTTACAACATTCTGCGCAGCACTATACAGTATGTTACAACAGTGTGCACAGCACTATACAGTAGGTTACAGCATTCTGCACAACACTATACTGTAGGTTACAACATTATGCACAGCACTGTACAGCAGGTTACAACATTCTGCAGAGCACTATACGGTAGGTTACAGCATTTTGCCCAGTGCTATGCAGTAGGTTGCAGCATTCTGCACGGCACTGTACAGTAGGTTACAACATTCTGCACAACACTATACAGTAGGCTACAACACTCTGCACAACACTATACAGAAGGTTAAAGCATTCTGCACAACACTGTACAGTAGGTAACAGCATTCTGCACACCACTATGCAGTAGATTACAACAATCAGCACTGCTCTACGGTAGGTTATAACATTCTGCACAGCACTATAGACAAGGTTACAGCCTTCTGCACAACACTATACAGTAGGTTACAGAATTCTGTACAGCTCTATACAGTAGGTTACAGCATGCCGCACAGCACCATACAGTAGGTTACAACATTCTGCACAGCACTATAGCAGTAGGTTGCAACATTCTGCACAGCACCATACCAGTAGGTTACAGCATTCAGCACAGCACTACAGAAGGTTGCAACATTCTGCACAGCACTATAGAGTAGGTTACAAAATTCTACACGTCACTATACAGTAGGCTACAGTATGCGGCACAGCACTATTAAGTAAGATACAGCAGTCTGCACAGCACTATACAGTAGGTTACAACATTCCACACAGTACTATATAGTATGTTACAACAGGCTGCACAGCACTATTCTCTAGAATACAGCATTCAGCACAGCACTATAGAGTAGGTTACAACGGTCTGCACAGCTTTATACGTGAGGTTACAACATTCTGCACAGCACTACACAGTAGGTTACAGCATTCTGCACAGTACTATACAGAAGGTTACAACATTCTGCACAACACTATACAGTAGGTTACAGCATGCTGCACAGCACTGTACAGTAACTTAAAGCAGACTGCACACAGCGCACTGTACAGCAGGTTACAACATTCTGCACAGCTCAATACAGTTTGTTACAACAGTATCAACAGCACTATACACTAGGTTACAGCATTCTGAACAGCACTATACAGTAGGTTACAACGGTCTGCTCAGCTTTAAAACAGTAGGCAACTACATCTCCACACCACTATACAGTAGGCTCAACATTCTGCACAGCACTATACTGTTGGTTACAAACAGTCTGCACCACACTATACAGTAGGTTGAAGCATTCTGCACATCCACTATACAGTAGATTACTGCCTTCTGCAGAGCACTATGTAGTAGGTTACAGCATTCAGCACAGCACTATATGGTAAAGAATACAACAATCTGCAGAGCACTATACAGTAGGTTACAAAATGCTGCACAACACTATATGGTGGGTTACAACAGTCTGCACAGCACTATAAAGTAGGTTACAGCATCCTGCTCAGCACTATACAGTAGGTTACAGCAATCTCCACAGCAGTATACAGGTAGGTTACAGCATTCTGCACAGCAGAAAACAGTAGGTTACAGCATTCTGCGCAGCACTGTTTAGTATGCTACAGCATGCTGGACAGCACTATATAGTAAGTTACAACATTCTGCACAGCACTATACAGTAGGTTACAATATTCAGCACAGCACTATATAGTAAGTTACAACATTCTGCACACCACTATACAGTAGGTTACAACATGCTGCACAGCACTATACAGAAGGTTACAACAATCAGCAAAGCTCTATACAGTAGGTTACAACTTTCTGCACAGCAACATACAGTAGGTTACAACATTCTGTACAGCACTGTACTGTAGGTTACAGCATTCTGCGCAGCACTGTGTAGTAGGCTACAGCATGCTGCACAGCACTATACAGTAGGTTACAACCTTCTGCACAGCACTATACAGTAGGTTACAATATTCAGCACAGCACTATATAGTAGGTTACAGCATTCTGCACAGCACTATGTAGTAGCTTACAACAGTCTGCACAGCACAATACAGTAGGTTACAGCATTCTGCACAGCACTATGCAGTAGGTTACAACATTCTGCACAGCACTATAGAGTAGGTTACAGCATGCTGCACAGCAACATACAGTAGATTACAGCATTCTGCACAGCACTATAGAGTAGGTTACAACATTCTGCACAGCACTGTAGAGTATGTTACAACATTCTTCACAGCACCATACAGTAGGTTACAGAATGTTGCACAGCACTATGCAGTAGGTTACTGCATTCTGCACAGCACTATATAGTAGGTGACAGCATTCTGCACACCACTATACAGTAGGTTATAGCATTCAGCACACCACTATACAGAAGGTAACAACATTCTGCACAGCACTGAAGAGTAGGTTACAACATTCTGAACAGCACTATACAATAGGTTACAACATTCTGCACAACACTGTACTGTAAATTACAGCATTCTGCACAGCACGATGCAGTAGGTTACAGCATTCAGCAAAGCATTATACAGTAGGTTACAATATTCCACACAACTCTATATAGTAGGTTACAGCATTCTGCACAGCACCTTACAGTAGGTTACAGCATTCAGCACAGCACTATACAGTAGATTACTACATTCTGCACAGCACTATACAGTAAGTTACAGCATTGCACAGCACTATACAGTAGGTTACAGCATTCTGCACAACACTATGCAGTAGGCTACAACTTTATGCACAGCAATGTACAGCAGGTTACAACATTCTGCAGAGCACTATATGGTAGGTTACAGCATTTTGCCCAGCACTATGCAGTAGGATGCAGCATTCTGCACGGCACTGTACAGTAGGTTACAACATTCTGCACAGCACTATACAGTAGGCTACAACAGTCTGTACAACACTATACAGAAGGTTACAGCATTTGGCACAATACTGTACAGTAGGTTACAGCATTCTGCACACCAATATGCAGTAGATTACAACATTCAGCACTGCACTACACAGAAGGTTATAATATTCTGCACAGCACTATACACTAGGTTACAGTATTCTGCACAGCACTATACAGTAGGTTACAGAATTCTGTACAGCTCTATACAGTAGGTTACAGCATGCCGCACAGCACTATTCAGTAGGTTACAACATGCTGCACAGCACTATACAGTAGGTTACAACATTCTGCACAGCACCATACAGTAGGTTACAGCACTCAGCACAGCACTATAAAGAAGGTTACAACATTCTGCACAGCACTATACAGTAGGTTACAACATTCTGCACAGCACCATACAGTAGGTTACAGCATTCAGCACACCAGTATACAGAAGGTTACACAATTCTATACATCACTATAGAGTAGGCTACAGTATACTGCACAGCAATATACAGTAAGTTACAGCAGTCTGCACAGCACTATACCATAGGTTACAACATTCACACAGTACTATACAGTATGTTACAACAGTCTGCACATCACTATACACACTGGAATACATCATTCTGCCCAGCACTATATAGAAGGTTACAGAACAGTCTACACAGCTTTATACATTAGGTTACAATACAGTAGGTTACAACTATTCGCGAGCACTATGCAGTAGGTCACAACATTCTGCATAGCATTATACAGTAGGCTACACAGTCTGCCCAGCACTATACAGTAGGTTGCAAATGTTCTGCACAGCACTATACAGTAGGTTACAGCATTATACACAGCACTATGCAGTAGGTTATAACATTCTGCACAGTACTATGTAGTAGGTTACAGCATGGTGCACAGCACAACACAGTAGGTTACAGCTTTCTGCACCACATTATACAGTTGATTACAACATTCTGCACAACACTGTATAGTAGGTTACATCATTTTGCAAAGCACCATACAGTAGGTTACATCAGCCTGCACAACACTATACTGTAGGTTACAACATAATGCTTAGCACTGTAGAGTAGGTTATACCATTCTGCACAGCACTATACAGTAGTTTACAGCATATTGCACACCACAAAGCAGTAGGATTACATCATTCTGCACAGCACTATTCCATAGGTTACAGCATTCTACAAAGCACTATACAGTAGGTTAAAACGTTTTGCAGAGCACTGAAGAGTAGGTTACAACATTCTGCACAGCACTATACTGTTGGTTACAACAGCCTGCACCACACTATACAGTAGGTTGCAGCATTCTGCACAACATCATACAGTAGATTACTGCCTTCTGCACAGCTCTATGCAGTAGGTTACAGCATTGAGTACTCCACTATATAACAGATTACAACATTCTGCTCGGCACTATACAGTAGGTTACAAAATGCTGCACAGCACTATACAGTGGGTTACAACAGTCTACAGAGCACTATACAGTAGGTTACAACATTCTGCACAGCACTATACAGTAGGTTACAGCATCCTGCTCAGCACTATACAGTAGGTTACAGCATTCTGCACAGCAGTATACAGTAGGTTAAAGCATTCTGCACATCACAATACAGTAGATTACAGCCTTCTGCGCAGCACTGTGTAGTAGGCTACAGCATGCTGCACAGCACTATACAGTAGGTTACAACATTCTGCACAGCACTATACTGTAGGTTACATCCTCAGCACAGCACTATATAGTAGGATACAGCATTCTGCACAGCACTATATAGTAGGTTACCGCTTTCTGCACAGCACTATACTGTAGGTTACAGCATTTCTGCACACCCACTCGCCAGAAGGTAACAAACATTCTGCACAGCACTGGAAGAGTAGGTTAGCAACATTCTGCACAGCACTATGCAATTGGTTACAACAGTCTGCACAACACTATACAGAAGGTTACAACATTCTGCACAAGACTGTACTGTAGGTTACAGCATTCTGCACAGCACGATGCAGCAGGATACAGCATTCAGCAAAGCATTATACAGTAGGTTACAATATTCTGCACAGCTCTATATAGTAGGTTACAGCATTCTGCACAGCACTATACAGTAGGTTACAGCATTCTGCACAGCACAATACAGTAAGTTACAGCATTTTGCAGAGCGCTATTCAGTAGGTTACAGCATTCTGCACAACACCATACAGTAGGTTACAACATTATGCACAGCACTGTACAGCAGGTTACAACATTCTGCAGAGCACTATACTGTTGGTTACAGCATTTTGCCCAGCACTATGCAGTAGGATGCAGCATTCTGCATGGCACTGTACAGTAGGTTACAACATTCTGCACAGCACTATACAGTAGGCTACAACAGTCTGCACAACACTATACAGAAGGTTAAAGCATTCTGCACAACACTGTACAGTAGGTTACAGCATTCTGCACACCACTATGCAGTAGATTACAACATTCGGCACCACACTGCAAAGTAGATTATAACATTCTACACAGCACTATACACTAGGTTACAGCATTCTTTAACAGCACTATTCAGTAGGTTTCAGAATTCTGTACAGCTCTATACAGTAGGTTACAGCATGCCGCCCAGCACTATACAGTAGGTTACAACATTCTGCACAGCACTATACAATAGGTTACAACTTTCTGCATTGCACCATACAGTAGGTTACTGCATTCTGCACAGCACTATACAGAAGGTTACAACATTCTGCACAGCACTATACAGTAGGTTACAAAATTCTACACATCACTATACAGTTGGCTACAGTATGCTGCCCAGCACTATACAGTAAGTTACAGCAGTCTGCACAGCACTATACAGTAGGTTACAACATTCCACACAGTAATATAGTAGTATGAAAACAGTCTGCACAGCACTATACACTAGAATACAGCATTCTGTGCAGCACTATACAGTAGGTTACAACGGTCTGCAATGCTTTATATGGTAGGTAACAACATTCTGCACAGCACTACACAGTAGGTTCCAGCATTCTGCACAGTACTATATAGGAGGTTACAACATTCTGCACAGCACTATACAGTAGGTTACTGCATGCTGCACAGAACTATTCAGTAAGTTACAGCTGACTGCACACAGCACTGTACAGCAGGTTACAACATTCTGCACAGCTCAATACAGTTTGTTACAACAGTATCAACAGCACTATACACTAGGTTACAGCATTCTGAACAGCACTATACAGCAGGTTACAACTGTCTGCACAGCTTTATACAGTAGGTTACAACATTCTGCCAGCACTTTACATAAGGTTACAACATTCTGCCCAGCAGTATACAGTAGGTAACAGCATTCTGCGCATCACTATACTGCAGGTTACAGCATGCTGCACAGCACTATACAGTAGGTTACAACATTCTGCGCATCACTAGGCAGTAGGTCACAACATTTTGCACAGCACTATACAGTAGGCTGCATCAGTCTGCACAGCACTATGCACTAGGTTACTGCATTCTGCACAGCACTGTACAGTAGGTTACAGCATTCTTCACAACGCTATGCAGTAGGTTACAACATTCTGCACAGCACTATACAGTAGGTAACAGCATGGTGCACTGCACCATACAGTAGGTTACAGCTTTCTGCACAGCACTATACTGTAGATTACAACATTCTGCAACAGCACTATAGAGTAGGTTACATCATTTGCAAAGCACCATACAGAAGGTTACATCAGCCTGCCCAACACTATACAGAAGGTTACAACATAATGCTTAGCACTGTAGAGTAGGTTATACCATTCTGCACAGCACTATACAGTAGGTTACAGCATATTGCACTCCACTATGCAGTAGGTTACAGCATTCAGCTCAGCACTATACCATAGGTTACAGCATTCTACACAGCACTATACAGTAGGTTAAAACATTTTGCACGGCACTGAAGAGTAGGTTACAACTTTCTGCACAGCACTATTCTTTTGGTTACAACAGTCTGCACCACACTATACAGTAGGTTGCAGCATTCTGCACAGCACTATACAGAAGATTACTACCTTCTGCACAGCACTATGCAGTAGGTTAAGCATTCTGCACGGCACTATATAGTAGATTACAACATTCTGCATAGCACTATACAGTATGTTACAAAATGCTGCACAGCACTATAAAGTGGGTTACAACAGTCTGCACAGCATTATGCAGTAGGTTACAACATTCTGCACAGCACTATACAGTAGGTTACAGCATCCTGCTCAGCACTATACAGCAGGTTACAGCATTCTGCCTGCACTTTACAGTAGGATACAACATTCTGCACAGCACTGTAGAGTAGGTTACAAAATTCTGCACTGCATGATACAGTAGGTTACAACAGTCTGCCGAACACTATACAGTAGGTTACAGCATTCTGCACAACATTATGTAGTAGGTTACAGCATTCTGCACAGCTCTATGCAGTTGGTTGCAGCATTCAGCACAGCACTATACAGTAGGTTACAACATTCTGCACAGCACTATACAGTAGGTTACAGCATTCTGCACAGCACTATATAGTAGGTTACAGCATTCTGCACAGCACTATGCAGTAGGTTACAACATTCTGCACAGCACTATAGAATTGGTTACAGCATGCTGCACAGCACCATACTGTAGGTTACTTCATTCTGCACAACACTATACTGTAGGTTACAACATTCTTCACAGCACTGGAGAGTAGATTACAACATTTTGCAAAGCACTATATGGTAGGTTACAACTGCATGCAGAACACTACACAGTAGGTTACAACATAATGCACTGCACTGTAGAGTAGGTTACAACATTCTGCACTGCACTGTAGAGTAGGTTACAACATTCTGCTCAGCACTGTAAAGTAGGTTACAGCATGTTGCACAGCACTAAGCAGAAGGTTTCAGGATTCTGCACAGCACTATACAGTAGGTTACAGCATTCTGCACAGCACTGTACACTAGGTTACAACATTCTGCACAGCACTGAAGAGTAGGTTACAACATTCTGCACAGCACTATAAAGAAGTTTACAACAGTCTGCACCACACTAAACAGTAGGTTACAGCATTCTGCACAACACTATATAGTAGGTTACAGCATTCTGCACTGCACTATGCAGCAGGTTATTGCATTCAGCACAGCATTATACAGTAGATTACAACAATCTGCACAGCACCATACAGTAGCTTACAGCATTCAGCACAGCACTATACAGTACGTTACAGCATTCTGTACAACACTATACAGTAGGTTTACAGCATTCTGCACAGCACTTTAGAACAGGTTACAACATTCTGCACAGCACAATATAGTAGGTTACAGAATTCTGCACAGCACTATGCAGTAGGTTACAGCATTCTGCACACCACTAAATCGGAGGTTACAACATTCTGCACAGCACTGTACAGTAGGTTACAACATTCCGCACAGCACCATACTGAAGTCCACAACAGTCAGCACAACACTATACAGAAGGTTACAGCATTCGGCACACCACTATGCAGTAGGTTACAGCATTCAGCAAAGCACTATGCAGTAGGTTACAACATTCTGCACAGCACTAAACAGTAGGTTACAGCATTCTGCACAGCACTGTAGAGTAGGTTAAAACATTCTGCACTGCATGATACTGAAGGTTACAACAGTCTGCACAACACTATACAGTAGGTTACAGCATTCTGCACAACACTGTACAGTAGGTTACAGCATTCTGCACAGCACTATGAAGTTGGTTACAGCATTCAGCACAGCACTATGCAGTAGGTTTCAACATTCTGCACAGCACTAAACTGTTGGTTACAGCATTCTGCACAGCACTATGCAGTAGGTTACAACATTCCGCACAGCACTGCAGAGTAGTTTACAACATTTTACAAAGCACCATATGGTAGGTTACAACAGTCTGCAGAACACCATACAGTAGGTTACAGCATGTTGCACAGCACTATGCAGTAGGTTACAGCATTCTGCACAGCACTATACAGAAGGTTTCAGCATTCTGCAAAGCAGTATACACTAGGTTACAACATTCTGCACAGCACTGAAGAGTAGGTTACAACATTCTGCACAGCACTATACAGAAGTTTACAACAGTCTGCACCACACTATAAGGTAGGTTACAGCATTCTGCACAGCACTATCAGTAGGTTGCAACATTCTGCAGAGCACTATCCAGTAGGTTACAACATTCTGCACTGCAGTGTACTGTAGGTTACAAAATTCTCACAGCACTATACAGTAGGCCACAACAATCAACACAACACAATACAGAAGGTTACAGCATTCTGCACACCGCTTTGCGGTAGGTTACAGCATTCAGCACCGCACTATACAGTAGGTTACAACATTCTGCACAGCACTATACAGTAGGTTACTGCATGCTGCACAGCACCATACAGCAGGTTACAGCATTCTGCACAGCACTATACAGTAGTTTACAAAATTCTGCACAGTATTGTAGAGTAGGTTACAACATTCTGCAAAGCACCATGTTAGGCTACAACACCGTGCACAACACTATACATTAGGTTACAACATAATACACAGCACTGTAGAGTAGGTTACAACATTCTGCAAAGCATTATACAGTAGGTTATAGCATGTTGCACAGCACTATGCAGTGGGTTACAGCATTCTGCACAGCACTGAACAGTAGGTTACAACATTCTGCACAGCACTGTAGAGTAGTTTACAACATTCTGCACAGCACTATACAGTAGGTTACAACAGTCTGCACACTATACAGTAGGTTACAGCATTCTGCACAGCATGATACTGTAGGTTACAACATTCTGCACTGCATGATATAGAAGGTTACAACTGTCTGCACAACACTAAACAATAGGTTACAGCATTCTGCACAACACTATGCAGTTGGTTACAGCATTCTGCACAGCACTATACAGTTGGTTACAGCATTCTGCACAGCACTATACAGAAGGTTACAACATTCTGCACAGCACTAGACAGTAGGTTACTGCATGCTGCACAGCACCATACAGTAGGTTACAGCATTCTGCACACCACTGTACAGTAGTTTACAAAACTCTGCACAGCACTGTTGGGAAGGTTACAACATTCTGCAAAGCACCATATAGTAGGTTACAACAGTCTGCACAACGCTATATAGTAGGTTACAGCATTCTGCACAACACTATACAGTAGGTTACGGCATTTTGCTCAGCAATAGGTTACAGCATTCAGCACAGCACTATACAGTAGATTACAACATTATGCACAGCACTATACAGAAGGTTACAGCACTCTGCACAGCACTTTGCACTAGGTTACATCTTTCTGCACAACACTAAACAGTAGGTTACAGCTGTCTGCACAATGCAGTACAGTAGGTTACAATATTCTGCACATCACTGTAGGGTAGGATACACCGTTCTGCACAGCACTATACAGTAGGTTACAGCATGCTGCACAGCACTATGCAGAAGGTTACAACATTTTGTGCAGCACTAAACAGTAGGTTACAACATTCTGCAATGCACGGTACATTCAGTTACAACATTCTGCACAGCACTATGCAGAAGGCAACAACGGTCTACCAGTGCTATACAGAAGGTTACAGCATTCTGCACAAGACGGTACAGTAGGTTACTGCATTCAGCACTGCACTATATTGCAGGTTACAATGTTCTGCACAGTGCTGTACAGTAGGTTACAGCATTCTGCACAGCTGTGTACAGTAGGTTACAGAATTTTGCACAGCACTATACAGTAGGTTACAGCATGCTGCACAGCACTATTCAGTAGGTTACAAATTTCTGCACAGCATTATACAGTAGGATACAACATTCTGCAGAACACTATACAGAAGTTTACAGCATTCAGCACAGCACTATACAGACGGTTACAACATTCTGCACAGCACTATACAGTAGGTTACAACATTCTGCGCATCACTGTACAGTAGGGTACAGCATGCTGTACAGCACTATACAGTAGGTTACAGCAGTCTGCACTGCACTTTACAGAAGGTTACAACATTCTGTATAGCACTATACAGTATGTTACAACAGTCTGCAGAGCACTATACACTAGGCTGCAGCATTCTGCGCAACACTATACAGTAGGTTACAACGGTCTGCCCAGCTTTATACAGTAGGTTACAGCATTCTGCACAGCACTACACAGTAGGTTACAACATTCTGCACAGCATTATACAGTAGGTTACAACATTCTGAACAGCACTAAACAGAAGGTTACAACATTCTGCACAACACTATACAGTAGGATACAGTATGCTGCACTTTACTATACATTAAGTTACAGCAGACTGCTCAGCATTATACAGCAGGTTACAACATTCTGCGTAGCAATATACAGTATGTCACAGCAGTCTGCACAGCACTATACACTAGATTACAGCATTCTGCACAGCCATATACAGTAGGTTACAACAGTCAGCACAGCTTCAAACAGTAGGTTACCACATTCTGCACAGCACTGCACAGTAGGTTACAACATTCTGCACAGCACTATACAGTAGGTTACAGCATTCTGCACAGCACTTTGCAGAAGGTTACAACATTCTGCACAGCACTACACAGTAGGTTACAACATAATACACAGCACTGTAGAGCAGGTTACGACTTTCTGCACAGCACAATGCAGTAGATTACAGCCTGTTGCACAGCACTATGCAGTAGGTTACAGCATTCTGCACTGCACAATACAGTAGCATACAACATTCTGCACAGCTCTATACAGTAGGTTAGAATAGTCTGCACCACACTTCACAGAAGATTGCAGCATTCTGCACAACATTATACAGTAGATTACAGCATTCCGCACAGCATTATACAGTAGGTTACAGCATGCTGCACAGCACTATATAGTATTTTACAACGGTCTGCTCAGCACTATACAGTAGGTTACAGCATTCTGCACAGCACTATAGAGTAGGTTAGAATAGTCTGCAGAGCACTATACAGAAGGATATAGCATTCGGCACAGCACTATGAAGTAGGTTACAGCATTCTGTACAGCACTTTGCAGTAGGTTACAGCATTCTGCACAGCACTTACAGAAGGGTACAGCATTCTGCACAGCTCTGTACAGAAGGTTGCAACATTCTGCACAGCACTATACAAAGAGGTTTCAGCATGCTGCACAGCACTATACAGTAGGTTTCAACAGTCAGCACTGCACATTACAGTTGGTTACAGCATTCTGCACAACAGTATACAGTAGGATACAGCATTCTGCACAGAACAATACAAAAGGTTTTAGCAATCTGCACAGCACTATTCAGTAGGTAACAACAGTCTGCACAGCACTAAACAGTAGGTTACAACAGTCTGCAGAACACTATACAGTAGATTACAGCATTCTGTCCAGCGCTATACAGTAGGTTACAGCATTCTGCACAGCACTATACAGTAGGATACAGCATTCTGCACAGCACTATATAGTAGGTAACAACGGTTGACACAGCTTTATTTACTAGGTTACAACATTCTGCACAGCACTATACAGTAGGTTACAACATTCTGCACAGCACTATACAGCAGATTGCAGCATTCTACGTGGCACTATGCAGTAGGTTACAGCATGTTGCAAAGCACTGTACAGTAAGTTACAACATTCTGCACAGCACTATACAGTAGGTTACAACATTCTGCAAAGCACTGTACTGTAGGTTACAAATGTCTGCACAGCACTATACAGTAGGTTACAACACACTGCACAGCACTATACAGTACGTTACAGCATTTTGCGCAGCACCATGCAGTAGGTTAAAACATTCTGTACCACACTATACGGTAGTTTACAGCATGCTGCACAGTACCGTACAGTAGGTTAAAGCATTCTGTATAGCACTATACAGTAGGTTGCAACATTCTGTAAAGCACTGAAGAGTAGGTTACAACATTCTGCCAAGCACCATACAGTAGTGTTACATCAGCCTGCACAACTGTATACAGTAGGTTACAGCATAATGCACAGCTCTGTAGAGTAGGTTTCAGCATGTTGCATAGTACTATGCAGTAGGTTACAGCATTCAGCAGAGCACTGTACAGTAGGTTACAGCATTCTGCACAGCACTATACAGTAGGATACAACATTCTGCACAGCACAATACAGCAGGTTACAGCATTCTACACAGCACTATACAGTAGGTTAGAATATTCTGCACCACACTATACAGTAGGTTACAGCATTCTGCACAGCACTTTACAGAAGGTTATAACAGTCTGCACAGTACTATGCATTCAGTGACAACATTCTACACAGCACTATAAATAAGGTTGCTTCATTTTGCACAGCACTATGCAGTAGGTCACAGCATGCTGCACAGCACTATAGAGTAGGTTACTGAATTCTGCACAGTACTATGCAGTAGGTTACAGCATTCTGCACAGCACTATGCAGTAGGTTACAGCATTCTGAACAGCACTGTACAGAAGGTTGCAACATTCTGCACAGCACTATAGAAAGGTTTACAGCATGCTGCACAGCACTATACAGTAGGTTACAACAGTCAGCACAGCACAATACACTTGGTTACAGCATTCTGCACAGCTCTATACAGTAGGATACAGCATTCTGCACAGCACTATACAAAAGTTTACAGCATGCTGCACAGCACTATACAGTAGGTTACAACAGTCAGCACAGCACAATACACTTGGTTAATGCATTCTGCACAGCACTGTACAATAGGTTTTAGCTTTCTGCAGAGCACTATTCAGTAGGAAACAACAGTCTGTACAGCACTGTATGGTAAGTTACAACATTCTGCCCAGCACTGTAGAGTAGGTTACGACATTCTGCACAGCACAAATTAGTAGGTTGCAACAGTCTGCAGAACACTATACAATAGGTTGCAGCATTCAGCCCAGCACTATACAATAGGTGACAGCATTCTGAACAGCACTATACAGTAGGTTACAACATTATGCGCTGTACTATACAGAAGGTTACAACAGTCTGCACTGCACTACACAGTAGGTTACAACATTCTGCACTGCACCGTAGAGTAGGTTACAACATTCTGCACAGCACTACACAGTAGGTTACCGCAAGTTGCACATCACTTTGCAGTAGGTTACAGCATTCTGCAGAGCATTATGCAGTAGGTTACAGCATTCTGCACAGCACTATAGAGTAGATTACAACATTCTGCACAGCACTACACAGTAGGTTACAGCAGGTTGCACTTCACTATGCAGTAGGTTATAGCATTCTGCACAGCATTATGCAGTAGGTTACAGCATTCTGCACAGCATTGTAGAGTACTTTACAACATTCTGCACAGCACTGTAGAGTATGTTACAACATTCTGCACTGCATGATACTGTAGGTTACAACAATCTGCACATCACTATACAGTAAGTTGCAACATTTTGCACAGCTCTATGCAGTTGGTGACAGCATTCAGCAGTGCACTATACAGTAGGTTACAACATTATGCAAAGCACTATACAGTAGGTTTCAATGTTCTGCACAGCACTATACAATAAGTTTTAGCATTCTGCACAGCACTATTCAGTAGGTAACAACAGTCTGCTCAGCAACATGTAGTAGGTTACACCATTCTGCCCAGCACTATACAGTAGGTTAGAGCATTCTGGACAGCACTATACAGTAGGTTACATCATTCCATAGAGCACTGTACAGTAGGTTAGAACATTCTGCCCAGCACTGTAGACTAGATTACAACATTCTACACAGCACTATTCACTAGGTTACAAACAGTCTACAGAACACTATACAGTAAGTTACAGCATTCTGCACAGCTCTATGCAGTTGGTGACAGCATTCAGCAGAGCACTATACAGTAGGTTACAACATTATGCAAAGCACTATACAGTAGGTTACAACGTTCTGCACAGCACTATACAATAAGTTTTAGCATTCTGCACAGCACTGTTCAGTAGGTAACAACAGTCTGCTCAGCAACATATAGTAGGTTACACCATTCTGCCCAGCAGTATACAGTAGGTTAGAGCATTCTGGACAGCACTATATAGTAGGTTACATCATTCTGTACAGCACAGTACAGTAGGTTACAACATTCTGCCCAGCACTGTAGACTAGATTACAACATTCTGCACTTCACTATTCACTAGCTTACAAACAGTCAACAGAACACTATACAGTAGGTTACAGCATTCTGCCCAGCACTATACAGTAGGTTACAGCATTCTGCACAGCACTGAACAGTATGTTACAACATTCTGCACAGCACTGTAGAGTAGGTTACAACATTCTGCACAGCACTACACAGTAGGTTACAGCAGGTTGCAGATCACTTTGCAGTAGGTTACAGCATTCTGCATAAGATTAGGCAGTAGGATACAGCATTCTGCACAGCACGATATAGTAGGTTACAAAATTCTGCACTGCATGATGTAGTGGGTTACAACAGTCTGCACAACACTATACAGTAGGTTACAGCATTCTGCACAACACTATGCAGTTGGTTACAGCATTCTGCACAGCACTATAGAGTAGGTTACAACATTCTGCACAGGACTATACAGTAGGTTACAGTATTCTGAAAAGCACTATACAGTAGGTGACGGCATTCTGCTCAGCACTATACAGTTGGTTACAGCATTCTGCACAGCACTATACAGTAGGGTACAATGGTCTGCACAGCTTTATACATTAGGTTACAACAATCTGCACAGCACTGCACAGTAGGTTACTACATTCTGCACAGCACTATACAGTAGATTACAGCATTCTGCACAGCACTTTGCAGACGGTTACAACATTCTGCACAGCACTACACAGTAGGTTACAACATAATGGACAGCACTGTAGAGCAATTTTCAACATTCTGCACAGCACAATGCAGTAGGTTACAGCCTGTTGCACAGCACTATGCAGTAGGTTACAGCATTCTGCACAGCACTATACAGTAGGTAACACCATTCTGTACAGCACTGTACAGTAGGTTACAACATTCTGCCCAGCACTGTAGACTAGAATACAACATTCTGCACAGCACTATTCACTAGGTTACAAACAGTCTACAAAACACTATACATTAGGTTACAGCATTCTGCCCAGCACTATACAGTAGGTTGCAGAATTCTGCACAGCACTATACAGTAGGTTACAACAGTCTGCACCAAACCATACAGTAGATCACGGTATTCTGCACAACAGTATACAGTAGGTTACAGCATTCTGCCCAGTGTTATGCTGTAGGTTACAGCATTCAGCTCAGCACTATAGAGTAGATTACAGCATTCTGCACAGCACTATTCAGCAGGTTACAGTATTTCGTAGAGCACTGTGCAGTAGGTTAGAACATTCTGCCCAGCACCGTTGACTAGATTACAACATTCTGCACAGCACTATTCACTAGGTTACAAACAGTCTACAGAACACTATACAGTAAGTTACAGCATTCTGCACAGCTCTATGCAGTTGGTGACAGCATTCAGCAGAGCACTATACAGTAGGTTACAACATTATGCAAAGCACTATACAGTAGGTTGCAACATTCTGCACAGCACTATACAATAAGTTTTAGCATTCTGCACAGGACTGTTCAGTAGGTAACAACAGTCTGCTCAGCAACATATAGTAGGTTACACCATTCTGCCCAGCAGTATAAGTGAGGTTAGAGCATTCTGGACAGCTCTATATAGTAGGTTACATCATTCTGTACAGCACAGTACAGTAGGTTACAACATTCTGCCCAGCACTGTAGACTAGATTACAACATTCTGCACAGCACTATTCACTAGGTTACAAACAGTCAACAGAACACTATACAGTAGGTTACAGCATTCTGCCCAGCACTATACAGTAGGTTACAGCATTCTGCACAGCACTGTACAGTATGTTACAACATTCTGCACAGCACTGTAGAGTAGGTTGCAACATTCTGTACAGCTCTATACAGTTGGTTACAACAGTCTACACAACACTATTCAGTAGGTTACTACATTCTGCACAGCACTGTAGAGTAGGTTACAACATTCTGCACAGCACTACACAGTAGGTTACAGCAGGTTGCAGATCACTTTGCGGTAGGTTACAGCATTCTGCATAAGATTAGGCAGTAGGATACAGCATTCTGCACAGCACGATACAGTAGGTTACAAAATTCTGCACTGCATGATGTAGTGGGTTACAACAGTCTGCACAACACTATACAGTAGGTTACAGCATTCTGCACAACACTATGCAGTTGGTTACAGCATTCTGCACAGCACTATAAAGTAGGTTACAACATTCTGCACAGGACTATACAGTAGGTTTCAGTATTCTGAAAAGCACTATACAGTAGGTGACGGCATTCTGCACAGCACTATACAGTTGGTTACAGCATTCTGCACAGCACTATACAGTAGGGTACAATGGTCTGCACAGCTTTATACATTAGGTTACAACAATCTGCACAGCACTGCACAGTAGGTTACTACATTCTGCACAGCACTATACAGTAGATTACAGCATTCTGCACAGCACTTTGCAGACGGTTACAATATTCTGCACAGCACTACACAGTAGGTTACAAATAAATGGACAGCACTGTAGAGCAATTTTTCAACATTCTGCACAGCACAATGCAGTAGGTTACAGCCTGTTGCACAGCACCATGCAGTAGGTTACAGCATTCTGCACAGCACTATACAGTAGGTAATACCATTCTGTACAGCACTGTACAGTAGGTTACAACATTCTGCCCAGCACTGTAGACTAGAATACAACATTCTGCACAGCACTATTCACTCAGGTTACAAACAGTTCACAGAACACTATACATTTGGTTACAGCATTCTGCCCAGCACTATACAGTAGGTTACAGAATTCTGCACAGCACTATACAGTAGGTTACAACAGTCTGCACCAAACCATACAGGTCACTGCATTCTGCACAACAGTATACAGTAGGTTACAGCATTCTGCCCAGTGCTATGCAGTAGGTTACAGCATTCAGCACAGCACTATAGAGTAGATTACAACATTCTGCACAGCACTATACAGCAGGTTACAGTATTCTGCACAGCACTAAACATAAGGTTACAGCATTCTGCACAGCACTATACAGTTGTTTACAACAGTCTGCACCATACTATACAGTAGGTCACGGCATTCTGCACAACAGTATACAGTAGGTTACAGCATTCTGCCCAGTACTATGCAGTAGGTTACAGCATTCAGCTCAGCACTATAGAGTAGATTACAACATTCTGCACAGCACTATACAGCAGGTTACAGTATTCTGCACAGCACTAAACAGAAGGTTACAGCATTCTGCACAGCACTATACAGTAGGTTACAACAGTCTGCGCAACACTGTACAGCAGGTTACAACAGTCTGCACAGCACTGAAGAGTAGTTAACGGCATTCTGCGCAGCACTATACAGTAGGTCACAACATTCTGCAAAGCACTGTACAGTAGGTTACAGCATTCAGCAGAGCACTGTTCAGTAAGTTACAGCATTCTGCACAGCACTATACAATAGGTTAAAACATGCTGCACAGCACTATACAGTAGGTTACATCAGCCTGCACAACACTATACACTAGGATACAACATAATGCACAGCACTGTAGAGTAGGTTACTACATTCTGCAGAGCACTGTACAGTGGGTTACAGCATGGTGCACAGCGCTATGCAGTAGTTTACAGCATTCTGCACAACACTAAACAGTAGCTTACAACATTCTGCACAGCACTATACAGTAGGTTACAGCATGCTGCACAGCAATATACAGTAAGTTACATCTGCCTGCACAGCACTATACAGTTTGTTACAACATTCTGCAAGGTGCTATACAGTATGTTACAACAGTCTGCACAGCACTATACACTAGGTTACAGCATTCTGCACAGCACTATACAGTAGGTTACAATGGTCTGCACAACTTTATACATTAGGTTTCAACAATCTGCACAGCACTGCACAGTAGGTTACAACATTCTGCACAGCACTATACAGTAGGTTACAGCATTCTGCACAGCACTTTGCAGAAGGTTACAACATTCTGCACAGCACTGCACAGTAGGTTACAACATAATGCACAGCACTGTAGAGCTTGTTATAACATTCTGCACAGCACAATGCAGTAGGTTACAGCCTGTTGCACAGCACTATGCAGTAGGTTACAGCATTCTGCACAGCACTATACAGTAGGTTACAGCATTCTGCACTGCACAATACAGTAGTTTACAACATTCGGATCAGCACTTTACAGTAGGTTTCATCATTCTGCACAGCACTATACAGTAGGTTAGAATAGTCTGCACCACACTTCACAGTAGATTACAGAATTCCGCACAGCACTATACAGTAGGTTACAGCACGCTGCACAGCACTATATAGTATTTTACAATGGTCTGCACAGCACTATACAGAAGGATATAGCATTCTGCATAGCACTATGCATTAGGTTACAGCATTCTGCCCAGCACTTACAGAAGGGTACAGCATTCTGCACAACTCTGTACAGAAGGTTGCAACATTCTACACAGCACTATACAAGAGGTTACAGCATGCTGCACAGCACTATACAGTAGATTACAACAGTTAGCACAGCAATAAACAGATGCTTTCACCAGTCTGCCCAGCACTATACAGTAAGTTACAGCATTCTGCACAGCACTATACAGTAGGTTACAGCATTCTGTACATCACTGTACAGTAGGTTACAACATTCTGCCCAGCACTGTAGAGTAGGTTAAAACATTCTGCACAGCACTATACAGTAGGTTACAACAGTCTGCAGAACACTATACAGTAGATTACAGCATTCTGTCCAGCACTATACAGTAGGTTACAGCATTCTGCACAGCACTATAAAGTAGGATACAGCATTCTGCACAGCACTATACAGTAGGTTACAATATTCTGCACAGCACTATACAGCAGATTGCAGCATTCTATGCAGCACTATGCAGTAGGTTACAGCATGCTGCAAAGCACTACACAGTATGTTACAACATTCTGCACAGCACTATACAGTAGGTTACAACATTCTGCAAAGCACTGTACTGTAGGTTGCAACAGTCTGCACAACACTATTCAGTAGGTTACAACACTCTGCACAGCACTATACAGTATGTTACAGCATTGTGCGCAGCACTATGCAGTAGGTTAAAACATTCTCTACCACACTATACGGTAGGATACAGCATGCTGCACAGCACAGTACAGTAGGCTACAGCATTCTGCATTGCACTACACAGTAGGTTGCAACATTTTGCAAAGCACTGAAGAGTAGGTTACAACATTCTGCCAAGCACCATACAGTAGGTTACATCAGCCTGCACAACTGTATACAGTAGTTTACAGCATAATGCACAGCACTGTAGAGTAAGTTTCAACATTCTGCACAGCACTATGCAGTAGGTTACAGCATGTTGCACAGCACTATGCAGTAGGTTACAGCATTCTGCGCAGCACTATACAGTAGGTTACAGCATTCTGCACAGCACTATACAGTAGGGTACAACATTCTGCACAGCACTATACAGTAGGTTACAGCATTCTACACAGCACTATACAGTAGGTTAGAATATTCTGCACCACACTATACAGTAGGTTACAGCATTCTGCACAGCACTATACAGTAGGTTATAACAGTCTGCACATTACTATGCATTCGGTTACAACATTCTACACAGCACTATAAATAAGGTTGCATCATTTTGCACAGCACTATGCAGTAGGTCACAGCATGCTGCACAGCACTATACCGTAGGTTACAGAATTCTGCACAGTACTATGCAGTAGGTTACAACATTCTGCACAACACTATCCAGTAGGTTACAGCATTCTGCACAGCACTGTACAGAAGGTTGCAACATTCTGCACAGCACTATACAAAAGTTTACAGCATGCTGCACAGCACTATACAGTAGGTTACAACAGTCAGCACAGCACAATACACTTGGTTACAGCATTCTGCACAGCTCTATACAGTAGGATACAGCATTCTGCACAGCACTGTACAATAGGTTTTAGCTTTCTGCAGAGCACTATTCAGTAAGAAACAACAGTCTGCACATACTATACAGTAGGTTACACCATTCTGTCCAGCACTATACAGTAGGTTACAGCATTCTGTACAGCGCACTGTCATGGTAGGTTACAACATTCTCCCCAGCACAGGAGTAGGTTACAACATTCTGCATTGCAAATTTGTAGGTTATAACAGTCTGCAGAACACTATACAGTAGGTTCAGGGCATTCAGCCCAGCACTATACAGTAGGTGATAGCATTCTGCTGAGCACTATACAGTAGGATACAGCATTCTGCTTCAGCACCAGGCAGTAGATACTATATTCTCCAAGCACTATACAGTATGGTTTACAACATTCTGCACTGCACTGTAGAGCAGGTAACAACATTCTGCACAGCACTACAGTAGGTTACAATAAGTTGCACATCACTTTGCAGTAGGTTACAGCATTCTGCAGAGCATTATGCAGCAGGTTACAGCATTCTGCACAGTACTATAGAGTAGGTTACAACATTCTGCACTGTAGAGTAGGTTACAATATTCTGCACAGCAATACACAGTAGGTTACAGCAGGGTGCACTTCACTATGCAGTAGGTTATAGCATTCTGCACAGCATTATGCAGTAGGTTACAACATTCTGCACAGCATTGTAGAGTAGTTTACAACATTCTGCACAGCACTGTAGAGTATGTTACAACATTCTGCACTGCATGATACTGTAGGTTACAACAATCTGCACATCACTATACAGTAGGTTACAGCATTCTGCACAGCTCTATGCAGTTGGTGACAGCATTCAGCAGAGCACTATACAGTAGGTTACAACATTATGCAAAGCACTATACAGTAGGTTACAGCGTTCTGCACATCACTATACAATAAGTTTTAGCATTCTGCACAGCACTATTCAGTAGGTAACAACAGTCTGCTCAGCAAACATATAGTAGGTTACACCTTTTCTGCCCAGCACTATGCAGTAGGTTAGAGCATTCTGGACAGCAAGTACAGCAGATTACATCATTCTGTAGAGCACTGTACAGTAGGTTAGAACATTCTGCCCAGCACTGTAGACTAGATTACAACATTCTGCACAGCACTATTCACTAGGTTACAAACAGTCTACAGAACACTATACAGTAGGTTACAGCATTCTGCCCAGCATTATACAGTAGGTTACAGCATTCTGCACAGCACTGTACAGTATGTTACAATATTCTGCACATCACTGTAGAGTAGGTTGCAACATTCTGTACAGCTCTATACAGTAGGTTACAACAGTCTGCAGAACACTATACAGTAGGTTACAACAGTCTACACAACACTATTCAGTAGGTACTACATTCTGCACAGCACTGTAGAGTAGGTTACAACATTCTGCACAGCACAACACAGTAGGTTACAGCAGGTTGCACATCACTTTGCAGTAGGTTACAGCATTCTGCACAGGATTAGGCAGTAGGGATACAGCATTCTGCACAGCATGATACAGTAGGTTACAATATCTGCACAGCACTGTAGGTAGTTACAACATTCTGCACTGCATGATACTGTAGGTTACAACAATCTGCACATCACTATACAGTAGGTTACATCATTCTGCACAGCCCATGCAGTTGGTGTGAGCATGTCAGCAGAGCACTATACAGTAGGTTTCAACATTATGCAAAGCACTATACAGTAGGTTACAGTGTTCTGCACAGCACTTTTACAATCAGTTTTAGCATTCTGCACAGCACTATTCAGTAGGTAACAACAGCTGCTCAGCAACATAGTAGGTTACACCATTCTGCCCAGCACTGTCTGCAGTAGGTTTGAGCATTCTGGACAGCACTATATAGTAGGTTACATCATTCCGTAGAGCACTGTGCAGAAGGTTGCAACATGCCGCCGAGCACCTGCAGACTGGTTACAAGCGATTCTGGGCCAACACTATTCACTAGGTTACAAACGGTCTGGTGAACACTATACAGTAGGTTACAGCATTCTGCCCAGCACTATACAGTAGGACTACAGCATTCTGCACAGCACTGTACAGCATGATACAAGGCTCTGCACAGCAATGTAGAGTAGGTTTCAACATTCCTGTACAGCTCTATACAGTAGGTTGCCAACAGTCTGCAGAACACTATACAGTAGGTTACAACAGTCTACACAACACTATTCAGTAGGTTACTACATTCTGCACAGCACTGTAGAGTAGATTACAACATTCTGCACAGCACTACACGTGGGGTTACAGCAGGTTGCACATCACTTTGCAGTAGGTTACAGCATTCTGGCAGGATTAGGCAGTAGGATACAGCATTCTGCACAGCACATTACAGATTACAACATTCAGCACAGCACTGTAGAGTATACAACATTCTGTACTGAATGATATAGAGGTTACAACAGTCTACCAACACTATATTGGTAGGTTGGCATTCCTGCACATCACTATACAGTTGGTTACAGCATTCTGCACAGTACTATAAAGTAGGTTGGCAAATATTCTGCACAGGATCTATACAGTAGGTTACAGCATTCGAAAAGCACTATACTGTGGGTGACGGTATTCTGCACTGAACTATACAGATGGTTACAGCATTCTGCACAGCACTATACAGTTGGGTAGCAGTTGTCTGCACGGCTTTATACATTAGGTTACAACAATTCTGCACTGTTACTCTGCACAGTAGGTTACAATATTCTGCACAGCACTATACAGAAGATTACAGCATTCTGCACAGCACTATAGAGTTGGGTTACAGCATGCTGCACAGCACCATACCGTAGGTTACTTCATTCTGCACAACACTATACTGTAGGTTACAATATTCTGCACAGCACTGGAGAGTAGATTACTACAATTTGCAAAGCACTGTATGGTAGGTTACAACAGCCTGCAGAACACTACACAGTAGGTTACAACATAATGCACTGCACTGTAGAGTAGGTTACAACATTCTGCACTGCACTGTAGAGTAGGTTACAACATTCTGCACAGCACTATACAGTAGGTTACAGCATGTTGCACAGCACTAAGCAGTAGGTTTCAGGATTCTGCACAGCACTATACAGTAGGTTACAGCATTCTGCACAGCACTATACACTAGGTTACAACATTCTGCACAGCACTGAAGAGTAGTTTACATATTCTTCGCACGGCACTATACAGAAGTTTACAACAGTCTGCACCACAGTAAACAGTAGGTTAGCAGCATTATGCACAAAACTATATGTAGGTTACAGCATTCTCGCACAGCACTATCAGCCAGGTTATTGCATTCAGCACAGCATTATACAGTAGATTATGCTAACATTCTGCACAGCACCATTCAGTAGCTTACAGCATTCAGCACAGCACTATACAGTACATTACAGCACCCTGTACAACACTATAAGGTAGGGCTTTACAGCATTCTGCACAGCACTTTGAGCAGTTTAGAACATTCTGCACAGCACAATATAGTAGGTTACAGAATTCCTGCACAGCACTATGCAGTAGGTTACAGCATTCTGCACACCACTAAATAGGAGGTTACAACATTCTGCACAGCACTGTACAGTAGGGTTGCAACATTCCCGCGACAGCACCATACGTTGCAGGCCTTCAACAGTCAGCACAACACTATACAGAAGGTTACAGCATTCGGCACACCACTATGCAGTAGGTTACAGCATTCAGCAAAGCACTATACAGTAGGTTACAACATTCTGCACAGCACTAAACAGTAGGTTACAGCATTCTGCACTGCACTGTAGAGTAGGTTAAAACATTCTGCACTGCATGATACTGTAGGTTACAACAGTCTGCACAACACTATACAGTAGGTTATAGCATTCTGCGCAACACTATACAGTAGGTTACAGCATTCTGCACAGCACTATGAAGTTAGTTACAGCATTCAGCAAAGCACTATGCAGTAGGTTTCAACATTCTGCACAGCAATATACTGTTTGTTACAGCATTCTGCACAGCACTATGCAGTAGGTTACAACATTCTGCACAGCACTATAGAGTTGGTTACAGCATGCTGTACAGCACCATACCGTAGGTTACATCATTCTGCACATCACTAAACTGTAGGTTACAAACATTCTGCACAGCAATGGAGAGTAGTTTACAACATTTTACAAAGCACCATATGGTAGGTTACAACAGCCTGCAGAACACCATACAGTAGGTTACAGCATGTTGCACAGCACTATGTAGTGAGTTACAGCATTCTGCACAGCAATATCATGGAAGGTTTCAGCATTCTGCACAGCACTATACACTAGGTTCCAACATTCTGCACAGCACTGAAAGAGTAGGTTACAACATTCTGCACAGCACTATACAGAAGTTTACAACAAGTCTGCACCACACTATAAGGTAGGTTACAGCTTTCTGCACAGCCACGATGCAGTAGGTTACAGCATTCTGCACAGCACTATGCAGTAGGTTGCAACATTCTGCACAGCACTATCCAGTAGGTTAAACTTTCTGCACTGCAGTGTACTGTGGTTACAAAATTCTACACAGCACTATACAGTAGGCCACAACAATCAGCACAACACAATACAGAAGTGTCAAGCAGCATTCTGCACACCGCTGCAGTAGGTTACAGCATTCAGCACCACACATACAGTAGGTTACAACATTCTGCACAGCACTATACAGTAGGTTACAGCATTCTGCATAGTACTATACAGTAGGTTTCAGAATTCTGCACAGCACTATACAGTAGGTTACAGCATGCTGCTCAGCACTATACAGTAGGTTACAACATTTTGCACAGCACTATACAGTAGGTTACAGCATTCTGCATAGTACTAAACAGTAGGTTACAGAATTCTGCACAGCACTATACAGTAGGTTACTGCATGCTGCACAGCACCATACAGCAGGTTACAGCATTCTGCACAGCACTATACAGTAGTTTACAAAATTCTGCACAGCATTGTAGAGTAGGTTACTAACATTCTGCAAAGCACCATATGTTAGCTACAACACCGTGCGCACAACACTATACATTAGGTTACAAACATATACACAGCACTGTAGAGTAGGTATCAACATTCTGCAAAGCATTATACAGTAGGTTATAGCATGTTGCACAGCACTATGCAGTGGGTCAGCATTCTGCACAGCACTGAACAGTAGGTTACAACATTCTCTGCACAGCACTGTAGAGTAGTTTACAACATTCTGCACAGCACTATACAGTAGGTTACAACAGTCTGCACAACACTATACAGTATGTTACAGCATTCTGCACAGCACGATAGTGTAGGTTACAACATTCTGCACAGCACTGAAGAGTAGGTTACAACATTCTGCACTGCATGATACAGTAGGTTGCAACAGTCTGCACAGCACTATGCAGAAGGCAACAACGAGTCTCAACAGTGCTATACAGAAGGTTACATCATTCTGCACAGCACTAAACTGTAGGTTACAACATTCTGCACAGCACTGGAGAGTAGTTTACAACATTTTACAAAGCACCATATGGTAGGTTACAACAGCCTGCAGAACACCATACAGTAGGTTACAGCATGTTGCACAGCACTATGTAGTAGGTTACAGCATTCTGCACAACGCACTATACAGAAAGGTTTCAGCATTCTGCGCGGCACATACACTGGGTTACAATATTCTGCACAGCACTGAAGAGTAGGTTACAACATTCTGCACAGCACTATACAGAAGTTTACAACAGTCTGCACCACACTATAAGGTAGGTTACAGCTTTCTGCACAGTACGATGCAGTTGGTTACAGCATTCTGCACAGCACAATGCAGTAGGTTGCAACATTCTGCACAGCACAATGCAGTAGGTTGCAACATTCTGCACAGCACTATCCAGTAGGTTACAACATTCTGCACTGCAGTGTACTGTAGGTTTCAAAATTCTGCACAGCACTATTCAGTAGGCCCAACAACAATCAGCACAACAACTGATACAGAAGGTTACAGCATTCTGCACACGCTTTGCAGTAGGTTACAGCATTCAGCACCGCGCTATACAGTAAGGTTACAACATTCTGCACAGCACTATACAGTAAGGTTGCAGCATTCTGCACAGTACTGTAGAGTAGGTGAAAACATTCTGCACCGCATGATACCGTAGGTTACAACAGTCTGCACAACACTATACAGTAGGTTACAGCATTCTGCAGAACACTATACAGTAGGTTACAGCATTCTGCACAGCACTATGAAGTTGGTTACAACATTCAGCACAACACTATGCAGTGAGTTTCAACATTCTGCACAGCACTATACTGTTGGTTACAGCATTCTGCACAGCACTATGCAATAGGTTACAACATTCTGCACAGCACTATAGAGTTGGTTACAGTATGCTGCACAGCACCATACCGTAGATTACATCATTCTGCACAACACTAAACTGTAGGTTACAACATTCTGCTCGCACTGGAGAGTAGTTTACAACATTTTACAAAGCACCATATGGTAGGTTACAACAGCCCGCAGAACAATTTACACAGAGTTAGCATGCTGCACAGCACCATGTAGTAGGTTACATCATTCTGCACAGCACTATACAGAAGGTTTCAGCATTCCTGCACAGCACTATACACTAGGTTACAATATTCTGCACAGCACTGAAGAGTAGGTTACAACATTCTGCACAACACTATACAGAAGTTTACAACAGTCTGCACCACACTATAAGGTAGGTTACAGCTTTCTGCACAGTACGATGCAGTAGGTTACAGCATTCTGCACAGCACTATACAGTAGGTTGTAACATTCTGCACAGCACTATCCAGTAGGTTTCAACATTCGCACTGCAGTGTATCTGTAGGTTACAAAATTCTGCACAGCACTATACAGAAAGGCCACAACAATCAGCACAACACAGTACAGAAGGTTACAGCATTCTGCACACCGCTTTGTGCAGGTTACAGCATTCAGCACCGCGACTATACAGTAGGTTACAACATTCTGCACAGCACTATATAGTAGGTTACAGCATTCTGCATAGTACTATACAGTGAGGTTTCTGAATCTGCACAGCACTATACAGTAGGTTACAGCATGCTGCTCAGCACCATACAGTGAGTTACAACATTCTGCACAGCACTATAGAGTAGGTTACGGCATTCTGCATAGTACTATACAGTAGGTTACAAATTCTGCACAGCACTATACAGTAGGTTACTGCATGCTGCACAGCACCATACAGCAGGTTACAGCATTCTGCATAGCACTATACAGTGGTTTACAAAATTCTGCACAGCATTGTAGAGCAGGTTACAACATTCTGCAAAGCACCATATGTTAGGCTACAACACTGTGCACAACACTATTCATTAGGTTACAACATAATACACAGCACTGTAGAGTAGGTTACAACATATTCTGCAAAGCATTATACAGTAGGTTATAGCATGTTGCACAAGCACTATGCAGTGGGTTACAGCATTCTGCACAGCACTGTAGAGTAGTTTACAACATTCTGCTCAGCACTATACAGTAGGTTACAACAGTCTGCACAACACTATACAGTAGGTTACAGCATTCTGCAACAGCACGGTACTGTAGGTTACAACATTCTGCTCAGCACTGAAGAGTAGGTTGCAACATTCTGCACTGCATGATATAGTAGGTTACAAACTGTCTGCACAACACTATACAATATGGTTACAGCATTCTGCACAACACTATGCAGTTGGTTACAGCATTCTGCACAGCACTATAAAGTAGGTTACAACATTTTGCACATGACTATACAGAAGGTTAAAGTATTCTGCACAGCACTATACAGTAGGTGACGGCATTCTACACGCTACCCACAGTTGGTTACAGCATTCTGGACAGCACTATACAGAAGGTAACAACATTCTGCACAGCACTAGACAGTGAGGTTACTGCATGCTGCACAGCACCATACAGAAGTTACAGCATTCTGCACACCACTATACAGTAGTTTACAAAATTCTGCACAGCACTGTAGGGAAGGTTACAACATTCTGCAAAGCACCATATAGTAAGTTACAACAGTCTGCACAACGCTATACAGTAGGTTACAGCATTCTGCACAACACTAAACAGTAGGTTATGGCATTTTGCTCAGCAATCAGGTTACAGCATTCAGCACAGCACTATACAGTAGATTACAACATTCTGCAGAGCACTATGCACTAGGTTACATCTTTCTGCACAACACTATACAGTAGGTTACAGCTGTCTGCACAACTCAGTACAGTAGGTTACAACATTCTGCACATCACTGTAGGGTAGTATACATCATTCTGCACAGCACTATACAGTAGGTTACAGCATGCTGTACTGCACTATGCAGAAGGTTACAACATTTTGTGCAGCACTAAACAGTAGGTTACAACATTCTGCAATGCACTGTACAGTCGGTTGCAACATTCTGCACAGCACTATCCAGTAGGTTAAACTTTCTGCACTGCAGTGTACTGTAGGTTACAAAATTCTACACAGCACTATACAGTAGGCCACAACAATCAGCACAACACAATACAGAAGGTTACAGCATTCTGCACACCGCTTTGCAGTAGGTTACAGCATTCAGCACCGCACTATACAGTAGGTTACAACATTCTGCACAGCACTATACAGTAGGTTACAGCATTCTGCATGAGTACTATACAGTAGGTTTCAGAATTCTGCACAGCACTATACAGTAGGTTACAGCATGCTGCTCAGCACTATACAATGATGAGTTACAACATTTTGCACAGCACTATACAGTAGGTTACAGCATTCTGCATAGTACTAAACAGTAGGTTACAGAATTCTGCACAGCACTATACAGTGGTTACTGCATGCTGCACAGCACCATACAGCAGGTTACAGCATTCTGCACAGCACTATACAGTAGTTTACAAAATTCTGCACAGCATTGTAGAGTAGGTTACAACATTCTGCAAAGCACACCATATGTTGGCTACAACACCGTGCACAACACTATACATTAAGGTTACAACATAATACACAGCACTGTAGAGTCGGTATCAACATTCTGCAAAGCATTATACAGTAGGTTATAGCATGTTGCTAGAGCACTATGCAGTGGGTTACAGCATTCTGCACAGCACTGAACAGTAGGTTACAACATTCTGCACAGCACTGTAAGAGTAGTTTACAACATTCTGCACAGCACTATACAGTAGGTTACAACAGTCTGCACAACACTATACAGTATGTTACAGCATTCTGCACAGCCAGATAGTGTAGGTTACAACATTCTGCACAGCAGAGTGAGTTACAACATTCTGCACTGCATGATACAGTAGGTTACAACAGTCTGCACAGCACTATGCAGAAGGCAACAACGGTCTACACAGTGCTATACAGAAGGTTACATCATTCTGCACAGCACTAAACTGTAGGTTACAACATTCTGCACAGCACTGGAGTAGTTTACAACATTTTACAAAGCACCATATGGTAGGTTACAACAGCCTGCAGAACACCATACAGTAAGGTTACAGCATGTTGCACAGCATATGTAGTAGGTTACAGCATTCTGCACAGCACTATACAGAAGGTTTCAGCATTCTGCACAGCACTATACACTAGGTTACAACATTCTGCACAGCACTATACAGAAGTTTACAACAGTCTGCACCACACTATAAGGTAGGTTACAGCTTTCTGCACAGTACGATGCAGTTGGTTACAGCATTCTGCACAGCACAATGCAGTAGGTTGCAACATTCTGCACAGCACAATGCAGTAGGTTGCAACATTCTGCACAGCACTATCCAGTAGGTTACAACATTCTGCACTGCAGTGTACTGTAGGTTTCAAAATTCTGCACAGCACTATTCAGTAGGCCACAACAATCAGCACAACACAATACAGAAGGTTACAGCATTCTGCACACCGCTTTGCAGTAGGTTACAGCATTCAGCACCGCACTATACAGTAGGTTACAAACATTCTGCACAGCACTATACAGTAGGTTACAGCATTCTGCACAGTACTGTAGAGTAGGTGAAAACATTCTGCACTGCATGATACTGTAGGTTACAACAGTCTGCACAACACCATACAGTAGGTTACAGCATTCTGCAGAACACACTATACAGTAGGTTACAGCATTCTGCACAGCACTGAGTTGGTTACAACATTCAGCACAGCACTATGCAGTAGGTTTCAACATTCTGCACAGCACTATACTGTTGGTTACAGCATTCTGCACAGCACCATACCGTAGGTTACATCATTTGCACAACACTAAACTGTAGGTTACAACATTCTGCACAGCACTGGAGAGTAGTTTACAACATTTACAAAGCACCATATGGTAGGTTACAACAGCCTGCAGAACACCACCACAGTAGGTTACAGCATGTTGCACAACGCATATGTAGTAGGTTACATCATTCTGCACAGCACTATACAGAAGGTTTCAGCATTCTGCACAGCACTATACACTAGGTTACAATATTCTGCACAGCACTGAAGAGTAGGTTACAGACATTCTGCACAACACTATACAGAGTTTACAACAGTCTGCACCACCACTATAAGGTGAGTTACAGCTTTCTGCACAGCGATGACGGTAGGTTACAGCATTCCTGCACAGCACCATACAGTAGGTTGTAACATTCTGCACAGCACTATCCAGTAGGTTACAACATTCTGCCTGCAGTGTACTGTAGGAACATAAAATTCTGCACAGCACTATACAGAAAGGCCACAACAATCAAGCACAACACAGTACAGAAGGTTACAGCATTCTGCACACCGCTTTGCAGTAGGGTTACAGCATTCAGCACACAGCACTATACAGTAGGTTACAACATTCTGCACAGCACTATAGTAGGTTACAGCATTCTGCATAGTACTATACAGTAGGTTTTAGGAATTCTGCACAGCACTATAGTAGGTTACAGCATGCTGCTCAGCACTATACAGTATGTTACAGCATTCTGCACAGCACGATAGTGTAGGTTACAACATTCTGCACAGCACTGAAGAGTGAGTTACAACATTCTGCACTGCATGATACAGTAAGTTACAACAGTCTGCACAGCACTATGCAGAAGGCAACAACGGTCTACACAGTGCTATACAGAAGGTTACATCATTCTGCACAGCACTAAACTGTAGGTTACAACATTCTGCACAGCACTGGAGTAGTTTACAACATTTTACAAAGCACCATATGGTAGGTTACAACAGCCTGCAGAACACCATACAGTAGGTTACAGCATGTTGCACAGCATATGTAGTAGGTTACAGCATTCTGCACAGCACTATACAGAAGGTTTCAGCATTCTGCACAGCACTATACACTAGGTTACAATATTCTGCACAGCACTGAAGGTAGGTTACAACATTCTGCACAGCACTATACAGAAGTTTACAACAGTCTGCACCACACTATAAGGTAGGTTACGGCTTTCCTGCACAGTACGATGCAGTTGGTTACAGCATTCTGCACAGCACAATGCAGTAGGTTGCAACATTCTGCACAGCACAATGCAGTAGGTTGCAACATTCTGCACAGCACTATCCAGTGGTTACAACATTCTGCACTGCAGTGTACTGTAGGTTTCAAAATTCTGCAGCACTATTCAGTAGGCCACAACAATCAGCACAACACAATACAGAAGGTTACAGCATTCTGCACACCGCTTGCAGTAGGTTACAGCATTCAGCACCGCACTATACAGTGGGTTTACAACATTCTGCACAGCACTATACAGTAGGATTACAGCATTCTGCACAGTACTGTAGAGTAGGTGAAAACATTCTGCACTGCATGATACTGTAGGTTACAACAGTCTGCACAACACTATACAGTAGGTTACAGCATTCTGCAGAACACTATACAGTAGGTTACAGCATTCTGCACAGCACTATGAAGTTGGTTACAACATTCAGCACAGCACTATGCAGTAGGTTTCAACATTCTGCACAGCACTATACTGTTGGTTACAGCATTCTGCACAGCACTATACAGTAGGGTACAATGGTCTGCACAGCTTTATACATTAGGTTACAACAATCTGCACAGCACTGCACAGTAGGTTACTACATTCTGAACAGCACTATACAGTAGATTACAGCATTCTGCACAGCACTTTGCAGACGGTTACAACATTCTGCACAGCACTACGGTAGGTTACCAACATAATGGACTGCACTGTAGAGCAATTTTCAACATTCTGCACAGCACAATGCGAGTAGGTTACAGCCTGTTGCACAGCACTATGCATAGAGTTACAGCATTCTGCACAGCACTATACAGATAGGTAACACCATTCTGTACAGCGCTGTACCAGTAGGTTACAACATTCTGCCCAGCACTGTAGACTAGAATACAACATTCTGCACAGCACTATTCACTAGGTTACAAACAGTCTACAAAACACTATACATTAGGGTTACAGCATTCTGCCCAGCACTATACAGTAGGTTGCAGAATTCTGCACAGCACTATACAGTAGGTTACAACAGTCTGCACCAAACCATACAGTAGATCACGGTATTCTGCACAACAGTATACAGTAGGTTACAGCATTCTGCCCAGTGTTATGCTGTAGGTTACAGCATTCAGCTCAGCACTATAGAGTAGATTACAGCATTCTGCACAGCACTATTCAGCAGGTTACAGTATTTCGTAGAGCACTGTGCAGTAGGTTAGAACATTCTTCCCAGCACCGTTGACTAGATTACAACATTCTGCACAGCACTATTCACTAGGTTACAAACAGTCTACAAAACACTATACAGTAAGTTACAGCATTCTGCACAGCTCTATGCAGTTGGTGACAGCATTCAGCAGAGCACTATACAGTAGGTTACAACATTATGCAAAGCACTATACAGTAGGTTGCAACATTCTGCACAGCACTATACAATAAGTTTTAGCATTCTGCACAGGACTGTTCAGTAGGTAACAACAGTCTGCTCAGCAACATATAGTAGGTTACACCATTCTGCCCAGCAGTATACAGTAGGTTAGAGCATTCTGGACAGCTCTATATAGTAGGTTACATCATTCTGTACAGCACAGTACAGTAGGTTACAACATTCTGCCCAGCACTGTAGACTAGATTACAACATTCTGCACAGCACTATTCACTAGGTTACAAACAGTCAACAGAACACTATACAGTAGGTTACAGCATTCTGCCCAGCACTATACAGTAGGTTACAGCATTCTGCACAGCACTGTACAGTATGTTACAACATTCTGCACAGCACTGTAGAGTAGGTTGCAACATTCTGTACAGCTCTATACAGTTGGTTACAACAGTCTACACAACACTATTCAGTAGGTTACTACATTCTGCACAGCACTGTAGAGTAGGTTACAACATTCTGCACAGCACTACACAGTAGGTTACAGCAGGTTGCAGATCACTTTGCGGTAGGTTACAGCATTCTGCATAAGATTAGGCAGTAGGATACAGCATTCTGCACAGCACGATACAGTAGGTTACAAAATTCTGCACTGCATGATGTAGTGGGTTACAACAGTCTGCACAACACTATACAGTAGGTTACAGCATTCTGCACAACACTATGCAGTTGGTTACAGCATTCTGCACAGCACTATAAAGTAGGTTACAACATTCTGCACAGGACTATACAGTAGGTTTCAGTATTCTGAAAGCACTATACAGTGAGTGTGACGGCATTCTGCACAGCACTATACAGTTGGTTACAGCATTCTGCACAGCACTATACAGTAGGGTACAATGGTCTGCACAGCTTTATACATTAGGGTTACAACAATCTGCACAGCACTGCACGGGAGGTTACTACATCTCTGCACAGCACTATACAGAGATTACAGCATTCTGCACAGCACTTTGCAGACGGTTACAATATTCTGCACAGCACTACACAGTAGGTTACAACATAATGGACAGCACTGTAGAGCAATTTTCAACATTCTGCACAGCACAATGCAGTAGGTTACAGCCTGTTGCACAGCACTATGCAGTAGGTTACAGCATTCTGCACAGCACTATACAGTAGGTAACACCATTCTGTACAGCACTGTACAGTAGGTTACAACATTCTGCCCAGCACTGTAGACTAGAATACAACATTCTGCACAGCACTATTCACTAGGTTACAAACAGTCTACAGAACACTATACATTTGGTTACAGCATTCTGCCCAGCACTATACAGTAGGTTACAGAATTCTGCACAGCACTATACAGTAGGTTACAACAGTCTGCACCAAACCATACAGTAGGTCACGGCATTCTGCACAACAGTATACAGTAGGTTACAGCATTCTGCCCAGTGCTATGCAGTAGGTTACAGCATTCAGCACAGCACTATAGAGTAGATTACAACATTCTGCACAGCACTATACAGCAGGTTACAGTATTCTGCACAGCACTAAACATAAGGTTACAGCATTCTGCACAGCACTATACAGTTGTTTACAACAGTCTGCACCATACTATACAGTAGGTCACGGCATTCTGCACAACAGTATACAGTAGGTTACAGCATTCTGCCCAGTACTATGCAGTAGGTTACAGCATTCAGCTCAGCACTATAGAGTAGATTACAACATTCTGCACAGCACTATACAGCAGGTTACAGTATTCTGCACAGCTCTATGCAGTTGGTGACAGCATTCAGCAGAGCACTATACAGTAGGTTACAACATTATGCAAAGCACTATACAGTAGGTTGCAACATTCTGCACAGCACTATACAATAAGTTTTAGCATTCTGCACAGGACTGTTCAGTAGGTAACAACAGTCTGCTCAGCAACATATAGTAGGTTACACCATTCTGCCCAGCAGTATACAGTAGAGTTAGAGCATTCTGGACAGCTCTATAGTAGGTTACATCATTCTGTACAGCACAGTACAGTAGGTTACAACATTCTGCCCAGCACTGTAGACTAGATTACAACATTCTGCACAGCACTATTCACTAGGGTTACAAACAGTCAACAGAACACTACGGTAGGTTTACAGCATTCTGCCCAGCACTATACAGTAGGTTACAGCATTCCTGCAGCACTGTACAGTATGTTACAACATTCTGCACAGCACTGTAGAGTAGGTTGCAACATTCTGTACAGCTCTAGACAGTTGGTTACAACAGTCTACACAACACTATTCAGTAGGTTACTACATTCTGCAGCACTGTAGAGTAGGTTACAACATTCTGCACAGCACTACACAGTAGGTTACAGCGGTTGCAGATCACTTTGCGGTGAGTTACGGCATTCTGCATAAGATTAGGCAGTAGGCTACAGCATTCTGCACAACCGACGATACAGTAGGTTACAAAATTCTGCACTGCATGATGTAGTGGGTTACAACAGTCTGCACAACACTATACAGTAGGTTACAGCATTCTGCACAACACTATGCAGTTGGTTACAGCATTCTGCACAGCACTATAAAGTAGGTTACAACATTCTGCACAGGACTATACAGTAGGTTTCAGTATTCTGAAAAGCACTATACAGTAGGTGACGGCATTCTGCACAGCACTATACAGTTGGTTACAGCATTCTGCACAGCACTATACAGTAGGGTACAATGGTCTGCACAGCTTTATACATTAGGTTACAACAATCTGCACAGCACTGCACAGTAGGTTACTACATTCTGCACAGCACTATACAGTAGATTACAGCATTCTGCACAGCACTTTGCAGACGGTTACAATATTCTGCGCAGCACTACACAGTAGGTTACAACATAATGGACAGCACTGTAGAGCAATTTTTCAACATTCTGCACAGGCACAATGCAGTAGGTTACAGCCTGTTGCACAGACTATGCAGTAGGTTACAGCATTCTGCACAGCACTATACAGTAGGTAACACCATTCTGTACCGGCACTGTACAGTAGGTTACAACATTCTGCCCAGCACTGTAGACTAGAATACAACATTCTGCACAGCACTATTCACTAGGTTACAAACAGTCTACAGAACACTATACATTTGGTTACAGCATTCTGCCCAGCACTATACAGTAGGTTACAGAATTCTGCACAGCACTATACAGTAGGTTACAACAGTCTGCACCAAACCATACAGTAGGTCACGGCATTCTGCACAACAGTATACAGTAGGTTACAGCATTCTGCCCAGTGCTATGCAGTAGGTTACAGCATTCAGCACAGCACTATAGAGTAGATTACAACATTCTGCACAGCACTATACAGCAGGTTACAGTATTCTGCACAGCACTAAACATAAGGTTACAGCATTCTGCACAGCACTATACAGTTGTTTACAACAGTCTGCACCATACTATACAGTAGGTCACGGCATTCTGCACAACAGTATACTGATGAGTTTGCAACATTCTGCCCAGTACTATGCAGTAGGTTACAGCATTCGGCTCAGCATTATAGAGTAGTTACAACATTCTGCACAGCACTATACAGCAGGTTACAGTATTCTGCACAGCACTAAACAGAAGGTTACAGCATTCTGCACAGCACTATACAGTAAGGTTACAACAGTCTGCGCAACACTGTACAGCAGGTTACAACAGTCTGCACAGCACTGAAGAGTAGTTAACGGCATTCTGCGCAGCACTATACAGTAGGTCACAACATTCTGCAAAGCACTGTACAGTAGGTTACAGCATTCAGCAGAGCACTGTTCAGTAAGTTACAGCATTCTGCACAGCACTATACAATAGGTTAAAACATGCTGCACAGCACTATACAGTAGGTTACATCAGCCTGCACAACACTATACACTAGGATACAACATAATGCACAGCACTGTAGAGTAGGTTACTACATTCTGCAGAGCACTGTACGGTGGGTTACAGCATGGCGCTGCAGCGCTATGCAGTAGTTACAACATTCTGCACAACGCCTAAACGAGTAACACAACGCATTCTGCAGGCGCTATACGGTAGGTTACAGCATGCTGCACAGCAATATACAGTAAGTTACATCTGCCTGCACAGCACTATACAGTTTGTTACAACATTCTGCAAGGTGCTATACGGATGTTACAACAGTCTGCTCGCACTATACACTAGGTTACAGCATTCTGCAGCGCTATACGTAGGTTACAATGGTCATGCAAAACTTTAGCCATTAGGTTTCAACAATCTGCACAGCACTGCACAGTAAGGTTACAACATTCTGCACAGCACTATACAGTAGGTTACGGCATTCTGCACAGCACTTTGCAGAAGGTTACAACATCTGCACAGCACTGCACAGTAGGTTACAACATAATGCACAGCACTGTAGAGCTTGTTATAACATTCTGCACAGCACAATGCAGTAGGTTACAGCCTGTTGCACAGCATATGCCGTAGAGGTTACAGCATTCTGCACAGCACTATACAGTAGGTTACAGCATTCTGCACTGCACAATGCAGTAGTTTACAACATTCGGATCAGCACTTTACAGTAGGTTTCATCATTCTGCACAGCACTATGCAGTAGGTTAGAATAGTCTGCACCACACTACAGTAGATTACAGAATTCCGCACAGCACTATACAGTAGGTGCAGCAGCTGCACAGCACTATAGTATTTTACAATGGTCTGCACAGCACTATACAGAGGATATAGCATTCTGCATAGCACTATGCATTAGGTTACAGCATTCTGCCCAGCACCTTACAGAAGGCACGGCATTCTGCACAACTCTGTACAGAAGGTTGCAACATTCTACACAGCACTATACAAGAGGTTACAGCATGCTGCACAGCATATACGGTAGATTACAACAGTTGGCACAGCAACAAAGCAGATGCTCACCAGTCTGCCCAGCACTATACAGTAAGTTACAGCATTCTGCACAGCACTATACAGTAGGTTACAGCATTCTGTACATCACTGTACAGTAGGTTACAACATTCTGCCAGCACTGTGAGAGTGAGTTAAAACATTCTGCAGCACACTATACAGTAGGTTACAACAGTCTGCAGAACACTATACAGTAGATTACAGCATTCTGTCCAGCACTATACAGTAGGTTACAGCATTCTGCACAGCACTATAAAGTAGGATACAGCATTCTGCACAGCACTATACAGTAGGTTACAATATTCTGCACAGCACTATACAGCAGATTGCAGCATTCTATGCAGCACTATGCAGTAGGTTACAGCATGCTGCAAAGCACTACACAGTATGTTACAACATTCTGCACAGCACTATACAGTAGGTTACAACATTCTGCAAAGCACTGTACTGTAGGTTGCAACAGTCTGCACAACACTATTCAGTAGGTTACCAACACTCTGCACAGCACTATACAGTATGTTACAGCATTATGCTGCAGCACTATGCAGTAGGTTAAAACATTCCTACCACACTATACCGGTAGGATACAGCATGCTGCACAGCACCAGTACAGTAGGCTACAGCATTCTGCATTGCACTGCCACAGTAGGTTGCAACATTTTGCAAAGCACTGAAGAGTAGGTTACAACATTCTGCCAAGCACCATACAGTAGGTTACATCAGCCTGCACAACTGTATACAGTAGTTTACAGCATAATGCACAGCACTGTAGAAAGTTTCAACATTCTGCACAGCACCATGCAGTAGGTTACAGCATGTCTGCACAGCACTATGCAGTAGGTTACAGCATTCTGCGCAGCACTATACCAGAAGGTTACAGCATTCTGCACAGCACTATACAGTAAGGGTACAACATTCTGCACAGCACTACAGTAGGTTACAGCATTCTACACAGCACTATACAGTAGGTTAGAATATTCTGCACCACACATACAGTGAGGTTACAGCATTCTGCACAGCACTATACAGTAGGTTATAACAGTCTGCACATTACTATGCATTCGGTTACAACATTCTACACAGCACTATAAATAAGGTTGCATCATTTTGCACAGCACTATGCAGTAGGTCACAGCATGCTGCACAGCACTATACCGTAGGTTACAGAATTCTGCACAGTACTATGCAGTAGGTTACAACATTCTGCACAACACTATCCAGTAGGTTACAGCATTCTGCACAGCACTGTACAGAAGGTTGCAACATTCTGCACAGCACTATACAAAAGTTTACAGCATGCTGCACAGCACTATACAGTAGGTTACAACAGTCAACACAGCACAATACACTAGGTTACAGCATTCTGCACAGCTCTATACAGTAGGATACAACATTCTGCACAGCACTGTACAATAGGTTTTAGCTTTCTGCAGAGCACTATTCAGTAAGAAACAACAGTCTGCACATACTATACAGTAGGTTACACCATTCTGTCCAGCACTATACAGTAGAGTTACAGCATTCTGTACAGCACTGTACGGTAGGTAGAACATTCTCCCAGGCACAGTAGAGTAGGTTACAACATTCTGCACTGTACAAATTTGTAGGTTACAACAGTCTGCAGAACACCATACAGTAGGTTACAGCATTCAGCCCAGCACTATACAGTAGGTGATAGCATTCTGCACAGCACTATACAGTAGGATGACAGTATCTGCTCAGCACTAGGCAGTAGGATACAAAATTCTCTACAGCACTATACAGTAGGTTACAACATTCTGCACTGCACTGTAGAGTAGGTAACAACATTCTGCACAGCACTACACAGTAGGTTACAATAAGTTGCACATCACTTTGCAGTAGGTTACAGCATTCTGCAGAGCATTATGCAGCAGGTTACAGCATTCTGCACAGTACTATAGAGTAGGTCGCCAACATTCTGCACTGTAGAGCAGGTTACAATATTCTGCACAGCAATACACAGTAGGTTACAGCAGGGCGCACTCACTATGCAGCAGGTTACAGCATTCTGCACAGCATTATGCAGTAGGTTACAAGATTCTGCATGGTGCATTGTAGAGAAGTTTTACAACATTCTGCACAGCACTGTAGAGTATGTTACAACATTCTGCACTGCATGATACTGTAGGTTACAACAATCTGCACATCGCTATACAGTGGTTACAGCATTCTGCACAGCTCTCATGCAGTTGGTGACAGCATTCAGCAGAGCACTATACAGTAGGTTACAACATTATGCAAAGCACTATACAGTAGGTTACAGCGTTCTGCACATCACTATACAATAAGTTTTAGCATTCTGCACAGCACTATTCAGTAGGTAACAACAGTCTGCTCAGCAACATATAGTAGGTTACACCATTCTGCCCAGCACTATGCAGTAGGTTAGAGCATTCTGGACAGCACAATACAGTAGATTACATCATTCTGTAGAGCACTGTACAGTAGGTTAGAACATTCTGCCCAGCACTGTAGACTAGATTACAACATTCTGCACAGCACTATTCACTAGGTTACAAACAGTCTACAGAACACTATACAGTAGGTTACAGCATTCTGCCCAGCACTATACAGTAGGATACAGCATTCTGCACAGCACTGTACAGTACATTACAACATTCTGCACAGCAATGTAGAGTAGGTTTCAACATTCTGTACAGCTCTATACAGTAGGTTACAACAGTCTGCAGAACACTATACAGTAGGTTACAACAGTCTACACAACACTATTCAGTAGGTTACTACATTCTGCACAGCACTGTAGAGTAGATTACAACATTCTGCACAGCACTACACAGTAGGTTACAGCAGGTTGCACATCACTTTGCAGTAGGTTACAGCATTCTGCACAGGATTAGGCAGTAGGATGCAGCATTCTGCACAGCACGATACAGTAGATTACAACATTCAGCACAGCACTGTAGAGTAGGTTACAACATTCTGCACTGAATGATATAGTAGGTTACAACAGTCTGCACTAACACTATACAGTAGAGTTACAGCATTCTGCACATCACCATACAGTTGGTTACAGCATTCTGCACAGTACTATAAAGTAGGTTACAACATTCTGCAGGACTATACAGTAGGTTACAGTATTCTGAAAAGCACTATACTGTAGGTGACGGCATTCTGCACAGAACTATACAGATGGTTACAGCATTCTGCACAGCACTATACAGTTGGGTACAGTTGTCTGCACAGCTTTATACATTAGGTTACAACAATTCTGCACAGGCACTGCACAGTAGGTTACAATATTCTGCACAGCACTATACAGAAGATTACAGCATTCTGCACAACACTATAGAGTTGGTTACAGCATGCTGGCAGCACCATACCAATAGGTTACTTCATTCTGCGCAACACTATACTGTAGGTTACAATATTCTGCACAGCACTGGAGAGTAGTTTACTACAATTGCAAAAGCACTATGGTAGGTTACAACAAGCCTGCAGAACACTACACAGTAGATTACAACATAATGCACTGCACTGTAGAGTAGGTTACAACATTCTGCACTGCACTGTAGAGTAGGTTACAACATTCTGCACAGCACTATACAGTAGGTTACAGCATGTTGCACAGCACTAAGCAGTAGGTTTCAGGATTCTGCACAGCACTATACAGTAGGTTACAGCATTCTGCACAGCACTATACACTAGGTTACAACATTCTGCACAGCACTGAAGAGTAGGTTACAATATTCTGCAGAGCACTATACAGAAGTTTACAACAGTCTGCACCACAGTAAACAGTAGGTTACAGCATTCTGCACAGCACTATGCAGCAGGTTATTGCATTCAGCACAGCATTATACAGTAGATTACAACATTCTGCACAGCACCATTCAGTAGCTTACAGCATTCAGCACAGCACTATACAGTACATTACAGCATTCTGTACAACACTATACAGTAGGTTTACAGCATTCTGCACAGCACTTTAGAGCAGTTTAGAACATTCTGCACAGCACAATATAGTAGGTTACAGAATTCTGCACAGCACTAGTGCAGTAGGTTAAAGCATCTGCAACACCACTAAATGGGAGGTTACAACATTCTGCACAGCACTGTACAGCAGGTTACAACATTCGCACGCACTATACAGATGAAGGCCACAACAGTCAGCACAACACTATACAGAAGGTGTCTTGTGGCAGCACAGTAGACAGCCATGTCATATGGCTGCACAGTAGACAGCCATGTCCTTCGGCTGCACAGTAGACAGCCATGTCCTATGTCTACACAGTAGACAGCCATGTCCTAAGGCTGCACAGTAGATAGCCTTGCCTAAGGCTGCACAGTAGACAGCCATGTCTAAGGCTGCACAGTAGATAGCCATGTCCTATGGCTGCAGAGTAGACATCCATGTCCTATGGCTGCACAGTGGATTGGCAATGTCCTACGGCTGCACAGGAGATAGCCATGTCCTATGGCTGCACAGTAGACAGCAATGCCCTTTGACTGCACAGTAGATTGCCATATCCTGTGGCTGCACATTAGATAGCCATGTCCTATGGCTGCACATTAGAGCAGCCATGTCCTATGGCTGCACAGTAGACATCCATGTCCTATGGCTGCGCAGTATATGGTCATGTCCAATGGCTTCAGAGTAATTAGACATGTCTAAGGCTGCACAGTAGACAGCCATGTTCTACGGCTGCTCAGTAGACAGCCATGACTAAGGCTACACAGTAGATAGCCATGTCCTATGGCTGCACAGTAGACAGCCATGTCTAAGGATGCTCAGTAGATAGCCATGTGACCCATGTCCTTTAGCTGCACAGTAGATAGCCATGTTCAATGGCCGCACTGTAGATAGCAATGTCCTATGGCTGCACAGTAGACAGCCATGTCCTATGGCTGCAGAGTAGAAAGCCATGTCTAAGGCTGCACAGAAGATAACCATGTCCTATGTCTGCACAGTAGATAGCCATGCCTAAGGTTGCACAGTAGGCAGCCATGTCTAAGGCTGCACAGTAGACAGCCATGTCCTCTGGCTGCATAGTAGACAGCCATGTCTAAGGCTGCACAGTAGATAGCCATGTCCTATGACTGCACAGTAGACAGCCATGTCCTATGGTTGCACAGTGGATAGCAATGTCCTACGGCTGCACAGTAGATAGCCATGTCCTGTGGCTGCACAGTAGATAGCCATGTCCTATGGCTGCACAGAAGACAGCAATGTCCTGTGCCTACACAGTAGATTGCCATTCCTGTGGCTGCACAGTAGACAGCCATGTCCTGTCACAGCACAGTAGATTGCCAAATCCTATCGCTGCACATTAGATGGCCATGTACTATGGCTGCACAGTAGACAGCCATGTCCTGTCACAGCACAGTAGATTGCCAAATCCTATCGCTGTACATTAGATGGCCATGTCCTATGGCTGCACAGTAGACAGCCATGTCCTATGGCTGCACAGTATATGGCCATGTCCTATGGCTGCAGAGTAATTAGACATGTCTAAGGCTGCACAGTAGACAGCCATTTCTAAGGCTACACAGTAGATAGCAATGTCCTATGGCTGCACAGTAGACAGCCATTTCTAAGGATGCACAGTAGATAGCCATGTGACCCATGTCATTTGGCTGCACAGTAGATAGCCATGTCCAATGGCCACAGACAGTAGCCATATGCCATGAAGCTGCTACAACGAAGACAGACGTGTCCTATGGCCGCAGAGTTGATAGCCATGTCTAATGCTGCACAGAAGATAGCCATGCCCTATGGCTGCACAGTAGATAACCATGCCAGAGGCTGCACAGTAGATAACCATGTCCTATAGCTGCACAGTAGATAGCCATGTCCTGAGGCTGCAGAATAGATAACCATGTCCTGTGGCTTCATAGTACCCAGCCATGTCCTGAGGCTACACAGTAGACAGCCATGTCCTGTGGCTGCACAGTAGACTGCCATCTCCTATGGCTGTACAGTAGACTGCCATGTCCTATGACTGTAAAGTAGACAGCCATGTCCTATGGCTGCACAGTAGACTGCCATGTCCTATGGCTGCACAGTGGACAGCCATGTCCTTCGGCTGCACAGTAGCCAGCTATGTCCTATGGCTGCACAATGGACAGCCATGTCCTACAGCTGCACAGAAGATAGCCATGTCCTATGGCTGTTCAGTGGACAGCCAAGTCCTATGGCAACACAGTAGACAGCCATGTCCTACAGCTGCGCAGTTCGGAGCCATGTACTACGGCTGCACAGTAAACAGCCATGTCCTAGGGCTGCACAGTAGACAGCCATGTCCTACGACTGCACAGTAGACAGCCATGTCCTATGGCTGCACAGTACACAGCCATGTCCTTCGGCTGCACAGTAGACAGCCATGTCCTATGGCTGCACAGTAGACAGCCATGTCCTACGACTGCACAGTAGACAGCCATGTCCTACGGCTGCACAGTACACAGCCATGTCCTTCGGCTGCACAGTAGACAGCCATGTCCTATGGCTGCACAGTAGACAGCCATGTCCTAAGGCTGCACAGTAGATAGCCATGCTTAAGGCTGAGCAGTAGACAGCTATGTCTAAGGCTGCACAGTAGATAGCCATGTCCTATGACTGCACAGTAGACAGCCATGTCCTATGGCTGCACAGTGGATAGCAATGTCCTACAGCTGTACAGTAGATAGCCATGTCCTGTGGCTGCACAGTAGATAGCCATGTCCTGTGGCTGCACAGTAGACAGCAATGACCTGTGGCTGCACAAAAGATTGCCATGTCCTGTGGCTGCACAGAAGACAGCCATGTCCTGTCGCAGCACAGTAGATTGCCAAATCCTATGGCTGCACATTAGATAGCCATGTCCTATAGCTGCACAGTAGACAGCCATATCCTATGGCTGCACAGCAGACAGCCATGTCCTATGGCTGCACAGTATATGGCCATGTCCTACTGCTGCAGAGTAATTAGACATGTTTAAGGCTCTACAGAAGACAGCCATGTTCTACGGCTGCTCAGTAGACAGCCATGTCTAAGGCTAAACAGTATATAGCCATGTCCTATGGCTGCACAGTAGACAACCATGTCTAAGGATCCACAGTAGATAGCCATGTGACCCCTGTCCTTTGGCTGCACAGTAGATAGCTATGTCCAATGGCTGCACAGTAGATAGCCATGTCCTATGGCTGCACAGTAGACAGCTGTGTCCTATGGCCGCAGAGCAGATAGCCATACCTAAGGCTGCACAGAAGATAGCCATGTCCTATGTCTGCACAGTAGATAGCCATGCCTAAGGCTGCACAGTAGACAGCCATGTCTAAGGCTGCACAGTAGACAGCCATGTCCTATGGCTGCATAGTAGACAGCCATGTCTAAGGCTGCACAGTAGACAGCCATGTCCTATGGCTGCACAGTGGATAGCAATGTCCTACGGCTGCACAGTAGATAGCCATGTCCTGTGGCTGCACAGTAGATAGCCATGTCCTATGGCTGCACAGTAGACAGCAATGTCCTGTGGCTGCACAGTAGATTGCTATGTCCTGTGGCTGCACAGTAGACAGCCATGTCCAGTCGCAGCACAGTAGATTGCCAAATCCTATGGCTGCACATGAGATAGCCATGTCCTATGGCTGCACAGTAGACAGCCATGTCCTATGGCTGCACAGCAGACAGCCATGTCCTATGGCTGCACAGTATATGGCCATGTCCTATGGCTGCAGAGTAATTAGACATGTCCAAGGCTGCACAGTAGACAGCCATGTCTATGGCTACACAGTAGATAGCCATATCCTATGGCTGCATAGTAGACAGCCATGTCTAATTATGCACAGTAGATAGCCATGTGACCTATGTCCTTTGGCTGCACAGTAGATAGCATTGTCCAATGGCCGCACAGTAGATAGCCATGTGCTATGGCTGCACAGTAGATAGCCATGCCTAAGGCTGCACAGTAGATAACCATGTCCTATGGCTGCACAGTAGATAGCCATGTCCTGTGGCTGCAGAGTAGATAACCATGTCCTGTGGCTGCATAGTGATATCCATGTCCTGTGGCTGCACAGTAGTAACCATGTAGGTGGCTGCACATCAGATAGCCATGTCCTGTGGCTGCACAGCAGATAGCCATGTCATGTGGCTGCCCAGCAGATAGCCATGTTCTACGGCTGCACAGTAGATAGACATGTCCTGTGGCTGCATAGTAGACAGCCATGTCCTACGGCTGCACAGTAGAGAGCCATGTCATATGGCAGCACAGTAGACAGCCATGCCCTGTGGCTGTACAGTAGACAGCCATGTCTTATGGCTGCACAGTAGACAGCCATGTCCTACGACTATGGCTGTACAGTAGACAGCCATGTCCTGTTGCTGCACAGTAGACAGTCATGCCCTGTGGCTGCAGAGTAGACTGCCGTGTCCTGTGGCTGCACAGTAGACAGCCATGTCCTGTGGCTGCAGAGTAGACAGCCATATCCTGTGGCTGCACAGTAGACAGCCATGTCCTGTGGCTGCAGAGTAGACGGCCGTGTCCTGTGGCTGTACAGTGAACATCCATGGCCTCTGGCTGCAGAGTAGACAGCCGAGTCCTGTGACTGCAGAGTGAACAGCCGTCTCCAGTGGCTGCGGAGTAGACAACCGAGTCCTGTGGCTGCACAGTGGACAGCCATCTCTTATGGCTGCTGAGTAGAGTGCCGTGTCCTTATGGCTGCACAGTGGACAGCCGTGTCCTATGGCTGCACAGTAGAGTGCCGTATCCCATGGATGCACAGTGGACAGCCGTGTCCTATGACTGCAGAGTAGACAGCCATGTCCTATGGCTGCACAGTGGACAGTCGTGTCATATGGATGCAGAGTAGACTGCCGTGTCCTATGGCTGCACAGTGGACAGCCGTGTCCTATGGCTGCAGTGCAGACTGCCGTGTCTTACGGCTGCACCCTGGACAGCCGTGTCCTACGGCAGCAGAGTGGACAGCCATGTCCTATGGCTGCACAGTGTACAGCCATGTCCTATGACTGCAAATTGGACAGCCATGTCCTACGGCTGCACAGTAGACTGCCGTGTCCTACGGCTGCAGAGTGGACAGCCATGTCCTGCTGCTGCACAGTAGACAGCCGTGTCCTATGGCTGCACAGGGGACAGCCAAGTCCCATGGCTTCACAGAAGCAGACATGCCATCCCATGGCTGCACAAAGGACAGCCATGTCCTACGCAGAACAGGAGTGGCCATGTCCTATAGCTATAAGCTGCACAGTCAGACACCAAGTGTCCTGCGACTTCTCAGTGGATAGCCATGTCCTATGGATGCACAGTGGACTGCCATGTCCAACATCTCTACAGAATGCAGCCATGTCCTAAGGCTGCACAGTGGACAGCCATGACCTTGGCTACACAGGGGCAGCCATGTTCTACGACTGCACAGTGGACTGCCATGTCCTCTGACTGCAAGGGGATGGCCATCTCTGACTGCACACAGGGATGGCCCGTCTATGGCTGCAATAACGACAGCCATTTCACTAACTGCTGCACAGTAGATAACCATGTCGGTGGCTGCACAGCAGATAGCCATGTCCTGTGGCTGCTCAGCAGATAGCCATGTCGTAATGGCTGCACAGCGAATAGCCATGTTCTATGGCTGCACAGTAGATAGCCATGTGCTAACAGCTGCACGAGGAACAGCCATGTCCTATGGCTGAGCAGTAGACAGCCATGTCGTATGGCTGCAACAGTAGACAGCCATGTCCTATGACTATGGCTGCATAGTACACAGCCACGTCCTGTGGCTGCACAGTAACAGCCATGTCCTGGCGGCTGCACGTGAGAATACCATCTCCTATGGCTGCGCCGTGAACTGCCATGTCCTATGGCTGCACAGTGAACAGCCATGTCCTGTGGCTGCACAGTACATTGCCATGTCCTATGGCTGCACAGTGGACAGACATGTCCTATGGCTGCACAGTAGCCAGCTATGCCCTTTGGCTGCACAGTGGACAGCCATGTCCTATGGCTGCACAGCAGATAGCCTTGTCCTACGGCTGCTCAGTGGACAGCCGAGTCCAACAGCTGCACAGTAGACAGCCATGTCTAATGGCTGCACAGTTGAGAGCTATGTCCTACGGCTGCACAGTAGACTGCCATGTCCTACAGCTGCACAGTAGACAGCCATGTCCTACAACTGCACAGTAGACAGCCATGTCCTACAGCTGCACAGTAGACAGCCATGTCTTGTGGCAGCACAGTACACGGCCATGTCCTATGGCTGCACAGAAGACAGCCATGTCCTAAGGCTGCACAGTAGCTAGCCATCCCAAAGACTGGACAGTAGACAGCCATGTCTAAGGCTGCACAGTAGACAACCATGTCCTATGGCTGCACAGTAGACTGCATGTCCTATGGCTGCACAGTAGATAGTAATGTCCTACGGCTGCACAGTAGATACCCATGTCCTGTGGCTGCACAGTAGATAGCCATGTCCTATGGCTGTACACAGAGACAGCAATGTCCTGCGGTTTCACAGTAGATTGCCATGCCCTAGCAAGCACTGTATACACAGCAATGTCAGTGGCAGCACAGTAGATTGCCAAATCCTATGGATGCACAGTAGATAGCACATGTCCTACTATGGCTGCACAACAGAAGCCATGTCCCATGGCTGCACAACAGACAGCCATGTCCTGTGGCTGCACAGTATACAGCCATGTCTAAGGCTGCACAATAGATAGCCATGACCTATGGCTGCACATGACAGCCATGTCCTATGGCTGCACAGTGGATAGCAATGTCCTACAGCTGCACAGTAGATAGCCATGTCCTGTTCCTGCACCGTAGATAGCCATGTCCTATGGCTGCACAGTAGACAAAAGTCCTTTGGCTGCACAGTAGATTGCCAAATCTATGGATGCACAGTAGATAGCTATGTCCCACGGCTGCATAGTAGACAGCAATGTCCTGTGGCTGCACAGTAGACAGCCATGTCTAAAACTGCACAATAGATAGCCATGTCCTGTAGCAGCACAATAGTGCCAAATCTATAACTTGCATTAGATAACCTTGTCCTATGGTTGCACAGTAAACAGCCATGTCCTACTGCTGCACAGCAGACAGCCATGTCCCTGGCTGCACAGTATATGTCCATGTCTTATGGCTGCAGAGAACTAGACATGTCTAAGAGCTGCACAGTAGACAGCCATGCCTCACGGCTGCTCAGTGAACAACCATGTCTAAGGCTACACAGCAGATAGCCATGTCCTGTGGCTGCACGGTAGACAGCCATGTCTAAGGATGCACAGTATATAGCCATGTGATCCATGTGCCTTGGCTGCACAGTAGATAGCCATGTCCAATGGCTGCACAGTACATAGCCATGTGCTATGGCTGCACAGTAGACAGACGTGTCCTATGGCCACAGAGTAGATAGCCATGTCTAATGCTGAACAGAAGATAGCCATGTCCTATGGCTGCACAGAATATAGCCATGCCTAAGGCTACACAGAAAATAACCATGTCCTATGGCTGCACTGTAGATAGCCATGTCCTGTGGCTGCACAGTAGATATCCATGTCCTGTGGCTGCACAGTAGATAACCATGTAGGGTGGCTGAACAGCAGATAGCCATGTCCTGTGGCTGCACAGCAGATAGCCATGTCATGTGGCTGCCTAGCAGATAGCCATGTTCTACGGCTGCACAGTAGATAGCCATGTCCTGTGGCTGCATAGTAGACAGCCATGTCCTATGACTATGGCTGCATAGTACACAGCCATGTCCTGTGGCTGTACAGAAGACAGCCATGTCCTGTGGCTGCACAGTAGAATGCCATCTCCTATGGCTGCACTGTAGACAGCCATGTCCTATGGCTGCACAGTAGACAGCCATGTCCTGTGGCTGCACAGTAGATTGCCATGTCCTATGGCTGCACAGTGGACAGCCATGTCCTACGGCTGCACAGCAGATACCCATGTCCCACGGCTGCTCAGTGGTCAGCCGAGTCCAACAACAGCATATGTACACAGCCATGTCCAATGGCTGCGAGTTGAAAGCTATGTCCACTATGGCTGCACAGTAAACTGCATGTCCTACAGCTGCACAGTAGACAGCCATGTCTTGTGGCAGCATTGAACAACCATGTCCTGGCTGCACAGTAGACAGCCATATCCGCCGGCTGCTCAGTAGATGGCCATGTCCTATGGCTGCTGACAGAACAGCCAGAGTCATAAGGCTGCACAGTAACACAACCATGTCCCTCGGCTGCACAGTAGACAGCCATGTCTAAGACTGCACAGTAGATAGCCATGTCCTATGGCTGTACAGTTGACTACCATGTCCTATGGATGCACAGTAGATAGTAATGTCCTACGGCTGCACAGTAGATAGCCATGTCCTGTGGCTCCACAGTAGATAGCAATGTCCCATGGCTGCACAGTAAGACAGCAATGTCCTGTGGCTTCTACAGTAGATCACATGTCCTATGGCAGACTGAACACAGCAATGTCCCAGCAAGCAGCACAGTAGATTGCAAATCCTATGGATGCACAGTAGATAGCCATGTCCTGGTTGGCACAATAGACAGCCACATCCTATGGCTGCACAGCAGACAACCATGTCCTGTGGCTGCACAGTATACAACCATGTCTAAGGCTGCACAATAGATAGCCATGTCCTATGGCTGCACACTAGAAGCCACATCATATCCATGGTTGCACAGTGGATAGCAATGTCCTACGGCTGCACAGTAGATAGCCATGTCCTGTTCCTGCACAGTAGATAATACGTCCTATGGCTGCACAGTAGACAGCAATGTCCTTTGGCTGCACAGTAGATTGCCAAATCTTATCGATGCACAGCAGATAGCCATGTCCTATGGCTGCACAGTAGACAACCATGTCCGATGGCTGCACAGCAGACAGCCATGTCCTGTGGCTGTACAGTAGACAGCCATGTCTAAGGCTGCACAATAGATAGCCATGTCCTATGGCTGCACAGTAGACAGCCATGTCCTATGGCTGCACAGTGGATAGCAATGTCCTACGGCTGCACAGTAGATAGCAATGTCCTGTGGCTGCACAATGAGATGCCATGTCCTATGGCTGCCGCAGTGAACAAGCCATGTCTAAGGATGCACAGTAGATAGCCATGTGACCCATGTGCCTTGGCTGCACAGTAGATAGCCATGTCCAATAGCTGCACAGTAGATAGCCATGTGCTATGGCTGCACAGTGAACAGGCGTGTCCTATGGCCACAGAGTAGATAGCCATGTCTAATGCTAAACAGAAGATAGCTATGTCCTATGGCTGCACTGTAGATAGCCATGTCCTCTGGCTGCAGAGTAGATAACCATAATCCTGTGGCTGCACAGTAGATATCCATGTCCTGTGGCTGCACAGTAGATAGCCATGTCATGTGGCTGCCTGGCAGATAGCCATTTCTCAGGCTGCACAGTAGATAGCCATGTCCTGTTGCTTCATAGAGACAGCCATGTCCTACCGCTGTGCACAGTGACACAGCCATAACCGTATGGCTGCACAGTGAACAGCCATGTCACCATAGGAAACATACAATCAGACAACCATGTCGTATGGCTGCACAGTGAACAGCCATGTCCTAGAACTATGGCTGCACAGTAGACAGCCATGTCCTGTTGCTGCACAGTAGACAGCCGTGTCCTGTGGCTGCACAGTGGACATCCATGTCCTGTGGCTACAAGTGAACAGCCCAGTCCTGTAGCTGCACAGTGGACAGCCATCTCCTATGGCTGCTGAGTAAGTGCCATGTCGTATGGCTGCACAGTGAGCAGCCATGTCCTATGGCTGCAGAGTGAGTGCCATGTCCTTTGGCTGCACAGTTGATAGTCTATACTTTGGCTGCAGAGTAGACTGCCGTGTCCTATGGCTGCACAGGGACAGCCGTGTCCTCACGGCTGTGGGAGTAACTTCCGTGTCCTATGGCTGCACAGTGGACAGCCGTGTCATATGGCAGCAGAGTAGATTGCTGTGTCCTATGGCTGTACAGTGGACAGCCGTGTCCAATGACTGCAGAGTAGACTGCCGTGTCCTGTGGCTGCACAGTGGACAGCCATGTCCTGTGGCTACAGAGTAGACAGCAATGTTCTGTGGCAGCACAGTAGATTGCCAAATCCTATGGCTGCACAGTGGATAGCCATGTCCTATGGCTGCACAGTAGACAACCATGTCCTATGAGCTGCATAGCAGACAGCCATGTCCCATGGCTGCACAGTATAGCACATGCCTATGGCTGGCAAGAGTAATTAGACATGTCTGGGTCTGCACAGTAGACAGCCATGTTCTACGGCTGCTCAGTAGACAACCACGTCTAAGACTACAGTAGATCCCATAGTCCTATGACTGCACAGTAGACAGCAATGTGTAAGGATGTACAGTAGATAGCCATGTGACCCATGTCCTTTGGCTGCACAGTAGATTGCCAAATCCTATGGATGCACAGCAGATAGCCATGTCCTATGGCTGCACAGTAGACAGCCATGTCCGATGGCTGCACAGCAGACAGCCATGTCCTGTGGCTGCACAGTAGACAGCCATGTCTAAGGCTGCACAATAGATAGCCATGTCCTATGGCTGCACAGTAGACAGCCATGTCCTATGGCTGCACAGTGGATAGCAATGTCCCACGCTGCACAGTAGATAGCTATGTCCTGTTCCTTCAACAGTAGATAGCCATGCCCTACGGCTGCACAGTGAACAGCAATGTCCTGTGGCTGCACAGTAGATTGCCATGTCCCGTGGCTGCACAGTTGACAGCCATGTCCTGTCGCAGCACAGCAGACAGGGCCAAACATATATGGCTGCACATTAGATAACCATGTCCCATGGTTGCACAGTAGACAGCCATGTCCCACCGCTGCACAGCAGAAAGCCATGTCCTATGGCTGCACAGTATATGTCCATGTCTCACGGCTGCAGAGTAATTAGACATGTCTAAGGCTGCCAATAGACAGCCATGTTCCCACGACTGCTCAGTAGACAGCCATGTCTAAGGCTACTCAGTAGATAGCCATGTCCTGTAGCTGCACGTGAGACAGCCATGTCTAGGATGCACAGTAGATACATATGTGACCCATGTGCCTTGGCTGCACAGTAGATAGCCATGTCCAATGGCTTGCTGATGAATAGCCATGTGCTATGGCTGCACAGTAGAACAGACGTGTCCCTAGGCCACAGAGTAGATAGCCATGTCTAATGCTGAACAGAAGATAGCCATGTCCTATGGCTGCACAGTAGATAGCCATGCCTAAGGGCAGCACATAGATATCCATGTCCTGTGGCTGCACAGTAGATAACCATGTAGGGTGGCTGAACAGCAGATATCCATGTCCTGTGGCTGCACAGCAGATAGCCATGTCATGTGGCAGCTAGCAGATAGCCATGTTCTATGGCTGCACAGTAGATAGCCATGTCCTGTAGCTGCATAGTAGACAGCCATGTCCTATGACTATGGCTGCATGATACACAGCCATGTCCTGTGGCTGCACAGTAGACAGCCATGTCCTGTGGCTGCACAGTAGAATGCCATCTCCTATGGCTGCACAGTGAGACTGCCATGTCCCATGGCTGCACAGTAGACAGCCATGTCCTGTGGCTGCACAGTAGATTGCCAAGTCCCATGGCCGCACAGTGGACAGCCATGTCCTATGGCTGCACAGTAGCCAGCTATGCCCCTCGGACTGCACAGTGGACAGCCATGTCCTATGGCTGCACAGCAGATAGATGTCTGGCTGCTCAGTGGTCAGCCGAGGTCAACAACAGCACCAGTAGACAGCCATGTCCAATGGCTGCAGAGTTGAAACTATGTCCTCTGACGGTGCACAGTAAACTGCCATGTCCTACAGCTGCACAGTGAACAGCCATGTCTTGTAGCAACAATAGAACAACCATGTCCCTGGCTGAACATTGAACAGCCATGTCCTTCGGCTGCTCAGTGAACAACCATGTCCTCTGGCTGCACAGTAGACAGCCATGTCTAAGACTGCACAGTAGATAGCCATGTCCTATGGCTGCACAGTTGACTGCCATGTCCTATGGATGCACAGTAGTTAGTAATGTCCTACGGCTGCACAGTAGATAGCCATGTCCTGTGGCTGCACAGTAGATAGCCATGTCCTATGGCTGCACAGTAGACAGCAATGTCCTGTGGCTTCACTGTAGATTGCCATGTCCTATGGCTGCACTGTACACAGCAATGTCCTGTGGCAGCACAGTAGATTGCCAAATCCTATGGATGCACAGTAGATAGCCATGTCCTATGGCTGCACAATAGACAGCCACATCCTATGGCTGCACAGCAGACAGCCATGTCCTGTGGCTGCACAGTATACAGCCATGTCTAAGGCTGCACAATAGATAGCCATGTCCTATGGCTGCACAGTAGACAGCCATGTCCTATGGCTGCACAGTGATAGCAATGTCCTACGGCTGCACAGTAGAATAGCCATGTCCTGTTCCTGCACACAGTGAATAGCCATGTCCTATGGCTGCACAGAGAACAGCAATGTCCCTTTGGCTGCACAGTAGACTGCCAAATCCAATGGATGCACAGCAGATAGCCATGTCCTATGGCTGCACAGTAGACAGCCATGTCCGATGGCTGCACAGCAAGACAACCATGTCCTGTGGCTGCACAGTGAGACAGACATGTCTAAGGCTTGCACCAATAGATAGCCATGTCCTATGGCTGCTGATGAACAGCCATGTCCTATGGCTACACAGTGGATAGCAATGTCCTACGGCTGCACAGTAGAAAGCTATGTCCTGTTCCTGCACAGTAGATAACCATGTCCTATGGCTGCACAGTAGACAACCAATGTCCTGTGGCTACACAGTAGATTGCCATGTCCTGTGGCTGCACAGTAGACAGCCATGTCCTGTCGCAGCACAGTAGATTGCCAAACTTATGGCTGCACATTAGATAACCATGTCCTATGGTTGCACAGTAGACAGCCATATCCCACGGTTGCACAGCAGACAGCCATGTCCTATGGCTGCACAGTATATGTCCATGTCTCTATGGCTGCACAGTAATTAGACATGTCTAAGGCTGCACAGTAGACAGCCATGTTCTATGACTGCTACAGTAGACAGCCATGTCTAAGGCATACCAGTAGATAGCCATGTCCTATGGCTGCACGGTAGACAGCCATGTCTAAGGATGCACAGTAGATAGCCATGTGACCCATGTGCCTTGGCTGCACAGTAGATAGCCATGTCCAATGGCTGCACAGTAGATAGCCATGCTGTGGCTGCACAGTGAGACAGACGTGTCCTATGGCCACAGAGTAGATAGCCATGTCTAATGCTGAACAGAAGTTAGCCATGTCCTATGGCTGCACAGTAGATTGCCATGCCTAAGTCTGCACAGTAGATAACCATGTCCTATGGCTGCACTGTAGATAGCCATGTCCTCTGGCTGCAGAGTAGATAACCATGTCCTGTGGCTGCACAGTAGATATCCATGTCCTGTAGCTGCACAGTAGATAGCCATGTCATGTGGCTGCCTAGCAGATAGCCATGTTCTACGGCTGCACAGTAGATAGCCATGTCCTGTGGCTTCATAGTAGACAGCCATGTCCTATGGCTGCACAGTAGACAGCCATGTCGTATGGCTGCACAGTAGACAGCCATGCCCTATGGCTGTACAGTAGACAGCCATGTCGTATGGCTGCACAGTAGACAGCCATGTCCTACGACTATGGCTGCACAGTAGACAGCCATGTCCTGTTGCTGCACAGTAGACAGCCGTGCCCTGTGGCTGCAGAGTAGACATCCGTGTCCTGTGGCTGCACAGTGGACATCCATGTCCTGTGGCTACAGAGTAGACAGCCGAGTCCTGTAGCTGCACAGTGGACAGCCATCTCCTATGGCTGCTGGGTAGAGTGCCATGTCCGTATGGCTGCACAGTGGACAGCCATGTCCTATGGCTGCAGAGTAGAGTGCCATGTCCTATGGCTGCACAGTTGATAGCCGTATACTTTGGCTGCAGAGTAGACTGCCATGTCCTATGGCTGCACAGAGGACAGCCGTGTCCTCTGGCTGTAGAGTGAACTGCTGTGTCCTATGGCTGCACAGTGGACAGCCATGTCATATGGCATAGGTAGATTGCTGTGCCCTATGGCTGCACAGTGGACAGCCGTGTCCTATGACTGCAGAGTAGACTGCCGTGTCCTGTGGCTGCACAGTGGACAGCCATGTCCTGTGGCTACAGAGTAGACAGCCGAGTCCTGTAGCTGCACAGTGGACAGCCATCTCCTATGGCTGCTGAGTAGAGTGCCATGTCCGTATGGCTGCACAGTGGACAGCCATGTCCTATGGCTGCAGAGTAGAATGCCATGTCCTATGGCTGCACAGTTGACAGCCGTGTACTTTGGCTGCAGAGTAGACTGCCGTGTCCTATGGCTAGCACATGAGGACAGCTTGTCCCACTGACAGTAGAGTAGACTAACGTGTCCTATGGCTGCACAGTGGACAGCAGTGTCCTATGACTGCAGAGTAGACTGCCGTGTCCCATGGCTGCACAGTGGACAGCCGTGTCCCCGGCTGCAGTGCAGACTGCCCGTGTCTCTGGCTGCACAGAGGACAACCGTGTCCTATGGCTGCAGAGTGGGCACCTGTGTCCTACAGCTGCACAGTGGATAGCCGTGTCCTATTACTGCAGAGTGGACAGCCATGTCCTACGGCTGCAAGGTAGACAGCCAAGTCCTACGGCTGCAAGGTAGACAGCCGTGTCCTACGGCTGCAGAGTGGACAGCCATGTCCTACTGCTGCACAGTAGACAGCTGTGTCCGACGGCTGCACAGGGGACAGCCAAGACCTACGGCTTCACAGTAGACAGCCGTGTCCTACAGCTGCACTGGGGAGAGCCAAGTTCTACGGCAGAACAGTAGACAGCCATGTCCTACGACTATGGCTGCACAGTAGACAGCCGTGTTCTGTGGCTGCTCAGTGGACAGTTATGTCCTATGGCTGCACAGTGGACTACCATGTCCTACATATCTACAGGGGATGGCCATGTGCTACGGCTGCACAGTGGACAGCCATGACCTACGGCTGCACAGGGGACGGCCATGTTCTACGACTGCACAGTGGACTGCCATGTCCTACGGCTGCACAGGGGATGGCCATGTCCTACGGCTGCACAGTGGACAGCCATGTCCTACGGCTGCACAGGGGATGGCCATGTCCTACGGCTGCACAATGGACAGTCATTTCCTACTGCTGCAGAGTAGATAGCCATGTTCTGTGGCTGCACAGTAGATAACCATGTCCGGTGGCTGAACAGTAGATAGCCATGTCCTGTGGCTGCACAGGTAGATAACCATGGAGGGTGGCAGCACAGCAGATAGCCATGCCCTGTGGCTGCTCAGCAGATAGGCATGTCATGTGGCTGCACAGCAGATAGCCATGTTCCACGGCTGCACAGTGAATAGCCATGTCCTGTTTCTGCACAGTAGACAGCCATGTTCTCTGGCTGCACAGTAGACAGCCATGTCGTATGGCTGCACAGTAGACAGCCATGTCCTATGGCTCTACAGTAGACAGCCATGTCTTATGGCTGCACAGTAGACAGCCATGTCCTACGACTATGGCTGCATTGTACACAGCCATGTCCTGTGGCTGCACAGTAGACAGCCATGTTCTGTGTCTGCACAGTAGACTGCCATCTCCTATGGCTGCATGGTAGACTGCCATGTCCTATGGCTGCACAGTGAACAGCCATGTCCTATGGCTGCACAGTAGACTGCCTTGTCCTATGGCTGCACAGTGGACAGCCACGTCCTATGGCTGCACAGTGGACAGCCATATCCTACGGCTGCACAGTAGATTGCCATGTCCAATGGCTGCTCAGTGTACAGCCGAGTCCTACGGCTGCACAGTAGACAGCCATGTCCAACGGCTGCACAGTTGCGAGCTATGTCCTACGGCTGCACAGTAGACAGCCATGTCCTACGGCTGTACAGTAGACAGCATTCTCCTATGACTGTACAGTAGACAGCCATGTCCTACAGCTGTACAGTAGACAACCATGTCTTGTGGCAGCACAGTAGACAGCCATGTCCCACGGCTGCCAGTAGACAGCCATGTCCTTCGGCTGCACAGTAGACAGCCATGTTCTATGGCTGCACAGTAGACAAGCCATGTGTCAAAGACTGCACAATAGACAACAATGTCCTATGGCTGCACAGTAGACAGCCATCTCTAAGACTGCACAGTAAATATCCATGTCCTATGGCTGCACAGTAGAACAGCCATGTCCTATGTGCACATTAGATAGCATTGTCCTACAGCTGCACAGTAGATAGCCATGTCCTGTGGCTGAACAGTAGATAGCCATGTCCTATGGCTGCACAATAGACAGCAATGTCCTGTGGTTGCACAGTAGATTGCCATTTCCAATGGCTGCACTGTAGACAGCAATGTCCTGTGGCAGCACAGTAGATTGCCAAATCCTATGGCTGCACAGTAGATAGCCATGTCCTATGGCTGCACAGCAGACAGCCATGTCCTATGGCTGCACAGTATATGGCCATGTCCTACGGCTGCACAGTAATTAGACATGTCTAAGTCTGCACAGTAGACAGCCATGTTCTACGGCTGCTCAGTAGACAGCCATGTCTAAGGCTACACAGTAGATAGCCATGTCCTATGGCTGCACAGTAGACAGCCATGTCTAAGGATGTACAGTAGATAGCCATGTGACCCATGTCCTTTGGCTGCACAGTAGATAGCCATGTCCTATGGCCATTCAGTAGATAGCCATGTCCTATGGCTGCACAGTAGACAGCCATGTACTGTGGCTGCACAGTAGACAGCCGTGTCCTCTGGCTGCTTAGTGGACAGCCGTCTCCTATGGCTGCAGAGTAGACAGCCATGTCCTCTGGCTGCACAGTGGACAGCCATCTCCTATGGCTGCAGAGTAGAGTACTGTGTCCTGTAGCTGCACAGTGGACAGCCGTGTCCTATGGCTGTAGAGTAGAGTGCCGTGTCCTATGGCTGCATAGTGGACAGCCATGTACTATGGCTGTAGAGTAGAGTGCCGTGTCCTATGGCTGCACAGTGGACTGCCGTGTCCTTTGGCTGCAGAGTAGAGTGCCGTGTCCCATGGCTGCACAGTGGACAGCCGTGTCATATGGCTGCAGAGTAGAGTGCCGAGTCCAATGGCTGCACAGTGGACAGCCGTGTCCTATGACTGCAGAGTAGACTGCCGTGTCCTATGGCTGCACAGTGGACAGCCATGTCCTACGGCTGCACAGTGGTCAACCGCGGTCCCACGGCTGCAGAGTGGACAGCCGCGGTCCTATGGCTGTGACAGTAGACAGCCGTGTCTCTACGGTTGCAGAGTGGACAGCCATGTCCAACGGCTGCACAGTAGACTGCCGTGTCCTATGGCTGCAGAGTGAACAGCCATGTCCTATGGGTGCACAGCAGACAGCCATGTCCTACGGCTGCACAGGGGACAGCCAAGTCCTGCGGCTGCACAGTAGACAGCCATGTCCTTCGGCTGCACAGGGCACAGCCAAGTCCTACGGCTGCACAGTAGACAGCCATGTCCTATAGCTGCATAGGGGATAGCCATGTCATACGGCAGCATAGTATACAGCCATATCCTCGACTATGGCTGCACAGTAAACAGCCATGTTCTGTGGCTGCACAGTGGACAGCCATATCCTATGGCTGCACAGTGGACTGCCATGACCTCTGGCTGCACAGGGGACAGCCATGTCCTATGGCTGCACAGTAGACAGCCATGTCCTATTGCTGCCGAGTAGATTGCCATGTCTAAGGCTGCACAATAGATAGCCATGTCCTATGGCTGCACTGTTGATAGCCATGCCTAAGGGTCCACAATAGATATTCATGCCCTACGGCTGCACAGTAGATAGCCATGTCCTGTGGCTGCACAGTAGATAACAATGTCCGGTGGCTGCACAGTAGTTAGCCATGCTGTGTGGCTGCACAGTAGATAACCATGTAGGGTGGCTGCACAGCAGATAGCTATGTCCTGTAGCTACTCAGCAGATAGCCATGTCATGTGGCTGCACAGCAGATAGCCATGTTCTATGGCTGCACAGTAGATAGCCATGTGCTGTGGCTGCACAGTAGTCCGCCATGTCCTACGGCTGAACAGTAGACAGCCATGTCATATGGCTGCACAGTAGACAGCCATGTCCTACGACTATGACTGCATAGTACACAGCCATGTCCTGTGGCTGCACAGTAGACAGCCATGTCCTGTGGCTGCACAGTAGACTGCCATCTCCTATGGCTGCACTATAGACTGCCATGTCCTATGGCTGCACAGTAGACAGCCATGTCCTATGGCTGCACAGTAGATTGCCATGTCCTATGGCTGCACAGTGGACAGTCATGTGCTATGGCTGCACAGTAGCCAGCTATGTCCTACAGCTGCACAGTGGACAGCCATGTCCTACGGCTGCACAGTTGAGTGCTATGTCCTACGGCTGCACAGTAGACAGCCATGTCCTACAGCTGCTCAGTGGACAGCCGAGTCCTACGGCTGCACAGTAGACAGCCATGTCCAACGGCTGCACAGTTGAGTGCTATGTCCTACGGCTGCACAGTAGACAGCCATGTCCTACAGCTGCACAGTAGACAGCCATGTCCTACAACTGCACAGTAGACAGCCATGTCCAACAGCTGCACAGAAGACAGCCATGTCTTGTTGCAGCACAGTAGACAGCCATGTCCTACGGCTACACAATAGACAGCCATGTCCTTCAGCTGCACAGTAGACAGCCATGTCCTAAGGCTGCACAGTAGCTAGCCATCCCTAAGGCTGCACAGTAGACAGCCATGTCTAAGGCTGCACAGTAGACAACCATGTCCTACGGCTGCACAGTAGACAGCCATGTCTAAGGCTGCACAGCAGATAGCCATGTCCTATGGCTGCACAGTAGACTGCCATGTAAAATGGCTGCACAGTAGATAGCAATGTCCTATGGCTGCACAGTAGATAGCCAATGTCCTGTGTCTGCACAGTAGACAGCAATGTCCTGTGGCTTCACAGTAGATTGCCATGTCCTATGGCTGCACTGTAGACAGCAATGTCCTGTGGCAGCACAGTAGTTGCCAAATCCTATGGATGCACAGTAGATAGCCATGTCCTATGGCTGCACAGTAGACAGCCATGTCCTATGGCTGCACAGCAGACAGCCATGTCCTGTGGCTGCACAGTAGACAGCCATGTCTAAGGCTGCACAATAGACAGCCATGTCCTTGGGCTGCACAGTAGACAGCCATGTCCTATGGGTGCACTGTGGATAGCAATGTCCTACGGCTGCACAGTAGATAGCCATGTCCTGTTCCTGCACAGTAGATAGCCGTGTCCTATGGCTGCACAGTAGACAGCAATGTCCTGTGGCTGCACAGTAGATTGCCATGTCCTGTGGCTGCACAGTAGACAGCCATGTCCTGTTGCAGCACAATAGATTGCCATATCCTATGGCTGCACATTAGATAGCCATGAACTATGGTTGCACAGTAGACAGCCATGTCCTATGGCTGCACAGCAGACAGCCATGTCCTATGGCTGCACAGTATATGTCCATGTCCTACGGCTGCAGAGTAATTAGACATGTCTAAGGATGAACAGTAGATAGCCATGTGACCCATGTGCCTTGGCTGCACAGTAGATAGCCATGTCCAATGGTTGCACAGTAGATAGCCATGTGCTATGGCTGCACAGTAGACAGACGTGTCCTATGGCGCGCAGAGTAGATAGCCATGTCTAATGCTGACAGAAGATAGCCATGTCCCATGGCTGCACAGTAGATAGCCATGCCTAAGGCTGCAGAGTAGATAACCATGTCCTGTGGCTGCACAGTAGATATCCATGTCCTGTGGCTGCACAGTAGATATCCATGTAGGGTGGCTGCACAGCAGATTGCCATGTCCTGTGGCTGCACAGCAGATAGCCATGTCATTTGGCTGCCCAGCAGATAGCCATGTTCTATGGCTGCACAGTAGATAGCAATGTCCTGTGGCTGCGTAGTAAACAGCCATGTCCCACGGCTGCACAGTGAGACAGCCATGTCGCATGGCTGCAGCAGTAGACAGCCATGTCCTACAACTATGGCTGCACAGTAGACAGCCATGTCCTGTTGCTGCACAGTAGACAGCCATGCCCTGTGGCTGCAGAGTAGGCAGCTGTGTCCTGTGGCTGCACAGTGGACAGCCATGTCCTGTGGCTGCAGAGTAGACAGCTGAGTCCTGAGGCTGAACAGTGGACAGCCATCTCCAATGGCTGCAGAGTAGACAGCCGAGTCCTGTCGCTGCACAGTGGACAGCCATGTCCTATGGCTGCAGAGTAGAGTGCCGTGTCCTATGGCTGCACAGTGGACAGCCGTGTACTTTGGCTGCAGAGTAGACTGCCGTGTCCTATGGTTGCACAGTGGGCAGCCGTGTCCTATGACTGCAGAGTAGGCTGTCGTGTCCTATGGCTGCACAGTGGGCAGCCGTGTCCCACGGCTGCAGTGCCTACTGCCGTGTCTTACGGCTGCACAGAGGACAGCCGTGTCCTATGGCTGCAGAGTGGACAGCTGTGTCCTACGGCTGCACAGTGGATAGCCGTGTCCTATGACTGCAGAGTGGACAGCCATGTCCTACAGCTGCAAGTTAGACAGCCGTATCCTACGGCTGCAAAGTGGACAGCCATGTCCTACTGCTGCACAGTAGACAGCCGTGTACTACGGCTGCACAGGGGACAGCCAAGACCTACGGCTGCACAGTAGACAGCCGTGTCCTACGGCTGCACAGGGGAGAGCCAAGTCCTACGGCAGAACAGTAGACAGCCATGACCTACGACTATGGCTGCAGAGAAGACAGCCGTGTCCTCTGGCTGCTCAGTGGACAGTTATGTCCTGTGGCTGCACAGAGGACTGCCATGTTCTACATATCTACAGGGGACGGCCATGTGCTACAGCTGCACAGTGGACAGCCATGACCTCTGACTGCACAGGGGAGGCCATGTTCTCACGGCTGCACAGTGGACATCCATGTCCTCTGGCTGCACAGGGATTGCCATGTCCTACTGCTGCACAGTGGACAGCCATGTCCTACGGCTGCACAGGGGATGGCCATGTCCTAAGGCTGCACAATGGACAGCCATTTCCTGCTGCACAGTAGATAACCATGTCCAGTGGCTGCACAGTAGATAGCCATGTCCTGTGGCTGCACAGTAGATAACCATGTAGGGTGGCTGCACAGCAGATAGCCATGCCCTGTGGCTGCTCAGCAGATAGGCATGTCATGTGGCTGCACAGCAGATAGCCATGTTCTATGGCAGCACAGTAGATAGCCATGTCCTGTGGCTGCACAGTAGACAGCCATGTCCTACGGCTGCACAGTAGGCAGCCATGTCGTATGGCTGCACAGTAGACAGCCATGTCCTATGGCTCTACAGTAGACAGCCATGTCTTATGGCTGCACAGTAGACAGCCATGTCCTACAACTATGGCTGCATTGTACACAGCCATGTACTGTGGCTGCACAGTAGACAGCCATGTCCTGTATCTGCACAGTAGACTGCCATCTCCTATGGCTGCACGGTAGACTGCCATGTCCTATGGCTGCACAGTAGACAGCCATGTCCCATGGCTGCACAGTAGACTGCCTTGTCCTATGGCTACACAGTGGACAGCCATGCCCTACGGCTGCTCAGTAGATAGCCATGTCCAACGGCTGCACAGTTGAGAGCTATGTCCTCACGGCTGCATAGTAGACAGCGATGTCCTACAGCTGTACAGTAGACAGCTATGTCCTACGACTGTACAGTAGACAGCTATATCCTACAGCTGCACAGTAGACAGCCATGTCTTGTGGCAGCACAGTGAGACAGCCATGTCCTACAGCTGCACAGTAGACAGCCATGTCCTCGGCTGCAAAAGTAGACAGCCATGTCCTAGGCTGCACAGTAGACAGCCATGGCCTCTAGGATGCACAGTAGATAGCCATGCCTAAGGCTGCACAGTAGACAGCCATGTCTAAGGCTGCACAGTAGACAACCATGTCCTATGGCTGCACAGTAGACAGCCATCTCTAAGACTGCACAGTAGATAGCCATGTCCTATGGCTTCACAGTAGACAGCCATGTCCTATGGCTGCACATTAGTTAGCATTGTCCTACGGCTGCACAGTTGATAGCCATGTCCTGTGGCTGCACAGTAGATAGCCATGTCCTATGGCTGCAAAGTACACAGCAATGTCCTGTGGTTGCACAGTAGATTGCCATTTCCTATGGCTGCACTGTAGACAGCAATGTCCTGTGGCAGCACAGTATATTGCCAAATCCTATGGCTGCACAGTAGATAGCCATGTCCTATGGCTGCACAGTAGACAGCCATGTCTTATGACTGCACAGCAGACAGCCGTGTCCTATGGCTGCACAGTATATGGCCATGTCCTACGGCTGCACAGTAATTAGACATGTCTAAGTCTGCACAGTAGACAGCCATGTTCTATGGCTGCTCAGTAGACTGCCATGTCTAAGGCTACACAGTAGATAGCCATGTCCTATGGCTGCACAGTAGACAGCAATGTGAAAGGATGTACAGTAGATAGCCATGTGACCCATGTCCTTTGGCTGCACAGCTGATAGCCATGTCCTATTGCCGCTCAGTAGATAGCCATGTCCTATGGCTGCACAGTATACAGCCATGTCCTATGGCCGCAGAGTAGATAGCCATGTCTAAGTCTGCACAGAAGATAGCCATGTCCTATGGCTGCACAGAAGCTAGCCATGAAAAGGCTGCACAGTAGATAACTATGTCTTATGGCTGCACAGTAGATAGCCATGTCCTGTGGCTGCAGAGTAGATAACCATGTCCTGGGGCTGCACAGTAGATATACATGTCCTGTGGCTGCACAGTAGATAACCATGAAGGGTGGTTTCACAGCAGAAAACCATGTCCTGTGGCTGCACAGCAGATAGCCATCTCATGTGGCTGCACAGCAGATAGACATGTTCTATGGCTGCACAGTAGATAGCCATGTCCTGTGGCTTCATAGAAGAGAGACATGTCCAATGGCTGCACAGTAGACAGCCATGTTGTATTCCTGCACAGTAGACAACCATGCCCTATGGCTGTACAGTAGACAGCCATTTCTTATGGCTGCACAATAGACATCCATGTCCTATGACTATGGGTGCACAGTAGACAGCCAAGTACTGTGGCTGCACAGTAGAAAGCCGTGTCCTCTGGCTGCTTAGTGGACAGCCGTCTCCTATGGCTGCAGAGTAGACAGCTGTGTCCTCTGGCTGCACAGTGGACAGCCATCTCCTATGGCTGTAGAGTAGAATACCGTGTCCTCTAGATGCACAGTGGACAGCCGTGTACTATGGCTGCAGAGTAGAGTGCCGTGTCCTATGGCTGCACAGTGGACAGCCATGTCCAACGGCTGCACAGTTGACTGCCATGTCCTACGGCTGCAGAGTGGACAGCCATGTCCTACGGGTGCACAGTAGACAGCCTTGTCCTACGGCTGCACAGGGGACAGCAAAGTCCTGCGGCTGCACAGTAGACAGCCGTGTCCTACGGCTGCACAGGGACAGCCAAGTCCTGCGGCTGCACAGTAGACAGCCGTGTCCTTCGGCTGCACAGGGCACAGTCAAGTCCAATGGCTGCACAGTAGACAGCCATGTCCTATAGCTGCACAGGGGACAGCCATGTCATACGGCAGCATAGTAATCAGCCATGTCCTACGACTATGGCTGCACAGTAAACAGCCGTGTTCTGTGGCTGCACAGTGGACAGCCATGTCCTATGGCTGCACAGTGGACTGCCATGTCCTTTGGCTGCAAAGGGGACAGCCATGTCCTATGCCTGCTCAGTGGACTGCCATGTCCTATGGCTGCACAGGGGACAGCCATGTCCTATGGCTGCTCAGTGGACTGCCATGTCCCACGGCTGCACAGGGACGCCATGTAATACTGCTGCACAGTGGACTGCCATGTCCCATGGCTGCACAGGAGATGGCCATGTTCTCTAGGCTGCACAGTTGACAGCCATGTCCTACGGCTGCACAGGGACAGCCATGCTCTATGGCTGCACAGTTGACAGCCATGTCCTACAGCTGCACAGGGCACGGCCATGTCCTGCGGCTGCTCAGTGGACAGCCATGTCCTACGTCTGCACAGGGGAGGGCCATGTCCTTCGGCTGCACAGTGGACAGCCATGTCCTACTACTGCACAGTAGATAGCCAGGTCCTGTGGCTGCACAGCAGATAGCCATGTCATGTGGCTGCACAGCAGATAGCCATGTCATGTGGCTGCACAGTAGACAGCCATGTCCTACAGCGGCACAGTAGACAGACATGTCCTCTGGCTGCACACAAGACAGCCATGTCCAAGCCTGCACAGTAGACAGCCATATACTATTGCTGCACAGTAGACAGCCATGTCTAAAGCAGCACAGTAGACTGCTATGTCCTATGGCTGCACAGTAGACAGCCATGTCCTGTGGCTGCAAAGTAGATAGCCATGTCCTGTTACTGCACAGTAGATAGCCATGTCCTCTGGTTGCACAGTGGACAGCCATGTTCTAGGGCTACACAGTAGATTGCCTTGTCCAGTGGCTGCACAGTAGACAGCCACGTTCTACGGCTGTAGAGTAGACAGCCATGTCATGTGGCTGTACAGTAGACAGCCATGTCCTACGGCTGTACAGTAGACAGCCATGTCCAAGCCTGCACAGTAGACAGCCTTGTACTATTGCTGCACAGTAGACAGCCATGTCTAAAGCTGCACAGTAGACTGCTATGTCCTATGGCTGCACAGTAGACAGCAATGTCTAAGGATGCTCAGTAGACAGCCATGACCTATGGCTGCACAGTAGACAGCCATGTTTCAGGCTGCACAGTAGATAGGCATGACCTATGGCTGCACAGTAGACCGCCATATCTAAGGCTGCACAGTAGACAGCAATGTCCTATTTCTACACAGTAGACAGCAATGTCTAAGGCTGCACAGTAGAAAGCCATGTCCTATGGCTACACAGGAGATGGCCATTTCCTGTGGCTGCACAGTAGATAGTCATGTCCCATGGCTGCACAGTAGACAGCCCTGTCCTGTGGCTGCACAGTAGATAGCCATCTCCAACGGCTGCACAGTAGACAGCCATGTCCTATGGCTGCACAGTGGACAGCGATGTCGTATGGCTGCACAGTAGATACCATTTCCTATGGCTGCACATTAGACAGCCATCTCCTATGGCTGCACACTTGATACCCATGTCCTATGGCTGCACAGTAGACAGCCATGTCCTACGTCTGCACAGTAGATTGCCATGTCCTATGGCTGCACAGTAGATACCCATGTCCTATGGCTGCACATTAGATTGCCATGTCCCATGGCTGCACAGTAGATAGCCATGTCCTATGGCTGCACAGTAGACAGCCATGTCCTATGGCTGTGCAGTAGATAGCCATGTCCTATGGCTGCACAGAAGATAGCCATATCTAAAGCTGCACAGAAGATAGCCATGACCTATGGCTGCACAGTAGACAGCCACGTCTAAGGCTGCACAGTAGATAACCCTGTCCTATGGCTACACAGTAGACAGCCATGTCTATGGCTGCACAGTAGATAGCCATGTCCTATGGCCGCACATTAGATTGCCATGTCCTATGGCTGCACAGTAGACAGCCATGTCCTTTGGCCACAGAGTAGATAGCCATGTCTAAGGCTGCACAGTAGATACCCTTGTCCTATGGCTGCACAGTTGATAGCCATGCCTAAGGCTCCACAATAGATAACCATGTCCTGTGGCTGCACAGCAGATAGCCATGTCCTGTGGCTGCACAGTAGATAACCATGTCCTGTGGCAGCACAGAAGATAGCCATGTCCTGTGGCTGCACAGTAGACAGCCATGACCTGTGGCTGCATAGTAGATAGCCATGTCCTGTGACTGCACAGTAGATAGCCATGTCCTCTGGTTGCACAGTGGACAGCCATGTTCTAGGGCTACACAGTAGATTGCCTTGTCCAGTGGCTGCACAGTAGACAGCCACGTCATACGGCTGTAGAGTAGACAGCCATGTCATGTGGCTGTACAGTAGACAGCCATGTCCCACGGCTGTACAGTAGACAGCCATGTCTTATTGCTGCACAGTAGACAGCCATGTCCTTTGGCTGCACAGTTGACAGCCACGTCCTACGACTGTAGAGTAGAAAGCCTTGTCATGTGGCTGTACAGTAGACAGCCATGTCCTATGGCTGTACAGTAGAGAGCCATGTCTTATTGATGCACAGTAGACAGCCTTGTCCTACGACTATGGCTGCACAGTAGACATCCATGTCATAAGCCTGTACAGTAGACAGCCATGTCCTATGTCTGCACAGTAGACAGCCATGTCCTGTGGCTGCACAGCTGACAGCCATGTCCTATGGCTGCACAGTAGACAGCCATGTCCTGTGGCTGCACAGTAGACAGCCATTACCTATGGCTGCACAGAAGACAGCCATGTTCTGTGTCTGCACAGTAGACAGCCATGTCCTATGGCTGCACTGTAGACAGCCATCTCCTATGGCTGCACAGTAGACAGCCATGTCCTATGGCTGCACAGTATACAGCCATCTCTTATGGCAGCACAGAAGACTGCCTTGCCCTATGGCTGCACAGTAGACAGCCATCTCCTACGGCTGCACAGTAGACTGCCATGTCCTATGACTGCACAGTAGACAGCCATGTCCTATGGCTGCACAGTAGACTGCCATGTCCTATGGCTGCATAGTGGACAGCCATGTCCTACAGCTGCACTGTAGCCAGCTATGTCCTATGGCGGCACAGTGGACAGCCATGTCCTACAGCTGCACAGTAAATAGCCTTGTCCTACGGCTGCTCAGAGGACAGCTAGTCCCACGGCTGCACAGTAGACAGCCATGTCCATGGCTGTGCAGTAGAGAGCCATGTCACGGCTGCACTGTATATACAGCCATTTCCTACAGCTGCACAGTAGACAGCCATGTCTTTTGGCAGCACAGTAGAGAGCCATGACCTACGGCTGCACAGTAGACTGACATGTCCTTCGGCTGCACAGTAGACAGCCATGTCCTATGGCTGCACAGTAGACAGCCATGTCCTAAGGCTGCACAGTAGATAGCCATGCCTAAGGCTGCAAAGTAGACAGCCATGTCTCAGGTTGCACAGTAGACAGCCACGTCTTAGGCTGCACAGCAGATAGCCATGTCCTATGACTGCTCAGTAGACAGCCATCTCTATGGCTGCACAGTAGATACCCCTGTCCTATGGCCGCACAGTAGATTGCCATGTCCTATTGCTGCACAGTAGACAGCCATGTCCTGTGGCCACTGAGTAGATAGCCATGTCTAAGGCTGCACAGTAGATTCCCATGTCCTATGGCTACACAGTTGATAGCCATGCCTAAGGCTCCAAAATAGATAACCATGACCTATGGCTGCACAGTAGATAGCCATGTCCTGTGGCTGCACAGTAGATAACCATGTCCTGAGGCAGCACAGTAGATAGCCATGTCCTGTGGCTGCACAGTTGACAGCCATGTCCTGTGGCTGCATAGTAGATAGCCATGTCCTGTGGCTGCACAGTAGATAGCCATGTCCTCATGCTGCACAGTGGACTGCCATGTTCTACGGCTACACAGTAGATTGCCATGTCCAGTGGCAGCACAGTAGACAGCCACGCCCCGCGGCTGTAGAATAGACAGCCATGTCATGTGGCTGTACAGTAGACAGCCATGTCCCACGGCTGTACAGTAGACAGCCATGTCTTATTACTGCACAGTAGACATCCGTGTCCTGTGGATGCACAGTTAACAGCCATGTCCTATGGCTGCACAGTAGACAGCCATGTCCTGTGGCTGCACAGTAGACAGCCATTTCCTATGGCTGCACAGTAGACATCCATGTCCTGTGTCTGCTCATTAGACAGCTGATGTCCTATGGCTGCACTGTAGACAGCCCACTCATGGCTTGCACAGTAGACAGCCGTCTTATGGCAGCACAGTAGGCAGCCGCCTCCTATGGCAGCACAGTAGACTGCCATGTCCTATGGCTGTACAGTAGACAGTCATCTCCTATGGCTGCACAGTAGACTGCCATGTCCTATGGCTGCACAGTAGACAGCCATGTCCTATGGCTGCACAGTAGACTGCCATGCCCTATGGCTGCACAGTGGACAGCCATGTCCTACGGCTGCACACTGGACAGCCATGTCCTACAGCTGCACAGTAGATAGCCATGTCCTACGGCTGCTCAAAGAAAAGCCAAGTCCTACGGCTGCACAGTAAACAGCCATGCAATACGGCTGCGCAGTAGAGAGCCATGTCCTACGTCTGCACAGTATACAGCCATGTCCTACGGCTGCACAGTAGACAGCCATGTCTTGTGGCAGCAAAATAGACAGCCATGTCCTACGGTGCACAGACAGCCATGTCCTTCAGCAGCACAGTAGACAGCCATGTCCTATGGCTGCACAGTAGACAGCCATGTCCTAAGGCTGCACAGTAGATAGCCGCCTAAGGTTGCACAGTAAACAGCCATGTCTCAGGCTGCACAGTAGATAGCCATGACCTATGGCTGCACAGTAGACCACCATGCCTAAGGCTGCACAGTAGACAGCCATGTCCTATGGCTGCACAGTAGATGGCCATGTCCTGTGGCTGCACAGTAGATTGCCATCTCCAACGGCTGCACAGTAGACAGCTATGTCCTATGGCTGAACAGAAGACAGCCATGTCCTAGGGCTGCACAGTAGATACCATGTCCTATGGCTTGCACTGTAGACAGCCATGTCCTATGGCTGCACAGTAGATACCCATGTCCTAAGGCTGCACAGCAGATTGCAATGTCCTATGGCTGCAAAGTAGATAGCCATGTCCTATGGCTGCACAGTAGACAGCTATGTCCTATAGCTGCGCAGTAGATAGCCATATTCTTTGGCTGCACAGAAGATAGCCATGTCTAAGGCTGCACAGAAGACAGCCATGAACTATGGCTGCACAGCAGACAGCCACGTCTAAGGTTGCACAGTAGATAGCCGTGTCCTATGGCTGTATAGTAGACAGCCATGTCCAAAGGCTGCACAGTAGACAGCCATGTTGTATTGCTGCACAGTAGACAACCATGCCCTATGGCTGTACAGTAGACAGCCATGTCTTATGGTTGCACAACAGACATCCATGTCTTATGACTATGGCTGGACAGTAGACAGCCATGTACTGTGGCTGCACAGTAGACAGCCGTGTCCTCTGGCTGCTTAGTGGACAGCCGTCTCCTATGGCTGCAGAGTAGACAGCCATGTCCTCTGGCTGCACAGTGGACAGCCATCTCCTATGGCTGCAGAGTAGAGTACCGTGCCCTCTAGCTTCACAGTGGACAGCCATGTCCTATGGCTGCAGAGTAGAGTGCCTTGTCCTATGGCTGCACAGTGGACTGCCATGTCCTTTGGCTGCAGATTAGAGTGCCGTGTCCTATGACTGCACAGTGTACAGCCGTGTCATATGGCTGCAGAGTAGAGTGCCGTGTCCGATGGCTGCACAGTGGACAGCCGTGTCCTATGACTGCAGAGTAGACTGCCGTGTCCTATGGCTGCACAGTGGACAGCCATGTCCTATGGCTGCACAGTGGACAGCCATGTCCCACGGCTTGCAGAGTAGACAGCCGTGACCCACGGGCTGCACAGTAGACAGCCATGTCCCACGGCTGCAGAGTGGACAGCCATGTCCAATGGGTGCACAGTAGATAGCCGTGTCCTTTGGCTGCACAGGGCACAGCCAAGTCCTATGGCTGCACAGTAGCCAGCCATGTCCTATAGCTGCAAAGGGGACAGCCATGTCATACGGCAGCATAGTATACAGCCATGTCCTACGACTATGGCTGCACAGTAATAGACAGGCGAAATGGCTCTGTGGCTGCACAATGGACAGCCATGTCCTATAGCTGCACAGTGGACTGCCATGTCCTGTGGATGCACAGAGGACAGCCATGTCCTATGGCTGCTCAGTGGACTGCCATGTCCTAAGGCTGCACAGGGGACAACCATGTCCTACAGCTGCTCAGTGGACTGCCATGTCCTATGGCTGCACAGGAACGCCATGTAATACGGCTGCACAGTGGACTGCCATGTCCTACGGCTGCACAGGAGACGGGCATGTCCTACGGCTGCTCAGTGGACATCCATGTCGTACGGCTGCACAGGGGACGGCCATGTTCTATGGCTGCACAGTTGACAGCCATGTCCTATGGTTAAACAGGGCATGGCCATGTCCTGAGGCTGCTCAAGGGACAGCCATGTCCTACGTCTGCACAGGGGAGGGCCATGTCCTTCGGCTGCACAGTGGACAGCCATGTCCTACTACTGCACAGTAGATAGCCATGTTCTGTGGCTGCACAGTAGATAACCATGTCATGTGGCTGCACAGCAGAAAGCCATGTCCTGTGGCTGCACAGTAGACAGCCATGTCCTATGCGTGCACAGTAGACAGACATGTCCTCTGGCTGCACACAAGACAGCCATGTCCAAGCCTGCACAGTAGACAGCCATGTACTATTGCTGCACAGTAGACAGCCATGTCTAACTCTGCACAGTAGACTGTTATGTCCTATGGCTGCACAGTAGACAGCCATGTTTCAGGCTGCACAGTAGATAGGCATGACCATGGCTGCACAGTAGACCGCCATGTCTAAGGCTGAACAGTAGACAGCAATGTTCTATGGTTACACAGTAGACAGCTATGTCTAAGACTGCACAGTAGACAGCCACGCCCTATGGCTGCACAGGAGATGGCCATGTCCTGTGGCTGCACAGTAGATAGTCATGTCCCAAGGCTGAACACTAGACAGCCCTGTCCCGTGGCTGCACAGTAGATTGCCATCTCCAACGGGCTGCACAGTAGACAGCCTTGTCCTATGGCTGCACAGTAGACAGCGATGTCCTATGGCTGCACAGTAGATACCCATGTCCTATGGCTGCACATTAGACAGCCATGTCCTATGGCTGCACACTTGATACCCATGTCCTATGGCTGCACAGTAGACAGCCATGTCATACGTCTGCACAGTAGATTGCCATGCCCTATGGCTGCACAGGAGATCCCCAAGTCCTATGGCTGCACAGTAGATTGCCATGTCCCATGGCTGCACAGTAGATAGCCATGTCCTATGGCTGCATAGTAGACAGCCAAGTCCTATGGCTGCGCAGTAGATAGCCATGTCCTACGGCTGCACAGAAGATAGCCATATCTAAGGCTGCACAGAAGATAGCCATGACCTATGGCTGCACTGTAGACAGCCACGTCTAAGGCTGCACAGTAGATAGCCATGTCCTATGGCTACACAGTAGACAGCCACGTCTATGGCTGCACAGTAGATAGCCATGTCCTGTGGCAGCACATTAGATTGCCATAACCTATGGCTGCACAGTAGACAGCCATGTCCTTTGGCCGCAGAGTAGATAGCCATGTCTAAGGCTGCACAGTAGATTCCCATGTCCTATGGCTGCACAGCAGATAGCCAAGTCCTGTGGCTGCATAGTAGATAGCCATGTCCTGCTACTGCACAGTATATAGCCATGTCCTCTGGTTGCACAGTGGACAGCCATGTTCTAGGGCTACACAGTAGATTGCCTTGTCCAGTGGCTGCACAGTAGACAGCCACGTCATACGGCTGTAGAGTAGACAGCCATGTCATGTGGCTGTACAGTAGACAGCCATGTCCTACGGCTGTACAGTAGACAGCCATGTCTTATTGCTGCACAGTAGACAGCCATGTCCTTTGGCTGCACAGTTGACAGCCACGCCCCACGACTGTAGAGTAGAAAGCCTTGTCATGTGGCTGTACAGTAGACAGCCATGTCCATGGCTGTACAGTAGAGAGCCATGTCTTATTGATGCACAGTAGACAGCCTTGTCCTACGACTATGGCTGCACAGTAGACATCCATGTCATAAGCCTGTACAGTAGACAGCCATGTCCTATGTCTGCACAGTAGACAGCCATGTCCTGTGGCTGCACAGCTGACAGCTATGTCCTATGGCTGCACAGTAGACAGCCATGTCCTGTGGCTGCACAGTAGACAGCCATTACCTATGGCTGCACAGAAGACAGCCATGTTCTGTGTCTGCACAGTAGACAGCCATGTCCTATGGCTGCACTGTAGACAGCCATCTCCTATGGCTGCACAGTAGACAGCCATGTCCTATGGCTGCACAGTATACAGCCATCCTTATGGCAGCACAGAAGACTGCCTGCCCTATGGCTGCACAGTAGACTGCCATCTCCTATGGCTGCACAGTAGACTGCCATGTCCTATGACTGCACAGTAGACAGCCATGTCCTATGGCTGCACAGTAGACTGCCATGTCCTATGGCTGCATAGTGGACAGCCATGTCCTACAGCTGCACTGTAGCCAGCTATGTCCTATGGCGGCACAGTGGACAGCCATGTCCTACAGCTGCACAGTAAATAGCCTTGTCCTACGGCTGCTCAGAGGACAGCCAAGTCCTACGGCTGCACAGTAGACAGCCATGTCCTATGGCTGTGCAGTAGAGAGCCATGTCGTACGGCTGCACTGTATACAGCCATTTCCTACAGCTGCACAGTAGACAGCCATGTCTTTTGGCAGCACAGTAGAGAGCCATGACCTACGGCTGCACAGTAGACTGACATGTCCTTCGGCTGCACAGTAGACAGCCATGTCCTATGGCTGCACAGTAGACAGCCATGTCCTAAGGCTGCACAGTAGATAGCCATGCCTAAGGCTGCAAAGTAGACAGCCATGTCTCAGGTTGCACAGTAGACAGCCACGTCTTAGGCTGCACAGCAGATAGCCATGTCCTATGACTGCTCAGTAGACAGCCATCTCTATGGCTGCACAGTAGATACCCCTGTCCTGTGGCTGCACTGTAAATAGCCATGTCCAACGGCTGCACAGTAGACAGCCCTGTCCTGTGGCTCCACAGTAGATTGCCATCTCCAACGGCTGAACAGTAGACAGCCATGTCCTATGGCAGCACAGTAGACAGCCACGTCTTAGGCTGCACAGCAGATAGCCATGTCCTATGACTGCTCAGTAGACAGCCATCTCTATGGCTGCACAGTAGATACCCCTGTCCTATGGCCGCACAGTAGATTGCCATGTCCTATTGCTGCACAGTAGACAGCCATGTCCTGTGGCCACTGAGTAGATAGCCATGTCTAAGGCTGCACAGTAGATTCCCATGTCCTATGGCTACACAGTTGATAGCCATGCCTAAGGCTCCAAAATAGATAACCATGACCTATGGCTGCACAGTAGATAGCCATGTCCTGTGGCTGCACAGTAGATAACCATGTCCTGAGGCAGCACAGTAGATAGCCATGTCCTGTGGCTGCACAGTTGACAGCCATGTCCTGTGGCTGCATAGTAGATAGCCATGTCCTGTGGCTGCACAGTAGATAGCCATGTCCTCATGCTGCACAGTGGACTGCCATGTTCTACGGCTACACAGTAGATTGCCATGTCCAGTGGCAGCACAGTAGACAGCCACGTCCTGCGGCTGTAGAATAGACAGCCATGTCATGTGGCTGTACAGTAGACAGCCATGTCCTACGGCTGTACAGTAGACAGCCATGTCTTATTACTGCACAGTAGACATCCGTGTCCTGTGGATGCACAGTTAACAGCCATGTCCTATGGCTGCACAGTAGACAGCCATGTCCTGTGGCTGCACAGTAGACAGCCATTTCCTATGGCTGCACAGTAGACATCCATGTCCTGTGTCTGCTCATTAGACAGCCATGTCCTATGGCTGCACTGTAGACAGCCATCTACTATGGCTGCACAGTAGACAGCCATGTCTTATGGCAGCACAGTAGGCAGCCGCCTCCTATGGCAGCACAGTAGACTGCCATGTCCTATGGCTGTACAGTAGACAGTCATCTCCCATGGCTGCACAGTAGACTGCCATGTCCTATGGCTGCACAGTAGACAGCCATGTCCTTGGCTGCACAGTAGACTGCCATGCCCTATGGCTGCACAGTGGACAGCCATGTCCTACGGCTGCACACTGGACAGCCATGTCCTACAGCTGCACAGTAGATAGCCATGTCCTACGGCTGCTCAAAGAAAAGCCAAGTCCTACGGCTGCACAGTAAACAGCCATGCAATACGGCTGCGCAGTAGAGAGCCATGTCCTACGTCTGCACAGTATACAGCCATGTCCTACGGCTGCACAGTAGACAGCCATGTCTTGTGGCAGCAAAATAGACAGCCATGTCCTACGGGTGCACAGTAGACAGCCATGTCCTTCAGCAGCACAGTAGACAGCCATGTCCTATGGCTGCACAGTAGACAGCCATGTCCTAAGGCTGCACAGTAGATAGCCAAGCCTAAGGCTGCACAGTAAACAGCCATGTCTCAGGCTGCACAGTAGATAGCCATGACCTATGGCTGCACAGTAGACCACCATGTCTAAGGCTGCACAGTAGACAGCCATGTCCTATGGCTGCACAGTAGATGGCCATGTCCTGTGGCTGCACAGTAGATTGCCATCTCCAACGGCTGCACAGTAGACAGCTATGTCCTATGGCTGAACAGAAGACAGCCATGTCCTAGGGCTGCACAGTAGATACCATGTCCTATGGCTGCACTGTAGACAGCCATGTCCTATGGCTGCACAGTAGATACCCATGTCCTAAGGCTGCACAGCAGATTGCAATGTCCTATGGCTGCAAAGTAGATAGCCATGTCCTATGGCTGCACAGTAGACAGCTATGTCCTATAGCTGCGCAGTAGATAGCCATATTCTTTGGCTGCACAGAAGATAGCCATGTCTAAGGCTGCACAGAAGACAGCATGAACTATGGCTGCACAGCAGACAGCCACGTCTAAGGTTGCACAGTAGATAGCCGTGTCCTATGGCTGTATAGTAGACAGCCATGTCCAAAGGCTGCACAGTAGACAGCCATGTTGTATTGCTGCACAGTAGACAACCATGCCCTATGGCTGTACAGTAGACAGCCATGTCTTATGGTTGCACAACAGACATCCATGTCTTATGACTATGGCTGGACAGTAGACAGCCATGTACTGTGGCTGCACAGTAGACAGCCGTGTCCTCTGGCTGCTTAGTGGACAGCCGTCTCCTATGGCTGCAGAGTGACAGCCATGTCCTCTGGCTGCACAGTGGACAGCCATCTCCTATGGCTGCAGAGTAGAGTACCGGCCCTCTAGCTTCACAGTGGACAGCCATGTCCTATGGCTGCAGAGTAGAGTGCCTTGTCCTATGGCTGCACAGTGGACTGCCATGTCCTTTGGCTGCAGATTAGAGTGCCGGGTCCTATGACTGCACAGTGTACAGCCGTGTCATATGGCTGCAGAGTAGAGTGCCGTGTCCGATGGCTGCACAGTGGACAGCCGTGTCCTATGACTGCAGAGTAGACTGCCGTGTCCTATGGCTGCACAGTGGACAGCCATGTCCTATGGCTGCACAGTGGACAGCCATGTCCTACGGCTGCAGAGTAGACAGCCGTGACCCACGGGCTGCACAGTAGACAGCCATGTCCCACGGCTGCAGAGTGGACAGCCATGTCCAATGGGTGCACAGTAGATAGCCGTGTCCTTTGGCTGCACAGGCACAGCCAAGTCCTATGGCTGCACAGTAGCCAGCCATGTCCTATAGCTGCAAAGGGGACAGCCATGTCATACGGCAGCATAGTATACAGCCATGTCCTACGACTATGGCTGCACAGTAAACAGCCGTGTTCTGTGGCTGCACAATGGACAGCCATGTCCTATAGCTGCACAGTGGACTGCCATGTCCTGTGGATGCACAGAGGACAGCCATGTCCTATGGCTGCTCAGTGGACTGCCATGTCCTAAGGCTGCACAGGGACAACCATGTCCTACAGCTGCTCAGTGGACTGCCATGTCCTATGGCTGCACAGGAACGCCATGTAATACGGCTCGCACAGTGGACTGCCATGTCCCACGGCTGCACAGGAGACGGGCATGTCCCACGGCTGCTCAGTGGACATCCATGTCGTACGGCTGCACAGGGGACGGCCATGTTCTATGGCTGCACAGTTGACAGCCATGTCCTATGGTTAAACAGGGCATGGCCATGTCCTGAGGCTGCTCAAGGGACAGCCATGTCCTACGTCTGCACAGGGGAGGGCCATGTCCTTCGGCTGCACAGTGGACAGCCATGTCCTACTACTGCACAGTAGATAGCCATGTTCTGTGGCTGCACAGTAGATAACCATGTCATGTGGCTGCACAGCAGAAAGCCATGTCCTGTGGCTGCACAGTAGACAGCCATGTCCTATGGCGGCACAGTAGACAGACATGTCCTCTGGCTGCACACAAGACAGCCATGTCCAAGCCTGCACAGTAGACAGCCATGTACTATTGCTGCACAGTAGACAGCCATGTCTAACTCTGCACAGTAGACTGCTATGTCCTATGGCTGCACAGTAGACAGCCATGTTTCAGGCTGCACAGTAGATAGGCATGACCTATGGCTGCACAGTAGACCGCCATGTCTAAGGCTGAACAGTAGACAGCAATGTTCTATGGTTACACAGTAGACAGCTATGTCTAAGACTGCACAGTAGACAGCCACGTCCTATGGCTGCACAGGAGATGGCCATGTCCTGTGGCTGCACAGTAGATAGTCATGTCCCAGCTGCTGAACACTAGACAGCCCTGTCCCGTGGCTGCACAGTAGATTGCCATCTCCAACGGCTGCACAGTAGACAGCCTTGTCCTATGGCTGCACAGTAGACAGCGATGTCCTATGGCTGCACAGTAGATACCTATGTCCTATGGTTGCACATTAGACAGCCATGTCCTATGGCTGCACACTTGATACCCATGTCCTATGGCTGCACAGTAGACAGCCATGTCATACGTCTGCATTGAGATTGCCATGCCCTATGGCTGCACAGGAGATCCCAAGTCCTATGGCTGCACAGTAGATTGCCATGTCCCATGGCTGCACAGTAGATAGCCATGTCCTATGGCTGCATAGTAGACAGCCAAGTCCTGTGGCTGCGCAGTAGATAGCCATGTCCTACGGCTGCACAGAAGATAGCCATATCTAAGGCTGCACAGAAGATAGCCATGACCTATGGCTGCACTGTAGACAGCCACGCCTTAGGCTGCACAGTAGATAGCCATGTCCTATGGCTACACAGTAGACAGCCACGCCTATGGCTGCACAGTAGATAGCCATGTCCTGTGGCAGCACATTAGATTGTTATAACCTATGGCTGCACAGTAGACAGCCATGTCCTTTGGCCGCAGAGTAGATAGCCATGTCTAAGGCTGCACAGTAGATTCCCATGTCCTATGGCTGCACAGCAGATAGCCAAGTCCTGTGGCTGCATAGTAGATAGCCATGTCCTGCTACTGCACAGTATATAGCCATGTCCTCTGGTTGCACAGTGGACAGCCATGTTCTAGGGCTACACAGTAGATTGCCTTGTCCAGTGGCTGCACAGTAGACTGCCACATCCTACGGCTGAAGAGTAGATAGCCATGTCATGTGGCTGTACAGTAGACAGCCATGTTCTACGACTGTACAGTAGACAGCCATGTCAAAGCCTGCACAGTAGACAACCATGTCCTATGGCTGCACAGTAGACAGCCATGCCTAAGGCTGCACAGTAGATAGCCATGCCTAAGGCTGCAAAGTTGACAGCCATGTCTCAGGCTGCACAGTAGACAGCCATGACCTATGGCTGCACAGTAACCACCATGTCTAAGGCTGCACTGTAGACAGCCATGTCCTATGGCTGCACAGTTGATAGCCATGCCTAAGGCTCCAAAATAGATAACCATGTCCTATGGCTGCACAGTGATAGCCATGTCCTGTGGCTGCATAGTAGATAACCATGTCCTGAGGCAGCACAGTAGATAGCCATGTCCTGTGGCTGCACAGTTGACAGCCATGTCCTGTGGCTGCATAGTAGATTGCCATGTCCTCTGGCTGCACAGTAGATAGCCATGTCCTCATGCTGCACAGTGGACAGCCATGTTCTCCATGCCACACAGTTGATTGCCATGTCCAGTGGCTGCACAGTAGACAGCCACGCCCCACGGCTGTAGAATAGACAGCCATGTCATGTAGCTGTACAGTAGACAGCCATGTCCTATGGCTGTACAGTAGACAGCCATGTCTTATTGCTGCACAGTAGACATCCATGTCCTGTGGTTGCACAGTTAACAGCCATGTCCTATGGCTGCACAGTAGACAGCCATGTCCTGTGGCAGCACAGTAGACAGCCATTTCCTATGGCTGCACAGTAGACAGCCATGTCCTGTGTCTGCACAGTAGACAGCCATCTACTATGGCTGCACAGTAGACAGCCATGTCCTATGTCTGCACAGTAGACAGCCGCCTCCTATGGCAGCACAGTAGACTGCCATGCCCTATGGCTGCACAGTAGACAGCCATCTCCTATGGCTGCACAGTAGACTGCCATGTCCTATGGCTGTACAGTAGACAGCCATGTCCTATGGCTGCACAGTAGACTGCCATCCTATGGCTGCACAGTGGACAGCCTTGTCCTACGGCTGCACAGTAGGCAGCTATGTCCTATGGCTGCACAGTGGACAGCCATGTCCTACAGCTGCACAGTAGATAGCCATGTCCTACGGCTGCTCAAAGGAAAGCCAAGTCCTTCGGCTGCACGGTAGACAGCCATGTCCTACGGCTGCGCAGTAGAGAGCCATGTCCTACGTCTGCACAGTATACAGCCATGTCCCATGGCTGCACAGTAGACAGCCATGTCTTGTGGCAGCAAAATAGACAGCCATGTCCTACGGGTGCACAGTAGACAGCCATGTCCTTCAGCAGCTCAGTAGACAGCCATGTCCTATGGCTGCACAGTAGACAGCCATGTCCTAAGGCTGCACAGTAGATAGCCAAGCCTTAGGGTGCACAGTAAACAGCCATGTCTCAGGCAGCACAGTAGATAGCCATGACCTATGGCTGCACAGTAGACCACCATGTCTAAGGCTCAGCACAGAAGATAGCCATGTACTCATGGCTGCACAGTAGATGGCCATGTCCTGTGGCTGCACAGTAGATAGCCATGTCCAACGGCTGCACAGTAGACAGCCCTGTCCTGTGGCTGCACAGCAGATTGCCATCTCCAATGGCTGCACAGTAGACAGCTATGTCCTATGGCTGAACAGTAGACAGCCGGTCCTATGGCTGCACAGTAGATACCCATGTCCTATGGCTGCATAGTAGACAGCCATGTCCTATGGCTGCACAGTAGATACACATGTCCTAAGGCTGCACAGCAGATTGCCATGTCCTATGGCTGCAAAGTAGATAGCCATGTCCTATGGCTGCAGTAGACAGCCATGTCCTATGGCTGCGCAGTAGATAGCCATTTCCTTTGGCTGCACAGAAGATAGCCATGTCTAAGGCTGCACAGAAGACAGCAATGACCTATGGCTGCACAGTAGACCAGCATGTCTAAGGCTGCACAGAAGATAGCCATGTACTATGGCTGCACAGTAGATGGCATGTGTCCTGTGGCTGCACAGTAGATAGCCATGTCCTTTGGCTGCACAGAAGATAGCCATGTCTAAGGCTGCACAGAAGACAGCAATGACCTATGGCTGCACAGCAGACAGCCACGCCTAAGGCTGCACAGTAGATAGCCATGTCCTATGGCTGCATAGTAGACAGCCATGTCCAATCTCTTCTCAGAAGACAGCCATGTTGTATTGCTGCACAGTAGACAACCATGCCCTATGGCTGTATAGTAGACAGCCATGTCTTATGGCTGCACAATAGACATCCATGTCCTATGACTATGGCTGGACAGTAGACAGCCATGTACTGTGGCTGCACAGTAGACAGCCATGTCCTCTGGCTGCTTAGTGGACAGCCGCCTCCTATGGCTGCAGAGTAGACAGCCGTGTCCTCTGGCTGCACAGTGACAGCCGTGGTCTATGGCTGCAGAGTAGAGTGCCTTCTCCTATGGCTGCACAGTGGACAGCCGTGTCCTATGGCTGCAGAGAGTAGAATGCCATGTCCTATGGCTGCACAGTGGACTGCTGTGTCCTTTGGCTGCAGAGTAGAGTGCTGTGTCCTATGGCTGCACAGTGGACAGCCGTGTCATATAGCTGCAGAGTAGAGTGCCATGTCCGATGGCTGCATAGTGGACAGCCGTGTCCTATGACTGCAGAGTAGACCGCCGTGTCCTATGGCTGCACAGTGGACAGCCATGTCCTACGGCTGCAGAGTGGACAGCCGTGTCCTACGGCTGCACAGTAGACAGCCATGTCCTATGGCTGCAGAGTGGACAGCCATGTCCAATGGCTGCACAGTAGACTGCCATGTCCTACGGCTGCAGAGTGGACCGCCATGTCCAATGGGTGCACAGTAGATAGCCATGTCCTACGGCTGCACAGGGGACAGCCAAGTCCTGCGGCTCCTCAGTAGACAGCCGTGTCCTACGGCTGCACAGGGGACAGCCAAGTCCTGTGGCTACACAGTAGATAGCCGCGTGTCCTTCGGCTGCACAGGGCACAGCCTAGTCCTATGGCTGCACAGAAGCCAGCCATGTCCTATAGCTGCACAGGGGACAGCCATGTCATACGGCAGCATAGTATACAGACATGTCCTATGACTATGGCTGCACAGTAAACAGCCGTGTTCTGTTGCTGCACAGTGGACAGCCATGTCCTATGGCTGCACAGTGGACTGCGATGTCCTGTGGCTGCACAGAGGACAGCCATGTCCTATGGCTGCTCAGTGGACTGCCATGTCCTATGGCTGCACAGGGGACAGCCATGTCCTATGGCTGCTCAGTGGACTGCCATGTCCTATGGCTGCACAGGGGACGGCCATGTCCTACGGCTGCACAGTGGACTGCCATGTCCTATGGCTGCACAGGGGATGGCCATGTCCTTCGGCTGCACAGTTCACAGCCATGTCCTACTACTGCACAGTAGATAGCCATGTCCTGTGGCTGCACAGTAGATAACCATGTCCTGTGGCTGCACAGCAGATAGCCATGTCCTGTGGCTGCACAGCAGATCGCCATGTCATGTGGCTGCACAGTAGACAGCCCGTCCCACGGCGTACAGTAGAGAGATATGTTCTCTGGCTGCACACAAGACAGCCATGTTCAAGCCTGCACAGTAGACAGCCATATACTATTGCTGCACAGTAGACAGCCATGTCTAACTCTGCACAGTAGACTGCTATGTCCTATGGCTGCACAGTAGACAGCAATGTCTAAGGATGCTCAGTAGACAGCCATGACCTATGGCTGCACAGTAGATAGAAATGTTTCAGGCTGCACAGTAGATAGGCATGACCTATGGCTGCACAGTAGACCACCATGTCTAAGGCTGCACAGTAGACAGCAATGTTCTATGGCTACACAGTAGACAGCTATGTCTAGGGCTGCACAGTAGACAGCCATGTCCCACGGCTGCACACTAGACAGCCATGTCCTGTGGCTGCACAGTAGATTGCCATCTCCACCTACTGCACAGTAGACAGCCTTGTCCTATGGCTGCACAGTAGACAGCGATGTCCTATGGCTGCGCAGTAGATACCCATGTCCTATGGCTGCACAGTAGACAGCCATGTCCCTACGCTGCACAGGAGATGGCCATGTCCTGTGGCTGCACAGTAGATAGTCATGTCCCAGGCTGCACACTAAACAGCCATGTCCTGGGGCTGCACAGTAGATTGCCTTCTCCAACGGCTGCACAGTAGACAGCCTTGTCCTATGGCTGCACAATAGACAGCGATGTCCTATGACTGCACAGTAGATACCCATGTCCTATGGCTGCACAGTAGACAGCCATGTCCTACGTCTGCACAGTAGATTGTCTTGTCCTATGGCTGCACAGTAGATACCCAAGTCCTATGGCTGCACAGTAGATTGCCATGTCCCATGGCTGCAGTAGATAGCCATGTCCTATGGCTGCACAGTAGACAGCCATGTCCTATGGCTGCGCAGTAGATAGCCATGTCCTACGGCTGGACAGAAGATAGCCATATCTAAGGCTGCACAGAAGATAGCCATGACCTATGGCTGCACAGTAGACAGCCACGTCTAAGGCTGCACAGTAGATAGCCATGTCCTATGGCTACACAGTAGACAGCCATGTCAATGGCTGCACAGTAGATAGCCATGTCCTGTGGCTGCACATTAGATTGCCATGTCCTATGGCTGCACAGTAGACAGCCATGTCCTTCGGCCACAGAGTAGATAGCCATGTCTAAGGCTGCACAGTAGATACCCATGTCCTATGGCTGCACAGTTGATAGCCATGCCTAAGGCTCCACAATAGATAACCATGTCCTTGTGGCTGCACAGCAGATAACCATGTCCTGTGGCTGCACAGTAGATAACCATGTCCTGTGGCAGCACAGAAGATGGCCATGTCCTGTGGTGCACAGTAGACAGCCATGTCCTGTGGCTGCATAATAGATAGCCATGTCCTGTTACTGCACAGTAGATAGCCATGTCCTCTGGTTGCACAGTGGACAGCCATGTTCTAGGGCTACACAGTAGATTGCCTTGTCCAGTGGCTGCACAGTAGACAGCCACGTCCTACGGCTGTAGAGTAGACAGCCATGTCATGTGGCTGTACAGTAGACAGCCATGTCCTATGGCTGTACAGTAGACAGCCATGTCTTATTGCTGCACAGTAGACAGCCTGCCGTCCTTTGGCTGCACAGTTGACAGCCACGTCCTACGACTGTAGAGTAGAAAGCCTTGTCATGTGGCTGTACAGTAGACAGCCATGTCCTACGGCTGTACAGTAGATAGCCATGCCTAAGGATGCACAGTAGACAGCCATGTCTCAGGCTGCACAGTAGATAGCATGACCTATGGCTGCACAGCACACCGCCATGTCTAAGGCTGCACCATAGACAGCCATGTCCTGTGGCTGCACAGTAGATGGCCATGTCCTGTGGCTGCACAGTAGATGGCCATGTCCAAAGGCTGCACAGTAGACAGCCCTGTCCTGTGGCTGCACAGTAGATTGCCATCCAATGGCTGCACAGTAGACAGCCATGTCCTGTGTCTGCACAGTAGACAGCCAAGTCCTATGGCTGCACTGTAGACAGCCATCTACTATGGCTGTGCTGTAGATAGCATGTCCTTCAGCTGCACAGAAGATAGCCATGTCGTAGGCTGCACAGAAGACAGCCATGACCTATGGCTGCACAGCAGACAGCCACGTCTAAGGCTGCACAGTAGATAGCCATGTCCTAATCCCACAGTAGACAGCCATGTCTATGGCTGCACAGTAGATAGCCATGTCCTATGTCCGCACAGTAGATAGACATGTCCTATGGCTGCAGAATAGACAGCCATGTCCTATGGCCGCAGAGTAGATAGCCATGTCTAAGGCTGCACATTAGATAGCCTTGTCCAATGGCTACACTGTTGATTGTCAGGCCTAAGGCTCCACAATAGATATCCATGTGATATGGCTGCACAGTAGATAGCCATGTCCTGTGGCTGCACAGTAGATAACCATGTCCTGTGGCAGCACAGTAGAAAGCCATGTACTGTGGCTGCACAGTAGACAGCCAAGTCCGGTGGCTGCATAGTAGATAGCCATGTCTTGTGGCTGCACAGTACAGAGCCATGTCCTCTGGTTGCACAATGGACAGCCATATTCTGCGGCTACACAGTAGATTGCCATATCCAGTTTCTGCACAGTAGACAGCCACATCCTACGGCTGTAGAGAGTAGACAGCCATGTCATGCGGCTGTACAGTAGACAGCTATGTCCCACGGCTGTACAGTGGACAGCCATGTCTTATTGTTGCACAGTTGACAGCCATGTCCTACGACTATGGCTGCACAGTAGACAGTCATGTCCTGTGGCTGCACAGTTGGCAGCCATATCCTATGGCTGCAAAGTAGACAGCCATTTCCTGTGGCTGCACAGTAGACAGCCATGTCCTGTGTCTGCACAGTAGACAGACATGTCCTATGGCTGCACAGTAGACAGACATCTCCTATGGCTGCACGGTAGACAGCCATGTCCTATGGCTGCACAGTAGACAGACATCTCCTATGGCTGCACAGTAGACAGCCATGTCCAATGGCTGCACAGTAGACAGCCATCTCCTATGGCAGCACAGTAGACTGCCATGCCCTATGGCTGCACAGTAGACAGCCATATCCTACGGCTGCACAGTAGACTGCCATGTTCAATGGTTGCATAGTAGACAGCCATGTCCTATGACTGCACAGTAGACAGCAATGTCCTATGGATGCACAGTAGACAGCCATGTCCTACGGCTGCACAGTAGACAGTCATGTCCTTCGGCTGCACAGTAGACAGCCATGTCCTATGGCTGCACAGTAGACAGCCATGTCCTAAGGCTGCACAGTAGACAGCCATGTCCCATTGCTCCACAGTAGACAGCCATGTCTAAGGCTGCACAGAAGATAGCCGTGTCCTATGGCTGCACAGTAGACAGCCATGTCCTATGGCTGCACAGTATATAGCCATGTCCTATGGCTGCATAGTAGATAGCCATGTCCTGTGGCTGCACATTAAATAGCCATGTACTATGGCTGCACAGTAGACAGCAATGTCCTGTGGCTGCACAGTAGATTGCCATATCCTATGGCTGCACAGTAGACAGCCAAGTCCTATGGCTGCGCAGTATATAGCCATGTCCTACAACTGCACAGTAATTAGACATGTCTAAGGCTGCACAGTAGACAGCCAAGTTCTATGACTGCTCAGTAGACTGCCAAGTCTAAGGCTACACAGTAGATAGCCATGACCTATGCCTGCACAGTCGACCGCCACGTCTAAGGATGCACAGTAGACAGCCATGTCCTATGGCTGCACAATAGATGGCAATGTCCTATGGCCGCACAGTAGATTGCCATGTCCTATGGATGGACAGTAGAGAGCCGCGTCCTATGGCACAGAGTAGATAGCCATGTCTAAGGCTGCACAGGAGATAGCCATGTCCTATGGCTGCACAGTTGACAGCCATGCCTAAGGCTCCACAATGGATAACCATGTCCTATGGCTGCACAGTAGATAGCCATGTCCTGTGACTGCACAGTCGAAAACCATGTCCTGTGGCAGCACAGTAGATAGCCATGTACTGTAGCTGCACAGTGGACAGCCGTCCTGTGGCTGCATAGTAGTTAGCCATGTCCTGTGGCTGCACAGTAGATAGCATGTCCTCTGGTTGCACAGTGGACAGCCATGTTCTCGGCTACAGTAGACAGCATGTCATGTGGCTGTACAGAAGACAGCCATGTCCACGACCGTACAGTAGACAGACATGTCTTATTGCTGCACAGTAGACAGCCATGTCCTGAGGCTGCACAGTTGACAACGATGTCCTATGGCTGCACAGTAGACAGCCATGTCCTGTGTCTGCACAGTAGACAGCCATGTCCTATGACTGCAATGTAGACAGCCATCTCCTATGGCTGCACAGTAGACAGCCATGTCCTATGGTTGCACAGTACGCAGCCGTCTCCTATGGCAGCACAGTAGACTGCCATGTCCTATGGCTGCACAGTAGATAGCCAACTCCTATGGCAGCACAGTAGACTGTCATGCCCTATGGCTTGCACAGCAGACAGCCATATCCTATGGCTGCACAGTAGACTGCCATGTCCAATGGCTGCACAGAGACAGCCATGTCCTATGGCTGCACAGTACACTGCTATGTCCTATGGCTGCACAGTGGACAGCCATGTCCTACGGCTGCACAGTAGCCAGCTATGTCTAACGGCTGCACAGTGGACAGCCATGTCCTATGGCTGCACAGTAGACAGCCATGTCCTACGGCTGCTCAGAGGACAGCCAAGACCTACGGCTGCACAGTAGACAGCCATGTCCTACGGCTGTGCAGTAGACAGCCATGTCCTACGACTGCACAGTAGACAGCAATGTCCTATGGATGCACAGTATGCAGCCATGTCCTACGGCTGCACAGTAGATAGTCATGTCCTTCGGCTGCACAGTAGACAGCCATGTCCTATGGCTGCACAGTAGACAGCCATGTCCTAAGGCTGCACAGTAGATAGCCATTCCTAAGGCTGCACATTAGACAGACATGTCTAAGGCTGCACAGTAGACAGCCATGTCCCATTGCTCCACAGTAGACAGCCATGCATAAGGCTGCACAGTAGATAGCCGTGTCCCATGGCTGGACAGTAGACAGCCATGTCCTATGGCTGCACAGTATATAGAAATGTCCTACGGCTGCACAGTAGATAGCCATGTCCTGTGGCTGCACAGTAAATAGCCATGTCCTATGGCTGCACAGTAGACAGGAATGTCCTGTGGCTGCACAGTAGATTGCCATATCCTATGGCTGCAAAGTAGACAGCCATGTCCTGTCGCAGCACAGTAGATTGCCATATCCTATGGCTGCACAGTAGATAGCCATGTCCTATGGCTGCACAGTAGACAGCCATGTCCTATGGCTGCACAGTAGACTGCCATGTCCTATGGCTACGCAGTATATAGCCATGTCCTACAACTGCACAGTAATTAGACATGTCTAAGGCTGGACAGTAGACAGCCATGTCCTATGGCTGCACAATAGATGGCAATGTCCAGTGGTGGCACAGTAGATAGCCATGTCCAACGGCTGCACAGTAGACAGCCATGTCCTACGACTGCACAGTAGACAGCCATGTCCTATGGCTGCACAGTATACAGCCATCTCCGACGGCTGCACAGTAGACTGCCATGCCTTGTGGCAGCAGAATAGACAGCCATGTCCCACGGCTGCACAATAGACAGCCATATCTTCTGCTGCACAGTAGACAGCCATATCCTTCTGCTGCACAGTAGACAGCCATGTCCTAAGGTTGACAGTAGACAGCCATGTCCCATGGTCAGCACAGTAGATGGCCATGTCCTGTGGCTGCACAGTAGATGGCCATGTCCAAAGGTTGCACAGTGAGACAGCCATCTCCTCATGGCTGCACAGAAGACAGCCACGCCTAAGGCTGCACAGCAGATAGCCATGTCCTATGACTGCACAGTAGACAGCCATGTCTATGGCTGCACAGCAGAAAGCCATGTCCTATTGCGTCGACAGTAGATTGCCATGTCCTATGGATGGACAGTAGACAGCCATGTCCTATGGCCTCAGAGTAGATAGCCATGTCTAAGGCTGCACAGGAGATAGCCATGTCCCATGGCTGCACAGTTGATAGCCATGCCTAGGGCTCCACAATGGATAACCATGTCCTATGGCTTCACAGTAGATAGCCATGTCCTGTGGCTGCACAGTCGAAAAACCATGTCCTGTGGCAGCACAGTAGATAGCCATGTACTGTGGCTTGCACTGTAGACAGCCATGTCCTGTGGCTGCATAGTAGTTAGCCATGTCCTGTGGCTGCACAGTAGATAGCATGTCCTCTGGTTGCACAGTGAACAGCCATGTTCTATGGCTACACAGTAGATTGCCATGTCCAGTGGCTGCACAGTAGACAGCCACGTCCTACGGCGGTAGAGTAGACAGCCATGTCATGTGGCTGTACAGTAGACAGCCATGTGCTACGGCTGTACAGTAGACAGCCATGTCTTATTGCTGCACAGTAGACAGCCATGTCCTGAGGCTGCTCAGTTGACAACCATGTCCTATGGCTGCACAGTAGACAGCCATGTCCTGTGGCTGCACAGTAGACATCCATTTCCTAAGGCTGCACAGTAGACAGCCATGTCCTGTGTCTGCACAGTAGACAGCCATGTCCTATGACTGCAATGTAGACAGGCATCTCCTATGGCTGCACAGTAGACAGCCATGTCCTATGGCTGCACAGTACACAGCCATCTCCTATGGCAGCACAGTAGACTGCCATGCCATATGGCTGCACAGTAGACAACCATCTCCTATGGCAGCACTGTAGACTGCCATGCCCTATGGCTGCAAAGTATACAGCCATGTCCTATGGCTGCACAGTAGACTGCCATGTCCTATGGCTGCACAGTGGACAGCCATGTCCTACGGCTGCACAGTAGCCAGCTATGTCCTATGGCTGCACAGTGGACAGCCATGTCCTACAGCTGCACAGTAGATAGCCTTGTCCTACGGCTGCTCAGAGGACAGCCAAGTCCTACGGCTGCACAGTAGACAGCCATGTCCTACGGCTGCGCAGTAGAGAGCCATGTCCTACGGTAGCACAGTATACAGCCATGTTCTACAGCTGCACAGTAGACAGCCATGTCCTACGACTGCACAGTAGACAGCCATGTCCTACGGCTGCACAGTATACAGCCATGTCCTACGGCTGCACAGTAGACATCCATGTCTAGTGGCAGCACAGTAGACAGCCATGTCCCATAGCTGCACAGAAGACAGCCATGTCCTTCGGCTGCACAGTAGACAGCCATGTCCTATGTCTGCACAGTAGACAGCCATGTCCTAAGGCTGCACAGTAGATAGCCTTGCCTAAGGCTGCATAGTAGACAACCATCTCTCAGGCTGCACTGTAAATAGCCAAGACCTATGGCTGCACAGTAGACCGCCATGTCTAAGGCTGCTCAGTATACAGCCATGTCCTATGGCTGCACAGTAGATGGCCATGTCCTGTGGCTGCACAGTAGATAGCCATGTCCAATGGCTGCACAGTAGACAGCCCTTTCCGTGGCTGCACAGTAGATTGCCATCTCCAACGGGCGGCACAGTAGACAGCCATGTCCCATCGCCTGCATAGCAGACAGCCATTTCTCATGGCTGCACAGTAGATACCCATGTCCTATGGCTGCACAGTCGACAGCCATGTCCAATGGCTGCACACTAGATACCCATGTCCCATGGCTGCACAGTAACAGCCATGACCTACGCTCGCACAGTAGATTGCCATGTTCTATGGCTGCACAGTGATACCCATGTCCTATGGCTGCACCGCAGATTGCAATGTCCTATGGCTGCACTGTAGATAGCCATGTCCTGTGGTGCACAGTAGACAGCCATGTCCTATGGCTTGATAGATAGCCATGTCTACGGCTGCACAGAAGATAGCCATGTCTAAGGCTGCACAGAAGACAGCCATGACCCTACGGCTGCACAGCAGACTGCCTGTCTGCAGCTGCACAGAAGATAGCAATGTCCTATGGCCACACAGTAGATTGCCATGTCCTATGGCTGCACAGTAGACAGCCATGTCCTATGACCGCTGAGTAGATTGCCATGTCTTAGGCTGCACAGTAGATAGCCATGTCCTATGGCTGCACTGTTGATAGCCATGCCTAAGGCTCCACAATAGATATCCATGTCCCACGGCTGCACAGTAGATAGCCATGTCCTGTGGCTGCACAGTACACAACCATGTCCTGTGGCAGCACAGTAGATAGCCCTGTCCTGTGGCAGCACAGTAGACAGCCATGTCCTGTGGCTGCATAGTAGATAGCCATGTAATGTGGCTGCACAGTAGATAGTCATGTCCTCTGGTTGCACAGTGGACAGCCATATTTCTGCTACACAGTAGATTGCCATGTCCAGTGTCTGCACAGTAGACAGCCATTTCCTACGGCTGAAAAGTAGACAGCCATGTCATGTGGCTGTACAGTAGACAGCCATGTCCTACAGCTGTACAGTAGACAGCAAAGTCTTATTGCTGCACAGTAGACGGCCATGTCCTTCGACTATGGCTGCACAGTAGACAGTCATGTCCTGTGGCTGCACAGTTGACAGCCATGTCCTATGGCTGCACAGTAGACAGCCATGTCCTGTGGCTGCACAGTAGACAGCCATTTCCTATGGCTGCACAGTGACAGCCATGTCCTGTGTCTGCACTGTAGACAGCCATGTCCTATGGCTGCACAGTAGACAGCCATCTCCTATGGCTGCACAGTAGACAGCCATGTTCTATTGGCTGCACAGTAGACAGCCATCTCCTATGGCAGCACAGTACACTGCCATGCCCAATGGCTGCACAGTAGCCAGACATCTCCTATGGCTGCACAGTATACTGCCATGTCCTATGGCTGCACAGTAGACAGCGATGTCCTATGGCTGCACAGTTGACTGCCATGTCCTATGGCTGCACAGTGGACAGCCGTGTCCTACGGATGCACAGTAGCCAGCTATGTCCTACGGCTGCACAGTGGACAGCCATGTCCTACGGCTGCACAGTAGATAGCCATGTCCTACGGCTGCTCAGAGGACAGCCAAGTCCTACGGCTGCACAGTAGACAGCCACGTCCTACGGCTGCGCAGTAGAGAGCCATGTCCTACGTCTGCACAGTATACAGCCATGTCCTAGGGCTTCACAGTAGACAGCCATGTCCTATGACTGCACAGTATACAGCCATGTCCTACGGCTTCACAGTAGACAGCCATGACCTACGACTGCACTGTAGACAGCCATGTCCTATGGCTGCACAGTATACAGCCATGTCCTACGGCTACACAGTAGACAGCCATGTCTTGTGGCAGCACAGTAGACAGCCATTCCCTATGGCTGCACAGAAGACAGCCATGTCCTTTGGCTGCACAGTAGACAGCCATGTCCTATGGCTGCACAGTAGCCAGCCTTGTCCTAAGGCCGCAAGGCAGATAGCCATGTCTAGTGCTGCACAGTAGACAGCCATGTCCTATGGCTGCACAGAAGACAGCCATGTCTAAGGCTGCACAGTAGATATCCATGTCCTATGGCTGCACAGTAGACAGCCATGTCCTATGGCTGCACAGTAGATAGCCATGTCCGACGGCTGCACAGTATCTAGCCATGTCCTGTGGCTGCATAGTAAATAACCATGTCCAATGGCTGCACAGTACACAGCAATGTCCTGTGGCTGCACAGTAGATTGCCATGTCCTATGGCTGCACAGTAGACAGTCATATCCTGTCGCAGCACAGTAGATTGCCATATCCTATTGCTGCACAGTAGAGCACCATGTCCTATGGCAGCACAGTAGACAGCCATGTCCTATGACTGCGCAGTATATAGTCATGTCCTACGGCTGCACAATAATTAGACATGTCTAGGGCTGCACAGTAGAAAGCCAAGTTCTACGGCTGCTCAGTAGACAGCCAAGTCTAAGGCTTCACAGTAGATAGCCATGACCCATGGCTGCACAGTAGACCGCCATGTCTAAGGCTGCGCAGTAGACAGACATGTCCTATGGCTGCACAGAAGATTGCCATGTCCTGTGGCTGTACAGTAGATAGCCATGTCCAATGGTTGCAAAAGTAGACAGCCCTGTCCTGTGGCTGCACAGTAGATTGCCATCTCCCACGGCTGCACAGTAGACAGCCATGTCCTATGGCAGCACAGTAGACAGCCACGTTCTATGGCTGCACAGTAGATACCCCGTGTCCTATGGCTGCACAGTAGACAGCCATGTCCTATGGCTGCACACTAGAAACTCATGTCCTATGGCTGCACAGTAGACAGCCATGACCAACATCTGCACAGTAGATTGCCATGTCCTATGGCTGCACAGTAGATACCCATGTCCTATGGCTGCACAGTAGATTGCAATGTCCTATGGCTGCACAGTAGATAGCCATGTCCTGTGGCTGCACAGTAGACAGCCATGTCCTATGGCTGCAAAGTAGATAGCCATGTCCTTCAGCTGCACAGAAGATAGCCATGTCGTAGGCTGCACAGAAGACAGCCATGACCTATGGCTGCACAGCAGACAGCCACGTCTAAGGCTGCACAGTAGAAAGCCATGTCCTAATCCTGCACAGTAGACAGCCATGTCTATGGCTGCACAGTAGATAGCCATGTCCTATGTCCGCACAGTAGATAGACATGTTCTATGGCTGCAGAATAGACAGCCATGTCCTATGGCCGCAGAGTAGATAGCCATGTCTAAGGCTGCACATTAGATAGCCTTGTCCAATGGCTACACTGTTGATTGGCAGGCCTAAGGCTCCACAATAGATATCCATGTGATATGGCTGCACAGTAGATAGCCATGTCCTGTGGCTGCACAGTAGATAACCATGTCCTGTGGCAGCACAGTAGAAAGCCATGTACTGTGGCTGCACAGTAGACAGCCAAGTCCGTGGCTGCATAGTAGATAGTCTTGTGGCTGCACAGTCACAGAGCCATGTCCTCTGGTTGCACAATGGACAGCCATATTCTGCGGCTACACAGTAGATTGCCATATCCAGTTTCTGCACAGTAGACAGCCACATCCTACGGCTGTAGAGTAGACAGCCATGTCATGCGGCTGTACAGTAGACAGCCATGTCCTACGGCTGTACAGTGGACAGCCATGTCTTATTGCTGCACAGTAGACAGCCATGTCCTACGACTATGGCTGCACAGTAGACAGTCATGTCCTGTGGCTGCACAGTTGGCAGCCATATCCTATGGCTGCAAAGTAGACAGCCATTTCCTGTGGCTGCACAGTAGACAGCCATTTCCTATGGCTGCACAGTAGACAGCCATGTCCTGTGTCTGCACAGTAGACAGACATGTCCTATGGCTCACAGTAGACAGCCATGTCCTATGGCTGCACAGTAGACAGCCATGTCCTATGGCTGCACAGTAGACAGCCATCTCCTATGGCTGCACAGTAGACAGCCATGTCCAATGGCTGCACAGTAGACAGCCATCTCCTATGGCTGCACAGTAGACTGCCATGTCCTATGGCTGCACAGTAGACAGCCATATCCTATGGCTGCACAGTAGACTGCCATGTTCAATGGTTGCATAGTAGACAGCCATGTCCTATGACTGCACAGTAGACAGCAATGTCCATGGATGCACAGTAGACAGCCATGTCCCACGGCTGCACAGTAGACAGTCATGTCCTTCGGCTGCACAGTAGACAGCCATGTCCTATGGCTGCACAGTAGACAGCCATGTCCTAAGGCTGCACAGTAGACAGCCATGTCCCATTGCTCCACAGTAGACAGCCATGTCTAAGGCTGCACAGAAGATAGCCGTGTCCTATGGCTGCACAGTAGACAGCCATGTCCTATGGCTGCACAGTATATAGCCATGTCCTATGGCTGCACAGTAGATAGCCATGTCCTGTGGCTGCACAATAAACAGCATGTCCTATGGCTGCACAGTAGACAGCAATGTCCTATGGCTGCACAGTAGACAGCCATGTCCTATGGCTGCACAGTAGACAGCCAAGTCCCATGGCTGCGCAGTAGATAGCCATGTCCTACAACTGCACAGTAGATTAGACATGTCCTAAGGCGCACAGTAGACAGCCAAGTTCTATGACTGCTCAGTAGACTGCCAAGTCTAAGGCTACACAGTAGATAGCCATGACCTATGCCTGCACAGTCGACCGCCACGTCTAAGGATGCACAGTAGACAGCCATGTCCTATGGCTACACAATAGATGGCAATGTCCAGTGGCTGCACAGTAGATAGCCATGTCCAACTGCTGCACAGTAGACAGCCATGTCCTACGACTGCACAGTAGACAGCCATGTCTTATGGCTGCACAGTATACAGCCATGTCCGACGGCTGCACAGTAGACAGCAATGCCTTGTGGCAGCAGAGTAGACAGCCATGTCCTACGGCTGCACAGTAGACAGCCATATCCTTCTGCTGCACAGTAGACAGCCATGTCCTATGGCTGCACAGTAGACAGCCATGTCCTAAGGCTGCACAGTAGATAGCCATGCCTAAGGCTGCACAGTAGACAGCCATGTCTCAGGCTGCACAGTAGATAGCCATGACCTATGGCTGCACAGCACACCGCCATGTCTAAGTCTGCACAGTAGACAGCCATGTCCTATGGCTGCACAGTATACAGCCATGTCCGATGGCTGCACAGTAGACAGCCATGCCTTGTGGCAGGAGAGTAGACAGCCATGTCCTACGGCTGCACAGTAGACAGCCATGTCCTTCTGCTGCACAGTAGACAGCCATGTCCTATGGCTACAAAGTAGACAGCCATGTCCTAAGGCTGCACAGTAGATAGCCATGCCTAAGGCTGCACAGTAGACAGCCATGTCTCAGGCTGCACAGTAGATAGCCATGACCTATGGCTGCACAGCACACTGCCATGTCTAAGGCTGAACAGTAGACAGCCATGTCCTATGGCTGCACAGTAGATAGCCATGTCCTGTGGCTGCACAGTAGATGGCCATGTCCAAAGGCTGCACAGTAGACAGCCCTGTCCTGTGACTGCACAGTAGACAGCCATCTCCTATGGCAGCACAGTAGACATCCACGTCTAAGGCTGCACAGCAGAGAGCCATGTCCTATGACTGCGCAGTAGACAGCCATGTCTATGGCTGCACAGCAGAAAGCCATGTCCTATGGCCGTACAGTAGATTGCCATGTCCTATGGATGGACAGTAGAGAGCCATGTCCTATGGCACAGAGTAGATAGCCATGTCTAAGGCTGCACAGGAGATAGCCATGTCCTATGGCTGCACAGTTGACAGCCATGCCTAAGGCTCCACAATGGATAACCATGTCCTATGGCTGCACAGTAGATAGCCATGTCCTGTGACTGCACAGTCGAAAACCATGTCCTGTGGCAGCACAGTAGATAGCCATGTACTGTGGCTGCACAGTAGACAGCCATGTCCTGTGGCTGCATAGTAGTTAGCCATGTCCTGTGGCTGCACAGTAGATAGCATGTCCTCTGGTTGCACAGTGGACAGCCATGTTCTCGGCTACACAGTAGACAGCCATGTCATGTGGCTGTACAGAAGACAGCCATGTCCTACGACTGTACAGTAGACAGCCATGTCTTATTGCTGCACAGTAGACAGCCATGTCCTGAGGCTGCACAGTTGACAACGATGTCCTATGGCTGCACAGTAGACAGCCATGTCCTGTGTCTGCACAGTAGACAGCCATGTCCTATGACTGCAATGTAGACAGCCATCTCCTATGGCTGCACAGTAGACAGCCATGTCCTATGGTTGCACAGTACACAGCTGTCTCCTATGGCAGCACAGTAGACTGCCATGTCCTATGGCTGCACAGTAGATAGCCAACTCCTATGGCAGCACAGTAGACTGTCATGCCCTATGGCTGCACAGTAGACAGCCATATCCTATGGCTGCACAGTAGACTGCCATGTCCAATGGCTGCAGAGTAGACAGCCATGTCCTACGGCTGCACAGTACACTGCTATGTCCTATGGCTGCACAGTGGACAGCCATGTCCTACGGCTGCACAGTAGCCAGCTGTGTCTAACGGCTGCACAGTGGACAGCCATGTCCTATGGCTGCACAGTAGACAGCCATGTCCTACGGCTGCTCAGAGGACAGCCAAGTCCTACGGCTGCACAGTAGACAGCCATGTCCTACGGCTGCGCAGTAGACAGCCATGTCCTACGACTGCACAGTAGACAGCAATGTCCTATGGATGCACAGTATACAGCCATGTCCTACGGCTGCACAGTAGATAGTCATGTCCTTCGGCTGCACAGTAGACAGCCATGTCCTATGGCTGCACAGTAGACAGCCATGTCTAAGGCTGCACAGTAGACAGCCATGTCCCATTGCTCCACAGTAGACAGCCATGTATAAGGCTGCGCAGTAGATAGCCGTGTCCCATGGCTGCACAGTAGACAGCCATGTCCTATGGCTGCACAGTATATAGAAATGTCCTACGGCTGCACAGTAGATAGCCATGTCCTGTGGCTGCACAGTAAATAGCCATGTCCTATGGCTGCACAGTAGACAGGAATGTCCTGTGGCTGCACAGTAGATTGCCATATCCTATGGCTGCACAGTAGACAGCCATGTCCTGTCGCAGCACAGTAGATTGCCATATCCTATGGCTGCACAGTAGATAGCCATGTCCTATGGCTGCACAGTAGACAGCCATGTCCTGTGGCTGCACAGTAGATTGCCATATCCTATGGCTGCACAGTAGACAGCCATGTCCCTGGCTGCACAGTAGATTGCCATGTCCTATGGCTGCACAGTAGACTAGCCATGTCCTATGGCTACGCAGATATAGCCATGTCCTACAACTGCACAGTAATTAGACATGTCTAAGGCCGCACAGAAGACAGCCAAGTTCTACGACTGCTCAGTAGACAGCCAAGTCTAGCTACACAGTAGATAGCCATGACCTATGCCTGCACAGTCGACTGCCATGTCTAAGGTGCACAGTAGACAGCCATGTCCTATGGCTGCACAATAGATGGCAATGTCCAGTGGTGGCACAGTAGATAGCCATGTCCAACGGCTGCACAGTAGACAGCCATGTCCTACGACTGCACAGTAGACAGCCATGTCCTATGGCTGCACAGTATACAGCCATCTCCGACGGCTGCACAGTAGACTGCCATGCCTTGTGGCAGCAGAATAGACAGCCATGTCCTACGGCTGCACAATAGACAGCCATATCCTTCTGCTGCACAGTAGACAGCCATATCCTTCTGCTGCACAGTAGACAGCCATGTCCTAAGGCTGCACAGTAGACAGCCATGTCCTATGGCTGCACAGTAGATGGCCATGTCCTGTGGCTGCACAGTAGATGGCCATGTCCAAAGGCTGCACAGTAGACAGCCATCTCCTATGGCTGCACAGAAGACAGCCACGTCTAAGGCTGCACAGCAGATAGCCATGTCCTATGACTGCACAGTAGACAGCCATGTCTATGGCTGCACAGCAGAAAGCCATGTCCTATTGCCGTACAGTAGATTGCCATGTCCTATGGATGGACAGTAGACAGCCATGTCCTATGGCCTCAGAGTAGATAGCCATGTCTAAGGCTGCACAGGAGATAGCCATGTCCTATGGCTGCACAGTTGATAGCCATGCCTAGGGCTCCACAATGGATAACCATGTCCTATGGCTTCACAGTAGATAGCCATGTCCTGTGGCTGCACAGTCGAAACCATGTCCTGTGGCAGCACAGTAGATAGCCATGTACTGTGGCTGCACTGTAGACAGCCATGTCCTGTGGCTGCATAGTAGTTAGCCATGTCCTGTGGCTGCACAGTAGATAGCATGTCCTCTGGTTGCACAGTGAACAGCCATGTTCTATGGCTACACAGTAGATTGCCATGTCCAGTGGCTGCACAGTAGACAGCCACGCCCCACGGCGTAGAGTAGACAGCCATGTCATGTGGCTGTACAGTAGACAGCCATGTGCTACGGCTGTACAGTAGACAGCCATGTTCTTATTGCTGCACAGTAGACAGCCATGTCCTGAGGCTGCTCAGTTGACAACCATGTCCTATGGCTGCACAGTAGACAGCCATGTCCTGTGGCTGCACAGTAGACATCCATTTCCTAAGGCTGCACAGTAGACAGCCATGTCCTGTGTCTGCACAGTAGACAGCCATGTCCTATGACTGCAATGTAGACAGGCATCTCCTATGGCTGCACAGTAGACAGCCATGTCCTATGGCTGCACAGTACACAGCCGTCTCCTATGGCAGCACAGTAGACTGCCATGCCATATGGCTGCACAGTAGACAACCATCCCCTATGGCAGCACTGTAGACTGCCATGCCCTATGGCTGCAAAGTATACAGCCATGTCCTATGGCTGCACAGTAGACTGCCATGTCCTATGGCTGCACAGTGGACAGCCATGTCCTACGGCTGCACAGTAGCCAGCTATGTCCTATGGCTGCTCAGAGGACAGCCAAGTCCTACGGCTGCACAGTAGACAGCCATGTCCTACGGCTGCGCAGTAGAGAGCCATGTCCTACGGTAGCACAGTATACAGCCATGTTCTACAGCTGCACAGTAGACAGCCATGTCCTACGACTGCACAGTAGACAGCCATGTCCTACGGCTGCACAGTATACAGCCATGTCCTACGGCTGCACAGTAGACATCCATGTCTAGTGGCAGCACAGTAGACAGCCATGTCCTACGGCTGCACAGAAGACAGCCATGTCCTTCGGCTGCACAGTAGACAGCCATGTCCTATGTCTGCACAGTAGACAGCCATGTCCTAAGGCTGCACAGTAGATAGCCTTGCCTAAGGCTGCATAGTAGACAACCATCTCTCAGGCTGCACTGTAAATAGCCAAGACCTATGGCTGCACAGTAGACCGCCATGTCTAAGGCTGCTCAGTATACAGCCATGTCCTATGGCTGCACAGTAGATGGCCATGTCCTGTGGCTGCACAGTAGATAGCCATGTCCAATGGCTGCACAGTAGACAGCCCTTTCCGGTGGCTGCACAGTAGATTGCCATCTCCAACGGCGGCACAGTAGACAGCCATGTCCTATTGCCAGAATAGCAGACAGCCATTTCTCGGGCTGCACAGTAGATACCCATGTCCTATGGCTGCACAGTCGACAGCCATGTCCAATGGCTGCACACTAGATACCCATGTCCTATGGCTGCACAGTAGACAGCCATGACCTCACGTCTGCACAGTAGATTGCCATGTTCTATGGCTGCACAGTGAATACCCATGTCCTATGGCTGCACCGCTGGTTGCAATGTCCTATGGCTGCACTGTAGATAGCCATGTCCCATGGCTGCACAGTAGACAGCCATGTCCTATGGCTCATGATAGATAGCCATGTCTACGGCTGCACAGAAGATAGCCATGTCTAAGGCTGCACAGAAGACAGCCATGACCCCACGGCTGCACAGCAGACTGCCATGTCTGCGGCTGCACAGAAGATAGCAATGTCCTATGGCCACAGTCAGATTGCTATGTCCTATGGCTGCACAGTAGACAGCCATGTCCTATGACCGCCGAGTAGATTGCCATGTCTAAGGCTGCACAGTAGATAGCCATGTCCTATGGCTGCACTGTTGATAGCCATGCCTAAGGCTCCACAATAGATATCCATGTCCTACGGCTGCACAGTAGATAGCCATGTCCTGTGGCTGCACAGTAGACAACCATGTCCTGTGGCAGCACAGTAGATAGCCCTGTCCTGTGGCAGCACAGTAGACAGCCATGTCCTGTGGCTGCATAGTAGATAGCCATGTCCTGTGGCTGCACAGTAGATAGCCATGTCCTCTGGTTGCACAGTGGACAGCCATATTCTACTGCTACACAGTAGATTGCCATGTCCAGTGTCTGCACAGTAGACAGCCATTTCCTACGGCTGTAGAGTAGACAGCCATGTCATGTGGCTGTACAGTAGACAGCCATGTCCCAGCTCGTACAGTAGACAGCAAAGTCTTATTGCTGTACAGTAGACGGCCATGTCCTTCGACTATGGCTGCACAGTAGACAGTCATGTCCTGTGGCTGCACAGTTGACAGCCATGTCCTATGGCTGCACAGTAGACAGCCATGTCCTGTGGCTGCACAGTAGACAGCCATTTCCTATGGCTGCACAGTGACAGCCATGTCCTGTGTCTGCACTGTAGACAGCCATGTCCTATGGCTGCACAGTAGACAGCCATCTCCTATGGCTGCACAGTAGACAGCCATGTTCTATTGTCTGCACAGTAGACAGCCATCTCCTATGGCAGCACAGTACACTGCTATGCCCAATGGCTGCACAGTAGCCAGACATCTCCTATGGCTGCACAGTATACTGCCATGTCCTATGGCTGCACAGTAGACAGCGATGTCCTATGGCTGCACAGTTGACTGCCATGTCCTATGGCTGCACAGTGGACAGCCGTGTCCTACGGATGCACAGTAGCCAGCTATGTCCTACGGCTGCACAGTGGACAGCCATGTCCTACGGCTGCACAGTAGATAGCCATGTCCTACGGCTGCTCAGAGGACAGCCAAGTCCTACAGCTGCACAGTAGACAGCCACGTCCTACGGCTGCACAGTAGAGAGCCATGTCCTATGTCTACACAGTATACAGCCATGTCCTAGGGCTTCACAGTAGACAGCCATGTCCTATGACTGCACAGTATACAGCCATGTCCTACGGCTTCACAGTAGACAGCCATGACCTACGACTGCACTGTAGACAGCTATGTCCTATGGCTGCACAGTATACAGCCATGTCCTACGGCTACACAGTAGACAGCCATGTCTTGTGGCAGCACAGTAGACAGCCATTCCCTATGGCTGCACAGTAGACAGCCATGTCCTTTGGCTGCACAGTAGACAGCCATGTCCTATGGCTGCACAGTAGCCAGCCTTGTCCTAAGGCCGCAAGGCAGATAGCCATGTCTAATGCTGCACAGTAGACAGCCATGTCCTATGGCTGCACAGAAGACAGCCATGTCTAAGGCTGCACAGTAGATATCCATGTCCTATGGCTGCACAGTAGACAGCCATGTCCTATGGCTGCACAGTAGATAGCCATGTCCGACGGCTGCACAGTATCTAGCCATGTCCTGTGGCTGCACAGTAAATAACCATGTCCAATGGCTGCACAGTACACAGCAATGTCCTGTGGCTGCACAGTAGATTGCCATGTCCTATGGCTGCACAGTAGACAGTCATGTCCTGTCGCAGCACAGTAGATTGCCATATCCTATTGCTGCACAGTAGAGCACCATGTCCTATGGCATAGTACAGTCATGTCCTATGACCGCGCAGTATATAGTCATGTCCTACGGCTGCACAATAATTAGATATGTCTAGGGCTGCACAGTAGACAGCCAAGTTCTACGGCTGCTCAGTAGACAGCCAAGTCTAAGGCTTCACAGTAGATAGCCATGACCCATGGCTGCACAGTAGACCGCCATGTCTAAGGCTGCGCAGTAGACAGACATGTCCTATGGCTGCACAGAAGATTGCCATGTCCTGTGGCTGTACAGTAGATAGCCATGTCCAATGGTTGTAAAGTAGACAGCCCTGTCCTGTGGCTGCACAGTAGATTACCATCTCCCACGGCTGCACAGTAGACAGCCATGTCCTATGGCAGCACAGTAGACAGCCACGTTCTATGGCTGCACAGTAGATACCCGTGTCCTATGGCTGCACAGTAGACAGCCATGTCCTATGGCTGCACAGTAGATTGCCATGTCCTATGGCTGCACAGTAGATACCCATGTCCTATGGCTGCACAGTAGATTGCAATGTCCTATGTCTCCACAGTAGATAGCCATGTCCTGTGGCTGCACAGTAGACAGCCATGTCCTATGGCTGCAAAGTAGATAGCCATGTCCTACGGCAGCACAGAAGATAGCCAAGTCTAAGGCTGCACAGAAGACAGCCATGACCTATGGCTGCACAGCAGACAGCCACGTCTAAGGCTGCACAGTAGATAGCCATGTCCTATGGCTGCATAGGAGACAGCCATTTTTATAGCTGCACAGTAGATTGCCATTTCCTATGGCCGCACAGTAGTTTGCCATGTCCTATGGCTGCACAGTAGACAGCCATGTTCTATGGCCGCAGAGTAGATGGCCATGTTTAAGGCTGCACAGTAGATAGCCATGTCCTATATCTGCACTGTAGATAGCCATGCCTAAGGCTCCACAAGAGATATCCATGTCCAATGGCTGCACAGCAGATAGCCACGTCCTGTGGCTGCACAGTAGAGAACCATGTCCTGTGGCAGCACAGTAGAAAGCCATGTCCTGTGGCAGGACAGTAGACAGCCATGTCCGGTGGCTGCTTAGTAGATAGCCATGTCCTGTGGCTGCACAGCAGATAGCCATGTCCTCTGGTTGCACAGTGGACAGCCATATTCTACGGCTACACAGTAGATTGCTATGTCATGTGGCTGTACAGTAGACAGCCATGTCCTTCGGCTGTACAGTAGACAGCCATGTCTTATTGCTGCACAGTAGACAGCCATGTCCTACGACTATGGCTGCACAGCAGACCGTCATGTCCTGTGGCTGCACAGTTGACAGCCATGTCCTATGGCTGCACAGTAGACAGCCATGTCCTGTGGCTGCACAGTAGACAGCCATTTCCTATGTCTGCACAGTAGACAGCCATGCCCTTTGGCTGCACAGGACACAGCCGTCTCCTACGGCAGCACAGTAGACTGCCATGCCTTATGGCTGCACAGTAGACAACCATCTCCTATGTCAGCACAGTAGACTGCCATGTCCTATGGCTGCAAAGTATACAGCCATGTCCCATGGCTGCACAGTAGACTGCCATGTCCTATGGCTGCACAGTAGACAGCCATGTCCCATGGCTGCACAGTAGCCAGCTATGTCCCATGGCTGCACAGTGGACAGCCATGTCCCACGGCTGCACAGTGAGACATGTCCTCACGGCTGCACAGTAGACAGCCATGTCCTATGGCTGCACAGTAGACAGCCATGTCCTACGGCTGCTCAGTAGACAGCCATGTCCTACGACTGCACAGTAGACAGCCATGTCCTACGGCTGTACAGTAGACAGCCATGTCCTATGGCTGCACAGTAGACAGCCATGTCCTATGGCTGCACAGTAGACAGCCATGTCCTACGGCTGCACAGTAGACAGCCATGTCCTTCGGCTGCACAGTAGTAAGCCATGTCCTATGTCTAAACAGTAGACAGCCATGTCCTAAGGCTGCACAGTAGACAACCATGCCTAAGGCTGCATAGTAGACAGCCATGTCTCAGGCTGCACTGTAAATAGCCATGACCTATGGCTGCACAGTAGACCACCATGTCTAAGGCTGCACAGTATACAGCCATGTCCTATGGCTGCACAGTAGATGGCAATGTCCTGTGGCTGCACAGTAGATAGCCATGTCCAATGGCTGCACAGTTGACAGCCCTTTCCGGTGGCTGCTCAGTAGACAGCCATCTCCAATGGCTGCACAGTAGACAGCCATGTCCTATGGCTGCACAGTAGATACCCATGTCCTATGGCTGCACAGTCGACAGCCATGTCCTATGGCTGCACACTAGATACCCATGTCCTATGGCTGCACAGTAGACAGCCATGACCTACGTCTGCACAGTAGATTGCCATGTTCTATGGCTGCACAGTAGATACCCATGTCCTATGGCTGCACCGCAGATTGCAATGTCCTATGGTTGCACTGTAGATAGCCATGTCCTATGGCTGCACAGTAGATGGCAATGTCCTGTGGCTGCACAGTAGATAGCCATGTCCAATGGCTGCACAGTTGACAGCCCTTTCCGGTGGCTGCACAGTAGACTGCCATGTCCTATGGCTGCACAGTGGACAGCCATGTCCTACGGCTGCACAGTAGCCAGCTATGTCCTATGGCTGCACAGTGGACAGCCATGTCCTACGGCTGCACAGTAGATAGCCTTGTCCTACGGCTTCTCAGAGGACAGTCAAGTCCTATGGCTGCGCAGTAGATAGCCATGTCCTTCGGCTGCACAGAAGACAGCCATGACCTATGGCTGCACAGCAGACAGCCATGTCTGTGGCTGCATAGTAGATAGCAATGTCCTATGGCCACACAGTAGATTGCCATGTCTAAGGCTGCACAGTAGATAGCCATGTCCGGTGCCTCACTGTTGATATCCATGCCTACGGCTGCACAGTAGATAGCTGGTGTCCCGTGGCTGCACAGTAGACAGCCTGTCCTGTGGCTGCATAGTAGATAGCCGTGTCCTGTGGCTGCACAGTAGATAGCCATGTCCTCTGGTTGCACAGTGATTGTTATATTCTGCTGGTACATGCAGTAGATTGCTGATGCCCAGTGTTCTGCACAGCAGACAGCCACATCCTCAGGAGCTGGTAGAGTAGATGAGCTAGAGTGTCATGTGGCTGTACAGTATTGGGCCATGTCCACAGCTGTACAGTAGACAGCAAAGTCTTATTGATGCAGCACTGTAGACAGCCATGTTCTTTGACTATGGCTGCACAGCAGATAGTCATGTCCTGTGGTTGCACAGTTGACAGCTGCGTCCTGTCGGCTGCACAGTAGACAGCCGCGTCCTGTGGCTGCACAGTAGACAGCTATTTCCTATGGCTGCACAGTAGACAGCCATGTCCTGTGTCTGCACAGTAGACAGCCATGTCCTATGGCTGCACAGTAGACAGCCATCTCCCTAAGGCAGCACAGTAGACAGCCATGTCCTATACAGTGCACAGTAGACAGCCATCTCCTCATGGCAGCAAAGTACACTGCCATGCCCAATGGCTGCACAGTAGACAGACATCTCCTATGGCTGCACAGTATACTGCCATGTCCTTTGGCTGCACAGTAGACAGCGATGTCCTATGGCTGCACAGTAGACAGCCATGTCTAATGCTGCACAGTAGACAGCCATGTCCTATGGCTGCACAGTAGACAGCCATGTCTAAGGCTGCACAGTAGATATCCATGTCCTATGGCTGCACAGTAGACAGCCATGTCCTATGGCTGAACAGTAGATGCCATGTCCGACGGCTGCACAGTAGATAGCCATGTCCTGTGGCTGCACAGTAAATAGCCGTGTCCTATGGCTGCACAGTACACAGCATTGTCCTGTGGCTGCACAGTAGATTGCCATGTCCTATGGCTGCACAGTAGACAGTCATGTCCTGTCGCAGCACAGTAGATTGCCATATCCTATGGCTGCACAGTAGAGCACCATGCGTCCTATGGCAAAGCACAGTAGACATCGTGTCCTATGTTGCAGCAGTATAGCCATGTCCCACAGCCGCACAGCACTAGATATGCCTAGGCTGCACAGTAGACAGCCAGTTCTACGGCTGCTCAGTAGACAGCCAAGTCTAAGGCTTCACAGTAGATAGCCGCGACCCAGTGGCTGCACAGTAGACCGCCGCGTCCTAAGGTTGCTCAGTAGACAGCCATGTCCTATGGCTGCACAGTAGATGTCCATGTCCTGTGGCTGTACAGTAGATAGCCATGTCCAACGGCTGCACAATAGACAGCCCTGTCCTGTGGCTGCACAGTAGATTGCCATCTCCCACGGCTGCACAGTAGACAGCCATATCCTATGGCAGCACAGGAGACAGCCACGTCCTATGGCTGCACAGTAGATACCCGTGTCCTATGGCTGCACAGTAGACAGCCATGTCCTATGGCTGCACACTAGATACCCATGTCCTATGGCTGCACAGTAGACAGCCATGACCTACGTCTGCAGAGTAGATTGCCATGTCCTATGGCTGCACAGTAGATACCCGCATGTCCTATGGATGCACAGTAGATTGCAATGTCCTATGGCTGCACAGTAGATAGCCATGTCCTGTGGCTGCACAGCAGACAGCCATGTCCTATGGCTGCAAAGTAGATAGCCGCGTCCCACGGTTGCACAGAAGACAGCCAAGCCCATGCTGTACAGAAGACAGCCATGACTCATGGCTGCACAGCAGACAGCCACGCCTAAGGCTGCACAGTAGATAGCCATGTCTCTATGGCTGCACAGCGAGACAGCCATTTTTGTGGCTGCACAGTAGATTGCCATTTCCCATGGCCTCACAGTAGATTGCCATGTCCTATGGCTGCACAGTAGACAGCCATGTCCTATGGGCGCAGAGAAGATAGCCATGTCTAAAGCTGCACAGTAGATAGCCATGTCCTATATCTGCACTGTAGATAGCCATGCCTAAGGCTCCACAAGAGATATCCATGTCTAATGGCTGCACAGCAGATAGCCACGTCCTGTGGCTGCACAGTAGAGAACCATGTCCTGTGGCAGCACAGTAGACAGCGATGTCCTTCGGCTGTACAGTAGACAGCCATGTCTTATTGCTGTACAGTAGACAGCCATGTCCTACGACTATGGCTGCACAGTAGACCATCATGTCCTGTGGCTGCACAGTTGACAGCCATGTCCTATGGCTGCACAGTAGACAGCCATGTCCTGTGGCTGCACAGTAGACAGCCATTTCCTATGTCTGCACAGTAGACAACCATGCCCTTTGGCTGCACAGTAGACCGCCATCTCCAATGGCTGCACAGTATACAGCCATGTCCTATGGCTGCACAGTAGACAGCCATGTCTTGTGGCAGCACAGCAGACAGCCATGTCCAATGGCTGCACAGTAGACAGCCATGTCTTTCAGCTGCACAGTAGACTGCCATGTCATATGGCTGCACAGTAGACAGACATGTCCTAAGGCTGCACAGTAGATAGCCATGCCTTATTCTACACAGTAGACAGCCATGTCTAAGGCTGGACAGTGGACAGCCTTTTCTTATGGCTGCACAGTAGACAGCCATGTCTAAGGCTGCACAGTAGATAGCCATGTCCTATGGCTACACAGTAGATAGCCATGTCCTATGGCTGCACAGTAGATAGCCATGTCCTACGGCTGCTCAGTAGATAGCCATGTCCTGTGGCTGCACAGTAAATAGCCGTGTCCTATGGCTGCAAAGTAGACAGCAATGTCCTGTGGCTGCACAGTAGATTGCCATGTCCTATGGCTGCACAGTAGACAGCCATGTCCAGTCACAGCACAGTAGATTGCCATATCCTATGTCTGCACAGTAGATCACCATGTCCTATGGCAGCACAGTAGACAGCCATGTCCAATGGCTGCAGAGTAGACAGCCATGTCCTGTGGCTGCACAGTAAATAGCCATGTCCTATGGCTGCACATTAGACAGCAATGTCCTGTGGCTGCACAGTAGATTGCCAAGTCCTATGGCTGCACAGTAGACAGCCATGTTCTGTCGCAGCACAGTAGATTTCCATATCCTATGGCTGCACAGTATATACCCATGTCCTATGGTAGCACAGTAGACAGCCATGTCCTATGTCTGCACAGTAGACAGCCATGTCATGTGGCTGCTCAGTATATAGCCATGTCCTATGGCTCCACAGTAATTAGACATGTCTAAGGCTGCACAGTAGACAGCCAAGTTCTACGGCTGCTCAGTAGACAGCCAAGTCTAAGGCTTCACAGTAGATAGGCATGACCCATGGCTGTACAGTAGACCACCATGTCTAAGGCTGCACAGTAGATGGCTATGTCTTGTGGCTGTACAGTAGATAGCCATGTCCAACGGCTGCACAGTAGACAGCCCTGTCCTGTGGCTGCACAGTAGATTGCCATCTCCAACGGCTGCACAGTAGACAGCCATGTCCAATGGCTGCACAGCAGACAGCCACGTCTAAGGCTGCACAGTACATAGCCATGTCCTATGGCTGCACAGAAGACAGCCATTTTTATGCCTGCACAGTAGATTGCCATTTCCTATGGCCGCACAGTAGATTGCCATGTCCTATGGCTGCACAGTAGACAGCCATGTCCTATGGCCGCAGAGTAGATAGCCATGTCTAAGGCTGCACAGTAGATAGAAATGTCCTATATCTGCACTGCAGATAGCCATGCCTAAGGCTCCACAAGAGATATCAAAGTCCAATGGCTGCACAGCAGATAGCCATGTCCTGTGGCTGCACAGTAGATAACCATGTCCTGTGGCAGCACAGTAGTCAGCCATGTCCTGTGGCTGCACAGTAGACAGCCATGTCCGGTGGCTGCTTAGTAGATAGCCATGTCCTGTGGCTGCACAGCAGATAGCCATGACCTCTGGTTGCACAGTGGACAGCCATATTCTACAGCTACACAGTAGATTGCCATGTCATGTGGCTGTACAGTAGACAGCCATGTCCTTCGGCTGTACAGTAGACAGCCATGTCTTATTGCTGCACAGTAGACAGCCATGTCCTACGACTATGGCTGCACAGTAGACCATCAAGTCCTGTGGCTGCACAGTTGACAGCCATGTCCTATGGCTGCACAGTAGACAGCCATGTGCTGTGGCTGCACAGTAGACAGCCATTTCCTATGTCTGCACAGTAGACAGCCATGCCCTTTGGCTGCACAGTAGACCACCATCTCCAATGGCTGCACAGTAGACAGGCATGTCCTATGGCTGCACAGTAGGTAGCCATCTCCTACGGCAGCACAGTAGACTGCCATGCCCTATGGCTGCACAGTAGACAGCTATCTCCTATGGCTGCACTGTAGACTGCCATGTCCTATGGCTGCACAGTAGACAATCATGTCCTATGGCTGCACAGTAGACTGCCATGTCCTATGGCTGCAGAGTGGACAGCCATGTCCTATGGCTGCACAGTAGCCAGCTATGTCCTAAGGCTGTACAGTGGACAGCCATGTCCTATGGCTGCACAGTAGATAGCCATGTCCTACAGCTGCTCAGAGGACAGCCAAGTCCTACGGCTGCACAGTAGACAGCCATGTCCTACGGCTACGCAGTAGAGAGCCATGTCCAATGACTGCACAGTATACAGCCTTGTCCTACGGCTGCACAGTAGACAGCCATGTCCTATGACTGCACAGCAGACAGCCATGTCCTCTGACTGCACAGTATACAGCCATGTCCTACGGCTGCACAGTAGACAGCCAAGTCCTACGACTGCACAGTAGACAGCCATGTCCTCTGGCTGCACAGTATACAGCCATGTCTTATGACTGCACAGTAGACAGCCATGTCTTGTGGCAGCACAGTAGACAGCCATGTCCAATGGCTGCACAGTAGGCAGCCATGTCCTTCGGCTGCACAGTAGACAGCCATGTCATATGGCTGCACAGTAGACAGCCATGTCCTAAGGCCGCACAGTAGATAGCCATGCCTTATGCTACACAGTAGACAGCCATGTCTAAGACTGCACAGTGGACAGCCTTGTCCTATGGCTGCACAGTAGACAGCCATGTCTAAGGCTGCACAGTAGATAGCCATGTCCTATGGCTACACAGCAGATAGCCATGTCCTATGGCTGCACAGTAGATAGCCATGTCCTATGGCTGCACAATAGACAGCCATGTCCTGTGGCTGCACAGTAAATAGCCATGTCCTATGGCTGCACATTAGACTGCAATGTCCTGTGGCTGCACCGTAGATTGCCATGTCCTATGGCTGCACAGTAGACAGCCATGTTCTGTCACAGCACAGTAGATTGCCATATCCTATGGCTGCACAGTATATACCCATGTCCTATGGCAGCACAGTAGACAGCCATGTCCTATGTCTGCACAGTAGACAGCCATGTCATGTGGCTGCGCAATATATAGCCATGTCCTACGGCTACACAGTAATTAGACATGTCTAAGGCTGCACAGTAGACAGCCAAGTTCTACGGCTGTTCAGTAGACAGCCAAGTCTAAGGCTTCACAGTGGATAGGCATGACCCATGGCTGCACAGTAGACCACCATGTCTAAGGCTGCACAGTAGAAAGCCTTGTCCTATGGCTGCACAGTAGATGGCTATGTCCTGTGGCTGTACAGTAGATAGCCATGTCCAACGGCTGCACAGTAGACAGCCCTGTCCTGTGGCTGCACAGAAGATTGCCATCTCCAAGGGCTGCACAGTAGAAAGCCATGTCCTATGGCTGCACACTAGATATCCATGTCCTATGGCTGCACAGTAGACAGCCGGACTCCACGCCTGCACAGTAGATTGCCATGTCCTATGGCTGCACAGTGATACCCATGTCCTATGGCTGCACTGCAGATAGCCATGCCTAAGGCTCCACAAGAGATATCAAAGTCCAATGGCTGCACAGCAGATAGCCATGTCCTGTGGCTGCGCCGTAGATTGCCATGTCCTATGGCTGCACAGTAGACAGCCATGTTCTGTCACAGCACAGTAGATTGCCATATCCTATGGCTGCACAGTATATACCCATGTCCTATGGCAGCACAGTAGACAGCCATGTCCTATGTCTGCACAGTAGACAGCCATGTCATGTGGCTGCAGCAGTATATAGCCATGTCCTACGGCTACACAGTAATTAGACATGTCTAAGGCTGCACAGTAGACAGCCAAGTTCTACGGCTGTTCAGTAGACAGCCAAGTCTAAGGCTTCACAGTGGATAGGCATGACCCATGGCTGCACAGTAGACCACCATGTCTAAGGCTGCACAGTAGAAAGCCTTGTCCTATGGCTGCACAGTAGATGGCTATGTCCTGTGGCTGTACAGTAGATAGCCATGTCCAACGGCTGCACAGTAGACAGCCCTGTCCTGTGGCTGCACAGAAGATTGCCATCTCCAAGGGCTGCACAGTAGAAAGCCATGTCCTATGGCTGCACACTAGATATCCATGTCCTATGGCTGCACAGTAGACAGCCGTGACCTACGTCTGCACAGTAGATTGCCATGTCCTATGGCTGCACAGTGGATACCCATGTCCTATGGCTGCACTGCAGATAGCCATGCCTAAGGCTCCACAAGAGATATCAAAGTCCAATGGCTGCATAGCAGATAGCCATGTCCTGTGGCTGCGCCGTAGATTGCCATGTCCTATGGCTGCACAGTAGACAGCCATGTTCTGTCACAGCACAGTAGATTGCCATATCCTATGGCTGCACAGTATATACCCATGTCCTATGGCAGCACAGTAGACAGCCATGTCCAATGTCTGCACAGTAGACAGCCATGTCATGTGGCTGCACAGTATATAGCCATGTCCTACGGCTACACAGTAATTAGACATGTCTAAGGCTGCACGGTAGACAGCCAAGTTCTACGGCTGTTCAGTAGACAGCCAAGTCTAAGGCTTCACAGTGGATAGGCATGACCCATGGCTGCACAGTAGACCACCATGTCTAAGGCTGCACAGTAGAAAGCCTTGTCCTATGGCTGCACAGTAGATGGCTATGTCCTGTGGCTGTACAGTAGATAGCCATGTCCAACGGCTGCACAGTAGACAGCCCTGTCCTGTGGCTGCACAGAAGATTGCCATCTCCAAGGGCTGCACAGTAAAAAGCCATGTCCTATGGCTGCACACTAGATACCCCATGTCCTATGGCTGCACAGTAGACAGCCGTGACCTACGTCTGCACAGTAGATTGCCATGTCCTATGGCTGCACAGTAGATACCCATGTCCTATGGCTGCAGACAATGTTGCATGTCCTATGGCTGCACATTAGATAGCCATGTCCTATGGCTTCACAGTAGAGAGCCATATCCTATGGCTGCAAAGTAGATAGCCATGTCCTATGGCTGCACAGAAGACAGCAATGACCTATGGCTGCACAGCAGAAAGCCACGTCTAAGGCTGCACAGGAGACAGCCATGTCTATGGCTGCACAGCAGATAGCCATTTCCTATGGCCACACAGTAGATTGCCATGTCATATGGCTGCACAGTAGACAGCCATGTCCTATGGTCGCAGAGTAGATAGCCATGTCAAAGGCTGCACAGTAGATATCCACGTCCTATGGCGGCACTGTAGATAGCCATGCCTAAGGCTCCACAATAGATATCCATGTCCAATGGCTGTACAGCAGATAGCCATGTCCTGTTGCTGCACAGTGGATAACCATGTCCTGTGGCAGTACAGTAGACAGCCATGTCCTGTGGCTGCACAGTAGACAGCCATGTCCGGTGGCTGCATAGTAGATAGCCATGTCCTGTGGCTGCACAGTAGATAACCATGTCCCCTGGCTACACAGTGGACAGCCATATTCTACGGCTACACAGTAGATTGCCATGTCCAGTGGCTGCACAGTAGACAGCCACATCCTACGGCTGTAGAGTAGACAGCCATGTCATGTGGCTGTACAGTAGACAGCCATGTCCTACGACTATGGCTGCACAGTAGACAGTCATGTCCTGTGGCTGCACAGTTGACAGCAATGTCCTATGGCTACACAGTAGACAGCCATGTCCTGTGGCTGCACAGTTGACAGCCATTTCCTATGGCTGCACAGTAGACAGCCATGTCCTGTGACTGCACAGTAGACAGCCATCTCCTATATCAGCACAGTAGACTGCCATGCCCTATGGCTGCACAGTAGACAGCCATCTCCTATGGCTGCACTGTAGACTGCCCTGTCCTATGGCAGCACAGTGGACAGTCAAGTCCTATGGCTGCACAGTAGACTGCCATGTCCTATGGCTGCACAGTGGACAGCCATGTTCTATGGCTGCACAGTAGCCAGCTATGTCCTATGGCTGCACAGTGGACAGCCATGTCCTACTGCTGCACAGTAGATAGTCATGCCCTACGGCTGCTCAGAGGACAGTCAAGTCCTACGGCTGCACAGTAGACAGCCATGTCATACAGCTGCGCATTAGAGAGCCATGTCCTATGGCTGCACAGTATACAGCCATGTCCTACGGCTGCACAGTAGACAGCCATGTCCTACGACTGCACAGTAGACAGCCATGTCCTATGGCTGCACAGCATACAGCCATGTGCTACGGCAGCACAGTAGACAGCCATGTCTTGTGGCAGCACAGTAGACAGCCATGTCCTGTGGCTGCTCAGTAGACAGCCATGTCCTTCGGCTGCACAGTAGACAGCCATGTCCTATGGCTGCACAGTAGACAGCCATGTACTAAGGCCGCACAGTAGAAAGCCATGCCTAATGCTACACAGTAGACAGCCATGTCTAAGGCTGCACAGTAGACAGCCATGTCTAAGGCTGCAAAGTAGATAGCCATGTCCTATGGCTGCACAGTAGATAGCCATGTCCTATGGCTGCACAGTAGACAGCCATGTCCTATGGCTGCACAGTAGACAGCCATGTCCTATGGCTGCACAGTAGACAGCCATGTCCTATGGCTGCACAGTAGACAGCCATGTCCTGTGGCTGCACAGTAGACAGCCATGTCCTATGGCTGCACAGTAGACAGCCATGTCCTATGGCTGCACAGTAGTACAGCCATGTCCTATGTCTGCACAGTAGATACCCATGTCCTATGGCAGCACAGTAGACAGCCATGTCCTATGGCTGCACAGTAGACAGCCATGTCATATGGCTGTGCAGTATATAGCCATGTCCTACGGCTCCACAGTAATTAGACATGTCTAAGGCTGCACAGTAGACAGCCAAGTTCTACGGCTGCTCAGTAGACATCCAAGTCTAAGGCTTCACAGTAGATAGCCATGACCCATGGCTGCACAGTAGACCACCATGTCTAAGGCTGCACAGTAGACAGCCATGTCCTATGGCTGCACAGTAGATGGCCATGTCCTGTGGCTGTACAGTAGATAGCCATGTCCAACGGCTGCACAGTAGACAGCCCTGTTCTGTGGCTGCACAGTAGATTGCCATCTCCAACGGCTGCACAGTAGACAGCCATGTCCTATGGCTGCACAGTAGACTGCTATGTCCTGTGGCTGCACAGTTGATACCCCTGTCCTATGGCTGCACAGTAGACAGCCATGTCCTATGGCTGCACACTAAATACCCATGTCCTATGGCTGCACAGTAGACAGCCATGACCTACGTCTGCACAGTAGATTGCCATGTCCTATGGCTGCACTGTAGATTCCCATGTCCGATGGCTGCAGAGTACATTTCAATGTCCTATGGCTGCACAGAAAATAGCCATGTCCTATATCTGCACAGTAGACAGCCATGTCCTAAGGCTGCAAAGTAGATAGCCATGTCCTACGGCTGCACCGAAGACAGCCATGACCTATGGCTGCACAGCAGACTGCCTCGTCTAAGGCTACACAGGAGACAGCCATTTCTATGGCTGCACAGCAGATAGCCATTTCCTATGGCCACACAGTAGATTGCCATGTCGTATGGCTGCACAGTAGACAGCCATGTCCTATGGCCGCAGAGTAGATAGCCATGTCTAAGGCTGCACAGTAGATAGCCATGTCCTATGGCTACTCTGTAGATAGCCATGCCTAAGGCTCCACAATAGATATCCATGTCCAATGGCTGCACAGCAGATAGCCATGTCCTGTGGCTGCACAGTAGATAACCATGTCCAGTGGCAGTACAGTAAACAGCCATTTCCTGTGGCTGCACAGTAGACAGCCATGTCCGGTGGCTGCATAGTAGATAGCCATGTCCTGTGGCTGCACAGTAGATAACCATGTCCTCTGGTTGCACTGTGGACAACCATATTCTACAGCTACACAGTAGATTGCCATGTCCAGTGGCTGCACCGTAGACAGCCACATCCAACGGCTGTAGAGTAGACTGCCATGTCATGTGGCTTTACAGTAGACAGCCATGTCCTACGGCTGTACAGTAGACTGCCATGTCTTATTGCTGAACAGTAGACAGCCATGTCCTACGACTATGGCTGCACAGTAGACCATCATGTCCTGTGGCTGCACAGTAGACAGCCATGTCCTGTGGCTGCACAATTGACAGCCATTTCCTATGGCTGCACAGTAGACAGCCATGTCCTGTGTCTGCACAGTAGACAGCCATGTCCTTTGGCTGCACAGTAGACAGGCATCTCCCTATGACTGCACAGTAGACAGCCATGTCCTATGTCTGCACAGTAGACAGCCATGTCATGTGGCTGCACAGTATATAGCCATGTCCTACGGCTCCACAGTAATTAGACATGTCTAAGGCTGCACAGTAGTCAGCCAAGTTCTACGACTGTTCAGTAGACAGCCAAGTCTAAGGCTTCACAGTAGATAGGCATGACCCATGGCTGCACAGTAGACCACCGTGTCTAAGGCTGCACAGTAGACAGCCTTGTCCTATGGCTGCACAGTAGATGGCTATGTCCTGTGGCTGTACAGTAGATAGCCATGTCCAAAGGCTGCACAGTAGACAGCCCTGTCCTGTGGCTGCACAGTAGATTGCCATCTCCAAGGGTTGCACAGTAGACAGCCATGTCCAATGGCAGCACAGAAGATACCCATGTCCAATGGCTGCACAGTAGACAGTCATGTCCTATGGCTGCACACTAGATACCCATGTCCTATGGCTGCACAGTAGACAGCCGTGACCTACGTCTGCACAGTAGATTGCCATGTCCTATGGCTGCACAGTAGATACCCATGTCCTATGGCTGCAGACAACGTTGCAATGTCCTATGGCTGCACATTAGATAGCCATGTCCTATGGCTTCACAGTAGAGAGCCATGTCCTATGGCTGCAAAGTAGATAGCCATGTCCTATGGCTGCACAGTAGACCACCATGTCTAAGGCTGCACAGTAGACAGCCTTGTCCTATGGCTGCACAGTAGATGGCTATGTCCTGTGGCTGTATAGTAGATAGCCATGTCCAACGGCTGCACAGTAGACAGCCCTGTCCTGTGGCTGCACAGTAGATTGCCATCTCCAAGGGTTGCACAGTAGACAGCCATGTCCAATGGCTGCACAGAAGATACCCATCTCCAATGGCTGCACAGTAGACAGTCATGTCCTATGGCTGCACACTAGATACCCATGTCCTATGGCTGCACAGTAGACAGCCGTGACCTACGTCTGCACAGTAAATTGCCATGTCCTATGGCTGCACAGTAGATACCCATGTCCTATGGCTGCAGACAACGTTGCAATGTCCTATGGCTGCACATTAGATAGCCATGTCCTATGGCTTCACAGTAGAGAGCCATGTCCTATGGCTGCAAAGTAGATAGCCATGTCCTATGGCTGCACTGAAGATAGCCATGTCTAAGGCTGCACAGAAGACAGCAATGACCTATGGCAGCACAGCAGAAAGCCACGTCTAAGGCTGCACAGGAGATAGCCATGTCTATGGCTGCACAGCAGATAGCATTTCCTATGGCCACACAGTAGATTGCCATGTCGTATGGCTGCACAGTAGACAGCCATGTCCTAGGGTCGCAGAGTAGATAGCCATGTCTAAGGCTGCACAGTAGATAGCCATGTCCTATGGCGGCACTGTAGATAGCCATGCAAAAGGCTCCACAATAGATATCCATGTCCAATGACTGTACAGCAGATAGCCATGTCCTGTGGCTACACAGTAGATAACCATGTCCTGTGGCAGTACAGTAGACAGCCATGTCCTGTGGCTGCACAGTAGACAGCCATGTCTGGTGGCTGCACAGTTGATAGCCATGTCCTGTGGCTGCACAGTAGATAGCCATGTCCTCTGGCTGCACAGTGGACAGCCATATTCTATGGCTACACAGTAGATTGCCAGGTCCAGTGGCTGCACAGTAGACAGCCACATCCTACGGCTGTAGAGTAGACAGCCATGTCATGTGGCTGTACAGTAGAAAGCCATGTCCTACGACTATGGCTGCACAGTAGACAGTCATGTCCTGTGGCTGCACAGTTGACAGCCATGTCCTATGGCTGCACAGTAGACAGCCATGTCCTGTGGTTGCACAGTTGACAGCCATTTCCTATGGCTGCACAGTAGACAGCCATGTCCTGTGTCTGCACAGTAGACAGCCATGTCCTTTGGCTGCACAGTAGACAGCCATCTCCTATGGCTGCACAGTAGACAGCCATGTCCTATGGCTGCACAGTAGACAGCCATCTCCTATGGCAGCACAGTAGACTGCCATGCCCTATGGCTGCACAGTAGACAGCCATCTCCTATGGCTGCACTGTAGACTGCCCTGTCCTATGGCTGCACAGTAGACAGTCATGTCCTATGGCTGCACAGTAGACTGCCATGTCTCTATGGCTGCACAGTGGACAGCCATGTCCTATGGCTGCACAGTAGCCAGCTATGTCCTACGGCTGCACAGTGGACAGCCATGTCCTACTGCTGCACAGTAGATAGCCATGTCCTACGGCTGCTCAGAGGACAGCCAAGTCCTACGGCTGCACAGTAGACAGCCATGTCATACGGCTGCGCATTAGAGAGCCATGTCCTATGGCTGCACAGTATACAGCCATGTCCTACGGCTGCACAGTAGACAGCCATGTCCTATGGCTGCACAGTAGACAGCCATGTCCTATGGCTGCACAGCATACAGCCATGTCCTACGGCAGCACAGTAGACAGCCATGTCCTATGGCTGCACAGTAGACAGCCATGTCCTATGGCTGCACAGTAGACAGCCATGTCCTATGGCTGCACAGTAGACAGCCATGTCCTATGGCTGCACAGTAGATAGCCATGTCCTATGGCTGCACAGTAGACAGCCATGTCCTATGGCTGCACAGTAGACAGCCATGTCCTATGGCTGCACAGTAGAGAGCCATGTCCTATGGCTGCACAGTAGATAGCCATGTCCTATGGCTGCACAGTAGACAGCCATGTCCTGTGGCTGCACAGTAGATTGCCATATCCTATGTCTGCACAGTAGATCACCATGTCCTATGGCAGCACAGTAGACAGCCATGTCCTATGGCTGCACAGTAGACAGCCATGTCCTATGGCTGCACAGTAGACAGCCATGTCCTATGGCTGCACAGTAGATTGGCATGTCTAAGGCTGCACAGTAGACAGCCATGTTCCTACGGCTGCTCAGTAGACATCCAAGTCCTAAGGCTTCACAGTAGATAACCATGACCCATGGCTGCACAGTAGACCACCATGTCTAAGGCTGCACAGTAGACAGCCATGTCCTATGGCTGCACAGTAGATGGCCATGTCCTGTGGCTGTACAGTAGATAGCCATGTCCAACGGCTGCACAGTAGACAGCCCTGTTCTGTGGCTGCACAGTAGATTGCCATCTCCAGCGGCTGCACAGTAGACAGCCATGTCCTATGGCTGCACAGTAGACTGCCATGTCCTGTGGCTGCACAGTTGATACCCCTGTCCTATGGCTGCACAGTAGACAGCCATGTCCTATGGCTGCACACTAGATACCCATGTCCTATGGCTGCACAGTAGACAGCCATGACCTACGTCTGCACAGTAGATTGCCATGTCCTATGGCTGCACAGTAGATACCCATGTCCGATGGCTGCAGAGTACGTTGCAATGTCCTATGGCTGCACAGAAAATAGCCATGTCCTATATCTGCACAGTAGACAGCCATGTCCTAAGGCTGCAAAGTAGATAGCCATGTCCTACGGCTGCACAGAAGATAGCCATGTCTAAGGCTGCACAGAAGACAGCCATGACCTATGGCTGCACAGCAGACTGCCTCATCTAAGGCTACACAGGAGACAGCCATTTCTATGGCTGCACAGCAGATAGCCATTTCCTATGGCCACACAGTAGATTGCCATGTCGTATGGCTGCACAGTAGACAGCCATGTCCTATGGCCAGAGAGTAGATAGCCATGTCTAAGGCTGCACAGTAGATAGCCATGTCCTATGGCTACTCTGTAGATAGCCATGCCTAAGGCTCCACAATAGATATCCATGTCCAATGGCTGCACAGCAGATAGCCATGTCCTGTGGCTGCACAGTAGATAACCATGTCCTGTGGCAGTACAGTAGACAGCCATTTCCTGTGGCTGCACAGTAGACAGCCATGTCCGGTGGCTGCATAGTAGATAGCCATGTCCTGTGGCTGCACAGTAGATAGCCATGTCCTCTGGTTGCACTGTGGACAACCATATTCTACAGCTACACAGTAGATTGCCATGTCCAGTGGCTGCACCGTAGACAGCCACATCCTACGGCTGTAGAGTAGACAGCCATGTCATGTGGCTGTACAGTAGACAGCCATGTCCTACGGCTGTACAGTAGACAGCCATGTCTTATTGCTGAACAGTAGACAGCCATGTCCTACGACTATGGCTGCACAGTAGACCATAATGTCCTGTGGCTGCACAGTAGACAGCCATGTCCTGTGGCTGCACAGTTGACAGCCATTTCCTATGGCTGCACAGTAGACAGCCATGTCCTGTGTCTGCACAGTAGACAGCCATGTCCTTTGGCTGCACAGTAGACAGGCATCTCCTATGGCTGCACAGTAGACAGCCATGTCCTATGTCTGCACAGTAGACAGCCATGTCATGTGGCTGCGCAGTATATAGCCATGTCCTACGGCTCCACAGTAATTAGACATGTCTAAGGCTGCACAGTAGTCAGCCAAGTTCTACGACTGTTCAGTAGACAGCCAAGTCTAAGGCTTCACAGTAGATAGGCATGACCCATGGCTGCACAGTAGACCACCGTGTCTAAGGCTGCACAGTAGACAGCCTTGTCCTATGGCTGCACAGTAGATGGCTATGTCCTGTGGCTGTACAGTAGATAGCCATGTCCAAAGGCTGCACAGTAGACAGCCCTGTCCTGTGGCTGCACAGTAGATTGCCATCTCTAAGGGCTGCACAGTAGACAGCCATGTCCAATGGCTGCACAGTAGATACCATGTCCAATGGCTGCACAGTAGACAGCCATGTCCTATGGCTGCACAGTAGATAGCCATGTCCTATGGCTGCACAGTAGACAGCCATGTCCTATGGCTGCACAGTAGATAGCCATGTCCTATGGCTGCACAGTAGATAGCCATGTCCTATGGCTGCACAGTAGACAGCCATGTCCTATGGCCGCGCAGTAGATAGCCATGTCTAAGGCTGCACAGTAGATAGCCATGTCCTATGGCTGCACATGTTGATAGCCATGCCTAAGGCTCCACAATAGATATCCATGTCCTATGGCTGCACAGTAGATAGCCATGTCCTGTGGCTGCACAGTAGATAACCATGTCCTGTGGCAGCACAGTAGATAGCCATGTCCTGTGGCTGCACAGTAGACAGCCATGTCCTGTGGCTGCATAGTAGATAGCCATGTCCTGTGGCTGCACAGTAGATAGCCATGTCCTCTGGTTGCACAGTGGACAGCCATATTCTACGGCTACACAGTAGATTGCCATGTCCAGTGGCTGCACAGTAGACAGCCATGTCCTACGGCTGTACAGTAGACAGCCATGTCATGTGGCTGCACAGTAGACAGCCATGTCCCTATGGCTGCACAGTAGACAGCCATGTCCTGTGGCTGCACAGTAGACAGCCATGTCCTGTGGCTGTTCAGTAGACATCCCTGTCCTGTGGCTGCACAGTTGACAGCCGTGTCCTATGGCTGCACAGTAGACAGCCATCTCCTTTGGCTGCACATTAGACTGCCATGTCCTATGGCTGCACAGTGGACAGCCATGTTCTACGGCTGCACAGTAGACAGCCATGTCCTATGGCTGCACAGTAGATAGCCGCATCTCCTATGGCAGCACAGTAGACAGCCATGTCCTATGGCTGCACAGTAGACAGCCATGTCCATGGCTGCACAGTAGACAGCCATGTCCTATGGCTGCACAGTAGACTGCCATGTCCTATGGCTGCACAGTAGACAGCCATGTCCTCATGGCTGCACAGTAGACAGCCATGTCCTATGGCTGCACAGTAGACAGCCATGTCCTATGGCTGCACAGTGGACAGCCATGTCCTACGGCTGCACAGTAGACAGCCATGTCCTACGGCTGCACAGTAGACAGCCATGTCCTACGGCTGCACAGTAGACAGCCATGTCCTACGGCTGCACAGTAGACAGCCATGTCCTACGGCTGCACAGTAGACAGCCATGTCCTACGGCTGCACAGTAGACAGCCATGTCCTATGGCTGCACAGTAGACAGCCATGTCCTATGGCTGCACAGTAGACAGCCATGTCCTACGGCTGCACAGTAGACAGCCATGTCCTATGGCTGCACAGTAGACAGCCATGTCCTAGGCTGCACAGTAGACAGCCATGTCTTTGGCTGCACAGTAGACAGCCATGTCCTATGGCTGCACAGTAGACAGCCATGTCCTTGGCTGCACAGTAGACAGCCATGTCCTATGGCTCGCACAGTAGATAGCCATGTCCTATGGCTGCACAGTAGATAGCCATGTCCTGTGGCTGCACAGTAGATAGCCATGTCCTATGGCTGCACAGTAGACAGCCATGTCCTATGGCTGCACAGTAGATAGCCATGTCCAAGGGCTGCACAGTAGACAGCCATGTCCTGTGGCTGCACAGTAGACAGCCATGTCCTATGGCTGCACATTAGACAGCAATGTCCTGTGGCTGCACAAGACATGCCATGTTCTATGGCTGCACAGTAGACAGCCATGTCCTGTCGCAGCACAGTAGATTGCCATATCCTATGTCTGCACAGTAGATACCCATGTCCTATGGCAGCACAGTAGACAGCCATGTCCTATGGCTGCACAGTAGACAGCCATGTCATATGGCTGTGCAGTATATAGCCATGTCCTACGGCTCCACAGTAATTAGACATGTCTAAGGCTGCACACTAGACAGCCAAGTTCTACGGCTGCTCAGTAGACATCCAAGTCTAAGGCTTCACAGTAGATAGCCATGACCCATGGCTGCACAGTGAGACCACCATGTCTAAGGCTGCACAGTGGAGCAGCCATGTCCTATGGCTGCACAGTAGATGGCCATGTCCTGTGGCTGTACAGTAGATAGCCATGTCCAATGGCTGCACAGTGAACAGCCCTGTTCTGTGGCTGCTGATAGATTGCCATCTCCAGCGGCTGCGCCAGTGAGACAGCCATGTCCTATGGCTGCACAGTAGACTGCCATGTCCTGTGGCTGCACAGTTGATACCCCTGTCCTATGGGCTGCAGGCCAGGCAGACAGCCATGTCCTGCGGCTGCACACTAGATACCTGAGTGTCCCATGGCTGCACAGTAGACAGCCATGACCTACGTCTGCACAGTAGATTGCCATGTCCTATGGCTGCACAGTAGATACCCATGTCCGATGGCTGCAGAGTACGTTGCAATGTCCTATGGCTGCACAGAAAATAGCCATGTCCTATATCTGCACAGTAGACAGCCATGTCCTAAGGCTGCAAAGTAGATAGCCATGTCCTACGGCTGCACAGAAGATAGCCATGTCTAAGGCTGCACAGAAGACAGCCATGACCTATGGCTGCACAGCAGACTGCCTCGTCTAAGGCTACACAGGAGACAGCCATTTCTATGGCTGCACAGCAGATAGCCATTTCCTATGGCCACACAGTAGATTGCCATGTTGTATGGCTGCACAGTAGACAGCCATGTCCTATGGCCGCAGAGTAGATAGCCATGTCTAAGGCTGCACAGTAGATAGCCATGTCCTATGGCTACTCTGTAGATAGCCATGCCTAAGGCTCCACAATAGATATCCATGTCCAATGGCTGCACAGCAGATAGCCATGTCCTGTGGCTGCACAGTAGATAACCATGTCCAGTGGCAGTACAGTAAACAGCCATTTCCTGTGGCTGCACAGTAGACAGCCATGTCGGTGGCTGCATAGTAGATAGCCATGTCCTGTGGCTGCACAGTAGATAGCCATGTCCTCTGGTTGCACTGTGGACAACCATATTCTACGGCTACACAGTAGATTGCCATGTCCAGTGGCTGCACCGTAGACAGCCACATCCTACGGCTGTAGAGTAGACAGCCATGTCATGTGGCTGTACAGTAGACAGCCATGTCCTACAGCTGTACAGTAGACAGCCATGTCTTATTGCTGCACAGTAGACAGCCATGTCCTACGACTATGGCTGCACAGTAGACCGTCATGTCCTGTGGCAGTGCAGTAGACAGCCATGTCCTGTGGCTGCACAGTTGACAGCCATTTCCTATGGCTGCACGGTAGACAGCCATGTCCTGTGTCTGCACAGTAGACAGCCATGTCCTTTGGCTGCACAGTAGACAGCCATCTCCTATGGCTGCACAGTAGACAGCCATGTCCTATGGCTGCACAGTAGACAGCCTTCTCCTATGGCAGCACAGTAGACTGCCATGCCCTATGGCTGCACAGTAGACAGCCATCTCCTATGGCTGCACTGTAGACTGCCCTGTACTATGGCTGCACAGTAGACAGTCATGTCCTATGGCTGCACAGTAGACTGCCATGTCCTATGGCTGCACAGTGGACAGCCATGTCCTACGGCTGCACAGTAGATAGCCATGTCCTACGGCTGCTCTGAGGACAGCCAAGTCCTACGGCTGCACAGTAGACAGTCATGTCCTACGGCTGCGCATTAGAGAGCCGTGTCCTATGGCTGCACAGTATACAGCCATGTCCTATGGCTGCACAGTATACAGCCATGTCCTACGGCTGCACAGTAGACAGCCATGTCCTATGGCTGCTCAGTAGACAGCCATGTCCTTCGGCTGCACAGTAGACAACCATGTCCAATGGCTGCACAGAAGACAGCCATGTACTAGGGCCACACAGTAGATAGCCATGCCTAATGCCATACAGTAGACAGCCATGTCTAAGGCTGCACAGTAGACAGCCATGTCCTATGGCTGCACAGTAGAGCAGCCATGTCCTATGGCTGCACAGAAGAGAGCCATGTCCTATGGCTGCACAGTAGATAGCCATGTCCTGTTGCTGCACAGTAAATAGCCATTTCCTATGGCTGCACAGTAGGTAGCAATATCCTGTGGCTGCGCAGTAGATTGCCACGTCCTATGGCTGCACATTAGACAGCCATGTCCTGTCGCAGCACAATAGATTGCCATATCCTATGGCTGCACAGTAGATCGCCATGTTCTATGGAAGCACACTAGACAGCCATGACCTATGGCTGCACAGTAGACAGCCATGTCCTATGGCTGCGCAGTATATAGCCATGTCCTACAGCTGCACAGTAATTAGACATGTCTAAGGCTGTACAGTAGACAGCCATGTTCTACGGCTGCTCAGTAGACAGCCATGTCTAAGGCTACACAGTAGATAGCCATGTCCTATGGCTGCACAGTAGACAGCCTTGTCTAAGGATGCACAGTAGATAGCCATGTGACCCATGTCCTTTGGCTGCACAGTAGACAGCCATGTCTAAGGCTGCACAGTAGACAGCCATGTCTAAGGCTGCACAGTAGATAGCCATGTCCTATGGCTGCACAGTAGACAGCCATGTCCTATGGGTGCACAGTAGAGAGCCATGTCCTATGGCTGCACAGTAGACAGCCATGTCCTGTGGCTGCACAGTAAATAGCCATGTCCTTTGGCTGCACATTAGACAGCAATGTCCTGTGGCTGCACAGTAGATTGCCATGTTCTATGGCTGCACAGTAGACAGCCATGTCCTGTCACAGCACAGTAGATTGCCATATCCTATGTCTGCACAGTAGATACCCATGTCCTATGGCAGCACAGTAGACAGCCATGTCCTATGGCTGCACAGTAGACAGCCATGTCATATGGCTGTGCAGTATATAGCCATGTCCTACGGCTCCACAGTAATTAGACATGTCTAAGGCTGCACACTAGACAGCCAAGTTCTACGGCTGCTCAGTAGACATCCAAGTCTAAGGCTTCACAGTAGATAGCCATGACCCATGGCTGCACAGTAGACCACCATGTCTAAGGCTGCACAGTAGACAGCCATGTCCTATGGCTGCACAGTAGATGGCCATGTCCTGTGGCTGTACAGTAGATAGCCATGTCCAACGGCTGCACAGTAGACAGCCCTGTTCTGTGGCTGCACAGTAGATTGCCATCTCCAGCGGCTGCATAGTAGACAGCCATGTCCTATGGCCCGCACAGTAGATAGCCATGTCCTATGGCTGCAGAGTAGACAGCCATGTCCTATGACCGCAGAGTAGATAGCCATGTCTAAGGCTGCACAGAAGATTGCCATGTCCTATGGCTTCACAGTAGATAGCCATGCCTAAGGCTGCACAGTAGATAACCATGTCCTATAGCTGCAAAGTAGATAGCCATGTCCTGTGGCTGCAGAGTAGATAACCATGTCCTGTTGCTGCACAGTAGATATCCATGTCCTGTGGCTGCACAATAGATAACCTTGTAGGGTGGCTGCACAGCAGATAGCCATGACCTGTGGGTGCACGGCCGATAGCCATGTCATGTGGCTGACAGCAGATAGCCATGTTCTACGGCTGCACAGTAGATAGCCATGTACTGTGGCTGCACAGCAGACAGCCATGTCGTATGGCTGCACAGTAGACAGCCATGTCGTATGGCTGTACAGTAGACAGCCATGTCTAGTGACTGCACAGTAGACAGCCATGTCCTACGACTATGGCTGCTCAGCAGACAGCCATGGCCTGTGGCTGCACAGTAGACAGCCCTGTATTGTGGCTGCAGAGTAGACAGCCGTGCCTTTGGCTGCACAGTAGACAGCCGTGTCCTGTGGCTGCAGAGTAGACAGCCGTGTCCTTTGGCTGCACAGTGGACAGCCGTGTCCTATGGCTGCAGAGTAGAGTGCCGTGTCCTATGGCTGCAAAGTGGGCAGCCGTGTCCTATGGCTGCATAGTAGAATGCCGTGTCCTATGGCTGCACAGTGGACAGCCGTGTCCTATGGCTGCAGAGTAGAGTGCCGTGTCCTATGGCTGCACAGTGGACAGCCGTGTCCTATGGGTGAAGAGCAGACTGCCGTGTCCTATGGCTGCACAGTGGACAGTCGTGTCCTATGACTGCAGAGTAGAGTGCCGTGTCCTATGGCTGCACAGTGGACAGCCGTGTCCTTCGGATGCAGAGTAGACTGCCGTGTCCTACGCCTGCACAGTGGACAACCGTGTCATATGGCTTCAGAGTGGACAGCTGTGTCCTACGGCTGCACAGTGGACTGCCGTGTCCTACGGCTGCAGAGTGGACAGCCATGTCCTATTTCTGCACAGTAGGCTGCCTTGTCCTATGGCTGCAGAGTGGACAGCCATGTCCTACGACTGCACAGTAGACAGCCGTGTCCTACGGCTGCACAGGGGACAGCCAAGTCCTATGGTTTCACAGTAGACAGCCGTGTCCTATGGCTGCACAGGGGACAGCCAAGTCCTGTGGCTGCACTGTAGACAGCCATGTCCTATGGCTGCACAGGGCACAGCCAAGTCTTAGGGCTGCACGGTAGACAGCCATGTCCTATGACTGCACAGGGGACAGTCATGTCCTACGGCAGCACAGTAGACAGCCATGTCCTATGACTATATCTGTACTGTAGACAGCCGTGTCCTGTGGCTACACAGTGGACAGCCATGTCCTATGGCTGCACAGTGGACTGCCATGTCCTGTGGCTGCACAGGGTACAGCCATGTCCTATGGCTGCTCAGTGGACTGCCATGTCCTATGGCTGAACGGGGACAGTCATGTGCTATGGCTGCTCAGTGGACTGCCATGTTCTATGGCTGCACAGGGGATGGCCATGTCCTACGGCTGCACAGTGGACAGCCATGTCCTACTGCTGCACAGTAGATAGCCATGTCCTGTGGCTTCAGAGTAGATAACCATGTCCTGTGGCTGCACAGTTGATAGCCATGTCCTGTGGCTGCACAGTAGACAGCCAAGTCCGGTGGCTGCATAGTAGATAGCCTTGTCCTGTGGCTGCACAGTAGATAGCCATGTCCTCTGGTTACACAGTGGACAGCCATATTCTACGGCTACATAGTAGCTTGCCATGTCCAGGGGCTGCACAGTAGACAGCCACATCCTACGGCTGTAGAGTAGACAGCCATGTCATGTGGCTGTACAGTAGACAGCCATGTCCTACTGCTGTACAGTAGACAGCCATGTCTTATTGCTGCACAGTAGACAGCCATGTCCTACGACTATGGCTGCACAGTAGACAGTCATGTCCTTTGGCTGCACAGTTGACAGCCATGTCCTATGGCTGCACAGTAGACAGCCATGTCCTGTGGCTGCACAGTAGACAGCCATTTCCTATGGCTGCACAGTAGATAGCCATGTCCTGTGTCTGCACAGTAGACAGCCATGTCCTTTGGCTGCACAGTAGACAGCCATCTCCTATGGCAGCACAGTAGACTGCCATGCCCTATGGCTGCACAGTAGACAGCCATCTCCTATGGCTGCACTGTAGACTGCCAAGTCCTATGGCTGCACAGTAGACAGTCATGTCCTATGGCTGCACATTAGACTGCCATGTCCTATGGCTGCACAGTGGACAGCCATGTCTTACGGCTGCACAGTAGCCAGCTATGTCCTACGGCTGCACATTGGACAGCCATGTCCTACGGCTGCACAGTAGATAGCCATGTCCTATGGCTGCTCAGAGGACGGCCATGTCCTACGGCTGCACAGTAGACAGCCATGTCCTAATGCTGCGCAGTAGAGAGCCATGTCTTACGGCTGCACACTAGACAGCCATGTCTTGTGGCAGCACAGTAGACAGCCATGTCCTATGGCCAGGGCCCGATTTTTCTCGCGGCACATCGGAGCAAAGTTCTCTGCGGCAGGTTCTCATTGCCACAGAACTTCTGGCGCACTCGGCACCAATTCTGCTGCAATTCTGCGGCACATTTTTGCCCTTATTTTTTTTCCTTTTTTTGCCCAATTCGACACAATGCACGTTTGTAACGCAGTCATTTTAAGGGCTTTTGTCACCAAATTTTCAACATAGCCAGTTTAGGACCTCAGCTCATGAACAGTATCACTGTGATTTTATTACTCTGTCCAGAACATTGATTTCACACACCAGCCACGCCATTGTGCGCTACATGTGCGAAAACACATTTTGGGTGAAATGTGAAAAATGACAGTTGTACTGTTCATAAGGAGGTGTGGTAAAATGGCAATACTGAAAATCTGGAGTGAAAATATTAAAAATGCTTGAAGTTACGAGTGTGCATAGGAACTGCGCAATGCTCGCTCATAAAACAGTCGTTTTGGGGAATATTATCATCAACATAGGTTTAGAGCCACCTCATGACATGACACATTCGTTAATCATTCTGGAAAGTGGTTCCATGCAGTCACTGTGAAACCACCTTCGGGACTGATTAACAAAATAACAGTGTCACAGTTCATGAGGTGGGGTCCCAAAAACCCCATGTTGAAAATTTGGTGAAAAAATTCCAAGAAATGGCTGAGATATGCACAAAAGTTGAAAAAAATCCATTTAGTCCATTATACAGCTTACGGCATTTCTTCAGTTTGCGGTCGGCTTTGAAGAGTGCAGACGTGTTCCCGGTCCACAGAAGATCATCGCACTGGGTTCCGGAGGTAAGTATGGGTTGAGGTGGTGGTGAAGTGGGTGTGGGGAGGTGGGGTGCGCAGAGGGTGGGTGCGGGTTGGGGAAGGGGGCAAAAGAAGCAGCGATAGAAGGTTTTTAGTTTCAATTTTTTTATTTATTTGGATTCCCACACAAGGAAGGACTTTTTGCCACACTGGGGTGGGCTCCAGCGTGGCACCAGGCAGCTTGGGGGCAGTGAAGCCGATGGGGATTGGGCACCCCGTCAGCAAAGGAAGCATTGCCACGCTGGGGTGGCTCCCAGGCGTGGCACTGAAACCTTTCCTGGAGGAGCAGTGAAACCGGCAGAGGTTGGACACCCCGTCGGCAAACAAAGCTTTGCCATGCGGAGTGGGCCCCAGCGCAGCATACTAATACGTGAGGGGGCACGTTTGTTCGATGGGCAGCCGCGAATTCCACGGGTGACGGCAAATTCCGCGGATATTTCCGCGGTTTGCCGCACCCGCAGAATCGCGGAACACACGGGGCCCTGCCTATGGCTGCACAGTAGACAGCCATGTCCTTCGGCTGAACAGTAGACAGCCATGTCCTATGGTTGCACAGTAGACAGCCATGTCCTAAGGCCGCGCAGTAGATAGCCATGCCTAATGCTACACAGTAGACAGCCATGTCTAAGGCTGCACAGTAGACAGCCATGTCCTATGGCTGCACAGTAGACAGCCATGTCTAAGGCTGCACAGTAGATAGCCACGTCCTATGGCTGCACAGTAGACAGCCATGTCCTATGGCTGCACAGTAGAGAGCCATGTCCTATGGCTGCACAGTAGATAGACATGTCCTGTGGCTGCACAGTAAATAGCCATTTCCTATGGCTGCACAGTAGACAGCAAAGTCCTGTGGCTGCACAGTAGATTGCCATGTCCTATGGCTGCACATTAGACAGCCATGTCCTGTCACAGCACAGTAGATTGCCATATCCTATGGCTGCACAGTAGACAGCCATGTCCTATGGAAGCACACTAGACAGCCATGTCTTATGGCTGCACAGGAGACAGCCATGTCCTATGGCTGTGCAGTATATAGCCATGTCCTACGGCTGCACAGTAATTAGACATATCTAAGGCTGCACAGTAGACAGCCAAGTTCTATGGCTGCTCAGTTGACAGCCATGTCTAAGGCTACACAGTAGATAGCCATGTCCTATGGCTGCACAGTAGACAGCCTTGTCTAAGGATGCACAGTAGATAGCCATGTGACCCATGTCCTTTGGCTGCACAGTAGATAGCCATGTCCTATGGCCACACAGTAGATAGCCATGTCCTATGGCTGCAGAGTAGACAGCCATGTCCTATGACCTCAGAGTAGATAGCCATGTCTAAGGCTGCACAGAAGATTGCCATGTCCTATGGCTGAACAGTAGATAGCCATGCCTAAGGCTGCACAGTAGATAACCATGTCCTATAGCTGCAAAGTAGATAGTCATGTCCTGTGGCTGCAGAGTAGATAACCATGTCCTGTTGCTGCACAGTAGATATCCATGTCCTGTGGCTGCACAATAGATAACCATGTAGGGTGGCTGCACAGCAGATAGCCATGACCTGTGGGTGCACAGCAGATAGCCATGTCATGTGGCTGCACAGCAGATAGCCATGTTCTGCGGCTGCACAGTAGATAGCCATGTCCTGTGGCTGCACAGTAGACAGCCACGTCGTATGGCTGCACAGTAGACAGCCATGTCGTATGGCTGCACAGTAGACAGCCATGTCCTGTGGCTGTACAGTAGTCAGCCATGTCTTGTGGCTGCACAGTAGACAGCCATGTCCTACGACTATGGCTGCTCAGTAGACAGCCATGTCCTGTGGCTGCACAGTAGACAGCCCTGTAATGTGGCTGCAGAGTTGACAGCCATGCCTGTGGCTGCACAGTAGACAGCCGTGTCCTGTGGCTGCAGAGTAGACAGCCATGTCCTATGGCTGCACAGTGGACAGCCGTGTACTATGGCTGCATAGTAGAGTGCTGTGTCCTATGGCTGCACAGTGGACAGCTGTGTCCTATGGCTGCAGAGTAGAATGCTGTGTCCTATGGCTGCACAGTGGACAGCCATGTCCTATGGCTGCAGAGTAGAGTGCCGTGTCCTATGGCTGCACAGTGGACAGCCGTGTCCTATGGCTGAAGAGCAGACTGCTGTGTCCTATGGCTGCAGAGTGGACAGCCGTGTCCTATGACTGCAGAGTAGAGTGCCGCATCCTATGGCTGCACAGTGGACAGCTGTGTCCTACGGATGCAGAGTAGACTGCCGTGTCCTACGGCTGCACAGAGGACAGCCGTGTCATACGGCTGCAGAGTGGACAGCCGTGTTCTACGGCTGCAGAGTGGACTGCCGTGTAATACGGCTGCAGAGTGGACAGCCATGTCCTATGGCTGCACAGTAGACTGCCGTGTCCTATGGCTGCAGAGTGGACAGCCATGTCCTACGGCTGCACAGTAGACAGCCGTGTCCTACGGCTGCAAAGGGGGACAGCCAAGTCCTATGGCTTCACAGTAGACAGCCGTGTCCTATGGCTGCACAGGGGACAGCCAAGTCCTGCGGCTGCACTGTAGACAGCCATGTCCTACGGCTGCACAGGGCACAGCCAAGTCCTAGGGCTGCACAGTAGACAGCCATGTCCTATGGCTGCACAGGGGACAGCCATGTCCTATGGCAGCACAGTAGACAGCCATGTCCTATGACTATATCTGTACAGTAGACAGCCGTGTCCTGTGGCTACACAGTGGACAGCCATGTCCTATGGCTGCACAGTGGACTGCCATGTCCTGTGGCTGCACAGGGTACAGCCATGTCCTATGGCTGCTCAGTGGACTGCCATGTTCTATGGCTACACAGGGGATGGCCATGTCCTACGGCTGCACAGGGGATGGCCATGTCCTACGGCTGCACAGTGGACAGCCGTGTCCTACAGCTGCACAGGGGATGGCCATGTCCTACGGCTGCACAGTGGACAGCCATGTCCTACTTCTGCACAGTAGATAGCCATGTCCTGTGGCTGCGCAGTAGATAACCATGTCCTGTGGCTGCACAGTTGATAGCCATGTCCTGTGGCTGCACAGTAGATAACCAAGTAGGGTGGCTGCACAGCAGGTAGCCATGTCCTGTGGCTGCACAGCAGATACCCATGTCAGGTTGCTGCACAGCAGATAGCCATGTTCTACGGCTGCACAGTACATAGCTATGTCCTGATTCTGCACAGTAGACAGCCAAGTCGTATGGCTGCACAGTAGACAGTCATGTCCTATGGCGGTCCAGTAGACAGCCATGTCTTATGGCTGCACAGTAGACAGCCATGTCCTACACTATGGCTGCATAGTACACAGCCATGTCCTGTGGCTGCACAGTAGACTGCCATGTCCTGTGGCTGCAGTGTAGACAGCCGTGTCCTGTGTCTGCAGAGTGGACGGCCATGTCCTGTGGCTGCAAAGGGGATGGCCATGTCATGTGGCCACTCAGTGGATGGCCATGTCCTGTGGCTGCACAAGGGACTGCCATGTCCTGTGGCTGCACAGTGGATGGCCATTTCCTGTGGCTGCACAGGGGACGGCCATGCACTACGGCTGCACCAGGGTCGGCCATGTCCTGTGGCTGCACATGGGATGACCATGCCCTATGGCTGCACCAGGGAAGGCCATGCCCTATGGCTGCATGGGGAATGGCCATGCCCTACAGCTGCACCGGGGACCACCATGCCCTACGGCTGCACCAGTGATGACCATGCCCTACGGCTGCACCGGGGATGGCCATGCTCTAGGGCTGCACTAGGGACAGCCATGCCCTAGGGCTGCAATGGGGACAGCCATGCCCTAGAGCTGCACCGGGGGGCAGCCATTCCCTAGGGCTGACAGGTGACAGCCATGCCCTAGGGCGGCACAGTAGACAGCCATGACCAGTGGCTGCACATGGGACAGCCATGCCCTGTGGCTGCACAGTAGACAGCCATGCCCTGTGGCTGCACAGGGGACAGCCATGCCCTGTGGCTGCACAGTAGACAGCCATGACCTGTGGCTGCACAGTAGAGAGCGATGCCCTGTGGCTGCACAGTAGACAGCCATGCCTTGTGGCTGCACGGTAGAGAGCCATCTTCTGTGGCTGCACAGTAGACAGCCATGTCCTGTGGCTGCACAGTAGAGAGCCATGTCCTGTGGCTGCACAGTAGATAGCCATTTCCTGTGGCTGCACAGTAGACAGCCATGTCCTGTGGCTGCACTGTAGGGAGCCATGTCCTGTTTCTGCACAGTAGACAGCCATGTCCTGTTGCTGCACTGTAGACAGCCATGTCCTGTGGCCACACAGTAGACAGCCATGTCCTGTGGCTGTCCTGTGGCCGCACAGTAGACAGCCATGTCCTGTGGCCGCACAGTAGATAGCCATGTCCTGTGGCCGCACAGTAGATAGCCATGTCCTGTGGCTGCACAGTTGACAGCCATGTCCTGTTTCTGCACAGTAGATAGCCATGTCCTGTGGCTGCACAGCGGATAGCCACTTCCTGTGGCTGCCCAGTAGACAGCCATATCCTGTGGCTGCACAATGGATAGCATCATCCTGTGTTCACACAGTAGACAGCCTCATCCTGTGGCTGCACAGTGGATAGCCATGTCCTGTGGCCGCACAGTAGACAGCCATGTCCTATGGCCACAGAGTAGATAGCCATGTCTAAGGCTGCCCAGTAGATAGCCATGCCTAGGGCTGCAGAATAGATAACCATGTCCTATGGCTGCACAGAAGACAGCCTTGTCCTGTGGCTGCACAGTAGATAACCATGTCCTGTGGCAGCACAGTAGATAGCCATATCCTGTGGCTGCACAGTAGACAGCCATGTCCTGTGGCTGCACAGTAGATAGCCATGACCTGTGGCTGCACAGTAGATAGCCATGTCTTGTGGCTGCACAATGGATAGCCATGTTCTACCGCTGCACAGTAGATAGCCATGTCCTGTGGCTGCACAGTAGGCAGCCATGTCCTACAGCTGTACAGTAGACAGCCATGTCATGTGGCTGCACCGTAGACAGCCATCTCCTACGGCTGTACAGTAGACAGCCATGTCCCATGACTATGGCTGCACAGTAGGCAGCCCTGTCCTGTGGCTGCACAGTTTACAGCCATGTCCTATGGCTGCACAGTAGACAGCCATGCCCTATGGCTGCACAGAAGACAGCCATGTCCTGTGGCTGCACAGTAGACAGCCATGTCCTATGGCTGCACAGTAGACAGCCATCTCCTAGGGCAGCACAGTAGACAGACATGTCCAATGGCTGCACAGTAGACAGCCTTCTCCTATGGTGGCACATTAGACTGCCATGTCCTATGGCTGCACAGTAGACAGCCATCTCCTATGGCTACACAGTAGACTGCCATGTCCTATGGCTGCACAGTAGACAGCCATGTCCTATGGCTGCACACTAGACTGCCATATTTTATGGCTGCCCAGTGGACAGCCATGTCCTATGGCTGCATAGTAGCCAGCCATGTCCAATGGCTGCACAGTGGACAGCCATGTCCTATGGCTGCACAGTAGATAGCCATGTCTTATGGCTGCCCAGTTGACAGCCATGTCCAAAGGCTGCACAGTGGACAGCCATGTCCTATTTCTGCACAGTAGATAGCCATGTCCTGAGGCAGCACAGTAGACAGCCATGTCCTGCAGCTGTACAGTAGACAGCCATGTCCTACGGCTGCTCAGTAGACAGCCATGTCCTGTGGCTGCACAGCAGACAGCCAAGTCCTATGGCTGCATAGTAGACAGCCATGTCCTAATGCTGCACAGTAGATAGCCATGCCTAAGGCTGCAAAGTAGACAGCCATGTCTATACACTGCACAATAGACAGCCATGTCCTATGGCTGCACAGTAGACAGCCATGTTCTATGGCTGCACAGTAGACAGTCATCTCCTATGGCTGCACAGTAGACAGCCATGTCCTCTGGCTGCACAGTAGACATCCATCTCCTATGGCAGCACAGTAGACTGCCATGCCCTACAGCTGCAGAGTAGACAGCCATCTCCTATGGCTGCACTGTAGACTGCCATGTCCTATGGCTGCACAGTAGACAGTCATGTCCTATGGCTGCACAGTAGACTGCCATGTCCTATGGCTGCACAGTGGACAGCCATGTCCTACAGCTGCACAGTAACCAGCTATGTCCTATGGCTGCACAGTGGACAGCCATGTCCTACGGCTGCACAGTAGATAGCCATGTCCTACGGCTGCTCAGAGGACAGCCAAGTCCTACGGCTGCACAGTAGACAGCCATGTCCTACAGCTGCGCAGTAGAGAGCCATGCCTAATGCTACACAGTAGACAGCCATGTCCTATGGCTGCACAGTAGGCAGCCATGTCCTATGGCTGCACAGTAGATAGCCATGTCATACGGCTGCACAGTAGATAGCCATGTCCTGTGGCTGCACAGTAAATAGCCATGTCCTATGGCTGCACAGTAGACAGCAATGTCCTGTGGCTGTCCTGTGGCCGCACAGTAGACAGCCATGTCCTGTCGCAGCACAGTAGATTGCCATATCCTATTGCTGCACAGTAGATCGCCATGTCCTATGGCAGCACAGTAGACAGCCATGTCCTATGGCTGCACAGTAGACAGCCATGTCCTTTGGCTGCACAGTAATTAGACATGTCTAAGGCTGCACAGTAGACAGCCAAGTTCTACGGCTGCTCAGTATACAAACATGTCTAAGGCTACACAGTAGATAGCCACTATGGCTGAACAGTAGACAGCCTTGTCTAAGGATGCACAGTAGATAGCCATGTGACCCATGTCCTTTGGCTGCCCAGTAGATAGCCATATCCTATTGCCGCACAGTAGATAGACATGTCCTATGGCTGCAGAGTAGACAGCCATGTCCTATGGCCGCAGAGTAGATAGCCATGTCCATGGCTGCACAGAAGATTGCCATGTCCTATGGCTGCACAGTAGATAGCCATGCCTCAGGCTGCACAGTAGATAACCATGTCCTATAGCTGCAAAGTAGATAGCCATGTCCTGTGGCTGCAGAGTAGATAACCATTTTATTTTATTTTTTTATTTTATTTAAACAGCAGTTTGGAAAACCTTTGAGCCATAGGCTCATTTACAAAGGTACCTTGTCACAGTAAGACAAACCAAAATACACAGTATAGCAGTACAACACATAAGTATAACAGTAAAATTAAGACATAGATACAAACAAGCTGGTACAGGTAGGATTGATGCAAACAATACCAGAGTTATGTCGTCCTTAGCAGTTTAGTAATAAGCTTTGTCATAAGTATTGAGTACGGCTTTGACTAGTGGCAGTTACAGCATCGGGTGTTAATAAGGTGGTTATGTAAGGAAGTTTTGAAGCACGATATAGTTGGAGCTTCGGAGATGGAGGGGGGCAGTGTGTTGAACCAGGAGGGGGCCCTAAAGCTGAAGGCTCTTTGGCCGTGAGAGGTCCTAGCTCTAGAGATAACAAGACAGGTTTTCCCAGAGGTCCGAGTATGAACTAGTGGGACAGAACGGCGTATGGTGGTGGTCAATCCTGGTGGGGAAAGCCCAAGGAGGGTCTTTTTTGTAAGGGTACAGGTAAGATATTTGAGGCACTCGTCGAGATCAAGTACCAGCACTTTAGCATACAGTAGACAGGTGTGTGTCATCCTAGGTGCTCCAGTAAATAACCTGCAGGCCTTATTCAGAGTAGTGTGAATTTTATGGAGTGCGGTCTGATCAGCAGCACCATACACCAGCAGTCCATAGTCCACTAGGGACAGGATAGAGGAGGTGACTGCGAGTCGAAGAGCCTCCGGGGGGAGGCAGTGTTTATACTGATGTAAGATGCCCAATCGGATATTAGTGGCAGTGGCTAGGGCAGCGATGTGTCCATGGAAGGAGAGGGAGGGGTCAAATGGATCCCTAGGTATTTATAGGCAAACTTGTTCAAGTGGAAAGAGGACCTAGAGTGAATGAGGAGTTTTAAGTTGCAGGACTTGTTTTGGAGATGAGTGAAGAACATGGTTTTTGTTTTTTTAAGATTTATCACCAATCTATGTTCCTTGAACCAGCCCTCGGCTTCAGTGAAGGACTTCTGCAGCGAGTCCTTGAGGCAGTAGGGTTACGACTTGAGGCAAAGATGACTGCATCATCAGCGATAATAGAATGTTCCCGAGCAAGAGCGTGGAAGGGTGTTAAGGTAAAGGGAGAATAGTAAGGGCCCAGAATGGAGCCCTGGGAACCCCAGAAAGATGGGACAGATGTCTGAGTAGGTCCCATTAATTTTACATGCTGTGAGCGGTCAGACAGATAACTGGTGCACCAGGAGATAGGCTCAGCAGCAAAACCAGAGAGACTAAGGGCATCAAGAAGGAGGGTGGGAGACAGTGCTCAAAGCTTTGAGAGGTCAATGAAGACAGCACCAGCCAGAGAACCAGTGTCTAAGGAGGAGTGGAGAAAGTTGGAGAACTCTAGGAGGGCTGTGTTGGTACTGTGGCCCGCTCGGAAGCCATGCTGCTCAGAACAAAGGACATTGTAGGTGGAGAAGTAGTCAGAGATTTGAGAGGCCACCACTTTTTCCAAGGCCTTGGAGAGAGGAGAGAGAGAATGGAGATCGGTCGATAGTTTCCAGCCACAGTCCTATCACCACCTTTAAAGATAGGGGTGACAGTGGTGACTTTCCAGGCAGTTGGAACCTTCCCCAGGCAAAGAGAGTGGTTGATGAGGCATGTGATCGGGGTAAGGACTGTGTCTAAGACCAGCCGTAGGATACACGGATCCAGGGTGTCACTGCCTGTACTATTACTCTTGAGGGCAGTGACAAGGTGCGTCCTAAGTTCTTGGGCAGAAACACGGCGGAGGAGAAAATAAGGGCAAGAAAGATTTACGGCAGGTGCTGGGGGAGGAGGGTCAAAAAAATTTGTAGGGAGGATAGGGCTAAGGTCAGTGAATGAGGTGTTGAGGTGGTTGGCTATGAGGGCTGGGTCTGAGAGATCACACCATTAATGTTGATCTGGGTGGGGGAGTGTGCACTCCCATTTAACTGTTTAATGTTATCCCAGAAGGTTCTGGGATTCCCCATGAGGCAGTGAGTGAGGACCGATAGTGCTCAGACTTGGCTTTTCTGATGGCCCGAGTGCACTTGTTTCATGCAGCATATAACCACCTGTCATTGGGCCGGCCAGTCTCAATGGCACGGTGCCATAGGTTGTCCCTATGTTTGAGCTGGTGGATCAAAGCTGGGGTAACCCAGGGGGCATTCTTCCTTTTAGAGCGGCGGGTCAACACTGGGGCAAAGATATCACAGGCATTATTAAAAGTTTGGGTAAAGAAGGAGAGAGCTGTGTCGATGTCAGGAGTTGCCTGTATAGCAGACCAGTCAATTTGGGACAGAAGTTCCTTAAGTTTTATCAGTCCACCAGGTATTAGACGCGCGGCATGTGGACTGTGCTATGGGTTTGGGGACTGAGGTTGACCAGTGGAATAGAATGGGGAGGATCGCTGAGAGAGTCTGGGAGGACTTGTACATTTGGGATCCGATTAGGGCGGTTGGTGAGTACCACATCAAGCAGGGTACTGGAGCCTCTCTTGGGGTTAGTCCGTGTAGGGTGGGTAACTAGTTGCATTAGGTCTATTGCAGAAAAGGAGTCTCGGTAGAGGAGGAGGAGGCTGAGCCAGTTGACATTTAAGTCACCCACCAGAATTTGATCAACGGAAGGAGGTAGAGAGGTAAGGTATTCTGTAAGAGAGGCAATGGCCTGCATTTGGTCCCTGGGGGGCACATATGCAGTAGTCAGATAAAGGGGTCCCTTTAAAGGGTCAGGGGTTAGTTTCAGCGTAAGCGCCTGGGCCCTGGAGTCAAGGATGGGAGTGGTCAGGGCTAGTACGGGGAGAGATTCCTTGACATAAATAGCGCAGCCGCCGCCTCGTCTCCCAACACGGTCAGACCGGAAAAGGGAGAAACCAGGAAGGGAGACTAGGGAGTCAGGGAGGATTTTGACAGCCAAGTCTCAACCAGGGTGATGACATCAGGGTTAATTGATGTGACCAAGCATTGTAGTGAGTCAAACTTTTTAGGGGCTACAGATATTCATGGAGACCATGCATGGGCCTGTGGTGCGAGTTGGGGGCTCCCGGGACCAGGCAAGGGTTTGGATGAATGTTCCCTGACAGGAGTAGTAGCATGACTAACACCCTGGCTGGGAGATGGTGAGAAGTTTTCCTACGATTGACATGAGAGGGGGGAGGAGAGGCTAAGGGAGCAGGGGTGGGCAGGGAGGTATGGAGGGAAAAGCAAGAGTAAGAAGACACCCAGATGTGCCTGAGGTGAAGAGAAAGCTAGGGGGAGGGAAGGGGGGACGGGGACACATAGAGGTCCCAAGGGGCAGGAGAGGAGGTTCAGGAGCAAGGGAGGGAGGGGTGCCAGGGCACAGTGTGGACTAGCAGATGGGTAAGTGGGTAAGTGCACTGCTAGTGGGGATAGGCACAGGCAGAGCGTGAGGCAGGGCCAATACATTGTGGTGAGCAAGATCCCAGGGAAGTAGTGCTGTACAGGTAGGAGTAGGAAGTAGTGAGGGAGCATCGGTCCCTCTAGTGGCCAGCAGGTATAACCTGCAAATGGAAAAGTGGGGAGATCACCGGATGTGATGTCACGGGGTGGATCCTTAAATTGACAGCCGTCGGGCTAGCACCCCTCTGCAGGCGTCCAGAAGAAGAGAAGAGGCTCTCTTTACCTCAAAAGTTATCAGGCTGGAGATTTGGCTTCCTCAGCTACTCAGGTGAGCTGCTTGTGCTTCAGTTGCTTGATTGTCCCGAGTGCCTAGCTTGGGGGGAGCTGCCTATGTTGTGGAGAAAACAAAGCCTCTCATTACTATGCAGCGGGAGAATATGTTGTGACTTACACAAAGGAGCTCCACTCTAAGCAAACAGGGCTATTCTAAATGAGGTCACACTAGGACCCAGCTAACCTAATGCCTTCAGTAACAAGCACAATTAGCTCAATACCACCATATTAAACAAGTCTGATCTATATTAGCTGCTTGGTATATCTGGCTTTAAGATGAAATCAGCAATTAGCTCCAAATACCGCCATATTAAACAAGTCTGATCTATATTAGCTGCTTGGTATATCTGGCTTTAAGATGAAATCAGCAAGGCAACTCTAGAAAAGCCAGTGAGTCCCTAGCTTTACACTTCAGCAATTAGTAGCACAAAGAGAATCAAATAACAAGCCCACCCAGTGGTGAACAGGAACAAAGTTCATAAAATATAAGTGTTCATCAGGTAGCACCCCTCTGCAGGTGTCCAGACGAAGAGAAGAGGCTCTCTTACCTCGAAAGTTATCAGGCTGGAGATTTGGCTTCCTCAGCTACTCAGGTGAGCTGCTTGTGCTTCAGTTGCTTGATTGTCCCGAGTGCCTAGCTTGGGGGAAGCTGCCTCGAAGTTATCAGGCTGGAGATTTGGCTTCCTCAGCTACTCAGGTGAGCTGCTTGTGCTTCAGTTGCTTGATTGTCCCAGTGCCTAGCTTGGGGAAGCTGCCTCGAAAGTTATCAGGCTGGAGATTTGGCTTCCTCAGCTACTCAGGTGAGCTGCTTGTGCTTCAGTTGCTTGATTGTCCCGAGTGTCTAGCTAGGGGGGGGGCTGCCTCGAAAGTTATCAGGCTATGTCCTGTGGCTGCACAGTAGATATCCATGTCCTGTGGCTGCAGAATAGATAACCATGTAGGGTGGCTGCACAGCAGATAGCCATTACCTGTGGGTGCACAGCAGATAGCCATGTCATGTGGCTGCACAGCAGATAGCCATGTTCTACGGCTGCACAGTAGATAACCATGTCCTGTGGCTGCACAGTAGACAGCCATATCGTATGGCTGCACAGTAGACAGCCATGTCCTGAGGCTGTACAGTAGACAGCCATATCTTATGGCTGCACAGTAGACAGCCATGTCCTACGACTATGGCTGCTCAGTAGACAGACAGTCCTGTGGCTGCACAGTAGACAGACCTGTAATGTGGCTGCAGAGTAGACAGCCGTGCCTGTGGCTGCACAGTAGACAGCCGTGTCCTGTGGCTGCAGAGTAGACAGCCGTGTCCTATGGCTGCACAGTGGACAGCCGTGTCCTATGGCTGCTGAGTAGAATGCCGTGTCCTATGGCTGCAGAGTGGACAGCCGTGTCCTATGGCTGCAGGGTAGAGTGTGCGTCCTATGGCTGCACAGTGGACAGCCGTGTCCTATGGCTGCTGAGTAGAATGCCATGTCCTATGGCTGCAGAATGGACAGCCGTGTCCTATGGCTGCAGAGTAGAGTGTGTGTCCTATGGCTGCACAGTGGACAGCCGTGACCTATGGCTGAAGAGCAGACTGCCGTGTCCTATGGCTGCACAGTGGACAGCCATGTCCTATGACTGCAGAGTACAGTGCCATGTCCAATGGCTGCACAGTGGACAGCCGTGTCCTACGGCTGCAGAGTAGACTGCCGTATCCTAAGGCTGCACAGTGGACAGCCATGTCATATGGCTGCAGAGTGGACAGCCGTGTCCTACAGCTGCACAGTGGACTGCTGTGTCCTATGGCTGCAGAGTGGACAGCCATGTCCTATGGCTGCACAGTAGACTGCCGTGTCCTATGGCTGCACAGGGGACAGCCAAGTCCTATGGCTTCACAGTAGACAGCCGTGTCCTATGGCTGCACAGGGGACAGCCAAGTCCTGTGGCTGAACTGTAGACAGCCATGTCCTACGGCTGCACAGGGCACAGCCAAGTCCTAAGGCTGCACAGTAGACAGCCATGTCCTATGGCTGCACAGGGGACAGCCATGTCCTACGGCAGCACAGTAGACAGCCATGTCCTATGACTATATCTGTACAGTAGACAGCCGTGTCCTGTGGCTACACAGTGGACAGCCATGTCCTATGGCTGCACAGTGGACTGCCATGTCCTGTGGCTGCACAGAGTACAGCCATGTCCTATGGCTGCTCAGTGGACTGCCATGTCATATGGCTGAACAGGGGGACAGCCATGTCCTATGGCTGCTCAGTGGACAGCCATGTTCTATGGCTGCACAGGGGACGACCATGTCCTATGGATGCACAGGTGCCGGCCATGTCCTACGGCTGCACAGTGGACAGCCATGTCCTACAGCTGCATAGGGGACGGCCATGTCCTATGGCTGCACAGTGGACAGCCAGGTCCTACTGCTGCACAGTAGATAGCCATGTCCTGTGGCTGCAAAGTAGATAACCATGTCCTGTGGCTGCACAGTTGATAGCCATGTCCTGTGGCTGCACACTAGATAACCAAGTAGGGTGGCTGCACAGCAGATAGCCATGTCCTGTGGCTGCACAGCAGATACCCATGTCAGGTGGCTACACAGCAGATAGTCATGTTCTACAGCTGCACAGTACATAGCCATGTCCTGATTCTGCACAGTAGACAGCCAAGTCATATGGCTGCACAGTAGACAGCCATGTCCTATGGCGGTACAGTAGACAGCCATGTCTTATGGCTGCACAGTAGACAGGCATGTCCTACGTCTATGGCTGCATAGTACACAGCCATGTCCTGTGGCTGCACAGTAGACTGCCATGTCCTGTGGCTGCAGTGTAGACGGCTGTGTCCTGTGTCTGCAGAGTGGACGGCCATGTACTGTGGCTGCACAGGGGATGGCCATGTCATGTGGACTCACAGTGGATGGCCATGTCCTGTTGCTTCTCAAGGGATGGCCATGTCCTGTGGCTGAACAGTGGATGGCCATGTCCTGTGGCTGCACAGGGGATGGCCATGCACTACGGCTGCACCAGGGTCGGCCATGTCCTAAAGCTGCACCGGGGACCACCATGCCCTACGGCTGCACCGGTGACGACCATGCCCTACGGCTGCACCGGGGATGGCCATGCCCTAGGGCTGCACCGGTGACGGCCATGCCCTAGGGCTGCAATGGGGAGAGCCATAAGCTAGAGCTGCACCGGGGACAGCCATGACCTAGGGCTGCACAGTAGACAGACATGCCCTGTGGCTGCACAGGGGACAGCCATGCCCTGTGGCTGCACAGGGGACAGCCATGCCCTGTGGCTGCACAGGGGACAGCCATGCCCTGTGGCTGCACAGTAGACAGCCATGCCCTGTGGCTGCACAGTAGACAGCCGTGCCCTGTGGCTGCACAGTAGACAGCCATGCCTGTGGCTGCACAGTAGACAGCCATGTCCTGTGGCTGCACAGTAGACAGCCATGTCCTGTGGCTGCACAGTGAGAGAGCGCATGCCTGTGGCTGCACAGTAGACAGCCATGCCTTGTGGCTGCACAGTAGAGAGCCATCTTCTGTGGCGACACAGTAGATAGCCATGTCCTGTTTCTGCACAGTCGATAGCCATGTCATGTGGCTGCACAGTGGATAGCCACTTCCTGTGGCTGCCCAGTAGACAGCCATATCCTGTGGCTGCACAATGGATAGCCTCATCCTGTGTCCGCACAGTAGACAGCCTCATCTTGTGGCTGCACAGTGGATAGCCACGTCCTGCGGCTGCACAGTAGACTGCCATGTCCTAAGGCCGCAGAGTAGATAGCCATGTCTAAGGCTGCACAGTAGATAGCCAAGCCTAGGGCTGTAGAATAGATAACCATGTCCTATGGCTGCACAGTAGATAGCCTTGTCCTGAGGCTGCACAGTAGATAACCATGTCCTGTGGCAGCACAGTAGACAGCCATATCCTGTGGCTGCACAGTAGACAGCCATGTCCTGTGGCTGCACAGTAGACAGCCATGACCTGTGGCTGCACAGTAGATAGCCATGTCTTGTGGTTGCACAATGGATAGCCATGTTCTACCACTGCACTGCAGATAGCCATGTTCTGTGGCTGCACAGTAGGCAGCCATGTCCTACGGCTGTACAGTAGACAGCCATGTCATGTGGCTGCACAGTAGACAGCCATCTCCTACGGCTGTACAGTAGACAGCCATGTCTTATGGCTGCAATGTAGACAGCCATGTCCTACGACTATGGCTGCACAATAGGCAGCCCTGTCCTGTGGCTGCACAGTTTACAGCCATGTCCTATGGCTGCACAGTAGACAGCCATGCCCTATGGCTGCACAGTAGACAGCCATGTCTTGTGGCTGCACAGTAGACAGCCATGTCCTATGGCTGCAGAGTAGACAGCCATCTCCTGGGGCTGCACAGTAGACAGTCATGACCAATGGCTGCACAGTAGACAGCCATCTCCTATGGCTGCACATTAGACTGCCATGTCCTATGGCTGCACAGTAGACAGCCATCTCCTATGGCTGCACAGTAGACTGCCATGTCCTACGGCTGCACAGTAGACAGCCATGTCCTATGGCTGCACAGTAGACAGCCATGTCCTGTGGCTGCACAGTAGACCACCAAGTCCTATGGCTGCACAGTAGACAGCCATGTCCTAAAGTTGCACAGTAGATAGCCATGCCTAAGGCTGCAAAGTAGACAGCCATGTCTATACACTGCACAATAGACAACCATGTAATATGGCTGCACAGTAGACAGCCATGTCCTATGGCAGCACAGTAGATAGCCATGTCTTCTGGCTGCACAGTGGATAGCCATGTTCTACCGCTGCACTGTAGATAGCTATGTCCTGTGGCTGCACAGTAGGCAGCCATGTCCTACGGCTGTATAGTAGACAGCCATGTCATGTGGCTGCACAGTAGACAGCCATCTCCTACGGCTCTACAGTAGTCAGCCATGTCTTATGGCTGCACAGTAGACAGCCATGTCCTACGACTATGGCTGCACAGTAGGCAGCCGTGTACTGTGGCTGCACAGTTTACAGCCATGTCCTACGGCTGCACAGTAGACAGCCATGTCCTGTGGCTGCACAGTAGACAGCCATGTCCTGTGGCTGCACAGTAGACAGCCATGTACTATGGCTGCAGAGTAGACAGCCATCTTCTGGGGCTGCACAGTAGACAGCCATGACCAATGGCTGCACAGTAGACAGCCATCTCCTATGGCTGCACATTAGACTGCCATGTCCTATGGCTGCACAGTAGACAGCCATTTCTTATGGCTGCACAGTAGACTGCCATTTCCTACGGCTGCACAGTAGACAGCCATGTCCTATGGCTGCACAGTAGACAGCCATGTCCTATGGCTGCACAGTAGACAGCCATGTCCTATGGCTGCGCAGTAGACTGCCATTTCCTACGGCTGCACAGTAGACAGCCATGTCCTATGGCTGCACAGTAGACAGCCATCTACTAGGGCTGCACAGTAGACAGCCATGTCATGTGGCTGCACAGTAGACAGCCATCTCCTACAGCTGAACACAAGACAGCCATGTCTTGTGGCTGCACAGTAGACAGCCATGTCCAACGACTATGGCTGCACAGTAGACAGACATGTCCTGTAGCTGCACAGTTGACAGCCATGTCCTATGGCTGTACAGTAGACAGCCATGTCCTGTGGCTGCACAGTAGACAGCCATGTCCAATGGCTGCACAGTAGACAGCCATCTCCTATGGCTGCACATTAGACTGCCATGTCCTATGGTTGCACAGTAGACAGCCATCTCCTATGGCTGAACAGTAGACTGCCATGTCCTATGGCTGCACACTAGACTGCCATGTACTATGGCTGCACAGTGGACAGCCATGTCCTATGGCTGCACAGTAGCCAGCCATGTCCAATGGCTGCACAGTGGACAGCCATGTCCTACGGCTGCACAGTAGTTAGCCATGTCCTATGGCTGCCCAGCTGACCGCCAAGTCCTAGGGCTGCACTGTAGACAGCCATGTCCTACAGCTGCACAGTAGACAGCCATGCCCTACGGCTGCACAGTAGACAGCAATGTAATGAGGCATCACAGTGGACAGCCATATCCTGCGGCTGCACAGTAGAGAGCCATGTCCTACGGCTGCTCAGTAGACAGCCATATCCTGTGGCTGCTCAGTAGACAGCCAAGTCCTATGGCTGCAGAGTAGACAGCCATGTCCTAATGCTGCACAGTAGATAGCCATGCCTAAGGCTGCAAAGTAGACAGCCATGTCTATACACTGCACAATAGACAACCATGTCCTATGGCTGCACAGTAGACAGCCGTGTCCTATGGCTGCCCAGTGGACAGCCATGTCAAAGGCTGCACAGTAGACTGCCATGACCTATAGCTGCACAGTAGACAGGCATGTCCTGTGACCATAGGGTAGAAAGCGATGTCCTGTGGCCGCACAGTAGACAGCCATGTCCTGTGGCCGCAGAGTAGATAGCCATGTCCTGTGGCCGCACAGTAGACAGCCATGTCCTGCTTCTGCAATGTGGATAGCAATGTCCTGTGGCCGCACAGTAGATAGCCATGTCCTGTTTCTGCACAATAGACAGCCATGTCCTGTTGCTGCACAGTGGATAGCCACATCCTGTGGTCGCACAGTAGACAGTCATGTCCTGTGGCTGCACAGTGGATAGCCTCGTCCTGTGGCCGCACAGTAGACAGCCATGTCCTGTGGCTGCACAGTGGATAGCCTTGACCTGTGGATGCACAGTAGATAGACATGCCTAAGGCTGCACAATAGATAACCATGTCCTATGGCTGCACAGTAGATAGCCTTGTCCTGTGGCTGCACAGTAGCCAGCCATGTCCTATGGCTGCACAGTGGACAGCCATGTCCAACGGCTGCACAGTAGATAACCATGTCCTACGGCTGCACACTGGACAGCCATCTCCTACGGCTGAACACTAGACAGCCATGTCTTATGGCTGCACAGTAGACAGCCATGTCCTTTGACTATGGCTGCACAGTAGAAAGACAAGTCCTGTAGCTGCACAGTTGACAGCCATGTCCTATGGCTGCACGGTAGACAGCCATGATCTGTGGCTGCACAGTAGACAGCCATGACATATGGCTGCACAGTAGACAGCCTTGTCCTGTGGCTGCACAGTAGACAGCCATGTCCTATGGCTGTACAGTAGACAGCCATGTCCTATGGCTGCACAGTAGACAGCCATCTCCTATGGCTGCACAGTAAACTGCCATGGCCTATGGCTGCACAGCAGACAGCTATCTCCTATGGCTGCACAGTAGACTGCCATGTCCTATGGCTGCACAGTAGACTGCCATGTCATATGGCTGCATAGTGGCCAGCCATGCCCTACGGCTGCACAGTAGACTGCCATGTGGGGGACCTGGGAGGACAGTAGTCTCTATGCCAAGGACAGTCTACACTTGAGTGAGGAAGGAAAGAAAGTGTTGAAGCAGAGGATGGAAGAATATATAGAGGAAGTTTGGAGTTTAAACTAGGAGTGGGGGGTGGCAGTTGGGGAACAGATATGCAGGGACCACAGGTTGGGAAATCATATGAGCTAACCCCCCATAACAGTGACAAAGGACAAATGGCAAGTACTATTGGTGATGCTAGGAAAGGAGGGCAGGATGGGAGGAGGAAAAGGGTGGAAGGTGGTTACCCTTAATGCTAGGAGCCTTGGGAGGAAAACTGCAGAGTTGCAGGTTCTCATGGCAGAGGGAGAGGTGGACATTGCAGCCATCATGGAAACATGGGCCACCCAATATAATGACTGGGACCTGTCTGTACCAGGGTACAGGTTATTTCGTAGGGACAGGGTGACTGGGAAAGGAGGGGGTGGCCACTATGTGAAGGAAGGACTGGGAAGTGTGTAAGGAGGAGGGAGGAGGGCAGTACAGAGTCACTTTGGGTGCAAATCCAGGATTCCAAGAATAGGAGTCTTAGAATGGGAGTGGTACAGGCCACCATCTCAGATGGAGGAGTTAGACAGGGAACTAGCGGGACAGATCAGGAGGACCCATGCGAAGGGTAGTGTGGTGATTGTGGGGACTTCAACATGCCAGAAGTGGACTGGAGCACCCCAACAACCAGGAACAGAAGGGAGCAGGTACTGCTGGATGCCTTCAGGACAGCTTCCTGCTGCAAATGGTCAGTGAACCAACCAGGTTGGGAATACCCTTGACCTTGTGCTGGCAAATGGGACTTTGTGAGAGAACTTACAGTGGAGGAACCGCTGTCAGGGGTGACCACCACTCAGTATGGCTCACATTGGATAGGGCAAGGAAGGAGGGAATCTGGCACAAGAGTGCTGGACTTCAGGAGGGCTGACTTTGGGAGGATGGAAGTGGGGTAAAAGGGTACCTGGCCAGAATTCAATCTAGTATGGATACTAACCAGAGATGGGAGCTCATAAAGTTGGGGATAGTGGAGGCAACTCAAAACTGCTGAAAAGCCCAGAGCAAGAAGGCTAGAGCTAAGAAACCGAGCTGGTTGAGCAAGGAGGTCATGGAAAAGGTAAGGAAGAAAAGAGCTGCCTTTAGGAAATACAAGAAAACAGGAGGGGAGGACAGAGAGGAGTACTTGACAGAATTGAAGGAGGTGACAAGGGCAGTAAGGGAGCCAAAGCATCTACGGAACTCAGGCTGGCACAAGGCATTAAGAAGGGGAGAAGGACTTCTTTAATACATCAGGAGAAAAGGAGCTGTAAGGACCACATAGTAAGGATTAGAAGGAGGGGGTTGGGTGGAAGCAGGTATGATAAGGCGTGAAGCACTAAATGAGTACTTCTGCTCAGTATTTACTAAAGAGAAGAGGGGTGACACCCAAGATGGGTGAAATGGCAGACGCAGGGGAAGTGGTGACAGATGGGGAAATCATGGAGGACAGAGTCTGAGAGGGTTTGAAGGCACTGAGGGTGACAAGGCACCAGGTCCAGATGGCATCCACCCCAGGGTACTGAAGGAGCTGGCAGAGGTCCTTGCAGGACCTTTGCAGACCTATTTAATGCCTCACTACATCTGGGTGTGTACCTCAGGACTGGAGGATGGCTCATGGTGCCCCTCCACAAGAGTGGCCCCAAGGATGAACCAGGAAACTACAGACCAGTGAGCCTCACATCCATCGTGGGTAAGCTAATGGAGACTATCCTGAAGGAGAGGCTGGTGGCCCTCTTAGAGGCCAAGGACTACAGGACAGCAGACAGCATGGCTTCATCGTGGCCGATCCTGCCAAACCAACCTGGTCGGGTTCTATGACTGGGTAACTAGGCAACTGGACGGGGACATGCAGTGGATGTCCTGTATCTGGACTTCAGTAAGGCATTCGACTCAGTGCCACATGGAAGGCTGGGAAGGAAGTTAGTAGGCACAGGGGCAGGTGCAATGCTGGTGAGTTGGGTAGGAAACTGGCTGCAGGGAAGGCAACAGAGGGTGGTGGTGGGTGGGGAGCTCTCACACCCAAGGGCAGTGACGAGTGGTGTCCCACAGGGCTCGGTGTTGGGACCAGTGTTGTTTGGGATATTCATTGCAGACATATCGTGGGACATCAAGAGCAAGATCAGTCTGTTTGCTGATGATACCAAGGTTGGCGCGGTGGTGGATGACCTAGGGGATGGCAGGGGTTGCAGGATGATCTGGCAAAGCTTGAAACCTGGTCAGACACCTGGCAGCTGAGCTTAATGCCAAAAGTGCAAGGTGATGCATTTTGGATAGAAGAACCCAGGAGGACTTACCAGCTAGGGGAGTGCAGCTAGCCCAGACAGAGGAGGAGAAGGATCTGGGTGTGCTCATCACAGGGTCAATGAACAACTCGGCATGGTGTAGGAAGGCAGCTGCAAAGGCCAACAAAATGCTGGGTTGTATTGCAAGGGTATATCCTCAAGGAGGGAGGAGGTGATTCTGCCACTGTATAGGTCATTAGTTAGACCACACCTGGAGTACTGCGTGCAGTTCTGGCGTCCGTATCTGAAAGGGACATTAAGGTTACTGGAGGAGTGCAGCGCAGGGCGACAAAGATGATCAAGGGTCTGGGGACTTATCATATGAGGGGAGGTTGAAGGAGTTGAACATGTACTCACTGGAGAGAGAGAGACAGGGGGACATGATTGAAACCTTTAAATACATGAAAGGAATAAACAAGACAGGTACAGAGGGGCTGTTCAAAAGTAGGGAGGGAGGGCACCAGGGCCATGATATGAGACTGGGCGAGGAAGGTTCAGGAGGAGATGAGGAGACACTTTTTACAGAGAGGTGGTGGCTGGGTGGGATCGTTACCTGCAGAAGTGGTATGCAGTAGGGAACAGCGGACTGCTTCAAACGAGGATGGGACAGGACAAGGGGGAGGGTTAATGAAGGGGAAGGGTGGAAGGAAGGGGCAGCTGCAGAATAAGGGGTGCTAGCTGCACATTCGAGCAGACTTGATAGACCTCTAGGCCTTTATCTGCTGGCAAATTTCGTATGTTCGTATGTTCGTATGTCCGATGGCTGCACAGTGGACAGCCATGTCCTACGGCTGCACAGTAGATAACCATGTCCTATGGCTGCACACTGGACAGCCAAGTCATACGGCTGTACTGTAGACAGCCATGTCCTACGGCTGCGCAGTAGAGAGCCATGTCCTACAGCTGCACAGTAGACAGCCATGTCCTACGGCTGCACAGAAGACAGCCATGTCCTGTGGCTGCACAGTAGATAGCCATGTCCTACGACTGCACAGTGGACAGCCAAGTCCCTCTGGCTGCACAGTAGACAGCCAAGTCCTTGGCTGCACAGTAGACAGCCATGTCTTGTGGCAGCACAGTAGACAGCCATGTCCTGCGGCTGCACAGTAGACAGCCATGTCCTAAGGCTGCACAGTAGACAGCCATGTCCTATGGCTGCACAGTAGACAGCCAATTCCTATGGCTGCACAGTAGACAACTATTTCCTAAAGGCTGCACTGTAGATAGCCATGCCTAAGGCTACAAAGTAGACAGTCATGCTAAGGCTGCACAGTAGACAGCCATGTCCCATGGTTGCACAGTAGACAGCCATGTTAAAGGCTGCACTGTAGATAGTCATGTCATATTGCTGCACAGTAGACAGCCATGTCCTATGACTGTACAGTAGATTTTCATGTCCTATGGCTGCCCAGTAGATAGACATGTCCTGTGGCTGCACAGTAGATAGCCATGTCCTATGGCTGCACAGTAGACAGCCATGTCCTGTGGCTGCACAGAAGATTGCCATGTCCTGTGGCTGCACAGTAGACTGCCATGTCCTGTGGCTGCACAGTAGACAGCCATGTCCTATGGCTGCACAGTAGGCAGCCATGTCAAAGGCTGCACAGTAGACAGCCGTGTCCTACAGCTGCACAGTAGGCATCCATGTCCTGTGGCCTCAGCGTAGATAGCCATGTCCTGTGGCCGCACAGTAGACAGCCATGTCCTGTGTCCGCAGAGTAGATAGCCATGTCCTGTGGCCACACAGTAGATAGCAATGTCCTGTGGCTGCACAGTAGATAGCCATGTCCTGTTTCTGCACAGTAGACAGCCATGTCCTGTTGCTGCACAGTGGACAGCCACAGCCTGTTGTCGCACAGTAGACAGTCATGTCCTGTGGCTGCACAGTGGATAGCCTTGTCCTGTGGCCACACAGGAGACAGCCATGTCCTGTGGCTGCACAGTGGATAGCCATGACCTGTGGCTGCACAGTAGATAGCCATGCCTAAGTCTTCACAATAGATAACCATGTCCAATGGCTGCACAGTAGATAGCCTTGTCCTGTGGACGCACAGTAGATAGCCATGTCCTGCTTCTGCACTGTGGATAGCAATGTCCTGTGGCTGCACAGTAGATACCCATGTCCTGTTTCTGCACAGTAGACAGCCATGTCCTGTTGCTGCACAGTGGACAGCCACATCCTGTAGTCGCACAGTAGACAGTCATGTCCTGTGGCTGCAGAGTGGATAGCCTTGTCCTGTGGCCACACAGTAGACAGCCATGTCCTGTGGCTGCACAGTGGATAGCCATGACCTGTGGCTGCACAGTAGATAGCCATGCCTAAGTCTTCACAATAGATAACCATGTACTATGGCTGCACAGTAGATAGCCTTGTCCTGTGGCTGCACAGTAGACAGCCATGTCCTGTGGTTGCACAGTAGATAGCCATGACCTGTGGCTGCACAGTAGATAGCCATGTCCTGCGGCTGCACAGAGGATAGCCATATTCTATGGCTGCACAGTAGATAGCCATGTCATGTGACTTCAAAGTAGGCAGTAATGTCCAACGGCTGTACAGTAGACAGACGTGTCATGTGGCTGCACAGCAGACAGCCATCTCCTGCACAGCTGGAACACTAGACAGCCATGTCTTATGGCTGCACAGTAAGCAGCCATGTCCCCGACTATGGCTGCACAGTGACAGACATGTCCTGTGGCTGTACAGTTGACAGCCATGTCCTATGGCTGCACAGTAGACAGCCATGTCCTGTGGCTGCACAGTAGACAGCCATGACCTATGGCGGAACAGTAGATAGCAATGTCCTGGCGGCTGCACAGTGAACAGCCATGTCCTATCGTCTGTTAAGTAGACAGCCATCTCCCTATGGCTGCACAGTAAACAACCATGACCTATGGCTGCACAGTAGACAGCCATCTCCTGTAGCTGCACAGTAAACTGCCATGACTATGGCTGCACAGTAGACAGCCATCTCCTATGGCTGCACAGTGGTGCCATGTCCTATGGCTGCTGAGTGGACAGCCATGTCCTTGCGGCTGCACAGTAGACCGCCATGTCCAATGGCTTGCATAGTGGCCAGCCATGTCCCTCACGGCTGTACAGTAGCCAGCCAGTCCTACGAGCTGCACAGTGGACAGCCATATCCTCTGACTGCACAGTAGATAGCCATATCCTACGGCTGCACACTGGACAGCCGAAGTCCCACGGCTGTACTGTAGACAGCCACAAGTCCCACGGCCACGAGTAGACAGCCATGTCCTACTGCTGCACAGTAGACAGCCATGTCCTGTGGCTGCACAGTAGACGCCACATCCTGTGGCTGCACAGTAGACAGCCACGTACTATGGCTGCACAGTGGACAGCCAAGTCCTACGGCTGAACTGTAGACAGCCATGTCCTATGGCTGCGCTGTAGAGAGCCATGTCCTACGGCTGCACAGTAGACAGCCAAGTCCTACGGCTGCACAGTAGACAGCCATGTCTTGTGGCAGCACAGAAGACAGCCATGTCCTGCGGCTGCACAGTAGACAGCCATGTCCTAAGGCTGTACAGTAGACAGCCATGTCCTATGGCTACACAGTAGACAGCCAATTCCTATGGCTGCACAGTAGACATCCATTTTCTAAGGCTGCACAGTAGATAGCCATGCCTAATGCTGCAAAGTAGACAGTCATGTCTAAGGCTGCAAAGTAGACAGCCATGTCCTATGGCTGCACAGTAGACAACCATGTCAAAGGCTGCACTGTAGATAGCCATGTCGTATGGCTGCACAGTAGACAGCCATGTCCTATGACTGTACAGTAGATAATCATGTCCTATGGCTGCCCAGTAGATAGCCATGTCCTGTGGCAGCACAGTAGACAGCCAGGTCCTGTGGCTGCACAGTAGACAGCCAGGTCCTGTGGCTGCACAGTAGACAGCCATGTCCTGTGGCTGCACAGTAGACAGCCATGTCCTATGGCTGTACAGTAGACAGCCATGTCAATGGCTGCACAGTAGACAGCCGTGTCCTGTGGCCGCACAGTAGACAGCCATGTCCTGTGGCCGCAGAGTAGATAGCCATGTCCTGTTTCTGCACAGTAGATAACCATGTCCTGTGGCTGCACAATAGATAGATATGTCCTGGTTCTGCACTGTAGATAGCCATATCCTGTGGCCACACAGTAGATAGCCATGTCCTGTTTCTGCACAGTAGACATCCATGTCCCTGTAGCTGCACAGTGCATAGCCACATCCTGTGGCGCTGATGAGACTGCCATGTGAGTGTGGCTGCACAGTGGATCAGCTCGTTCTGTGGCCACCAGTGAGACAGCCACGTGCTGTGGCTGCACAGTGGATAGCCACATCCTGTGGCCGACACTAGGGCCTGCCATGCCCTATGGTCGCAGAGTAGATAGCCATGTCTTAGGCTGCACAGTAGATCGCCATGCCTAAGGCTGCACAATAGATAATCTTGTCCTATGACTGCACAGTGATAGCTTGTCCTGTAGCTGCACAGTGGATAGCCATGTCCTGTGGCTGCATAGCAGATAGCCATGACCTTTGGCTGCACAGTGATAGCCATGTCCTGTGGCTGCACAGTGGATTGCCGTGTTCTATGGCTGCACAGTAGATAGCCATGTCCTGTGGCTGCAACAGTAGACAGCCATGTCCTATAACTGTACAGTAGACAGCCATGTCATGAAGCTGCATAGTGCAGATGTCCATCTCCCTATCGGCTGAACAGTAGACAGCCATGTCTTATGGTCAAGAGCTGTGCAGGCAGCCATGTCCCACGCACTATGGCTGCACAGTAGACAGCCATGTCCCATAGCTGCACAGTTGACAGCCATGTCCTATGGCTGCAATAGCAGACAGCCATGTCCTGTGGCTGCACAGTAGACAGCCATGTCCTGTGGCTGCACAGCAGACAGCTATGCTCTGTGGTTGTACAGCAGACAGCCATGTCCTGTGGCTGCAAGTAGAGACAGCCATGTACTATGGCTGCAGAGTAGACAGCCATCTCTCAGGGGCTGCACAGTAGTACAGCCATGACCAATGGCTGCACATGTAGACAGCCATCTCCTATGGCTGCACATTAGACTGACGTGTCCTATGGCTGCACAGACAGCCATGTCCCTATGGCTGCACAGTAGACAGCCATCTACTAGGGCTGCACAGTAGACAGCTATGTCCAATGGCTGCACATGTAGACAGCCATGTCCTATGGCTTATGTGTACGACTGCCATGTCCTATGGCTGCACAGTAGACTGCTGTGTCCTATGGCTGCACAGTGGACAGCCATGTCCCACGCTGTAGAGTAGACTGCCATGTCATGTGGTTGCACAGTAGACAGCCATGTCATGTGGCTGTACAGTAGACAGCCATGTCCTATGGCTGCACAGTAGACATCCATGTCCTCTGGCTGCACAGTTAACAGCCATGTCCTGTGGCTGCACAGCAGCCATGTCTTCTGGCTGCACAGTGGATAGCCATGTTCTGTAGCTGCACTGTTGATAGCCATGTCCTGTGGCTACATTAGGCAGGCATGTCCGGGTGGCTGCAGCAGTGACAGTCTCTGTCCAATGGCTGCACAGTAGACAGCCATCACCTATGGCTGCATTAGTCAGCCGCGTCCCATGGCTGCACAAATGACAGCCATCTCCTATGGCTGCACAGTAGTACCGCCGTGTCTATGGCTGAACAGTGGACAGCCATCTCCTATGGCTGCACAGTAGACTGCCGTGTCCCATGGCTGCACAGTTTACAGTCGTGTCCTATGGCTGCACAGTAGACCGCCGTGGTCCTATGGCTTGCGTTATGGACAGCCATGTCCCATGGCTGCACAGTTGACTGCCGTGTCCTGTGGCTGAACAGTGGACAGCCATCTCCTATGGCTGCTGAGTAGACTGCCGTGTCCGATGGCTGCACAGTTTACAGCCGTGTCCTATGGCTGCACAGTAGACTGCCGTGTCCTATGGCTTCACAGTGGACAGCCATGTCCTATGGCTGCACAGTTGACTGCCATGTCCTGTGGCTGCACAGAAGACAGCCATGCCCTATGGCTGCACAGTAGACAGCCATGTCCTGTGGCTGCACAGTAGACAGCCATGTCCAATGGCTGCACAGTAGACAGCCATCTCCTATGGCTGCACAGTAGACTGCCATGTCCTACGGCTTCACAGTAAACAGCCATGTCCTATGGCTGTACAGTAGTCAGCCATGTCCTATAGCTGCACAGTAGAGAGCCATCTACTAGGGCTGCACAGTAGACAGCCATGTCCAATGGCTGCATAGTAGACAGCCATGTCCACTGGCTGCACAGTAGACAGCCATCTCCTATGGCTGCACATTAGACTGCTATGTCCTATGGCTGCACAGTAGACAGCCATCTCCTATGGCTGCACAGTAGACAGCCATGTCATAAAGCTGTACAGTAGACAGCCATGTCATGTGGCTGCACAGTAGACAGCCATCTCCTATGGCTGCACATTAGACTAACATGTCTTATGGCTGCACAGAAGACTGCCATGTCCAATGGCTGCACACTAGACTGCCATATCCTACGGCTGCACAGTGGACAGCCATGTCCTATGGCTGCACAGTAGCCAGCCATGTCCAATAGCTGCACAGCTGACAGCCATGTCCTCTGACTGCACAGTAGATAGCTTCTTACTACGGCTGCCAGTTGACAGCCAAGTCCTAAGGCTGCACTGTAGTCAGCCATGTCATACAGCCAGCAGGAGAGTCATGTCCCACGGCCGCACAGCAGACAGCCATGCCCTATGGCTGCACAGTAGACAGCCATGCCCAGCCTGCTGTCAGTAGACAGCCATGTCCTGAGGCAGCAAAGCAGACAGCCATGTCCTGTGGCTGCACGTGCAGACAGCCATGTCCTATGGCTCAGTAGACAGCCATGTCCTGTGGCTGCACAGTAGTCCGCCAAGTCCTATGGCTGCACAGTAGACAGCCGCGTCCTAATGCTGCTCAGTAGATAGCCAAGCCAAAGGCTGCAAAGTAGGACAGCCATGTCCTATACACTGCACAATAGACAACCATGTCCTATGGCTGTCACAGCAGACAGCCATGTCCTATGGCTGCACAGTAGATAGCCGTGTCTTCTGGCTGCACAATGGATAGCTATGTTCTACCACTGCACTGTAGATAGCCATGTCCTATGGCTGCACAGTATTGTGTATCCTACAGCTGAACAGTAGACAGCTCATGTCCTATGGCTGCACAGTAGACAGTAGCCATCTCCTACGTCTGTACAGTAGTCTGCCATGTCTTATGGCTGCACAGTAGACAGCCATGTCCTACGACTATTGCTGCTGGTAGGCAGCCGTGTCCTGTGGCTGCACTGTTTTACAGCCATGTCCTATGGTTGCACAGTAGACAGCCATGTCCTGTGGCTGCACAGTTGTGAGCCATGTCCTGTGGCTGCACAGTGTACAGCCATGTACTATGGCTGCAGAGTAGACACCCATCTTCTGGCTGCTGCAGTATACAGCCATGTACCAATGGCTGCACAGTAGACAGCCATCTCCTATGGCTGCACATTAGACTGCCATGTCCTATGGCTGCACAGTAGACAGCCATTTCCTAAGGCTGCACAGTAGACTGCCATGTCCAGCGGCTGCACAGTAGACAGCCATGTCCTAAGGCTGTACAGTAGACAGCCATGTCCTATGGCTACACAGTAGACAGCCAATTCCTATGGCTGTATAGTAGACATCCATTTTCTAAGACTGCACAGTGATAGCCATGCTCAATGCTTGCATAAGGGCAGTCGTGTCTAAGGCTGGCAAGTAGACAGCCATGTCCCTATAGCTGCACAGTAGACATCCATGTCGTAGGCTGCACTGTAGATAGCCATGTCGTAGGCTGCACTGTAGACAGCCATGTCCTATGACTGAACAGTAGATATTCGCGTCCTATGGCTGCCCAGTAGATAGCCATGTCCTGTGGTAGCACAGTAGACAGCCAGGTCCTGTGGCTGCACAGTAGACAGCCAGATCCTGTGGCTGCACAGTAGACAGCCATGTCCTGTGGCTGCACAGTAGACAGCCATGTCCTATGGCTGTACTGTAGAAGCCATGTCAATGGCTGCATAGTAGACAGCCATGTCCTGTGGTCAGACAGTAGACAGCCATGTCCTGTGGCTGCAGAGTAGATAGCCATGTCCTGTTTCCGTACAGTAGATAACCATGTCCTGTGGCTGCACAATAGATAGATATGTCCTGGTTCTGCACTGTAGATAGCCATATCCTGTGGCCACACAGTAGATAGCCATGTCCTGTTTCTGCACAGTAGACATCCATGTCCTGTAGCTGCACAGTGCATAGCCACATCCTATGGCCGCACAGTAGACAGCCATGTGATGTGGCTGCACAGTGGATAGCCTCGTTCTGTGGCTTGTTACGCAGACAGCCATGCGTCTATGGCTGCACATTGGATAGCCATGTCCTGTGGCGACACAGTAGACAGCCATGTCCTATGGCTGCATAGTAGATAGCCATGTCTTTAGGCTGCTGATGAGATAGCCATACCTAAGGCTGCACAGCATAGATAATCTTGTCCTATGACTGCACAGTAGATAGCCTTTGTCCTGTGGCTGCACAGTAGACAGCCATGTCCTGTGGCTGCACAGTAGATAGCCATGAAGTTTGGCTGTACAGTAGATAGCCATGTCCTGTGACTGCACAGTGGGATTGCCGTGTTTCTATGGCTGCACAGTAGATAGCCATGTCCTGTGGCTGCACAGTAGACAGCTATGTCCTATGACTGTACAGTAGACAGTCATGTCATGAGGCTGCATAGTAGATAGCCATCTCCTACGGCTGAACAGTAGACAGCAGTGCGTCTTATGGTCAAGACAGCAGGCAGCCATGTCCCATGCACTATGGCTGCACAGTAGACAGCCATGTCCCATGGCTGCACAGTAGACAGCCATGTCCTGTGGCTGCAAAGTAGACAGCCATGTCCTATGGCTGCACAGTAGACAGCCATGTCCTGTGGCTGCACAGTAGACTGCCATGTCCTATGGCTGCACAGTAGACAGCCATGTCCTATGGCTGCACAGAGACAGCCATGTCCCATGGCTGCACAGGTAGACAGCCATGTCCTATGGCTGCACAGTAGACAGCCATCTTCTATGGCTGCACAGTAGATTGCCATGTCCTATGGCTGCACAGTGGACAGCCATCCCCTATGCTGCACAGCAGACAGCCGTGTCCTATGGCTGCCAGTAGACAGCCATCTCCTATGGCTGCACAGTGGACTCGCGCTGTCCTATGGCTGCACAGTAGACAGCCATGTCCCTATGGCTGCACAATAGACATGCCATGTCCTATGGCTGCACAGCAGACTGCCACGTCCTATGTCTGCACAGTGGACAGCCATGTCCGATGGCTGCACAGTAGACAGCCATGTCCTGTGGCTGCACAGTAGCCAACCATGTCCTATGGCTGCACAGTAGACAGACATGTCCTGCGGGCTGCACAGTAGACAGCCATGTCTTGTGGCAGCACAGTAGACAAGCCATGTCCTACGGCTTCACAGTAGACAGCCATGTCCTACGGTTGCACAGTAGACTGCCATGCTCTATGGCTGCACAGTAGACAGCCATCTCCTATGGCTGCACAGTAGACAGCCATGTCCTATGGCTGCACAGTAGATAGCCATGTCTTCTGGCTGCACAATGGATAGCCATGTTCTACCACTGCACTGTAGATAGCCATGTCCTATGGCTGCACAGTAGGCAGCCATGTCCTACGGCTGAAAAGTAGACAGCCATGTCATGTGGCTGCACAGTAGACAGCCATCTCCTACGGCTGTACAGTAGTCAGCCATGTCTTATGGCTGCACAGTAGACAGCCATGTCCTACGACTATTGCTGCACAGTAGGCAGCCGTGTCCTGTGGCTGCACAGTTTACAGCCATGTCCTACGGCTGCACAGAAGACAGCCATGTCCTGTGGCTGCACAGTAGACAGCCATGTCCTGTGGCTGCACAGTAGACAGCCATGTACTATGGCTGCAAAGTAGACAGCCATCTTCTGGGGCTGCACAGTATACAGCCATGACCAATGGCTGCACAGTAGACAGCCATCTCCTATGGCTGCACATTAGACTGCCATGTCCTATGGCTGCACAGTAGACAGCCATTTCCTATGGCTGCACAGTAGACTGCCATGTCCTACGGCTGCACAGTAGACAGCCATGTGCTATGGCTGCACAGTAGACAGCCATGTCCTATGGCTGCACAGTAGACAGCCATGTCCTATGGCTGCACAGTAGACAGCCATCTACTAGGGCTGCACAGTAGACAGCCATGTCCAATGGCTGCTCAGTAGACAGCCATGTCCAATGGCTGCACAGTAGACAGCCATCTCCTATGGCTGTCCATTAGACTGCAATGTCCTATGGCTGTACAGTAGACAGCCATCTCCTATGGCTGCACAGTAGACTGCCATGTCATGTGGCTGCACAGTAGACAGCCATGTCATTTGGCTGCACAGTAGACAGCCATCTCCTACGGCTGAACACTAGACAGCCATGTCTTGTGGCTGCACAGTAGACAGATATGTCCTATGAATATGGCTGCACAGTAGACAGACATGTCCTATAGCTGCACAGTTGACAGAAATGTCCTATGGCTGTACAGTAGACAGCCATGTCCTGTGGCTGCACAGTAGACAGCCATGTCCAATGGCTGCACAGTACACAGCCATCTCCTATGGCTGCACATTAGACTGCCATGTCCTATGGCTGCACAGTAGACAGCCATCTCCAATGGCAGCACAGTAGAATGCATGTCCTATGGCTGCACACTAGACTGCCATGTACTATGGCTGCACAGTGGACAGCCATGTCCTATGGCTGCACAGTAGCCAGGCATGTCCAATGGCTGCACAGTGAACAGCAATGTCCTACGGCTGCACAGTAGTTAGCCATGTCCTATGGCTGCCCAGTTGACCACCAAGTCCTAAGGCTGTACTGTAGACAGCCATGTCCTAAGGCTGCGCAGTAGAGAGCCATATCATACGGCGGCACAGTAGACAGCCATGCCCTAAGGCTGCTCAGTAGACAGCCATGCCCTACGGCTGCACAGTAGACAGCCATGAAATGAGGCATCACTGTAGACAGCCATGTCCTGCGGCTGCTCAGTAGAGAGCCATATCCTGTGGCTGCACAGTAGACAGCCAAGTCCTATGGCTGCACAGTAGACAGCCATGTCCTAATGCTGCACATTAGATAGCCATGCCTAAGGCTGCAAAGTAGACAGCCAAGTCTATACACTGCACAATAGACAACCATGTCCTATGGCTGCACAGTGGACAGCCATGTCCTATGGCTGCACAGTAGACAGCAATGTTCTACGACTATGGCTGTACAGTAGACAGACATGTCCTGTAGCTGTAGAGTTGACAGCCATGTCCTATGGCTGCACAGTAGACAGCCATGTCCTGTGGCTGCACAGTGACAGCCATGACCTATGGCGGCACAGTAGATAGCAAGGTCCTGTGGCTGCACAGTAGACAGCCATGTCCTATGTCTGTACAGTAGACAGCCATCTCCTATGGCTGCACAGTGAACAGCCGTGTCCTATGGCTGCACAGTAGACTGCCATGTCATATGGCTGCATAGTGGCCAGCCATGTCCTACGGCTGTACAGTAGCCAGCCATGTCCTACAGCTGCACAGTGGACAGCCATATCCTACGGCTGCACAGTAGATAGCCATGTCCTACGGCTGCACACTGGACAGCCAAGTCCTACGGCTGTACTGTAGACAGCCATGTCCTACGGCTGCGCAGTAGACAGCCATGCCCTACTGCTGCACAGTAGACAGCCATGTCCTATGGCTGCACAGTAGACAGCCACATCCTGTGGCTGCACAGTAAATAGCCATGTCCTACGGCTGCACAGTGGACAGCCAACTCCTACGGCTGCACTGTAGACAGCCATGTCCTATGGCTGCGCTGTAGAGAGCCATGTCCTACGACTGCACAGTAGACAGCCAAGTCCTATGGCTGCACAGTAGACAGCCATGTCTTGTGGCAGCACAGTAGACAGCCATGTCCTGTGGCTGCACAGTAGACAGCCATGTCCTGAAGGCTGTACAGTAGACAGCCATGTCCTATGGCTACACAGTAGACAGCCAATTCCAATGGCTGCACAGTAGACATCCATTTTCTAAGGCTGCACAGTAGATAGCCATGCCTAATGCTGCAAAGTAAACAGTCATGTCTAAGGCTGCAAAGTAGACAGCCATGTCCTATGGCTGCACAGTAGACAGCCATGTCAAATGCTGCACTGTAGATAGCCATGTCATATGGCTGCACAGTAGACAGCCATGTCTTATGAAGGTACAGTAGATATTCATGTCCTATGGCTGCCCAGTAGATAGCCATGTCCTGAGGCAGCACAGTAGACAGCCAGATCCTGTGGCTGCACAGTAGACAGCCAGGTCCTGTGGCTGCACAGTAGACAGCCATGTCCTATGGCTGTACTGTAGACAGCCATGTCAATGGCTGCACAGTAGACAGCCGTGTCCTGTGGCCGCACAGTAGACAGCCATGTCCTGTGGCCGCAGAGTAGATAGCCATGTCCTGTTTCCGCACAGTAGATAACCATGTCCTGTGGCTGCACAATAGATAGATATGTCCTGGTTCTGCACTGTAGATAGCCATATCCTGTGGCCACACAGTAGATAGCCATGTCCTGTTTCTGCACACAGTAGACATCCATGTCCTGTAGCTGCACAGTGCATAGCCACATCCTATGGCCGCACAGTAGACAGCCATGTGATGTGGCTGCACAGTGGATAGCCTCGTTCTGTGGCCACACAGTAGACAGCCACGTCCTATGGCTGCACATTGGATAGCCACATCCTGTGGCCACACAGTAGACTGCCATGCCCTATGGCCGCAGAGTAGATAGCCATGTCTTAGGCTGCACAGTAGATCGCCATGCCTAAGGCTGCACAATAGATAATCTTGTCCTATGACTGCACAGTAGATAGCCTTGTCCTGTAGCTGCACAGTAGACAGCCATGTCCTGTGGCTGCACAGTAGATAGCCATGACCTTTGGCTGCACAGTAGATAGCCATGTCCTGTGGCTGCACAGTGGATTGCCGTGTTCTATGGCTGCACAGTAGATAGCCATGTCCTGTGGCTGCACAGTAGACAGCTATGTCCTATGACTGTACAGTAGACAGCCATGTCATGAGGCTGCATAGTAGACAACCATCTCCTACGGCTGAACAGTAGACAGCCATATCTTATGTCCGCACAGTAGGCAGCCATGTCCTACGACTATGGCTGCAGAGTAGACAACCATGTCCTATAGTTGCACAGTTGACAGCCATGTCCTATGGCTGCACAGTAGACAGCCATGTCCTGTGGCTGCACAGTAGACAGCCATGAGCTATGGCTGCACAGTAGACTGCCAAGTCCTATGGCTGCACAGTAGACTGCCATGTCCTATGGCTGCACAGTAGACAGCCATCTCCTATGGCTGCACAGTAGACAGCCATCTCCTATGGCTGCACAGTGTACTGCCATGCCCTATGGCTGCACAGTAGACAGCCATCTCCTATGGCTGCACAGTAGACAGCCATGTCCTATGGCTGCACAGTAGCTAGCCATGTCCTATGGCTGCACAGTAGACAGATATGTCCTACGGCTGCACAGTAGACAGCCATGTCTTGTGGCAGCACAGTAGACAAGCCATGTCCTGCGGCTTCACAGTAGACAGCCATGTCCTACGGCTGCAGAGTAGACAGCCTTGTCCTATGGCTACACAGTAGACAGCCATCTCCTACGGCTGTACAGTCGTCAGCCATGTCTTATGGCTGCACAGTAGACAGCCGTGTCCTACGACTATTGCTGCACGGTAGGCAGCTGTGCCCTGTGGCTGCACAGTTTACAACCATGTCCTACGGCTGCACAGTAGACAGCCATGTCCTGTGGCTGCACAGCAGACTGCCATGTCCTGTGGCGGCACAGTAGACAGCCATGTACTATGGCTGCAGAGTAGACAGCCATCTTCTGGGGCTGCACAGTATACAGCCATGACTAATGCTGCACAGTAGACAGCCATCTCCTACGGCTGTACATTAGTCAGCCATGTCTTATGGCTGCACAGTAGACAGCCATGTCCTACGACTATTGCTGCACAGTAGGCAGCTGTGTCCTGTGGCTGCACAGTTTACAGCCATGTGCTATGGCTGCACAGTAGACAGCCATGTCCTATGGCTGCACAGTAGACAGCCATGTCCTATGGCTGCACAGTAGACAGCCATCTACTAGGGCTGCCCATTAGACTGCCATGTCCTATGGCTGCACAGTAGACAGCCATCTCCTATGGCTGCACAGTAGACTGCCATGTCATGTGGCTGCACAGTAGACAGCCATGTCATGTGGCTGCACAGTAGACAGCCATCTCCTACGGCTGAACACTAGACAGCCATGTCTTGTGGCTGCACAGTAGACAGCCATGTCCTACGAATATGGCTGCACAGTAGACAGACATGTCCTGTAGCTGCACAGTTGACAGCCATGTCCTATGGCTGTACAGTAGACAGCCATGTCCTGTGGCTGCACAGTAGACAGCCATGTCCAATGGCTGCACAGTAGACAGCCATCTCCTAAGGCTGCACATTAGTCTGCCATGTCCCATGGCTGCACAGTGGACAGCCATCACCTATGGCTGCACAGTAGACTGCCGTGTCTATGGCTGAACTGTGGACAGCCATCTCCTATGGCTGCACAGTAGACTGCCGAGTCATATGGCTGCACAGTTTACAGCCGTGTCCTATGGCTGCACAGTAGACAGCCGTGTCCTATGGCTTCACAGTGGACAGCCATGTCCTATGGCTGCACAGTTGACTGCCGTGTCCTGTGGCTGAATAGTGGACAGCCATCTCCTATGGCTGCACAGTAGACTGCCGTGTCCTATGGCTAAACAGTTTACAGCCGTGTCCTATGGCTGCACAGTAGACTGCCGTGTCCTATGGCTTCACAGTGGACAGCCATGTCCTATGGCTGCACAGTTGACTGCCGTGTCCTGTGGCTGCACAGTAGACAGCCATGCCCTATGGCTGCAAAGTAGACTGCCATGTCCTACGGCTTCACAGTAAACAGCCATGTCCTATGGCTGTTTAGTAGACAGCCAAGTCCTATGGCTGCACAGTAGATAGCCATCTACTAGGGCTGCACAGTAGACAGTCATGTCCAATGGCTGCACAGTAGACAGCCATGTCCAATGGCTGCATAGTAGACAGCCATCTCCTATGGCTGCACATTAGACTGCTATGTCCTATGGCTGCACAGTAGATAGCTATCTCCTATGGCTGCACAGTAGACTGCCATGTCATAAGGCTGTACAGTAGACAGCCATGTCATGTGGCTGCACAGTAGACAGCCATCTCCTATGGCTGCACATTAGACTAACATGTCTTATGGCTGCACAGTAGACTGCCATGTCCTATGGCTGCACACTAGACTGCCATATCCTACGGCTGCACAGTGGACAGCCATGTTCTATGGCTGCACAGTAGCCAGCCATGTCCAATGGCTGCACAGTGGACAGCCATGTCCTATGGCTGCACAGTAGATAGCCATGTCCTATGGCTGCCCAGTTGACAGCCAAGTCCTAAGGCTGCACTGTAGACAGCCATGTCCTACAGCTGTGCAGTAGAGAGCCATGTCCTACGGCTGCACAGTAGACAGCCATGCCCTATGGCTGCACAGTAGACAGCCATGCCCTACAGCTGCACAGTAGACAGCCATGTCCTGAGGCAGCAAAGCAGACAGCCATGTCCTGTGGCTGCACAGTAGACAGCCCATGTCCTATGGCTGCTCAGTAGACAGCCATGTCCTGTGGCTGGACAGTAGACCGCCAAGTCCTATGGCTGCACAGTAGACAGCCATGTCCTAATGCTGCACAGTAGAAAGCCATGCCAAAGGCTGCAAAGTAGACAGCCATGTCTTTACACTGCACAATAGACAACCATGTCCTATGGCTGCACAGTAGACAGCCATGTCCTATGGCTGCACAGTAAATAGCCATGTCTTCTGGCTGCACAATGGATAGCCATGTTCTACCGCTGCACTGTAGTTAGCCATGTCCTATGGCTGCACAGTAGCAGCCACCATGTCCTACGGCTGAACAGTAGACAGCCATGTCATGTGGCTGCACAGTAGACAGCCATCTCCTATGGCTGTACATTAGTCAGCCATGTCTTATGGCTGCACAGTAGACAGCCATGTCCTACGACTATTGCTGCACAGTAGGCAGCTGTGTCCTGTGGCTGCACAGTTTACAGCCATGTCCTATGGCTGCACAGTAGACAGCCATGTCCTGTGGCTGCACAGTAGACAGCCATGTCCTGTGGCTGCACAGTAGACAGCCATGTACTATGGCTGCAGAGTAGACAGCCATCTTCTTGGGCTGCACAGTATACAGCCATGACCAATGGCTGCACAGTAGACAGCCATCTCCTATGGCTGCACATTAGACTGCCATGTCCTATGGCTGCACAGTAGACAGCCATTTCCTATGGCTGCACAGTAGACTGCCATGTCCTACGGCTGCACAGTAGACAGCCATGTGCTGTGGCTGCACAGTAGACAGCCATGTCCTATGGCTGCACAGTAGACAGCCATGTCCTAAGGCTGCACAGTAGACAGCCATCTACAAGGGCTGCACAGTAGACAGCCATGTCCAATGGCTGCACAGTAGACAGCCATGTCCAATGGCTGCACAGTAGACAGCCATCTCCTATGGCTGCCCATTAGACTGCCATGTCCTATGGCTGCACAGTAGACAGCCATCTCCTGTGGCTGCACAGTAGATTGCCATTTCATGTGGCTGCACAGTAGACAGCCATGTCATGTGGCTGCACAGTAGACAGCCATCTCCTACGGCTGAACACTAGACAGCCATGTCTTGTGGCTGCACAGTAGACAGATATGTCCAACGAATATGGCTGCACAGTAGACAGACATGTCCTGTAGCTGAACAGTTGACAGAAATGTCCTATGGCTGGTGAGTAGACAGCCATGTCCTGTGGCTGCACAGTAGACAGCCATGTCCAATGGCTGCACAGTACACAGCCATCTCCTATCGCTGCACATTAGACTGCCATGTCCTATGGCTGCGAGTAGACAGCCATCTCTTATGGCAGCACAGTAGAATGCCATGTCCTATGGCTGCACACTAGACTGCCATGTACTATGGCTGCACAGTGGACAGCCATGTCCTATGGCTGCACAGTAGCCAGCCATGTCCAATGGCTGCACATTGGACAGCAATGTCCTACAGCTGCACAGTAGTTAGCCATGTCCTATGGCTGTCCAGTTGACCACCAAGTCCTAAGGCTGTACTGTAGACAGCCATGTCCTACAGCTGCGCAGTAGAGAGCCATGTCCTACGGCTGCACAGTAGACTGCCATGCCCTACGGCTGCACAGTAGACAGCCATGTAATGAGGCATCACAGTAGACAGCCATGTCCTGCGGCTGCACAGTAGACAGCCATGTCCTACGGCTGCTCAGTAGACAGCCATATCCTGTGGCTGCACAGTAGACAGCCAATTCCTATGGCTGCACAGTAGACAGCCATGTCCTAATGCTGCACAGTAGATAGCCATGCCTAAGGCTGCAAAGTAGACAGCCATGTCTATACACTGCACAATAGACAACCATGTCCTATGGCTGCACAGTAGACAGCCATGTCCTATGGCTGCACAGTAGACAGCCATGTCAAAGGCTGCACAGTAGACAGCCATGACCTATAGCTGCACAGTAGACAGGCATGTCCTGTGGCCGTAGGGTAGAAAGCGATGTCCTGAGGCCGCACAGTAGACAGCCATGTCCTGTGGCCGCAGAGTAGATAGCCATGTCCTGTGGCCGCACAGTAGATAGCCATGTCCTGCTTCTGCACTGTGGATAGTAATGTCCTGTGGCCGCACAGTAGATAGCCATGTCCTGTTTCTGCACAGTAGACAGCCATGTCCTGTTGCTGCATAGTGGATAGCCACATCCTGTGGTCGCACAGTAGACAGTCATGTCCTGTGGCTGCACAGTGGATTGCCTCGTCCTGTGGGCACACAGTAGACAGCCATGTCCTGTGGCTGCGCAGTTGATAGCCATGACCTGTGGATGCACAGTAGATAGCCATGTCTAAGGCTGCACAATAGATAACCATGTCCTATGGCTGCACAGTCGATAGCCTTGTCCTGTGGCTGCATAGTAGACAGCCATGTCCTGTGGTTGCACAGTAGATAGCCATGACCTGTGGCTGCACATTAGATAGCCATGTCCTGTGGCTGCACAGAGGATAACCATGTTCTATGGCTGCACAGAAGATAGCTATGTCCTGTGGCTGCAAAGTAGACAGCCATGTCCTACGGCTGTACAGTAGACAGTCATGTCATGTGGCTGCACAGTAGACAGCCATCTCCTACGGCTGAACACTAGACAGCCATATCTTATGGCTCCACAGTAGACAGCCATGTCCTTCGACTATGGCTGCACAGTAGAAAGACAAGTCCTGTAGCTGCTCAGTTGACAGCATTGTCCTATGGCTGCACAGTAGACAGCCACGTTCTGTGGCTGCACAGTAGACAGCCATGACCTATGGCTGCACAGTAGACAACCAAGTCCTGTGGCTGCACAGTAGACAGCCATGTCCTATGGCGGTACAGTAGACAGCCATGACCTATGGCTGCACAGTAGACAGCCATCTCCTATGGCTGCACAGTAAACTGCCATGGCCTATGGCTGCACAGTAGACAGCCATCTCCTATGGCTGCACAGTAGACTGCCATGTCCTATGGCTGCACAGTAGACTGCCATGTCATATGGCTGCATATTGGCCAGCCATGCCCTACGGCTGCACAGTAGACAGCCAAGTCAAATGGCTGCACAGTGGACAGCCATGTCCTAAGGCTGCACAGTAGATAACCATGTCCTAAGGCTGCACACTGGACAGCCAAGTCCCACGGCTGTACTGTAGACAGCCATGTCCCACGGCCAGCAGTAGAGAGCCATGTCCCCACGGCTGCACAGTAGACAGCCATGTCCCTACGGCTGCACAGAAGACAACCATGTCCTATGGCTGCACAGTAGATAGCCATGTCCTACGGCTGCACAGTGGACAGCCAAGTCCTATGGCTGCACTGTAGACAGCCATGTCCTATGGCTGCGCAGTAGAGAGCCATCTCCCACGGCTGCACATTAGACAGCCAAGTCCCACGGCTGCACAGTAGAGCCATGTCTTGTGGCAGCACAGTAGACAGCCATGTCCTGTGGCTGCACAGTAGACAGCCATGTCCTAACGCTGTACTGTAGACAGCCATGTCCCATGGCTGCGCAGTAGAGAGCCATGTCCCACGGCTGCACAGTAGACAGCCATGTGTCCCACGGCTGCACAGAAGACAGCCATGTCCAGTGGCAGCACAGTAGATAGCCATGTCCTACGGCTGCACAGTGGACAGCCAAGTCCCTCACGGCTGCACTGTAGACAGCCATGTCCTAAGGCTGCACAGTAGACAGCCATGTCCTAAGGCTGCACAGTAGACAGCCATGTCCTATGGCTACACAGTAGACAGCCAATTCCTATGGCTGCACAGTAGACAGCCATTTCCTAAGGCTGCACAGTAGATAGCCATGCCTAAGGCTGCAAAGTAGACAGTCATGTCTAAGGCTGCACAGTAGACAGCCATGTCCCATGGCTGCACAGTAGACAGCCATGTCAAAGGCTGCACTGTAGATAGTCATGTTATATTGCTGCACAGTAGACAGCCATGTCCTATGACTGTACAGTAGATATTCATGTCCTATGGCTGCCCAGTAGATAGCCATGTCCTGTGGCTGCACAGTAGATAGCCATGTCCAATGGCTGCACAGTAGACAGCCATGTCCTGTGGCTGCACAGAAGATTGCCATGTCCTGTGGCTGCACAGTAGACAGCCATGTCCTGTGGCTGCACAGTAGACAGCCATGTCCTATGGCTGCACAGTAGACAGCCATGTCAAAGGCTGCACAGTAGACAGCCGTGTCCTACAGCTGCACAGTAGACATCCATGTCCTGTGACCTCAGAGTAGATAGCCAGGTCCTGTGGCCGCAAAGTAGACAGCCATGTCCTGTGGCCGCAGAGTAGAAAAGCCATGTCCTGTGGCCACACAGTACATAGCCATGTCTTGTGGCCGCACAGGTAGATAGCCATGTTCTGCTTCTGCACTGTGGATAGCAATGTCCTGTGGCTGCACAGTAGATAGCCATGTCCTGTTTCTGCACAGTAGACAGCCATGTCCTGTTTCTGCACAGTGGACAGCCACATCCTGTAGTTGCCCAGTAGACAGTCATGTCCTGAGGCTGCACAGTGGATAGCCTTCCTGTGGCCACACAGTAGACAGCCATGTCCTGTGGCTGCACAGTGGATAGCCATGACCTGTGGCTGCACAGTAGATAGCCATGCCTAAGTATTCACAATAGATAACCATGTCCTATGGCTGCAAGTAGATAGCCTTGTCCTGTGGCTGCACAGTAGACAGCCATGTCCTGTGGTTGCACAGTAGATAGCCATGACCTGTGGCTGCACATTAGATAGCCATGTCCTGTTGCTGCACAGAGGATAGCCATGTTCTATCTCTGCACAGTAGATAGCCATGTCATGTGACTTCAAAGTAGACAGCCATGTCCTACAACTGTACAGTAGACAGCCATGTCATGTGGCTGCACAGTAGACAGCCATCTCCTACAGCTGAACACTAGACAGCCATGTCTTATGGCTGCACAGTAGACAGCCATGTCCTACGACTATGGCTGCACAGTAACAGACATGTCCTGTAGCTGTACAGTTGACAGCCATGTCCTAAGGCTGCACAGTAGACAGCCATGTCCTGTGGCTGCACAGTAGACAGCCATGACCTATGGCTGCACAGTAGATAGCAATGTCCTGTGGCTGCACAGTAGACAGCCATGTCCTATCGGCTGTTAAGACAGCCATCTCCTATGGCTGCACAGTAAACAGCCATGACCTATGGCTGCACAGTAGACAGCCATCTCCTATGGCTGCACAGTAAACTTGGCGCTCATGGCTGCACAGTAGACAGCCATCTCCCATGGCTGCACAGTAGACCGCCATGTCCTATGGCTGCACAGTGGACAGCCATGTCCCATGGCTGCACAGTAGACTGCCATGTCCTATGGCTGCATAGTGGCCAGCCATTTCCCACGGCTGCACAGTAGCCAGCCATGTCCCACGGCTGCACAGTGGACAGCCATGTCCTCATGGCTGCACAGTAGATAGCCATGTCCTACAGCTGCACACTGACAGCCAAGTCCCACGGCTGTACTGTAGACAGCCATGTCCCACGGCCTGCAGAGTATTCAGCCATGTCCTCATTGCTGCACAGTAGACAGCCATGTCCTATGGCTGCACAGTAGACAGCCACATCCTGTGGCTGCACAGTAGATAGCCATGTCTCACGGCTGCACAGTGGACAGCCAAGTCCTCGGCAGCACTGTAGACAACCATGTCCTATGGCTGCTGTAGAGAGCCATGTCCTACGACTGCACAGTAGACAGCCAAGTCCCTACGGCTGCACAGTAGACAGCCATGTCTTGTGGCAGCACAGTAGTCAGCCATGTCCTGCGGCTGCACAGTAGACAGCCATGTCCCATGGCTACACAGTAGACAGCCAATTCCTATGGCTGCACAGTAGACAGCCATTTACTAAGGCTGCACAGTAGATAGCGTGCCTAATGCTGCAAAGTAGACAGTCATGTCTAAGGCTGCAAAGTAGACAGCCATGTCCTATGGCTGCACAGTAGACAGCCATGTCCTATGACTGTACAGTAGATATTCATGTCCTATGGCTGCCTGTAGCACATAGCCATGTCCTGTGGCAGCACAGTAGATAGCCATGTCCTGTGGCTGCACAGTAGACAGACATGTCCTGTGGCTGCACAGTAGACAGCCATGTCCTGTGGCTGCACAGTAGACAGCCATGTCCTATGGCTGCACAGTAGACAGCCATGTCAATGGCTGCACAGTGGATTGCCTCGTCCTGTGGGCACACAGTAGACAGCCATGTCCTGTGGCTGCCAGTTGATAGCGCATGACCTGTGGATGTGCAGTAGATAGCCATGTCTAAGGCTGCACAATAGATAACCATGTCCTATGGCTGCACAGTCGATAGCCTTGTCCTGTGGCTGTACAGTAGACAGCCATGTCCTGTGGTTGCACAGTAGATAGCCATGACCTGTGGCTGCACATTAGATAGCCATGTCCTGTGGCTGCACAGAGGATAACCATGTTCTATGGCTGCACAGAAGATAGCTATGTCCTGTGGCTGCAAAGTAGACAGCCATGTCCTCACGGCTGTACAGTAAGAGACAGTCATGTCATGTGGTTGCACAGTAGACAGCCATCTCCTACGGCTGAACACTGACAGCCATATTCATGGCTCCACAGTAGACAGCCATGTCCTTCCGGACTATGGCTGCACAGTAGAAAGACAAGTCCTGTAGCTGCTCAGTTGACAGCATTGTCCTATGGCTGTACAGTAGACAGCCACGTTCTGTGATTGTTGCACAGCAGACAGCCATGTCCTATGACTGTACAGTGGATATTCATGTTCTATGGCTGCCCAGTAGATAGCGGTGTCCTGTGGCAGCACAGCAGATAGCCATGTCCTGTGTTGCACAGTAGACAGCCAGGTCCTGTGGCTGTACAGGCAGCCATGTCCTGTACAGGACAGCCATGTCCTATGGCTGCACAGTAGACAGCCATTTAATGGCTGCAAAGTAGACAGCGTGGTCCTGTGGTCACACAGACAGCCATGTCCTGTGGCTGCAGAGTAGATAGCCATGTCCTGTTCTTGCACAGTAGATAGCTGTGTCCTGTTTCTGCATAGACATCCATGTCCTGTGCTGACAGCATAGTTGCATCCTGTGGCCACAGACAGCGTGTCCTGTGGCTGTACAGTGGATAGCCTCGCTCTGTGGCTCACAGTAGTCAGCCACATCCTGTTGCTGGATCAGAGGATAGCCACATTCCTGTGGCCACACAGTAGACTGCCATGTCCTATGGCTGCAGAGTAGATAGCCATACCTGTGGCCGCACAGTAGATAGTCTTGTCCTATGGCTGCACAGTAGATAGCCTTGTCCTGTGGCTGCACAGTAGATAGCCTTGTCCTGAGGCTGCACAGTAGACAGCCATGTCCTGTGGCTGCATTAGTAGATAGCCATGACCTTGGCTGCACAGTTATGGTCATGTCCTGTGGCTGCACAGTGGATTGCGGTGTTCTATGGCTGCACAGTAGACAGCCATGTCCTATGGCTGTACAGCAGACAGCTATGTCATGTATGTGGTGCATGTAGACAACCATCTCCTCACAGCTGAACGGCAGACAGCCACATCTTATGGCCGCACAGCAGGCAGCCATGTCCTATTTACTATGGCTGTGCACAGTACAGCCATGTCCTATAGCTGCACAGTTGACAGCCATGTCCTATGGCTGCACAGTAGACAGCCATGTCCTGTGGCTGCACAGTAGACAGCCATGAGCTATGGCTGCACAGTAGACTGCCTTGTCCTATGGCTGCACAGTAGAAAGCCATCTCCTATGGCTGCACAGTAGACAACCATGTCCTATGGCTGCACAGTAGATAGCCATGTCCTACGGCTGCACAGTGGACAGCCAAGTCCTATGGCTGCACTGTAGACAGCCATGTCCTATGGCTGCGCAGTAGAGAGCCATCTCCTACGGCTGCACATTAGACAGCCAAGTCCTACGGCTGCACAGTAGACAGCCATGTCTTGTGGCAGCACAGTAGACAGCCATGTCCTGTGGCTGCACAGTAGACAGCCATGTCCTAACGCTGTACTGTAGACAGCCATGTCCTATGGCTGCGCAGTAGAGAGCCATGTCCTACGGCTGCACAGTAGACAGCCATGTCCTACGGCTGCACAGAAGACAGCCATGTCCAGTGGCAGCACAGTAGATAGCCATGTCCTACGGCTGCACAGTGGACAGCCAAGTCCTACGGCTGCACTGTAGACAGCCATGTCCTAAGGCTGCACAGTAGACAGCCATGTCCTAAGGCTGCACAGTAGACAGCCATGTCCTATGGCTACACAGTAGACAGCCAATTCCTATGGCTGCACAGTAGACAGCCATTTCCTAAGGCTGCACAGTAGATAGCCATGCCTAAGGCTGCAAAGTAGACAGTCATGTCTAAGGCTGCACAGTAGACAGCCATGTCCCATGGCTGCACAGTAGACAGCCATGTCAAAGGCTGCACTGTAGATAGTCATGTTATATTGCTGCACAGTAGACAGCCATGTCCTATGACTGTACAGTAGATATTCATGTCCTATGGCTGCCCAGTAGATAGCCATGTCCTGTGGCTGCACAGTAGATAGCCATGTCCAATGGCTGCACAGTAGACAGCCATGTCCTGTGGCTGCACAGAAGATTGCCATGTCCTGTGGCTGCACAGTAGACAGCCATGTCCTGTGGCTGCACAGTAGACAGCCATGTCCTATGGCTGCACAGTAGACAGCCATGTCAAAGGCTGCACAGTAGACAGCCGTGTCCTACAGCTGCACAGTAGACATCCATGTCCTGTGACCTCAGAGTAGATAGCCAGGTCCTGTGGCCGCAAAGTAGACAGCCATGTCCTGTGGCCGCAGAGTAGAAAGCCATGTCCTGTGGCCACACAGTACATAGCCATGTCTTGTGGCCGCACAGTAGATAGCCATGTTCTGCTTCTGCACTGTGGATAGCAATGTCCTGTGGCTGCACAGTAGATAGCCATGTCCTGTTTCTGCACAGTAGACAGCCATGTCCTGTTTCTGCACAGTGGACAGCCACATCCTGTAGTTGCCCAGTAGACAGTCATGTCCTGAGGCTGCACAGTGGATAGCCTTTCCTGTGGCCACACAGTAGACAGCCATGTCCTGTGGCTGCACAGTGGATAGCCATGACCTGTGGCTGCACAGTAGATAGCCATGCCTAAGTATTCACAATAGATAACCATGTCCTATGGCTGCAAGTAGATAGCCTTGTCCTGTGGCTGCACAGTAGACAGCCATGTCCTGTGGTTGCACAGTAGATAGCCATGACCTGTGGCTGCACATTAGATAGCCATGTCCTGTTGCTGCACAGAGGATAGCCATGTTCTATCTCTGCACAGTAGATAGCCATGTCATGTGACTTCAAAGTAGACAGCCATGTCCTACAACTGTACAGTAGACAGCCATGTCATGTGGCTGCACAGTAGACAGCCATCTCCTACAGCTGAACACTAGACAGCCATGTCTTATGGCTGCACAGTAGACAGCCATGTCCTACGACTATGGCTGCACAGTAGACAGACATGTCCTGTAGCTGTACAGTTGACAGCCATGTCCTAAGGCTGCACAGTAGACAGCCATGTCCTGTGGCTGCACAGTAGACAGCCATGACCTATGGCTGCACAGTAGATAGCAATGTCCTGTGGCTGCACAGTAGACAGCCATGTCCTATCGCTGTTAAGTAGACAGCCATCTCCTATGGCTGCACAGTAAACAGCCATGACCTATGGCTGCACAGTAGACAGCCATCTCCTATGGCTGCACAGTAAACTGCCATGGCCTATGGCTGCACAGTAGACAGCCATCTCCTATGGCTGCACAGTAGACTGCCATGTCCTATGGCTGCACAGTGGACAGCCATGTCCTATGGCTGCACAGTAGACTGCCATGTCCTATGGCTGCATAGTGGCCAGCCATTTCCTACGGCTGCACAGTAGCCAGCCATGTCCTACGGCTGCACAGTGGACAGCCATGTCCTACGGCTGCACAGTAGATAGCCATGTCCTACAGCTGCACACTGGACAGCCAAGTCCTACGGCTGTACTGTAGACAGCCATGTCCTACGGCTACGCAGTATTCAGCCATGTCCTACTGCTGCACAGTAGACAGCCATGTCCTATGGCTGCACAGTAGACAGCCACATCCTGTGGCTGCACAGTAGATAGCCATGTCTACGGCTGCACAGTGGACAGCCAAGTCCTACGGCAGCACTGTAGACAACCATGTCCTATGGCTGCACTGTAGAGAGCCATGTCCTACGACTGCACAGTAGACAGCCAAGTCCTACGGCTGCACAGTAGACAGCCATGTCTTGTGGCAGCACAGTAGTCAGCCATGTCCTGCGGCTGCACAGTAGACAGCCATGTCCCATGGCTACACAGTAGACAGCCAATTCCTATGGCTGCACAGTAGACAGCCATTTACTAAGGCTGCACAGTAGATAGCCGTGCCTAATGCTGCAAAGTAGACAGTCATGTCTAAGGCTGCAAGTAGACAGCCATGTCCTATGGCTGCACAGTAGACAGCCATGTCCTATGACTGTACAGTAGATATTCATGTCCTATGGCTGCCCAGTACATAGCCATGTCCTGTGGCAGCACAGTAGATAGCCATGTCCTGTGGCTGTACAGTAGACAGACATGTCCTGTGGCTGCACAGTAGACAGCCATGTCCTGTGGCTGCACAGTAGACAGCCATGTCCTATGGCTGCACAGTAGACAGCCATGTCAATGGCTGCACAGTGGATTGCCTCGTCCTGTGGGCACACAGTAGACAGCCATGTCCTGTGGCTGCGCAGTTGATAGCCATGACCTGTGGATGCACAGTAGATAGCCATGTCTAAGGCTGCACAATAGATAACCATGTCCTATGGCTGCACAGTCGATAGCCTTGTCCTGTGGCTGCACAGTAGACAGCCATGTCCTGTGGTTGCACAGTAGATAGCCATGACCTGTGGCTGCACATTAGATAGCCATGTCCTGTGGCTGCACAGAGGATAACCATGTTCTATGGCTGCACAGAAGATAGCTATGTCCTGTGGCTGCAAAGTAGACAGCCATGTCCTACGGCTGTACAGTAGACAGTCATGTCATGTGGCTGCACAGTAGACAGCCATCTCCTACGGCTGAACACTAGACAGCCATATCTTATGGCTCCACAGTAGACAGCCATGTCCTTCGACTATGGCTGCACAGTAGAAAGACAAGTCCTGTAGCTGCTCAGTTGACAGCATTGTCCTATGGCTGCACAGTAGACAGCCACGTTCTGTGGCTGCACAGTAGACAGCCATGACCTATGGCTGCACAGTAGACAACCAAGTCCTGTGGCTGCACAGTAGACAGCCATGTCCTATGGCGGTACAGTAGACAGCCATGACCTATGGCTGCACAGTAGACAGCCATCTCCTATGGCTGCACAGTAAACTGCCATGGCCTATGGCTGCACAGTAGACAGCCATCTCCTATGGCTGCACAGTAGACTGCCATGTCCTATGGCTGCACAGTAGACTGCCATGTCATATGGCTGCATATTGGCCAGCCATGCCCTACGGCTGCACAGTAGACAGCCAAGTCAAATGGCTGCACAGTGGACAGCCATGTCCTAAGGCTGCACAGTAGATAACCATGTCCTAAGGCTGCACACTGGACAGCCAAGTCCTACGGCTGTACTGTAGACAGCCATGTCCTACGGCTGCGCAGTAGAGAGCCATGTCCTACGGCTGCACAGTAGACAGCCATGTCCTACGGCTGCACAGAAGACAACCATGTCCTATGGCTGCACAGTAGATAGCCATGTCCTACGGCTGCACAGTGGACAGCCAAGTCCTATGGCTGCACTGTAGACAGCCATGTCCTATGGCTGCGCAGTAGAGAGCCATCTCCTACGGCTGCACATTAGACAGCCAAGTCCTACGGCTGCACAGTAGACAGCCATGTCTTGTGGCAGCACAGTAGACAGCCATGTCCTGTGGCTGCACAGTAGACAGCCATGTCCTAACGCTGTACTGTAGACAGCCATGTCCTATGGCTGCGCAGTAGAGAGCCATGTCCTACGGCTGCACAGTAGACAGCCATGTCCTACGGCTGCACAGAAGACAGCCATGTCCAGTGGCAGCACAGTAGATAGCCATGTCCTATGGCTGCACAGTGGACAGCCAAGTCCTACGGCTGCACTGTAGACAGCCATGTCCTAAGGCTGCACAGTAGACAGCCATGTCCTAAGGCTGCACAGTAGACAGCCATGTCCTATGATACAGTAGACAGCCAATTCCTATGGCTGCACAGTAGACAGCCATTTCCTAAGGCTGCACAGTAGATAGCCATGCCTAAGGCTGCAAAGTAGACAGTCATGTCTAAGGCTGCACAGTAGACAGCCATGTCCCATGGCTGCACAGTGAACAGCCATGTCAAAGGCTGCACTGTAGATAGTCATGTTATATTGCTGCACAGTAGACAGCCATGTCCTATGACTGTACAGTAGATATTCATGTCCTATGGCTGCCCAGTAGATAGCCATGTCCTGTGGCTGCACAGTAGATAGCCATGTCCAATGGCTGCACAGTAGACAGCCATGTCCTGTGGCTGCACAGAAGATTGCCATATCCTGTGGCTGCACAGTAGACAGCCATGTCCTGTGGCTGCACAGTAGACAGCCATGTCCTATGGCTGCACAGTAGACAGCCATGTCAAAGGCTGCACAGTAGACAGCCGTGTCCTACAGCTGCACAGTAGACATCCATGTCCTGTGACCTCAGAGTAGATAGCCAGGTCCTGTGGCCGCAAAGTAGACAGCCATGTCCTGTGGCCGCAGAGTAGAAAGCCATGTCCTGTGGCCACACAGTACATAGCCATGTCTTGTGGCCGCACAGTAGATAGCCATGTTCTGCTTCTGCACTGTGGATAGCAATGTCCTGTGGCTGCACAGTAGATAGCCATGTCCTGTTTCTGCACAGTAGACAGCCATGTCCTGTTTCTGCACAGTGGACAGCCACATCCTGTAGTTGCCCAGTAGACAGTCATGTCCTGAGGCTGCACAGTGGATAGCCTTTCCTGTGGCACACAGTAGACAGCCATGTCCTGTGGCTGCACAGTGGATAGCCATGACCTGTGGCTGCACAGTAGATAGCCATGCCTAAGTATTCACAATAGATAACCATGTCCTATGGCTGCAAGTAGATAGCCTTGTCCTGTGGCTGCACAGTAGACAGCCATGTCCTGTGGTTGCACAGTAGATAGCCATGACCTGTGGCTGCACATTAGATAGCCATGTCCTGTTGCTGCACAGAGGATAGCCATGTTCTATCTCTGCACAGTAGATAGCCATGTCATGTGACTTCAAAGTAGACAGCCATGTCCTACAACTGTACAGTAGACAGCCATGTCATGTGGCTGCACAGTAGACAGCCATCTCCTACAGCTGAACACTAGACAGCCATGTCTTATGGCTGCACAGTAGACAGCCATGTCCTACGACTATGGCTGCACAGTAGACAGACATGTCCTGTAGCTGTACAGTTGACAGCCATGTCCTAAGGCTGCACAGTAGACAGCCATGTCCTGTGGCTGCACAGTAGACAGCCATGACCTATGGCTGCAGAGTAGAATAGCAATGTCCTGTGGCTGCACAGTAGACAGCCATGTCCTATCGCTGTTAAGTAGACAGCCATCTCCTATGGCTGCACAGTAAACAGCCATGACCTATGGCTGCACAGTAGACAGCCATCTCCTATGGCTGCACAGTAAACTGCCATGGCCTATGGCTGCACAGTAGACAGCCATCTCCTATGGCTGCACAGTAGACTGCCATGTCCTATGGCTGCACAGTGGACAGCCATGTCCTATGGCTGCACAGTAGACTGCCATGTCCTATGGCTGCATAGTGGCCAGCCATTTCCTACGGCTGCACAGTAGCCAGCCATGTCCTACGGCTGCACAGTGGACAGCCATGTCCTACGGCTGCACAGTAGATAGCCATGTCCTACAGCTGCACACTGGACAGCCAAGTCCTACGGCTGTACTGTAGACAGCCATGTCCTACGGCTGCGCAGTATTCAGCCATGTCCTACTGCTGCACAGTAGACAGCCATGTCCTATGGCTGCACAGTAGACAGCCACATCCTGTGGCTGCACAGTAGATAGCCATGTCTACGGCTGCACAGTGGACAGCCAAGTCCTACCGGCAGCACTGTAGACAACCATGTCCTATGGCTGCACTGTAGAGAGCCATGTCCTACGACTGCACAGTAGACAGCCAAGTCCTACGGCTGCACAGTAGACAGCCATGTCTTGTGGCAGCACAGTAGTCAGCCATGTCCTGCGGCTGCACAGTAGACAGCCATGTCCCATGGCTACACAGTAGACAGCCAATTCCTATGGCTGCACAGTAGACAGCCATTTACTAAGGCTGCACAGTAGATAGCCGTGCCTAATGCTGCAAAGTAGACAGTCATGTCTAAGGCTGCAAAGTAGACAGCCATGTCCTATGGCTGCACAGTAGACAGCCATGTCCTATGACTGTACAGTAGATATTCATGTCCTATGGCTGCCCAGTACATAGCCATGTCCTGTGGCAGCACAGTAGATAGCCATGTCCTGTGGCTGTACAGTAGACAGACATGTCCTGTGGCTGCACAGTAGACAGCCATGTCCTGTGGCTGCACAGTAGACAGCCATGTCCTATGGCTGCACAGTAGACAGCCATGTCAATGGCTGCACAGTAGACAGCCGTGTCCTGTGGCCGCACAGTAGACAGCCATGTCCTGTGGCCGCACAGTAGATAGCCAAGTCCTGTTTCCGCATAGTAGATAACCATGTCCTGTGGCTGCACAGTAGATAGATATGTCCTGGTTCTGCACTGTATCTAGCCATATCCTGTGGCCACACAGTAGATAGCCATGTCCTGTTTCTGCACAGTAGACATCCATGTCCAGTTGCTGCACAGTGCATAGCCACATCCTGTGGCCGCACAGAAGTCAGCCATGTCCTGTGGCTGCACAGTGGATAGCCTCATTCTGTGGCCTCACAGTAGTCAGCCACATCCTGTTGCTGACCAGAGGATAGCCACATCCTGTGGCCACACAGTAGACTGCCATGTCCTATGGCTGCAGAGTAGATAGCCATACCTAAGGCTGCACAGTAGATAGTCTTGTCCTATGGCTGCACAGTAGATAGCCTTGTCCTGTGGCTGCACAGTAGATAGCCATGTCCTGAGGCTGCACAGTAGATAGCCATGACCTTTGGCTGCACAGTAGATAGCCATGTCCTGTGGCTGCACAGTGGTTTGCCGTGTTCTATGGCTGCACAGTTGATAGCCATGTCCTGTGGCTGCACAGTAGACAGCCATGTCCTATGGCTGTACAGTAGACAGCCATGTCATGTGGCTGCATAGTAGACAACCATCTCCTACAGCTGAACGGTAGACAGCCATATCTTATGGCCGCACAGTAGGCAGCCATGTCCTACGACTATGGCTGCACAGCAGACAGCCATGTCCTATAGCTGCACAGCTGATAGCCATGTCCTATGGCTGCACAGTAGACAGCCATGTCCTGTGGCTGCACAGCAGACAGCCATGAGCTATGGCTGCACAGTAGACTGCCATGTCCTATGGCTGCACAGTAGACTGCCATGTCCTATGGCTGCACAGTAGACAGCCATCTCCTATGGCTGCACAGTAGACAGCCATGTCCTATGGCTGCTCAGTAGACAGCCATCTCCTATGGCTGCACAGTGGACTGCCATGCCCTATGGCTGCACAGCAGACAGCCATCTCCTATGGCTGCACAGTAGACTGCCATGTCCTATTGCTGCACAGCAGAGTGCCATGTCCTATGGCTGCACAGTGGACAGCCATGTCCTACGGCTGCACAGTAGTTAGCCATGTTCTATGGCTGCACAGTAGCTAGCCATGTCCCATGGCTGCACAGTAGACAGCCATGTACTACGGCTGCACAGTAGACAGCCTTGTCCTATGGCTACACAGTAGACAGCCAATTCCTATGGATGCACAGTAGACAGCCAATTCCTATGGCTGCACAGTAGACAGCCATTTCCTAAGGCTGCAAAGTAGATAGCCATGCATAGGGCTGCAAAGTAGACAGCCATGTCTAAGGCTGCACAGTAGACAGCCATGTCTAAGGCTGCACAGTAGACAGCCATGTCCTATGGCTGCACAGTAGACAGCCATGTCAAAGTCTGCACTGTAGATTGCCATGTCGTATGGCTGCACAGCAGATAGCCATGTCCTATGACTGTACAGTAGATAGCCATGTCCTATGGCTGCCCAGTAGATAGCCATGTCTAGTGGCTGCACAGTAGATAGCTATGTCCTATGGCTGCACAGTAGATAGCCATGTCCTGTGGCTGCACAGTAGATTTCCATGTCCTATGGCTGCACAGTAGACAGCCATGTCCTGTGGCAGCACAGTAGATTTCCATGTCCTATGGCTGCACAGTAAATAGCCATGTCATACGGCTGCACAGTAGACAGCCATGTCCTATGGCTGCACAGTAGACAGCCATGTCCTATGGCTGCACAGTAGATAGCCATGTCCTATGGCTGCACAGTTAATAGACATTTCTAAGGCTGCACTGTAGCCAGCCATGTCCTATGGCTGCACAGTAGACAGCCATGTCTAAGGCTGCACAGTAAATACCCATGTCCTATGGCCGCGCAGTAGACAGCCATGGCTAAGGCTGCACAGTAGATAGCCATGTGACCCTTGTCCTATGGCTGCAGAGTAGATAGCCATGTCCTATGGCCGTGCAGTAGATAGCCATGTCCTATGGCTGCATCGTAGACAGCCATGTTCTATGGCTGCAAAGTAGATAGCCTTGTCTAAGGCTGCACAGTAGATAGCCATGTCCTATGGCTGCACAGTAGATAGCCTTGCCTAAGGCTGCACAGTAGATAACCATGTCCTATGGCTGCACAGTAGATAACCATGTTCTATGGCTGCACAGCAGATAGCCGTGTCCTGAGACTGCACAGCAGATAGCCATGTCCTGTGGCTGCACAGCTGATAGCCACGTTCTACGGCTGCACAGTAGATAGCCATGTCCTGTGGCTGCACAGTAGACAGCCATGTCCTATGCCTGCACAGTAGACAGCCATGTCATATGGCTGCACAGTAGACAGCCATGTCCTACGTCTGTACAGTAGACAGTCATGTCTTATGGCTGCACAGTAGACAGCCATGTCCTGCGACTATGGCTGTACAGTAGACAGCCATGTCCTGTGGCTGCACAGTAGACTGTCATGTCCTGTGGCTGCAGAGTAGACAGCCATGTCCTGTGGCTGCAGAGTAGACAGCCATGTCCTGTGGCTGCACAGTAGACAGCCATGTCCTATGGCTGCACAGTAGACAGCCATCTCCTATGGCTGCACAGTAGACTGCAATGTCCTATCGCTGCACAGTAGACAGCCATCTCCTATGGCTGCACTGCAGACTGCCATGTCCTATGGCTGCACAGTGGACAGCCATCACCTATGGCTGCACAGTAGACTGCCGTGTCCTATGGCTGAACAGTGGACAGCCATCTCCTATGGCTGCACTGTAGACTGCCGTGTCCTATTGCTGCACAGTTTACATACGTGTCCTATGGCTGCACAGTAGACTGCCGTGTCCTATGGCTTCACAGTGGTCAGCCGTGTCCTATGGCTTCACAGTGGACAGCCATGTCCTATGGCTGCACAGTTGACTGCCGTGTCCTGTGGCTGCACAGTAGACAGCCATGCCCTATGGCTGCACAGTAGACAGCCATGTCCTGTGGCAGCACAGTAGACAGCCATGTCCTATGACTGCAGAGTAGACAGCCATCTACTGGGGCTGCACAGTAGACAGCCTTGACCAATGGCTGCACAGTAGACAGTCATCTCCTATGGCTGCACAGTAGACAGCCATGTCCTATGGCTGCACAGTAGACAGCCATGTCCTATGGCTGCACAGTAGACATCCATCTACTAGGGCTGCACAGTAGACAGCCATGTCCTATGGCTGCACAGTAGACAGCCATGTCCAATGGCTGCACAGTAGACAGCCATCTCCTATGGCTGCACATTAGACTGCTATGTCCTATGGCTGCACAGTAGACAGCCATCTCATATGGCTGCACAGTTGACTGCCATGTCATAAGGCTGTACAGTAGACAGCCATGTCATGTGGCTGCACAGTAGACAGCCATCTCCTACGGCTGAACACTAAACAGCCATGTCTTATGGCTGCACAGTAGACAGCCATGTACTATGACTATGGGTGCACAGTAGACAGACATGTCCTGTAGCTGCACAGTTGAAAGCCAGTCCTATGGCTGCACATCAGTCAGCCATGTCCTGTGGCTGCACAGTAGACAGCCATGTCCAATGGCTGCACTGTAGACAGCCATCTCCTATGGCTGCACATTAGACTGCCATGTCCTATGGCTGCACAGTAGACAGCCATCTCCTATGGCTGCACAGTAGACTGCCATGTCCTATGGCTGCACACTAGAGTGCCATATCCTACGGTTGCACAGTGGACAGCCATGTCCTATGGCTGCACAGTAGCCAGCCATGTCCAATGGCTGCACAGTGGACAGCCATGTCCTACGGCTGCACAGTAGATAGCCATGTCCTATGGCTGCCCAGTTGACAGCCAAGTCCTAAGGCTGCACTGTAGACAGCCATGTCCTACAGCTGTGCAGTAGACAGCCATATCCTATGGCTGCACAGTAGACAGCCATGCCCTACAGCTACACTGTAGACAGCCATGCCCTACAGCTGCACAGTAGACAGCCATGTCCTGAGGCAGCAAAGTAGACAGCCATGTCCTGTGGCTGCACAGTAGACAGCCATGTCCTATGGCTGCTCAGTAGACAGCCATGTCCTGTGGCTGCATAGTAGACAGCCATCTCCTATGGCTGCACAGTAGACTGCCATGTCCTAATGCTGCACAGTAGATAGCCATGCCTAAGGCTGCAAAGTAGACAGCCATGTCTATACTCTGCACAATAGACAACCATGTCCTATGGCTGCACAGTAGACAGCCATGTCCTATGGCTGCACAGTAGATAGCCATGTCTTCTGGCTGCACAATGGATAGCCATGTTCTACCGCTGCACTGTAGATAGCCATGTCCTGTGGCTGCACAGTAGGCAGGCATGTCCTACGGCTGTACAGTAGACAGTCATGTCATCTGGCTGCACAGTAGACAGCCATCTCCTACGGCTGTACAGTAGTCAGCCATGTCTTATGGCTGCACACTAGACAGCCATGTCCTATGACTATGGCTGCACAGTAGGCAGCCGTGTCCTGTGGCTGCACAGTTTACAGCCATGTCCTATGGCTGCACAGTAGACAGCCATGTCCTGTGGCTGCACAGTAGACAGCCATGTACTATGGCTGCAGAGTAGACAGCCATCTTCTGGGGCTGCACAGTAGACAGCCATGACCAATGGCTGCACAATAGACAGCCATCTCCTATGGCTGCACATTAGACTGCCATGTCCTATGGCTGTACAGTAGACAGCCATTTCCTATGGCTGCACAGTAGACTGCCATGTCCTACAGCTGCACAGTAGACAGCCATGTCCTATGTCTGCACAGTAGACAGCCATGTCCTATGGCTGCACAGTAGACAGCCATGTCCTATGGCTGCACAGTAGACAGTCATCTACTAGGGCTGCACAGTAGACAGCCATGTCCAATGGTTCCACAGTAGACAGCCATCTCCTATGGCTGCCCATTAGACTGCCATGTCCTATGGCTGCACAGTAGACAGCCATGTCCAATGGTTCCACAGTAGACAGCCATCTCCTATTGCTGCCCATTAGACTGCCATGTCCTATGGCTGCACAGTAGACAGCCATCTCCTATGGCTGCACAGTAGACTGCCATGTCATGTGGCTGCACAGTAGACAGCCATCTCCTACGGCTGAACACTAGACAACCATGTCTTACGACTATGGCTGCACAGTAGACAGCCATGTCCTACGACTATGGCTGCACAGTAGACAGACATGTCCTGTAGCTGCACAGTTGACAGCCATGTCCTATGGCTATACAGTAGACAGCCATGTCCTGTGGCTGCACAGTAGACAGCCATGTCCAATGCCTGCACAGTAGACAGCCATCTCCTATGGCTGCACATTAGACTGCCATGTCCTATGGCTGCACAGTAGACAGCCATCTCCTATGGCTGCACAGTAGACTGCCATGTCCTATGGCTGCACACTAGACTGCCATGTACTATGGCTGCACAGTGGACAGCCATGTCCTATGGCTGCACAGTAGCCAGCCATGTCCAATGGCTGCACAGTGGACAGCCATGTCCTACGGCTGCACAGTAGTTAGCCATGTCCTATGGCTGCCCAGTTGACCGCCAAGTCCTAAGGCTGCACTTTAGACAGCCATGTCCCACAGCTGCGCAGTAGAGAGCCATGTCCTACGGCTGCAGAGTAGACAGCCATGCCCTACGGCTGCACACTAGACAGCGATGCCCTATGGCTGCACAGTAGACAGCCATGTATTGAGGCATCACAGTAGACAGCCATGTCCTGCGGCTGTGCAGTAGACAGCCATGTCCTACGGCTGCTCAATAGACAGCCATATCCTTTGGCTGCACAGTAGACAGCCAAGTCCTATAGCTGCACAGTAGACAGCCATGTCCTAATGCTGCACAGTAGATAGCCATGCCTAAGGCTGCAAAGTAGACAGCCATGTCTATACACTGCACAATAGACAACCATGTCCTATGGCTGCACAGTAGACAGCCGTGTCCTATGGCTGCACAGTAGACAGCCATGTCAAAGGCTGCACAGTAGACATCCATGACCTATAGCTGCACAGTAGACAGGCATGTCCTGTGTCCGTAGGGTAGAAAGCGATGACCTGTGGCCGCACAGTAGACAGCCATGCCCTGTGGTCACAGAGTAGATAGCCATGTCCTGTGGCCGCACAGTAGATAGCCATGTCCTGCTTCTGCACTGTGGATAGCAATGTCCTGTGGCCGCACAGTAGATAGCCATGTCCTGTTTTTGCACAGTAGACAGCCATGTCCTGTTGCTGCACAGTGGATAGCCACATCCTGTGGTCGCATAGTAGACAGTCATGTCCTGTGGCTGCTCAGTGGATAGCCTCGTCCTGTGGCCACACAGTAGGCAGCCATGTCCTGTGGCTGCACAGTGAATAACCATGACCTGTGGATGCACAGTAGATAGCCATGCCTAAGGCTGCACAATAGATAACCATGTCCTATGGCTGCACAGTAGATAGCCCTGTCCTGTGGCTGCACAGTAGACAGCTATTTCCTGTTGCTGCACAGTGGATAGCCACATCCTGTGGTCGCACAGTAGAAAGTCATGTCCTGTGGCTGCACAGTGGATAGCCTCGTCCTGTGGCCACACAGTAGACAGCCATGTCCTGTGGCTGCACAGTGGATAGCCATGACTTGTGGATGCACAGTAGATAGCCATGCCTAAGGCTGCACAATAGATAACCATGTTCTATGGCTGGACAGTAGATAGCCTTGTCCTGTGGCTGCACAGTAGACAGCCATGTCCTGTGGTTGCACAGTAGATAGCCATGACCTGTGGCTGCACAGTAGATAGCCATGTTCTGTGGCTGCACAGAGGATAGCCATGTTCTATGGCTGCACAGTAGATAGCCATGTTCTGTGGCTGCAAAGTAGACAGCCATGTCCTATGGCTGTACAGTAGACAGTCATGTTATGTGGCTGCACAGTAGACAGCCATCTCCTACGGCTGAACACTAGACAGCCATGTCTTATGGCTGCACAGTAGACAGCCACGTCCTTTGACTATGGCTGCACAGTAGAAAGACAAGTCCTGTAGCTGCACAGTTGACAGCCATGTCCTATGGCTGCACAGGAGACAGCCATGTTCTGTGGCTGCACAGTAGACAGCCATGTCCTATGGCTGTACAGTAGACAGCCATGTCCTATGGCTGCACAGTAGACAGCCATCTCCTATGGCTGCACAGTAAACTGCCATGGCCTATGGCTGCACAGTAGACAGCCATCTCCAATGCTGCACAGTAGACTGACATGTCCTATGGCTGCACAGTGGACAGCCATGTCCTATGGCTGCACAGTAGACTGCCATGTCATATGGCTGCATAGTGGCCAGCCATGCCCTACGGCTGCACAGTAGCCAGCCATGTCCTATGGCTGCACAGTGGACAGCCATGTCCTACGGCTGCACAGTAGATAACCATGTCCTACGGCTGCACACTGACAGCCAAGTCCTACGGCTGTACTGTAGACAGCCATGTTCTACGGCTGCGCAGTAGAGAGCCATGTCCTATGGCTGCACAGTAGACAGCCATGTCCTACATCTGCACAGAAGACAGCCATGTCCTGTGGCTGCACAGTAGATAGCCATGTCCTACGGCTGCACAGTGGACAGCCAAGTCCTACGGCTGCAGTGTTGACAGCCATGTCCTGTGGCTGCGCAGTAGAGAGCCATGTCCTACGGCTGCACAGTAGACAGCCAAGTCCTACGGCTGCACAGTAGACTGCCATGTCTTGTGGCAGCACAGTAGACAGCCATGTCCTGCGGCTGCACAGTAGACAGCCATGTCCTAAGGCTGCACAGTAGACAGCCATGTCCTATGGCTACACAGTAGACAACCAATTCCTATGGCTGCACAGTAGACAGCAATTTCCTAAGGCTGCACAGTAGATAGCCATGCCTAAGGCTGCAAAGTAGACAGTCATGTCTAAGGCTGCACAGTAGACAGCCATGTCCCATGGCTGCACAGTAGACAGCCATGTCAAAGGCTGCACTGTAGATAGTCATGTCGTATTGCTGCACAGTAGACAGCCATGTCCTATGACTGTACAGTAGATATTCATGTCCTATGGCTGCCCAGTAGATTACCATGTCCTGTGGCTGCACAGTAGATAGCCATGTCCTGTGGCTGCACAGAAGATTGCCATGTCCTGTGGCTGCACAGTAGACAGCCATGTCCTGTGGCTGCACAGTAGACAGCCATGTCCTATGGCTGCACAGTAGACAGCCATGTCAAAGGCTGCACAGTAGACAGCCGTGTCCTACAGCTGCACAGTAGACATCCATGTCCTGTGGCCTCATAGTAGACAGCCATGTCCTGTGGCCGCAGAGTAGATAGCCATGTCCTGTGGCCACACAGTAGATAGCCATGTCCTGTGGACGCACAGTAGATAGCCATGTCCTGCTTCTGCACTGTGGATAGCAATGTCCTGTGGCTGCACAGTAGATAGCCATGTCCTGTTTCTGCACAGTAGACAGCCATGTCCTGTTGCTGCACAGTGGACAGCCACATCCTGTAGTCGCAAAGTAGACAGTCATGTCCTGTGGCTGCACAATGGATAGCCTTGTCCTGTGGCCACACAGTAGACAGCCATGTCCTGTGGCTGCACAGTGGATAGCCATGACCTGTGGCTGCACAGTAGATAGCCATGCCTAAGTCTTCACAATAGATAACCATGTCCTATGGCTGCACAGTAGATAGCCTTGTCCTGTGGCTGCACAGTATACAGCCATGTCCTGTGGTTTCACAGTAGATAGCCGTGACCTGTGGCTGCACAGTAAATAGCCATGTCCTGTGGCTGCACAGAGGATAGCCATGTTCTATGGCTGCACAGTAGATAGCCATGTCATGTGACTTCAAAGTAGACAGCCATGTCCTACAACTGTACAGTAGACAGCCATGTCATGTGGCTGCACAGTAGACAGCCATCTCCTACAGCTGAACACTAGACAGCCATGTCTTATGGCTGCCCAGTAGACAGCCATGTCCTACGACTATGGCTGCACAGTACACAAACATGTCCTATGGCTGCACAGTAGACAGCCATGTCCTGTGGCTGCACAGTAGACAGCCATGACCTATGGCTGCACAGTAGATAGCAATGTCCTGTGGCTGCACAGTAGACAGCCATGTCCTATGGCTGTACAGTAGACAGCCATCTCCTATGGCTGCACATTAAACAGCCATGTCCTATGGCTGCACAGTAGACAGCCATCTCCTATGGCTGCACAGTAAACTGCCATGGCCTATGTCTGCACAGTCGACAGCCATCTCCTATGGCTGCACAGTAGACTGCCATGTCCTATGGCTGCACAGTGGACAGCCATGTCCTATGGCTGCACAGTAGACTGCCATGTCATATGGCTGCATAGTGGCCAGCCATGTCCTACGTCTGCACAGTAGCTAGCCATGTCCTACGGCTGCACACTGGACAGCCAAGTCCTACGGCTGTACTGTAGACAGCCATGTCCTACGGCTGCGCAGTAGACAGCCATGTCCTATGGCTGCACAGTAGACAGCCACATCCTGTGGCTGCACAGTAGATAGCCATGTCCTACGGCTGCACAGTGGACAGCCAAGTCCTACGTCTGCACTGTAGACAGCCATGTCCTATGGCTGCGCTGTAGAGAGCCATGTCTACGGCTGCACAGTAGACAGCCAAGTCCTATGGCTGCACAGTAGACAGCCATGTCTTGTGGCAGCACAGTAGACTGCCATGTCCTAAGGCTGCACAGTAGACAGCCATGTCCTATGGCTGCACAGTAGACAGCCAATTCCTATGACTGCACAGTAGACAGCCATTTTCTAAGGCTGCACAGTAGATAGCCATGCCTAATGCTGCAAAGTAGACAGTCATGTCTAAGGCTGCAAAGTAGACAGCCATGTCCTATGGCTGCACAGTAGACAGCCATGTGAAAGGCTGCACTGTAGATAGCCATGTCATATTGCTGCACAGTAGACAGCCATGTCCTATGACTGTACAGTAGATATTCATGTCCTATGGCTGCCCAGTAGATAGCCATGTCCTGTGGCAGCACAGTAGATAGCCATGTCCTGTGGCTGCACAGTAGACAGCCAGGTCCTGTGGCTGCACAGTAGACAGCCATGTCCTGTGGCTGCACAGTAGACAGCCATGTCCTATGGCTGCACAGTAGACAGCCATTTCAATGGCTGCAAAGTAGACAGCCGTGTCCTGTGGCCGCACAGTAGACAGCCATGTCCTGTGGCTGCAGAGTAGATAGCCATGTCCTGTTCTTGCACAGTAGATAACCATGTCCTGTGGCTGCACAGTAGATAGATATGTCCTGGTTCTGCACTGTAGATAGCCATATCCTGTGGCCACACAGTAGATAGCCATGTCCTGTTTCTGCACAGTAGACATCCATGTCCTGTTGCTGCACAGTGCATAGCCACATCCTGTGGCCACACAGTAGACAGCCATGTCCTGTGGCTGCACAGTGGATAGCCTCGTTCTGTGGCCACACAGTAGACAGCCATGTCCTGTGGCTGCACAGTGGATAGCCACATCCTGTGGCCACACAGTAGACTGCCATGTCCTATGGCCGCAAAGTAGATAGCCATGTCTTAGGCTGCACAGTAGATAGCCATGCCTAAGGCTGCACAATAGATAACCATGTCCTATGGCTGCACAGTAGATAGCCTTGTCCTGTGGCTGCACAGTAGACAGCCATGTCCTGTGGCTGCACAGTAGATAGCCATGACCTTTGGCTGCACAGTAGATAGCCATGTCCTGTGGCTGCACAGTGGATTGCCATGTTCTATGGCTGCACAGTAGATAGCCATGTCCTGTGGCTGTACAGTAGACAGCCATGTCATGTGGCTGCATAGTAGACAACCATCTCCTATGGCTGAACAGTAGACAGCCATGTCTTATTGCCACACAGTAGGCAGCCATGTCCTACGACTATGGCTGCACAGTATACAGCCATGTCCTATAGCTGCACAGTTGACAGCCATGTCCTATGGCTGCACAGTAGACAGCCATGTCCTGTGGCTGCACAGTAGACAGCCATGAGCTATGGCTGCACAGTAGACTGCCTTGTCCTATGGCTGCACAGTAGAAAGCCATCTCCTATGGCTGCACAGTAGACAGCCATGTCCTATGGCTGCACAGTAGACAGCCATCTCCTATGGCTGCACAGTCGACTGCCATGCCCTATGGCTGCACAGTAGACAGCCATCTCCTATGGCTGCACAGTAGACTGCCATGTCCTATTGCTGCACAGTAGACTGCCATGTCCTATGGCTGCACAGTGGACAGCCATGTCCTACAGCTGTACAATAGCTAGCCATGTCCTATGGCTGCACAGTAGCTAGCCATGTCCTATAGCTGCACAGTAGACAGACATGTCCTACGACTGCACAGTAGACAGCCATGTCTTGTGGCAGCACAGTAGACAAGCCATGTCCTGCGGCTTCACAGTAGACAGCCATGTCCTACGGCTGCACAGTAGACAGCCTTGTCCTATGGCTACACAGTAGACAGCCAATTCCTATGGCTGCACAGTAGACAGCCATTTCCTAATGCTGCAAAGTAGATAGCCATGCCTAGGGCTGCACAGTAGACAGCCATGTCTAAGGCTGCACAGTAGACAGCCATTTCTAAGGCTGCACAGTAGACAGCCATGTCCTATGGCTGCACAGTAGACAGCCATGTCAAAGGCTGCACTGTAGATAGCCATGTCGTATGGCTGCACAGTTGACAGCCATGTACTATGACTGTACAGTAGATAGCCATGTCCTATGGCTGCCCAGTAGATAGCCATGTCCTGTGACTGCACAGTAGATAGCCATGTCCTATGGCTGCACAGTAGACAGCCATGTCCTGTGGCTGCACAGTAGATTTCCATGTCCTATGGCTGCACAGTAGACAGCCATGTCCTGTGGCAGCACAGTAGATTTCCATGTCCTATGGCTGCACAGTAGATAACCGTGTCCTACGGCTGCACAGTAGACAGCCATGTCCTATGGCTGCACAGTAGACAGCCATGTTCTATGGCTGCACAGTAGATAGCCATGTCCTATGGCTGCACAGTAGACAGCCATGTCTAAGGCTGCACAGTAGATAGCCATGTCCTATGGCTGTGCATTAGACAGCCATGGCTAAGGCTGCACAGTAGATAGCCATGTGACCCATGTCCTATGGCTGCACAGTAGATAGCCATGTCCTATGGCTGCACTGTAGACAGCCATGCTCTATGGCTGCAGAGTAGATAGCCTTGTCTAAGGCTGCACAGTAGATAGCCATGTCCTATGGCTGCACGGTAGATAGCCTTGCCTAAGGCTGCACAGTAGATAACCATGTCCTATGGCTGCACAGTAGATAGCCATGTCCTGTGGCTGCACAGTTGATAACCATGTCCTGTGGCTGCACAGTAGATAGCCATGTCCTGTGGCTGCAAGGTAGATAACCATGTCCTGTGGCTGCACAGCAGATAGCCATGTCCTGAGGCTGCACAGCAGATAGCCATGTCCTCTGACTGCACAGCTGGTAGCCACGTTCTACGGCTGCACAGTAGATAGCCATGTCCTGTGGCTGCACAGTAGACAGCCATGTCCTACGCCTGCACAGTAGACAGCCATGTCGTATGGCTGTACAGTAGACAGCCATGTCCTACGGCTGTACAGTAGACAGTCATGTCTTATGGCTGCACAGTAGACAGCCATGTCCTGCGACTATGGCTGTACAGTAGACAGCCATGACCTGTGGCTGCACAGTAGACTGCCATGTCCTGTGGCTGCAGAGTAGACAGCCATGTCCTATGGCTGCACAGTAGACAGCCATGTCCTATGGCTGCACAGTAGACAGCCATCTCCTGTGGCTGCACAGTAGACTGCAATGTCCTATCACTGCACAGTAGACAGCCATCTCCTATTGCTGCACTGTAGACTGCCATGTCCTATGGCTGCACAGTGGACAGCCATCACCTATGGCTGCACAGTAGACTGCCGTGTCCTATGGCTGCACAGTTTACAGCCGTGTCCTATGGCTGCACAGTAGACTGCTGTGTCCTATGGCTTCACAGTGGACAGCCATGTCCTATGGCTGCACAGTTGACTGCCGTGTCCTGTGGCTGCACAGTAGACTGCCGTGTCCTATGGCTGCACAGTAGACTGCCGTGTCCTACGGCTGCACTGTGGACAGCCATGTCCTGTGGCTGCACAGTAGACTGCTGTGTTCTATGGCTGCAAGTGGGCAGCCGTGTCCTACGGCTGCACAGGGGATAGCCATGTCCTCCAGCTGCACAGTAGACAGCCATGTCCTATGACTATGGCTGCACAGTAGACAGCCATGTCCTATGGCTGCACAGTGGACAGCCGTGTCTTATGGCTGCTCAGTGGACAGCCGTGTCCTATGTCTGCACAGTGGACTGCCATGTCCTATGGCTGTTCAGTGGACAGCCATGTCCTATGGCTGCTCAGTGGACTGCCATGTCCTATGGCTGCGCAGTGGACAGCCGTGTCCTATGGCTGCGCAGTGGACAGCCATGTCCTACAGCTGTGCAGTGGACAGCCGTGTCCTACGGCTGTGCAGTGGACAGCCGTGTCCTATGGCTGCGCAATGGACAGCTGTGTCCTATGGCTGCATAATGGACAGCCATGTCCTACGGCTGCTCAGGGGACAGCCGTGTCCTACGGCTGCGCAGGGGATAGCCATGTCATTCAGTGTGTAGGGACAGCCGTGTCCCACGGCTGCATAGGGGACAGCCGTGTCCCACGGCTGCACAGGGGACAGCAGTGTCCCACAGCTGCGCAGGGGACAGCCGTGTCCCACGGCTGTGCAGGGGACAGCCGTGTCCCATGGCTGCACTGGGGACAGCCGTGTCCCACGCCTGCCCAGTAGACAGCCATGTCCTATGGCTGCACATTAGACAGCCATGTCTTATGGCTGCACAGTGGCTGCACAGTAGACAGCCCTGTCTTATGACTGCACAGTAGATAGCCATCTCCTATGGCTGCACAGTAGATAGCCTTGTCCTATGGCTGCACAGTATATAGCCATGTCCTATGACTGCACAGTAGATAGCCTTGTCCTATGGCTGCACAGTAGATAGTCATGTCCTATGGCTGCACAGTAGATAGCCATATGGCTGCACAGTAGATAGCCATGTCCTTTGGCTGCACAGTATATAGCCATGTCCTATGGATGCACGGTAGATAGCCATGTCAGATGGCTGCACTGTAGATAGCCATTTCCGATGGCTGCACAGTAGATAGCCATGTCTGATGGCTGCACAGTAAATAGTCATGTCCCCTAGCTGCACAGTATATAGCCATGTCCTGTGGCTGCACAGTACATGATGACAGGACTAGGAGATGAAACATCTCCAAAAGATGCATAATGCAAGAACCCCGACTAAGGTATACTAATAGCCCTACATCAGTAGCCAGCTACTGCCAACCACATATGACCCATCTAGTAAAGAAAGACACGTACAGAGCATGCCGCTGCCCAATGTTTAGCAGAAGGCAGCACAGTTCAGTATGCTTACATTGGTAAGAGGGGCACCACATTCTCTACTGGGTACAAGAAAGACCATTGGAAATGTAAGTGACAGGTCTCTTGGATATGCCACTCTGAGCACACCAACACACAATAACAAAAATTACTGAAACAGGCAGTCACATAACATAGGATAGTACCGTTATACCCATATTATTTTTTTTTAGTTGTTTAACCAGGAATAGCACACTAAGCTGAAAGCTTTTTTGCTGGAGTGACCTGGGAGCACAGGGAAGTTAATTTATTAAGTTAGCATAATATTACATGCGTAATTGCCAAACCATGATAGAAAGATTGTACTATTGTACATTACACATTACACGTGCAGTCCCAGCTATGTCGCTTATCAATTACAAATGTCCAAATCTTTCTTCTACATAAATAGGATAATCCAAATCTCCCCAGATTCCATCTCATAGATGTCCTACTGTTAATTGGTTTTTGTATCACCATACCAAAGCTGACCTCATTGTTCCCTAAAACTGGATCAGCCGTAGGGTCTGTGCCAAGGCATGGTATAAAAATAATATTTCTGCTGGGCACAAGTACTCCAGCTGACTCTGAATGGCAAGACTAAGTGCCCTCCCTCTGCAGAACAATAATGTCCACACAACCACTGTGATTCAAAAACATACAGAAGTACATATATCATAAATACAAGGCCCAATGAGCACACCCGTCCCACATTACTCTCAGAAAGCCCATGCAGCGCTGCTGGACAGATTTATTTCATGGCTACAGCAGTAAATGTCTGTTGTTATTTAACAAATGCATTACCTGATCTCTGCAGGTCCTGGGGCAGTTGCAGATGCATGGGGTTCACAATCGTAACCTGCCTTCCATGTCTGATCCATGGCATGGTGATGTGTGCTTCTCCCTTCAGTGTCAATGGCATCTGATGCAGTGTGGAAGTGTTCGGGATGTGCTTCAAGCCACCCAACAAGTTACACATTCATACTGCCAAGGAACAAGATGGAGCCGTCATTCCTAGACTGCTGTCCCTACACAGCTGGACAGTTGCTGGTAGTGACAGCTCTTGTGGCAAAAACATGCACATGCTAATCATATGTCAGTGCCTCGGTTGACTAACCTTATGTAACACATACTGCAAGCTCCACAAGTTCATCACTGCTGAATGCATATTGTATCTGTTGCAGTGTGAACTGGAGAAGCAAAGGTGAAAAAGACAGCCCTGATTATACAGACCTAGACTACAACTGATAGACCTTGATAAGGACTACTGTATCACCCATATGGGTTTTGACAATGCCACTGTGCAGGACATATGTGATCTCCTTGAGAAACACCTTAAGAGACCCACACATCATGCACATAGCCTAGACATCCAGGACCCACACATCACACACTTGCACTAGACATGCAGGATCCACACATTATGCACATACACTAGACATCCAGGACCCACATGTCACGCACATACACTAGACATGCAGGACCCACACATCATGCACATGCACTAGATATCCAGGACCCACACATCATGCACATGCACTAGATATCCAGGACCCGCACATCATGCACATGCACTAGACATCCGGAACCCACATCATGCACATGCACTAGACATGCAGGACCCACACATCATGCACATACACTAGACATGTAGAACCCACACATCATGCACATACACTAGACATCCAGGACCCACACATCATGCACATACACTAGACATGCAGGACCCACACATCATGCACATGCACTAGACATGCAGGACCCACACATCATGCACATGCACTAGACATGCAGAACCCACACATCACGTACATACACTAGACATGCAGGACCCACACATCATGCACATGCACTAGACATCCAGGACCCACACATCACACACATGCAATAGACATGCAGGACCCACACATCATGCACATGCACTAGACATGCAGGACCCACACATCACACACATACACTAGACATGCAGGACCCACACATCTTGCACATGCACTAGACATCCAGGAGCCACACATCACACACATGCACTAGACATGCAGGACCCACACATCATGCACATGCACTAGACATGCAGGACCACACATCACACACATACACTAGACATGCAGGACCCACACATCTTGCACATGCACTAGACATCCAGGACCCACACATCATGCACATGCACTATACATGCAGGACCCACACATCACGCACATGCACTAGACATGCAGGACCCACACATCATGCACATACACTAGACATGTAGGACCCACACATCATGCACATGCACTAGACATCTGGGACCCACACATCATGCACATACACTAGACATGCAGGACCCACACATCACACACATACACTAGACATGCAGGACCCACACATCACACACATGCACTAGACATCCAGGACCCACACATCATGCACATGCACTAGACATGCAGGATCCACTCATCACACACATGCACTAGACATGCAGGACCCACACATCATGCACATGCACTATACATGCAGGACCCACACATCATGCACATGCACTAGACATCCAGGACCCACACATCACACACATGCACTAGACATCCAGGACCCACACATCATGCACATGCACTAGACATGCAGGACCCACTCATCACACACATGCACTAGACATGCAGGACCAACTCATCATGCACATACACTAGACATCCAGCCTACTTTAGATGTAGGGCTTTAGGGATAGCTCGGGGGGGCCCGGTGGGATGTCTCCCAAGTGGCTGCTGGAGTATCTGGGATTCGGGTGGTGAAGTCAAGGAGATGCCCTGGGTCAAAAGGGGGGCTTGAATGGGGTCTACTTTGTCTGGTTCCCATACCCAAGGACTCCACCTTAGGGTGTGGGCAGATGGCTGGTCTGGCTGCTTCACCTCATTCTACTCAGGCTGTGATGTGCAATGCCAGATCGATGAGGAACAAGAAGGTTATAATGGTGGACTTGATATCCTCTGTTGATGTGGCTTGCATCATGGAGACCTGGCTGAATCAAAATGCCACCCCAATTTTATAGGTGGCAATGCCAGCCAGGTACTCCGTGATACACAGCCCGAGGAAGGATGGTAGTGGTGGTAGGGTGGTCATTTATTTTAAATCTAGTCTGAATCTCACAGTGCTGCCTATTGGTCCCATAAGGTCCTCTGAATGTGTGTCTGCCTGAGGGGGTGTGGGTGTGGGCTTTAGTATCCTCCTGCTCTATTGCCCCCCAGGTAGTGATGGGGATTTTTTGTACGAGGTCAAGGAGCTTGTCGTTGGCCTGGTGTTGGAGTCCCCCAGGTGGTTGATCATGGGGGATCTCAATGCCTGAGTCGACAGGGAGCTATCAAAATTTGGGATGGACCTTCTTGGGAGCATGGGGGCACTGAGCCTGACACAAAAGGTAATGACAGTGACACACTTGGGAGGCCACACATTGGATCTGTTTTTTTCTTCTGAGTTGGATATTATGAACCTTAGTGTAGATCCGGTGGTTTGGTTGGATCATAGCACCATGGGGTTCATGTTTAGGGCTCCCCCAGATGGTCCTTCCCCTATGGAGATGGCCCAGCACCGGTCGTTAAGGGGAGTATCCCCAAGGACCTTTTGGCAGTGCTGGACCTATCAGGTGTTGGGGCAGCTTGTGCAATTGGGTCGGAGGAGGCAATAGTGGCCTATAATGGGGCAGTTGGTGTGACCTTTGACTCAGCCACACCCTTGCATGTCAGACCCCTGTCTACTTGTCAGAGATCTCCCTGGTATGATGAGGATCTTCGAGGTTTAAAGTCTAGGAGACGGAGGTTAGAGAGGTGTTGCAGGAGATCTGGTCTGGTGGGGGACAAATTGGCCATGAGGTCACATTATATGGACTATTAGGGGGCACTCTTCCATAAAAAGGCAAAGTTTCCCAAACTTTCAAAAGGACACCACATGGAAATTAAACACACAACTTCTAAAAGAGGAACGATTAGTATCCCACATTAAGTCGCAAATCTCTTCCATTTTGGAGTTTAATACGGGTTCCACATGCAGAGAAGACCTGATCTGGTGCTCCTTTAAATGTTACATTAGGGGAGAATTCATCAAGCTAGCTTCCAAAAGGAAAAAACAGAGAGAGGCCAAAGTTACTTCGCTGTTGAATCAAATAAAGTTGGCTGAAAACAGTCTATCCTCTTCATCTTCCCAATCAGATCTGGAATCCCTTTTGAAGCTTAGGAATGAGTATGCTGATTGCTAAGAGAAAAAGCAGAATATGCCATCCTTAAAACCAAAGCTCGCTACTTAGACCAAGGGGAGAAGCCAGGTAGATTGTTAGCTCTTCGATTGAGGGAAGTAGAAAGTTCAAGACTGATTCCTGCACTGTATTCTCCAGATGGTTATATTAAAACCTCTCCTCGAGATATCTCCCAGGTTTTTGAAGCCTATTATAGGGACCTATTACAGTAAGGGTACCTCTCTGACTTCCCAATCTCATATTGAACATTTTCTGGAAAGCCTTAATCTCCCCTCTCTATAGGCCCAGCAGTGCATGATCTTGACCTCTCCTATTACTCTGGACAAAGTAGTGGAGGCAATCAAGGGGCTAGCTCCTGACAAATCCCCAGGTCCCGATGGTTTCCCTTCTAATTTCTACAAGGTCTTTTGTAAAGAGGTGGCTCGTCTTCTCTTGAAACTCTTTGATTATATGTTCACCTCAGATTTCCTGGACCCTACTCTGCTGGAAGACACGATAGTCCTGATCCTGAAACCAGACAAACCCCAGAATGAGCTGATTTCATTATTAAATTATGATATTAAAATCTTAACTAAAATCTTTTCTCTTAAAATTAAACAGGTTTGGTCTCATCTGTTGAGTCCTGAACAGGTGGGGTTTGTGCAAGGCAGATCTGCTGACCACTTGAGAGCCCTCTCACATATTTTCCAGACTGCCCAAGACTCCCAGATCCCAATGGCTTTAGTCTCATTAGACGCAGAAAAATCTTTTGACAGGGTGAACTGTGACATTCTTTGGGCTACTCTCAAAAAAATGGGTTTTCCAGAATCCTTCATTCAATGGATTTGGACAGTATATAAGGCAGCTACGGCTAGAATTTATTGCAATGGGGTCTTTTCTTCTCGATTCCCCCATTTACAGGCACTAGGCAAGGTTGTCCACCGTCTCCTTTTTTGTTTAACTTATATCTGGAACCCCTTCTAATTAGCATTAAGAACTCACCTCAGATCACAGGATGCCTAGTATACCAGCAATCTTTGACCCTTTCAGTCTATGCAGACGATATTTTTTTACATCTGGCCAATCCAGAAACCTCATTAACACATGAGTTACAAATTATTGAACAGTTCGGACAAATGGCTAACTATAAGTTAAACTTATCCAAATCAATCATATTTCCATTAAATGTTCTCATGCACCAAGGTAACTTCTCTCATTTTGGTATGAAATGGTCCTCCTCCTCAATCAAATATCTAGGCATTCATCTCACTAAAGACCCAGAGGTTCTCAGGAGATTCAATCTGGATGAATTGGTGCTGAATATTCAGCAAGATCTCCAAAGATGGGCCAAACTCCCTTTGTCATTATGGGGTCGAATTAGTATTATAAAAATGAACGTTCTACCCCATCTCTTTTACCCTTTAAATCTACTGAATATCTAGCTCCCTTTGTCTTACTTCCAACAGTTTCACTTTGCTCTTTCTAAATTTATCTGGCAGGGTAAACACCCTAGACAGGACTTCCTTAAACTCAATTTACCAAAGGAGAGAGGGGTGGACTTTGCCTCCCCAACTATATTTTTTATTATTGGGCGAGTCATCTGTCCAAAATGGGGAGATGGTTTGAGCCCACATCTGGTGAACATTCTCCCATCTGGCTACAGTTGGAGAAGAGGCTTCTGGATATGCATAATCTTAATTCACCCAGAGTTTTTTATTATGCTTTTTCGGCGTTACCCACCTCCATACAAAATTCGACGGTGGGGATTGCTATAAAGTTTCTGACCCAGTGTTGGAACTTCTTTAACATTTCATCTAAAAAGGACATGGCCCAACTCCTCATTTTAAACCCTAATATCAAAATAGGAGGTTCTCCGCTCTCAGCGGACTGGCTTCCTCAGTTACAAGATATTCTTGTGGAAAACCTGTTCTCTCAGGATTCCCTTCTTTCCTCAACCGGCATAATCGCCAAACTGAATATTCCTCAGAAACATACTTTTAAGGTATTTCAGCTAAGACATCTTATGGTCTCCTTATTTGGGACCACATTCATGTTGTCTCAAGTTAGGCCTTTTTTAGAGCAGATTCAGGAATGTGCAAGTAAGGCCCATGGAATTTCCAGAATATACTCCTTCTTACTGGATATTAAATACCCTAATGCCCTTACAGGTTCTAAAATCTGGTCCTTTCTTCTGCCAGGTTCCTCCCTGATCTGGAATCAGATTTGGATGGACATGCATAGATATCTTACTCAAGATAGGCACAGACTCATACAGTATCATGTTTTAAATAATCTGTACTATACCCCGGTTAAATTGGCCAAATTAGGCAGACTACCCCTGGCTAATTGTACACGGTGTGGTGCAGCTGATGGGACTCTGATACACATTTTATGGCACTGTGATAAGGTGGCTCCTCTATGGAATACAATCCAAACTAATCTAGATCCCCTCCTGGGACTGGGTGATTTGTTTACCATGGAAATATGTATTTTAGGGGTGTACTCTAATATTAGAATTCGAGAGCGTAGCTTTCACTTGGCTCTAATTTCTATAGCAGTCAAAAAACTGGTTCTTAAATACTGGATGGACCAACTGACCATATCGTATGCTGAATGGCTGAAAGAAATGTTGCTTTGTTTTAACACTGAAAGGTTAATAGCAAGCTCCCAGAATTGTATAGCTTCCTTTAACCAGAAATGGGGTTAATTGTATGCTCTATATCTGAAGTAGACTTATGTAACACATGCCTCTGACTGTTTTAATTAGTTTCAGCTTCCTTGTGATGGTTGGCTTTTCGGGATTGTTGTTTATCCACTTGTATCAATTGGTCTTGCTGTTAGTAATAAGGCACACTCCAGGGAAGGGGGGTGGAGAGGGTATTGGGGGAAGGGGGAGGAAAGGGCATTTAAAATTTAATTTATCTTATTGGGTTACACTGGATCCAATGATACTCTGGTCTTATCTCATCTTTCAGTCATTTTGGTTGTTACTAACGTGCAGTACATCTGTCCTAGTCATATATTCTGTGCTAAGGCATAATTTCAATAAAGAAGTTGAATTTCAAAAAAAAAAAGCAGAGTTTCTGTCTAGGGAGATTGCTACAGTGAGAAACAGACCAGCTCAGCTCTTCCGCACAGTGGACAAGCTTTTACATCCTTCCTGTCTGTGTGTTGGAGGGGTAGGATCTAGCGCAAGGTGCGAGTAGCTGGCTATGTTTTTCACTGACAAGGTGTCCTCCATCAGGGCTGAGGTCTCATCAAACGTCTCTCGAAAGGGCTGCAGGGTCCAGCCTGAGTTCAGTCAGAGCACTCCTCCTGTGTGGGATGAGTTTGAGCTAATTGGGGTTGGGGAGGTGGTAGAGATAATTTCTAAGCTGTGGTTGACCCATTGTGATTTAGATCCAGGTCCAACTCACCTTTTGGTTGAACATTTGGACCTGATTGGTCCTGTGATTGCTGAGGTAGTCTGGAGTTCAGTAAGGAGTGGGATCTTTCCTTTAGCCTTGAAAGAGGCTTTGGTTAGACCTCTTTTGAAAAAAACATCTTTGGACCTGGACTGCCTCAACAACTACAGACCTGTTTCAAACCTCCCATTTTTAGGGAAGGTTGTAGAAAAGGTGGTGGTCGCTCAGCTGGAGAGACATCCTGCTGCTTCCTCCACCTATGAACCTTTCCAGTCTGGGTTCCTTGCAGGGCATAGTACAGAGACAGCCCTGGTTTGGGTGTTTAAGGACCTACTGATGGTGAGGGATAGAAGGGACCGTACCATCTTGGTCCTTCTAGACCTCTATGCAGCGTTTGACACCGTGAACCGTGAGGTATTACTTGACCGACTGAGGTTTTGGTGTGGCCTATCCAGAAATGTCATCAACTGGTTCAGATCATACCTGACAGAGTGCAGAGGGTGACCATGGGAATTTTCTCATAAAATCTGAAGCCTCTGTGCTGTGGTGTTCCTCAGGAGTTGGTCTTGTCGCCTCTGTTGTTTATGGTGTATATGCTGCCACTGGGGTGGGGGACATTATCAGGTGGTACGGGCTGGGTTCTCACTGCTATGCAGATGATACCCAGCTGTACCTGTCCTGCGCTCCCAATAGCCAGGTGTCAGACTCTGTATTCAATAGCTGCCTTTAGGGAATCTAGATGTGGATGGCTCACAATTGGCTTAAGCTTAACCCAGACAAGACTAAAGTAGTATTGGTGGAGCCAGATCGTCAGGGCAGAGGAGGAGGCATGGCATGACCCCCGACCTTGAGCCCGGGGTGTGCCTTTAGCCTCCTCTAGGCAGGTGAAGAATTTGGGAGCAATCCTGGATGGCAGTCTGACACTTGATGCACAGATGTCAGCCATGGTGAGAAGTGGGTTTTATCATCTAGGGAATATTGCCTGAATTCAAGCCCTGATCCCACCTGATGACCTGCCCACACTGGTACATGCTTTCATCACTTCCAGGTTGGACTACTGCAATGTCCTGTACCTAAGGATATCTGGAGGCAACCTCCGCAGACTGCATCTGGTGCAGAACACAGAGGTGAGATTATTGATGGGGGTGAAAAGATGTGAACATATCACCCCGGCGCTCTGCGAGTTGCACTGGCTGCCAGTCCGGTGGAGGGTTGTCTTCAAGATAAGGCTTTTGACCTATAAGACCCTGCACAAGAGGGGTCCAGTCCATCTGCAAGAGCTCCTTGTGCCATACCACCCGACCTGGGCCCTCTGTTCTACCGAGGGTGACCTCCTTGGAGTTCCCAGGGTTAGGCTGGGGCATTCAGGTAACAGAGCATTTGTGGCAACTATGCCGACCCCGTGGAACTCCCTGCTTGGTTATCTAAGGGAGGCCCCCTTGGTAGAAGCCTTTAAGAAGGGCCTCAAAACATATTTATTCAATCAAGCCTTTAATAGCAGGTGTTTTAAAATAATAGAACTTTTATGATGGCTAGATAAGTTGTTGCTCCCAGCTGTATTTTGTATGTTGGTGTTTAAAATTTATTTTACTGTATTTTTAAAATGTTTTTGTATGATATGTGTGCTTATACTGTGCAGTACCCAGAGTCCTTGGAGATGGGTGCTATATAAATAAAATATCTATCTATCTATCTATCTATCTATCTATCTATCTATCTATCTATCTAGGACAAACACATTATGCACATACACTAGACATGCAGGATCCACACTAGATGTGCAGGACCCACATATCACATACATGCACTAGACATGCAGGACCCACACATCATGCATATGCACTAGACATCCAGGACCCACACATCACACACATGAACTAGACATACAGGAGCCACACATCATGCATATGCACTAGTCATCCAGGACACACACGTCATGCACATGCACTAGGCATGCAGGAGTCACACATCGCGCACATGTACTAGACATGCAGGACCCACACGTCATGCACATGCACTAGACATGCAGGACCCACACATCACACACATGCACCAGACATGCAGGACCCACACATCACATACATGCACTAGACATGCAGGAGCCACACATCTGGCATAGGCACTAGATATCCAGGACCCACACATCATGCACGTGCACTAGACATGCAGATCCACACATCATGCACATGCACTTCACATGCATGACCCATGCATCATGCACATGCACTAGACATGCAGGACCCACACATCATGCACGTGTACTAGACATGCAGACCCGCACATCACGCACATGCACTAGACATGCAGGACCCACACATCATGTACATACACTAGACATGCAGGACCCACACATCACACACATGCACTGGACATGCAGGACCCATACATCACACACATACACTAAATATGCAGGACCCACACATCACACTCATGCACTAGACATACATGACCCACACATCATGCACATGCACTAGACATGCAGATCCACACATCACACACATGCATTTGACATGCAGGACCCACACATCATGCACATGCACTAAACATGCAGGACCCACACATCATGCACATGCAGACATGCAGGACCCACACATCATGCACATGCACTAGACATGCAGGACCCATACATCATGCACATGCACTAGACATGCAGGACCCACACGTCATGCACATGCACTAGACATGCAGGACCCACACGTCATGCACATGCACTAGACATGCTGGACCCACACATCATGCACATGCACTAGACATGCAGGACCCACATGTCATGCACTTGTACTAGACATGCAGGATCCACATGTCATGCACATGCACTAGACAGGCAGGACCCACACATCATGCACATGCACTAGACATCCAGGACCCACACATCATGCACATGCAGACATCCAGGACCCACACATCATGCACATTCACTAGACATGCAGGACCCACACGTCATGCACATGCACTAGACATGCAGGACCCACACATCATGCACATGCACTAGATGTGCAGATGATATCTATTGCCACCGTACTATGTAACTGTTTTATTTCCAGAGAATCACAGGAGATGTGATTGATATCAACCAGTCATCAATGTCATGTTGTACAACCTTTGTGACAAATGCTCTTCTGCAACATGTGAAGGACTACATAGTACTCCCATACACACAGAGCAGGCCCAAAGGGAGACCAAGCAACATTTCCACCAAGTTACCGACTTTCTGAATGTGATGGGTGCCATTGATCTTACCCATGTGGCAACAGTGGCACCAGCATTCAATACGTAGATACACAGGAATGGCAATAGGATCCACAGCATGAACACACAGCTTGTGTGTACAGGTGACAACATTATCACAAATGTATACATCAAGTTTCCTGGATCCAGCCATGAGTTCTACATTTTTGACAGGTCAGGTCTCAGGGAGCAAAAACACACTTACCGGCTTTTATAATCAGTTTAAAGCGATTGTATTTGATGCCATAATCAAAGAATGCAATATAAGGATGCAGCAATGTTTTCATTTGCTGGGGAAGTTGGTGCAAATCGGGTAAATGTGCAAGTCATGAATCATCACAAATTTTCATATGGCCACTCCAAATTGCCAGCATTTTTTTTCTTTAAAAAAATACATAAACTCCTTTCCCCTGCCCACCATGCTGCCATTTTAAACCTCCTCCCAGCTCCCAGAGACTTTGTTATAATAAACAGCCTCCCAGTCACTGCTAGCAGCCTCCTCCCTCCTGACCTGTCTGCCCTGGTGATGTTCTATCAAAAATATATACGAAAAATGCCGGCCCAGTGGCGTAGAGGGCTGAGGCATTGGCGCCTTACCTCATCCCACACTGGCGACCCGGGTTCGGGAACGGACTCGGGACGTCGGAGGCTGGCAGGGGCGGGAGAGGAGTGAGTGTCCGTCGGACTGCTCTCCTCTCCTCCTGGGGTGGGTAGTGGGCTGTCATCACGCCGCAGTGGCCTCTGGTGGAGACCAGGAGCACTGTGGATGCACGTAAGGAGGGAGTAACTAGAAAAGCGGAAATACCGCTTCACAGTAGCCGGATGACGGCTGCCTGGTGCTCCGAGGCCATCAAGGTCCTGCTGAGCTCCCTGTCTCAGCAGCATCCCCAGGGCTAAAGTGGTGCGCTGGTCTGCCCCCTTGGCTGGTGCCTTCCACCTCGGAGGAGAGGGACCCATCCGGTGAAGGGTTACGCCAGGTCACCCCGGTGGTCGGCTGTGAACTGAGGCAGAATCTTGGAGTATGGATGGGTCGGACGACAGCCTTGGTAAGCCCGAAGGAGTGGCTACCATGGAGCACGTAGGGGTAGAAAGAAATAACACAAAAAAAAATATGTATATACGTTCCCTTTCCCCACCCATGCACCAAATCACAGTCCCTTACCAGCTGGACTCCATTAGTTCATGTTAAGAACACCCACCCAGCCCCTGCTGGCCCCACCAATCTCTTTCTCCTCCAGCACCCACAAAAAATCCATTTTCAAATGACCTGCTAAATAAGAACCTTTGCTTTGTTCAGTGTCTGTGGCAGTACTGTCATGAATGAATGTCAATACCTTTGCTTCTAGTAAAATCTGATTGGCTGAGAAATTTGCCAGGGCAGGAGCAGTAGGGGGAGGAGGGTACTAGAAGGGGGATGGGGAGATTTATTAGAAAAAGTCTATGGGAGATGGTTTGGAAATTATGCACAGAGGGTGGGAAGGAAGTATTTTTTAACACACTATGCAGACAGGGCCAGGTGACTGCAATTTGCATTGTTTTTCAACAGGAAATTACCCAAGTTCATGCAGTGAAAACTAAACAAATTGCCTGGTTCACTGATGGATTAGCAGTTTTCATAGGTTTGCATGAGCCCTGGTATTCTCCCCAAGGACCTCCGTGAAGTGGCGCTATGCACCTGCAGCAGCTTGATCCATCTCACGGCCGCATCTCCTTGCAAGCCTTCCAGGTATGAGACTTTGCAATAGCCACTGATTTCAAGTGTTGGCACTCCATCTTAACTAGACTCTGATTGGCTCCCTCGCTGGTCTGGCAAAGACTGATTGGCTGACTGCTGTATCCTCTGCCAACTCCTAGCTCTGTCTGTTTTCCTCCAGGATCCCTCCGGTTCTCTGTGCAGGTTACCAGATTTTGTGGCCCACCCCTCCGCCCCCTCCTGAGGCCACCTTAATAAATACCCTTTACCCCGCTATCTTTTTGCTCAGCTCTATCTTGGCCAAAAGCACTGCAGGGAACTCTTAAAGGGACAGCATCACTAACTCTGGACTGAGTGCCTTATGGCTAATAGCCACCATCTGCTATCCCAAAATAGAATTGGAGAGTGTGTGGCTACAGATGATTATATTCTGCATTTTAGCCTTGGGCCCAGGTAGCAAACGATATTCTTGACCTTCATCTCTGTAGTATGAAGTAAGGATCTGCTATAGCTGGCTCCATTCCCTAGGCCTCAGCACTTGATTTAGTAAGCCCTGTGACTAGACAGTGACCCAGCTTCAGAATGAGGGCCTCCTCCCTGCTACCCTACAGTCTCTTATTCTGATTTTCTCCGTACATCCACCTACCCCTGGTGCCATTGGGCTAAGAATCATTTTGGATTGTCAGGGTGTATTTGCCTATCCTGAACATTGTATATGGGCCCCCCAGCTCTATGAATTGGAATGTCCTATACACCTGTGATGACAGTCTGGAACCTGTGATCTGATGTCAATGGTTGATACAAAGCCTTCCTTAATTGATCAAGTCCCATGGATCTTCCTGCTTCTTATGTTAAGGATTCATATATATATATATATATATATATATATATATATATATATATATATATATATATATATATATATATATATATATATATATATATATATATAACATTGAGCCCCTAGGTCTATGTCCTCAGGATCCCCAATCCCTGCCTAAGACCCCTTGCAAACATGAATGGACTAAAGCATTTGGGCAGATGGTGGGAGCTATCAAGAAACTCCTACTACTTCTATTGTTGTGCTCAGGTATGTCGAGCTTAATCCCAGTCCTTAAGCAGCTATCCCATCCCCTGCTGACCTAACCAGCTTTAAAGGTATAAACTTTGTGCATGTTAATGCATGCAACCTCCTAAAGAAGATTACATCTATTCAGGCTTGGATAAGTCATACTATGCCCGATGTCCTAGTAGTTACTGAGTCTTAGCTCAAATCTGCTACAGCTGTCTGGGAGGTAAATATTCCAGCCTATTCCTTATTCTGAATGGACAGGCAGACAAGAGGAGGTAGAGTTGCTATCTATGTTAAAAATAAATTTTCGGTCTCAGTCATCAACTCAACTGCATCTCCTAAAGAATTTGAAAGCCTGATTATCAAAATTGAACTCTCCCGCTCTGCCTCTTTCTTCTTTATAGGATGTTATAGGCCCCCTTCAGCAGGGTTACAACTTCTGGAACACTTAAGTAATTCTATAGGATCCCTGCCATCGGAGTTTACTATATTAGGAGACCTTAACCTGGACTGGTTTTCATGTGTTTCAGCTCCCTTAAATCCCTGTGTGATTCCCTTGGATTATCACAACTCATTACTGAAGCTACACGTCCCAACAAAAAGAACCCTGACAATAGCACCTTGCTGGATATCATTTTAGTAAATAAGCCTCACCTCATTTCCCATGCTAGAATTTTCTTCTCGGATATTAGCCATCATTGTTTCATTGCCTGTGTAAGGTCAATGTCAAAATTACCTTCTATGTCCAAATTCGCCACCAAGAGGGGTTGTGGCAATTTTGACCCTTGGCATTCATTGCTGACTTAAGGAATTCCTTCAGATGGCAGGACTTCCACCTAGCAAATTCAGTGAATATAGCCTATGATATATTTATGTTATGGGCATTGGATAAACAAGCACCACTGGTCAAGATACGATCCAAGAAAAAAGTATGCTGGTGGTTCACGGCGGATCTAAAGGAAGCACTGTGTAACAGAGACTTGCTTTGGAAAACAGCTCAGAAAACAAAGCTTCCAGATGATTGTAATTTGTTTAGGAGAGCAAGGAATCTCTGCACAAGGATGGTCAGGGAAGCTAAGGCCAATTATTTTCATGCTGAATTGGACTCTTCCTCTAATTGTTCCACCAAATTCTGGAAAACACTTAAGGACATTGAAGATCATGCATCCATAAACTCCCAACCTGCAAGACTTACCATTGGGGCCACTACAGTCTCTGATAGGCTGACTATACTCGAACCCCTCAATAACCACTTTGCTACTGCAGGTTTAGTATTTGATACACCCTCGCCAATATCCCCTGTTCACAACTTGGTGTTCAGGACCAAGACGTTCCAGCCATCAGCACTGTGTTCTCCCTTCAGCCTGTATCTTTGAAAGATGTTGAGACCCTCCTGCTACAACTAGACACCAGGGAGAGTGCTGGTGCAGACCACATTGACCCCTTCTTCTTGAAGCTCGGTCATCACACCCTGGCTGCACCATTTACCCATCTCTTTAACTTCTTCCTTTCTCAGGGTGACCTTCCTCCCTTATGGAACACTGCACATGTCATCCCTCTCCTCAAATCCGGAGACCCTAGTGACCCTAACAATTACAGGCCCATCTCCCTTCTCCCCATCCTGTCCAAACTGTTAGAGAAAATCGTGAGTAATCAGCTCAGGAACTACCTGGACTCTGCAAATCTCAATCCAGTATAATTTGTCTTTAGATCATGCCATGGCACCATCTCGGCACTTGCAAAAGTGACTAATGACTGGCAGTGTGACTTGGATGCCAAGAATTTTGTATGTGCAGTATTTGTAGACCTAAGTAAGGCATTCGACACTGTCGATCACAATCTGCTTCTAATGTCCCTGTGGAACATTGGTCTGGACTCTCTATCATTAAGATGGGTTTACTACTATCCGTCAGGTCGGCTCCAACAGGTAAAAGCAGATGGGGAACTCTCGCCCCTAAAACCTCTGTTAAGAGGTGTACCACAGGGATCAATGCTGGGCTCCCTGATTTTTGCAATCATACTTCTCAACCTTCTGTCCCACAAATGTGGAACATGGCCTCTCAAAATGTGGAACAAATGAGCAAAATGTGGAACACTTAATCAAATCTTTACCTAAGAAGATCAGAACACTGTTAAAATGTTTGCATTTATGTTCAGAAAGTCTATTATTAATTGAATGATGTATTTTTTGCATCATTTACTATAGATTTTTGCTTTAAAATGTTCACACTGAATGTGGGACAAGTCCTCACAATGTGGAACAGGGAGCTTTTGTGAAGTAAAATGAGGAACGTTCCTTGTAATGTGGTATAGTTGAGAGGTATGTTTGCAATATATATAAACAAAGTGGATGCCAACCTCACTACTGCAAATGTACATTTATTCGCAGATGATACGGTACTCTACCTCAGCAGACCTACCCAGGAGGCAGCATGTACCGATCCACAGCAGGAGTTCAATCAGCTATAACTGCAGCTTCTGAATGATAAACTCCTACTGAACACTAAAAAGACAAAGGCAATGCTCCTCTCACCATCTGCTCACATAATGAACCCCGCTTCACAAGGAACTCTTCCTCAGATCTCCGCACTCCTAGGCGAATCTTTGGATTACGTAACTAAGTTCAAATACTTGGGGTCTGAATCAACCATAATGACCATATTGAAGAACTTATAAAAAAAAACCTTAGACAGAGGCTTGGTCCCTTCCTTAGGATTAATCGCCTGCTTTCATGGGAGGCTAAGAAGCGTTTAGTCAAATCCACCTTTTTAACACTGTTAGACTATGCGGACTTCCTTTATAGTCAAGGCCCCGCCTCAGTACTGGCCAAACTGGACATGCTTTATCATAGAGCCTTATGATTCATTACCAGCCTCCCCTTCACTATGCATCACTGCTCCCTATATGCTGCTGTGGGATGGACATCCTCAAATATAGAAGACAGAGGAAAGCTACCATTTGGACATTCAGAGCTATTTCTAAGAAGCTGCCACAATATGTCTTGGACTGTCTACCCCTAAGAAGGGCAGGTCATTATGCATTGAGGAGTGCCTCCTATATCCTTTTTGTCATACCAAAGGTCAGATCATGCTTTGGAAGGTCATCACTAAGCTATGCATTACCCTCACTTTGGAATAAGCTGCAAAAATCATTGAAATTGATCTACCCTATCAAACTGTCATCATTCAAAACTCTTTATGCTCGTTCCTACAAAGATGTCTGTGAGCGTTTTGCCTGACCTCTCCATATTTCTTGAATTGAGCCTTCCACTTTAAGTTATTCTCTGACCCTTCCACTCTAGTTATCCCAGACCATTAGTCATCCTTTTTTTCTATCCCCTCCAGTACCCTGACCCTGGACCCTGTGGCACTTTTCAAGTGGTCTTAGCAGCTCTTGCAATCAGGGGCGCTTATGGCTTTTACCACCTATTGGCCTTCCCCCTTCTACCCTACCTTCTACCTTCTCCCTTATAGGCATCTGTCCCTTCCTCTCTCTCTGAGGATCTATCCCACTACTTCCTATCTAACCTTAAAGAACCTCTCTTTGCACCCTGTAAACACCTTTCATCTTGTATCTCTTTTGCCCTTCTTACAGTGCAGCGAATCTTTTATTTTTATATTTTACATATTTTGAACATTATTTTTTGTTACCAAGAATTAGTACTGTTATCCTTGTGTTCATGGTTCTTACATAGATACATAGACAGTGTCGGCAGATAAGGGCCTATGGCCCACCCAGTCTGCCCATTTAAGTTTGTAAGTTCAGTTTATGTTTTCCAGGAAGTCTGTTGCCCCTTACCCCTGACCTCCAGAGTTCCTTTATGTCTATCCCATGCATTCTTAAAACCTGTGATTGTTTCAGCCCCCACCACTTCCTCTGGCAGGGTGTTCCACTTGTCCACCACCCGTTCTGTGAAGAAATTCTTCCTCACGTTTCCTCTGAATCGTCCTCCCTCAACTTCATCCCATGCCCTCTAGTCCTGGAACATCTTTTTCGCTTAAAAATAGTGCATTCCTGCCCTGTTCCTCCCTGTAAGATACTTGTATGTCTCTATCATATCCCTCTCTCCTCCTCTCCTCCAGGAGTACATGTTCAGTGCCTTCAACCTGTCCTCATAGGACATGTGATGCAATCCATGCACCATCTTTGTTGCCCTCCTCTGAACCTTCTCTACCCTGTCTATGTCCTTACGTAGGTAAGGTCTCCAGAACTGCACAGTGTACTCCAGGTGCAGCCTCACTAGTGTCTTGTATAGTGGAATTATGACCTCCTTTTCCTGCTGGTGATGCCCTGCCTATGCATCCCAGCATCCTATTTGCTTTACCTGCTGCCTTGTCACACTGTTTCCTGCCTTGAGGTCATCAGAGATGATAACTCCAAGATCCCTTTCCTGCTTGGTGCATGCTATATCCTCACCCCCAACTGATATATTGTGCCAGGGTTTTTGTGCCCCATATCATTATCTTGCACTTCCTTGCATTGAATTTCAACTGCCAAACCCTGACCATTCTTCAAGTTTCTGCAGGTCCTTCTCATTCTGTCTACACCCTCTGGTGTGTCTACTCTGTTACAGAGCTTTGTGTCATCAGCGAACATTGAAATTCTGCCTTCTAGGTCCTGCGCAATGTCACTGATGAAGATATTGAATAGTACCGGTCCCAGCACTGATCCTGTGGTACCCACTGGTCACTCTTCCCTCTGTGGAGTGACAGCCATTACCACCACCCTCTGTGTCCTGCTGCCCAGCCAGTTACCTACCCACCTGACTACTGTCCTGCCCACACCATATTCCCCAGTTTGTGCAATACTCTTCTATGTGGCACAGTGTCAAAGGCCTTGCTGAAGTCCAGATAGGCCATGTCCACTGCCCTCCCTGATCCACCTCCTAGTCACCCAGTCAAAAATTAAATGAGGTTGGTCTGACATGACCTTCCCGGTGAAACCATGCTGCCTTGGGTCCTGTAGTCCATTGACAACCAAATGTTCCACCAATCTCTCCTTCAGTAGTGCTTCCATGATCTTCCCCACTACTGAGGTGAGGCTGACTAGTCTGTAGTTCCCGCTCCTCTTTGTTCCCACTTTTGTATAAGGGGACTACATCTGCTATCCTCCAGTCTTTGGGTACCTCCTGTTTCTAGTGATCGGCTAAACAAGATAGCAAGAGGTTCCAGCCACCACCTCTCTTAGTTCTTTAAGGACCCTGGGGTGCACCCATCTGGCCCCATTGCTTTATCAACTCTTATTACTTCCAGTTCCTTCAGGACCCTTTCTCGTGTAAAGGGACTTGTGTCCATTTCTGCACCATTCTCACCTTGTACTCCATTCAGACCCATTACCCTCCTCTTTCCTTAGTAAAGACTGAGCAGAAATACCTGTTCAATATGTCAGCTTTACTGTTGTCATCCTCCATACAGCCCCCATCCTCCCCCTTCAGTCTCACTATCCCTCCCTTTGCCTTTCTTTTTTCACTTATGTACCTGTAAAAGGTTTTGTCCCCTCTACCCACTGATTTTGCAATGTGTTCTTCTGTCTGAGCTTTGGCTTCCCTTACTGACCTCCCTGCCTCCCTTTGCTTCTCCTGGTACTTCTCCCTATCCCCTTCTGCCTGTGTCTTTTTGTATTGCCTGAATGCAATTTTTTGGCTTTCACTTTCTTTGCTACCTCTTTGGAAAACCATAATTGTCTCCTCTTCCTTTTCCTCTTGCTAACCTGCTTAATACATAATTCTGTTGCTCTTGTAATCCCCATTTTAAATACTTCCCACTGTTCCTCAACCCCTGATTCCTGCTCCATTCCCCTTAATGCCTTTTTCAAGTATCTCCCCATTTTCCCAAAGTTTGCCCCCCTAAAATCCAGGATACGTGTTTTTGTGTGGTTTGGTTCTGCTCTTTCTGTGATTTCAAACCACAGTGACTGGTGGTCACTGTTCCCCAGGTGCTCCCCCACTCTTACCCCTTCTTCCTTAATGTATATTGTAACCTCACTTGTAGTATGTTCTGCTATGTTTGTAACCTGTCCACATCCACCTCGAAAATGAGTGTTGCTCAACGGTAATCACCTGGTTAAATAAAGATTTGATTAATTGATTGATTGATTGATAATCTTGGGTGATTTATCATGTGACAAATACACAAACTGCAGACATCAGGGAATGGAAGTTGCCAAAAATTCACTTTATTTTTGCAAAGTGAATTTCAGCAACTTTGTCCACCTCTAATGTAAACACTTGCGAAAACCTGGCATCTGGTTGCCCAATATATTCATGTAAAGGAAATTCAGAACAGCAATCTTGTTTTTTAAGGATGAATAACCCAATGCAACTGGCAGTAAAAGAAGCAGACCAGATGTCTGCCCAGATTAAGTGGCCAGTTTAGTTCACAGCTGATTGGTTACAATCGTGTTTTTTACTTGTTTTATCATCAAATAAAATGGATTGAGGCTCTTGTATTAGGTTCTTGTTATAGAGTAGGTTCTATTCACCATTCTCTTTATCTTGTTAGGAGCTAGGCCACAGTAGGATCACCCTATTTGCTAGACACATGATCCCAACAGGGGAGAGCTAACTGGTATGTATGACACATTCCATGATTTTACCACACTTGTTCAATATACTGTTATGCTGATGCCCTTAACCCTTCATTACAGTTAACAGTCGCTACCCACAATGATCCTACCTGATGACACCTTTCCTCACATCCTAGAGCTAAGGCAGAAAATGCATGCAGAAGCATACAGGCTTACCAAGGGTGTTATGGAAAGCACATTTTGTATGCTAAAGATGAGACTGGGTTGTCTAAACAAGACAGGCGGCACCCTGCTTGATGCTGGTAGCCATCTTTTAATCTTTTTGGATTTTAGCTGATATTTATTATTTATTCTTGCTGTTCTATTTGTTTGTGTTTGTGTTTGCCCTGTGCTTCTTGTACTGTAATGCTCTTTGATCCCCATGGAATAAGTGCTAAAGAAATAAAGAGACTACTACTAAGATACTATTACTGCTTCTAACCCCTGGACAAGTATATCACTTTTTAACAGTTTGCTGTATGCTGCACAGCCTGGCACAACAGAAGAGACTACCCCTACCTACCCAAGCTGGAGGATGTGGGTGGACAATGACCACACGATGGGCATGCAGCAGCAGAGCAGCAACAGTTGGTTAGGTGGGCTGCTGCTTGTGGAGCAGAAACAGTGACAGGAAATGAGGCAGATGAGAGTGGTTTGAAGCACACTGCCTCTTCATTAGGCATGGAGCTTGAGGGCAGAAACCACCCTTTTATGCAATGCTTCAGTCAAGACTAAAGGAGCTTAAGATGTATAGCCTCGAGGAAAGGGGGGACATGATAGAAACTTTCAAATACCTCAAGGGAATCATCAAAGTCCAAGAGGGTAGCATCTTTCAGAAAAAGAGATGTGCACGAACAAGGGGGCACAATTTGAAGATAGAGGGGAACCGCTCAGAGGTAATGTGAGGAAGTATTTCTTCACAGAGAGGGTTGTAGATGCATGGAACAGCCTTCCTGAGGAGGTCATAGAATTAAGAATAGTGGGGGAATTCAAGAATGCATGGGACAGACATAAGGCAGTTCTAGTGGGGGTGTAGGAGGATGTAGGCTATTGATTAACTAGGATCTGCAGCTTATCCGTTAGGTAGGAAAATGGACAGACTAGGTGGGCCATGTAGTCCTTATCTGCAGTCAAATTCTATATTTCAATCAAGTCAAAGTAACTGAAAGTAAACAATTCATAAAGTGCAGTTTAATAATCAACTGATAGCAAATAGAGTTCACTGTATAAATTACCAAAGGCCAAACAGACTACAATTAATAAGAGCTCTTAAATCATACTTCTCAATGTTTGTTACTGAAATGAGGGTCAAGACCACTTAAAATGAGGGACAATGAGAGATACTGACCCTCCTAATGAGGGACACATCCCCAAACTTGAAGATACAAGCTCAGAAAACCATGAAAGCCAGTGTGTTAATGTGTACAAACTTTTTATTTAGCATATTAAAATGTTATACATTTCTGTTTTAAAATCTGAATTTACAGCACATTCTCTGGTCAGCACCTCTCCCATGAAGGATGGATGAGGGACAGAGCAATACTGAGACTAAAATGAGGGCTGTCCCTGTAATCAGACACAGTTGAGAGGTATGTCCTAAATCACAAATCAATCTATCAATGTAAAGGCAGTACTTGCATACATAAAACATTTAGGAACACAAAAAAGATTGTATTTAGATACAATTTAAATGCAACACAAGCTGTTAACAAGATTACCAATGCATTAAAAATAGGCGGGAGAAGACAAGGAAAAACAAAAATGTGGCACAAAAGACTTGGTTAAAAAAGTAATGGCACATTATTTATTAGCTTTTGGTAACCGGGTAAATGCGCTAGGCAACAGACCTGCCTATTTTCAGGCACGACCCGGGAGAGCACAGGACATTGGTTACAATATGCAGAAATGCACAGACATAATATAGGTGTACAGGAGCAAAACAAGATATACATTGGGTAGCACAGTAATAGTTACATAAGGGTACATTTTAGGCATAGATCATAATAAGGATATAAAATAAAGCAATTAGGGTAACCATAAGACAGCTGAGGACAGTAAAGACATCAAGGTTCATAGCCACCTAGACAAGCATATTGCATGGGAGAACATTAGTGTAGTACTCAGGGTCAGACCCGACAGCCTGCAGTGGACAAGCAAATTAAGAGCATTTGCATTGGCCAGAGGCTAGAAGGTGGGTGAACAGCGAGTTTTAATTCTGATGGGAGGCTGAAGTTTTCACCATAAGGGGAGTGAGTTCCAGAATTTGGGAGCAAAATGGGCAAATGCCTGTTCACCCATTTTTGTCATGCAAGGTCTAGTGGAAAGCATGGGGACAGAGGAAGACCTGAGGATGCAGTGTGTGTGAGGCAGGAGTCAGGAGGTTGGCAAGATAGACAGGGCAGGAGGTCCTAGACAGGGAGTTGATAAAGCAGCTCAGGGAGTGAGCTCGAATATCCTTAGGTGACAGCCAATTTAAGCCAGCGTAAAAGGAGACAATGATGGGTTAGGCGATGGGGGAATTAAGCTGAATCTACAGATGTTGTTGTAGACAGTGTCCCATTTGTGGAGTGTAGCAGAGTTTGCAGCAAAGAGGAGGGCAGAGCATATTGGAGCTGGGGTGAGAATACCTCTCACAACAGAAAGTCTAGTGGAAGGAGTGAGGGAGTGGCGCACGCGATAAGCTCCGAAAATTTTAGCATTGACGGCACGGCACACCATACTGACATGTTGAGACAGGTCAAGTGTGGGATCCAAAGTGACCCCAAGGTACTTGAAGGACTCAGTGTTTAAGATAAGGGAGCCATCAAGGCATTGAACCCGGAGCCTGTTCGTGGGGCAGACAGTTTCTTAGAAGATCCGAATAGCATAGCACAGGTTTTTCCTAGGTTCAGGACTTGGTGGTTGCTAGAGAGCCAGGTCTGCAGGAATTGGAAGTCATTAGTGAGAGTGGAGTTGATGGCAGCAACCGATTTTGACCCAGAGTAGAGAACAAGGTCATCTGCGTCATCTGCGTACATAAGAGTGCAGCTATGCCAGGACATGGTGGGAATATCATTTAGGAAGACAGAGAAGAGTAGAGGTCCAAGAGTGGATCCCTGGGGAACTCCACGGGAGATGTTTAGGGGGGAGGAAAGGTCCTTGTGAAATGCTACTGCCTGAGTCCAATTGTCAAGATAGCTATGGAACCAGGAGAGGGCTTGGTCAGATGCTCCAATGGATTGGAGTTTCTTTAGCATGAGAGGATGGTGTACCATGTCAAAGGCTTTAGACAGGTCAATAAAGACGGCCCCAGTGAGTAGGCCACGGTCCATATTATTTCTGATGACATTTGTAAGTTGTGTAAGTGCAGAGGTGGTACTGTGACCGGGCCAGAAACCATGTTGGCACGGGGTTTGAAGATTAAACATGTCAAGGTGAGCAGCAAGCTGGTGGTGGACTATTTTTCAAGCAGCTTACTGAGTGGGCAGAAGAGATATAGGCGGTAGTTGGACATGAGTTTGACATCGCCCTTTTTGTGTATAGGGATGGTTCTGGCAGTTTTCCAGGTGGATGGGACAGTAGACATATGAATCGAGAGGTTAAAAGCCAGGTGATAGGTCTGGTCAGCCAAGGTGCATACTGCTTAAGTATGCAAGGATGGATGCCCTCAGGCCCTTGACCCCGCATGCGGAAGGGAGTTAAGTAGCTTGCGAACTTCAAGGTATGTGGTTGGAGCCAGAATGAGAAAGGGAGAGGTGGGAGGGTGAGGAGGAGAAGAGGGACAGTCAGGTTATGGGCTAGTTAGAGTAGCGACTGGTGGAGAAGAAAAAAGGGCATTAAAGGCTTGATGGTGTCATGGTTGGTGCAGTGAACACCTTGAATGTTCATGTCAGCTGGATTCTGTTGCTTGTCATTGCCGAGAATGTCATAATTTGGGACCAGTACCTCTTGTGGTTTGTAGAGGATGTTATTAGTAGGTTCCTATAGTAGGTGCTTTTGGCATCTGAATTTGTCTTTTGCAGTTGTTACGTAATGCACGATAGTCTTCAAAGTCTGCGGAGGGAGATCTTCCACCTGGACCAAAGTTTGTCCTAGATTTGAGAAGTTGAAGCAGGGGCATGTTAGCCACTTGGTTACTTTCCCTGCCATCCCTACGTGTGGTGACCGGGATGTGAAGGTTTTGAAGAGAGAGGAGGACAGGAGTTGAAATATTCTGTGGCTATGTTAATGTCCTCTGTTTGGTGAGAGAGGACCAGTCAACCTGGTTAAGGTCAGTTAAGAAGTCCTCATGACTTAGGCGGAGAGATTAGGAAAGGTTACAGTTTTAGCAGAGAGGGAGGAATGACAGTGTTCCAGACACGTAGATGGGATAGTGGTCACTAATTGTGTCAGGTAGCACACCGGCTGAGGCAACATATTCCGTCCTGTTAGTAAGTATCCAGTCAAGGAGGGTGGCACAGTTGCCCCCATGTGAGACCCTTGTGGGTTCATGTATGAGCTGGGATAGATTTGCCTTGCCAGCTAAGGAGTATAGGTTAGCTGAGTTTTTCTCGGACCAGTCAAGGCTAAAATCACCAAGGCAGATAATGTCATTCTTGCCTGTAACTGTAGGCAGAAACCCTAGGAGTTCAGTGATGCCTGGTGTAGCATTTTTTGAGGGGATATAAGTACAAAAAATATGGAGTTTCTTTACACCCCCAAGAAGCAGTAGGAAGTGCAGGATTTCACAGTTTGGTAGGAGGGGTCCTGCAGAAGGGTAATGTTTAGGTGAGTTTTGAAGTAGAGGCAAGGCCACATCCCCTTTTAGTGCCAGGACAGTCGATAACAAGCATGCTGTATCCAGGAAAGTGGCACTGAGAGTCAGGCACTGTGGGCTTAAGCCAGGTTTCTGTGATGGTGAGGATGTCCGGGGCGTTAGTATAGATCCAAGCCTGGAGGTCAGGGAGGTTGGCCAAGGCTCTAGCATTCAGGTGGGCGAAGTTAGTCCATCGGTTTTAGGAGAGTGGTGGCGGAGGGGCAAGGTTATGACAGGATGCAGAGATGGACCAGGGTTGATCTCAATGTTGCGGATAGTATAAGAGATAGGGTTAGTAACCATAGCGGGGTGATATGATGCGCCCTGATAGACTTGCAGGGGTGGCGGCTTCAGATGAGGTGAGAAGGTATCTGACTATTGGACTAATACGCTTGCTGATGAGAGCAGAGAGGGGGAGGTGGAGTGGCAGTAGCAAGCATGTTGGAGTAGTAGAAGTCAAACTGAGTATAAGTATTGGCAGAGAAGCTGTTGATGTGTTCAAGCAGTAAAGCTCAAAGAGGATAGGAAGGCAAAGTATTCCCATGAGGAGCGCTAGGAGGGGAGGAGGGGACATTTTTGACTAGAGGAAGGAGTGAGGTAGAGAGGAAAGAGACAGCAGAGGGCTCCTTTAATATAAATCACCAAGTGAAAACAGCTACTAGAGAACAGTAAAATGTGACAAGTGAGGTATTGGGAGAAAATTGCTCGAACTTAATCAGGCTCCCTCTAGTGGCAAAACAATATAAGGAGCTAATGGAGAAGTTGGGTGTTATCCCGACAGCAGCAAAATATCGCGAGGGCAGAGGCTATTTAAGTAATACCAGCGAAGGGTGGGGGGATTTCAGATAGAACACAGGTCCTGGGCTTGCAGTGACTCTAAGCTTTTAAATACAGTTACAGGCAAATACAAATAGTTTTAGCTGGTTCGTTTTAAAACTTTCAAAATCAGGCACAGAAGTAACAGTTCTGCTCCGTTTGAGCCTGGGCAGCAACTCGGTGCTACTCTGGCGGGATTCATCGCTGAGCAGGGAGCTTGTGGCCATTTTCAGAAAAAGGCGCCAGATGTGCTTGTGGTGGCAGCAGCCTGGATCAGGTAGAATTACCTGGTGTGTCTCGGGTTCAGAGCTTCTGCGGGAGGGAGGCTCAGGGCAGGCTCTCACGACCTCCGGTCTCCTCGGGGAGGTGGTCTCTGGTGTGTCTCGGGTTGGGCTTCTGCGGGCAGGAGGGCTTCAGGGCAGGCCTCGCGACCTCCGGTCTCCTCGGGAGGGGTGGTCTCTGGTGTGTCTCGGTTTGGGGCTTCTGCGGGCAGGGAGGGCTTCAGGGCAGGCCCTTGTGACCTCCGGTCTCCTCGGCGGAGGGGGGTGGTCTCTGGTGTGTCTCGGGTTCGGGGCTTCTGTGGGCAGGGAGAGCTTCAGGGCAGGCCCTCGCGACCTCCGGTCTCCTTGGTGGAGGGGTGGTCTCTGGTGTGTCTCGGGTTGGAGGCTTCTGTGGGCAGGGAGAGCTTCAGGGCAGGCCCTCACGACCTCCGGTCTCCTTGGGGGAGAGGGGTGGTCTCTGGTGTGTCTCAGGTTTGGGGCTTCTGCGGGCAGGAGGCTTCAGGGCAGGCCTTGTGACCTCGGTCTCCCTCGGTGGAGGGTGGTCTCTGGTGTGTCTCGGGTTTGGGGCTTCTGTGGGCAGGGAGGGCTTCAGGGCAGGCCCTCGCGACCTCCGGTCTCCTCGGTGGAGGGGGTGGTCTCTGGTGTGTCTCGGGTTCGGGGCTTCTGTGGGCAGGGAGGGCTTCAGGGCAGGCCCTCACGACCTCCGGTCTCCTCGGGAGAGGGTGGTCTCTGGTGTGTCTCGGGTTCGGGGCTTCTGCGGGCAGGTAGGGCTTCAGGGCAGGCCCTCGTGACCTCCGTTCTCCTCGGGGGAGGGGGGTGGTCTCTGGTGTGTCTCGGGTTCGGGGCTTCTGCTGGCAGGGAGGGCTTCAAGGCAGGCCCTCGCGACCTCCGGTCTCCTCAGGGAAGGGGGGTGGTCTCTGCAAACTATAGAAATCTTGAATTGATATCCAAATGGCCTTCAAAGAAATGTGAAAAAATAAAAACAAAAAAGTATTTTACTTTATGACTGTACAAAGTTAAAATAGAGAAGCGAGAATAGCATGGTCAAAATCACACTGTCAAAATAGTGACAGAGAGAACAGCTAGAGGGGTAGTATAGCGCAGATAGGATTAGCACTATCCCTGTAGCTGTTTGCCGTATGGAAGAAGAGAACACAGGGTGTGTCGGGTGGTCTGCCACTGAGCAGCTGCCATGGTGCAGAGAGTAGTGCCATGGGCAGCAGAGGGTGGCAGAATGTTGGTGGACTGGAGTTTGATTCCCGGTCCCAGGACTTTTGCTTGCTTTTTGTCTTTTTCTCCTGGGACTGTTCTTTTGTGTGTTTCTCCACCCTCCTGGCTTATGTGGGTACTGTGTCTGCCCCCCACCCCGGTCGCCTTGTGCCATTCCCCTTCCCCTCCTCAATGATCCCCCCCAAGGTTCCTTCCCTTCCATGAGTTGCCTCCCCCCAGAAGTGAGTGTATACATATACAGATAGGGGGTTCTGGGGCAAATCCCCCATAATGGGGGGTGCTTGGGGTGAAGCCCCCCATGAACATACACTGTAGCCAGTACAGTTTGTGTGGTGCTATGGTAGCACTCAGTGTTTTTGCCCAAAGCTATCATGTCCTTTGCTATTTTAGTTTCGCTATTTTTGACTGCACTGTTAAGGTTTTCTCTCTTCTGACCTAGTGCCCTTTATGATAGTTCAGTGTTCACAAGGTGCAAAGTGAGTGAGGGGAAATATATGACTATAATGCATACCAAAAGTTTCAGAAGTATGTAGGGGCCCATATTTAGAAAACAGGACAAGTGCAGTGCAAATGTTTGTGCTGTGCTTGACCCTGTGCTCCCCCTGGCTGTTGCCAATATTCAGATGGATAGTGAGTGGTGCTAGCTGACTGAATATCAGTCCATGTCAGCACACCGCTTATTGAACCTATGCTGCCCCAAAATGGTCCAGGGCTGTATGTGGCCCACAGAGAATAGCACTGCTTAAAACAGAATAGCACAAGACCTCTGCTGGCTGTATACAGCCTGTGCATGCACATGAGACCACTGGGCATGCAAGGTGCTATGGGACCATTAGCATGCCCATTATGGGCTCATTTACATGGGGTGCAGCAGCCTCTTAGCATCACTTACAACCTTTGAGAAGAGCCCCTGTGGTCATGTAGTTCCTCTAACTCTGAATGACCTGGCTCCTTTAACAAGATTATTCCCTGGTGGTCCAGTGTGTCTCCCTACTTCCCCGATTGCTCGTGTTCTCTAATTACAGTATTTCCTGGTGGTCTAGTCTGCCTCCTGTTGATCACCCAGTTCCTCATGCTACATCATTCCCTGGTGGTCCAGTGCCCCCCCAATCTCCTATATCCGCTAAATATAGTATTCCCTGGAGGTCACGTGCCCACCCCTAAAAAGCACCCCCCATCGGACCTGATATTTATTATTCCGTGGCTGAATAAAGAAATGGCTATAAGGTGGGATGCTCAGTAATTAAATTAATTACTCACCAAGCCCTACTGACTTTGTTCTTTAATATGACCTTCAAGGTGTTCCAGTATCCCTCCCAAAAGGCCCCCTACCTGAACCTCCCACTTACATGCCACCATCCTGTACCCCTCCAGATCTGAGTGTCTGGAGCTCCACACAGCTAGCTACAGTGACCTGCACAGCCCTCGTCTCACTTTCTTGGTCATCTGCAATATGAGCTGTCAGTGGGCACGTGTACTGTAGAAACAGCTGCTCTGATTTCCATGACTGCTACCCCTACCAAGTATTATTGTTCTTTCTCTTTTTTCCATATTTTTATTAGAACTTCATAACATACAAATAAAACAATAATACACATGTGACTGGATGTAAGAACAATTCCTGAAGTATACATTCAGAATGTTGAGGACAGCTTTGTATTGTGTGAGACATGGAATTCAGTTGATAGAATACAGCTTTAAAATTAGATGAACAGAGTTGAATATTTCGTTTTGTTTGTTTCGTTTTGTTTGTTACCTGTCCATCTCTGATAAGTGAACAGATAAATGGGTTTATTAAGGGAAATGACTCCCCTCTATGGTCTTGTCCAGCTATGGATTGCACTATCTCTATCTTTAGGCAATCTAAAAGATTATTAGCACATTGCTGTTTGGTGGGGGATTCTCTGATCTCCACTATTGGATCAGAGTGTTACAGGCACTGAGTAGGGCTCAGGGACAAATCACAAGGTCCTGTTTAACTAGATCTCTGTTTCAGTCAGCCCCAAGAGTGAATTCTAGCAGGGATCGAGGGGGTTAGGACCCTGTCCTCTGGTCATAATCCTGTGCATTTTGGTCCAGTCGGTTGTGATTTGGGGGAATAGCAATATTTTATCTGTATTTATTTAAACTTTGGTTAACCAGGTATATGTTAGGGGCCAAGGCCCTTTTTCAAACATGATGTGGGACCATCAAAATTACAGTCAAGATGTTACAAAAACACATAGATTGCAAACAGTACAGATACAACTAATACAAGTACAAATATGTACTAACAGTTGCATACAAGTGAATCAGCATAACATTTGTTTAGAGAAGTTTTAAAACTATCTTAATTCTATCAGTGTTGTATGGGTAGAGGTAAATTGTTCCAATGTAAAGGAGCAGAAGCAGAATAAGCTCACTTACCAACACACGTTTTCACCCTTGGGACCATAAGTGAAGTAGAAGTATTAGACAGAAGATTCCTATCTGTTTAAAGTTGGTGTAACAAAGGATAAAGTGGAGATAAGATTCCTGAACCCAGTACCTTATGAGTCAAACAATTTAGGCTATAAACACGACTCTGAAGCGATGGTAACCACCCAGTTCATTTGTACCATATACAATGGTGTGTACAAAAGGTTTTTTTTTAGAAAATTGACTTTTTGTTTGGAGGCATCTGATTGGCTGATACCCATTCCACAGGGATACATTAAGTTTCAATAGATGCCCACAAAATAGAAAGTCCCATTCCAAATCTGCCCGATGCCCAGCCAGATATCCGTGTACCCAGCCTGCTTCATCATTGGCTGAAGCAGTGGCACACAATTTCAAACTACCGCCATTATTTTTACTTGCTTAGTGAGACAGAGACCGAGTGAGAGCCCTCCCTCCACAAACTCAATACGCTACCACGCAATCATTTCTAAAACAAAAAAAAGAAACAAGTTAAAGCACTGTACATCATTTAAAACAAAGAAAAAAACAACTTTTTGTTTAAACTTATATACTTCACAAACCGAGCATAGAGCGTGACAGCTCCCAAGGACAGTCCTTCTCAACAGCACTATGCCCCCACAGTAAAAGTCGCTTTACTAACTGCCAAATGTTTATAATTATCCTGCATCTACTGCAAAATCAGCCAAACTGTCTGCAACTGCTGATCAAATGCTCAGAAGTAACTCCTTACTGCATCCTATGGCTTTCTCAGTACCAGAGTGTTTACGTCTTCTGTCCATCCTGCCTGATCCTGCCGAGAGAAACATGATGTCCAATCTCCACTTCAGTTCTCCTCATCTCCCGGTACAATAGCACTGCAAATGAAAAACACATACCCTGAAACGAAACCCAACAGCAACTTCGGAATACCAGCGAGTATGCTCAGCGGTGGGGGGGATTCGCAATCAACGTGATTGGGATGGGAAGGGTAAAATAGTAAAAACATTGAACAAATGAATAAATAAAAAAAAATTAATAAAGTAAAACTATTACAAGAATTTACTTTACCTTAAACCCCTGAGCGTGTATAGTTGGGAGGGGGTAACCATGACAACCACCTCCAATGTAGGAACTACGGAGACTACATTAAGACATAAGTTCTAGGTTAAAAAAACAGGCATTTTAATGCAGGTGGAGGAACTATTTGATTAGAAAAGAAATCAAACAGGTAAGAATTTTAACATGTAACCATAACATTTTTTTCACCAAACAAATACAAATCAGTGGCCCATTTTTTAAGCGCAATAATACCCTCCAGGGTGGGCGGTATGGGCTATACTGGACCTTCCAGGGGCTATAAGACCCTCTGCCTGTGACGTCGGGCCTCATTACACCCCCTGGTTGGTACAGTATAACCCAATACCGCCCACCCTGTTGGGTATTATGGCTTGCTTAAAGCAAATCTACATATTGCATGGAAGGTTGCTGTAAGTAGGGACATATCAGATTTTCCCAAATCCAAAAGCAAAAAAAGAATTATAGTTTAATATTTATAGCAAGACGTTGTTAGCAATAGCAAGTCACACTTGTTCGGTAAACAAGTTTTGTAATCTGAACAAAGCCCCTAATCGTTGATTAATATTTCTACAAATTAAATTTATGTGAGACGTGTAGGTCAAACCAGAATCAAGTGTGATTCCCAACTATTTAAACTGAGAAACTTGTTCCAGTACAATCCCTTTAGTATCATAAAATACAATAGGATCACTCCCCATTGTACACTGTCTCGTTCCAAAAAGCATGCTTTTTGTTTTATTGCTATTTAACAGCAAACATTGTTCTCTTAACCATGTATCAAGAACCACAAAGTCAGTATTTAAAGTTGTATTTATGCAATCCACGGATGAAGAACTTGTGTACAAAATGATATCATCCGTGTACAATAAAGTATGCGAATGTTTTAACAAACGGCAATTTCATATGAAGGAAGGAGCCCTCCACTGCCTTGCACTTGGGGCATTCCTTAGGTTTATCCAGATTAATTGGATCCATTTTTAGGGGAAGGATGCAGGGTGTATATACTGTAGGAAGTTAAGTTGGGTGTGCCTCAATCGGTTATTCTTGGATCAGTTATTTAGATATTTTACAGCATCACCCCATATGGCTGGACTTATTTCTAGTCCTAGGTCTTCTCCCAATTTTTGTAACATTCAATGATGTGGGTGAGGGCAGCCCCTGAAAAGAACTCTGTCATAGAGAGTGGCTTTTTTTTTTATTTTCTGTTTTAACCCCCACCCCAACCCAGCACTGTCACCCAACTACCTGCTCTGGCCACCTCTTCCTGCCGAAGACCCCCAATGGAGCCCTGGCTTACCCCCCAGGCAGGAACATGGTGGGGTTCCCCCTTAACCCCCTCCCCAGGGGAATCAGGTCTTCATCAGGATCCAGGGCGGTATTGCAGCTGCAGGCAGGTGAGAACCCTCTATTGGGCTCTCGCATTGGTGTCACACCAGCAGAGGCATTTTTGCTGTGTACATCCTCCCAGAGCATGATGTGTCATGATGCTACAGCTTATGCCAGCGTTCATCATGCTCTTCCCACTGGTTCTGGCATTGGGGCTGTGATACCTCTAGCTGGAGCTGAGCAGTCCAATGGATGCTAAGACATCCTCCCCCAGCCGTCCCTCTGTGGAGAGTGGCTTAGAGTTAGGTTGGGTCCGGTACAACTCCTTTTCAAGGGAGGGCCACACCTGAACAGCACAGAGGGGCGACAGGGAGGCTAGCTAGCTTCTGGCACACTTGTAAATATATAAACAGGTCATCCAGGGATAACAACCAGGTTGCTTTCAACTCCCCCAAATAAATAAGAGACAGATAAAAGTTAAAGGTATAAGCACAAACAGGGAGGGAAGAAAATATGAAAGGCAAAAGGACACTAGCAGAGTTAGAGCAGGAGTCAAATGGAGGGAGGTATGCCTTAATGTGAGGAGCCTAGGCAACCAACTCAGTGAGCTCTGGGTGCTGATGGCAGACATTGAAGCTGACCTGGCAGTCATCACAGAAATGTGGGCCAGAAATTAAAATGACTGGGAGATGATGGTCCCTGGGTATTCACTGTTCAGGAGGGATAGAAGAACTGGTAGGAGGAAGGAGTTGCCCTTTTTTTAAGGAGGATGTAGAAGTGGCAGAAGATGAAAGTGTTAAGGGTAACAGTGGGGAGGCTGAGTCAGTATGGGTGCAACTCGCAGCAATCTCAAGCAGGAAAGTGCACTTAGTGGTGATCTATGGACTTCCAGGGCAAGGAGAGGAAAGGGACAGAGAACTTGAGGAGGAATGTAAAAGTGAGGCACCAAAGGGGGAAATGGTGGTGAGTGACCTGAACCTGCCTGGCACTGATTGGGAGGTAGCGGTGGCCAAGAGTGCCAGGAGTCAGGCATTACTGGATGCCATCCAAGACTGTCTACTGGTGCAGCTGGTTAAGGAACTTACCAGGCAGAACACAATTCTTGATGTGGTGCTCACCAACTCAGAGATTGTGGGTGCTGTGGGAGTAGTGGAGCCACTAGGAAACAGTGACCACAAATAAGTGTGGCTTGAATTGGCCCGTGCGGCTGCAAACCCACAATCAGGAACCAAAGTCCTTGACTTTGGAAAGGTGGACTTCAGTAGGTTGAGGTAACTGGTCAGGGATAAGTTAGTAGGGGTGGAGGACATAAGAGGGGTAGAGATGAAATGGGGCAATAAAATGAGCCATCCTCGAGACATCAAAGGCAAGCAGCATCTAAAAAGTATTAAAAAAAACAGGTTTTAGAGACAACTATGGTTCTCAGCAAGGGTCAGGTAAGCAGTTAGGGCCAAAAAGAAGGCCATCTATAAATACAAAGAAAAGCAGTGGAAGGCAGAATGGGAGGATTATCTACAGAAAAATAAGGAGCCAAGAGGGACTTCAAGGAGGCGAAAGCAGACACAGAGCTGAGTATCATGGAAGGGGTCAAGATCAGAGAAAAACAGTTTTTTAGATATATCAGTGAAAAAAGGGGGGAGTTGCAATGCTAGTTGAGGGGGTAGGATGATCGAGTAGGATGAGCAAAAGGCTGCTGTCTTGAAAGACTACTTTTGCTCTGTATTCACTAAGGAGGACTGTGGGTCCATGCCAGAAAGCGGCATCAAAGCATCCGTTAAGGGAGTCCAAGAAACGAGGCAGCTAATACTTACTTGTGAGGGGGTCCTGAAAGGGCTGGCAGCCCTTAAGATAGATAAGGTCCAGGACCAGAATGGTTTCATTGGAGGATACTTAGGGAATTAGCAGCAGAACTGTCTGAAGCACAGGCTGGGCTAATCAGCAGCTAACTTAGGTCTGGGGAGCTTCCAAAGGATCTGAGAATGACAAATGTACCGCTTCATAAGGGAGGGGTTGGGGAACAACCAGGGAACTATGGGCCTGTCAGTCTGACCTCCATTGGGGGGAAGCTGATGAAATCACTAATCAAAGAGGACTTTCTGGTCCACCTATAGAGCAACAGGCTCCAGGACACTAAACAACACAGTTTCATGGCAGGAAGGTCTTGTCAGACTAGCCTGATTTTTTTTCTTTGACTGTGTCACCAAGGAAGTAGACAAGGGCCACACTGTGGATCTGCAGTTCTTTGACTTCAGCAAGGCTTTTAATTCAGCACCGCACAACAGGTTGCTCAAAAAGATGGAAGACCTGGGTGCAGCTAAAACCATAGTGACCTGGTGGATTGTTGACTAGAAGGGAGACAGAGTGTGGTGGTCAACGGGGTTAAAGCAGAGGAAAGGGAGGTTACGAGCAGGGTTCTACAGGGATCTGTCCTGGGTCCAGTACTCTTCAACTGTTCATTAGTTACATTGGTGAGGAAATCAAGGGCAGTCTGTGTTTCTTCGCAGATGACATGAAACTATGTGGGAGGGTGGGTAGTGATGAGGGAATAAGGGATATGTAGTGGGCTCTACAAACACTAGAGGGGTGGTCAAGGGTCTGGCAGTTAAATTTCAATGCCAAAAAGTGCAAGGTAATGCACCTAGGGAAAAAGAACTCCAAGATGGAGTACTGGATGGGTGAGGTCAGACTTAGCACTACAGAAAAGAAACAGGATTTAGACGTTATCATCAGTAACTCCCTTAAACAAATGAGCCACTGCAACAAAGCCTAGAGCAGGGTTAACAGGCTACTGAGTTGTATCGGGAGGGGTATTCATAGCAAAAGAAAAGAGATAATACTTCACCTACGCAGACCCCTGGTGAAGCTTCACCTGGAATACTGGAGCCCTCACCTCAGAAAGGCCAGGGATAGGTTAGAAACAGTGTAGTGCAGAGTAACAAAACCTTTCAGGGCCAGCAGCGCAGATCCTATGAGGAGCACCTCAAGGCACTAAATATATACTCACTGGAGACCAGAAGGGAGAGGGGAGATACAATAAAGACCTTCAAGTTCCTTAAAGGAATTAACAAAGTAAGCTGCAGGGAATAATTCACCCTGCATACCAACTTGAGGTCATGTGGCCATGAGTGGAAATTAACAGATAGAGATGCAGCGATGTTATATTTTGCCCACAAATTATCTATGAAGTCACCAAATTCACCTCCATGGATCTGTTCACAAAGTTGTTCTGTTAAAAGACAATTTGCCATTTGTAACTTTGCCTTGCTTTTTGGGTTTTTAAGTGCAAATTGCACTTAAAAAAAAAACAAAGCAAATAGAAGTTATAAACTCCAAATCCCCCAAATCCCTGGTGTCTAATGGTACCCCCTCCACCCCCACCAATCGCTGGCCCCAATGTAAAAAATATGTGTTAAAATCCTGGTGTCTAGTTGCCCCCACGATTGCTGGCCTTAGTGTAATAAATATATATTAAACCAAATTGTCATGTCAAGTGGTCCCCCCTCCTCCTCGCTGTTTGTCAGCCCAATGCAAATAAAAAGATCTCTTGTGTGTAGGGGATACTCCCAACCCATCAGGTAGTGCCCCACCTGCTCCCCACTCCACCCCAACCCCAAACAGGACTAGCACAGCCCTCCATCTCCACCATGGCTGTTGTTCGGCTTGGAAATGAATGAGTGCATACTTGTACAAGCATTCACTCATTCATTCCAGGTCAGTCAAGCAGCCAGCCAGTGGTGGAGAGTGGAGGGTTGTGCTGATCGCCCGCACTGGGTGGGTGGGGATAGTGGTAGGGCTCTGCCTGATGGGGTGGGGGCCACTAGACACCAGGGATTTACCTAGATACGATATATATATATATATATATATATATATTTTTTTTTTTTTACATTGTGGCGGCGATCGGTGGGGGACAACTAGACACCAGGAATTTAAAATATATTTTATTATATTGGTGCCGGCAATCGGGGACAGGACCAGTAGACACCAGGGGCCTGATTCTCAAAGCTCCCAGTGGGGCATAAGGGGCTTGTGCCACAAAGAATGGTGCAAAGTACCCTTTGTGCCTAAAGATGTGCTAGGAGCAATTCACAAAGGCAGCCTGTATCAAACGCAGGCTGCCTGCCCCAAATGGGACATACGCCACCCTTGCGCCCAAGTACCATCTGCGACCTGGCACTTGGGGGCATGTGGCAGATGCAAGCTGCCACATCCCATAAACTGGAAGTCTCAGAACTCTCCCAGTGGGAGAAATTCTAAATACCCTTAGACCAGCCAAGGCTGGTGTATGGATACTTAGAAATTTCTCCTCTGGGAGAGTGGCCTGCTTGCAGCAATGTTCCTCGGTCCACACTCCCCGATCTCCATTGTCCCCCTTATTAAATTAAAGAATTAAGCCCATTTCATTGGTGATCCAGTGTTCCCCTCCCCAATCCCCATTGTTCCCATTATTAAATTAAAGAGTTAAGCCTGTTTCATTGATGATCCAGTGCCAAACATGCAAACCAAATAATGAGACAGTACAAAACTTTAGTGCAGTGGCACACCAGGAGCAAACTCAAGGTAAAGCAAGTGCTGAATAAGGAGGAATTGTATCTAAGTGCTGTGAGGCTAGGAGGAAAGGCAGGAGGGAAGGGGGGAGAGAGGGGGGCTGGGTGCTGGAGAAGGAGAGACAGCCAATCCGGATGCCCCTTCAGAATGCTGAGAACCCTGGAAGGGGGAAGGACTGAATGATTGGAGCAAGGAATAAGGGAAGTTAGGGAGGGTTAGAGCAGGTACAGTTGGAAGAGAGGAAGTTGTGGTGGGCAGAGTTAAAGGAATAGGTGGTGGAGGAGTGACGTATTTGTGGGGGAAGGGAGTTCCAGATTTTAGGGAGGCGATGAGCAAAGGCAGATTGGCCAATGAGGGTAGATTGGAAGGTTGGAGCGAGGAATAAGGGAAGTTAAGGAGGGTTAAAGCAGATGCAGTTGGGAGAGAGGAAGTTGTGGAGGGCAGAGTTAAGGGACTAGGTGGAAGAGAGTGATGTATCTGTGGGGGAAGGGAGTTCCAGATTTTAGGGACGCAATGAGCGAAGACTGCCTGGCCAATGAGGGTGGAATGGTATGGAACCACCAAGGTGCATGAGTCACTAGATCTAAGAGAGTGGGAGGATGGGGGAGGGGTAGAGAGCAAGGATGATAGGTAGGGAGGAAGTTCACCAAGCCAAGGTTTGGAGGTTAATTTGGCACAGTGGGAGATGCATTTGTTAGATAATGAGGAGAAAGCTAAGGAGCGACAGAGTTCACAGTGGTGGGTACGAGGAGGAGAGTCAAGGGCAAAGTGGCAGAAGGAGTTAAAGAGAGTGTTCATTTTGGTCAAAGAAGATTTGGGAACAGCACCATAGTCTACATCGCAGTAGTTGAAGATGGGCAGTATCACCTTCTGGACAAGTTCACGCCTCACAGTCAATGGGATGCAACTGCGATTCCTGTATAGGGCACCAAGCTTGGGGCGCAGTTTCTTCAGGATGGCATCGATATGCACAGAGAAGTTGAGGTGCTGGTCCAGCCAAACCCCAATATATCTAAATGAGGATGTGTCCTCAAGAGTTGTCCCATCTAGGGTGTGAAAGGAGGGCAGGATGGGGAGCCTAGAGAGTCTCTGCCTGGTGCCAAAGGTCATGGAGACTGTTTGCTTGGCGTTGAGGAAGAGCTGTTGGGAGACAAACCAAAGCTGGACTTGGTTGAAATCATGTTGCAAGCTGGTTTCCAGAGCAGCAGGGTTTTAGCCAGAACTGTACAAGACAGTATCACAGAGCAAACACTGACCAGCAGGGCCAAGAGGTCTAGCTGCCCTACAACAAAACTAGTCTGCAAAATGATTACAACGTACCTTCTCAGGACATTACTTATGCTACTTCTGTTATCTGGAAATGTTCATCCCAACCCGGGACCTACTGGACTAGCCCCCCACACCTCAAAAAGGCGGGAGGCTCCCCCACATAAGCGTCAATCAATGTCATCTGTAGCCTCCTCAACAAACTTGATATTCTGTAAACCTGGGTCCAGCAACATCAATCAATCTATCAATCAAAATCTTTATTTATCCAGGCAGGCACCATTGAGCAAGGATCATTTGCAAGGTGGACCTGGTCATGAATACATCAAAGTACAGTACAGAAGCAGGTATACCAAAAGCAATAGTATATAAGGAAGAAAAGTATATACAGTGCATACAGTACAGTACAAGGTTGAAATAAATAATGAACAAAAAACAGCATTATTTTACAATTGAAGAAATCAGCAGATGTACAATCAACCATAGGCAAACAGGGGTTATAAGCAGAGATCTTTTGAGTGAGGCAACCGGCAACTACACATATAGGGGAAAGAGGCCGTGTATGGGGTGACAGGTTAGACAGGTAAAGAAGAGGAGGGATATATTACTGACAACTGGGGGGAAAATTTAGCTAAAACCACAGAAAGTGATGATGGCTGTCATGTACTTGTTTATTATGATAATGACAAAGGAGGGGTAGATAATTGGGACACTGCTATGGATGGGATGGGACTTTAGCCAGGCTGGAGTGGACAGGGAAGGGTGGGTGCAGCAGGAAGAGTTAATAGGGAAAGAGTGAGAGCCAGGGGTAGAAACATGGAGAATGTCAGGATGGAAAGGGTGAGTTGTGGAATTAGTGGGCTAGCAGTGAGGAAAACATTTGCAAGGTGCTTTCATGTAGCGATCGTAGAGCACCTTGAAGATATTCAGGCTAACAGGGCAGCTCAGCTTCAAGTTCCTTTGTGAACCGTTCCGCAATGTGGGTAAAGAGAAGCTTAGAGCAGCTTTGCCGAAATGAATTTTGACCCTTGGAACTTGGAGGGCAATTAGGGAATAGCTCCTTAGAGCGTAGGTGCCCAACACACTCCGGGGAATACAATCTGAGACATATGAGGGGAGTTTGTTGGTCACCGCTCTGAAGGCCCATAGGGTGGCATTTCTATTCCTTCTATAGTGAAGGGAAGTCCAGTCTAACGATGAGTACAGGGAGCAGCGGTGTGTGGAAAGTGGAAGGCCAGTAATGAACCTGATAGCTCTGTGGTAGAGAGTGTCCAACTTAGCCAGTGCAGAGGCAGTGCAGTGGCTGTAGAGCAGGTCCACGTAATCTATTAAAGATAGGAAGGTAGCTTGAACCAGTTGAATCTTGGCCTCCTTTGTGAGCAGGTGGTTAATTCTGTAGAATAGTCCTAATCTTTGCCTTAGTTTCCTCTGTAGTTCTTTGAGATGGTCAGCGAAGGAAAGTTTATGATTGAGCCAAACTCCTAGATATTTGAATTTAGCTACATACTTTAATGTTTCTCCAAGAACAGTAGTAATTTGTGGGATAGGTTCCCCCCCTCAGCAGGAATTGCTGCATGCAAGGAGGGGGAGAACAGCATGGCTTTTGTCTTTTTTGCATTGAGCAAAATCTTTTTATGTTTACTTGCACGCATGCACAAGGAATGTTTTGGGAGAGTAACACACTTTGGAGGTGTGCCTCTCCCTTTCAATCCGCTGCTCGGTTGAGCAGGCGTGGCGGTCCTGCACCAATGGGTGCGAGAGCTGTGTATGACAGCGGTGGTCTTGGCTTCAAACAAAACCACCGCTGCCATACAGAGCACATCACGCCGCTCCCCCCCCAAAGCTTTGGTGCCACGCTGGGAGCCCACCCCAGCATGGCAAATGTCCCGTGTTGTTTGCCAATGGGGGTGCCCAATCCCCCGTTGGCTCCTCAGCCCCCCCAGCCATCTTCTGTCATGCTGGGAGCCCACCTCAGCGTGGCAAGTGGCCCACATAGTCCGTTTTTTTAATGTAAAGAAAACGGTCCCACGTAGTCTCCCTAGTCCCCCTCCTGGCACAACCCGCACCCACCACTGGCAAAGACTCATAGCTTCCCCCACCCCCCCACCCCATACTTACCTCCGAGCTCAGCGCGACGCATCTTCGGTGGACCAGGAACACGCCTGCACTCTTTAAAGCCGACCGCAAACTGAGAAATGCCGTAAGATGTATAATGGGCTAGATAGGGGTTTCAACTTTATTGCATATCTCAGGCATTTTTGAATTTTGCACCAAATTTTCAACATGGGTTTTGGGACCCTTCTCATGAATGATGTCACTGTCATGGCATTATTGGGCCCAAAGGTGATTTCGCAGTCACTGTGCAGTCACTGCGCAAAATCACCCTCTCGCCTGAATAACGCCATGACAGTGACATCATTCATGAAAAGGGTCCCAAAACCCCATGTTGAAAATTTGGTGCAAAATTCCAAAAAATGACTGTTTTACGAGCGTGCGTTGTGCAGTTCCTACGCAGGCTCGTAAGTTTGGAATTTTCAATATTTTCACTCCAGATTTTCAACATTGCCATTTTACCACACCTCCTTATGAGCAGTATAGCTGTCATTTTTCACATCCTGCCCAAAACATGTTTCTGCCCATGTAGCACACAATGGCGCAGTCGGTGTGTGAAATCAATGTATGGGATGCATTAAGAAAATCACAGTGACACTGTTCATTAGCAGAGGTCTTAAAATAGCTATGTTGAAAATTTGGTGAAAAAATTCCTAAAAATGACTGCTTTACGAGCGTGCGTTGCGCAGTTCCTACGCACGCTCATAGGTTTGCGAATTTTCAATATTTCCACTCCAGATTTTCAACATTGCCATTTTACCACACCTTCTTATGAGTAGTACAGCTGTCATTTTTCACATCTCACCCAAAACGTGTTTCCGCCCATGTAGCGCACAATGGCACAGTCGGTGTGCGAACTCAATGTATGGGACACATTACAAAAATCACAGTGACACTGTTCATTAGCAGAGGTCTTAAAATGGCTGTGTTGAAAATTTGGTGACAAAATTCCTAAAAATGACTGTTTTATGAGTGTTCATTGCACAGTTCCTATGCACGCTCATAAGTTTGCGAATTTTCAATATTTTCACTCCAGATTTTCAACATTGCCATTTTACCATACCTCCTTATGAGCAGTGCAGCTGTCATTTTTCACATCTCACCCAAAACGTGTTTCCACCCATGTAGCGCACAATGGCACAGTCGCTATGCGAACTCAGTGCATGGGACACATTAAGAAAATCACAGTGTCACTGTTCAAGAGCAGAGATCTTAAAATGGCTATGTTGAACATTTGGTGAACAAATTCCTAAAATAACTGTTTCTGATGATGCGTTATGCAGTTCCTATGCTGCGCTTTCGTAAGTTCACGAATTTTCAATATTTTCAATCCAGATTTTCAACATTGCCATTTTTACCACACCTTCTTATGAGCAGTATAGCTGTCATTTTTCACATCCTGCCTAAAAGCGTGTTTCCGCCCATGTAGTACAATGGCGCAGTCAGTGTGCTTAAATCAATGTATGGGACACAGTAAGAAAATCACAGTGACACTGTTCATTAGCAGAGGTTTTAAATGCCAATGTTGAAAATTTTCTGAAAAATTCTAACAATGACTGTTTCTACGAGCATCACGTTGCACAGCTCCACATGCGCTCGTGAGTTCTGTTTTCAATATTTCCCAGATTTTCAACATTGCCATTTACCACACTTCCTTATGAGCAGTACAGCTGTCATTTTTCACATCCTGCCCAAAACGTGTTTCCGCCTATGTAGCGCACAATGGGGGTAACAAAAAGGTCATGCTGAAAATTAATTGTGCAAATACCAGCAATCGCACAGGGCATTAGGGTAAAGCACCATACGTGCCAAACACCACTACAAATACCTGCAAGCGAACGTTCGGCATTGACAAATGCTTGTTATTTATGAGCTGGTATTGTAGAAGGTTAAATTCAGCTTGGAGGTCTTCACAGGCTGCTTCCGGCGTGGGATGACTCAAGTACAGTACAGTGTCGTCCGTGAATAAGTGGATGTTGGCTTTTGTGATGGGGTCATTGATGTTGTTTATTTATTTATTTTATTTAGTTTTTGTTGACCGGGTAAGTGCACTAGACAAATCCTGCCTATTTTCAGGCACGACCCGGGGGAGGGGGATATAGATGAATGCCAACTGACCTTGAACCAGATTAAGCTGTTGGTGGTATTTTCAGTGAATGTAGATTGCAAAGAGGAGGGGACCAAGGATGGAGCCCTGGGGCATGCCCCTCAGCATAGGTTTTAATGGAGAAAGATCACCTTCAGCTTTAATCTGCTGTTTCCGTTCTCCAAGGTAGTCTGCAAACCAACACATAGATTTATGGTCCATGCCTAAGGTGCTTAGGGAGGAAAGAAGTAGGCTTTGATCGACTGTGCCAAATGCCTTACTAAGATCCAAGAAAACAGCACAGACATGCTTCTTATTGTCAAGGTCTAGGAGCCAATCATTGGTCACCTTAGCTAGGGCTGTTATTTACTTTACTTGGTTTACTTTACTTGGTTTCAGAGGACAAAAGGAGGCTACTGCCCATCAAGATTGTCCCCCACCACCATGTTGGGACAATTATACCCTAGGATTATTACACTCCAACCAACAATCCAACCCTTTTTTAAAGATTGTAATAGAACTACTGTCCACTAATTGTTGAGGAAGCAGATTCCAAATTCTGGGTGTTCTTACCGTAAAATAATGTAACCTTTTAGTTGTTTTAGATTTTGAAACAATGATTTGTTTATTATGGGACCGGGGAGTGGTCCGTCTAGTAGAATAATTTAAACCACAGTGGTGCATAAGCTTCTGGGAGTTCCGAATTTTATATACTAGGAGGAGATCTCCTCTAGTGTGTCTTGTATGAAGCGAATGTAACCCGGTTACTTGTAGTCTTCCCCTATAATCCAATTTTGATAGATATGGGACCATTTTTTGTAGCTCTCCTCTGGACCTTCTCCATTCTATCCATATCCTGCTTCAAGTATGGATTCCAGAAGGGAGACCCATAGTCCAAATGGGGCCTTACAAATGTTCTATACAGAGGAATGATACATTCCTGAGTCCTTGACACAAAAGAACGTTGAATCCGAGTGAGCATAGCATTGGATTTTCTAGCTATCATAATACAGTGATCATTTGAAGATAGTTTATTATTAATAATAATCCCAAGATCTCGCTCTAACAGTGACACATGTAGGGGGGATTATTGTTTAGTGAATAAATTTGCTTGGGGTTATTCTTACCAAAATGTAAAACATGGCATTTGTCTGGATTAAGTGTCATCTTGTTTAAGTCTGCCCATTCTTCAATAGATTTTAAATTATTTCTCATAGATTCTCTATTTAATAATGTAAGAACAGACCCTCCTAACTTGGTGTCATCAGCGAATTTCAAGAGAACATTGTCTGGGCCAACCTGCAAGTCACTAATAAAGATGTTAAATAAGGTTGGTCCCAGCACAGAACCCTGCGGAACCCCACTGGTCACACTCAAAGCCTGAGAAAGTGTGCCATTTATTCTGACTTGCTGTTGTCTTTTATTCAACCAGCCTGAAACCCATTTGACTATATAGTGATAAAATCCCATTTTTTCCATTTTGTCAAGCACAATATCATGGGGGACTTTGTCAAATGCTCTACTATAATCAAGAAGGATTACATCCATAGGGATACCAATATCCAAACCCGTACTGATATGATTATAGAAAGATACCAGGTTAGTGGTACAGGAATATCCTTGTCTGAAACCATGCTGTGTGACATCAATTATATTACCCAAGGTGGATTCATAATCTAGCAATTTCCTAGTAATTTTCTCCATAAGTTTACTTATGACTGACATTAGACTTATCGGACGATAGTTTTCTGGCTTGGAATAGTTACCTTTTTTAAAGATTGGAATAACCGTAGCTATTGTCCAATCATGAGGGATGACCCCTTCAGGTAAAGATTTATTAAAGATGATTGATAGGGGTTCAGTGATAGCAACAGCTGTCTCAAGTAAGAATCTGGGATTGATGTTATCTGGTCCAGGACTAGAGTTAGGTTTTAAAGACAAAATAGCTTCTAGGGTATCATCTTTAGTAATAGTGTAGGAGGGAGTATTGTTAACTGTTTGCTTAAAGAGTTTAGGAACTCCTTTCTTTGTAAAAAACTGAACAAAACTGTTTATTGAATGTGTCAGCTATGTCCCTATCAGTGGTTATAATTGAGTTATTTACACATAAGGGCCCCACATATCTATTATTCATATTTTTATTATTAAGATAGGAGAATAGTGATTTATAACTGTCTTTGTGTGGGCCAAACAAAACTCAAGTTTCTTTTTGGATTGTAAAATTGCTTGCTTTAAAAGTTTTAAGGTTTTCCTATATTTAATAATTCTTTGGCATCTCCCTCACTGTTCTTTACACATGAAAAAAGCCTTTGTTTATCCTTAATTAACACTTTGATAGTCTTGTTAAACCACAGGGGTATTTTCCCCTTTTTATTATACTTTTTTGTGATAGGGATATGTAAATCTTCTAAGTAGTAAATAGAAGATTTAAAATATTCCCAGGATTCCTCCAGGGAAAGAGGAGATAGAGTTGCATCCCAAGAAATTGAATTTATTTGATCATTAATAGTGCAAAAGTTAGCACTATTATAATTCTTGAATTCTGAAAAGTTGGAGATATATTGACAAAATAACAAAGTAAAGGAAATTGAGTAATGATCACTGGATCCTAATGGGGCACCAACTAAAACCTTAGATATTGAACTCCCTATATTAGTAATAACTAAATCCAATATATTAACTCCTCGTGTAGGTTCAGTAATGATTTGTTCAAGTCCCATATCTACAATAAGTGCTATTAAATCTTTCTCAGCCTGCATACTACCAATTAAGGAATTCCAGTTTATAGAGGGCATATTAAAGTCACCCAAAATGAGGATATTTCCTTTAGAAGCCATATCAGAAATTTCTTTGTGCAGGCATATAGAATGTTCTAAATTGGATGATGGAGGCCTATAACAACAGTTGGGGTTGTCCCTTGAACTGAATGTTTACCCAAATGGTTTCAATATTACTAATAAGGGGAAGTTGGAATGACACTACGTCATCTCTAACATAGAGACAGACCCTTCCCCCAATCTGGCCTTGACAATCCTTATGATATAATTTGTACCCAGGAATATGTGGGATCAGGTGGTGACAGGGTCCCACCAAGTTTCAGTAATAGAAATAAGTCCAAATTTGTTCGAAAGGCACATAGCCTCAAGTTCAGCCATTTTAACCAGGTTTAAGGATCTAGAATTGAGACTAAGCACCTCACACTCAATAGAATCAGTAATAGTTCTTTTTAGAGAACAGGATTTTTTCTCTCTGATCTCACCCCCAGTGTTTAGTTTAGAAGTTTGTTAATGGCTGTTGTAATGCTTCTACCCAATAGGGTACTACCCCTATGGCTGAGATGAAGTCCATCCCAACAGAACAGTGAGTCTTTTAAGTAAAAAGTTTCCCAATGTGCAAGGCAAAGGATGCTCTGCTGAAGACACCATCATCTCAGCCAATCATTAAAGGCTTTAATCTTAGTGACGATGGCATCAGAAGCTCTGGGTACAGGAAGAATTTCTGAGAAACATACAAGACTGTCTTTTTCAGCTAGTACATTATTGAGTGCTATGATGTCCTGTTTAAGCTCATCAAGGCTACCTATGGTGCTGTGCTTTGCCCTGAATCCAGACTGAACCAGGTTTAATAGGCTTCTGGATACTAAATATACCCCTAGCTGGCCACTCACTATTTTTTCTAATAATTTGAACAGGATGGGGAGGAGGGAGATCGGTCTGTAATTATTTAGATCGTAGGGGTCACCTGCTTTTAATAGAGGGATGACATGGGCTATTTTCCATTGGGGGGGCTACCCTGGGAAAGTGACATGTTGAATAGGTGGGTGATTGGCATGGCAAGCACATGGTAGGCACATTTCAGATAGTATGGCTCTATGAAGTCAGAGCCTGCTCCCTTCCTGGTGCCCAGTTGCAGCAGTAGGTCTTCCACCTCTTTTAGAGAGACAGGCAGGAGGGAGAAGGCCTCCTCGGTAGAGCGGGACTCATGGGTTGGTGGACCCTGAGCTGTGCCGAGGTCATTGGCAGGAGAAGTATCAAATGCTAGCCCTGCCATTGCAAAATGGTTATTGAGGGCTTCCAATATCTCCGATCGGTTAGCGATAACAAAGCCACCAGACTTCATTTTTGCTGGAATGGAATTACCAGGTGCATGTCCAGACATGTCTCTTAATATTTTCCAGAGTTTTGAAGGATTTCTTGAGGCAGAGGCTAGCTCCGAACAATAGTAGGCGGCCTTGGCTGCTCTGACCAACTTGGTGCACTTGTTACATACCCTCTTAAAAATACACCAGTCCGAGTCGTTCTTGCTTCTTCTGGCTTTTTTCCATAAAGTATCCCTTTCTAACAGGGAAGTTTTGAGCTCAGGCGAGAACCAATGGCAGGTGCTGCTCCTCACCCACACCTTAACCAAGGGTGCATGCTTATTTAAAGCCTCACTTAAAATATTGTTAAAAATAGTATATGCCTTGTTAACCGTTTTGGCTAGGAAGAATTCCTGCCATCACGGTGAATGTTTCAAGTCATGGACGTAAGCAAACAAATCAAAGTTGCGTTTGCACCTCTTGATAGAGAACTTTGCCACAAACTGTGGGTTGTGCACGGATCTAATGGTGGTGATTATACAGTGATCGCTAATGTCTGAGAAAAATGTTCCAACATGAGAGAACAGGTGTGGCTTGCTAACCAAAATTACATCTAAGAGGGAGCTGTTGTTAAGGTTCTTTTTATTTGGGTGAGTAGGCTTGCCAAGGAATTGCACCAGCCCTAGAGTGTCACAAAAGAATTTCAAGGAATCTGATGCACTTGATAGCCAATCGTAGTTCAGGTCACCAAAAATAATGGTTTCCAAGGAACTGAGCCCCAGTACAGAACTGAGGTGAGACAGGAGATGGGGCCCGGCAGAAGGGGGCCTGTAGCAGCCAGAGTGCACTGGAAGGAGAAAGTTTGATCTTTTGGGTGAAGCACTCAAATTCTTTGGGGGAGGACAATGCATCTATGCATTTGGTTGAGTATTTGTCCCTTACATAACTTGCCACCCCACCTCCTCTTGATTGCCTATCCACTTGGAATTGTAAATAATTTGGGATATTGATTTCATTGTCTGGGGTGGCTGGCCTAAGCCAGGTCTCAGTGATCACTAGGACATCAGGTAGGGTGTGGCTCACCCAAGCCTGGATAAGGGTGAACTTTTTCAGCAAACTACAGGCATTAAGATGCATAAAAGACATTCCTTTGATATCTGCCAGGTCTGATGGAGAAGCAAGGGTGTCTAATGGTCCTGGGTTGAGTTCGACATTGCCTGAGCACAATAGTAAAAGAAGCAGGATTCTTTTTAAGGCAGTGAACTGTAATTTGTAAATACTATTTTTTGAGAGATAGGGGAGGTGGTGTTGAGGGGTAGGCCTGTACCCACTCCTGCTGTTATACTGGCCTAGTGTTGCAGCCACTAGTGTCCTGGCAGGAATTTGCCATGAGTAGGAAGTCTCAAGTCTGGATGGGGGAGTAATCTGCAGAGGCAGCTCGGGAGATGTCCCACTCCCCGGCAGAGACAGCTGAGAAGCCCAATAGTCCATAATGGCTACCTGAAAGGAGTTGTTGGATGCAGGACAGTGAGAAGCGCAAGGGTCATTCCACTTTAGGGAGGGATGAGGGTTCAGAAGAATTGAGCTGAGCGCTAGTAAAGCTAGTGACACACCGAGGAACCAGCTGTAATTTCCTGCGGTAGATCTAAACTCCACAACAGCCAGCAGTAAATGCCACCAGAAGCCTAGACCAATCGATGATCAGGTGTCATAAGTTCAAAATCCTTTTGTTGGCTGAGAGGCGGTTTTGGCACTGAACGTACCTGTGGAGCAACTCTTTGAAGCTGAGCCAGTGAGGTGGTTCAAGGCTGCAATCCGGTGTGGCAAGATTGGTCTGTAGCTTTCGTTTCTGTTTCTAGCCCTGCTCCACCAGTACAGAATGGGAGTGGGGGCAGGCATTCAAGACTTGCAGCCTTAGTGGATGAGCATGGTTTGGCCTGAGAAACAGGCAGAAAAACCCTAGGCAAGGTCTTCAGAAAGAGAGGTATCCCAGGTCCACTAGAGCAGAAGAGGAAGGAGAAAATATAATGTGTTTCCTCTTTAACCCTGATGTTCTCTATGTTGTCAAAATATAGCTTAACCCCAAGATACCAGACATTGCAGTCACCATCCCTGGTTACACTATATTCATAGAAACATAGAAACATAGAAGTTGATGGCAGATAAGGACCGCAAGGCCCATCCAGTCTGCCCATTTCTTTTTCTACCTTATAAATGTGTCATCAGCCTTTGCTCTGTCAATGTTCTATCTATTTATACTCATCTGTATTGCTCCCTTATGTCTATCCCATACCTGTTTGAAGCCCTGCACTTTATTCATATCCACCGCTTCCTGAGGTCAGCCATTCCATGCATCCACCACCCTTTCTGTGAAAAAGAACTTCCCCACATTACCCCTTAACCAGCCTCCCTCTAATCTCATGCTGTGTCCTCTTGTCCTGCCATTTTTCTTATATTGAAACATGTTAGACTCTTTCACCTTGTTAATGTCCTTAAGGTGTTTGAATGTTTCGATCATATCACCTCTCTTCCTCCTTTTCTCTGTCTAGGTATACATATTGAGCTCCGTTAATCTGTCCTCATATGTTTTCTGATGCAGTCCCTGCACCATTTTGGTTGCCTTTTTCTGGACTGCCCCAATTTGGTTAAAGTCCTTGTGAAGGTGTGGCCTCCAGTACTGCATGCAGTACTCCAGATGGGGGCCTAACCAGTGTCTTGTAAAGAGGGATTACTACCTCCCTCTTACAACTTGTGATACCCCTACTAATACACCCCAACATTCCCCTAGCCTTACCTACTGCTTTAGTGGTCTGCTTGGATGATTTCAGATCATTAGTGATGATGATGCCCAAGTTTCTTTCTTCCCTTGTGACTGCCAGCAACTCCCCTCCCAGCCTATAGGTGGCTTCAGGGTTTCTCTTCCCTATGTGCATGATCTTGCACTTCTTTGCATTAAACCCCAGTTGCCACTCTTCTTACCATTTTGCTAGTTTATTCACATCTCTTCTCATTCTGCCCACCCCATCTGGATCATCTACTCTGTTGCAGATCTTGGTGTCATCTGCAAACAGACAAGCCTTACCCTCTAGTCCATCTGCAATGTCACTAATGAAGATATTGAAGAGGACTGGACCCAGGACTGATCCCTGAGGTACCCCACTTGTGACTTGTGTCTCTTCTGACTGTATACCGTTTACCACCATTCTTTGTTTTCTGCCCGTCAACCAGTTTGCCACCCAGTTAACCAACTTCTGACCCACCTCCAGCCTACCCAGTTTATTAATCAATCTTCTATGTGGAACAGTATCGAAAGCTTTGCTGAAGTCAAGGTAGGCGACTTCAACTGCTCCCCCTTGGTCCACCACTCTGGTTACCCAGTCAAAGAAATCTATAAGATTAGTTTGACAGGACCTTCCTTTTGGAAACCCATGCTGTCTTGGATCCTGAGCTCCTATGGATTCCAGGTGTTACACTATCCTTTCCTTAAGGAGTGCCTCCATATTCTTGACCACTATTGAGGTAAGACTGAAATGTCTGTAGTTCCCTGTCTCCTCCCTGCTATCACTCTTGTGGAGCGGGATCACATGAGCCCTTCTCCAGTCTTCTGGGACTGCTCCTGTGCTCAGAGACTCACTAAACAGTTCTGCTAGTTCCACCCTTAGCTCCTTTAGTACCCTGGGATGTATGCCATCAGGTGCCATTGCCTTGTCCACCCTGAGCTTATCGAGTTCTTGTAGGAACCTTTCTTTTGTGAACAGACTAGTGCACACCTCTCTCCTCCGTGTCCTTGGTGCTGAGCTGTGGGCCCTGCCCTACCTTCTCCTCAGTAAATACTGAGCAGAAGTATCTATTTAGGATACAGTATATGTTTTCACATGGTCCTCCTCCTCACATGCCCCCTTATCCCCTTTGATCTTAGCAATACCCCCTCTGGACTTTCTCCTTTCACAAATGTATCTATAGAAAGTCTTGTCACCTTCTTTTACTGTTTGTGCTAGTGTTTCCTTGGTTTGGGCCTTTGCCTGCCTTACTGCCTTCCCTGCTTCCCTTAGGGAAGTTTGATATGCCTCTCTATCTTCATCCTGCTGCATTCCCTTATATTTCCTGAAGGCCAGCCTTTGGCTCTGACCTTTTCTGCTATTCAGGCAGGACAGGGTTTCTGAATGAGGTGTGGGCTGTGCCATCTACCTGAGGAATTCCTATCTGGGTCGTGTCTTTCCTTTCTCAAATCCTAAACTCCCCTTGCAGGCTCTCACTATCAAACTTCTACTCAGGGCACACAACAAGGAGCTCATCATAGCCTCTGTTTACCTACCCCGTAAAGATCAGGCCAATGGATTTGCAAACATCATGGAAAACCTAGGGGGAATACACCATAACTCCGAAAACATAATACTTAGCGACGTCAACATAAATTGGCTCTCGCTGGAGGCTGGCAACTACAAAGATGCCATCACAGCACAGAACCTCACCCAGCTTGTTACCACCCCCACCAGATGCAACTATAGGACAGGATCACAGACACTTCTGGACTGGATCCTTTCTAATCACCCTGAATGAATTTCTAAAGTCTCAGTGCTCCCTGACGGTATCAGTGACCACTCACCTATTACCTGTACCTGGACAAACATATTCATTAAGCCCCATCCTAAAATAATGCACACCAGGATGTTAAAGCAGGGGCAACTTGGGCTACTAAAAACACATTTAAGCCACCTGGACTGGACGCCAATCGACTCCTCCACAGATGTTAACCAAGCCTTTGACCTTTTCATCAGCCACTTCACTGTGGCCTGCAATATTTTTGCACCTCTAAAAGAGCTGAAGGTCAGGGAAAGAGCTAACCCTTGGATAACTCCAGAACTAATCACTTTACTCGAACAAAGGGACCATCTCTGGCACTGTGCCCTTGCAGCAGCCACACCTGGGGATATTCATAAATATAAAGCTGCCAGAAAAGAGTGCACATGGGCAATTCAGAGCTTCAGAAGCAAATATTTCACGGAGGCTCTCTCCAACTCCTGGGGGGATAGAAAACAATTCTGGAGTAACTTGAAAGACCTTACAGGCAAGGATCCTAAGTCACCATCCACTATGCACAACATAAATGGAACACCAACATCTGACCTGTAGACAATCACCAATGCCTTCAACAATGTGTTCTCCAACTTGGATAGTGCCTTCCCATCTGACTTCTTTGATGCTCCTTCTGGTAGTAACCCTCCTGGCACTGCTTCTCGCCTACATCTTGCCCCACAATTCTTCTTCAAGGAGATCCCAGTGCACTTAGCCAGAACCTGTATTCGGAAGGCCATCCGCAACACAGGCTACAGCAGCAACTCCCTCGACCTGAAGTTGTTAGCGCTTGTCCTTGAAGAAATCCTTGTACCCCTGACAAAGATCTTCAACTTATCACTAAGGATGTCCCAGTTCCCATCTTGCTGGAAGCCGGTGACCATCACACCGGTACACAAAAGTGGAGACAAGTCACTACACTCCAACTACAGACCTATCTCCATCCTTCCTCCATTGTCTAAGGCCCTGGAGCGCATTGCCTCAGACCAGCTAGTTGAGTACCTGGAAAAATATGATATACAGTGTCCCGAGCAACATGGTTTTTCAAAAGGGCACAGTACCACCACTGCACTATTAGAATTCACAGGATTCATCCATACCAAAATCAATCAATCAATCAAAATCTTTATTTATCCAGGCAGGCACCATAGAGCAAGGCTTATTTGCAAGGTGGACCTGGTCATGAAGACATCAATGTACAGTAACATGGTATACATAATGCAATATTATACAAAGAGGGAAAATATATACAGGCTAAACAGTACAGTAGCAAGGTGGAACAAACTGCAATATTATACAAGTTGGAAAAATCAGCATATGTACAACCAACATAAGCGTATGGGGCTTAACAACAGAAAGCTTATTGATGGGTGCAGCTGGAATGTTCACTTAACGGGGAGAAAAGGCCGTATGTGGGGGTGGCAGATTAGGGAGATACAGAAGAGGAAGGAGATGTTTCTGTTGACTAGGGGGAAAAGGTGGACTTAAACCACAGATAATGACAATAGCTGTGGTATACTAGTTTAATAGGATTACGAAGGAGGAGGGGTAGTTAATAGGCACACTTCTTGGGAAGGGGTGGGACTTAGCCAGGCTGGAATGGATAGGGATGAATGAGAGAAGCAGGAATATTAATTGGGAGAGAGTGAGAGGCAGGGGCAGAGGCAGGGCATGAGGCAGGATGGATGGTGGGAGCTGTAGAATTAGTGAGCTAGCGGTGTGGAAAGCATTTGCAAGATTCTTTCATGTAGCGGTCATAGAGCAACTTGAAAATATTTAGACTAACAGGGCTGCTCAGCTTCAAGTTTTTTGCAAGCTGTTCCACAAGGCAGGCAATGAGAAACTTAAAACAGCTTTGCCGAAACGAGTTTTGACTATCGTAACTTGGAAGGCAATTAGGGAATAGCTCCTCAGAGCATAGCTGCCTATCACATTCTGGGGAATACAATCAGAGACGTATGAGGAGACCTTGTTGGTCACTGCTCTAAAGGCCCATAGTGTGGCATTTCTATTTCTTCTATAATGCAGTGAAGTCCAGCCGATCGCTGAGTACAGGAAGCAATGGTGTGTGGAAAGAGGAAGGCCGGTTATGAACCTGATTGCTCTGTGGTAGAGGGTGTCCAACTTAGCCAGGGCAGAGGCAGTGCAGTGGCTGTAGAGAAAGTCTACATAATCTATTAAAGATAGAAAGGTGGCTTGGACCAATTGAATCTTGGCCTCCTTAGTGAGCAGGTGGTTAATTCTGTAGAATAGTCCCAATCTTTGTCTTAGTTTCTTCTGTAATTCTTCGAGATGTTCGGTGAAGGAGAGTTTGTGATCGAGCCATACTCCTAAATATTTGAATTTAGACACATACTCTAGTTTTTCTCCTAGTACTGTGGTAATTTGTGGGATAGCCCCCACCCAAGCAGGATTTGCTGCATATGAGGAAGGGGGAAACAGCATAGCTTTTGTCTTTTTTGCATTGAGCAAAAGCTTTTTGTTTATGAGCTGGTATTGTAAAAGATTAAATTCAGCTTGGAGGTCTTCACAGGCTGCTTCCGGCATGGGATGACTCAAGTAAAGTACTGTGTCATCTGCGAATAAATGGATACTGGCTTTATTGATGGTGTCATTGATGTTATTAATGTAGACCGCAAATAGGAGGGGACCAAGGATAGAACCCTGGAGCACACCTCTCAGCATAGGTTTAAGTGGTGACAGATCTCCTTCAGCTTTAACCTGCTGTTTCCATTCTCCGTGGTAATCAGCAAACCAGCATATATAGTTAGGGTCCAGACCTAAGTTACTTAGAGAGGAAAGAAGCAGACTATGGTCCAAGAAAACAGCACAGACATGCTTCTTATCATCAAGGAGCCAATCATTGGTCACCTTGCTAAGGCTGTTATGGTGGTGTGCTTTGCTCTGAATCCAGACTGAACAGGATTTAACAGGCTTCTGGATTCTAGGTATGCCCTTAGCTGGCCACTCACTATTTTTTCTAATAATTTAGACAGAATGGGGAGGAGGGAGTTTGGTCTGTAATTATTTGGATCGCAGGGGTCACCTGATTTTAGTAGAGGAATGACATGGGCTATTTTCCACTGGGAGGGGAGGCGCCCCTGGGAAAGTGACATGCTGAAGAGGTGGGTGATTGGCACAGCTAACACATGGTATTCACATTTCAAGATAGTAAGGCTCTGTGGAGTCAGAGCCTGCTCTCTTCCTGGTATCCAGTTGTAGCAGTAGGTTTTCCTCCTCTTTTAGAGAGGGAGGCAAGAGGGAAAAGACCTCCTTGGTAGAAGGGGATTTGTGAGTTGATAGGCCCTGTTGTGTGCGGATGTCCTTGGCAGGGGAAGTATCAAATGCTAACCCGGCCATTGCAAAATGATTATTGAGGGCTTCCAATATCTCTGAGTGGTCAGAGATGATGATGCAAAAATTAATTTTTGATGGAAGGGAATTACCAGGTGCATGACCAGACACGTCCTTTATTGTTTTCCAGAGTTTTGAAGGATTTCTTGAGGCAGAGGTTAGCTCAGAGTGATAGAAGATGGCCTTGGCTGCTGTGACCAACCTGGTGCACTTGTTGCATGCTCTCCTAAATTGACACCAGTCAGAGTTGTTCTTGCTTCTGCAAGTTTTTTTCCATAGTGTATCCTTTTCTAACATGGAAGCTTTGAGTTCAGGTGAAAACCAACTGCAAGTGCTGTTCCTAACACGTACTTTAACCATGGGTGCATGCTTATTTAAAGCCGCACTTAAAATATCGTAAAAAATAGTATATGCCTCATTAACCATTTTGGCTAGGAAGAAATCCTGCCATCTCAGTGAATGTTTCAAATCATCGATATAGGCAAACATGTCGAAGTTGCGTTTGCACCTCTTGATTGAGAACTTTGCCACAAACTGTGGATTGTGTACAGATCTAATACTGGTGATTATACAGTGATCGCTACTGTCAGAGAAAAATGTTCCATCATGACAGAACAGGTGTGGCTTGCTAACCAAAATTACATCTAAGAGGGAGCTGTTGTTAGGGTTCTTTTTTATTTGGGTGAGTTGACTCACCAGTGAGTTGCACCAGCCCTAGGGTGTCATAAAAGGATTTCAAGGGATCTGATGCATTGGATAACCAGTCGTGTTCAGGTCACCAAGAATAATGGTTTCCAATGAACTAAGACCCAGTATGGAGCTTAGATGAGATAAGAGATGAGGCCCAGCAGAAGGGGGCCTGTAGCAGCCTATTACACAGAGTGTGCTGGAAGGAGAAAGTTCAATCTTTAAGGTGAAGCACTCAAATTCTTTAGGGGTGGAGGATGCTTCTATGCATGCAGCTGAGTATTTGTTCCTGACATAGAGTGCCACCCCACTTCCTCTTGATTGCCTATCCACTCTGAAGAGTAAGTAACTTGGGATGTTGATTTCATTATCTGGGGTGGCTGGCCTAAGCCAGGTCTCAGTGATCACCAGGACATCAGGTAGGGTGTGGCTCACCCAAGCCTGGATCAGGGTGTGCCTTTTCAGCACGTTACAGGCATTGAGATGCATAAATGACATTCCTTTAATACCCACCAGGTCTGATGGAGAAGCAAGTGCATTTATTGGCCCAGGGTTTAGTTCGACATTGCCTGAGCAGAATAGCAATAGCAGCAAAATTCTTTTTAAGGCAGTAAGATGTAATTTGTAGACACTATTTTTTGAGTGACTGGGAAGGTGGTGATGTTGAATAGGCCTACCACCACTCCTGGTGCTATACTGGCCTAGGGTTGCAGCCACTAGAGTCCTGGCAGGAACTTGCCATGAGGAGGAAGTATTGAGACTGGATGGGGAAGTATTCCTCAGAGGCAGTTCGGGAGATGTCCCACTCCCTGGCAAATACAGCTGAGAAATCCAATAATCCAGTATAACCACCAATAGTTGTAGGTTGCATAACAGGGAAAAGCACAAAGGTCTTTCCAATTTAGGGAGGAATGAAGATTCTGATGAATCATGCTGTGCGCTAATAAAACAATAGACAAACAAAGGAGCCAGCTGTAACCTCCCATGGTAGGTCTTAAAAACCAAAGCATCGGGTGATAAAAGTTCATGGCCAGCATCAGATGTTGAGCCTATAGATGTTCAGACAGATGAGAGACCAGTGGTGACTTAAGGAAGGATGATGGATCTCTAGATGTCGACTAGAGTGAGAGGACTGTAGATGGATAAAATCTGAGCAGGCATTGCTCCAGTGGGCATGGCAGATGGAGAAAAGCGGGATGAGCGTATATAATAAATAGAGGGTGGGGGATGGGTGGTCAGGTGAAAAAATCTGTTTGCTGTACCTTGTGAGGGAGCGAGTCTGGCCAGGCAAGGCAAGAAATGACAGCGCTTTTTTTTGATTCAGTAGTATTGGCAAGAGTGGAAGCAGACTGCTGGCCAATTGGAATGGAGCAGAGAGAAGCGCCCATGTTCCAAATGGATGGTGGCTTTTGCCGTACCTTGTGAGCGAGCAAATCCTTCCAGGAGGTCTTGGGTGGTAACTTGGTGAGTGCCGAACGCCCGGTGTCCGAGGATGCCTCAGCTGGTGAGCTTTGGAAGGCTTCTCATGGCTGGGGGAGAGAAGAGAGGGAGGATTAAATAGTGGCAGAGACAAAGGGAACAACAGAAACCAGTGGGAGTCCAATCTGTACCAGAATCAGAGTGTTTTGGAATGGCGCCCGACTGTCTGGGATGCTACTGAACACTGGCACTGAAATGGCTGAATGCACATATAACACTCAAGGAATGCAGCTTAGCACAGTCTAATAATTCAGTACAATTTCAGCAACATTTTTATCAAGGCAAGAAATTACAGTGCTTTTTTTGATTCGGTAGTATTGGCAAGAGTGGAAGCGGACTGCTGGCCAGTCGTAATGGAGCAGAGAGAAGCCCCCACATTTAGATTGGATGGTGGCTTTTGCCATACCTTGTGAAGGAACAAGTCCATCCAAGAGGTCTTGGGTGGTGGCTCGGTGAGCGCCGACCACCCGGTGTCTGAGGATGCCTCAGCTGGTGAACTGTGGAGCCTTGGAAGGCTTCTCATGGCTTGTAAGGGAGCGAGTCCAGCCAGGAGGTCTCAGATGGTGGCTAGGTGAGCCCCGACTGCCTGGTGTTCGAGGATGCTTTGGCTGCTGAGCTGGGGAGCCTTGGAAGTCTTCTAATGGCTTATGATGGAGCAAGTCCAGCCAGGAGGTCTCAGGCGGTGGCATGGTGAGTGACGACCGCCCGGTGTCTGATGATGCCTCGGCTGGTGAGCTGGGGAGCCTTTGAAGGCTTCTCATGGCTTGTGAGGGAGCGAGTATGGCCAGGAGGTCTTGGGTGGTGACTTGGTGAACGCCGACCGCCCGGTATCTGAGGATGCCTTGGCTGGTGAGCTGGGGAGCCCTGGAATGCTTCTTATGGCTTGTGAGGGAGCGAGTCTGACCAGGAGGTCATGGGCGGCGGACTGGTGAGCACCAACTGCCAGTGTTCGAAGATGCCTCAGAAGGTGAGCTGGGGAGCCTTGGAAGTATTCTCACAGCTTGTGAGGGAGCGAGTCAAGCCAGGAGGTCTCGGGTGGTGTCTTGGTGAACGCTGACCACCCAGTGTTTGAGGATGCCTCAGCTGGTGATCTGGGGAGCCTTGGAAGGCTTGTCATGGCTTGTGAGGGAGCGGGTCTGACCAGGAGGTGTCGGGTGGCGGCATGGGGTGTGCTGATCGACCAGTGTCCGAGGATGCCTCAGCTGGTAAGCTGGGGAGCCTTGGAAGGCATCTCATTGCTGGGGGAAAGAAGAGAGGGAGTATTAAATAGTGGCAGAGGCAAATGGAACAGCAGAAACCAGTGGAAGTCCAATCTGCATCAGAATTGGAGCGACTTGAAACGGCGCCCGGCTGTCTGGGATGCTTTTGAACACTAGCACTGAAATGGCTGAATTCACAAATAACACTCAGGGAATGCAGCTCAACACAGTCTAACAATTCAGCACAATTTCAACAACATTTTTATCAAGGCAAGAAATTACAGTGCTTTTTTTGATTCAGTAGTATTCGCAAGAGTGGAAGCAGACTGCTGGCCAATTATAATGGAGCAGAGAGAAGCCCTCAAATTTAGATTGGATGGCGGCTTTTGCCGTACCTTGTGAAGGAACGAGTCCATCCAAGAGGTCTTGGGCGGTGGCTTGGTGAGCGCCGACCACCCGGTGTCCAAGGATGCCTCAGCTGGTGAACTGTGAAGCCTTGGAAGGCTTCTCATGGCTTTGGGAGAGAAAAGAGGGAGGATTAAATAGTGGCAGATACAAAGGGAACAGCAGAAACCAGTGGGAGTCCAGTCTGCACCAGAATTGAAGCGATTTGGAATGGAGCCCAGCTGTCTGGGTTGCTACAGAACACTAGCACTGAAAGGGCTGAATTCACAAACAACACTGAGGGATTGCATCTTATCACAGTCTAACAATTCAGTACAATTTCAACAACATTTTTATCAAGGCGAGAAATTACAGCACTTTTCTTGGTTCAGAAGTATTGGCAAGAGTGGAAGCGGACTGCTTGCCAATAGGAATGTAGCAGAGAGAAGCTCCCACATTCCGATTGGACAGTGGCTTTTGCCATACCTTGTGAGGGAGCGAGTCTGGTCAATAGGTCTCGGGCAGTGGCTTGGTGAGCGCCATCCACCCTGTGTCCGAGGATGCCTTAGCTGATGAGCTGGGGAGCCTTTGAAGGCTTCTAATGGCTTGTGAGGGAGCGAGTCCAGTCTGGACATCTTGGGCGGCGGCTTGTTGAGTGCTGACTGCCCATTTCCCGATGATGCCTCAGCTGGTGAGCTAGGGAGCCATGGAAGGCTTTTCACGGCATGTGAGGGAGCGAATCTGGTCAGGAGGTCTTGGGCAGTGGCTTCCTGAGCACTGACCGCCCGGTGTCTGAGGATGCCTTGGAAGGCTTCTCAAGGCTTGAGAGGGAACGAGTCCAGCCAGGAGGTCTCGGGCAGCGGCTTGGTGAGCGACGACCGCCCAGTGTCTGACGATGCCTCGGCTGGTGAGCTGGGAAGCCTTTGAAGGCTTCTCATGGCTTGTGAGGGAGCGAGTACGGCCAGGAGGTCTTGGGTGGTGACTTGGTGAATGCCGACCACCCGGTGTCTGAGGATGCCTTAGCTGGTGTGCTGGGGAGCCCTGGAATGCTTCTTATGGCTTGTGAGGGAGTGAGTCTGACCAGGAGGTCATGGGCGGCGGACTGGTGAGCACCAACTGCCCAGTGTTCGAAGATGCCTCAGATGGTGAGCTGGGGAGCCTTGGAAGTATTCTTACAGCTTGTGAGGGAGCCAGTCAAGCCAAGAGGTCTCGGGTGGTGTCTTGGTGAACGCTGACCACCCAGTGTTTGAGGATGCCTCAGCTGGTGATCTGGGGAGCCTTGGAAGGCTTGTCATGGCTTGTGAGGGAGCGGGTCTGACCAGGAGGTGTCGGGCAGCGGCATGGGGTGCGCCGATCGACCAGTGTCCAAGGATGCCTCAGCTGGTAAGCTGGGGAGCCTTGGAAGGCATCTCATTGCTGGGGAAAAGAAGAGAGGGAGGATTAAATAGTGGCAGAGGCAAAGGAAACAGCAGAAACCAGTGGGAGTCCAATCTGCACCAGAATTGGAGCGATTTGGAATGATGCCCGGCTGCCTGGGATGCTTTTGAACACTAACACTGAAATAGCTGAATTCACAAATAACACTCAGGGAATGCATCTCAACACAGTCTAACAATTCAGCACAATTTCAACAACATTTTTATCAAGGCAAGAAATTACAGTGCTTTTTTTGATTCAGTAGTATTCGCAAGAGTAGAAGCGGACTGCTGGCCAATCAAAAAGGAGCAGAGGGAAGCCCCCACATTTAGATTGGATTACGGCTTTTGCCGTACCTTGAGAAGGAACGAGTCCATCCAAGAGGTCTTGGGCGGTGGCTTGGTGAGCACTGACCACCCGGTGTCCGAGGATGCCTCAGCTGGTGAACTGTGGAGCCTTGGAAGGCTTCTCGTAGCTTTGGGAAAGAAAAGAGGAAGGATTAAATAGTGGTAGATACAAAGGGAACAGCAGAAACCAGCAGGAGTCCAATCTGCACCAGAATCGGAGCGATTTGGAATGGAGCCCGGCTGTCTGGGTTGCTACAGAACACTAACACTGAAAGGGCTGAATTCACAAATAACACTGAGGGAATGCAGCTTATCACAGTCTAACAATTCAGTACAATTTCAACAACATTTTTATCAAGGCGAGAAATTACAGCACTTTTCTTGGTTCAGAAGTATTGGCAAGAGTGGAAGCAGACTGCTTGCCAATAGGAATGTAGCAGAGAGAAGCTCCCACATTCCGATTGGACAGTGCCTTTTGCCATACCTTGTGAGGAAGCGAGTCCGGTCAATAGGTCTCAGGCAGTGGCTTGGTGAGCGCCATCCACCTGTGTCCGAGGATTCCTTGGCTGAATAGCTGGGGAGCCTTGGAAGGCTTCTCAAGGCTTGTGAGGGAATGAGTCCAGCCAGGAGGTCTCGGGTGGTGGCTTGGAGAGCGCGACTGCCAGGTGTCTGAGGATGCCTCGGCTGGCAAGCTGGGGAGCCTTGGAATGCTTCTCATGGCTTGTGAGGGAGCAAGTCTGGCCAGGAAGTCTCGGGCAGTGGCTAGGTGAGCGCGACTGCCTGGTGTTCAAGGATGCTTCGGCTGCTGAGCTGGGGAGCCTTGGAAGGCTTCTAATGGTTTATGATGGAGCAAGTACAGCCAGGAGGTCTCGGGCAGCGACTTGGTGAACGACGACCACCCAGTGCCCGAGGATGCCTCGGCTGGTGAGCTGGGGAGCCTTCGAAAGCTTCTCATGGCTTGTGAGGGAGCGAGTCCAGCCAGGAGGTCTTGGACGGTGGCTTGGTGAACACAGACCACCCGGTGTCTGACGATGCCTTTGCTGGTGATCTGGGGAGCCTTGGAATGCTTCTCATGGCTTGTGAGGGAGCAAGTCTAGCCAGGAGGTCATGGGCGTCGGCCTGTTGAACACCAACTGCTTGGTGTTCGAAGATGCCTCAGATGGTGAGCTGGGGAGCCTTGGAAGTATTTTCATGGCTTGTGAGGGAGCGAGTCAAGCCAGAAGGTCTCGGGTGGTGTCTTGGTGAACGCTGCCCACCCGGTGTCTGAGGATGCCTCGGTTGGCAACCTGGGGAGCCATGGAAGGATTCTCATGGCTTGTGAGGGAGCAAGTCCAGCCAGGAGGTCTCAGGCAGTGGCTTGGTGAGCCCCAACTGCCTGGTGTCCGAGGATGCCTTGGCTGGTGAGATGGCAAGCCTTTGAAGGCTTCTCACAGCTTGTGTGGGAGGAAGTCCAGCCAGGAGGTTTCGGGTGGAGGCTTAGTGACACCGACAGCCTGATGTCTGAGGATTCCTCGGCTGGTAAGCTGGGGAGCCTTGGAAGGCTTCTCACAGCTGGGAGAGAGTAGAGAGGGAGGATTAAATAGAGGCAAAGGCAAGGGGAAGAGCAGAAACTAGTGAGACTGTAATCTGCACCAGAATCGGAACGATTTGCAATGGCACCCGGCTGTGTGGGATGCTACTGAACACTATCACTGAAGGGGAAGAACTCACAAATAACACTCAGGGAATGCAGCTTAACACAGTCTAAGCATACAGAACAATTTTCACAACATTTTTATCAAGGCAAGAAATGACAGCGCTTTTCTTTATTCAGTAGTATTGGCAAGAGTGGAAGCGGACTGCTGGCCAATCGGAATGGAGTAGAGAGAACCGCCCACATTCTGATTGGATGGCAGAATTTTGCCATACCTTGTGAGGGAGCGAGTCCTTCCAGGACATCTCGATATGTGGCTTGGTGAGTGCCGACTGCCCGGTGTCCGAGGATGCCTTGGCTGGTGAGCTGGGGAGCCTTGGAAGGCTTCTCATGTTTTGTGAGGGAGCAAGTCTGGCCAGGAGGTCTCGGGTGGTGACTTGGTGAATGGTAACCACCTGGTGTCTGAGGATACTTTGGCTGGTGAGCTGCGGAGCCTTGGAAGGCTTCTCACAGCTTGTGAGGGAGCGAGTCCAGCAATGAGGTCTCGGTTAGTGGCTTGGTGAGCACCAATCACCCAGTGTCCAAGGATGAATCATCTAGTGAGCTGAGGAGTCTTGGAAGGCTTCTCACAGCTTGGGAGGGAGCAAGTCCAGCCAGGAGGTCTCGGGCGGTGGCTTGGTGAGCGCCGACTGCCTGGTGTCTGAGGATGCCTAGGCTGGTGAGCTGGGGAGCTTTGGAAGGCTTCTCATTGCTGGGGAGGGGAGAGAAGTGAGGGAGGATTAAATAGTGGCAGAGGCAAAGGGAACAGTAGAAACCAATGGGAGTCCAATCTGCACCAGAATCAGAGTGATTTATAAAGACGCCCGGCTATCTGGGGTGCTGCTGAACACTAGAACCAAAAGGGCTAAATTCACAAATAACACTCAGGGAATGCAGCTTACCACAGTCTAACAATTTGTGCAATTTCAGCAACATTTTTATCAAGGCATGAAATTACAGTGCAGTTTTTGATTCAGTAGTATTGGCAAGAGTGGAAGCGGACTGATGGCCAATCAGAATGGACCAAATAGTACCATCTGCGTTCCAGTTGGATGGCAGTTTTGCCACATACCAACTGAGGAGTGGAGTCAAGCCAGGAGGTCTCGGCGGTGGCTTGGTGAGCACCGACCACCCGGTGTCTGAGGATGCCTATGCTGGTAAGCCTTGGAAGGCTTCTAATGGCTGGGAAGGGGGGAGAGAAGAGAGGGAGGATTAAATTGTGGCAGAGGCAAAGGGAACAGCAGAAACCAGTGGGACTCCAATCTGCACCAGAATCAGAGTGATTTATAATGACGCCCGGCTATCTGGGATGCTACTGAACACTAGCACTGGAAGGGCTGAATTCACAAATAACACTCAGGGAATGCAGTTTAACACAGTCTAACAATTCAGTACAACTTCAACAACATTTTTGTCAAGGCAAGAAATTACAGCGCATTTTTTGATTCAGTAGTATTGGCAAGAGTGGAAGCAGACTGCTGGCCAATCAGAATAGAGCAGAGAGAAGCTCCTACATTCTGATTGGACAGTGTCTTTTGCCGTACCTTGTGAGGGAGTGAGTCCGGTCAATAGGTCTCAGGCAGCAGCTTAGTGAGCGCCATCCGCCCTGTGTTCAAGGATGCCTTGGCTGATGAGCTGGGGAGCCTTGGAAGGCTTCTAATAGCTTGTGAGGGAGCGAGTCCAGTCTGGACATCTCGGGCAGTGGCTTGTTGAGTGCTGACCACCCAGTTCCCAAGGATGCCTCAGCTGGTGAGCTAGGGAGCCATGGAAGGCTTTTCATGGCATGTGAGGGAGCGAATCATGCCAGGAGGTCTTGGGCAGCGGCTTTCTGAGCGCTGACCACCCAGTGTCTGAGCATGCCATGGCTGAATAGCTGGGGAGCCTTGGAAGGCTTCTTATGGCTTGTGAAGGAACAAGTCCAGCAGGAGGTCTCGGGTGGTGGCTTGGTGAGCGCGACCGCTCGGTGTCCCAGGATGCCTCGCTTGGCGAGCTGGGGAGCCTTGGAATGCTTCTCATGGCTTGTGAGGAATTGAGTCCATCCAGAAGGTTTCGGGAGGTGGCTAGGTGAGCACCGACTGCCTGGTGTTCGAGGATGCTTCGGCTGCTTAGCTGGGAAGCCTTAGAAGGCTTCTAATGGCTTGTGGGGGAGCAAGTCCATCCAGCAGGTCTTGGGTGGTGACTTGGTGAATGCTGCCCGCCCGGTGTCCGAGGATGCCTTGGCTGGTGAGCTGGGGGAGCCTTGTTAGGCTTCTCACAGCTGGGGGAAGAGAAGAGAGGGAGGATTAAATAGTGGCAGAGGCAAAGGCAGCAGCAGAAACCAGCGGGAGTCCAATCTGCACCAGAATCAGAGCGATTTGGAATGGCGCCCGGCTGTCTGGGATGCTACTGAACACTAGCACTGAAAGGGCTGAATTCACAAATAACACTCAGGGAATGCAGCTTAACACAGTATAACAATTCAGTACAATTTCAAAAACATTTTTATCAAGGCAAGAAATTACAGCACATTTTCTGATTCTGTAGCATAGGCAAAAGTGGAAGTGGATTACTGACCAATCGGAATGAAGCAGACAGAAGCGCCCTCGTTCCGATTGGATGGTGGCTTTTGCCGTACCTTGTGAGGGAGCGAGTCCAGCCATGAGGTCTTGGGCAGTGGCTTGGTGAGCTCCGACTGTCTGGTGTCCAAGAATACCTCGGCTGGTGAGCCAGGAAGCCTTGGAAGGCTTCTCATGGCTTGTGAGGGAGTGAGTCCAGCCAGGAGGTCTCAGGTGGTGTCTTTGTGAACGCTAACCACCCGGTGACTGAGGATGCCTCGGTTGGCAACCTGGGGAGCCTTGGAAGGCTTCTTTCAGCTTGTGAGGGAGCAAGTCCAGCCAGGAGGTCTCAGGCAGTGGCTTGGTGAGCGCTAACTGCCTGCGGTCCGAGGATGCCTTGGCTGGTGAGCTGAGGAGCCTTGGAAGGCTTCTCGTGGCTTGTGAGGGAGCAAGTCCAGCCAGGAGGTCTCGGGGGGTGGCTTGGTGAGTGCCAACCGCCCAATGTCTGAGGATGCCTCGGCTGGTCAGCTGGGGAGTCTTGGAAGACTTCTCACAGCTGGGAGAGAGAAGAGAGGGAGGATTAAATAGTGGCAGAGGCAAAGGGAACAACAGAAACCAGCAAGAGTATAATCTACACCAGAATCGGAGCGATTTGGAATGGCACCCGGCTGTGTGGGATGCTTCTGAACACTAGCACTGAAGGGGCTGAATTCACAAATAACACTCAGGGAATGCAGCTTAACACAGTCTAACCTTTCAGAACAATTCTAACAACATTTTTCTTAAGGCAAGAAATTACAGCACTTTTTCTGATTCAGTAGTATTGGCAAGAGTGGAAGCGGACTGCTGGCCAATCGGAATGGAATAGAGAGAAGCGCCCACATTCTGATTGGACGGCAGATTTTGCCTTATCTTATGAGGGAGCAAGCCCTTCCAGGATGACTCGATATGTGGCTTATTGGAGCGATTTGGAATGGAGCCCGGCTGTCTGGGTTGCTACTGAACACTAGCAGTGAAAGAGCTGGATTCAAAAATAACACTGAGGGAATGCAGCTTAATGTGTTAAGCTGCATTCCCTCAGTGTTATTTTTGAATATGGTGACTGTGGTCTAACAATTCAGTACAATTTCAACAACATTTTTATCAAGGCAAGAAATGACAGCACTTTTCTTGGTTCAGAAGTACTGGCAAGAGTGGAAGCGGACTGCTTGCCAATCGGATTGGAGCAGAGAGAAGCTCCCACATTCCGATTGGACAGCGGCTTTTGCCGTACATTGTGAGGGAGCTAGTCCAGTCAGTTGGTCTCGGGCCGAGGCTTGGTGAGCACCAACCACGCTGTCCATGGATGCCTTGGCTGATGAGCTGGAGAGCCTTGGAAGGCTTCTAATGGCTTGTGAGATAGCGAGTCCAGTCTGGACATCTCGGGCAGTGGCTTGTTGAGTGCCGACCACCCAGTTCCCGAGGATGCCTCATTTGGTGAGCTAGGGAGCCGTGGAAGACATTTCACAGCTTGTGAGGGAGCGAATCTGGCCAGGAGGTCTTGGGTGGTGGCTTGCTGAGCACTGATCACCCGGTGTCTGAGGATGCCTTGGCTGAATAGCTGGGGAGCCTTGGAAGGCTTCTCATGGCTTGTGAGGGAGTTAACCCAGCCAGGAGGTCTCGGATTATGGCTTGCTTAGCGCAACCACCCAGTGTCCGAGGATGCCTCAGCTGGTGAGCTGGGGAGCCTTGGAATGCTTCTCACAGCTTATGAGGGAGCGAATCCAGCCAGGAGGTCTCGGCGGTGGCTAGGTAAGCACCGACTGCCTGGTGTTTGAGGATGCTTCTGCTGCTGATCTGGGGAGCCTTGGAAGGCTTCTAATAGCTTATGATGGAGCGAGTTCAGGGAGGAGGTCTCGGGTGGTGGCTTGGTGAGCGACGACCACCCAGTATCTGAGGATGCCTCAGCTGGTGAGCTGTGGAGCTTTGGAAGGCTTCTCACGGCTGGGGGAGAGAAAATAGGGAGGATTAAATAGTAGCAGAGGCAAAGGGAACAGCAGAAACCAGCAGGAGTCCAATCTGCACCAGAATCAGAGTGATTTAGAATGGAGCCCGGCTGTCTGGGTTGCTGCTGAACACTAGCACTGAAAGGGCTGAATTCACAAATAACACTGAGCGAATGCAGCTTAACACAGTCTAACAATTCAGTACAATTTCAACAACATTTTTATCAAGGCAAGAAATTACAGCACTTTTCTTGGTTCAGAAGTATTGGCAAGAGTGGAAACGGACTGGTTGCCAATCGGAATGGAGTAGAGAGAAGCTCCCACATTCCAATTGGACAGCGGCTTTTGCCATAATTTGTGAAGGAGCAAGTCCGCTCAATAGGTCTTGGGCAGCGGCTTGGTGAGCGCCAACCGCCCTGTGTCCGAGGATGCCTTACCTGATGAGGAGGGGAGCCTTGAAACTCTTCTAATGGCTTGTGAGGGAGCGAGTCCAGTCTGGACATCTCGGGGGGTGGCTTGTTGAGTGCCAACCGCCCAGTTCCTGAGGATGCCTCAGCTGGTGAGCTAGAAAACCTTGGAAGGCTTTTCACGGCTTGTGAGGGAGTGAATCCAGCCAGGAGGTCTTGGGCGGCGGCTTGGTGAGCGCTGACCACCCGGTGTCTGAGGATGCCTTGGCTGAATAGCTGGGGAGCCTTGGAAGACTTCTTAAGGCTTTTAAGGGTGTGAGTCCAGCCAGGAGGTCTCCTGTGGTGGCTTGGTGAGCGCGACCGCCGGGTGTCCAAGGATGCCTCGGCTGGCAAGCTAGGGAGCCTTAGAATGTTTCTCACAGCTTGTGAGGGAGCGAGTCCAGCCAACAGGTCTCGGGCGGTGGCTGGGTGAGCGCCGACTGCCTGGTGTTCGAGGATGCCTCGGCTGCTGAGCTGGAGAGCATTGGAAGGCTTCTAATGGCTTATGACAGAGCAAGTCCAGCCTAGAGGTCTCAGGCGGTGGCTTGGTGTGCGATGACCGCCCGGTGTCCGAGGATGCCTTGGCTGGTGAGCTGGAGAGCCTTCAAAGGCTTCTCATGGCTTGTGAGGGAGTGAATCCAGCCAGGAGGACTTGGTCGGTGACTTGGTGAACGCCGACAGCCCAGTGTCCAAGGATGCCTCTGCTGGTGAGCCTCATTAGGCTTCTCACAGCTGGGTGAGAGAAGAGAGGGAGGATTAAATAGTGGCAGAGGCAAAGGGAACAGCAGAAACCAGCGGGAGTCCAATCTGCACCAGAATCGGAGCGATTTGGAACAGCGCCCGGCTGTCTGGGATGCTACTGAACACTAGCACTGAAAGGGCTGAATTCACAAATAACACTCAGGAAATGCAGCTTAACACAGTCTAACAATTCAGTACAATTTCAACATTTATATCAAGGTAAGACATTATAGTGCTTTTTTTGATTCAGTTTTATTGGCAAGAGTGGAAGCGGATTACTGGCCATTCGGAATGAAGCAGAGAAAAGTGCCCACATTCTGATTGGATGGCAGCTTTTGCTGTACTTTGTGAGGAAGTGAGTCTGGTCAGGACATCTTGGGCTGCAGCTTGCAGACTGCCAACCAGCCTGTGACCAAAGATGCCTTGGCTGGTGAGCTAGGGAGCCTTGGAAGGCTTCTCATGGCTTGTGAGGGAGCGAGTCCAGCCTGGACATCTCGGGCGGCAGCTTGTTGAGCGCCAACCACCTGGTGCCCAAGGATGCCTCAGCTGTTGAGCTGGGGAGCCTTGGAATGCTTCTCATGGCTTGTGAGGGAGTGAATCTGGCCAGAAGATCTCGGGCTGCAGCTTGTTGAGCGAGTCCAGAAAGGAGGTCTTGGGCCTGGTAAATGCCGACTGCCTGGTGTCCAAGAATACCTTGGCTGGTGAGCTGGGCAGCCTTGGAATGCTTCTTACAGCTTGTGAGGGAGCGAGTCCATCCAGGAGGTCCCGGCTTGTGGATTGGTGAACACCAACCGTCTGGTGTCTGAGGATGCCTCAGATGGTGAGCTGGGGAGCTGGAGGTCTCGGGTGGTGGCTTGCTGAGTGCTGACCACCTGGTGTCCGAGGATGCCTCAGCTGGCAAGCTGGGGAGACTTGGAAGGCTTATCATGGCTTGTGAGGGAGTGAGTCTGGCCAGGAGGTCTCAGGCAGCAGCTTGATGAGCACCGACTGCCTGGTGTCCGAGGATGCCTTTGCTGGTGAGCTGGGGAGCCTTGGAAGGCTTCTCATGGCTTGTGAGGGAGCAAGTCCAGCGAGGAGGTCTCAGGTGGTGGCTTGGTGAGTGCCGACCGCCCGGTGTCCGAGGATGCCTTGGCTGGTAAGCTGGGGAGCCTTGGAATTCTTCTTACAGCTGGGGGAGAGAAGAGAGGGAGGATTAAATAGTGGCAGAGACAAAGGGAACAGCAGAAACCATTGGGAGTCCAATATGCACCAGAATCAGAGCGATTTGGAATGGCGCCAGGCTGTCTGGGATGCTACTGAACACTAGCACTGAAAGGGCTGAATTCACAAATAACACTCAGGGAATACAGCTTAGCACAGTCTAACAGTTTAGTACAATTTCAACATTTTTATCAAGGCAAGAAATTACAGCACTTTTTTGATTCAGTAGTATTGGCAAGAGTGGAAGTGGACAACTGGCCAATCGGAAAGGAGCAGAGAGAAGTGCCCACATTCCGATTGGACAGTGGCTTTTGCCATACCTGGTGAGTGAGTGAGTCAGGCCAGGAGGTATTGGGCAGCGGCTTGGTGAGCACCGCCTGCCCGGTGTCCGAGGATGCCTCAGCTGGTGAGTTGGGGAGCCTTGGAAGGCTTCTCACGGCTTGTGAGGGAGGGAGTCCAACTACGAGGTCTGGGTCGGCAGCTTGGTGAGTGCTGACCACCCCCGGTGTCTGAGGATGCCTCAGCTGGTGAGCTGGAGAGTCTTGGAAGGCTTCTCGTGGCTTGTGATAGAGCAAGTCCGGCCAGGAGGTCTCAGGCGGCGGCTTGGTGAGCGCCGACCACCAAGTGTCCGAGGATGCTTCAGCTGGTCTGCTGGGGTACCTTGGAAGGCTTCTCATGGCTTGTGAGGAAGTGAGTCCAGCTTGGAGGTCTCGGGCAGTGGTTTGGTGAGCACTAACCACCCAGTTTCTGAGGATGCCTCAGCTGGTGAGCTGGGGAACCTAAGAAGGCTTCTCATGGCTTGTGAGGAAGTGAGTCCAGCTAGGAGGTCTTGCTCGGTGGCTTGGTGACCACCGACAACCTGGTGTCTGAGGATGCCTCAGCTGGTGAACTGGGGAGGCTTGGAAGGCTTTTCACGGCTTGTGAGGGAGTGAGTCCAGCCAGGAGGTCTCGGGCGGTGGCTCGGTGAATGCCAAGCGCCCACTGTCCGAGGATGCCTTGGTTAGTGAGCTGTGGAGACTTGGAAGGCTTCTCACGGTTGGGGGAGAGAAGAGAGGGAGGATTAAATAATGGCAGAGACAAAGGGAACAGCAGAAACCAGTGGGAGTCCAATCTGCACCAGAATCGGAGTGATTTGGAATGGCACCTGGCTGTCTGGGATGCTACTGAACACTAGCAGTGAAAGGTCTGAATTCACAAATAACACTCAGGGAATGCAGCTTAACACAGTCTAACAATTCAGTATAATTTCAACAACATTTTTGTCAAGGTAAGACATTACAGCACTTTTTTTGATTCAGTAGTATTGGCAAGAGTAGAAGTGGACTGCTGGTCAATCGGAATGGAGCAAAGAGAAGTATCCATGTTCCAATTGAATGGCGGCTTTTGCTGTACCTTGTGAGGGAGCGAGTCCAGCCAGGAGGTCTTGGGCAGTAGCTTGGTAAGTGCCGACCACCCGTTGTCCGAGGATGCTTCAGCTGGTGAGCTGTGGTGCCTTGGAAGGCTTCTCACAGCTGGGGGAGAGAATAGAGGGAGGATTAAATAGTGGCAGAGCCAAAGGGAACTGGAGGAACCTGCAGGAGTCCAGTCTGCACCAGAATCGGAGCAATTTGGAGCGACACCCAGCTGTCTGGGATGCTACTGAAAGGTCTGAATTCACAAATAACACTCAGGGAATGCAGTTTAGCACAGTCTAACAATTCAGTACAATTTCAACAACATTTTTATCAAGGCAATAAATTACAGCGCTTTTTTGGTTCAGTAGTATTGGCAAGAGTGGAAGCGGACTGCTGGCCAATCGGAATGGAGCAGAGAGAAGCACTCCCATTCCGAATGGATGCCAGCTTTTGCTGTACCTTGTGAGGGAGCGAGTCTGGCCAGGAGGTCTCAGGCGGCGGCTTGGTGAGTGCCGACTGCCTGGTGTCCTAGGGTGCCTTGGCTGGTGAGCTGGGAAGGTTTGGAAGGCTTCTTATGGCTGGGGGAGAGAAGAGAGGGAGGATTAAATAATGGCAGAGACAATGGGAACAGCAGAAACCAGCGGTAGTCCAATCTGCACCAGAATCGGAGAGATGTGGAATGGTGCCCATCTGTGTGGAATGCTAGTGAATACTAGCACTAAAATGGCTGAATTCACAAATAACACTCAGGGAATGCAGCTTAACACAGTCTAACAATTCAGTACAATTTCTTTTTTTTTTTTTTATTTAATCTTTTTCCGCCCTGAGCTGCCAGCCACCTGATGTGTTTGTCAGCCTGGTCACGGGCCACAGGCTTCTACTCTCCAAATCGGCCTCGGGCCCTCTGATACCCATGGCTTCCCCCCCACGGTGGGTCTGCGGCACTCCCCTTGCATGCCGCAGTCTTCAACCTTGGTCGGAGGGCTGGCCTGGGGAGCAAATCAAAGCCGTGGCAAGCTTCATTAGCGGCAGCTGGCAGCTGACTTTTTTCCGTTTTTCCGGGAGGTGGGGTCATGCAATGACGCCTGCATCTGCCCCGCCTCCTATACGTGCCAGTGCCGGTAGCTATGTGACTCCTGGCCTCCGCCAGGGGTCATCAATCACTCAGGCACTTCCCACCTCCCCAGAAGGACAGCAGTCCCTGGGGCGTCCGTCCTTCCTGCCTGGCCCATCCACCCTGGTCCGCTCCCAAACCCGGGTCGCCGGCGTCGCATGCGGAAATCCAACCGCTGCACCGACAGGCTGGCTCAATTCAGTTCAATTTCAACAACATTTTTATTAAGGCAAGAAATTACTGTGCTTTTTTTGATTCAGTAGTAATGGATAGAGTGGAAGCGGACAGCTGACCAATTGGAATGGAGCAGAGAGAAACGCCCACATTCTGATTGGATGATGGCTTTTCCCGTACCTTGTGATGGAGTGAGTCTGGCCAGGAGGTCTCGGGCAGCGGCTTGGTGAGCACCGACCGCCCGGTGCCCCAGGATGCCTCGGATGGTGAGCTGGGGAGCCTTGGAAGGCATCTCACAGCTGGGGGAGAGAAGAGAGAGAAGATTAAATAGTGGCAGAGACAAAGGGAACAGCAGAAACCAGCCAGAGTCAAATCTGCACCAGAATCGGTGCGATTTGGAATGACACCCGGCTGTCTGGGATGCTACTGAACACTAGCAGTGAAAGGTCTGAATTCACAAATAACACTCAGGGATTGCAGCTTAACACAGTGTAACAATTCAGTACAATTTCAACAACATTTTTATCAAGGCAAGAAATTACAGCGCTTTTTTTGATTCAGTAGTATTGGCAAGAGTGGAAGTGGACTGCTGGCCAATCGGAAAGGAGCAGAGAGAAGTGCCCACATTCCCATTGGATGGTGGCTTTTGCCGTACCTTGTGAGTGAGTGAGTCAGGCCAGGAGGTCTCGGGCGGTGGCTTAGTGAGCGCCGACCTCCTGGTGTCTGAGGATGCCTCAGCTGGTGAGCTGGGGAGACTTGGAAGGCTTCTCACGGCTTGTGAGGGAGCGAGTTCAACTAGGAGGTCTAGGTCGGCAGCTTGGTGAGCGCCAACTGCCTAGTGTCCGAGGATGCCTTGGCTGGTGTTCTGGGGCTCCTTGGAAGGCTTCTAATGGCTTGTGAGGGAGCAAGTCCGGCCAGGTGGTCTCGGGTGGCGGCTTGGTGAGCACCGACTGCCCGGTATCTGAGAATGCCTCGGCTGGTAAAGTCGGGAGCCTTGGAAGGCTTCTCACGGCTTGTGAGGGAGCAAGTCTGACCAGGAGGTCTTGGGCGGTGGCTTCATGAGCGCCAACCGCCCGGTGTCTGAGGATGCCTCGGCTGGTGAGCGGGGGAGCCTTGGAAGGCCACTCTCAATCGAGGAAACTGTGTGGGTGCAGTATTCATTGACCTTACAAAAGCCTTTGATACTGTCAACCACCCACTCCTACTCAAGCAATTATCAAACATTGGGCTCTCCAGAGAAGTGCTGCTCTGGTTTTCAAGTTACCTTGTGCAGAGGGTCCAGCAGGTTAGGATCGCCAATATCACCTCTGAAGAAAAGCCGGTCCTTTTGGGGGTCCCACAGGGGTCCATCCTGGGATCTCTACTCTTCAGCCTCTTCCTGAATGACCACCCCAGTTTCTGCCATCAGAAATTACTACTCTACGTTGATGACGCAGTCATGTTCACCAACCACCAAGATGTAGAGCTCCTTGAGAAACAATTACAGCTTGAATTCATGGGCATCGAAGAATGGTTCAAGACACACAAACTGGTCATGAACTACAACAAAACAAAGGTAATACATTTCTACCATGATAGAGGTAAGTACAACTCCCATGACCTCACCATCAAAAACAAACACGTTCCTGAATTTAAATACCTAGGCGTTACTTTGGACAGTTCCCTCTCCTACCATTAGCACGTTGATTCTGTCACCAAAACCACCAATATCCTTATAGGCCTCTCTACAGGCACAAACACTGCAAGACTCCTGACATGCTCCGGCTGGCTATCAACAACTCTGTCACCACCATCATTGATTACAGGCTAGCAATCTATGGCTCTGCCTCTGCCCCCCTCCACAGAATTACAGTCACACTCAACAAAGCATGCAAGCTTCTTACGGATGCTGACCAACTTATACACACTTGTGACCTGTATGCTCGGGCAGGCTGGTTTGCTCTCATTAGCTGGATGCAGTATCAAACCTGCCTGTTAGCCAAAAAAGTCCTCCTTGGGGTCATGCCCCCCAGGCATTGAAAAGCTCCTCATTGACCACTACAGCACCCAGCAAACCAGAAGTTCACAACAGCAAACCTTCCTTGTCCCCAGATGGCAGACTACAATGGGCCAGAAGACTTTTGCTCACAGAGCTCCTCAGTGGTACAGTACTCTCAACAAAGAATCTCTTACTGCTGTTGCTCTTGGCCCTTTTAAGAGACAACTCTGACTTCATCTCAGTTCAGCTAATCATTGTGACTGCTTCACCTAATCTGGGGCCCCACACTCACTGCCCTCTACTTTAGACAAGAGAGCTACCCACCTGCCATGCCCTCCTCTCCTTGCCTCCCCCTGCTCACCCTACTCCCCCACTCCTTTCCTCCACCCCTTACACTTTCTGACATTTATCCTCCCTCCCTCCCTTGAGTGCTCTTATCTTCACCCTATACCCTCCAACAACAGCCTTCCTGCCTGCATACCTCCACCCTTCCTACCCTCTCTCCAGCAGCACTTATTTCTAAGGTTGTCCTAGGATGGTGTGTCATTCTGCTTAACATTGGCACATTTTGAGGTACTATAATTAACTAAGCCTCAGCCTCTTGCTTCTTTTATTGTGTAACTCTGTATAATTATGTCGACCTTTGTATGTATGTTTACCTTCCATTTCCTCGATGTGGAACCTTTGTAAACTAGCAGTTCCTGCTCAAAGGTATTTGTAATCCTAGATTTCAATAAAGTAAAAAAAAATAAAAAATTGGCATACATATGGATAGAGGAGGTAGAGCAGGCAGTGGGAAGATCATTTAGGAAGATGGAGAAGAGAAGGGGATCAAGCACTGAGCCCTGGGGGACTGCAGTGGTGTTGATGGGGCTAACTAATTGAGACCTACCAATGAGGTAAGATTTGAACCAGTTTGTGACTGATAAGGCAAGGCCTGCAGCGGTAAGAGAGACAAGTAGCAGGGCATGGGAGACAGTGCCAAAAGCTTTGGCTGGATCGATGAAAATGGCAGAGGTGATCAGGCCATCATCTATCACAGTGAGGATGGAATCGGTGAGCCTGAGGAGGGAAGTGGTTGTTGAGTGGTTCTTCCGAAAACCAGAATCGAAAGGGGTGATGAAGGAAAAGTCAGTGAGGAAGGAGGAAGGAGGAAAGTTGGAAGAGAACCAGGTGTTCTTGGAGTTTAGCAAGGGAAGGAAGAAGAGAGAAAGGGGAAATGTTACCAGGTGTGGATGGGTCACCACCTTTGGGGAGAGGAAGGATGATGATATGCTTCCAGGATGAGGGGACTTGACCAGTTGTGAAGGAGAAGTTTAAAATTAAGGAGATAGGACAAGCAATAGCAGAAGCAGAGAGATAGTGGAGTTTGGGATTGAGGTCATCAGGAGAGGACCCTTCAGAGGAGTTAAGGAAGAGGAGGGCACTTAAAGCTTCCTCAGGGGAGATAGCAGAGAAGGAGAAAGGCAAGGAGGCAGATGCTGGAGGAGGTGTTGAGATCAGTGTAGGAGTTGTAAGGGGAGGGAGGGAACAAATGAGAGTAGAGGCACAAGAAGTGTAGTAGACATTAAATTAATTTGCCACCAAGCTAGGATCGGTAACCAGAGAGTCATTTACTTTGAGAACTGGGGGGGGGGGAGATGTGAGGGAGGAGAGAAAAGGACATGGACCACCTTCCAAAATTTGAAAGAAGAGTTGATATTTGTAAGGAATGAGGAAATATTCAGACTTTGCCAGTCTAGTAGCTTTTGTGCAAGAGTTACCTAGTATTCTGCATGTAATATAGTCACTTGGCTGCTTTGTAGACTTATGTGTTTTCCAAGCCCGGTCTCACTCCCTGAAACAGGCCAGCAATTCAGGGGTAATCCAGGGGAGACGAATGTCATGGACTCTGGCCCTCCTGAAGGGAGCGAATTCATTTCAGATGAAGATGAATTTGTCCTTGCAGTAGTCAAGGGCGTGATCAATGGAAGTGGCAGAGGAGAGAGGGGCTCAGCCTGTAGAGGTAAGTTCAGCTATGAGTAGGGTAAGATCTATTGATTTAAAGGAGCAGAACCGAATGAATTTGGGAGAGGGTTTAGGGTGATTAACTTTGTGAACCATGAAAATGGGGTTATGGTCACTAAGGGCATCTGGTAGGATACCTGCCTTGATGATGCGGTGTGGATGGGTACAGAGAGCCCAGTCAAGGAGGGTATGGTTTAGTGATCTGTGGTTTGGGCATGTGGGCTCCAGTATTAGGTGGGAGAGCTTTAGTGCAGCAATGTCATTTCTTATTCATCTTGGGGGACAACCAATTTAGATTCAGGTTCAACTGGAATAAACAACTTCCCAGATTGTGAGATAGAGGTAATGGAGGGTAAAAGTTCTGCCACAACTGAAGGCTGGGTGCTCAGGTGGCAGTAGATACCAGCAACCAAAATTGGGACAGTGTAGTGAAGATAATGTGGGTAACGAGGGCCTCATACACATTGGTGGTGGAGGAAGATAGGGACATTGTATATTGCAGAGAGGACTGGATATACATGGCCACCCCCCTCCACCACCACCACCACAGCCTGGGCGATCTTGTCTGGTGAGGGAATACCCAGCGATAGCAATGGCGCTATCAGGGGTGCTATTCTTGAGCCATGTCTCAGTAATTATTAGAAAGTCTGGAGTGTAAGAAGCCACTAGGGTTTGAATGAGGTCAACTTTAGGTAGCAGGCTGCGGATGTTCAAATGAAGGAGTTTCAGTCCGTTCGGGATAGAAGAGGAGGTAGCGAAGTTGGCAGTATTGGTATTGGGGAAACAGCCAAGGGGAATGTGGCAGGAGGGCAGAATTGGTCTGGATGTTGCCAGATGATTGGAGGAGGAGGGCTAGGATGAGATAGTGTAGTTTAGGACTTTGGTATAGATGGGTGGATGTCAGAGAGGGTGTGGGAGCAGTAGAGGCAGGAGTGAAGGAAGTAAGTAGATGGAGATAGGCAAAATGGTTTGGAAGAGGAAAAAGAGAAGCAGGAGGGGAGAAGGGAAACTGAGACCATTTTTCGAAAGGGGCAGTGGGTGTGACTGCCAAATTGAAGGAGGCAACCGCAGCGGGAGTGGGGAAAGCAGAACAGTGGGTGGGTTGGGGAGAGGGTAGATAAAAGTAAAAACCAAGAAGGGTGGAATGAAGAAGAAGAGAGTAAACATTTTTGAGGATGGAGGATTAGGTGCCAGTTTACAGGGTTGCAGAGAGATGAGCAACCCTGAAAGAAGAAGTATGGGGAGAGAAATAAGCAGCTCCCTTTTAAGAGGAATGAGCTGAGCGAAGAGGGAGTGGTGCTGAGGAAGGAGCACAGTGGCAGAGACAGCACCCTGCACAGTAGACAAGTGTCACATCCCGACCCACCACTAGCCACAGCAGCCAGCACAGACACCGACAGTGGTGCATGGAAGCATGCATCACACCGGATGCAACACAGTGCAGGGGCAAACACACACCCATACCCACGGGGACAATAACACAGGGACACAGTAGTGTGGCAACCAAGCCCCCAGTGTGAGCCCATGAAAACTGAGCACACAGCCTGTGTTCTCCATGGCACAGGGTGACACCCACCCTGTGCATGCACTGTGGTCCCAGACACCACCATCATATGCCTGGAGCACAAGTCACAGACAGTGGTGCACAGCCCCTGCAACACACACAAGCCACAGCATGGAGGTGGGACATCAACTGCGGAGGCCACAGTGTCACCCGATGCAAACATGCACCACACCAGTGACAGGAGGCAACCCAGCATTGTGACGGTCACAGTGGATAACCTGCAGAGACAGCCACCACTGGCAAGGCAACAGACCTTGCAGGCCACAGACATGCAAGGGTGCCAGCTGCACAGGCCAAGGATGGGTTGACAGGGGCACAATGGACAGAGCATGCACCATGGACCACTGCGCACAGTAATGCAATGCACAGGAACAACACACACACCACAGACACCGACTGATAGCAACTCCCACACCATAGACACTTCCCCACGCACACACACACATACCCGTGACTGAACCACCCCAGATGCCATGCACACAACTGCAGCTGAGCACCTATAGCCAGCTGCAAATCAGAGACCACCACAGTATTCATATCAAAATAATTATATTGTAAAATATAAAACACAACTATATACAGTAAACTATGTACAAATGGGGGGAAGGGACAGAAACAAGGTGGGGGTGGGTAAGGAGCAGGGGTGAACATATGGGAGAGGGAAGGCAGGGTGTGAGGGTTGGTCAGAGGGGGGAAGTTGTAGGCAGGTTCTTGCAGACATTAGCGGCCAGCCTGGTCCTCCTCTGCCTGGGGCTGTCGCCTGTCCCAACTCCTCCTCCTGACCCCTTGCTGGTGTATGTCCCTCAGTATGGTCAGGGACTCCAGTGCCACCTGCAGCAGCTCCTGCACAGCCTGCTGGATCCGCAGGAATATCCATTCACTTAGGATGAGGGATCAGAGTCAATAGGTGTGACTGTCCATCCCCCTGCAGCCCACCCATTATGCATGGCATACAGCCATGTGCCACACTCCTGTGATGGTGTGCGCCCACCCACAGTGACCGTGTCCACAAGACATGCCCAACCAGGCAGCAACAGCCATGTGTACCACTGCACACACCCACTGCCTATGTCCAGCACAGCACAACCAAGGCCGTACAGTAATGTGGCTATGCGGTGTGCAGGCAGTGCCACAACCATGTGCCCAGTGCACGCATGGACCACCATTGGACGCGCTCCCAGACATGCAGTGCCACTGGACAGTGCTGACTGTCACAAGTCACGTGCATGGCAGTGGTGTCCATGGATGGTGGCCATGCCCTGCTCCCCACCCTGTTACACAGCATGCAATAGTAATCATGGTGTCATGGCACTCACCCTCATCGGGCCATTGTTGTCAGTGATGTTGGTACCTGACACGCCTGTGTGCTGCGTCCTCCTCCCTCTGCTGCCACTCCACCATCCGCCGCCACTCGTCCATGCCTGTGGGAGAAAAAAGGAGAGAAAACATCAGTACAAACCCAAAGCAAGGTCCCCCTGCCCCAATGTGTGTGCCCACCCACCCAGCCAGACCAACCACCCCATACCCTGTAAACACCGCCACAGCCAACCCTAGACTATCCCTCCCTTATGTGCTGGACACATAAGACAGTGTTACCCATATGGATGATACAAGTGTGTAGACATATCACCCACCTGGACGAGGCACCATGTCCCTCCTGGCACGCGACCGCAGACGGGCAAGTTGCTCTGGCTCCCTTCTCCTAAGGTCCCCGTAATGGTGCCTGCACTGCTCCACTCTCCTCCTGTGTCCAGTGGCTGCCTCCAGGTCAGTGGCCACCTCCTGCCAGACCTGGGTCCTGGACCTGTCCAGTGCCTCTTCTCCAAAGAGTGGGCCATAGTGTGGCTCCACAATGGCCACAAGGTTGGCCAGCTCAAGGGCACTCCATTGAGGGGCTATCCTGCATGCCATCTCAACCGCTATAGTAGGCAATATGGCGCTCTGCAGCACGGCACCCCACATGGAACTGCTGTTCAGTACAGCGCCGCCATTCCCTATCACGCTGTTACCAAACAGCGCGATAGAGGTGCAGCCATGCCGGACGTATGGCACCAAGGGGGCAAAGGTAGGGCACAGGGTCATGGGTCTCTGGTGCAAGGCCATGCACAGCACCTTTGGACGTCTATGTGTCTAGCACAATTGGTTGCCTGTGTGCCAGCGCCACAGCGAACTATCACGCAGTTGTGCCACAGCGCCATGTAGTGACCCTCGCCATAGCACCACTGGCACAATGGTGGCCATGCCCTGCATTGCCTACCGCGCACAGCATGTCATCAGTGTGGCAGACGCCTGTGTAAGCTACCTGGGCATGCGCAGTGAGGTGTACCACACATGCCACAGAACTGCGCCATTGGCTCAGCATGTTCAACACAATTGCACAAAGCGCAAAAGCGCGATATTCAGTCGTCATATGCTAATCATCCGATCAGCCATGCAATAGCGCAGCAGTGTGATTTGCATCTCATTAAAGTTGCTCCTCACCTAATTTGCATGGATTGCGCTATAAAAATGCAATACTGTTCTGCAATGGCCATATTCGGTTACTGCAGTTTATTGGTGAGTTGCATGCTGTGTGGGGTTCTGGCCTGTGGTATCAGGCACTTGCTTTGTACTGCACAGTCACAGGTAACCACTGTCATCCTTACAGGCTAAAATATGACCGAGCGAGGTCTGGGTGAGGAGGACTATGATGGTGGGTGGAAAAGGAGGCCCAATTTCACCAAGGCTGAGACGGAGGCACTCTTCGAGGCCTACCTCGATCAGGAGCCACTGCTCAGTGGACGGCGGGGCACCCCTCAGGCCCGTGCTGCTGCATGGGAGGGGGTGACACGTGCCATCAACCTGCACGGCAGCCACCAGCTCTCTGTGCAGGAGTGTAAGAAGAAGATGGGTACTGACAGGAGGAGGGTGAAGGAGAAGCTGGCTGCCATCAGGGCGGCACGTGCTGCAACAGGCGGGGACCAGCCAGAGGTGGTGCAGCTGACACCGGCAGAGGACAGGCTTGCTGCAAGCATGCAGTGCAGTGCCATAGAGGGCATCCCAGGAGGTGGCTTTCAGACAGGTGGTAGCCCATCACTGCATGGTAAGTCATGGTCAGTCAGGGGGGGCAGGGTTGATCACATGCACTAACATGACCTTACTTTCTGTTACAGATCCTGCACATCTGCAGGGGTCAGCGGTGGAGGGCCTGTCCACTGTGGATAGTCATCTGGAGTTGGAGGAGGGACCATCCACCTCCACAGGTAGCCGTCGAGCATTGCAACAGTGGGTCCGCCTGGCTGTCCACACTGATGTCGTTGAGACAGGTGTGGGGGAGGCCCTTCCTGTGTCTCAGTGTTCTGGCGTCCAAGGATTCCAGCACGCTGTGGCTGTGGACGGAGACCTGCACCAATGATGAAGACACGACCATCATGGGCAGTGACATGTGTGTGCCACGGAATGGACACACAGCAGGCCAGCTCATGCCCATGGACCTGGCTGGTTCCGACATGTGTGCCAGCATGTCAGCACAGTCCCAGGCTGTGTCTGTCAGCACCAGTGGGGCAGCACTGGTGGCTGGTCAGGACAGTGGGACTGTTGCGGCCACAGCAGCGGAACAGCTGATCCCTTGGGCACAGCAGGCAGAGGGGCAGCAGCAGCAGTCACCCAACTGGACTGGGGGTTCAGGGTTCAGCGGTGGCATCTGTGCACCGCCTGTGGACTTGCCCATACCTGGTCCTGATGAGCAGCGCCTACCCTCAAGGAGTGCTGAACATCAGGCCCTTGCATACCTTGAGGGACGGAATGCCGAGGTGGCAGACGACCTCTTTGACGAGCACACCAGCCTACTACAGGCATCAGTACAGCAGCAGATGAGACTTGCAACGTCTGTGGAGGCACTGTGTGTGGCTCTGGAGTGGGTCGAGGAGCGACACAGCAGGGACACCGATAGGATCCTGTCATGGATTGACCATTTGCGGGAGGATGTGACCGCTGCCATTGACAGGCAAACACAGACGTTCATCACTGTCATGGCCACAATGGGCACACAGTCAGGTGCCATGCGTTGCTCACACCGCGCAGTTCACTATCCACTCACCATTCCCGGCATCGTGCAACACCCACCCTGTCGACACCGGGTTCAGCTGTGGGCATCCCAAGCACTCCTGGTGCAGGTATGTTCAGTGTGCTGCAGACCCCTGTGCAGGCACAGTTACGTTCGCACAGTGGAACCCATGGTGGACCATCGGTGCCACCCCATGAGGCCCGTATTCAGCCTGCCAGTGCTGCTGGGTCTCAGCGGGGCCACCCATGCATCTGAGGTGGACGTGGTACTGTGCCACAAGACTGACTGAGTGCGGGCACTGTCTGGTGCAGCCCTGTGTGCATTGTGTGTTTCGGTGGTCAGTGCATGGGTGGGTGCCTGGCCCTGCATGCAGACACACGATCCACCTGCACACCCTCCCGACTGCTGTCCACAGGTACGTGTGCATGATGATGCCTGCATTGCACTGTACACCAAAGTGTGATGGTGCCCAGCATCTGACACATGCACATAGACAGTCAGTGGATGTGGTGGCCTGTGGACATGTGTATTGCTAGTGTTTGCATTCCGGCTCTGTTTTGCACCTGATCCCTGTGCACTTTGTGCCTATTGTGTATGCGTGTGTGTGTGTCCGTCCATGTGGTGTGTTACTGTTCACCCCTACCTGGTTGTATGTGTGTGCTTCTGTGCCCTGCCACATCCCTTGCCAGCATGCACCCCTGGTGTGTTTCCATGCATGTATGTGAGTTGTGCCCTAGCCACTGGTGGTTGCACATGGCCCCATGACTTACCTGTGTTGGCTGAAGTGCTCCTCTGTTATGGTGTCCTGGTGCAGCTGTGCCAGTCGGATCAGTCTGGGGTCCTGTCGGCCAAGGGGAGGCTGCCCATCCCCATCATCACCGGCTTCACTGTCGTCCCCATCGCTGTCCCCCTCTTCGACCTGTACGGCTATCCCACAGTCTTTGGCCATGTTGTGCAGGATGCAACAGGCCAGGAATATCCCACAGGCCTTTGAGGGGCTATACTGTAGGGCACCACCAGAGGTATCCAGGCAACGGAAACGTGCCTTCAGCATCCCAAACACCCACTCAATGACGTTGCGTGTGGTGGCATGTGCCTCATTGAAGAGTTGCTGCGATGGGGTCGTGGGCCGCCGGTAGGGTGTGAGCAGCCAGGGACAGAGTGGCTATCCACTGTCACCTGTGTGGAGATAGTGGAGATTAGTGTCTTGTTCAGGCTCAGACTGCCCCAAGCCCTGTGGGCCACTCCCATGGCACCTCAGGCCATACACCCCTTGCCCACGATATGTCAGTTCTACATACATACTCACCCACTAGATGACCTGTGGGGATGTCCCCACTCTCGAATCGGTGGCACAGTGCCGACTGGTGCCAGATGAAGGAATCATGTGCTGCCCCAGGGTGCGTGGCACAGACATTGATGATGCGCCCACTGGCGTCACACACCACCTGGCAGTTGACACTGGCATATCCCTTACGATTCATGTAGGCAGCCCCATCGGGGCCAGGTGGTGTGTGTATGGCCACATGGATGCAGTCTGTCACCCCTAGCATGCCAGGCATACGTGCTACCCTGTGGAACTCCTGTATGTTTGCTGTGCACTCCGCTGCACTGCTGGGGAAATGGATGTACTCTGCAGCATGTGGCAGCAGTGCACTGAGGAATTGGGTGAGGATGCGTGATGTGGCCGACTGTGTTATGCCTGTGGTATCCCCTGTTGGTCTCTGGAAGGTACCCGTGGCGAGCAAGCACATGCAGGCTGTTACCTTTGTCTCCACTGACAGAGCATGACTCCATCATGTGGATGCCTGCATCACATCACTGCACAGCTCACAGAGCCGCCTCAGTATTGCCCTGTTCAGGCGGTACCGGCCCACAATCTCCACATCTGTGTACAGCTCAAAGCTGGTGCGGGCTCGGTACTGCCTGTTGGGGGCATACTGCTGACGGGCCCTTCCACAGCCACGTCCCCGTGCAGCATGCCTTCTCACCCCCCTCATTACAGCATCCATGTGGAAGGTGGCACTGTCCATGTCCCTGGCTTGCGTCCCCAGCAGCTGTTGCTTTGTTCCCCACGCTGTCCTGACTGCTACCTCCCCTGCACCGGGTACACCTACTGGCCTCTGCTCTCTGTGGCCCCACACCTTCCTTGCCCCTCTTGTGTGGTGTGGTTTCCTGGCCTGCCCTCTTTCTCCCTGTTACCCTGTGCCTGTCTCTGCATCTGTCTCTGTGGCTTCCTGGCGCCTCTTCCTTGCTCCTTTTATTTTGGCTCATTTCCGCTATGGCGCAACTTCCGCTTGCTCCACTGTTGCGCATTGCGCAAGTCTTTGAACATCGCACTGCACACTTTATGCATGGTTCCACCCCCTTCAGTTGTGCATGCCTTCATTATCATTGCGCTGTTGCTCAGCATGTTTTCAGTGGCGCAACTGCCTCCTGCTGAATATCGCAGAATGGCACATTTTCTGACTTGCGCTGGCATAACCCTATTGTGCATTGCGCAACCCTTTTGAATATCCAGCCCATTGCATTTAGTATTGGATGGCACGTCAGATAAGATGCTCATTTGCATATCTCTGTGATTCCATTACACATGGAGAACAGCGATAACTGAATCAACCTTTGCTGACATTTTTTTCACTTTCTGTAACTCTGAAGCGCTACTGAATAAAATGTGTAACTTAAACGTCTCATCAAACAGTGAGAAAATGCAGTACTAATCAGCTTACTGCTCAACTTTCACACCGGAAGTATAACAGCATCTTTTTACTGTGCGCTTCTGTTTGCAGAGAAGTCGGTGTTCTGGTTTGGACTACCATAGTAATTGAAATGTACTGTGCCATTCACCATGAAATTTGACAGGTTAAATGGAGTAAACAGCATGGATGTGAATGGTATGTGTATAGGAGAAAATGTTTTCTCATTGGATGTACAGCTGTGATGTAATGTGTCCTGTGATGTACGCTGTGACCCTGCATTATCCCCTTGCAGTTCTGCATGTTTAGCTTTCACTGTTCCGGTTTCTAATACCTGGTTGCTGTGTTCAGCTTTCTCTGTTTTTTCACATAACACACTTTTTACAATTCAAATTACTCCTCCCACTTGGTACACTTTTACTGTATGAATTAGTGCTGCCACTTGCTGCACTTTTATCACTACCTCCCAATAAAAGACCACTTTTTTGACCTGTGTTTGATGAACTCCAGTAATTTCTAAGGCTGGTCTCAGATCTGTGACCAGTTACTGACATAATTTCATGAGATACGAGACCAGCCTTGGAAAGAATGTGCACTGCAGTGCTTCTGATTGAATGGTTTGTATACCTCACAGAGAGCTCAGCATCCTCTGATATCTGCGACATGAGGTTTCCCAAATAATTGCAGCCCATTCGCTGCCTGCTATACCAACATTTCTTATGACGTAGAACTTCTTCTGATATTTTTAATGGATGAAGGTAGAGTGATGGAGCATTACTGGGACATTTGCTCAAGTAATTATGAAGCATTGCAACAGGGCAGTCAGGGCTTCCAGGCTGAGAGTAAAGAACACCTCGAAGCACCTGTTTATTGGGCTCTGATATACGATTGTGTTTTTTTGTACTCTCAGTAAATGACAATGCAATATACTCTTGACCACTATCATCTACTTTTATTTCAAAAGAATCCTGTTTCAACTGATGCACTCCCTCTCTGCCCCTTCTAGCTAGTCCTAGCTGAAGCTCAAACCACAATCTGCGTACAAGGCCATACGCAGACTGTGGTGACAGTTTACTGCAACATCTAATTTTTTTTTAATCTGCCTCTGATATTCTAGGGTGGTGTGTTGCTGTGTCCTGGCCATCTCTATGATATTGCTTTAATACAGCAACAAACACATTGTTTGCAGAGGAAAACTCAGGATCTGTGGCTATATTAACTTTTCTATTAATATCAACACTGTTGATATACCTATTCAGTCCAGCTCTCAGACCTACAAATGAACTTATGCTGTACTGATTCCCCTGTTCTGTTCTCACTGTGGCATAAAAGATTCTCAAAATATTTGCTAGTTCACCAATTGGTATTATAGTTAAGTCTAAAGATAAATTTCTGGACTTCATCCAGTCTGAAAAAACGTTATAAACCCATGACGTGTTCTTTTGTGTGTTTGCCTCCAATTTCCTGCACTCCAGATCATTGATCTCTTCTGTAGACAGTTCAGCATGTCTATTGTTTGTCTTCCTTTCCTCACCATCTCCTTCTTCAATTACATGCTTGCTTTTCTCTTTCACTCTATTTCTCATGCCCTCCACATCGCTTGCTACACTGATATGTCTCTTATTTTCTTTGCATTTCTGTGGTAATACTGAAACCTTCTCACTCTCTTTGTCTGAGTCACTCAGCTGCACTGCCCCACATACTATTTCACTGCTGTTTCTCTCCACAATCAGCTGCACTGCCCCACATACTATTTCACTGCCCTTTCTCTCTAGTACTGCATTATTTCCAACAAGAAGCGAAGCTTTCAGGTCTGTCGTGCCAATACATGACTCATCCTTTCTCTTCTCAGGACTCTTACAACTCTGTACTACTGCTGTACTTTGTAATCCAATCATTCCTTTCAGCTCTGTTGCACAAATAGATGCTTGATCATTTCTCTTGTCACCAGTTCCACCGCTTACTATATAGTGCTGCATTTCATCCCACTTTTGGCGATCTACCCAATGACTGATGCCCATTACCCCACATAATGTAAAAGTGGAATCCATTCTGATTTTATTTATATGCTCACTTCTGTCGTGAATCACTAACAACCTTGCAGACCTTTTAATAGTCTGAAAATCTCCTACCAGTAATGAAATGTTCTGAGGACAGCAACTTTTATCGTGCAGACACAGATTTCCCATTAATGAAGTCTGTGGCAGCCTGGGCAGGTGGTTGGGAAACTTCTTTGTTGCTGAACTTAGTAGCACACTGCACAAGTGGTACGAAAGGACTGCAACCACGTCGCTGATTTAAAGTACTCTGCTGTAGGTTTTGCTCACACTCACAGGCTGGGCAGGTGCCTCGGAAACACGATACAACGGATTCCCAATGTACAACCATATGACAGCTGTCACTTTGCTATCAGATTTGGATTGCCCTCAAACTCAACAAAACAGGTACTTGTAGAGCGCACACTACGTTCACAAACCTACGCGATTATGCATACTGCTTCACAACTGAACAGTGGCACCATCTGGTACTACAACAGCGGGCATTACTTGAAAATTCATACCCGCTGAGAGAACATCACATGACGCTTTCTGACCACTCAGAATTATGCATTTCTCATCGTATTACTATCCATGTTACAACACCTATTATCTGACAAGATTCCTTTCTGCTGCAGGTATACTGGGGTTCTATATTAATTGTGGAGCACTTTCACTTGAATAAGTTGTGCCTTTGTGTACCTGTATGACTCTTGGGCCCTTAACCAACAAGCTTGCCATTCTATGTTGGAGATAAAAATATTAGGTTCCTTTTCCCATTTCCTCTTACTCTGGGTTTTGGTATCTATTTTATTTATTTATAAATAATTAAATTAAGTTCCTTTTCCCATTTCCCCTTACTCTGGGTCATGGGATCTAGATCTTTGTCTCTTAAGTATTTATATACCCAGCTGGCTCTCCCTTTTGTAACCTTGAGCCATGTCTGTGGGCTTACAAATTGAGAGCCATCCTGGGCATTGGGAGTGTGTCACAAGTGTGGCAGCACTGCTGGCCTAATCTGAAGATATCACCACAAGTCCCCATGGGGAAGGTGAAATTCCAGGAAAAGGTATTGGAATGTCCTGAGTACAGCAAGGCCCTGAGCAAACAGGTCTTGGAATGTTTGTATGCCAGCTTGGTGCTGGGTAAGCCAGAAAATAGTTTTTTTCATCAATTAAGATCCTAGGGTTATCCCATAGTGGTATCAATAGGGTCAGAGCATGCATTTTTTCCAGGGATTTTCTGGTTTTCCAACAGTATTGTAAAGATACAGAGATGGTGGGTAACTTCAGATGCTTTGGGGCGTGCTCCTGATATAGGAGAAACCAGGGAGTATCAGCTCCCATTGCCTGTCCTTCTATTGTGACCCACTGTGGGCGATGTTCATTTTTAGTTGGGCACTATTGCAGCACCTGAGCCATTACAAAGGCTGCATGATAGTTTGCAAAGTCGAGGATGCCATATCCACCCTCCTTCCAATTACTTCTTAATTTAGTTTTGCTGATTCTTGGTGGTTTCCCCTGCCATAGGAATTTCCCTATTGCTTTATTAATCTGAGCAAACCATTTGTCTGGGATATGGATAGGTACACTTGTGAAGTGCTCAAGAGTTTGGCATAGAGGCTTGATTGCCTTTGGGGGCATCTCTGAGGATGATGAGCAGGTCATCGGCATATGATAATAACTTGTGTCCTTGTCTGCCCACTTGGATGCCTTCTATTTTTGGGTGTGTTCTTAAAGTGGCTAGAAGAGGTTCTTTCACTAGAATGAATAGGAGTGGGACAGAGGCAACCCCTGTCGGCCACCCCTGCACAACAGAAACAGGGAAGAGGTGGTGCTGCTTGTAAGTACCCTAGCGGTAGGTGTTATGTATAATGTTTGTATACAATGAAGAAAAAAGGGCCAGTTCCCCATTGCTGCAGTACTTCTAAGCGGTACTGTCACTCTGTGGTGTTGAATGCCTTCTCAACATTGACTGTGAGTGCTGCCACTGGTGTATCGAGTGACTTCGCTGTTTGACTAAGGTTCAGGAATGTTTTGAGATGGTCAGAGCTTAGTCTACCTTTCAGAAAGCCGACCTGAGAGGGGTGTACTATCATCGGAAATACTGTCTCTAGTCTGCTAGCTAGTATCTTAGAAAACACCTTGGCATCTGCATTTATTAGTGAGACGGGCCGATAACTTGCTGGAGACAGTGGGTCCTTGCCCTTTTTTGGCAGAATGGTAATTATTGCTTCCCTCATTATCGGAGGTAGTGTATGTGAGGTTTTCACATGTGAGTACACTCTCTAGAGCAGTGGAGTTAGTTCCCCATGGAATGCATGAAAGAAATCTGCTGGGAAGCCCTCTGTGCCTGGGGATTTGTTTTTATTCAGGCTTAATATCGCTTTCTGGATTTCTTCCATGGTAATTAGTCCATCCAGAATCTCAGCTTGTTTAAGTGTGATCTGGGGGTGATTAAGGTTGTGTTATATCTGAGATGTGATCTGAATGCTGAGAGGATTTGTGGATGCATATAATTTGGAATACAAGTCTTACATAATGGAGGATATATCTTCTGGGGATGTGCGTTACTTGTTTTTCAGGATCCCTTAGGTAGGGATGTATTTTACCGCCCTTTGTTTCCTGAGTCTGTAAGCAAGGATCTTGCTAGATTTCTCCTCCCCCCCTTCCCAGAAGGTGTGTTTAAGTCATAGTAAGGCAAGCTCAGCTTTCCTGGCATACATTGTATTGAGCTTTGCTCGAATGTCAAGCATTTCCAAAGGATCTGCCTTCGTGTTGGCCTTTTGCTTGCATTCCAATTGCTCAAGCTTTTCATCTAGGAGAGCTGTTTCCAGCTCGCAGGTGCACTTTCTATATGGTGCATAGCTTATGATTCTCCCCTCTAAGGTATGCTTTGAGGGCTTCTCATAGTGTGCCATCAGTGATATTGTGGTCATCATTGTGGGTCATGACTTCATCAGTTTCTTGCTGCATCCAGGGTGGGAATTAGTGATCCTTCAGTAGTAGGGAATCTAGCCTCCAGTTCACAGATCTTGCCAGGGGTGGTCCCAAGTTCAGGGTAATGGTGATCGGAGCATGGCCAGATATAACTATGGGATGCATCCATGCATCACTGATCAAGGGTGTAGTCTGGGGATTAGAGAACCAGTAATCCAGTTTGCTGTGGGCAAAATGCACGCCAAACTGAAAGGTGTAGTCTCTGTCTCTGGGATGTAATAACCACCACACGTCTGTGAGGCCATGTTCCACTGCTAGACTCCTCACCGCAGTCCCTGCCTTTGTGTATGCCACTTTTGCCTTATGGAATCTATACATAAAGGAGTCTTGCATCAGGTTGAAATCTTCCACTGCCATTATTGGTAGATATTGGGTTGGCTTCAGTGATCTTCACATAAAATTTGAAATCATCTGCATTGAGGCCATACAAGTTGAGCAATATCAGGGACCCTCTGGGGTCTTGACTTTTACCATGATCCACCTGCCTTCTTTGTCAGTTGGCTTGCTAGGCAGAACCAACGGGAGTGACTTGTGCACTAATATCAACACCCCCCTTTTTGCAGAGGTGTAGGTATTATATGCTTCTTACCCCATCCAGTCCTTTTTCAGTTTCCTCCATTCCAAATGAGAGAATTTTGTCTCCTGGAGGGATACCACCTTTGTTCGCAGCTTTTTTAAGTGGGATAATACCTACTTGAGATTTATGGGGGAGTTAAGTCCCCGCACATTCTAGGATGTACATACTATGTCTGTCATTTTATAACTGGGGGTATGAAACGCCTATGGCATATTTTGCTAGGCTCCCTGAGTCCTCCAGGTATCGTACTCCCCCATTGGTAACAGATAACTACTGTTCAGGTCTGAGCTTGACCCCATATTTTTCTGTGTATTCTCGTGAACACCATACAATACACCCAACAGAGGCAACTATTTATAGACATGCTGATATAGTGGTGTACTGGTATACTAGGTACACAGACTGTGCCTTCTTGTTAGAATTAGGTTCCATAGTGCATAGAGCCCCTGGGGGGCATAAGGTGTGAGGTACCTGTTCAGGCATGGTTTCCCTATGCTCTACCTACTGAGTGGAGAGCAGTACTGATACTGGGCCTGATATTTGCACAGTATGACCTATGTCATACCACCCTTTTCTGTGTGAAGGGCACTCAACAAATTACCCTTTAAATTGTCCCTTAGATGGACCTGCAAAAGAGGATGGAGGAGGGGGGACCCATTTAAAATGAAAGGATGCCTGCATCACAATTCGGCATGGCATATTCTTTGGCATCCACCCCCTCCCCTTTTTAGCCACTTTACAGGATTTACCCTACCTTGCTGTGATTGTCTATAGGAGGTGTATAAAGAGGTCTATGGTTACATTCCCCTTGCACTCCCACACCTACCTACTATGAGGCATGGGTCTGTCCTCTCTGGGGGGAGTTGGAGAAGGTATATATAGAAAGAGGATGGTTCACCTCCTGTTGTGACCCTTCCATGCCCCCTGCATTGACCAGCCATAAAAAGGGCAGAAGGGGTATCCCCGTACTGTGGCTGTATGTCTTGTTAGGCTAGCCACCTATAGTGGTGCTGCATCCAGAGGCAGCTGATGGTTGGGGGGACCCAGGGGATACAGAGTCAAGGCTAGAGAGATTAGGATGGGGAGCTGAATGGGATAGTAGAGTCGGTGTCCCCTGTAGTAAAGATAGCCTGCTACAGTGCTGCAGAGGAAAGGGTGGGAGGAGATAATCTTCTGTCTGCCCTGAAGGTCAACATAGAGTATGCAATTCGTAGTACTTGCATAGCCCTCCTACCCCATAAATGAGCATTGAGGGGGGTATTTGCCTCTGTTTCAGAGGAGACTACTGGCAAAATACTATGACCCACCTTCCTCTATGGGGGGGGGTCTGTCCCATCTCTTGTGACCGGCAAATGCCTGGGCTCATGCGCCAAACTTTAGACCTCCCTGCCTGAGACATGAGTCAAGGTCTTTAAAGCCCCCCTTGTAAAACATTCCTGCAGTCTTGTAAAAGATGCTGAGAACTATTTATAAAACAGTAACGCAATATTTTCCTTATTTCAACAGTAACTTTCCATGCAGTGTCTCCCAAACATGCTTATACTAGAGTTTCATTTGTGCCACTCCCCATTTAAGAAAATCCAGGGGGTGTGGCTAACTCTTGCAGATAGAAAAAATACAAGCCATGTCAGATTCCTTTGGAAATGAACTTGTGTAACAGTTCTACTTCGCATTGTTAGAGCTCTGTGGACTTATCATCCATTACCACAGGTCCGTGATCTTGCTTGAATCAATGTTTCAGCCACCACGACAGCCGCATAAGATGCCAGATGGCCTGTTTTTTCAGCTAGTCTACCACGGCCATATTCCACAGGTTGTGTGCCTTCCTCCTACACCCAAAGCCATTGCTTAAAGGTTGGTAATACATTGTCTTTGAGGCTTGGGCTGCTGGGGGGTCAGGGCCCTTTGTTTTGAGAGAGGGGAGCAAAGTGTGAAAGTGGTTTGCCAGAGCATCCCCCTCTGAGCTGCCGGAGGAAGATTTCCTATTCCTGCTGTGGCTTCTTCTGGGGGCTAGTGCTGTTTTGATAGGCTTCTTTTCCTTGGGGTGTTATTTTGAGCCCTCATGACTCTCATCCTCATTACTGGGAGCCAGACACCCTCTAAGGGAGGCTGAGAAGGCCTGGCTCCATGATCTGGCTTGTTTCCACTGCCTGCCATCTGGTGGTGTTCTTGGGAATGGGAATGGTGTTCACTGGCAAGAGATCCTGCCTTTTTACTGGTGCCAACATTTTTGCTGTGTGCCAGGATCTCTGTATAAAGCTTTTTGCTTCCTCTGGTTCATGAAAGGTATGGGGAACTCCATTTCTGATGATACAGAGAGTGGCTGGGTAGTGGAGCCTGTATAGGACCTGCAAGGCCATTAGAATGCCTAGCAGGAGTGAACTCCTTGCAGTGGTCCAATAATGCCGGTGAGTAATACGGGAAGATGTATAGTCCCTGCCATTGCAAGGGGCTGCATTCTCACCTAAGTGTTAGTAATTTTTATTTTTCTTGAAATCAGAGCAATTTTGCAAGAAACTGCCTAGGTCTTTGTCCCATTTTGGGAGGTGGCAGTGATCTGTGGGACCTTTTGAATTACAAGGGTGTATGCCAGTTATGCTTCATGATGTTAGGCAGAACTCGTTGTAAAAAGCAGACAGTATCCTGGCCCTCTGCCCCCTCTGGAATCCCCGCAAACCTGAGGTTATTTCATCTCCCCCTATTGTCCAGATCTTCCACTCTGTCCATGAGTTGTTTTACCATGCAATTCTGTTCCATCATGTCTGCCTGCATGCAGCTGGTTGTGTCCTCGTGATTGGAAATCTGGCATTCATTATCATTGCCTGTCTGGGATATTGAGACAATGACCTGTTTGGTTTGATAGTTTTGGCTTTTGAGGGCTGCTAATTCTGTTAAAAGTTTTGCAAACATGGCTCTAATTTCTTTCAGTTCCCCTGGAGAGTTGCTGCCTGAAGGATCAACACAGGCTGCCATACTGTACTGCGGTTCCAACCCCTTTAGTGTTGAGGCCCTCAGATCTGTCCACCTCAGACTGGTAAGTAGTCCTTGGTCTGTCCACAAAATATTTAGCTCATTAGATGCCTTCAGCTGTTATGAGTCTGTTGCTATATTTTTGTTAGTTATAGGTCTGTTCGTACTGGTAGGAGGTTGCAGGATTTGTAGGTATGGTAGAGAGCTACTGATTCAAGCAGCTTCCATTTTGGCTTCCAAGCCACACCTCTCCAGAACCAGGGATTTATACATTTTGGCCAGTGATAGACGGGGTTGGGGGGGCACCCACTACTTGTAGACCCGGGGGAGGATGATTTGGAAACATGGATGAACTATGCCACTCCTTTAGTACAAGAATGGCAATGTTCAGAGGGGGAAAAGAGAAGGAGAAAGAGACTGATGGAGAGTTTGAGGGGCCCTGCCCTGAAAACCATCCGTTTCTTGTGAGCAACTAGTCCAGAGGTTATGGCAGCTGAATACCTGTCTGTACTGGAAGGAGTGTTTGGTAGTACTGAGTCGGAGGACAACTTGTTGTGGAAGTTCAAGTCAGCTAATCAGTGGAAAAACAAGACATTGTCAGCTTTTGTTGCCAGGATTGAGAGGGCTCTGCAGAGGGTCCACAGAAAAGGGGGAGTGCTTGCGAAGGAACTGAACTGGGTCAGATTGGACCATATCCTAAAGTCAGCCTGACAAGCTAGTGTAATGACATTGAAACTCAAGTTACAAGATAGGAAAGCTACCCCCCGAGTACTGTCATCTTATGAAGGAAATTCGTGAAATTGAGACTGATGAAGAGGGCTGGGAGCCCTATGCGGGGATAGTTGGTACCTGCTCAACTCCTAAGAGGAGTGACTTGGATGAGGCCCAGCAGCTGAGAGAGAGTTGATCAAAGAGTTGACTGAAGCAGCCCCGTATTCAGGATGCATTGGACTGTCTAAATGGAAGCAAGTGGTTCTCAGTGTTGGATCTTCACAGTGGGTACTACCAGATCCCCATGACCCCAGAAGACCATGAGAAAACAACCTTCATCTGTCCATTGGGGTTCTAGGAGTTCATGAGGATGCGTCAGGGGATCTCAGGTGCTCCAGCCACTTTTCAGAAACTGATGGAATATGCAGTGGGGGACATGAACTTGTTGGAGTGCCTGGTATACTTGGACGATGTTATTGTGTTTGGAAGTTCATTGGAGAAATATGAGAGCTGACTTTTTAAAGTGTTGGACTGACTGGAAGACTTCAGCCTTAAGCTGTCCATCGACAAATGCCAGTTCTTTCAGACATCCGTAAAGCAAGTGGTGCACATAGTGTCCACCGAGGGGATAGACACTGATCCTAGCAAAGTTGAGACCTTGACCACCTGGCCCCAGACCCACAATTTAAAAGAATTACAACACTTTCTAGGCTTTTAGAAACATAGAAACATAGACTTTGACGGCAGGTAAGGACCGCTAGGCCCATCTAGTCTGCCCATTTCCCTACCTACAGGATAGGCCGCAGATCCTATTTAACCAACAGCCTATATCTTCCTGCCCCCCACAAGAATTGCCTTATGTCTGTCCCATGCATTCTTGAATTCTCCCACAGTTTTAGACTCCACAACTTCCTCAGGAAGGCTGTTCCATGCATCCACTACCCTCTCTGTGAAATAATACTTCCTCACATTGCCCCTGAACCGCCCTCCTTCTATCTTTAAATTGTGTCCCCGTGTTCTTGCAAGTCTCTTTTTCTGAAAGATGCTACCCTCTTGGACTTTGTTGATTCCCTTGAGGTACTTGAAAGTTTCTATCATGTCCCCCCCTCTCCCTTCTTTCCTCAAGGGTATACATATTAAGCTCCTGTGGCTTGTGGCTATTATTGTCGGTTCATAAAGGACTACTCAAGAGTGATTTGCCCATTGATGAATCTGACCCAGAGTTACCCTCCCATGAACAAAAAATACAAAAGAATGGCTCCCTCTGAAGCAGAGAGGGCGTACTTCCACCCGGGTGAACTTTTTGGGCCCCATTGGACACCCGACTGTGAGACTGCTTTCCATGAAATCATATATCAACTCACCCATGCTCCTGTTCTTGCTTATGCCGATCCTGCTAACCCCTATGTGTTAAACACTGATGCTAGCCTACAAGGTTTGGGGGCTGTATTGTATCAGGAGCATGAAAATGGCCTTAGACTAGAGACCTTTGCCAGTAGGAGTCTGACTCCATCGGAAAAAAAACTATCCTGTACATAAATTGGAGTTCGTGGCATTGAAGTGGGTCATTGTTGACCAATTCCATGACTATTTGTATACAGCAAAGATACTAGTAAAGACCGATAATAATCCCCTCACCTATGTACAGACTTCAGCTAAATTGGACCCTACTGGGCATCGGTGGCTTTCTGCATTATCCACTTATGATTATGCTGTTGAATACAGATCGGGCCTGAATCACATAGATGCTGATGCCCTCACCCGGAGGCCTAATTCCAAAAGTGATTGGGTCAGGTTGTCCGAGCCTGATATTCGAGCCCTGTGCCAAAAGTTCAACAAAGATGAACAGATGCCCATGGACCCCGTGGACTGCTTGGTAGACTGCCTGGGCCCCTCTGACATGTGCATACCAGCTGCGTACTGTCACTTCTCTGTGCTAGATATTAGTGCCTTGCCTTAGTTTGATAATAACAGCCTTCAGTGAGCTCAATCTCATGACCCAATGATCCGATCAGCCCTTGAAGGCCTCTACACAGGGAAAGATGTGTCCAAGTTGCACTCCTCTGACCTGAGAACTGTACTATTGTACAAAGAAGGCCTGAAATTGAAGCTAATAAATCAGTTGCTGTACCGAGAGACTGTAAATGGGGAGGGGGAGGGGTCAAGTAGACAAGCAACAATTGGTCCTGCCCACAGATTTCAGAGACTTGGTGCTGAGGTCCCTACACAACCACATGGGCCACCTCAGCATCGACAGAACCCTTGACCTGGTGTGGTCCCGATTCTACTGGCCTAAAATGGGGACAGATGTTGAACATCACAGATGAACCTGTAGTTGTTGCCTACAGAATAAGACTCTGCCACATAGGGCTGCCCCCTTGTTAACATCACCACCAAAGCATGCCCATGGAGTTAGTTTGTATTGATGTTCTATGTTGGGAGCCTGATCAGCAGAATATCAGTAATGTGTTGGTGGTCACAGATCATTTTACCAGATATGCCCAAGCCTTCCCCACCAAAGATCAAAAGCATCCACTGTGGCCAAGATGCTGTTAGAGAATGTCTTTGTTCACTATGGGGCCCCCCAAAGAATTCATTCTGACCAAGGCAGAGACTTTGAGAGTTGTTTAATCAAAGAAATGCTCTTCCTATGGGGGGGTGCAGAAGTCCAGGACCACGCCTTATCATCTGCAGGGAGATCCACAGCCAGAACACTTCAATCACACCCTGCTTGACATGCTGGGCACTCTCCACCCAAAAGACAAGCCTAAATGGAGCCAGCAGATTAGCACCTTGGTGCATGCCTATAATTGTACAAAAAATTATGCTACTGGGTTCTCTCCCTATCGCCTCATGTTTGGGAGGGAGACTCAGTTACCAGTGGATGTTTGTTTTGGGGTTTCACCTGATGGAGTCAGAGCTGAAAATTACCTCCAATACATGCAAAAACTAAAATCTCAATTGAACCATGCATACCAACTAGCTCAGACGATGGCTGCAAAAAGAAATTTAGCTAACAAAGAAAGGTATAATAAAAAAGTAAAGGCCCAAGAGCTTCAAGCTGGAGACCATGTATTGCTGCGAAATCTGGGATTGCATGGCAAACATAAAATTGCTGATCGGTGTCGCCATCTTCCCCACATAGTAGTAGACAAATTGAATGACTTACTTGTGTACAAAGCGAGGCCTGAAAACAACTCAAAAGATGTCAAGACCATACACCATAACTGTTTGTTGCCCATTGGCCAAATCATGATTGAAGCTGAGTCCCCAGAGATTGTTCCCCCTGTACCCGTGACTTGGGCTGCTGTGAAATGAAGACAGAGTAAGCCTGCCCCCATGGTCACTGATTTAAGGTTTTCTCCACAGCAAACCCAAATTGATGATGACTGCCAGTCCATTTCTGATAAGAGTGAGTGCAACTATGGTTATTACCCCTCTTATGAACTGAGTCAACTGTTTCAAGGTAACCTTATGGTCAATTGTGGGGATGAAGCTGGGCTTTCTGCACTGCCTAACCCCCCAGCTTTATCCTTGGAGCCAATGCTCCCTGACAATGAAGTACAGAGTGTCAGGTCTGATGATGTTGAGTTGCTGTATATTGTGGAACTGTGTGATTTACCTGAGGAAGAGACAGATGATCTGGGACAGACTGGTGACATGCCAGAACCAGAAGAGTACTTTGAGTGTGATGATGACTCCTTTTCAGTGGCAGAGGGCCATCTCAGTCAGCAAGGTGGTATAGAACCTGAATTTACTGAGCCAGGAGCTGACAGTGCCCCAAGACCGAACTCTTCCACTCAGACAGTGGCCCCCTTTGCAAGTGAGAAAAGTGCAGAGATTGAAGTGAATGGTACCGAGACTGTGGCTGTTCCCCCCAGGAAGACTGGACGAGCTGTCAAACCAATAGTGCACCTCAGCTATGATTCCCCTGGAAGGCCAGCGGATTTGCCTCTCAATGTAGCCCACAAGGGAGTTTGTGTCCCAAAGTTCCCTACCCCAACTAAGTTTGAGTGCAAACTCCCGGCGGATTGTTCTGCCCTCTAAGTATGGTGTCTCTGCCCCATCCAGCCCCAAGGTAGCTGACAGGAAAGGGCCCCCCATTATCATTGTTCAATGTGCAGGAAGTAATAACCTGATTCCAAACTGCAGTGTGTATCTGAGTAATCTGTGTAACCTGTGTGTGATGAGATTTAGAAAAAATAGTGTACTGTGAAATACAGAAAATGTGTATAGTAAGGTTTTAATGTGTTGCCAAATGCTGTAGAAGTTATAGGCTTAATATGCTAGTGGTATAGATGTATAAGATAATTTGCACTTGAAATTATTGTGATTATACTCACTTTACGTGGGCGCCAAGGTTTTCCAGGCCAGGAAGGGTGTAACCCCCCTACAAATGGGGGTTCCCGAAAAATCTTCCAAGAGCCACCTAATTGCTCACTGCCTGGTTGGTGTTCAGCGCTAAAGTCATTAGATGTTGTTCCTGGTGAGTGCTTTCAAAGCCTCCATGTACTGTCTCTTTAAGGGCTGCCTGCTTGCAGTCATAATTAGTTCAATTGGGAGGTCTGTGTGTTTCCATGCCTGAGTCCCGCCAAGGCTGCTGAATAATCGCTCTGTTTCTGCCATCGCTAATTGTGCAAAGGGAGTCCTGTTAAGAGATGTAGCTAATTGCTGATAAGCATTTACAGTGATAGAGATATAGTGTTTGTTCCTACCTGCCTTCTTTGCAGCAAGAACTGTTCAGTTTAGTGCCACCATTTTGGTCCCGAACTGCTGAGTTGGACCAATCAGTACTGGGGGACTCTAAAATGGAGCCTGCTGAAATGGGACTGTATGGATTACCAGTTGGGGTTTGTAGTTTTAGAATGTTGCTGCCTTTTTTGCAACAAAAGTGGGAGCTCTTACTGTGATTGACAGCTAAACTGCCCAACCAAACCTTTTGGATCTGAGGGAAATCCCCCTGAGCTGTCTGCTGGCAAGCCAGATTCGAGTTGGAAGTTGAAGAGGAAAGAGCTTGCATAATCAAGCAGCCATGTTGCATAGTAGTTTGAGTGGGAGAACCGTGGAAGGCCCGAAAGCCGTCCTGTTGCCGTTTTGCCAAGAGAGGGAGAGAAAGAAAAATAGTCTGGCAGTGATCCGAGCTGTGTGTTGTAAGCAAGCTGCTGAATTGGGACCAGGCTTAACCTGTAGAAGACCAAGGATTTTGCTAAAAGCGATCGGCCTGTCAGGAACTTTAGCTACCGTTGTGCTCCCGAGTTTTAGCAGTGATTTTGAGATCAGGATCGAGAAGCAGCTTGCCTGGTATAGTAAACTTTCTTTACATATAAATGTGCTGTGAACTGGAGGGGGGTCGCAACCTGGTTTCCCCCTCAAGCTGAGTTGTGTGCTGAAGGCTGGAAACTGCACCCAGCTTGCATCGGACTGAATCCGCCTGCTATCAAATGCAGTTGGGCCCTGCCATGAGGGCCTTGTCTCCCTTCCCTGCTTCTTCTGGCAGTCCAGAACAACCATAATCCATCCTGTTCTGTCTTGGGTATCATGAGTAGTAAACAGGTAGCTCCCTGCAATATATCTTTTAAATCACAAGTGTGTCATCTGATCCATTTGTTGTATTGTTTCCATGAACTGAGCCCTCCGGCTCTGGATTACAATCAGTGAGTGTGCATGTAAATTCTTCTTCCTCACAGGACCCCTTCCAGCTGCAACTCTGGCCTACCCCGGACAAAGGTCCTGGCTAGCCCCCTTTCCCATCCTGGATACCCAGAGAGTGTGACTGATAGTGACACTGACTGCATGCACAACTGTGATATTCATAGTGTGTTTAAACCAATTACCCTGATTGCCCCATCCCTGTTACAGCCCCCTGAATAAATCAGATCTACTTCTTTTGCTGCAACATATATTGACTATGGTGTCTGTTTAAGCCTAAGGTATTGCATAATTGTTTTGTCTTGCATCATCTTATTTTACAGGGGGTACCCAGAGCCAAGCTGAAGAAACCAGTCCTGGGGGTAAGTGCTAAATCCAGGTGTATGTGCAAAGCCTATCAGGGGTATTGGGAAGGTAAACATTGTGTACTGTGGGGTCCACTAGCAGGAGATGGGGGGGGTCACAGTGCCCCAGAGGGCTGTGGCCTGGTTAGTCAGACTGATACCATCCCTGACCTTTGGGTGGAGGCACCCGTCACTGAACCTAGGCCCCTTAACCTGCTACTAGCCAAGCAGGCAGGGGTAGTAGCCCTCGGGATAGCACCACCTAGGGGTTACACAAGACAACATGGTTTCATGGGGGAAGGTCTTGCCAGACAAACTTGATTGAGTTAATTGATTGGGTAACTAAGGATGTGGATCAGGAATGAACGGTGGACACGGCCAACCTGGATTTCAGCAAGGCTTTCCACACCGTTCCATATAGGAGACTGATAAGCAAGCTGGGCAGACTATAAGGAATAGGGCCTAAAGTAGTAAAATGGGTTGAAAGTTGGCTGTGCAATAGGAGTCAGAGGGTGGTGGTAAATGGCATGCACTCTGGAATAGGCAAAGTGACCAGTGGGGGTGCCGTAGAAATCAGTATTGGGGCCTGTCCTCTTCAATGTCTTTATTAGTGACGTTATAAAAGGGCTGGAGAGGAAAGTATGCCTGTTCACGGATAACACAAAACTCTGTAACAGAGTGGACACAAGGGGTGAGGGGGTAGAAAAAATGAGTGACAATTTAAGAAAACTGGAGGACTGGTCAAAGGTTTGGCAAATAGCTTTTAATGCAAAAAAGTGCAAAATCATGCACATGGGGCACAGAAACTTGGGGGCAAAATTCCAACTGGGAGGAGAGGAATTAACAGTTGCAGAGCAGGAAAGGGACCTGGGGGTGATCATTTCTGATGACCTCAAGGTAGCTGAACAGTGTGATAAGGCAGTGAGGAAGGCTAGCAGGATGCTGGGATGCATCGGCAGGGGAATCACCAGCAGAAAGAGGGAGATAATAATACCCCTGTACAAATCACTGGTGAGGCCACAGAATGAGTGCTGTGTACAGTTCTGGAGGTCCCATCTATGCAAGGACATAGATAGGGTGGAGGCAGTACAAAGGAGGGTAACCAAGATGGTGTATGGCCTGCATCAAAATCCCTGCAGGGAAAGGCTTAAGGAATTAAATATGTACTCCCTGGAAAGGGGGGGGGGATATGACAGAAACATTCGAGCACCTCACAGGTATAAACAAGGCACAGGGTGAAGCATTTTTTGAAGGAAAAGTTGCTTGAGGACAAGGGGTCACACTATCAAGCTAGAAGGGGGAGAATCAGAGGAAATGGGAGGAAAACCTTCTTCACGGAAAGGGTGGTGGATCCATGGAACAGCCTACCAGCTGATGTGGTGGGGGCTGAAACAGTTACAGGATTCAAGAATGCATAGGATAGACACAAAGGGATTGTAGAAGTAATTGGGGGGGGGACAGAGACCAAGTAGGGTCTGTGGTGTAGGTAGGGTAAACTAGTTGAGCCAGGGGGCCCTTATCTGCCAACAGCTTCCAGGATTCTATGTTTCTATGCAACACTGAAACAATCTGTTGGCCTACCTGGACTTCAGCAAGGCCTTTGACACTGTGCCACATGCAGTAGAAGACTGTTAAACAAGCTGGGGAACATGGGAGTGGGTGGGATGCTGGTGTAGTGGGTGGGGAATTGGCTGGATTGCAGGACACAGAGGGTGGTGATAGATGGCTGTCACTGCACAGAGGGAAGGGTGACCAACGGGGTGCCAAGGGATCAGTGCTGGGTCCAGTCCTCGTCAACATCTCTACCAGTGACATTACAGAAGACCTAGAAGGGAGAAGTTGCCTGTTGTTGATGATACAAAGCTCTGCAACAAGGTTGACATGCTGGAGAGTGTGGAGAGAATAAGGAGAGAACTGTAGAAACTGGAGGACTGGTCATGGGAGTGATAGCTGAGATTTAATGCAAAGAAGTACAAAATAATGCACACGGGGCACAAAAACCCAGGAACAATGTATCAGCTCAGGGGAGGATATAGAATGCTCCAAGCAGGAAAGGGATCTAGGGATTATCATCTCTGATGACCTCAAAGTAGGGAGTCAGTGAGACAAGGATGCAAAACCTGTTTTTATACTCTCTGTCATATAGGAGAGTGAGAGGTGATATGATGTTTGTTTATAGGGCAACTAAAGATGATGCCCTGCTGGAATCTGATGGTTTACATAAAAAAATGGAAATGGTAAGGGTTAGCAGAGGGCATAGTAAGCAGTTGCTAGGGGAGAAGTTTAGAACTACTAGAAGAGGGCTTTGGGTCAGCCAGAGGCTGGTAAGCTTGTGGAATGCATTACCGAGGGAAGTAGTAGACGCACCAACATCCCATACATTTAAGATAAGGTTGGAGAACTATACGGGTGACAAGGTCAGGGATTTCTACTACTAACGTGTTGGCGAGTCTATTACGGCACTAGTAGCCGTTTGACTTGTATTCACACCTATGACCCTATAAGGCAGCAGAAAAAGCAGACAGGATGATGGGATGCATTGGCAGGGCACAGGTATCACCACCAGGAAAAGGGAGGTCATAATTCCACCATTCAATAATAATAATAATATTCTTTATTATATCGCGCCTTTCTAAAACCAAGGCGCCTTAACAATAAGCTTCATAAAACAATAGATAAAACACAATACAATAATACTGAATTCATAAAATGCGTTAAAACATCATCATCAGGGGAAAGCTGACAACCACAGATGGGTCTTTAAGGCCTGTTTAATTTCCTCCACAGACGTGCACTCCGGCAACGGACGGGGTAGAGAATTCCAGTGGGTTGGGCCCACATACATAAAAGCACGGGCCCCTGAAAATTTCAAAGCAACCCTCGGAACCTCTAGCAACCCTTCACCTGCTGAGCGGAGTGATCGCTTAGGGCAGTAGGGTACCAGGAGCTCTTTCAAGTAGTCTGGGCCCAGTCCATGTAGGGCTTTGTAAGTCAGAAGATCGACTTTAAAGGTGATCTGCCACTGTATTGGCAGCCAGTGCAATTTGCGCAGCACCAGGGAAATATGACAGGCATGAGAAGTTCCTGTCAATAGCCAGGCCGCAGCATTCTACACAAGCTGCAAGCAGTGGATATCAACCCCAGGTAGCCCTAGATAAAGGGAGTTGCAATAATCAAGGCAAGAGGTCACAAAGGCGTGGACCAATGTAGGCAGATCACCGGACGGAACTAGGTGCTTAATCCTGGAGATGTTCCTCAGATGGTAAAAGGATGATTTGACCACTGCTGACACCTGCGATCGCAGCATCAGCCCATCATCAAAAATCACCCCCAGGTTCCGCACCTGTTCAGAGGTTGGGAGTTGGGAGCCACCAAGAAATAATCCTGAAGGCAAACCGTTTCCCATCCCCTCTATCCAGCGGCCCTGGTCCACTACCATCACCTCTGTCTTCTCCGAGTTCAACCTCAACCAGCTTGAATTCATCCAGTTCTGGATTTCAATGAGGCAGTTGTTAAATACCGAGAGAGCTCTATCCTGGTCGGGCACAAAAGATAGGTAGAGCTGGGTATCATCAGCATAGCAGTGAAACCTCAGCCCATACCGTCTTACAGTGTCTCCGAGGGGCAGCATGTACACTGCGAACAACATGGGGACAACACTGAACCCTGAGGAACCCCACATGACAGAAAGACATTAGTGAGGCCACACCTCAAGTACAGGGTCCAGTTCCAGAGGCCTTACCTACGTAAGGACATAGACAGGGTGGAGGCAGTTCAGAGGAGGGCAACCAAGATGGTGCAAGGCTTATATCACAAAACCTATGAGGGCACACTGAAAGACTTAAATATGTATTCTCTGGAGGAGAGTAGGGAAAGGGGAATATGATTCCCAAAGGACCTCAAATAACTTCACAGAAGTACCACACAGGGAGGAACAAGGTGCAGGAAAACACAATTTTTCATAGAAAAAGATATTCCAGGACTAGGGGACATGGGATGAAATTGGAGGGATGGAGGTTCAGAGGGAACATGAGGAAGTATTTCTTCACAGAGTGGGTGGTGGACATATGGAATGCCCTGCCAGAGGAGGTAGTGGAGGCCGATACAATTACAGGATTTAAGAATGCATGGAATAGGCATCACGGGATCCTTGTAGTCGGCGTAGTTCTGGAGAAGCTTGAAGAAGCAAAGTTACATGTGGAAATGGGCAGACTAGGTGGGCCATAGGCCCTTATCTGCTGTCAACATCTATGTATCTATGTATCTATGTGGTGGGAGCAAACACAGTCAGGGAATTCAAGCAGGTATAGGATAGAATAAAGGGAACAGTGGTCGCCCAGGTTGACAAGACCAGGGAGGAGAATGGAATAGGATGGGGAAGGTTAGTACCCTGGAGGAACAATAGGTTCCAGGGAAGGTTCCAGGGATTATAGGGAATACGGGCAGACTGGATGGACCTCCGGTCTTTTTCTGCCCTCATGGCCTCTGTTTCTATAGGAGCTTTTACACACAGGTTTATGTAATGGAATGACTGTTACGGAAACAGTATTCTATTACATCTCTTGTGTGTAAAGTGCATCTGTTTCGTTTCTGTGGTGAACGTTCATCCAAACCACAATCTCTACTTCTTGCAGTTTGCACTGATGTGTTCCATTTCATCTGGCTGTGTAAAACAGCCATTTCGAAGTGGTGCACAAACAGCTATAGAGCAGCAAGCTCTGTGGGGGTGCTGAAACACAAATGGAGGCGGGAGCTGGCGGAAAACTCGCGGAATGTAGAAGGGATCTCAAGAACGCAATACAGTACAACGGCGCCAGAGTTGGTTATTTCAATAAAGGGAGGGGCACAGGGGCCAAAGCCCCTTCCAAAAAACATTTTCTTTTAGATGGCATAATGCCGACTGTCTGCATTGTGCCCGTCGTTGTCCTGGATGTCGACAACAATGTTGTCGCTGCCTCGTAGTACATCTGTTTAAACCAGCTTATGCCACTTTTGTACCGGGGAACAAAATCTGCAGTCCTTCAATCCCTGGGGACCTCCCCCATACTTAGAGAGCAGTTGTGTAAAGATGTAACTCCCTGGTAGTCCTGTGATAACCCCCTCCCACCCCATCACCACTGTGTAAAGATGTAACTCCCTGGTATTCCAGTAGTACCTCCCTCCCATCCTGATCCCATTTTTATGTACGGATGTAACTCTCTGGTAGTCCTGTGTTTCCCCCTCTCTAATACCCATTGAGTAAAGATGTAACTCCCTGGTAATCCTGTGATAACCCCCTCCCACCCCATCACCACTGTGTAAAGATGTAACTCCCTGATAACTCAGTGGTACCCCCAACCACCTCTATCCTCATTGTGTCAAGATACAATTCCCTGGTAGTTTACTGATACTCCAACCCTCCCCAATCCCCAGTGTGTAAAGATGTAACTCTCTGGTAGTTCAGTGCTGCTCACACTCCCTGGTAGTTCATTGGTACCACATCCACTCCGATGCTCATTATTTAAATATGTAACTCCTTGGTAGTACAGTAGTACCACACTCCCACCCGATCCCATTGTGTAAAGATGTAACTCTATTGTTCAGTGGTATCCCCTTCAAGCCAAATTCCTACTGTGTAAAGATGTAGCCCTCTATTAGTCCAGTGGAACTCCCCACCCTGATCTCCTTTGTGTAAAACTCCCTTGTGGTCCAGTGGTACCATGCTCCTGCCTCATAACCACTGCAAAATAAGGCCCCCTGGCCCACCAACTCTTAATGCTTCCAAAATCTTCCCAATATACTGTACCACTGTGTGTGCCATATATGCAAGGGGGTCCTGCATTTGCAAGGGTATGGGGATGTATTTAGCATGCTCACGCTATCCACTGTGTGCTGTGCTATGGGGCCATTAAATATGGCTCCAGCTATGTCTGGATGGACTACCATTGTCTGACTAGTGCAGCATTATGCCTGATACTGCCACACTAACTTTATGAATGTGGGAGCTTTTGTGTCTTAGAACATGTACCTGGACACCCACGTGGAGGTGACAGAGTTAAATTGTTGCTTCAGAAGGAATCCCATTGGATTTCTCTCTTAAAAATATTACAACAATGTAGGTTAAATGAGTTCTGGATCTTGCTGTCTTTATTTGAAAGTTTAGCCTTCCTGTTGAGTTATTAACTGCAGTAGGATTGTATTGAATGTTGAATTAATAATTATATTACTGGTTACCCCGTTGCAACATATAATCAGAACCTTTTAATGCCATAATAATTTGGTGTGATTATTTCCCCTTTTTAACACAAAACAAGTCAGGACTGGGCTGAAATCACAGTAATGTCACTTAACCTGGCAGTGCTCCAGATCTTGTGTCCTCCATCATGCTGCAGTTACAGTAGCAATGAGCAGGAGTCCCATCATACTACCAGGTGGCCATGCCCAATCTTTGTGCTATGAGTCTGGTAGGCAGCCATTGGCTTTCCACACACAACAAATTGATGTGTTTTTAAAATGACATGCACCAGTTATTGTAAAAAAGAAAACATACACAACTTTGTGCTTATGAGATTGTTTTTCATACCATCAGTGTGTGATGACCTCATAAACCTCCTGAGTTTTGATCTTGAGGTTTACTGGTTGTCAGTCATCACACACCTCGGGTGTTTAAAAAACCTGATAACACAGTTACCCATGCATTATTCTATGTCTACATCTCTCTCTCTCTCTCTCTTTCTCTTTCTCTTCCTCTCTTTCTCTCTATCAAATCTTGCTATACCGAAACCTCAGGTATAGTGAACATTACGCATGGCTCCTGACTGTAGTCTGACTCTAATCAGCTGTTCAGCAATGATTTGCAGTCCCATCATAGTCATAGCAGGCAGGAAACTGTAAACTTAAATCAGTGGTGGGAAAGATCATGGAGACACTGCTGAAAGAAAGGATAGTGGCACACCTGGAATCAAACGGTGCCCTGGATCTGAGGCAACATGGATTCACAGTGGGAAGATCATGTCAAACTAATCTGATAGATTCTTTTGATTGGGTGACTAGGGAAGTTAATCAGGGAGGGGCAGTGGACGTCACCTACCTCGATTTCAGTTTTGACACTGTCCCACACAGAAGGCTGATTAACAAGATGTGTAGTCTGGGTATGGGACAAAAGGCGATACACTGGGTTAGTAACTGACTGAAGGGCAGGAGCCAGAGGGTGGTGGTAAATGGGATCCAATCTGGGGAGAGGTAAGTGACTAGTGGAGTACCACAGGGATCAGTATTGGGACTAGTCCTGTTCAATGTCTTCATTAGTGATATTGCAGTGCGGCTAAAAGGAAAGGTCTACCTATTTGCCGATGACACCAAGATCTGCAACAGGGTGGATACTCCAGAAGGGGTGGAGAAAATGAAGAAGGACCTGGAAAAGCTTGAAGAAAGGGTCAGAGGTGGGGCAACTGAAGTTCAATGCAAAGAAGTGCAACATAATGTACCTGGGCAGACGGAACTCTGAGGAGAGCTACAGGATGGGTAGGGAGATGCTGACAGCTGACAGTCACCAAGCAGGAAAGGAACCTAGGGGTTACCATTTTTGATGACCTAAAGGTGTCAAAGCAGAGTGCAAAGGCTGCATGGAGGGCCAGTGGCATGCTGGGGTGCATAGGCAGAGGTATCACTAGCAGGAGGTGGGAGGTGGTGATGCCATTCTATAAAACACTGGTAAGACCTCACCTAGAGTCCTGCATGTGATTCTGGAGGCCACACCTGAGAAAAGACATAAACAGGGTGGAGGCAGTCCAGTGAAGGGCGACAAAGATGGTACATGTCTTGCACCACAAAAACCACAAAACATATGAGGAGAGACTAAGGGACCTCAATTTGTACTCACTAGAGGAAAGGAGAGTGAGGGAGGACATGATAGAAACATTCAAGTACCTCAAGGGCATAAACATTGTGCAGAGGGGATACCTTTTCCAATGTAGAAAAAGTACTAGAATGAGGGGGCATGATATGAAATTGGATGGGGGTAGACTGAGAGGAAATGTGAGAATGTTTTTCTTCACAGAGAGAATAGTGAACGCTTGGAATAGTCTGCCACAGAAGGTGATGGGAGCAAGCACAGTGGAGTTTTTTTTTTTTGTAGCAATTATTTTTCCCTCCAGTCACTGCTAGCTGGGGCCCCATCAATTGTCCTGCCTCATCCCCTCCTGCTGTGATCCCCCGGACCATGATCTCTCCCTCCCACACCCGCGACACACCTTCAGAGAGTCCCCCAGTTCATGACCCCCCAGAGCGGGGCCTCCTTCTGCTCCTTGGAGCTCCCTCTTCTGAAGCTCCTCAGGCAGAGGTGATTGGGTGAGATGAGATCTGCTGGGCAGGATCAGACATTGGAGGTGGGGGCAGACGACGTCTTCCTCCCAGCCAACGGTTGGTTTCCTTTGTTCGAGAGCTCCCCCTCAGGAGCATGGCTGTGCAATGACGTCCAGCATGGCCTGAGCACTCTCCTGCACCCCTCCCGTGGACGTCTGCCGATGCTCCTCTCCATCCCTGACATGTTCTCCATGACTGTTGCACTCCCAGCCTTTGCTTGGAGTCACTAGCACAAGGAGATCATTGACACACCCTCCCCAGGAGAGGAGAGCTTTCATCATATGCTCAATCCTCTTCTCTCCTGCTGACCCCCAATGGCTCAGGCTTGTTCCCAAACCTGGGGCGCTGGTGTGGCAGCCAGTGCCTCAACCCTCAGCCCCACCAGGTCGGCTCAGTGGAGGGTTTAAACATGCCTGGGACAGGCACAAGGGAACCTTGAGGTGTGAGGAGTGATGAAAAGCTAGTGACCACATAGGGTCAGAGGCTGCATACAAGTATCAGGCTTACAATCAGACTAGATGGGCCTAGTGGTCCTTATCTGCTGACAATTTCTATGTTTCTATGTAATCCTCTGCACAAAGTTAATGCTTGTTGTCTACCACACATACAAACTGCAGCATGGTACACTATTTCTCCCCCTGCCTAATAAATCATGGTCATGGAGAAAGAGAAAACACCACCACCACAGATGTCCAATTCTTTTCTCCACTTTTCTAAACAACCTCCCCACTACCTGCTCCTTTGTGTTCCTTCATATGTATAAAGATGATATGGCACTCTTTACCTCAGACTCCTCTGCCCTTGACCTCACAGCCCAGCTCCAACTGGACTTTAACAACATCGAGCACCGGTGCTATGGACAGCAGCTGTCCCTGAATGACAAGAAAATAATCTCCAAGACTTTTGGCACCAGGCAGAGGCTTGCTAGACTAACCCCTCTTCCAACCTCCCAGCTCAGCTGCGAGTGGCGCTCGTAGCTACGGCGGTGCCTCTGGCAGTTTCTCTGGTAGCCGCCATCACAGAGGATTTCTGCTGTCTCCCTGCTGCCCTCCTGGTCCCGCTCCCCAGATTTCTTACTAGAGATGGTCTCAGTGCAGCTGCGAGTGGCGCTCGTGGCTACGGTGGCACCTCCGGTCATTTCCCTGGCTGCCGCCATCACCAAGGATTTCTGCTGTCTCCCTGCCACCCTCCTGGTCCCATTCTCTGGACTCCTTACTAGAGATACAGCTGCTGTTTTCTCCCAGAGATGGCCTGCTTATGGTGGCTTTTCGATTGGTGCGCCTTTTTCACTCCTTACTCCAGATTGGTTAAGTGGCTATCCTCAGGCTCCTGGTTGGTGCGCCTGCTAGCCGGCTCTCTCCAAACCACTTCTCCCTGCTGCTAACTCATATTTGCAGACTCAGGGTCTGAACACTTGCAGAGATATTTCTACATTGTTGTGACTGTTAGCCCTTTTGTGCATGATTAATGTCTGCTGGATGTTAAAGTTTCTGTACTGCATAACTCTGAGTAGTCGGCCCTTACAGCATTTCTAAAAGTTCATCTAACTGAAATTGCTTGGTAAAGCTGTATTTAAACTGCTGTCCCTGCACTATCTAAGCCGGCTTAAAACTGCCTAACTAAATTTTTCTCTGTGTCTAAAACTTCCCAATTCGCCCCTCCTAAAGTACCTCTCCTCTGCCTGCCTCATTGATTTTTACTGTCCCTCCTCTCTCCATTTCCATACCCTCCTTGCAGTCTTAGTTTCATCTGCCCTCATCTCCTACTCCATCCCCCTACCTGAGCCAAAAATCTAACTGTGTTGTTTCATATCCTTACCTTGTTCCCCCTGTGATCTCTCCCTACCTCACTCTGAATTGCTAATTTTCTGTCTTTGTCTTCTACTAAAGTACCCCCTCTCCCCGCTGACACTCTATTGCCAGCTCTCCTGCCCTAATCTCTGTATCCCCTTAATTACACCTGTTTTTTCTCTCTTCCTTCCAGACGGTCCCAGCGCAGCTCCGAGCGGCGCTCGTGGCTACGGCGGCACCTCCGGACGTTTCCCTGGCAGCCGCCATCACTGAGGATTTCTGCTGTCTCCCTGCTGCCCTCCTGGTCCCGCTCCCTAGACTCCTTACTAGAGGTACAGCTACTGTTTTCTCCCAGTGACGGACCACTTACAGCGGCTTTTCAATTGGTGCACCTTTTTGGCTCCTTACTCCGGATTGGTTAAGCGGCTATCCTCAGGCTCCTGATCGGCACACCTGCTAGCCAGCTCTCCAAAGCACTTCTCCCTGCTGCTAACTCATATTTGCAAGCTCGGGATCTGAACACTTGCAGGAGTATTTTTCTCCCGCCCCCACCCCCACCCAGGCCTCCTATTAAATACTCTATCTGTCCCTGCCTCCCTACGGCTTACTCTAGTCCTACTTGCTCTCACAGTCCTTTCTCAGCCCCTCCCTACTGCCACGTGGAGACTACTGCTCCATTAAGCCGCTCTGCACTGCTTCTGTTGCCATGCTTTTGTCCTGGCCTTCTCCTCTAACCTCTATTTAGTAACCACAGAACTTATTAGAAGTATCTCTCCCCTTTTTACTCTCTCTGTCCCTAGCCCACTTCTGTCCTTATACACTATTATCTACAGTCCACTGCCCTGTTGCTACTAAATTGTTTTATACTGCTGCCCTTGCTGATCCCTTGTCAATCCCAACTTTTGCTTGCAATAACCCTCCTTACCTGTCTATTCTGGTCTATTCCCCATCTCTAGACCTGCCCTAAAGTTTCTTGCTTCCACCCTCTCAGTCACCTCTACTCCTTATTATTTTAAATTTCCTCTTAGTAAAACAGACCAGCTGTTGCACATCTTTCCTCTTTTTCTACTGAACCCCTCTCCTAATGTCAAGGCCGATAATGAATAAACAGGTGCTACTAATACTAGTCATAGCTATTCCACTTCTGTTACACCAACCTGTTTATGTGATCCCCCCTGCTGAAACTGCTCTCCCACACTATCAACACCAGGACTTCACTTTCTCAAATCTACTGGTAAAACCCACAGTATGCTATGATCCCACACCATTACTTCTAAGCAAGGCCTGAATTTGCCTGGTTGCCCTTGCCCTTAATTCCAGGTCCCTGCAAATCTGGTCCCTTTCACCTTTCCTGCATCATGAACTATGGTACCTCCTTCTACTGGCCATTCTACTCTCTGGGGATATACAGCCAAACCCTGGACCCCAAACCTTGTCAGCTATTCCTATTTCAAATTCTACAGGCCTTCTTATAACACATCATAATATCAGGAGCCTTGAGTGGAATTTTGTGGAACTTGAATCTTGGACCGCAATTTATAAGCCTGATATACTGTGCATCACTGAAACTTGGCTGAAGCCATCCACCCCTACCTCACGGTGTGCTCTACCATCCTATAATCTGCTGAGGAATGATAGATCAGCCCCCAAAAGGGGGGAGGTACAGCCATCTATTATAAATCACACCTCCAGCTCTCTAAAATCAGTTTGGCCCCAATGAACCATGGTGAGGCACTTCATGCCCTCCTCTCCCTTGGCACAAAGAAATTGCATATTGTCTGTGCTTACAGTCCCCCTACCCATGGCCTAAAAGGACTTCATGAACTTCTTTACCAAACTGCCATTCAGTCTGGAAACAATGACATCCTTATACAAGGTGACATCAGTTTAAACTGGTTGGGTAACATATACAGTACATGACAGCCCTGAATAGACTACAGAGTTTTAACCTACACCAACTTATCCCCTTACCCACCAGAACTGCTCCTCACTCCAATACTAGCACCCTGCTGGACTGGATCATGACAAACCAACCTGAGAATATTGTAGATGTAGGAATTCTATCTGACGCCATCACAGACCACTCCCCCACTTTCTGTGTTTGAGGCAAAGGCAGGTCTGAACCTCTGAAGCCCTGCTTCATTACTTTCCACAATTTTGCAAACTTTGACTCACAGGCCTTCTTGTTTGAAGGAGCTTGCATTGACTGGTCCCATCTCTTTAGCTCATCAGATGTCCAAACAGCCCTAAATATCTTCCTGACAAAATTCTTAGAACTGCAAGAAACCAACTGTCAACTTGTTACACAGCGGGTTAGAAATAATCGGACTAGCTGGCTAAAATCTGACCTATCATCTAATTTAAGACAGAGGTACAAAATCTGACTTTGCTATAAGAAATCAGGTTTTCTTGCAGACTTTAATATGTACAGAACATTAAGAAATTCCTGTAAGAAAGAAATCAAACAAACAAAAAGCTCATACTGCAATAACCTTCTAATAGACTCCCAGGGCCACCCAAAAAAATTCTGGTCCCATATTAAGTTCTTCCTGAGATCAAACCAGTCATCCACTCCAAATGACATGACTCTGAATGACACTCATTGCAACAATCCCCTCACTATTGCAAACTTCTTTAACAGGCAATTTACTGACCTCACCCAATATACCTCTATTTTCCCTACTTCATCTAACTCCATCTCACCTACAAACTCCTCCAAGCCTACTTTCCATTTCAAATCCATCCCAACTAGTGTGGTTCTCCAACACTTAAGAAACATCTTGCAGCTGTTGGGTCTGATAACCTTGAACCTAAGCTCCTAAAATTGGATTTGCTGCTCCCCACATAGCAGCTCCCCTTGCTAAAATCTTTACCCTATCTCTGTGTCAAAGTACTGACCTAGATATTTGGAATATGGCTAGAATTACTCTTGTTTTCAAAAAAGGAAACCCACTTGGCCCATTGAACTACCATCCTATTGCCATCCTATCTGTTCTCAGTAAAATTCTTGAGAAAATAGTTGCTACCCAGACCACCGACTTCCTACTGAAACACAACCTCCTAAATGACATCCAACATGGTTTCTGCAAGGGTCATAGTACCACCACAGCCCTACTCAAACTCATATCTGACACCTTAGTGGCTATGGACTCTGGCAGGCTCACTGGGGCCATTTTTATTGATATGACCTAGGTATTTGACCTTGTCGACCACTCCATCCTCATTGCTACTCTAAACTTTCTAGGCTTCACGCTAAATGTTGTCAACTGGTTTGATAGCTATCTGTCTGATAGGCCTCAATACGTGAAATTCAACTCCACCCTCTCTGACAAGGCTACCATCAACATAGGTGTACCCCAAGGGTCTATTTTAGGTTCTCTGCTTTTCACTATTTTCATTAATAGTATTACTGCTAATCTCCTCAGTGCCTTCTCCCCACTAGATGCAGATGTCATTGTTCTGTACTGCAGTTCAAATAACATCAAGGACATAAACACAATACTCTCCAGTGATTATTAGCTCTTACAACAGTGGCTTGTAAATCACAAACTAGTCCTAAGCACAGCAAAGACCCAAGCTATGTTATTTGGCTTCAGTCTCATGCTCAAACACTCCCAAACACACTTTAATGTCTCCTCCTTTGATGGCACATCTGTTGGAGTGGTTAATTCATTCAAGTATCTTGGGGTCACTCTTGACCCATCCCTAAGTTTCGACCTCCACATTCATACTATCTGTAAGCAGGTCCACTCCAAACTAGGGGTCGCCTACCGCACAAGCTATGCGCTCACTCCCTCAGCTAGACTAGCTATAGCCCACAGGATATTACGTCCCTCTCTCACCTATGGGATTGCTATGTATGCCTCTGCCAGCAATTCAAGTATCTATAAGTGGGACATTACTTACAATAACATCTGTCACTTTGCATCCAGCTCCCCTGGCTCAAACATCATTGTCTCTTCTACTCGAATCTAGGATGGCTTCCTCCACTTAAACTAAGGGCCTACACTCTTGGGACCATTGCTGATAACATTATCAGATCCCGTATCCCAAATTCACTGGCCTGTCTCTTTTCCTACCAGAAAACCAACTATGTGTTGCACTCTGCTGTAAATATCCCTGTCCTCATCCCAAAACATCCCACAAATAAAGGTGGTCATTCTTTTGCGTGTCATACAGCCTACTTCTGGAACTCACTTTCTGTAACCTTACACCAATCTGACTCTCACACCTCCTTTAACAAAGAACTTCAACATTATCTCCTCTCCTCCTACATATGATCCTGCTTCAAACCACCGTAGCCCTTACCCTCTAATCCTACCCTCCACTTGTCGTCATCCAGGAGCCTAGGGCCCACCCCAGTCAGTGAAACTGTTCCTCTCAACTTTCACTTCCTCATTTCTTTCATTTCATTCCCCCACTTCCTTCTCTCCCTACCAGATTATCCTATCATCCTTCCCCACCTTTCTCCCTAGCTCCTCCCTTTATCTATCTTTGCTTGGTGGCTGCCACTCTCACAGTACCTTATTTCCTCATTTCTTGCACAGTTGCCTGGTCACATAATTTGACCTTAATGTATTGTCTTGTGTAAATATTATGCTGTACTTTGGTCTTTCTACCTCAGTTTCCTATTCTGACCTGATTGTATTTTGTCTTACATGACCTTAAATGCTTATTTTTAGTGTAACTACCTCAATTCTTTGTCACATTGCTGCTATGTAACTTGTACTGTGTATCACAATGTTCCTGTACCTTGCATTATGTATCATGATGTTCTTTGAAGTTTGTCTCTGTACTCTCCCAGGTTGTGCCTGAAAATAGTCTTTCTGGCTAGTGCACCTACCTGGTAAACAAAAACTAAATAAATAAATAAAACCTTCCACACCCAGGATGATATACTGATTAAAGATGCCTCCTGCTTCATGTACCTTGGGGACTGCATAGACCATCATCTTGATTTTTCTGTTTATGCGTGGTGCACCCCTTTTCATCGACACCCCGACAACGAAAACAGGAAAAAAGACCATCATGGCGACATTTGCAGTAATGGTCTTTTTCTGTGTTTCACCTTCCCCCAGTGTTCCACCCCCTCCCTGGACCAACTCCGACCTGGAGTTGGAATCCTAAAGTCCAGGGGTTGGGGGGGCACAAACTCAAATTATGGCCACATTTTCTTTGTTACAGAGGTGGACTACAATATTGTGCAGATTAAAGAATGTTTCTAATAATTTTACATTTTTTGTCTATATTAGGAACCAACATCCCTTTGACACTTTTAGGAGGACTCACCATTTATTAATTTCATCTCACTTTCTTTGAACCATTCGGCAAAGTCCCTACCACTAACAAAATGTCTCAAAATTGCCCATATTAATTTTCGCAGTCTACACCCCAAAATTCTGAATTTGAAGCCTGGACAATGCTATTGTCTCCAGACATCCTGTGCATTACTGAATACTTGCTTAACCCAGCCATTAAACACCATGAGGTGTCCCTTTCCAGCTATGGCATCTTTAGAAATGACAGGGTAGGCAAGTGGGGTGGAGGTATATTGATCCACTATAGGTCAAGCCTTGATGTCACCGTTCTCCCTGCTCCTGTCTCAACATCTCTTGCTGAATCTCTCTACATCACCCCTACTCTTGGAAACATTAAAAAACTCATTATTGGGTGCATTTATATGCCCCCGAGCCTTGCTGCTACTGGCCTATCTCCCCTCCCCTCCTTGCTTCCATTGGCAACCTTCCAAAGCATGACCTTATACTATGTGGGGACTTTAATATTGACTGGCTCCACCCCAATGCTGATAATATCTGTGCTTCACTATCTGACTGTAGTCCTTCCCAGTTAATCTGTGATCATGCATGAGTCAACACTAAATCTGGCTACCATTCTCTGCTTGATTGGAAAGTCACCAACTACCCCCAGAAAATCAAAGCAGCAGGCACTCTCTCAGATTGCATAAGTGGTCACTCACCCACCTTTTGTGTGTGGGAAACAACTATCCCAACCCTCCTCCTAAGATCTCCCTGGTTCGGGATATGACTAGGTTTGATGTTAACAGTTTTCTTTCCACCATCAACACTACAGATTGGAGCCCAATTAACTCACTCCCTGATATAAATCTAGCCCTGGACTTCCTGATCACTACCTTCACTCAAATAGTTAACCAGCATGCTGCTTAGAAAATATGCTGGACCAAGGTTGTTAAGGCTCCATGGCTGTCCAGGGAAATAAGACCCCTCAAGGCTCTCTGCAACAAAGCTTGGCAAATGCACAAAAAGAGTGGACATCCCTCTGACTGGCTTGCTTACAGACAGCTCTGGAATAAATGGAAAACCTCTCTGCAAAAAACAAAATGTTTCCACTACAAATCTCTCCAAACTGAACACCTAAGCAATGCCAAGGAATTCTGGAGGCAAGTTAACTCTCTGGTAAAAGGCAAGGTTGTGATAAACCCTAGCTCAGTTATTACTGGTGGCACCACCCTTGATGACCTATTCTTCATAGCTACTGGATTTAGTAGTTTCTTCACTGATCTCCAAAAATACACCTCGATCTTCCACAGCTCTCTCTCTCCCCTCTTCCCTCACATGGCTCACCAGTCCAACCTAGGGCCCAACCTACTGGGTCATCCAGAATTCCATCTGAAACTGGCCACACTAAAAGAGGTGCAGCAACTTCTCTAACTTGAAACCTGAGAGCTCTCCTGGGCACGACTCCCTAGAGTCAAAATTTCTCAAACTGGGTGCCCCTGCCCTAGCTTGCCCCATTCGTGACTTGTTTAATCAGTTCTTCCTCTCCAACTTAGTACCTGATAAATGGAAGGTGGCAGTAGTAGTCCCAGTCCACAAAGGGGGACCAAACTCCATCATGGACAACTATCGCCCAATATCCCTACTATCTCCACTAGCCAAAATCCAAGAGCGCATCATCTTTAACCATCTCCAAGACTACCTAGACTCGCACAATCTACTATCATCCTGTCAACAGGGTTTTAGAAAGCATCACAGTACTCTTACTGCACTCGTAAAAGTAACATAAGACATATTTCATGCAATGGATAAAGGTCTGGCCACAGTTCATCTATACACTGATGATGCTATCGTCTATCGCTCCTCTCCTCACATTGACCAAATTAATCAGGACCTTGCCTTTGACTTCGCCTCCCTTGAAGCCTGATTTGATTGTAATCACCTCGTTCTCAACTCAGAAAAAACCTAAATGCATAGTTTTCACTCATTGTCCTGCACAAAAACACAATTACCCTACCCTTAGCATTTCTACACTCAAGGGTGATTACTTAGAGGTAGTCCACTCCTTTAAGTACCTGGGCTTTACCTTGGACTCCACACTGTCCTTCAACTCCCATGCCACTATCACTGTCAAAATACTTAACCAGAAACTTGGTCTCCTCTATCATATTCGCCCATACCTCACTCTTGCGTCCTGCCCAAAAATTTGTTTCTGCATCTCTCCTTTCCCTACTCTCCTATGCTGCTCCACTACTCCTTTATACTAAGTCCTCATCCCTGTCTCTCCTATCTCAAGCATATCATAGGATTGGTCATTTTGCCCTGGGAGCTCCAGCCTGCTCTCATCATCATGATGTTCTCCTTTCCCTAGGGTGGTTGTCCTATGAATCCAAATTGAGGCACTCCTCCTCCTTGTGTCTCATATTTAAACTTGTCCACAAATTCACCCTTCCCTGCCTCATAGAAACATAGAAACATAGAATTTGATGGCAGATAAGAACTGCTTGGCCCACCCAGTCTGCCCATTTTCCTACCTAATGGATAAGCTGCAGATCCTAGCTAACCACTACTCCTGCCTCAGAGAACTAATTTGCTCAAGGGAAGCTCATTGCACCCTACGCTCTGCCTCTCTCCCCTTTCTTATTGTCCCCAATCTACGTCTTGCTGTTTCCCGATGCTCATTTCCATCTGCTGCTCTCACTGACTGGAACGCCCTCCCTCCCGCCTTCCCTCCATTCTGTACTGCTCCTCCCTCTCACAATTTCAGGCCCACCTGTTTACCTTTCTGTCTGCTGCTGCTTCTTACTCTTACTATAGCTGATGGTGCTTACCTAGGTACTCATTTACCTTATCTATTGCTTTCTCCTTTAGCTTTTCTCCCATTTCCCCTCCCCTAGCTCTTCCCCCTTCAAAAACAATGATGACTGCTTGGTAATGTGAATATCTTAGTCTTACTCTTTTTCCTTAAGTTAAATGTATACTATTGTGGAATTTTGGTTATTTGGTCCACCACTAAAAGACACCTGGTGCTGCTGGGGAGGACCCCGTCTGCACCCTGCAAATAACTAGATGGACACATAAAATAATACTAAGGCAGATTTATTCTATGCTGCAGATGTACTCTTCATGAGGACAAGCCCCAGACTAACAAAATCTCTGACTGACTGACAGGCATACATGGCACTGCCAGGCAGTGCAACAAATTGTTACATGCATGTTCTAAGTGCTCTTAAAGGGGTGGCAGCTTAACATTAAGCCCCATGCTTAATGTGTGTTTTTTATCACCACCGGAACAGTAAATGTGAGCACCACTCGAACAAGCAATGAATCTATAACAGTTTCTAAGAAATGTTTTAAGGCAAAAACACATTTTCATGCATTACAAGGCATTACGCTCACAAACAGAACTCCACTGCGGGGGTGGGATAACCTGGACTACACTGGGGACCAGTCAGAGTAGCACCGGGGGGGGGACACAATAGTACTTGAGACTTGGTCATGCAACAAGCACTAAGTTGTGGGGGAAGGAAAAGGGAAGAGAGGGAGGGGTAGCAGCAGCAGGATACCCAGAATGCAAGCCAAAACTTTATTAACAGTTGCAGAATCAATAACAGGTTGACTGACATATAAGACATTCCTGAGGGGAAAAAGCGTTAATGCAGGTAAATAGTACCATGGCAACAGATGCAAGGAGAGAGGTACAACAAGATATTTACTGAAAAACAGTTAAACCAGAAAATAAATTAGTCCCAAAACACACTGAGTCCAGTAACAAAAGTTCAAGACCTCCGCTGACTTTTCCGGTCAGTGGGAATGGAGGCATGTGTAGACTGCACTAGTTCCTGACAGGAGGGGATCAGGTCATTAAAAGCAACCCAAGAGTTCTGCCCACTATCAAATCCACACCACTTTACTCTGTAAGTCCAGGATCCATTGACAAACTTTTTCCTTAAGATCTTCTCGATCTGGTACACTGAGGTGTGTAGAAGACAGTCCTGAGAAGAGAAAGAAGGTTGAGAAGTAGATGAAGTCCCAGGCAAATCATCTGGTAAAATGGAATCCAGCTGGAGAGTGTCAGGAGTGGGAAGAGCTGTGGGAACTAGTTGTAAGTTGTCCGGAGGGATCTCAGCTTCAGAGAGGATGGCAGGCTCAAGGGCAGTTTCATTTCTGGGAGGACTGGGGTCATCTGGAAGGTCATTATTCAGGTACCCATGCTTTAGTCAGTTTATATGGACTTTGTTGTGTACTAGCTTGCCATCTGACTTGTGTCGCAAATGAACGTGGACCAGAGGAAGCTTTTCTACGATGTAGAAGGGACCAGTCCAGAGGCAAATCAGTTTCTTGGTGGTGCCCGGAATAAGAACGGGTCGGTACAAATAAACAATGTCCCCAACAGAGAATGAAGGCTCATGCACCTTGGCTGCAGAAATTGTTTCTCTGGCCCAACTTGGTGATTGCAACTCATCGGACAAGTTCTAGCTGTTCCAGAAGAGGGATAATGAAAGAAGAAGCTGAGTTAGGAACCTCTAGCAGCAAGAGATTCCTGTCCAGTGAAGTTCTTGGGTGATGTCCATGGACTAAGAAGAAGGGGGTGTATTCTGTGCTGCAGATGTTCTCTTCATGAGGACAAGCCCCAGACTGACAAAATCTCTGAAAGACAGGCATACATGGCACTGCCAGGCAGTGCAACAAATTGTTACATGCAAGATCTAAGTGCTCTTAAAGGGGCGGCAGCTTAACATTAAGCCCCATGCTTAAGGTGTGCTTCACTCTATGCTACGTCATCCGCTAATCTGCCCTGTAACTAGCACTCTGCACTGTTATGCTTGCATCCGGCTATAGTTCCTACCTGTTGCTCTCTATGAGATATATTTAACCTCTGTTTGTAAGCTTAAAGAACTGGTGACATGTTATGTGTCTGTTACCTTCTCTGTAACATGTGAACTGTACTGATGAACTGTATCTATATGGTTGTTTTCTCGACCCCGGGTCATCCCTGAAAAAGGGACTGTATTTGTCTCAAGGGACGTACCTGGTTACCAAAACTCAAATAAATAAATAAATAAACTATGGACTGTGTCAAAGTACAGTGTGATACATACAGTATACTGTATATTTTGTTTAATTACTATGGAGGCTGTTTGGGTTTCCTTATAAGGTTTCTTTAATCCTTCTCTATTTTAAGCTCATATCATTGCATGTGTTATTATTTCTTTAACAGAGTATTTTTGTGCCATCTTACTATATAATTTTTACACATTTTTTATTTGTTTTTTTCGCCACCCTCTTTGTGATTTGATTATCCAGTTAACAGCTTGTGTTTTATTTAAAGTGCTTCAAAATACAGCACATTTAAAAATATTCTAATGTGATCACTGCTTTTTTATCGGCAGATCCTTTAGGGATTTGGGAGTTAGTATTCATTGCAGTCATTTTGGCTTTGTGACTGTTTTTGGAGGACGCATTAGTTGACATAAAGTGATTATTGGATTGTACATTAAAAAATGGAAATGATCTATTTACTTACAATTGATTGAAGCACTGTATAAAAGGGGTGCTTCTCTCCACAAGCTCCGCCCTCTGATGAAGAGGCAATGTGCATCAGATTCCTGGAGTTAAAAGGCTATTTGAAATAAAATATAGCACTCATTCAGTCACCTTTCTGCGTACTGTATCATTTGTACTTTTGGACACCTGTACATTTTAAAATAGCACCTTTATTTGTTAGCATACAGTTTATTTGTTGTTTTCTTCAAGATGGAGAACAGTGGTCTTTGTGGATGCATTTTCTGATATTAATGACTGAGCTGCATACAGTTGTGGCTTTGTGTCATGTGCATTTTTTTTTACTTTGATGTGTGGGATGACTTTCAAAAGGGTACTTTAGGTTGGTGGATCTACCAGTGGTACTGCCTTTGCCATGCAATGGCTGTGTTAATGCCATGAGATGTGATTGGTACTGGGTCATCACCCTTTGCAATTAACTGTGCATCCTGGGCAGGTTGGGTGCCATGCATGTGTTGTGCTGGTGTGCGTGGGTTGTGCCGGTGTGCATGATTATGCTGGTGTGCATGTGTTGTGCCAGTGTGTGTGTGTTGTGCTGGTGTGCATGATGGCATTGATGTGTGTGTGCTGTGCTTGTGTGAGTGATGGTGCTGGTGTGTGTGTGTTGTGCCAGTGTGCATGTGTTGTGCTGGTGTGCGTGTGCTCTGCTTGTGTGCGTGATGGTGCTGGTGTGCATGTCGCGTGTGTGTGTGTGTGTGCTGGTGTGCGTGTGTTGTGCTGGTGTGTGTGATGGTGCTGATGTGCATGTGTTGTGCTGATGTGTGTGTGCTGTGCTTGTGTGCGTGATGGTGCTGGTGTGCGTGTGTTGTGCTGGTGTGTGTGATGGAGCTGGTGCGTGTGTTGTGCCAGTGTGTATGATGGTGCTGGTGCGCGTGTGTTGTGCTGGTGTGCATGTGTTGTGCTGGTGTGCTTGTGTTGTGCTGGTGTGCATGATGGTGCTGGTGTGTATGTGTTGTGCTGTTGTGCATGATGGTGCTGGTGTGCAGGTGTTGTGCCGGTGTGCATGATGGTGCTGGTGTGCGTGTGCTGTGCTGGTGTGCATGTGTTGTGCTGGTGTGCTTGTGTTGTGCTGGTGTGCATGCTGGTGCTGGTGTGTGTGTTTGTTGTGCCAGTGTGCGTGATGATGCTGGTGTGAGTGAGTTGTGCTGGTGTGCATGATGGTGCTGGTGTGCATGCGGTGTGCTGTTGTGCATGATGGTGCTGGTGTGCGGGTCTTGTGCTGGTGTTCTGTGTTGTGCTGTGTGTGTGTGATGGTGCTGGTGTGTGTGTGTGCTGGTGTGCATGATGGTGCTGGTGTGCATGTGTGTGCTGGTGTGCATGTGTTGTGCTGGTGTGCTTGTGTTGTGCTGGTGTGCATGATGGTGCTGGTGTGTGTGTGTTGTGCCGTGTGTGTTGCACTGGTGTAAGTGTGTTGTGCTGGTGTGAATGTGTTGTGCTGGTGTGTTGTGTTGTGCTGGTGCAGTGATGGTGCTGGTGTGTGTGTGTGTGTGTGCATGTGTTGTGCTGGTGTGCGTGTGTTGTGCTGGTGTGCATGATGGTGCTGGTGTGTGTGTGTGTTGTGCAGTGTGGTGATGGTGCTGGTGTGTGTGTGTTGTACCGGTGTTTGTTGTGCTGGTGTGTGATGGTGCTGGTGTGCATGTGTTGTGCTGGTGTGCGTGATGGTGCTGGTGTGCGTGTGTTGTGCTGTTGTGCATGTGTTGTGCTGGTGTGCGTGTGTTGTGCCAGTGTGCATGATTATGCTGGTGTGCATGTGTTGTGCCGGTGTGTGTGTGTTCTGCTGGTGTGCATGATGGCACTGATGTGCATGTGCTGTGCTTGTGTGTGTGATGTGCTGGTGTGCGTGTGTTGTGGGAGTGTGCATGTGTTGTGCTGGTGCGCGTGTGTTGTGCTGATGTGCTGTGCTTGTGTGCATGATGGTGCTAGTGTGCGTTTGTTGTACCAGTGTGCGTGTGTTGTGCTGCTGTGCATGAGTTGTGCTGGTGTGTGTGATGGTGCTGATGTGCATGTGTTGTGCTGATGTGCATGTGCTGTGCTTGTGTGCGTGATGGTGCTGGTGTGTGTGTGTTGTGCCAGTGTGCGTGTGTTGTGCTGGTGTGCGTGTGTTGTGCTGGTGTGTGTGATGGTGCTGGGGTGTGTGTGTTGTGCCGGTGTGCATGATGGTGCTGGTGTGCGTGTGTTGTGCTGGTGTGCATGAGCTGTGCTGGTGTGCTTGTGTTGTGCTGGTGTGCATGCTGGTGCTTTTGTGTGTTTTGTGCCAGTGTGCGTGATGGTGCTGGTGTGAGTGAGTTGTGCTGGTGTGCATGATGTTGCTGGAGTGCATGTGTTGTGCTGTTGTGCATGATGGTGCTGGTGTGCATGTGTGTGTTGTTGTGCATGATGGTGCTGGTGCATGTGTTGTGCTGTGTGCATGATGGTGCTGGTGTGTGTGTGTTGTGGTGTGCATGTGTGTGCTGGTGTGTGTGTTGTGCTGGTGTGCATGATGGTGCTGGTGTGCATGTGTTGTGCTGGTGTCATGATGGTGCTGGTGTGCGTGTGTTGTGCCGTGTGCATGTGTTGTGCTGGTGTGTGTTGTGTTGTGCTGGTGCGCATGATGGTGCTGGTGTGTGTGTGTGTGTGCATGATGGTGCTGGTGTGCGTATGTTGTGCTGGTGTGCATGTGTTGTGCTGGTGTGCAGTGATGGTGCTGTTGTGCTGTGTGTGTGTTGTTGTGATGATGGTGCTGGTGTGCATGTGTTGTGCTGGTGTGCTTGTGTTGTGCTGGTGCGTGATGGTGTTGGTGTGTGTGTGTTGTGTCAGTGTGCATGTGTTGTGCTGGTGTACATGTGTTGTGCTGGTGTGCCTGTGTTGCACTGGTGTGAGTGTGTTGTGCTGGTGTGCATGTCTTGTGCCAGTGTGCGTGCACTGTGTTGGTGTGCATGATGGTGCTGGTGTGCATGTGTTGTGCTGTTGTGCATGATGGTGCTGGTGTGCGTGTGTTGTGCTGGTGTGTGTATGTTGTGCTGGTGCACATGATGGTGCTGGTGTGCATGTGTTGTGCCGGTGTGCTTGTGTTGTGCTGGTGTGCATGTTGTGCTGGTGTGCATGTGTTTTGCTGGTTGCATGTTGTGTGTGCTGGTGTGTGTTGCTGGTGCTGGTGTGCATGTGTTGTGCTGTTGTGTATGTGTGCTGGTGTGCATGATGTGCTGTGTGCATGTGTTGTGCTGGTGTGCGTGTGTGCTGTTGTGCATGATGGTGCTGGTGTGCATGTGTTGTGCTGGTGTGCGTGTGTTGTGCTGGTGTGCATGTGTTGTGCTGGTGTGCATGATTGTGCTGGTGTGCATGTGTTGTGGTGGTGTGCATGTGTTTTGCTGGTGTGCTTGTGTTGTGCTGGTGTGCATGCTGGTGCTGGTGTGTGTGTGTTGTGCCAGTGTGTATGGTGCTGGTGTGAGTGTGTTGTGCTGGTGTGTGTGATGGTGCTGTGTGCATGCATTGTGCTAGTGTGCATGTGTTGTGCTGGTGTGGTGTGTTGTGCTGTGTGCTGGTGCTGGTGATGTGTGTGCTGGTGTGCATGTGTTGTGCTGGTGTGCGTGATGGTGCTGGTGTGCATGTGTTGTGCTGGTGTGCTGTGTTGTGCTGGTGTGCATGCGTGTGTTGTGCTGTGTGTGTGTGATGGTGCTGGGGTGTGTGTGTGTGCCAGTGTGCATGATGGTGCTGGTGTGCATGTGTGTGCTGGTGTGCATGTGTTGTTGGTGTGCTGTGTTGTGCTGGTGTGCATGTGGTGCTGGTGTGCATGTGTGTGCTGGTGTGCGTGTGTTGTGCCAGTGTGTGCGATGGTGCTGGTGTGAGTGAGTTGTGCTGGTGTGCGTGATGGTGCTGGTGTGAGTGTGTTGTGCTGTTGTGCATGATGGTGCTGGTGTGCATGTGTTGTGCTGGTGTGAGTGTGTTGTGCTGGTGTGCATGTGTTGTGCCAGTGTGCGTGCATTTTGCTGGTGTGCATGATGCTGCTGGTGTGCATTTGTTGTGCTGTTGTGATTGATGGTGCTGGTGTGCATGTGTTGTGCTGGTGTGCGTGTGTTGTGCTGGTGCATGTGATGGTGCTGGTGTGCGTGTGTTGTATCAGTGTGCATGTGTTGTGCTGGTGTGCATGTGTTGTGGTGGTGTGCATGTGTTTTGCTGGTGTGCATGTGTTGTGCTGGTGTGCATGTGTTGTGCTGGTGTGATGATGGTGCTAGTGTGCATGTGTTGTGTCGTGTGCATGTGTGTTGTGCTGGTGTGCATGTTGTGCTGGTGTGCATGTGTTGTGCTGGTGTGCATGTGTTGTGCTGGTGTGAGTGTGTTGTGCTGGTGTGCATGTGTTGTGCCAGTGTGCGTGCATTTTGCTGGTGTGCATGATGCTGCTGGTGTGCATTTGTTGTGCTGTTGTGATTGATGGTGCTGGTGTGCATGTGTTGTGTCAGTGTGCATGTGTTGTGCTGGTGTGCATGTGTTGTGCTGGTGCACATGATGGTGCTGGTGTGCATGTGTTATGTCGGTGTGCATGTGTTGTGCTGGTGTGCATGTGTTGTGCTGGTGTGCCTATGTTGTGCTGGTGTGCGTGTGTTGTGCTGGTGTGCATGATGGTGCTGGTGTGCATGTGTTGTGCTGGTGTGCGTGATGGTGCTGGTGTGCTTGTGTTGTGCTGTTGTGCATGTGTTGTGCCGGTGTGCGTGATGGTGCTGGTGTGCATGTGTTGTGCTGGTGTGCTTGTGTTGTGTTGGTGTGCATGCTGGTGCTGGTGTGTGTGTGTTGTGCCAGTGTCCGTGATGGTGCTGGTGTGCATGTGTTGTGCCAGTGTGCGTGCATTTTGCTGGTGTATATGATGCTGCTGGTGTTCTTGTGTTGTGCTGTTGTGATTGATGGTGCTGGTGTGCATGTGTTGTGCTGGTGTGCGTGTGTCGTGCTGGTGCACATGATGGTGCTGGTTTGCGTGTGTTGTGTCATGTGTGCATGTGTTGTGCTGGTGTGCATGTGTTGTGCTGGTGTGCCTGTGTTGCACTGGTGTGAGTGTGTTGTGCTGGTGTGCATGTGTTGTGCCAGTGTGCGTGCATTGTGTTGGTGTGCATGATGGCGCTGGTGTGCGTGTGTTGTGCTGTTGTGCGTGTGTTTTGCTGTTGCATATGATGGCACTGGTGTGCATGTGTTGTGCTGTTGTGCATGATGGTGCTGGTGTGCGTGTGTTGTGCTGTTGTGCGTGTGTTGTGCTGGTGCACATGATGGTGCTGGTGTGCATGTGTTGTGTCGGTGTGCATGTGTTGTGCTGGTGTTCATGTGTTGTGCCGGTGTGCCTGTGTTGTGCTGGTGTGCGTGTGTTGTGCTGGTGCTGATGTGCATGTGTTGTGTCGATGTGCATGTGTTGTGCTGGTGTGCATGTGTTATGCTGGTGTGCATGTGTTGTGCTGGTGTACGTGATGGTGCTGGTGTGTGTGTATGTTGTTCTGGTGTGTGTGGTGTGCTGGTGTGCATGATGGTGCTGGTGTGCATGTGTTGTGCTGGTGTGCGTGATGGTGCTGGTGTGCGTGTGTTGTGCTGGTGTGCGTGATGGTGCTGGTGCTGGTGTGTGTGTGTTGTGCTGTTGTGCGTGTGTTGTGCTGGTGTGCATGCTGGTGCTTGTGTGCATGTGTTGTGCTGTTGTGCGTGTGTTATGCTGGTGTGCTTGTGTTGTGGTGGTGTGCATGCTGGTGCTTGTGTGTGTGTGTTGTGCCAGTGTGCGTGATGGTGCTGGTGTGCATGTGTTGTGCTGGTGTGCATGTGTTGTGTCAGTGTGTGTGTATTGTGCTGGTGCACGTGATGGTGCTGGTGTGCGTCTGTTGTGCCGATGTGCATGATGGTGCTGGTGTGCATGTGTTGTGCTGGTGTGCGTGTGTTGTGCTGGTGTGCATGTGTTGTGCCAGTGTGCGTGATGGTGCTGGTGTGCGTGTGTTGTGCTGGTGTGCGTGTGTTGTGCCTGTGTGTGTGTGTTGTGCCAGTGTGCATGTGTTGTGCTGGTGTGCATGTGTTGTGCGTGTGTGTGTGTGTTGGTGTCGTGTGTGTGCTGGTGCGTCTGTTGTGCGATTGGTGATGGTGCTGGTGTGCATGTGTTGTGCTGGTGTGCGTGTGTTGTGCTGGTGTGCATGTGTTGTGCCAGTGTGCGTGATGGTGCTGGTGTGCGTGTGTTGTGCTGGTGTGCGTGTGTTGTGCCTGTGTGTGTGTGTTGTGCCAGTGTGCATGTGTTGTGCTGGTGTGCATGTGTTGTGCCGGTGTGTGTGTGTTGTGCTGGTGCACGTGATGGTGCTGGTGTGCGTCTGTTGTGCCGATGTGCATGATGGTGCTGGTGTGCATGTGTTGTGCTGGTGCGCGTGTGTGGTGCTGGATGGTGCTGTGTGTGTGTGTGTGTGTGTGTGTGTTGTGCCGGTGTGTGTGTGTTGTGCTGGTGTGCATGATGGTGCTGGTGTGCATGTGTTGTGATGGTGTGCGTGATGGTGCTGGTGTGCTGGTGTTGTGCTGTTGTGCATGTGCTGTGCCGGTGTGCGTGATGGTGCTGGTGTGCATGTATTGTGCTGGTGTGCTTGTGTTGTGTTGGTGTGCATGCTGGTGCTGGTGTGTGTGTGCTAGTGTCCGTGATGGTGCTGGTGTGCATGTGTTGTGCCAGTGTGCGTGCATTTTGCTGGTGTATATGATGCTGCTGGTGTTCTTGTGTTGTGCTGTTGTGATTGATGGTGCTGGTGTGCATGTGTTGTGCTGGTGTGCGTGTGTCGTGCTGGTGCACGTGATGGTGCTGGTTTGCGTGTGTTGTGTCATGTGTGCATGTGTTGTGCTGGTGTGCATGTGTTGTGCTGGTGTGCCTGTTGTTGCACTGGTGTGAGTGTGTTGTGCTGGTATTGTGTGTTGTGCAGTGTGGTGCTGGTGTGCATGTGTTGTGCCAGTGTGCGTGATTTTGCTGGTGTGTGTGCTGTTGTGCATGTGTGCTGTGTGCATGTGTTGTGTCGGTGTGCATGTGTTGTGCTGGTGTGCATGTGTTGTGCCGGTGTGCATGTGTTGTGCTGGTGTGTGTGTGTGTGCTGGTGTGCATGTGTTGTGCTGAGTGTGCATGTGTTGTGCTGGTGTGCATGTGTTGCCTGGTGTGGTGTGTTGTGCTGGTGTGCATGTGTTGTGCTGTGTGTGCATTGTTGTGGTGTGTGTGTGTGCTGGTGTGCATGATGGTGCTGTGTGCATGTGTTGTGCTGGTGTGCATGATGGTGCTGGTGTGCGTGTGTTGTGCTGGTGTGCGTGATGGTGCTGGTGCTGGTGTGTGTGTGTTGTGCTGTTGTGCGTGTGTTGTGCTGGTGTGCATGCTGGTGCTTGTGTGCATGTGTTGTGCTGTTGTGCGTGTGTTATGCTGGTGTGCTTGTGTTGTGCTGGTGTGCATGCTGGTGCTGGTGTGTGTGTGTTGTGCGAGTGTGCGTGATGGTGCTGGTGTGCATGTGTTGTGCTGGTGTGCATGTGTTGTGTCAGTGTGTGTCTGTTGTGCTGGTGTGCATGTGTTATGCTGGTGTGCATGTGTTGTGCTGATGTGCGTGTGAATTGCTAGTGTGTGTGTGTATGTTGTTGTGGTGGTGCAGGTGATGTGCTGGTGTGTGTGTTGTGCCAGTGTGCATGTGTTGTGCTGGTGTGCGTGATGGTGCTGGTGTGCATTTGTTGTGCTGGTGTGCGTGTTGTGCTAGTGTGCATGATGGTTCTGGTGTGCGTGTGTTGTGCTGGTGTGCGTGATGGGGCTGGTGTGCGTGTGTTGTGCGGCGTCGTGATGGTGCTGGTGTGCATGTGTTGTGCTGTGTGTGTCGTGCTTGTGCTGGTGTGCATGTGTTGTGCGTGTGTGCATGCTGGTGCTGGTGTGTGTGTGTTGTGCTGTGTGTGTGTGTTGTGCTGTGTGCATGTGTTGTGCTGGTGTGCATGTGTTGTGCCGGTGTGTGTGTGTTGTGCCGATGTGCATGATGGTGCTGGTGTGCATGTGTTGTGCTGGTGTGCGTGTGTTGTGCCGGTGTGTGTGTGTTGTGCCAGTGTGCATGATGGTGCTGGTGTGCATGTGTTGTGCTGGTGTGCATGTGTTGTGTCGGTGTGTGTGTTGTGCTGGTGTGCATGAAGGCGCTGGTGTGAATGTGTTGTGCATGATGGTGCTGGTGTGCGTATGTTGTGTTGGTGTGCATGTGTTGTGGTGGTGCAGGTAATGGTGATGTTGTGTGTGTGTTGTGCCAGTGTGCATGTGTTGTGCTGGTATGCGTGATGGTGCTGGTGTGCATTTGGTGTGCTGGTGTGCGTGTGTTGTGCTAGTGTGCATGATTTTTCTGGTGTGCGTGTGTTGTGCTGGTGTGCGTGATAGTGCTGGTGTGCGTGTGTTGTACCGGCACGCGTGATGGTGCTAGTGTGCATGTGTTGTGCTGGTGTGCATGTGTTGTGCCGGTGTGTATGTGTGTTGTGCTGGTGCACGTGATGGTGCTGGTGTGCGTCTGTTGTACCGATGTGCGTGATGGTGCTGGTATGCATGTGTTGTGCTGGTGTGCGTGTGTTGTGCCAGTGTGTGTGTGTTGTGCCAGTGTGCGTGTGTTGTGCTTGTGTGCATGATGGTATTGGTGTGTGTGTGTGTTGTGCTGGTGTGGGTGATGGTGCTGGTGTGCGTGTGTGGTGCTGGTGTGCGTGATGGTGCTGATGTGTGTTGTGCCAGTGTGCTTGTGTTATGCTGGTGTGCGTCTGTTATGCTGGTGTGCGTGATGGTGCTGTGGTGCCTGTATGTGATGGATGAGAACTGGAAGAGTGGCCAGCATGTCCCAACTTTAAGTGGCCATCACCCTACTGCAGAGCAGTGCCAAAGTTGGCTATTCAATTGTCAGAGATCTCACACTGTTTGTGGAAATCCTGCTGCATGTCAACTCTAAGAGTTATGATGTCACAGTGAATGCCCTGCATTTTGTGCCTTACCCTCTCCTGTTCAATGTACTTCAGCTCATGGTGCATGCGTATAAAGTGTTCACAATCTGGTATGTGCTCTGTGTCAGTTGTTACGTTGAAACAACCTCCAATGGGTCCTGCATATCAGTGCAATTTTCTGATGTGGATTTTGTCTGCTGTATGACAGATGCATGCACCTCCAGGCTAATATTTGTCTGCGCTCCTCACTGCCTTTGTTTCTGACAGTGTGAGGGCATTGTGAGGGGCAGTGAAGCTTATGCTCCTGTGTGCATTACCATTATGGCTGGCTATAATTACATACTGTGTGTCTCCTGCTGCTGTCACCAGGCTAGAGGTAGGCAAAGTTGGAGAAATTAATTTTGCAAAGAACTTCAACAAGTTTCCTTGAATCTGCTTCCCAAGAGGCAGCACTTCAAATAGTTTTTGCCTGGTAAAGTGCCCACATTCACCCAGTAAAGACAACAAGTAGTGGCAGTTCACTAGCAAAAGTGTGGGTGAAGTGCCAGTGTGCATACTGTAGTTTTCATCAACACATTCCTGGCAAAAATGACCACATTTTTTACTTATCCCATAAAACATTTTGAAATGAAGATCAAAGGTATTTAAAGGGGGACATACAGAGGCTGGAGAGCTGGTCCAAAATATGGCACTTGAGATTCAGTGCTAAAAAGTGCAATGGGATGCACAATGGGAAGAGAAACCCACGTAGAGTACTGAATGGGTGGAGTTAGGTTATGGGCATACATGCTATCTATACAAAAGGTCAGCAGAAGAAAGCTTTCAGGTCTATTGCTGCAGAGTTCATGCACAAATGTTACACACTGCTCCATCCCATTCCTTTTCAACCTAACTTTTCCCTTGAAGCTCTCTCACTGTCTTTTAAACCCCTTCACTGTACTGTGGTTTACTGCCCTCTCTGGCAGTGCATTCCATCCTGCCACTACCCTTTCAATGAAGAAGTGTTTTCTGTCCTCCTTCCTGTACCTCCCTTGTTAATTTGTAGTTATGCTCGCTGGTGTTTCTGTTGTTACTTTTACAAAAAAGATCCCCTATGTCAACCTTGTTAATACCATTAAGATACTGGAATGTTTCGATTGTTCCCATCTCTCTTTAGTCCTCCAGTGAGCACATGTTCTGGTTCACCAGCCTCTGTTAATAAGGGATAGCTTGCTGCCCCTGAATCAAATTGATAGCCCTTCTCTGTACTACCTCTATTTATTTGATGACTTTCTTAAGGTAGGAGCTCTGGTACTGCACACAGGACTTCAGATATAGGTGCACCATGAATCTGTAGAGGGGGAGAATGGCCTCTTTTTCCCTGCTGGAGAACCCCACTGATATGCAACCTAGACCCCTGTTCACCTTCTCATCCTTATTTTTGCACTGCATTGATGGTTTCAGGTCACTTGTAATTTCTATCCCCAGCTCTTTCTCCTCCTCTGAGACTGTGACCTTCACCTCCCGAAACTGTACTGTACTCTGGGGTGCTTACCCCCTGTGCATTACCTTTCACTTTTTTGTATTGAACTTCAATTGTCAAATTCCAGACCTCCTTTCCAAACTTGCCATGCTGTCCCTTGGATCCTGTATGCCCTCCTTAGTGTCCATCCTCCCGCAAAGTTTGTATCATTTGCAAAAAGACATTACTTGACGTTGATGCCATCCCACATATCAATAATGAACACATTGAACAGGACTGGACACAGAATCTCTGTGAGACCTTATTACTAACTTCTCTCATCCCAGAGTACTCCCCCTGCCACCACTCACTGCATTCTTCTCTCTTACCAGTTTGCCACCCACCTGATTAGTTTCTCCCCTGTCTACATATCTGTCAGTATTTTGATTAGCCTTTTGTCGGGGACAGAGTGAAAGACCTTGCTGAAGTCCTAGAATAGTATGTCCATAGCTTGGCCCTTGTCTACTGACCAAGTGACCCAATCAAAGAAGATGATCATCTGTGTTTGGCATAATGTGTCTGCCATTGCCCATGCTGCCTGCTATCCTGGAGTCCTTTTGCCTCAAGAAATGCAAACAACCTTTACTTTAGGATGGTTTCCATCAGTTGCCAACTCTAGTTCCTCAGTTCAACCCTAGGACCACTTATATATGCAAGGCCACACACTGGCTGACCTCCGCTCATGCGGAGTCACCCCTGTGTCCAGCAAGTAGTTGAACAGGCCAGTAATGGGCATTTTAAGGACTGCCACTAGCTCTATCAGCCCCCCTTAGGTGCATGTCATCCAGCCCTGGGGACTTGTCCACCTTGAGGGTCTTGAACCCCTTTGAGTACTCTGTCCTGTGTTATTGCTTCTTCCCTCATCTCCAGTGCACCCTGTCCCTATTTGCCCCTGTGATAGTGGTCTGTCCTTCTCTTTAGTAAGAAACACAGAAATATAGAATATACCGACAAGTAAGGACTGCTTGGCCCACCTAGTCTGCCCATTTTTCCCTTCCTGTAGTATCACTGCAGATCCAACTCGGTCTCTGACCCATTCAGCCCCCTTCCCTTTTCCTAAGATTGTCTTATGCCCATTACATGCATTCTTGAACCCAATCACTGTTTCCTCCCCACCATCTCCACTGAAATCTTGTTCCCAGAATCCACCACTCTTTCTGAGATTAATTACTTGTTCACATCTCTCCTGAATCTACCCCCTCCAGCTTCTTATCATGCCCCTTTGTACTTGAGGACCCTTTTTCTGAACAGTTCTTCCCTCTTGTACTTAATTTACCCCCTGATGTATTTAAAGGTCTCTATCATATCTCCCCTCTCTCTCTCCTCCAGGGTGTACATATTTAGGTCCTTTAATCTCTCCTCATGGGGCTTCTGATGCAGATCCTGTACCCTTTTAGTTGCTCTCCTCTGGATAACTTCTGCTCCATCTATGTCCTTTCTGAGATGTGGTGTCCAGAACTGGACACAGTACTCTAGGTGGGGCCTTACAGTGATCTATACAGAGGCAACACCACCTCCATCTTCTTGCTGGTGATACCCCTCCCTATGTATCTCAGCATCACACTTGCCTTCCCAACAACCTTGTCACACTCACTGGCCACCTTTAGGTCATCCAATATGATCACCCCAAGGTATCTTTCCTGTATGATGGTCATCTGTATCACCCCCAATTTTGTTCTCTGCTCCTGGGTTTCTGTGCTCCTGGGTTTCTGTGCAGAATATTGATTCAGTCCCTCTGCCTCCTCCACCCACTTGGTCCCCCTTGTCAGTGTCACTATTTCCTCTTTTGTTGTTCTTTTTTCCCAGTTGTATTGGAGAAAGGTCTTTTCACTCTCTTTGACCACATCAGCTATTCTTAGTTCTGTCTCCATCTTGGCCTGCCTTACCACCCCTCAAATGGATTTCAGCTGCTGTGCATATTCTCTTGTTACTTCTGGGTCTTTTTTCTATTCCCATAAGAAGCTCATTTCTCTCTCACTGCTGTGCCCACTTCCATTGTAAACCATAGTGGCTTCCTCCTCTTGCTCCTTTTATCCTCTTGTTTATGCATGTTGTGGTGACTGCCTGGACCTCTTCCCTTATTACTGCCCATCTCTCCTCCACACCAATGTCCTCCTTTAGTACTGCTCATCTCTCCTCCACACCAATGTCCTCCCGTAATTTTTTTCTGTCTTTCACCTAGCACCATCCCCACACATACAAAACTCACCCTTGATGATGTCAAGAACATGTGTTTTTGTGTTCGGCACTTCATGACCTATGTCCACTTGAAACCACACAGACTTATGGTCACTCCCTCCCAGGTGCTAAGTGATCCTGATTCTGTTGATATGAGTACTATTCGTCAGAACTATGTCCGGGATGGCCCGATCCCTTGTCAGTTCCATTATCCCCTGTGTCAGAAAACCATCCTGGAATGCATTTAAGATAACTTTGCTCCTGCTGCTTCCGGCATGTGAGATGTCTAATCCACATCCGAAATGTTAAAATCTGCTACTATTATCACTTCTTCATTCGCAGCCTTTTTTAACTCATCCCCTAGCTCCATGTAAGTGGTTTAGTCCTGACTTGGCAGCCAGTATGCTAACCCTACCCTTATTTTCTTCCCCACCTCTGACTGCAACTGCACTCATAGCATCTCTGTACCCTCCCCCCCATGTCCCCCTTGTGACCGTTATCCCCACTCTAACATAGATTGCCACCCCTACTGTTTGTTCTGTTCTTCCTATAGAGGGTGGATCCAGGACCAGCCAGATCCCAAAGATGGTACAGGTTGCTCAGGTATCAGTGAAAGCCACCAGATCTGATCATCCCTCTGTCATTATGGTCTGGAGGTCATCCATTTTGTTCCTGAGACTCCTGGCCTGCAGGGATATCACTCTCCACATACCATGTTTCCCACCCCCTCTCCCTTTCTGGCACTCCTCCTTCCTCTGATTGCTCTACTAGCTTGCCCCCATCTTATCTTTTGTCTCAATGCCTGGTACCCGTACCCAAGGGTTCCACTGACAGTGGCCAAGTAGCCCATTCCTCTAAGGTCTCTCATCCAACTCGGGTGGTGTTACGTAATGCCAGGTCAATAAAGAACAAGACAGCAATTATTGCTGATCTTGTCAAGTCATCTGACCTGGCTTGCATCACTGAGACCTGGCTGGACGAGAATGCTGGTCCCATATTGGAGTCAGCTGTTCCTGTGATACACCGCCCGAGACTGGATCGGGGGTTGTCATTTGTTTTAAATTGGAATTGAGCCTTATAGAGGTTCCAGTGGTGACCACTAGATCCTTTGAATGTATCTTGGGAGCAGGTGTGGGCAGCAGAATTCTACTCATCTACCGTCCACCCAGTGATGAGAATGTTTTTCTGCAGGAAGTTGCAGACTTCATTGTCGACATCATTCAATCAATCAATCGATCAAAATCTTTATTTATCCAGGTTGGCACCATTGAGCAAGGCTCATTTGCAAGGTGGACCTGGTCATGAATACATCAAAGTACAATACAGAAGCAGGTATACAAAAAGCAATAATATACAAGGAAGAAAAAGTATATATAGTGTATACAGTACAGTACAAGGTTGAAATAAATATAAAAAAACAGCATTATTTTACAATTGAAGAAGTCAGCAGATGCACAGTCAACCATAGGCAGAAATCTTTTGAGTGAGGCAGCCGGCAACTACACATATAGGGGAAAGAAGCCATGTATGGGGTGGCAGGTTAAAGAGGTAAAGGAGAGGAGGGATATATTACCAACGACTGGGGGAAAAACTGAGCTAAAACCACAGAAAGTGATGATGGCTGTCGTGAACGTGTTTATTATGATAATGACGGAGAAGGGGTAGATAATTGGGACACTACTATGGATGGGGTGGGACTTTACGCAGGCTGGAGTAGACAGGGAAGGGTGGGTGCAGTAGGAAGAGTTAATAGGGAAAGAGTGAGAGCCAGGGGTAGAAGCATGGCGAGTGTCAGAATGGAAAGGTGGAATTGCGGAATTAGTGGGCTAGCGGTGAGGAAAACATTTGCAAGGTGCTTTCATGTATTAATCGTAGAGCGCCTTGAAGATATTCAAGCTAACAGGGCAGCTCAACTTCAAGTTCCTTTGTAAACCATTCCACAATGTGGGTAAAGAGAAGCTTAGAGCAGCTTTGCCGAAATTAGTTTTGACCCTTGGAACTTGGAGGGCAATTAGGGAATAGCTCCTTAGAGCGTAGGTGCCTAACACACTCCGGGGAATACAATCTGAGACATACGAGGGGAGCTTGTTGGTCACCACTCTGAAGGCCCATAGGGCGGTGTTTCTATTCCTTCTATAGTGAAGGGAAGTCCAGCCTAACGATGAGTACAGGGAGCAGTGGTGTGTGGAAAGTGGAAGGCCAGTAATGAACCTGATAGCTCTGTGGTAGAGGGTGTCCAACTTAGCCAGTGCAGAGGCAGTGAAGTGGCTGTAGAGCAGGTCTGCGTACTCTATCAAAGATAGGAAGGTAGCTTGAACCAGTTGAATCTTGGCCTCCTTTGTGATCAGGTGGTTAATTCTGTAGAATAGCCCTAATCTTTGCCTTAGTTTCTTCTGCAGTTCTTCGAGATGGTCGTCGAAGGAAAGTTAATGATCGAGCCAAACTCCTAGATATTTGAATTTAGCTACATACTCTAGTGTTTCTCCAAGAACAGTGGTAATTTATGGGATAGCTCCCCCCCCTCAGCAGGAATTGCCACATGCAAGGAGGGGGAGAATAGCATGGCTTTTGTCTTTTTCACATTGAGCAAAAGCTTTTTGTTTATGAGCTGGTATTGTAGAAGGTTAAATTCAGCTTGGAGGTCTTCACAGGCTGCTTCCGGCATGGGCGACTCAAGTACAGTACAGTATCATCCGCGACTAAGTGGATGTTGGCTTTTTTGATGGGGTCACTGACGTTGTTAATGTAGATGGCAAAGAGGAGGGGACCAAGGATAGAGCCCTGGGGCACACCCCTCAGCATAGGTTTTAATGGAGAAAGATCACCATCAACTTTAACCTGCTGTTTCTGTTCTCTAAGGTAGTCTGCAAACCAGCACATAGATTTATGGTCCAGGCCTAAGGTGCTTAGGGAGGAAAGAAGCAGGCTGTGATCGACTGTGTCAAATGCCTTACTAAGATCCAAGAAAACAGCACAGACATGCTTCTTCTTGTCAAGGTCTAGGAGCCAATCATTGGTCACCTTAGCTAGGGCTGTTATGGTGCTCTGCTTTGCTCTGAATCCAGACTGAACCGGGTTTAATAAGCTTCTGGATTCTAAGTATACCTCTAGCTGGCCACACACTATTTTTTCTAATAATTTGGACAGGATGGGGAGGAGGGAGATCGGTCTGCAATTATTTAGATCGCAGGGGTCACCTGCTTTTAATAGAGGGATGACATGGGCTATTTTCCATTGAGGGGGTGGCTACCCTGGGAGAGTGACATGTTGAATAGGTGGGTGATTGGCACCGCAAGCACATGGTAGGCACATTTCAGATAGTATGGCTCTATGAAGTCAGAGCCTGCTCCCTTCCTGGTATCCAGTTGCAGCAGTAGGTCTTCCACCTCTTTTAGAGAGACAGGCAGGCAGGATGGAGAAGGCCTCCTCGGTAGAGGGGGACTCATGGGTTGGTGGGTCCTGAGCTGTGCAGAAGTCATTGGCAGAAGTATCAAATGCTAGCCCTGCCATTGCAAAATGGTTATTGAGGACTTCCAATATCTCCGATCAAGGTGTTGGAACCCTCCAGGTGGTTGGTCCTAGGGGATTTCAATGCCTGGGTCGATGATGAACTCTCGCATTTTGGCCAAAACTTCCTCTAACTGATGATCTCGTTGGGCTTTTCACAGGTTGTTACTGCTGCAACCTATATTCAGGGTCACTCTCTGAATCTAGTGTTCACCGTGGGGATGGAGGTCACTGAATTAGTGGTGGAAACAGTTGGGTGGTCGGACCATCACACTATAATGTTCAATTTTGTGGCCCCCCCAGTATGAGACCACCATCTGAGGAGAATAACCCCTGAGGGTCTGTTGGCAGTGCTGGACCTATCCAGTTGGCCTGTGGAGTGCATGGATCCAGACGTCCTAGTAGTGCACTACATTAATATGGTGTCGAGGGCCCTGGATTCCATAGCGCCTGTCTGAGTTTGCCACCTTTCCCCTCTCTCTCTCTGCCCTCAGTCCCCTTGGTTTGATGGAGTATTGAGGGAGTTGAGGAGAGCAGGGTGAAGGTTGGAACGCTGTTGGTGGAAAACAGTCCTGTAAGGGGACAGATTTAGATTGATCGCCCATTATTCAGACTATCAATCAGAAATCTCCTGTAAGAAGGCAGAGTTCCTGTCCAGGGAGACAGCTGCATCAAATAATTGACCAGCTCATCCCTTCCAGACCGTGGACAGCCTGTGCAATCCAGCTTGCCTGCAGGGTCTGAGAGCCTTTTCACAACTAAAGTGTGATGCATTTGCTCGGTTCTTTGATGATAAGGTGTCATCGATCAGGTCGGAGACCCACAGAACGCATTCAAATGAGAAGGGCAGTGATTGATGCAAGGCCACAGGCCCTCAGTCTGCCTGGACAGACTTCAACCAGCCAGCGATCAGGGATATCATGAAGATTGTCCAGGGCTTGCAACCGACTTGCTATAGTTTGGACCCTGATCCTACGCGCCTCCTTGTGGGGTGCATGGATGCAATCAGACCGGTCCTTGCTGAGATAGTCTGGTGTTCATTGGGCCAAGGTGTGTTCCTGGAGTCTCTGAAGGAGGCAATCGTGACACCCCTTTTAAAGAAATCTTCCCTCGACCCAGACTGTCTCACCAACTATGGATCAGTCTCTAACCTGCCCTTTTTGGACAAGGTTATTGAAAAAGTAGTCGCGTTGCAGCTCGAGGACTTTCTTACCACCCATGAAGTCTATGATCTTCTCCAGTCCAGTTTCAGGAAGAGGCATAGTACCGAGACGGCATTAGTTCGAGTACTGAATGATCTCCTAATAGCGAGAGATCGGAGGAGTCATTTGATCTTGGTCCTCCTTGATCTCTCTGCAGCATTTGACACCGTGGACCATGGGATGTTGCTGGAATGCCTGTGGCTACTCTGTGAACTGTTGGGGACAGTCCTCAGATGGTTCCATTCTTTCCTCATGGGCAGAACTGAGGGTAGTGTCAGGAATTTTTTCCTCAGTTCCCTTTGCCCTGCCTTGTGGGGTGCTGCAGGGTTCTGTGCTTTCCCCCCATGTTGTTCATGGCGTATATGCTGCCATTGGGAGACATTATAAGGCATTATGGGTTGAGTTTTCACTGCTATGCAGATGACACTCAGCTCTATATGTCCTTTGTACCTGAACAAAATGATGCAGTCTCGGTCTTTGACAACTGCCTCGCTGAGATCCAGGACCGGATGAGTGCTAACTGGTTGAGACTGAACCCGGGCAAGACTGAGGTGCAGGTGGTGGATCCAGGTCAGCGTGTAGAGAAGTTGACTCCTGGGCTTCCTTCTGGCCTTGTGTTAGGGGGTTACTAGTTGAGACCTTCTGAACAGCTGCGGAATCTGGGCGTAGTGCTTAACAGCGACCTGACGCTTAAGACACAGGTGTCAGCTGTTGCCAAGTCCTCTTTTTACCATCCGAGGAACATAGCCCAGATAAAACACCTTGCTCTGCATGATGACCTTCCTGTGTTGGTTCACGCATTTGTGTCCTCTCGTCTTGACTACTACAATGATCTATATCTAGGGTTACCGTCAGGGGGGATCTCCGTCACCTGCAGCTGGTACAGAATGCTGCAGCCAGGTTGTTGACTGGGTTATCAAGAACTTGCCATATCACACCTGTGCTGCGTGAACTGCAGTGGCTGCCGGTGCGATGGAGGATCACCTTCAAGGTCACGTTGCTGACCTATAAGACCTACACGGACAGGGACCGGCTAATTGCAAGATCTCCTCCAGCCCTACTGCCCTCTCCGCCTACTCTGTTCCACCGACGAGGGATTGTTAGAGGTTCCCAGGGTTCATTTTCAGTCATCTGGGGCCAGAGCTTTTTCCTTTGTGGCCCCAACCCTGTGGAACTCTCTACCTCGTCAGATTAGAGAGTGCTTGTCCACTGAGACTTTTAAAGCTTCTCTGAAAAGTTATTTATTTAAGTTAGCTTTTGAAGATAACAGTTAGTTTATTCTGCTGCCTTTTTAATGTTTAATATATGTATTCTTTATTGGATGTCTGTTGTTATATTTATTATGTATCTGTGCTTTGGTTTTTTGAAAAGTGCATTATTAATAAATGTTGTTGTTGTTTTTCTCCCCCTTCCCTCTGATTCCTTCCTCACTGTGTTCACCCTTCCCATCACACCTTTCCTTTTTTATTTACTATCCCATTTGCCTGGCAGGAGGTCTTCCTGCTTCCTCTTGTTATGAACCCTGGGCTCTGTGCACCCAGACAGTCCTGCCTTCAATCAGTTTAAATTCAGGCTGTCCCCAATGTACTCCCCTAACCTGTCACATACTACCCTTGTTCCCCACCTACTGAGATGTAGCTTATCTGACAAGTACAGCTATTTCTCAGCCCAGACACTTCCCCAGTCCCCCACATAACCAAAGTCCTCCTTGCACCAGTCCCTTAGCTACTGGTTGAACTCAGAGATCTGGAGCCTCCTAGCCGAGCTGGCCCTGGGTACTGGTAGCACCTCCAAAAAATCCACTGACTTTGAAACCTCCCTAACCTTCCTCCCACGCTCCCTGAACCTATTGTGTACCATTCCTACCTTACACCCTGCTAGGTCATTTGTTCCCAGGCAGAGGATCACATCAGATTCTTCCTCCCTACACACATGCATGCATCGTAAGAATGATCCTGTCCTCTGCCATACCTGGGAGACACACTGCACTCTGTTTGCTCCCTCTCTCTGCTGTGGCCATCTAACTCTCTTCAGAATGAAGTGCTCTATCATAAGAACTCTGTTAGCTGCCTTGGTTTTTTATGCAGCCCCTCTGGATACTCTTGACTTTTTATCCCCCCCCCACCTACTCCAATGTGTTCCTCCTGATCCACTATCCTCTCGTATCTCCTCCTTTGCTTAGCCCCTGCCCCTGCTGTTCTCTGCTCCCCATACTAATACTCTTGCACTCAGTTTTCTCCTCTGCCCATTTGCCATTCTTTCTTTACTAGTTTGAGGTTTTGCCCTGCCAGTTTCTCCCCTTCTTGCACCCTTTTGAGCCTCCTTCTGATACTCCCCTGATCTCCCCTCTGAACCCATCTTCTGGCTTACTTTAGGTCTGACACAATGGTCTTCCTGATGCCCCTTGATGCCTTTCTCCCCTGCTTCCCCATACTTTCTATTCTTGATACTGTCCTCCTTGGAGTTGAGTTACAGGTATCTATTTTGTAAAGCCATCCACTGAGGTGTCTCTTTCCCTTGCTGCCTTGCTTCCACCCTGCCCACTTTGCCTGCACTGCCTCTGTGGCACAGGCAGTCACAGCCCTAGAGCCAACTGACCCGCTATGTGACTAACCCCACCGCCACCTCTGGGCCTCTCTGTTCCATTTCCAGCACACTTACCCTAGTCTCTGTTCCTCTTTTGGCAGGTTTAGTCCCACTACTCCCTCTTCCTGATGATCCTTTGCAGACCTACCTCTCCCAGTTCCATTTCCTGTCTCATCAGTAACATATTTTCTACCTAAGCCTCTGCACCTCAACCTTCAAAGCCCTCAGTGTCCTGCACATCATGCAACCCCCAGCCTTCCAAAGTGTGCCTAGGAAAACCACAGACCCTCATCCCCTTTAACTCACCACTATACCACTTCCTGCCTCTTGTCTGATCATTTCCTTAACTTTATATGTGTACCCTACATAGGGAGCAGTTTAAATTCTGCCTCTAACCTGGCCTACCCCAGATAAGGAGTGGTTCACCCTTCCCCTTAACCTGCCCCCATGGCATATCACAGATAGGGAGTAGTTTATATCTTGCTTCAAAGCAGCCTTTATAGGCCCACCCCAGAGAAGGAGTACTTCACCCTTCACTAAACCTGGCCCTGTGGGCCTACGTCAGATAGGAAATAGGTTGAAGTATTTAAATTCTACCCTTAACCAGTCTCTACAGGTCTACCCTGGATTGGGAGTCGTTAAATCCTAGCTCCAATCCATCCTTTCTTTCCTGCCTTGTCATCTGTGCTTACCCTCCACACCTCCTGTCTCCCATATGTTACTACCACCTGATAGTTTAGAAGGTTCCCTTACATCCCCACCTACAGTACCTGATCCCTGTTGGTCAGAGTCCCCTGCTTCAACACTCACTTACATAGACACTGCCTGTTTTAATTTAATTTATTCATGTTTCCCTCCCCAGGCAAACAAACCCCTGCAAGCTGTTAATTGCAACATTCGAACCTAGAATATTCCAGCAAAATGCAGGTTACTTATGAACATACATACATACGAAGGTGCCAGCAGAACAGACCTACTGGTCTTTCAAAGTCTGCTCGATTGTGCAGCTAGCTCCCTAGCAGGCAGCTGCCCCTCCCCCATCCCCCTTGACCTCCTATTGTTATCCTTCTTGCCCACCCTTACCCACCCCTAGTACCCTGTCCCAAGCATTCTTAAAGCCAGCCACATTTTTGCTTGTTATCACCCCTTCTGGTACTGCGTTCTACCTCACAACTACTCTTTCTGTGAAGTAATGCCTCCTCATCTCCCTCCTCAATCTCCCTCCCTCTAGTCTTAGCCCGTGCCCCCTAGTTTTTCTCCCACTCCTGAGTTTCAACACCCCCTCTGCCCCCTCCCTTGTTGATACCCTTCAGGTACTTGAAGGTCTCAGTCATGTCCCCTACCTTCTCCAGTGTGTACATATTCAGTTCCTTCAGCCTCATCTTGAAGTCAATTCCCTCCATCTCCTGAATCTTTCTCATCGCCCTCCTCTGCACTCCCTCCTGCAGCTTGACATCCTGCCTCAGGTACGGCCTCCAGAACTGCACACAGTACTCCAAGTGTGGCCTGACCAGTGCCCTGTAGAGGGGCAGGATCACCTCCCAGCAATTAGATGTGAATCCCCATGCCACGCACCCTAGCATCTTGTTTGCTTTCGCCATTGCTTTCCTGCACTGGACAGTATTGTTCATGCTCACTGTTATCGATAGCCCCAGGTTCTTTCCTCCTCTGTGATCCCCAGTCTGATCCCCCCAGTCAGTATGCTCTCCTTGGGGTTCTAGCCCCAAAATGCAACACCTTGCATTTCTTTGCATTGAACCCCAGCTGCTACTTCCCAGACCATTCCTCTAGCTTGGTCAAGTCCCTCTGTAGTTGTATCCATCCCTCCTTTTCATCTAATACTGCACCCATTTTGGTGTTGTCAGAGAACAGGCTGATCCTGCTCCCCACCCCATGCACAGTGTCCGAGATGAATAGCACGAACAGTACCGGACCCAGCACCAAGCCCTGCGGCACCCCACTCATTAAAGATTTAGGCTCTGAGACTCCCCCCCACCACTCTCTGTAGCCTACCCCATAGCTAGTTTGAGATCCAGCATGCCATCATTATCCCCACCCCGCCCTGACCAAATTCATCCCAGTCGCCCATGAGGCACTGAATTGAAGGCCTTGCTGAAATCCAAGTATAACACATCAACAGGATGGCCCCAATCCAGCTCCCTTGTCACTCAGTGATAGTACTGTATAAGATTGGCTTGGCAGGATCTCCCTGAGATGAACCCGTGCTGCCTCCCGTCCAGCTCCCTTGTCACTCTATCGTAGTACTGTATAAGACTGGCTTGGCAGGATCTCCCTGAGATGAACCCGTGTTGCCTCCCGTCCAGCTCTCTCATCACTCAATCATAGTACTGTATAAGACTGGCTTGGCAGGATCTCCCTGAGATGAACCCATGCTGCCTCCCATCCAGCTCAATCGTCACTCAGTCATAGAACTGTATAAGATTGGCTTGGCAGCATCTCCCTAAGATGAACCCGTGCTGCCTCCCATCCAGCTCCCTCATCACCCAGTCATAGTACTGTATAAGATTGGTTTGGCAGGATCTTCCTGAGATGAACCCGTGCTGCCTCCCATCCTGCAGGTTATTGCTCTCCAGAAATGCCACCAGCCTGTCCTTTAGTATCGTCTCCATGAGCTTTCCCACTATGGACATCAGACTGACTGGCCTATAGTTCCACGGCTTATCCCTTGGACCGCTTTTATGTAACGGTACCTCATGGGCAGTCATCCAGTCCTGAAGCACTTCCCCCCCATTTCCAGAGATATACTGAACAGGTCCACCAGTGGTTCCACTAAAATGTCTGCCATCCCCCGCAGCATCCAGGGGTGGATACCGTCTGGCCCTGGTGCTTTATTCACCTTCAGCACCCTCAGCCCTCCTAAACCTCTGCCACCTTCTATCCTGCTGTCCATTACCCCACATCCTCCCTCAGTCCCAACCAGGGTGGTAATGGACCCCCCTCCTCCCTTGTGAATACTGAGCAGGACTCATTTAGTGCTTCCACTTGTTCCTTCTCCACCCACTCATCCCCCTTTTTATCTTCGCTATACTGTCCCTGCACTTCCTTTTCTCCCTGATATATCTAAAAAAGTCTTTCTCCCTCCATTTTATTCCCTGCACTAATCTGAGTTCCCTTGTGGCTTTCGCACCCCTTTCCCTCTTGGTCACCTCTTTAGACCATTTGGTGTACTCATCTCTGTCCTCCTCCCTCCGTCCTTCTGAACTTCAGGTACACCACTCTTTTTGCCCTCACCACCTCTATCACCTCCCTGTTCAGCCAGCATGGTCTCTTTCCTCTACACTTCTTACTCCTTAGGCTGGTGCACATTTCTGTCTCCTCTCTGATTTCTTGCTTTATTATGTTCCATTTCTGCATTGTCCCCATCCTGCACTTTATTCCCTCGAGTCTCCCCTTCAGCAAATCCCTCATTCTCCTGAAGTCTGCCTTCCTAAAATCCACAACCTTTGTTGCAGATCCCTCCAGCTTCCTGCTCATTGTGATGTTAAACCACACCATTTGATGATCACTGTCAGCTAACGGATCCTCCACCCTAATGTCCATCAATGCCTCACTGTTGGATAGTACCAGGTCCAGCGTGTTCCCTAGTCTGGTGGGTTCAGCATCCAGCTGTGTCAGGAACCCCCCCCCCGGAATGCATCCAGGAGGACCCTCTCTCTAGCACTGGAGGAGACCAATATGGTCCAGTCCACACCCGGCAGGTTGAAATTGCCCACTTTGACCACCTTCCCCCTCCTACATATCCTACTGATTTGTTCAGCCAATTCTCTGTCCCTTTCCACTGTCTGGGATGGTGATCTATACACCACTCCAAACCTCAGCTTCTTTTCCCTGGAGTCCAGGAGCTGTAACCACATTGCCTCCATTCCCTCCTTCCCTTTTCATCCCTTTGTATATTTGATCCTTTCCTCACATAGACAGCCACCCCCCTCCCTCCTCCCTGGTCCTTCCTGTACATTCTAAATCCTGGGATTGCCAGATCCTAGTCCCGTGCTCTGTAGCTCCACGCTTCTGTGATGGCCAAGATGTCCACCCCCCACAGCCAAGAGTGCCTGTAACTCTGCTGGACTTGTTTCCTAGGCTTCTCACATTCACAGAGACCACCCTACACCCCATCACCCTCCCTCCATTTGTGATCCCTTCCCCCACCTTGTCCCCTGCTGACTAAATTCCCAGGCTTTCCCGCCACTGTAGCTTCTGAGGGGTAGGCTCACACGTCCCTGGATACCTTGCCTACTGTCTGACCCTGCCACCTCTCCAACTAGTTTAACACACATTTTTGCTATAAACTCCTGCAGCTTCTGCTTTAAAATACCCTATCCTTCCCCACTCTAGGTTCAGCCTATCCTGCATATAGTTCATTATTGTCCTAGGTCTGTCCCCATCCCCCCACCCACCCATACCCATTTGATCTACACCACTCCTCCAGCCAAACGATTAATTCCTTAATCCTCTCCTTCCTCACTGTAATCGCACAGGGTACTGGGAGCACCACTGAAAGGGCGACTGTCTCCCCTACCTCCTTGCACAGCATTCCCAGTTCCCTCAAACCTCTCCTTCACCACTTCCACTGACTCCCCCGCCAGGTCATTTGTCCCCACGTGCACCACTATGTGCAGTCTCTCCCTTCCCCTCGTCACACACCTTAGAGTTGCTTGTCCTGCACTATCTGCCCTTAGATCTGGTATGGCTTCCACCCATATGCGACTATGCCATTCTACTCTACTGCCTCATCTGATACCCTTAAGTATGGAGTCCCCCACCACTAACACACCCTCTTCCTCCCTTGCAACAATTAAGTTCCTTCCCCCATGTCCTTGTTAAGGAATCTCTTTCTCCAAGATCTCTGCTCATGCTCAGTGCCCCCATCCACCCTGCTTGCAGCCCCTCACTCATCCCCCATGCCCTGCCCAGAAGCTGCCATGCCTCCTCCTCATCCTCATGGCTCTTCCTCCCATAGCCCTTTGGCCTCCGACCACACATTCCCCTCTTGTACTCTCCCCCTCCTGCATCTATTCCTCCCTTTCCTCCTCCCCATTCAGTGTGAACAGTGTATCAGACCTGTTCCCCCCCCTTCTTTTTTGGTTTGTGGACTCTTTGCTCACCTGTCCTGCATCCCTCTTCTCCTGGTAGATCAGACCTCCGTCCATCCCTCATTGCTGGGCTGTCTGTCCCTAATGATGCCCGCCACACATTCCCCCCTTCTCTTGACCTATTGTTCCCCCTCCCCCTGACCCTTTGTCCCCCCATGCCATGTCTGTATAATACTTCCATGTTCCTCTCTCTCTGATTTTGTCCTCCATTCACTCCCCCATTTGAGTCCCCTCCTAATCGTCCTCACCTCCTTCTCCAGCCTGTTTAACCTGTGACATACTGGGCATCCCCCCAGCCTCCACAATACATTCATCCATACTGCTGTCCCACACCCACTGGATACCATAATTCTCCCCATGTTAACATCACTTGGCCCACTTTTTACTAGTGTGTCCCTGACCAGCTGCTGTTTGACAGATTTTGCCCCACCTTTGACGGCAGCTTTTTGCACTTTTTTGCTGGTGCTACCCTGCCCAAAGACCTAACAGAGCCCCCTGAATGGTCTAGAACCACAGCCTGGAAAAAATCAACTGCCCTACACATCAATTCAGCGTTATGGCTTCACATTACAGTACTAGCTTTTTATTTCATGTCAGAACACTCCCCGTGTGCTTCGTTCAACTGACACCCCATGTCCTTTTAGAGACTCCTCCCTCAGACTTGTAGCCACCAATCCCAGCTGCCCTGGGTGGGGCTAGTGTCTTCATAATTCACCCAGGAAAAGGGTGCTCGTGGTGGGCAAACATCAGGTTTGGTGAATATAACTGTAAAGTGGGATCTCATCATTCAGGCCCAATTCGGCAAGGGTGTTCAAAGTGAAAATCCAGTATGCATCTCGCTAAAGGAGTCTGTTCTGTAGATCCCATCCCCTTGGGCCTAATTCGACTTTCTCGATCCCCACAAATTTCAGCGAAGCTGCAGGTCCATGGCTAGCTTCATTGTAGTTTCCATTTCTGATAGCAGCCTTATACTCTCCAATGTGAGTCTTTAAGGCTTGTTTAATCTGTCCCACATAGCTCATACCACGGGGGCATGTTAAAAAGCATATTATCCCCATTGTACTGCAGTTTATGAAGCTGTTGATCTGAAACTTGGTTCCAAGGCATGGATGATTGAAAGTGCACATATTACTTGTGTGTTAACAATGCACACAGTGTCTGCATTGAACATTTCCACAACGAGGTATAGAGAGACAATTGTTTCTTTATTCAATTTTTTATTAATTCATTTGGTAACCAGGTTTCAATTATCTGCAGAGGGTAATACAACATTTATTAGTCTGTCTTTCAAAGTTTTTCCTCACCAGAAAGCCACTCTTGGTGCTTGCTCTGACAAGTGATTTAGTCTAGAATCTGACTTTCGAATCTCCCAGTGTCTTTTGATAATTGTGTAAAAAGAATCCAGCACTCCAAACTGTCTTTTGATGATTGCCCTACTGTTAGGGGCCGCTGGATTGCACTCGGTGACAAAAGTTGGTGTAGTGGCATTACTCATCGTGTGGGGCCTTACCAATAGAGCCTGTCTACCCAGCTCTTTGCTTGTATGAAGGGCATCTAATAATTAAAATGCTTCATACCCACTCTGCAAAAATCTGTCTGTGAGGTTATGGCTGGCTTGTTGCAAACTATTTACAGAAGAACAAATTTGTCTGTTACTAATAAGCTGCCCCTTAGGGATCTTCTTTGTTACAGATTAGGGATTGTATCTCTCTCTTTGTAAAAGCGTGTTTTGTGCCAGGGGTTTTCAGTATAGCACAAACACAAACTATACCGTGCCTCAAGAGAAGAATGAGTGAGGGTGCAGTTCTCAGATCCAAGCACAACACAAACACAAACAAAGCTGTTGTCTAAGGTGAATGTGAAAGAATGCAAACTTCATAAAGATGAGACTTGCCAACAGAAGTTTATTGAGAGCTACGGCTGAGCAATTCAAACCTCAGAGCTTTGCATCTCAAGTATGATGCTTCATCATGAGGAGGAGTCTGCACACCTCACAGCTTCTTTTTAATATGGCAAACATTAAAGTGACAGTGCATAAAAAATGTAATCAAAACAGACACTTCCCTGTAAATAAGCCTATGTGCAAACACTAACCAAGAAGAATATAACATGACAGTGAAAAAAAGTGTGAGTAAAATTGTTTTTTTTTCAGCAGACCAAGGGTCTTAAAAATTCATGATCTTATATTTTACTGAAAATGGCTAATAATATGTACAGTATTATGTCATTGTTTTGTAAACACATTTGGTCGTGCTGAAACAAAATCCTGGTCGTGCATTTAACCACAGTTGTTCCAGATCCCCTTCCCCCAAAAAGGAGACTTCACACTCAATATTGTAGATTTGGCTGCTCAGTCAGCAAAACCTTTTATTGTCCACATAAACATAAATATGTACATTTTTACAATACTGAGTTCCTCTTATTTTCTCTGTCACATTTTATTCCACTCTTCTTTATTTTACTTTGCTTTCCTTTGTTTTCTCCCCTGGGCGTCGAAACCCAAGGGGGTCTCGTTCCATTCCTTGCCCGGGTGTAAACCCGAGCTGGTCTTATACTTTCTTTCTGAGCAGGTCCAGTTCTTGCCCCCTTTTTCTTGTCCACTTATCAGGGTGTCCTGTAGCCTTTTCCTTCTTCCAGATCTTAATTCCTCCATTTTGTTTTCCCTAACCCCACCCTTCCCCCTTTTTCCCTTCTCAAATCCTTACTTCCTAGCTTCCATTAGCTTGCCTTCAGCTTGCGTTGGATGGTAAGCTTCCCCCCTTTTAGGAAGACTTCTTCAACCACTGAACTATGCCCCTACCTAGCTCCATGATGAATATGTGGTTCCCCATCTGGGATAGGTGTACCCCATCCATCCTGTACAACCCATGTATGCTATCCTCTATCTCCTCATGTCTAATGGCAGCTCCTCCATTCTCCCTCATAAACCTCCCCACTCTGCTATTCATTCTCCTCCTTACTTTTTTTATGGCCTTGTGCTGCCTGGCTTGTCTCCACACCCTACGTGGAATCATTTCAGACCACATGATTGTAACTTTGGCCACCATGTCTTCATGACCTTGACATCCCTTTGTATGCTGTAAACAATTTCTAGCCAGGGGCCATGTCCCAGGTCATTCCCGCCCAGGAGTATTATCAGGAGGTCTGGGTCCTTGTTAGTCTTTCTCATCTCTACCAGCAAGGGGAGGAGCTGCCCCCATCTCATCCCCCGAATTCCTTTCCACAGGCTCCTTATTCCTTTGTGGTCATAACCCAGCTGCCTTCTGCCTTTTTTCAGTGCAGCCTCCCTTTCCACCCAATAAATGTAGGAGTGTCCCACCATCCATATGTCCTTCCTTTTCCGTCTATCTATAGCACATAAAAGAAACAGTGAGACAGGCAACCATTTGCAACAAACCTTTCTTTTTTTTTTTATATACCTTATAATTTCCTCCTTTCCTGTAGGAAGACAAAAGCCAATAAAGTTAGTGTGTTGTCCCTCTCATGTATTTTTTGTAGCAGTCTGATGCCCATCATCCCATGTTTTTTATGTCCTCCCTCTTTTTTCCCTGGGAGGCGGCTTCCGAGGCTGCCCTGATCCGGAAGGAATGAGATGAGAACCTGTCTGTTTTTTTTTCCCAGCTCCTTCACACTCCGCTTTAACGCCCCAGATACCTGACTCCCTTTAACCTCCTTCCCGTTTTCATGTACAAAATAGAGGTCCCCTTGCCTTGGCCTAACTCTGTGGAAGTCCAGCATCAGCCGGCATAGGCACATATCCGGGTTCTCTCTTGGCTCAATATTCACTCTGTACCTCTTACCTGTCTGATCCGTCTTTGACCTTGCAGTTTTGAGGGTGAGCCCCATCCCTCTCCATTCTATATCCTCCCATTTCAGGGCTTCTCCCAGGGCAGGTATAGCGGGTCCGACTATTTCGGACACTCTGAATGCCCCCTTGTATAACACCATAAACAGCGCCCTGAATAGGGTTACTTCATACGGATTGTAGCAAACCTCCGATAATTTTTCAAGTATCTGCCTCAGTAGGTATTCCGTGATTGGTTCCCTCTTATCCCTCTCTTTCCCTTTTTTACCTTTGCCACCCCATCATCATTCTTCTTACCAGAATGCTATTGCCCAGCTCCCCCCACCCTTTCATCTGGCAGACCCATCCTATGGCCGCTAGATGTACCCTTACTGTGGCGCAGGCCGTTCCTTCCTCCCAGTTCTCCACCACGAATCTCCCCACTTGGTCTTCTGTGACCTCCCCACTTACCTCCATGTTGTGGTGAGATCTGAAAGCTTGGAAAACCCTCCATGAGCTTTCATAGGCTTTCAGGGTGTTGTCAGCCCATGCGCTTTGAAAGAGATATGCTGCTCCCTCCAGCCAATCTCCCATAGTTCCTCTGGGATCATCTCTTCCGTCGGCTCTGCGTTGGGAGCCAATGCCCGAAATCTTTCCATCTGCAAGCGGGAAAGGCTGTCAGCAATGGAGTTGTCTATTCCTACAATGTGCCTAGCCCTGAAACTCATGTTGAGCCTCAAACCTTGTAGCACTAACTGCCGGAGGATGTGGAGTACCATTACCGACCTTGACCCTCTGTTATTTAGCACATCCACGACTGCCCTGTTGTCACACGAAAATGTGACCCACTGGTTCTGCAGCCATGGTCCCCATATTTTTGTCACTGCCCATATATGAAAAATCTCCAGGAAGGTGATGTCCTTTGTCAGACCCTCTTTGACCCACCTTCTTGGCCAGGGTTCCACTACCCACTTCCCTTGGAAGTAGGCGCCTACCCCCTGCCCACCTGAAGCATCCGTGTACAGCTCCAAATCAGTGTTGCATAGCCACTCCTCCTGCCAAATGGCTATCCCGTTGTGGTTTATTATGAATTCCTCCCATACTTTTAAGTCTTCCCTGGTCTCCCTCCCTATACTAACCCAGTGATATGTCTTTGAAACCCCTGCCATGGCCCTTGCCAGACATCGTGTAAACTTGCATCCTGGCCCAATCGCTCTACATGCAAAATTCAAGTGCCCCATTAATTGCTGGTTGTTAATCAGGAGTACCCTTTTTCTCTTTCCTACCTCTACCAGCAGTGTCCTTAGTTTGTTTATCTTCTCCGTTGGCAAACGGAATAAACCACGTCCCGCATCTACCTCTATGCCCAGGAATTCCAAGCACCTGCTAGGGCCTTCCGTTTTTTCCCTAGCCAATGGAACTCCCAACTCCCTGCACATCTCTTGAAAATCCTCCATAATCTTCTGTACCCCTTTCTGACCTTCCCCTATGAACAAAAAATCATCTAGGTATTGCACTACCGTGTCGTGCCCATACCTGGCTTCGAATACCCGTTGCAGCCATGTGCTGAATTTTTCAAATGTGGAGCATGCCACTGAACAACCCATAGGCATGGCCTTATCAAAATAATACTCCCCCTCGATCTGAAAACTCAGCAATTCCCCATGTTCCCTGCTAACCGGCAGTAGCTGGAATGTGGACTTGATGTCCATCTTCCCCAGCCATGGGGTGCGTCTTGCCCTGATGATCTCCACTGCATCCTCCAATGTCCCATATGACACCCTACTATCCTCCTCTGAAATGTGATCATTGACTGATTCTTTCTCTGGATAGGATAGGTGATGAATTACCCTATATTCCCCTGCCTGCTTCTTTGGGACTAGGCCCAGTGGTGAGACTCGTAGGTGCTGGAAAGGAGGGACTTTGAACGGTCCCTCTATTCTCCCTGCTTCATTTTCGGTCTCGATCTTTGCCTTTAAAAGTGCCTCCTTGCCTTTTATTGAGTTTAAATTGTTTGCCCAAGTCCCAAACCTCTTTCCTTGGTAATGTAAACTGAAACCTTTTTGGAAACCCTCTACTAACTCCCACCCCACCCCCTTATTTGGGTATTCACTCATCCATTGCTCCATTAATTCAGCCCTGATCGGGGTTTTTGCTAGCTGAAAATTACCTTTTCTACCTTCCCCCAGGTGGAACCCTCTCCCACCCTTCTCCCCTCCCACTCCATGTGCTATCTCTCTGTACCCCCCCTGTAGCCCCCTCAAAAGGAGCCGCTTCCTTGCCCTCCCACGGGGTTACCTTTGCCATAAGATCTGCATCTCGCGGCTGGGTGGGCTTCCCCGCATTTCGAAAAGGCATGCCAGAACTTGCAACCTGGAAAGGAACAGTGCGCTCTGTTATATCCCCAACAGCACTTCTGATACCGTGGCCTTCCCCTCTGCCACTCGCTTTCCGCTCCCCCGGCTACTGTCATGGTTTGCCACCATAGGTCATTATGTCTGGAGTCCCATCTGCAATCCTCTTCATAATTGGCTATTTGGGTCCTGAACTTCTCATCATACCGTAACCAGTTAGTACCTCCCATCATCTTATATGCATTTCTTACGATCAAAGAGTATGCCAGTAAGGGGATACCCAATTCTGGCTTTTTCTCCTGGGCTATTGCACTATAATAAGCGAAACCCAGGGTCCAAGCCTCCCATGATTTCCCTTTAAATGTGGGCCCCTTCTGTTCTTCCCCTTTTTTGACCAGAACTACAGCAGCCGCCAACACTTTGTTACTGAAGCGCTCCTTTTCTTCATAGAGCTCTGCTTTTTTCTTATCTACCAATGCAAAGATATCGACGAATTCTCCCTTCTAGATTTTTTCCTTTGTCGCCAGTGGTACATGGTCCCTTATTCTTACCCCTCCCCTGTTTTCTGCTCTATTGTTTCCTTTTCCCCCTCATCTCCCTGCTTTTTCCCTTTTCCTTCTCTTCTAATTCGCCCAGCACTTTCTGCAACTTCTTCACACCATTCCCCCCATAGCTAATAATATTTGCTCCACATATTCCTTCATGGTATTTCCAGCATCAACACTGTACCTGCTTCTCCCTGGGATTCTTTTGCTGGTTCACTCGTTGCCTTGGGCCCCTGTTCCACTCGTCCTCGTGGTCCGTTATTCGTGGCCTGCCGGTCCATGTCTGCCTCTGGCTGGCTAGCTTCGGGTGCAGGATTGTTGGGTACCAGTTCTGGGTGAGGCCTAACCCCCTCTCTTGGGCTGGATTCTGGATTCGGCATCGGCCTCACCTGACTGGGTGCAGGTGTTGAGTCGGGTATTGCATGGGTTGTTGGTTCCTGCCCAGGTGAAGCTGCTCTCAGGTGTTTTTGAAATGATGCCCCTGCTCCCTTCCATTTTCCTCCTGCCCTGCTCTGTCCCTTCTTCCTGACCCTGTCCTTCTGCGCTAGTACGTCCCCCTTTTCTGTGTCCCCCACAGTATCCAGGACCTTGTGGGCCCTGTCCATGAGGTCCATGATCATTTTCATAGCATCTGCTTTCATTGAACTGCTTCCATGGGTGTTCATTCTGTCTTTTCCCTCCTTACAACACAGAATATCCTTTGTTAGTTCACTTCAATTTTTTTTTTAGCCCTCTTTCTCTGTTTGTTGAACAAAAAACTGTACTGCCTCGCCCTATCGATATATATTTTTTTTTATATAGAGATGCACAGGGTGATGCCACCCCTTACCGAAAGAAACCGTAGTGGAAATGCACGTGGTAACAGTAACAAACTTGTTAAAGCGGTAAGGCTTCACCTGCCATCTTTATGCCTTACATTGCTGCTACAGGAAAAACTTTGTGTGCCCCCCCTTTTTTTTTAACTGCAGCTACCCTCCGGCCAATTTTTGTCCCCTCAGTTGGTCTTCGTACCTCTTGTCTGCAATCCTCTTCACAGTGAGGTACTGATCTTGGCCCTCGTTAGGGACATTCCTGTACAACATTTTTTATTATTTTTTTTGTTTTGTTTTGGGCCATTCTTCGATGACCATACCCTTGTTAGCTTGATTTCTTGCCAAAGGGTCCTTTTAATGCCCCTGACCCTGCCAGGTGACCCAAAAAAGGGGGGGCTCCTAATATTGCCATGTGCTTTGCGCGACCCCCGACCCCCTTTTGTTACCCCCTCCAATTTTCTTTGAGCCTCCCGTAGCCCTACCTGTTCCCCCCCCGGCAACGCCTGCCTGCACAGCCCTTCTGCACAGCACTAGTCTCGCCAGCCATTGAGGCCAGCCCCATTTTTGTCCTGACCTCCCTCTTTCTAGTGGCCCCTTTTGACTCTCTGACCCCCCGCTCTGTTACATCCCGTGGCCAACTGCCCAATCAATGCCTTCCTGATCATGGCACCTCGCCGAGTGTTCTTTTTGGTATTTTCCTTTTGATACCAATTTGTTGTGACAAAGACGCATGAAAAAAAAGACCACTTCTCCTCCATGCCACCTTACCGTGGCATTCCCCATGTGGCTGGCTCCTCCCCCAACTTGCTGAGCCACCTCCTTTCACTAGAAACCACGTTGGTAGCCTCCTGTCTGGTTAGGCCCCCCTGCTTGCTGGGGCCCTCTGCCTCTTTGAGTCTGCACCTGGCTGTTTGTTTTGTCCGTTCTTGGGCCCCTCCCGTCCAAGCCTCCTCGCCCGTTCCCAGCTCTTCTCTGAATCACAAACTCTTCGTGACCACGCTCAAACCACACGGCTACCCGAGCCTGCTCTTTGTGTGCTGCTGACTTCCATGCTACTGTCCAATCCCCAGCCTCCTTCCCCATTCACAGCCCTGCGAAAAAAACTCCGGTAACAAAAAACAACCACCATGTGGCTCCAGGAGTCCACCATATTCCTCCCATCTCTGAGATTTCACGCCCGTCCCCCATGCGGCTTTTCCTTGGAGGCCCCAGGCCTGCCTCTCTTCCCCCGGATTACCCATTCCTGGTCCGCTGCCTGCACCGTTTTTTTTTTATCTTCTCCTTCTTCCGTCCTTCTAAACTGCCCACTCCTGCTACTCCCTCCGATTATGCACCATCGTCCCTCCTATTGGCCAGATTCATCTTTTGCAGCTCTCTCCCTTTTTCAATATCCCTTTCCTTCTCCTCGCATTTTCAGCCTGACGCTCAAACAAAACCTCCGCCTCTACCGGGATAATTATCACTTTTGTGAGGGAGAAGTTATGCTGTGGCATCTTCGTGTATTTTTCCTTTCAGAGAAAAAGCCTCATGCCTCTTGCCGACCAACCTCTTCTTTTCTTGGCCAGCCTGTAACATCTTGCTACTGCCTACTAGGCCTACACCATACGTTCCAAACTAATGATCACTAGCCTTTGTTTCACTGTACTCTCAGTGATTAACATTCTATCCTTCTACAATAAAAACCTGTCAAAGCTGCATAGCTCTACAAATTAAGCTGTAATCCTCCACAATTAACATAAGCAACTTTACTAAAACCCCATCTGCAAGGATGACAAGTAAGCCAAATTTTACATCAATTAATACTTCTTATCAAAGCACATCCTGCCAAACCAAAAACTGATCAAGCAATCAATCAAATAAAGCAGTAATTATTCTTATCTGTACCAAACTTAAAGCATCTTTTTTTTTTCTTACCTTTTTTGAGGAAACTCACCGACTGATGTGCTAGGTTCTTTTTCTTGAAATTTACTTACCCGAAGAAACCTAGCAGAAAGTGACCGAGCCCTTCTGTGTTGCCCATTCTAAAGCCCTTTTGCTCTGCCCTTCCTTGCCTGCCTTTGGTTTCCATTGGTCCTTATCCCCCGCCCCCGACACTCTGGTGACTTCATGAGAGAGACCTCCCCTTTTATGACCTCATTCTTCCCCCCCCCCACCGCCCCTGCTGTATCCTAGTCTCTTCCCAGGGTCAGCTGGCCTGGAACAATGGGGGTTGCCCTTAACGGCAACCCATTTTATCAGAATGGCAGCTAATAAAGGCACCAATTCAGAATGTATTTTTAAGAAAGTTTCACATATTATTCTGGGGTAATGCATGGCCATGCAAGTGCAACAGCAATAGATGATTTTTAGTTAAATTCATGAAAAAACACTCTTACTGTGCATATGACAAATATAAAACATTTAAAGACAATATGTACATGAACATCAACATAATGACATTTTTTTAACAACCACTTGATAGTTTTTTAGTGCATATTTCATAAACAATTCCTCAAGCAAAATGGAAAAAGATTTGGTCTACATGTATGGTGAAATATCAATATTTTTGCTGTTTAACTGTATAACTGAGAGAACTCTCAGAGTGAAAATCCATCTGCCCTCAGGTTGCAACAATTTGCCTTGTCTGTCTCCCCCTCTTGGACTGGCTGGAATCTGTTCAATACCCACAAATCTAAAACCTTCAGTATTCTCATTACGATTTTCTGCGAAATGTAGCCCCCACTGGGCTACCAACTTCTACATTAATGATGGAAGGGACATGCTCCTGTACTGGCTCCATCAATGGCCAAATTGTACAGCTGGCATAGATTTGTGGGCAAGGACATAACAGAACATAGATCTCACACGAGGTAGCTCAGCTTTTCCATTTTGCTTGAGGAACTGTTTATGAAATATGAATTAGAAAACTATCAAGCTTAGTGTTGAAGTGCAGGGGTACTGGTTGATTTCACTGTTTTGTTGATTTTTGCAATGGATGAATTTACAAATAATGCATTAAATAAATAATTTTGCATTTATATTGGAGTCCAGTTCCTGATTTGGGTGTGCAAACTTAGAAACATAGAATTTGACGGCAGATAAGGACCGCTTGGCCCACCCAGTCTGCCCATTTCCCTACCTAATGGATAAGCTGCAGATCCTAGTTAACCAGCAGCCTACTTCTTTCTACCCCCACCCCCTAGAATTGCCTTATGACTGTCCTATGCATGCTTGAATTCAACCACTGTTTTTGACTCCACAACCTCCTCCGAAGGTTCCATGCATCCACAACCATCTCTGTGAAAAAATACTTCCTTACATTAGCTCTGAGCCGCCCCTCTATCTTCAAATTGTGCCCCTTGTTCTTGCACACCACTTTTTTTGAAAGATGCTGCCCTCTTGGACTTTGTTGGTCCCTTGAGGTACTTGAAAGTTTCTATCATGTCCCCCCTCTCCCTCCTTTCCTCGAGGCTATACATATTAAGCACCTTTAGTCTCTCTCCATATGTCTTCCGGTGCAGACCCTGCACCATTTTAGTTGCTCTCTTCTGGACAGCTTCCATCCTGTCTATGCCCTGGCAGAGATTGGGTCTCCAGAACTGCATCCAGTATTCCAGATGGAGTCTCACCAGCTGTCTGTACAGAGGGATAACAACATCTTGTTTTCTACTGGTGATGCCTCTCCCTATGCATCCCAGTATCCCCTTAGCCCTCCTTACTGCCCTCTCACATTGCTTGCCCACCTTTAAGTCATCTGATATGACTACCCCCATGTCCCTTTCCATTTTTGTTGTTGTTAGTATCTCACCCCCCATCGTGTACTCTTCCCCTGGGTTTTTGTTTCCCAGGTGCATTATTTTGCACTTCTTAGCATTGAATCTAAGCTACCATACATTGGACCATTCCTCTAACCTTGCAAAGTCCCTTCTCATCCTTTCCACCCCACCTTGTGCATCAACTCTGTTGCAGATCTTTGTGTCATCTGCAAAGAGACATACTTTTCCTTCCTGTCCTTCTGCAATGTCGCTATAAAGACATTGAAGAGGACCGGTCCTAATACTGAACCCTGCAGTACCCACTAGTAACCCCCTTTCTTCAGAGCGACTCCATTTACTTACCTCTCTGTGTCCTATTCTCCAGCCAATTCTTTACCCATGCTATCATCTTGGACCCACTTCCAGGCTGGCTAACTTGTACATTAATCTTTGTGTGGGACTGTGTCAAATGCCTTGCTAAAATCTAGGTAGGCCATGTCCACAGCCCTCCCTGATCTACTACTTTGTCACCCAGTCAAAGAAATCTATCAAATTCATCTGGCATGACCTTCCTGCTGTGAATCCATGCTGCCTTATGTTCTGTGCCCTCTGGGCTCTAGGGTGTCGACAATTCTTTCTTCAGAAGTGATTCCATCATTTTCCCTATCACTGAGGTTAAACTAACAGGTCTGTAGTTTCCTGCTTCTGCCCTGCTCCCACTTTTGTGAAGGGGAATCACATCTGCCCTCCTCCAGTCCTCAGGTACCACCCCATCCTCCCATGATTTGTTAAAGAAGGTAGTCAATGGTGTCACTAGTTCTACCCTTAGTTCTTTTAGAATTCTGGGATGAATACCATCAGGCCTCATTGCTTTGTCCACCTTCAGTTTTAAGAGTTCTTTCAGAACCCTTTCTTCTGTAAATGGGCTGGTATCAACTTCTGTATCCATAGATCTGTAAACATAGATTTTGACAGCAGATAAGGACTGCTTGACCCACCCAGTCTGCCCATTTCCCTACCTAATGGATAAGCTGCAGATCCTAGTTAACCAGCAGCCTACTTCTTCCTACCCCCACCTCCTAGAATTGCCTTATGACTGTCCCATGCATGCTTGAATTCCACCACTGTTTTTGACTCCACAACCTCCTCCAGAAGGCCGTTCCATGCATCCACAACCATCTCTGTGAAAAAATACTTCCTTAAATTACCTCTGAGCCACCTATTGTTTGTTTTAGGTATGTCCCCCTCTTCATTTGTAAATACTGAGCAAAAATATTTGTTTAGTATCTCTGCCATTTCACCGTCACCCTCTGCCCACCCCTCCCCTTTATTAAGCTTCACTATCCCTCCCTTGGTCTTCATTCACTCCCTGATGTACCTAAAAAAGGTTTTATCCTCCTTCTTAACTAAGTTGGCTATCTTTTCCTTGGTTCGGGCCTTTGCTGTTCTGACTGTCTTCCCAGCTTCCTTTTGCTTTAGCTGATACAATTCTCTGTCCTGCTCCTTCTGTGATTCCTTGTACTTTCTGAATGCTTTCTTTTTCTCTTGAACCTTCACTGCCACCTCCTTTAAGAACCATAGTGGTTTTTTACATTGTTTTGTTTTGTTTATTTGCTTCACACAGAGGCTTGTTACCTCTGTGATGGCAGTTTTATTATTCCCATTGTTCTTCCACCCTCCTTCCTGCCCATTTGTTAGTGCATTCCTTGGCACTCACCCATTTTGGCAAATCAGCCCTCCTAAAGTCCAGTACTTTTGCCTTTGTATGGCTTGACTCTATTGCTGTGTTTATTGTGAACCATACTGTTTGATGGTCGCTAGTTCCCAGATGGCTACCCACTTCTACATCTGTGATCCTCTCTCCATCTCCATTTGAGAGAACCAGATCTAAGATTGCTCCCTCTCGAGTGGGTTCCAATACTAGTTGTCTAAGGCATGCCCCCTGTAGGGCATCTAGAATAACCCCACTCTTAGAAGTGGCTGTTGCAACTGCACTCCAGTTAACATCTGGCATACTCAGATCTCCCATCAGCAATATCTCCCCTTTTTCTGCCATTCTAAGTATACTTTCTATCATTCCCTTGTCCATTTCCTCCCCCTGAGAAGGGGGTTCTGTATACAACCCCTGTGCGGATTGTGGTGCCATTGCCTGCCTCCAAATTTACCCACAGTGCTTCTTCTCCTCCCTGTTTACCCTTTTGTTCTGTTGCTTTGATTCCTTCCCTCATGTAGAGAGCTACCCCTCCTCCTCTAGATAGTGTATCCTGGTATGTTTACGTCCCAGTCATGGTTCTGTGTGTACCATGTTTCTGTGACTGCCACGATATTCAGATGTGCCTTCTTTGTTTGCTGCCGACAGTGAAGTGGCTGCCCTGTCTGCACTCCCCCCACAGTATCCAGTGCAGCAAAAACATTTTTGTTTACCTTTGCTGCATATGTTCAGGCTGCAAACGGGAGGAATGTGGCTGAGTAATATCTCCTGCAGTACTGAAGAGGCGCTCCAAGGATATGCTTGTGGGGGGGAGGGGCACACAAGATATTTACAAGCTATTTGGGACAAAGCAGTTCATGATTGCTTCTTCGTGTTCCAGGATGCAAAAGGGTCAACGTTAAAGTCCACAGTCAGCTCATCCAAATAATTAGTGAGTATCTGTTCAGCAGAATGTGGCAATCTGCCGCTGCTTGTACAGCAAAGAACTCATGAGCAGTGACCAGTCATAATTATGTGCTTTTGTAACCTAAGGCACAGTGTCACGGGCCTGTGTTGCTGACTCCCCTATCTTCCTGGCATGCCACCACCCACACCACTGTCACTTGGGCTGCCAGTGCCACTCACTCCAGTTGTTCCAAAACTGTCTTACCCCCCCCAGCATCATCTGAATGGAACAGGTCAATCTCCCTTATGATGCTCTCAAGTTCACTGCACAGTTGCAAGCTGGTACTCACTCCCTCTGTGACTCTGCATGGATAGGCACAGTGCCTCATATCTGAAATGTGGGTCTAACATAGTTGCGAACACATAACTATTATTGACATGTACGGTTGCAAACCTTGATCTTAACTCCCTAGTAAGCCCTTCACTTAGTTCTTTGACAAATTCTGGAAACAAGCCATAGCGCTGCACTACTGGAAACTCTCCACAGTTGACTTCAGAAGATGGACATCTGAAATACCATGACTCAATTAAGCTGTGTTTGAGCTTAGGTCACGGGTGCATTTCTCAAAGGGAGACATAACTTGCATCATGCCCTCAATGATGCACCAGTCCTGGTATAGCAGTATTCCACCAATATCTTGCTCAATAGACAATTCATGTAGAACCCACTTCTGTTCCAGCAAGTGCTGCAACATATAAAATGTGTTGTTACATCAGGTACTGACATCTTGCATTAGCTGACGGTTTGGTCTTGAACAGTTTGCAGCTCTCTGGTTGTCTTAGGAGAACAACAGAACTGGCTACAGATGTCTCTTGAAGTATCAACACTATGAGAAGCACCCACACTGCTCCAGAGAGGACCACTGATCATAAGGTTCAATGCATGTTCAAAGCAGAGGATTCCCAGGAAGCGGCCATCACAAACTGCTTTTACTGTGTTCTTCCCATTATCTGTAATAAAAAAACAACAACATGCAAACCTGTTGTGCTAATCCAGAAGTCAAGCATTCCTTGCAAAGATGTAGAAATGTTAACACCAGTGTGCTCATTTGGAAGGATAGCAACTCTAAGAAGAGTAGACAGCTAAGCCCAGAGGAAGAGGAGGAAGAGTCAACAGCAGTAATGTCACCATGTGCTACTGGTGTAGGTGAACACCAGTCTGCTGTGAGTGAAAGGTATGGAGGCAGTGAGTTTTTACTGGTCCATATATCAGATGTACACTGGAAATCCTGCCCATAGCCTGGTTCAGCAATTTCTCCACCTGACTGAAACATAGAAACATAGAAACATAGACTTTGACGGCAGAAAAGGACTGCTAGGCCCATCTAGTCTGCCCATTTACCTACCTACAGGATAGGCCGCAGATCCTAGTTAACCAACAGCCTATATCTTCCTGCCCCCCACAAGAATTGTCTTATGTCTGTCCCATGCATTCTTGAATTCTCCCACAGTTTTAGACCCCACAACTTCCTCAGGAAGGCTGTTCCATGCATCCACTACCCTCTCTGTGAAATAATACTTCCTCACATTGCCCTGAACCGCCTCTCCTTCTATCTTTAAATTGTGTCCCTTGTTCTTGCAGTCTCTTTTTCTGAAAGATGCTACCCTCTTGGACTTTGTTGATTCCCTTGAGGTACTTGAAAGTTTCTATCATGTCCCCTCTCCCTTCTTTCCTCAAGGGTATACATATTAAGCTCCTTTAGTCTCTCCTCATACGGCTTCTCTTGCAGACCCTGCACCATTTTAGTTGCCCTCCTCTGGACTGCCTCTATCCTGTCTATGTCCTTGTGGAGATGGGGTCTCCAGAACTGGACACAGTATTCCAGATGGGGTCTCACCAACTGTCTGTACAGAGGGATAACAACTTCCTGTTTTCTGCTGCTGATGCCTCTCCCTGTACAAGCTTCATAGATATTTGGCACGACCATATGAGAAAAAGTAGTTTGCACTGATATGTGGCATTCAGTTTGCAAAAAAATGTAGAAGTCTGTGGAATGCAGTTCCATCAACAATAGGATAAGGTTGCAAATCCAGTGCAGTTATCTCACCTATGAGCTGTGTGATTGGAAGTGCAGATATCTGAAGGGGTGAGTTGACAAGAACTTTAGACCTATAATGCCTCCTTTATTGTGAGAGTAGGTTTTTGAAATGGCATAGCCTTCTCCTGACTTTGGCTCCAGCGTGGACAAATGCAGGTGATTTAGGCTGTATGTGTGGGGGAGGGGGGACCACAAATTGCACATTTGTTGTTTCACCATCTGAACCAGATTGTGAGGGACTTGGTGTTGCACCTATTAGAATACTTTGGCAAGGACTGAAAACAAGATTTTGCTGGGGTTTGGTCACTTGCTGACTGCCTCTGCCACCATTACCAACAGCAGCACCATCAACAGAGTCAGAAACTGGGTTTGCTTTTTTGAAGTGCAGTGTGAGTAGCATGTAGAGACACCTGCAGCGGGAGCTTTAACCAAGTTAGCCACCTCAGGATGCTTTTTCATAAGGTGGTTCCAAAAACATGTTGTGCTCAGTTTATCATAATTTTTGGGGCTGTGAGCGAAGCCTACAGCCCTTTTGGGATTGGCTCATAGCTTACAAAAATGGCTGATCATGGAACCTTCCATTGGACTTTTGGAAGTATCCTTCCAAGAGTCCAATGGAGCTTGAAACCCTCTGCCATGATTGGCTGCTACAGAATAACCAGCTGCACTATTTTGGCTGTTACTTATGCATTCTGGGGCATGAACTGTGCATGTGCAACTTGCGCACATGTGCAATTCCGTGGCACTGTCATGTTGTGAATGGCAAAATGACATTCACCGCAACTATGCATGTGCAAGTGTCATGCATGCGCAGTTGTGACACCGCCATCAACAGAAAAACCCTCCCACTGCTGCTGCTGTCCTCCAGCACCAACATCGGAGTCCCCAATCCCCGTGTCAGCATTATGTAGCCCTCGCAACTCATGTGACACACTGGGAGCCCGCCTCAGTTTGCCCAAATGTATGTCTTTGCCCCGTGTCAGCATTGGGGTGCCCAATCCCAGTGTTGACGGTATGTGCCACCCCTACTGATGTGGCACACTGGGAGCACACCCCAGTGTGCCCACATTTTGGTTTTTTCTCCCCCCTGGCTGACATCAGGGTGCCCAATCCCCATGTTGGCATCAAGAACCCACCCTTCCAACTCATGTGGCACACTGGGAGCCCACCCCAGTGTGCCCAAATGTATATATTTTTTCCTGTACATAAAGAAAACCTTCCCCAATGTGATTTTTTTAACCAGTAAAAAAGAAAAGGGCCCCTCTTCATTGCCTCAGTCGCCCCTCCCCATCCCCACCTCCCACTGAACACCCACTTCCATGAACCCCCCCTTACCCCACACTTACCTCTGGAGGTTGGCCCTGTCATCTTCTCTGGATCCGGACACGTCTGCATTCTTCAAAGCTGAACCGCAAAGTGAAGAATCAAAGGTTGATAAATAAGCCATTTTTTTGAATTTTGGCCCTAAATTTTCAACATGGAGTTCTTGGGACCCTACCTCATGACCAGTGTCACTGTCATTTTGTTACTCGGTCCTCATAGGTGATTTCACGGTCGCTATGCAGAATCACCTTTTGGGACCGATTATTGAAATAACAGTGCCACTGTTCATGAGGTGGGATCCCAAAAAGCCCATATTGCATATTTGGTGAAAAAACTCCAAAAAATGACTGCATTATGAGTGTAGATTGTGCAGTTTCTACACACGCTCCTAACTTCACCAGTATGCAACATTTTCACTCCAGATTTTCAACATTGTCAGTTTTTGAATCCAGCCTGAAATGTGTTTTCACACCTGTAGCACATAATAGCGTGGTCGCTCTGTGAAATTTCCTTTCAGGACAATTGAACAAAATGACACTGACACTCTTCAAGAGGAGGGGTCCCAAAAAGGCCATGGTAAAACTTTGGTGCAACACCTCCAAAAAATGGCCAAGTTACACCCGGGCATTCCATAATTTCTACACACATGTGTAACTTTGCTTACTTGGCAGCTCGTCACAGCCCTATCGGCTCTGGCCAGAACTTGTTACCACAGCTAAGACTCTCCTTTTATCATACTCCTGTTCAGTAAAATATGTCCAGATATCACTGGATCTTGAATATGCACCTTTTCTCAACCCCCTTTTATATTGCTTGCACCCATGGCCACCAGATTCAGTTTGAAGTGGTGTAGTAGAAGATAGCAGTGAACTGACACTAAATACAGTATCAGAACCACTAGGATGAGCAAAAGTTAGGATGGACTGCTTAGTATTTTTAACAGGAGGTTGACGTGAAAGATGAGGAGGAACAGTGACAGATGTTTTGTGCCTGACTTCGGCAGCCAATTTTTTTTGATGACTTTTGACCCAAGTACATCCTTGTGGAATGAGGTGAGGATTCAGCTTCTGCATCTTCAGACTCACTCAGGTCATTGTTCTCAGAGGATGTGTCAGGGACCACATCTCAAGTATTTTTAAATATTCTGGGTTAGGAGCATATTCTGACCCTGAATGCATTGCTTCATTGTCTTCATCATGCTCAGTAGAACTGCTTGGATTTAACTGACAAGGCCATGACTGAGTACTTCTATCATGATCTGTGGCAGTGGTGGTGATGGTGGTAGTAGCAGTATCAGTGGTAGTGCTGATGGTGGCACTGGCTGCAGTAGTGGAGGTGGTGGTGATGGTGGTAGTAGCAGTATCAGTGGTAGTGCTGATGGTGGCACTAGCAGCAGCAGTGGAGGTAGTGGTGATGGTGGTAGTAGCAGTATCAGAGGTAGTGCTGATGGTGGCACTGGCTGCAGCAGTGGAGGTAGTGGTGATGGTGGTAGTAGCAGTATCAGTGGTAGTGCTGATGGTGGCACTGGCTGCAGTAGTGGAGGTGGTGGTGATGGTGGTAGTAGCAGTATCAGAGGTAGTGCTGATGGTGGCACTGGCTGCAGCAGTGGAGGTAGTGGTGATGGTGGTAGTAGCAGCATCAGTGGTAGTGCTGATGGTGGCACTGGCTGTAGTAGTGGAGGTGATGGTGATGGTGATGGTGATAGTAGCAGTGTCAGTGGTAGTGCTGATGGTGGCACTAGCAGCAGCAGTGGAGGTAGTGGTGATGGTGGTAGTAGCAGTATCAGTGGTAGTGCTGATGGTGGCACTGGCTGCAGTAGTGGAGGTGGTGGTGATGGTGGTAGTAGCAGTATCAGTGGTAGTGCTGATGGTGGCACTGGCTGCAGTAGTGGAGGTGGTGGTGATGGCGGTAGTAGCAGTATCAGTGGTAGTGCTGATGGTGGCACTAGCAGCAGCAGTGGAGGTAGTGGTGATGGTGGTAGTAGCAGTATCAGTGGTAGTGCTGATGGTGGCACTGGCTGCAGTAGTGGAGGTGGTGATGGTGGTAGTAGCAGTATCAGTGGTAGTGCTGATGGTGGCACTGGCTGCAGCAGTGGAGGTAGTGGTGATGGTGGTAGTAGCAGTATCAGTGGTAGTGCTGATGGTGGCACTGGCTGCAGTAGTGGAGGTGGTGGTGATGGTGATAGTAGCAGTATCAGTATCAGTGGTAGTGCTGATGGTGGCACTGGCTGCAGTAGTGGAGGTAGTGGTGGTGATGATGGTAGTAGCAGTATCAGTGGTAGTGCTGATGGTGGCACTGGCTGCAGTAGTGGAGGTGATGGTGGTAGTAGCAGTATCAGTGGTAGTGCTGATGGTGGCACTAGCAGCAGCAGCAGCGGAGGTGGTGGTGATGGTGGTAGTAGCAGTATCAGTGATAGTGCTGATGGTAGCACTGGTAGCAACAGTAGAGGTGATGGTGGTGGTGTCAGCTGATGTGGCATGTGGTGACAAAAAATTAAAATAAAAAAAAAACAAAAGTATTTATACAAAAATGAAGAATCAGAAATACTGAAAAAACTAGAAGCCAATATGAAAAAATTTAAATATGAACTGAGTATAAAAGAGAAAAACATGAAAAAGATGCCAGAGATTACCGGGAGGGTGCAATCAACAACTGGCATTGTAAGAGACACAAATTTAACAGTAAGGGAAAAAAAATATTCAATACAGAAAATTAAGACACAACAGAAGACAGTGACCAAAGATTCAGTAAGGAGTGAACAAAGAAATGAAGGACTGGTACCTGATTTTCAAGAAGAAATAGAAGAAGGTCACAGCAGAGGCCAAAGTCAAGGAAGAGGACCAGATGGACAGGGGAGGGAAGGGTGAGGAAGAGGATACAGTGGGAGAGGAAGAGGACAAAGGGGAAAAATAGTCCAGTGCTGCTCACACCCGCAGCCCCACACAACCTCCCACTGTGCACTCACCTCCTTGCACCCCCCTACACCCTCCCTCACCTGATGTGCTCACATTGTGAAGCTCCACTCCTAGATCAAAGACCTGTCTTGCTTCTGGAACCAGTGACTGCTGTCTGACAAGTAAAGTAACTGCAGTCAGAATTGAAAAGCAGTTACCTTATCTGCCATACAACAGTTGCCGGTTCCAGCAGCAAGACATGTTTTTGGTTTGAAAGGGGATCTTCACAGTGTGAGCACATCAAGTGAGTGAGAGTGTGTGGGAGGATGTAAAGGGGTGTGGGGAGGTGGGTGCACAGTGGGAGGTTGACTGGGGGGTTGTGGGTGCAACTGGTTGTGAGCTTTTTTTACAAGTTTAAAAAGTAAAGACATTGAGGGATGGTTTTCTCATTTAGAGATTAAGAGGGACATGGGAGGGTGGTGGGTACCACTGGACACCAATGATAAAAAAAAAAATATAAGAGATTTGGATGGTGGGGGGTGCCACACGACACCAGGGATAAAAAAATATATATTATAAAGTGTGATGGGACAAAATTGGAAGGTGGGTGGTACCCCTAGACACTAGGGAAAATAATGAAAAATACACAGGGTAATACATAAAACTCCTTTCCTTTGAAAAGAAATTCTTTTTCAATGGCATTTTCTGTTCTGGCAAAAAAGGATTTGTTGTCACAGAAAAGGATTACGCACTTAGGGTCAGATTCACAAAAGGTTACGCATGACACAAAATTATTTGCATCCCCAAAAATGGTGCAAGTAGCACTTTGCGCCACGAGCTGCGACATTTGGGATTCAGCAAAGCAGCCTGTGACATGTCACAGGCTGCTTTCACCAAAGTGGACTTACGCCACAATCTGTGCCATAAACCCCCTGTGACATGGCGCAAAGCTGTTTACGGCATTAGCTGTGCCCAATGCTGAAAGGGCAGTTGCCAGGTCCCCAAGTGATATTCTGAAACAACCCCTTGAGGACATCCATCAAAGTACATTTACACCAGCAATTAGATGGTGTAAGTGTACCTTGCATCCACCGGGAGTTGCACAATGTGCTGCCAGCCCATCCCCAAGTATGTGTAACCCCCCCAGCCCCGATTTCCCAATCCATCATAGACTAAGCCCCACAGGGCTATGGAGCTCCCCATGCCCAGATCCCCCAATACATGTCATAAGTGACCTGCAGGGCTAGCAGACCCCTCCAATGCCCTGATCTCCTGATGTATGAATAAAATGCCCCACAGGGCTATCGCACCCCTCATGCCCCCAATCCCACAAAATGGTATGAAGACACTGTCCCATATGGCTAGTGGACCCCCAAAGCCCCTATCCCCTGATATATGGCATAACTGCCTTGAAGGGCTAGCAGACTCCCCAATGCCCCGATCCCTGATATATGGCATAAATGCCTTGAAGGGCTAGAAGACCCCAAAATGCCCCAATCCCTGATATATGACATAAATGCCCTGAAGAGCTATGAACCCCAATGCCCCAATCCCTGATATGTAAGCACAGCCCTGAGGGCTAAAGCACCCCAAGCTCTGATCCCTATACCCCAAGTCAGATCAGTAAAACCTTCAAAAACAAGATCTCATAATCCCGGTAGTCTAGTGGCCCAACCACCCCACACCCCTGACGTGTACAGTTGGTGGAACCGGCACAGCCCACCTGTTGTCATCAGTCATGGCCAGCCACTGACTGAGCTCGTTTTCAGTGTATTACTACTGCAAACAGTACCAGCGAACGACAGTCATTCATTGAGCGTGTACTATTTACAGTAGTACATGCTCACACACAGCTCACTCAGCAGCTGGTCATGGTGCTGAGAGGTGGGCTGTACCAGTTGCTGGTTCAGTATGGGTCGGGGTGGGGTAGTCTGGCACTGCTGGGTGGGGGGGCCACTAGACTACCAGGGATTATGGGGATCCTGATTTTGAAGGTTTTTATTTACCACTCTAACTTGGGGTATGGGGATTGGGGCTTGAAGGGGTTCTCTAGTTCTGTGGGGCTGTGTTCACATATATCAGGGGATCAGGATATTGGTGGTCTGCTAGCACTGTGGGGCAGTGTCTTCATGCCATTTTGTGGGATTGGGGACATGGGGGGATGTGATAGCCCTGTGGGGCATTTTATTCATAAATTGTGGGATCGGGCATGGGGGGGGCTCTTGTGTCCTTAAAAAAGGTTGCTGCAGACTTGCACCAACCTGATCATGTATGCCCTCCCTTTTGACGTTTAGTTTGGGTTGGCGGGACTTAGCCGCAGAGCCCTACCCAATAATGAATTGGACACAGGGTCCTCGGTGAACCGGCATTTGGTGCAAATCACCTTTACATGAAGAGATCTACCGCACAAGATTGTACATGTAAAATTTCATGGAAATCCGGTGAATGGTTGCAAAGTTATTAAAGTGTAAAATGTGAGGTTTAACATTAAAGTGCCTGTTCAACCCTAACTATTTGGTTGCTACTGTGTCCCTGTAATATATATGCCAGGAACCAAAAACAGGAAAATTACTGTCTTGTGTTATGCATAACCAACAGTGGCAGTCAGCAAATGTAACTGATGGCTCAGACAACTTTTGTAGCATCTAAATTCTGGAGAAAAGAAGACTTCAACAATTATTTTTTCAATATTGTAATTTGTTTACTTTTTACAACAGTCAGAAACACAGAATGCTAATTCTGTGCCTCAAGGGTACCCGCCCTGGCCCCTGCCTACCATAGAGACAGATAATATCTGTGACATCTGGAGACAAAAATACTTTAACAATTTATTTCAGATTGTTGTTTTAAGCTTTTACTGAACAATCAGAAAGCTAATACTGGGGACTGGCAGCAAAGGTGCCCCTGACCCCTGCCTACCCTAGGGCAAAGATAACATTTGAGGCATCTGGAGACAAAAAGACTTCAACAATTTAGAGTACTGTTTGTACATTTTCACTCAACAGTCTGAAAGCTAATACTGGCCAGCAAGGGTGCCCCCCCCGGCCCCTACCTATCTACCCTAGGGCACAGAAACATCTGTGTTGTCCAGAGGCAAAAACATTTCAACAATTTATTTTAGATTGTTGTGTGTTTACTCAGCAGTTAGAAAGCTAATACTGTACACTGGCAGCAAGGGCCCCCTTCCCCCCCGACCACTTCCTACCATAGAGCACAAGTAACGTCTGTGGTGTCTGGAGACAAAAAGACTTCAACAATTTATCTGAGATTGCTGCTTGTAACTTTTTACAATTTTAACAACAGTCAGATACTCAGACAGCTTGGGGCCGTGGCCTGGCCTCTACTAAGATGGCTGCCTAATTTATTTTCTCTGCTCACCATGGGATCCTGAATCCAGCATCATCCCTAACAGAAGGAGAGCCTGCAACCAGAAATAACAGCGGATACTATCACTATTCCTGAACAGCAGAAAGCTGTTATTATTTGCCAAACTGTTTTGATCTACACTCAGTGACACTATGAGGAAGAGCTGCTACCCAGCAGGACCAACATGGTGACCTGCAGAGGCAACAACATGGACCCAACTACAATAAGTGAAATGTTCAATGCACTAATGAAGGAAATGGCCGCTGTCACCCTGGCCTTCAACAACACTACTTTGGCACTACACAGGCTCGACACAAGAATATTTCAAGTGGAGAGAAAAGCCGTCACTCACGATGCTGCGATCGAGGAGTTGACAGCTACAGTGAGGGAGCAAAGTAACACCATCCAGTCACTCCAAGACAAGGTGGACGAGCTGGAGAATCAAATCTGCCAAAACAATGTGTGGCTCCTGGGATTTCCTGAGGGAGCAGAGCAAGGGATTACAATCTTGTTATTACAGCAAGTACAGCAAGGGATTACAATCTTATTATTGCAGCAAGTACAGCAAGGGATTACAATCTTGTTATTACAGCAAGTACAGCAAGGGATTACAATCTTGTTATTGCAGCAAGTACAGCAAGGGATTACAATCTTGTTATTGCAGCAAGTACAGCAAGGGATTACAATCTTGTTATTGCAACAAGTACTCCCCCGATGCTCCAACTCCACAGTAACATCCATCAGCATCGAAAGGGCCCACCACACTGCTGCTCCACCACAAAGGGCCCTCCACACTGCTGCTCCATCACCCGAGCCCAGGGATAATCCGTGATCTATTTTGGCCAGATTTCTGAACTTCACAGTTAAATAAACCATCCTCACCAAAGCTAGGAAACTGATCCATCGGACCTGGCAAGGTCACAGTATGTGTGTGTGTGTGTATCAAGATTACTCCAAAGAACTCTCGAATAAAAGAATAGAATACATAGAGACTCATCCTATTCTCCATGAGCTTGGCATCAAGTTCTCCCTCCAGTACCCTGCAAACATGCGGATTATACATAATGGTGCTCCTCTGATTTTTTTTCTAATCCTTTGGCCTTAATGGACTTCCTATGAAGTACATGGCCTCATGAGTTGCAATACCTGTGCTCAGCAGTGAAAGGCATCAACAGTTCTGAAAAGGAGACCACAGATGGGACCAGTAATAGTCCAGGGAAAACAGAAATACAGCACTGGGATAACTCACAGGGGAACTGGGCCCTCCCAGCTTGGGCTCAAAAAAGACAACAGTACACTCAGCACAACAGAAGACATCCACCAGTGGACAGAGAAAGGTCTCACACGTGAAACAGAGAACCAACTACAGCAGAGGATAGAGAGGTACATAGCCCTTATTTTTCTAAGAAAAAATATACACCACTTCTTACAGCAGCCTTCACACTACATTACCATGAAGATGTCTCTGCATTGGAGGCTGGAGGACTGAAACTGAAGCTACCTAAAGCATCCACGAAAACCTGGATGCAACAGTCACCCAATGTGCTATCTCTACCAATGCCAACTTGAGAAACACCAGCTGTGTGGATAACCCACAGAAGAAGGTCTCCTCTTCCTCTGCAAGCTCACTCCAGCAGAAGACAACTGAGCTGAACAAGGCAGAAAAAGGTTGTACTGTTAAAGTTAGGTAAGCGCTGTTTACTCCTTTTCTTGGGAGGGTGGGGGTAGAGAGACATTTGACAGTGGGATTAGGGACAAATACCCTGTATGGATTAAACAAGCAGACTCTTAAGGGACAGGGGTTAGTGTGCAGGTATTACGCTACTCTACCCCCTTCCGAGTGCAACTCAGTATGCATGCTAGTTGGAGCATCCCCCCATCCCCTCATCATGAAAGTAAAAGGAACAAAACAAGCACACAGCAAAACTGTATTGACTTTTTTTTACAAGCATTGATTCAGCCCTGCCAGATCTAGTCTGACTACAAAATCAGTTGTAGGAGCAGTCTGCCATGACTGTGATGCAGAACACTTTCACTTTTGCTCTGGATCCTGATTCCCCTGTACTTTATATTTACTGTAGGATGAGGTTCTGGAAAAAGGGGAAAAGCTACCATAAGTTCACTGACATTAGTCTGACCTAAGCTTACAGGTGCTTTTGAGCATTGTTCATGTCAGCCAGCCCCTAACAGAACAGAACCACAGACAACACTACAGCGATGAACTTTGGTTTGTTCTATTACAACAGCCACCACAACAAACTATGGATGCAGGGCTTTACCTTAGTAGTTCGGAATATAACAACTGGTCAAAGCACAAAATGGATGTGATAATTGAATACAAACTCCGGTCTATGTTTAAAATTCGGTTAGATCGCCGTTAGGGCGAAGTCACATCGCCGAAAGATCCCCAGCAAAGCAACACGGTGCTGGGGACATGGATTTTTATTGTTTATGTGGGGGCTGTGCTCCCCGCACCCCCTGCAGCCCTCTACTTAAAGATTCTCAACTCCAGGGGGATGTATGTGGGGGGATGTAACTCTGGTTAAAAATAATAACTTGGGCCAGGTGCAACAAAAGGCACCCGGGCTCGGACCCAAACCCAACACCATACATGCCGCAGCCATGGACCAACCCCCTATGTAGCTCAGCAGCTCACTGCAGCACCACTCCCTACGGCTACTCCGTCCCCTCCCAACCCACACTTGGCGTGCTTGCCCCCCCAATGCACGTAGACATATAGTGACATCCGGTCACTATTTCACCCACTCCCACCATTCGGTCACCCAGCTTCCCGATTCACCCCATCCACAGGTGCTGCAATTGAGTTGCCCTTTCAGCAGGTACCCAATCGCGGTCGCCATCATCACAGGATACCTTAAAATTCCAATATCATTCCAAAGCCTCCCCCCTTCTCTTTATGCAAGGGTCATTACAGTCTCACTATGCAGGAATCTCAGGTTTCATTAGAAGAGCCATGTTGTCTTGCCTTTGGGCAACAGCCCCCCCACTCCAAGGTATGGGCATGCATAATGTAGCATGAGGGAGTAGAGGGAGTGCAGAGAAATGACCCTCAAAACACTGACAAAGACCCCTGAAGAACTTAAGTCACAATGCCAAGTTCTGGAATCCAAAAAATGAATAACTAGATGGGTTGGGTAATGTGCTAAGGGACCACAGACATAGAGATATGTCTCCTTACCCTGTACTACCATGCACAAGGATCTAGCTATGCTGCTTTCTGTTTCAGTGCATAGAAATCATTTCACTTTTGGTGGTTAGAAACACCAGCAGGAATGCTCTAATAAGCACTAGCAGTGCCTTTACTATAAACCCTAAGTGAACAAGGAGGCCAAAGGGAAGCCACTATACAGACACCAACAAGCATCATGCACTTACAGTACAGGATGATCACATGACTAACACTGCGGTCTTCACCAATATCATGTTCCCCAGAGAGACCAGGCTGACCTTGCATGGCATCATACCACTGTTCTTTAGCCTCATCTTCTCCTCTGCCAAGTAACTCAGTTTGTAAATAACTGTGTGCTATATTTTAGTAGAAATAGTTCTGTTTTAGTCTTAGTGTTAGGTAGAGATAGCAATGTGGAAATGTAAAACTGTAAGAACATGATGTCGGATGGTTACCTTAGCTCCCCCGGTTACAAAATATTGAAGGAATGATGCCTCCTCTAATGCCCAACAAGCATGACCTGTTGATTTTGTCCTCTGGTGGTCAGATAATCACTGATCAGCTTATCTGCCACTATATGATAGCTCATGGGTGAGATCATTTGTCATACCTGGAATGTCAGGGGGCTCAGTACCCCCGTCAAATGGAAAAAGTGATGTCATATCTTAAAAGGTTAAAGTCACATGTGTCCTTTTTACAAGAAACAAAACTTACTAGGGAGGATCATGTCTATCTAGTAAAAGACTGGATAAGGCAAGAAATTCATACCAGTGCCCCCACCCGCAAGGATGGGGTAGTAATCCTCATACACAAAGGCCTCAAATGAGCCATAATGAAAACAGAGTCTGACCCCCAAGGTAGATGGGTTCTAGTATTAATCTCTACCCCATTGGGTGCCCCTTTTAAGAAATATACAGCATATGCCCCAAACGAGGATGACCCTTACTTCTTCCACAGTATTGCCAACAAGATGGGACCCCTAACTGCGAACAATACCCCTATACTGATAGGAGGGGACTTCAGTCTAACACTAGAGCCGATTCTAGATAGAAGTTCCACAGGTAGCGAGACCCATGCCAGAGGAGTGCAAGTAATGCATAATACGAGGCAAGACCTAGGCCTAATGGATTTATGGTGAATGCTTCATCCCTGGGATGGTGATTACATGTACTATTCAGGGAACAGTGGGTTCCACAGTCACCTAGACCTATGGTTCAAATCCCTGCCTCTAACCCAGGCTATCCTTGACTCAGCCATTCTCCCCTTGGTTATCTCCAATCATGCCCCTGTACAACTCTAACTATCTTGGGGACCTCCCTTAACTGCCTCCCTTCCTGGAGATTAGATCTTCTTCTACTCTGGGATTCAGATTTTGTCCCATGGATGACAGAGGGAACTGCTTCCATTTTTTTTTTTGGTAAAACGTCTTCCATTTTAATGAAAACCCCGTACAGGACACCTCTGCTGGTAACACCTGGGAGGCCTTCAAAGTCACCATCAGGGGAAAAATCATTGGGTATGCAGTTGATAGGCACAAAAAGAGGGAGCATCAACTCTGTGACCTAGAGGCTGACCTTAGAACAGCTGAAACACTCTACAAAACCCAGCTCAGTCCTAACTGTTGCCTGTGGGTCCCACATCACTTGCACCCTCATGCACACGCCAGTGACAGGTGTTTTATTATTACTGTGATATTGCTGTATTGCACTAATATGCAGTAATGGGTATATCCACTGTACAAGCGTGGGTACTAGGGATCATGCTTGCTAACTGTATACACTATTCAGTATACATTTACTTTACAGCATTATTTCTTAGTTTTATATTAGATGTAATGTTAATTTGCTTATTTGAGGCTTACGTGCTTTGGGCCTAACCATATATTTTTATCAAAGTATTCCTGTACACATGTATTTCTGCTGAAACTGCTTTGCACCATAATGACCTTGTACCTGCTACAATTTCTGTGCCGTCTTTGTTCTAACTAATATTACGTCTTATGTATAACATAATGTTATTCTTCCTGCTGACTCTACAGTTTTTATCCAGTAATGTAATGGTACCACTTGCTTCGGCCAATAAGAAATTTCACACATTTTTTCTTATCTTACTATAAGAGGCATGGTTCTAGAAAGGTTTGCTGAGAATTGCTGTTTCTAGACATAGGCAAACTTGTTTCCCCAGTATATTTGTTTTACTGCAGACTGTAAGTTTTGTGCTTTTGTAATAAACTTGTTTATTACATGATTTGCCACTGTTTGTTGTTCCTTCCACTTGTTTATCTCTAACAAGAACCTGATGCTGGAGTCTTTTCACTCCTTTACAAATTGGCTATTGGGCAAGGACGAGATTAAACAAGAGAAGCTTCGCCTTCAATTAATTTTGAAGGTCGGGTAGTGTGGTGCAATCTTCATTTTGCCCACTTGGATGTGCTCGTGCTTACAGTGGTAGCAGGCGTGGCAGACCCACACTGTCTTTAGTCACAGCGAACCTCCCATGATGACTGATTGTCTACCGGGGACCAGAAAGCGGTAGATGACAGCTCTGGACTAATTTTCAAGTTTCCCAAATGTGCTTGCTATTATGTTGTTTGTCTGTGTGTCTACTCCCTACAGAGGGCTAATCAGACTTGTACTGCACACAAGATCAATAGGAAATTCTGTACTCGGCATTTGTGCCCAGTGCTAAACATGTGCTGCTCTACCAGCACTGGAAGCAAGTCAGCTTGTGATTGCCCTACACAGTCCTTTCTAACAAAAAGACTGAATTTACAGACATTAAAAATGTCTCATATTAAATGTAAAATGCTGACAGACCTCCACTTGTTCAGCATAAGTGGCATCTTCATTTTGCTAGCTATCCAGACACCTGAGATATCAGACATTCTGCCTGTTGTTCAATTTGTGGCCAAACAATCAGAGATTTTGGAACGGAAAACTGTCCCATTTGATCCTGCAGGGCAAGCATCTGTCTCTTCTCAAATTGATATCTGGTAAGTGTTCTTACAGTTCACTCGCTATTTTTGTCTCAGACTTTGTTTATGGTTCAAGAACCACTGCTTACCGTGGGTAAATGTGTAAAGCTCTTCCAATGGCATCTGCAACAGCATGGGTGTGATATATATGTGTTTATTCAACTGTTATTGCTATTCACTGTAGGATACATTCAGACTCAATGGTATATACTATGGCTGTTAAGTGCTCCGTGCATAATTATTGGTGTGGTTATCTATGTTTCAAGGTCATTGCTAGCCAGTTGTTTTTGCTATTTGTAATATAGGGGGTTGTTGTACAAGATTTTCCTTATGGTTGGAATCCTGTTGTCTCACAATTCTATAGGGATTCTATAGGGCATGGCATGTTGTTGATTGTTCGTGTAGGTCAATACCGATGGTGTCTGAGAAAGACATGCTAAAAAAATTATTTGTTTACAAAGATCGCAAGTTACTAAAATGTGTACTTTACTGTGTTCTCAAAAGTGTGTTTATGACTGGTCAGTGTTTTTAATGTGGGCTCAGCTTACAACTGTTTGTTGTTTTATACATTTAAAAAAAAAATCTCATTTAAGATTTTCCTTGAGAAGTGTGAGCTAGGACTGTTGCCAGCTCCTCTGGGCTAACAGCCAAATTACTTAACCCTATTTGCAACTGGATTTAAATCACTGCAGTAACAGTAGTAAGATATAAACACATACATATCTATTTTTCTTTGCTCCTGGTATCATTGCAATGTCCCATGGCACTGTATTTCATGGAACAGGTAATTGTATCCCCCATTTCCATATTGAGCCATTTTATAATGCACTGCATTTTAATGGCCACTTGGTTCCATGATACAGTACTATAACTGTGTTAATTCACATCCTATGTATTAATTTTTGTTCTCTCACAAAGGTATGTACTGTACCTTAGTGCAGCTCAGTACTTGACTGCACTACTGTTTCAAACCCAAATGGCTGTGTTTCATTCTCAACAGCCATCATTTTCATACTATGTGACCTTTAGCAAAAACTTTACCTTCTTGTGTTTCAATATTCTCCGTCACTACCAGTTCAAACTTGATGTGTGTCCCCATCTAAAGCATCCATTTCCACTCAAAATGCATGTTTTTGTGGAAACACACAAGAGTAAACCCTACAATTTCACCTTTTATACAGTATTATGCATCTGTCCGAAAAAAAAAAAGACAGCCATTTTTTTTCTTCTTCTTCTGGGCTTGCACCCAACACAGCCAACACCCAAGGCCTTCTTCCACAAAGGTCTGGCTGTAACATAGCTTCTTTGTTCCCAAACAATATCACGTGATTCCCCTGCTACGCAAAGTGCTTAAGGATAGTATCCTATTAAAAAAAATATATATTACAGTTGTTTTAAAAAAGTTTACCATCTACAGTTAAAACAATGACTTTTGTTTTTATGTAAGACCATGGTATAATCATTTTTTTTTCTTTTAAAAATGCATTCTAAGATATATGTACGTACAGTATTACCATCAATCCGGATCTTTTATAAACTCAGCTGACATTTTGTATAGCTTAGGATAAGGGAACCCAGGGACGCTTGGCTTCTTTTATCCTATCAAAATAATCTTGTTTTATTTTCAGCATTGTGTATCCTGTTTTTCTTTCTTTTTCTTTCTTTCTTTCTTTCTTTCTTTCTTTCTTTCTTTCTTTCTTTCTTTCTTTCTTTCTTTCTTTCTTTCTTTCTTTCTTTCTCCTAGAAAAAAGAAAGTTCCCCATCTTCTGGCAATGTATAAAGCCACCTTTCCTAAAATAATTGTAATACAATTTTATTATATGTATTAAAACCAAAAAACACTAGGGCCACACCATTACAATTTCTCCAGTGCACACCTTTTTAAGGTGTTGCATAACTGGCTACTAAAATTAAAAGACCATTTCTGTTTCAGCATCCACGTCACCACCAACAGCTCAACCCCTTTATTGTTACATTGCTTGAGCTGCCTCTTTTACCACAGTAGCAGCTCAAGGGCAGGGGGACCATAATATCCTTCCTTCCTTCCAGTGCAACACCCACAAAGGTTGCAAGGCATGTCACTTCCTTCCCATAAGGGTAAAAACACAACATGTGTATTTGCTAATAACTATTTGTTATTTGCAGGTTTTAAAATGACCCAATGTATTCTAACAGCATACTCCAGCTCAGTCCAGCTGAGCTGGGGGGGGTTGTGTATGTATTTCCACATATTCATATGTTTTGATTGTCCTTTCAGCTCTTTTATCCTGTCAGACAAATGCAAACCAACTTTTCTTAGCCTTACAGCTATGGATGCAATCATCTGCCTTCTATAAGCACAAGTTAACAAAAAACAGAGTGGTGGTTTCCTCAAATAATTCTTTCGACCAAAACCAAGTCATTTTTATCAAGGACTGCAACTTATTCCATGGTTGTGCTCAACACAAATGCAGTTGCAGTGTTCTACACTTCATGGACTCTCAACTAACCTCGCAGTCTACATTTGTAATGGGCATCTGTTGTTTCAAATGCATTTTATGCATTATGCTCAATACTGATATTGTTCTATTACAAAACATGTTTATGTTTCATGTTTATGCTATTATGATTTGACATACATCTTGCTACAGTTTATCAAGTGTCTATTCAGACTGCTCCACATTTATAAATATTTTTATTGCCCATAACCAAACCTAGATACTGGGTCCAGCATTGCTGACCCACCCCTACACTATGTTCCAAGCAAAACCACAGACAAATTAATGCCCCATTTGTGTCATCACTTCCAGGGACCCCTATGCACATTTGTAATTTTAAATCTTAATTATAATATGGTAGAATTTAGATTCTGCTCCAAAACCTATGCTTCAAGGTTCCATAGTAGGTCTACCTCACTCAATATGGTGTAAAAAAGGATAGACCCTTTCACTTGTCACAGGTGCAATAGGCAGTATTATTAGTTGGTATAGGCCAACAATGTACATATATATATTTGTCCCACTATTGCATAGTGTAAAGGCCATATTGCTAAACTATATGTTTCAAGTGTGTTATTATAACATTACAATATTTTATAACACAGGTCTCAGTTAGGCCTGCCAGCAACACATAGACCTGGAAGCCATGTTCACCACTGTCATAGCCTCTTCTGCGATTTGAAAGCATGGTGGAACCATGACATTGTCATGGATTCACAGATGGTCAAATGGTATTATTGGACCTTGGTCTGCACCCCCTGGTGTGCGGTTGATGCCTCATTTTTCTTTTTCCACAACTGTCAAAAATTTAGGCTCTGTCACATCACTCTTTACAAAACAAAAAAGTCATTGGTTCTAAAGATTATTTATATGTTCTTAAGTCAGTTTCTAACACACTTTACAAGTTTGCAGGTTTCCACAGTGTGGCACACATAACATCTCTATGTACAACAGCAGTAACACTTTTGTCTAAGCTGCCAAAACATTCATCTTTTTTCCTCAAAAAAGAAAAAAAACCAGCTGCCACAGCTTCAATGTCATTACCATCTTTGTGCCTGACTGGCTCCATATAAGGACTACTACATCAAACAAAATATTATTACCTGTGCAAGTGCAATGTTTTCAGCAAAATTATACCTGTTTCTAAACCTTCAAATCAGCTAAACAAGTTTCAGCCCATTCAGACAGACTCTACAATCAAGCCTATTGTGTCTGCCTACTATTAAGCCAAGCCTGGGTTAGGGGCAATCCCTTACCTTCAGCAAGAAGATTCTTCTTCAATTGATCTTCAAGCAAGACATCCATTTTCTACTTTGCTGCTCTTTCCAAGCCTGGCTGGCACCTTATACAGACTTATTCTTACTTATAAACTGTTAATCTTTGTGCCAGGGTGTCATCAACTGCCACCACACAAATACTATGCCAGTGTGTGTCAATATTTCCTTAAAAGACTCATTGCACAATCTAATGCACCTCTTGCCAAGGCATCTGACAATCCAGCCATCCAGCAGCCAGCAACATAAACACTGACTTTCTTACTATAATGGTGTTTCATCTTTCAATTACCATCTGCATAGCCCCATGTGCCTTGTGAGGTTACCGCGTTTCTGCAAATGAAAAACTCTATGGACTGTTAAACTTTCTAAACTGGTCATATATGTTTTATAATGACCTTTCTGTCAAGAGACATTATCAACAGATTCTTCAATCAAGCTCCAAGGGTGTGCCACACCTCAACACCAGGCAGCATCTACATTATTCACTCTCAAAGTGTATTCCATAAACTCTTCTTCTTCAACAGACATTGTTATATCATATTGTGTTCTATGTGGTATCACATGTTAACATCTTTCCACATAATTCAATTGTGGTGTTGACATCCCTGAGTTCTGCACTATGTTTTACAAACACACCATTTGTGCTCCATCTGTGACCATCCCGTGCCAACTCCTGAACAGGCCCATTTTTGACAGTAACCCTGACTATCTGTCTGCTTTTTACAATCTATGTACATTTTTGTCTCCATTTAGGTTTCAATCTGTGATTATTCATCACACATGTAACCCTGTTTTATTTTTTTTCCCCATATATTATTAATACTAATGCTTTACTGTCTGCGGTGTAATATCATACAATATTAGTTGCATTGGATCCTCAGAAGGAACTAGAAGGGAAAGGATCAGATCTGTTACAGTACAGTAGCTTCTTCTTCTTGTTTTTACATTGTTTCTTGTGGATTTTACTTAGTAGAAGGTTATTTCTTTTCTTTCTTACTACTTGTAAGGGGCTAGCAGGGTATTGTTTTGGAGCTGTTGGAATATTGAAAACTGTTTTGGTGGCTATAAGTGGGCTCATTTGTTTGATGTTTCACTGTGTAGCAGGCTGCATTTGCAGAGGCCTATTTCTTCTGATTTAAAACCTATTTGGTGTGATTTAACTGGGGCTGCTTCTTTGAATCAGAGACCTATATCTTCTAATTTCAAGCCTATTGTGATGTGTTGTTGGTGAAGCTGTTTGAATTGGAGACTTATTTCTTTTGGTAGCAAACCTATTTTGCATTGCTATTGCATTGTGGAAAGGAGGAGTAGGAGTTTAAAGAAGATTGTGCAATAGCTACTTAAAGTCTCTTTTTAAGTGTGGATAGGAAGGTTAGGACTAGAAAAAGCAGTTGCTCAATCTATCTAAACGTGTGCAACAAAGGGGGTAAGGGAAATAAAGAAAAGAATGTTTTGCACTGATAGAGGGAGGAGAGGGGAGACTTGGGGCAGTGTTTGGTATCCTGCATCTGGAAGGGTGGGGGGTCGCTGGTGGGCAACGACAGCAATGGGTAGGGTGGTAGGCTGCAACAACTGCAGTGCACCAATCTTTCTAAAAATTGCCTGGAGTGTGGGAGGATGTTTAATGTGCAACCACATAGAGAAACTTAGAAAGGAGATTGAGGGTCTGCAGGAGGGACTAAGACAGGCAAGGCAGACTGGGGGTGGGTTTAGCCCAATACTGGAGGGAGGAAGAAGGGGAGATGAGGGAGGGCGATTTAAGCCAGCAGTGGTGAGGAGAAGGTAAGAAGAAGAGAAGCAGGGTCAAGGGAGCCCAGGCCAGGAAGAATGATTGCCGGGGAAGCCAGGTCAGGAGACAAAAGACAAATGGAAGGAGGAGATAGGGACTTGTGAGGGGAGGCGAAGAAGTGGCTAAAGTCATAGAGTAGAAAGGAGAGAACAGGTTATTATGAAGAGAGAGGGACCGGGAATTTGTGAAGGGTCTTCAGAAAATAGTTGTGCACTGCTAGAGAGGAAGAAGGTGGAAGAGGGAAATGATGAAATTAGAGGAGTAATTGATAAATGCCTGGACCAAACCAGAGCGGGGGGGGGGAGTTCTGCTGGGAGAATTGCAACAAGGGCAAAACATAGAAACATAGAATTTGATGGCAGATAAGGACCACTTGGCCTACCCAGTCTGCCCATTTCCCTACCTGATGGATAAGCTGCAGATTCTAGTTAATCAACAGCTTACTTCCTCCTGCCCCCCATTAGAATTGCCTTATGTCTGTCCCATGCATTCTTGAATTCTCCCACTGTTCCTGACTCCACAACCTCCTCAGGAAGGCTGTTCCATGCATCCACAACTCTCTCTTTGAAAAAATACTTTCTAACATTTCCTCTGAGCTGTCCCCCCTCTATCTTCAAATTGTGCCCCCTTGTTCTTGCACGTCTCTTCTTCTGAAAGATACTACCCTCTTGTACCTTGTTAATTCCCTTGAGATACTTGAAAGTTTCTATCATGTCCCCCATCTCCCTCCTTTCCTCAAGGGTATACATATTAAGCTGCTTTAGTCTCTCCTCATATGTCTTCTGGTGCAGATCTTGCACCATTTTGGTCACCCTTCTCTGAACAGCCTCCACTCTATGTCTTTGCAGAGATGGGGTCTCCAGAATTGCACGCAGTACTCCAGATGGGGTCTCACTAACTGTCTGTAGAGAGGGATAACAACTTCCTGATTTCTACTGTTGATGCCTCTCCCTATGCATCCCAGTATCCCCCAGCCCTCCTTACTGCCTTCTCACATTGCTTGCCCAACTTTAGGTCATCTGATATAATTCTTCCTAGGTCTCTTTCGATTTTTGATGTTGTTATTAACTCACCCCAGATGCATTACCTTGCACTTCTTTGCATTGAATCTTAGCTGCCACATATTTGACCATTCCTCCAACCTTGCCAAGTCCCCTTTCATTCTTTCCACCCACCTTGTGTATCAACCCTGTTGCAGATCTTTATGTCATCTGCAAAAGAGACATACCTTTCCTTCCAGGTGCTCTCCAATGTCACTTATAAAAATATTAAAGAGGACCAGTCCCAATACTGAACCCTGCGGTTCCCCACTAGTTACCCTCCTTTCTTCACTGCGGACTCCATTTACTATTACCTTTTGTGTCCTGTTGTCCAGCCAGTTTTTTATCCAGGCTACCACCTTGGGACCCACTCCAAGGCTGGCTAACTTGTATATTAATCTTTTGTGTGAGACTGTGTTGAATGCCTTGCTAAAATCTAGGTAGGCCATATCCACAGCCCCTCTGAAATCTATTAGGTTCATCTGACATGACCTTCCTGCTGTGAAACCATGCTGCCTTGGGTCCTGTGCCCCACTGGCCTCTAGGTGCTCAACAATTCTTTCCTTCAGAAGTGATTCCATCATTTTCCCTACCACTGAAGTCAAACTAACTGGTCTGTAGTTTCCTGCCTTTGCTCTGCTCCCACTTTTGTGAAGTAGAATCACATTTGCCCTCCTCCAGTCCTCAGGTACCACTCCATCCTCCCATGATTTGTTAAAGAGAGTAGACAGTGGTGTTACTAGTTCTACCCTTAGTTCTTTTAGTATTCTTGGGTGAATCCCATCAGGCCCCCTTGCTTTGTCGACCCTCAGTTTCAAGAGTTCTTTCAAAACCCTTTCTTCTGTGAATGGACTGGTATCGACCCCCCTATTCAGAGTTTCTCTCTTGTTTGGTTTAGGCACCTCTCCCTCCTCATCTGCTGTGAATACTGAGCAGAAATATTCATTCAGTATCCCTGCTTTTCACTGTCACCCTCTTCCTACATTTCTTCTCCTTTATTAAGTCTCTGTATCCCTCCCTTGGTCTTTCTTCGCTCCCTAATGTACCTATAAAAGGAGGAAGAAGAGGAGCCGGAAATGAGAGAGGAAGATGAATGGAAGCAAGCAGGGAGTAAGAGTGGTGGAATCTTAGTGCTAGGGGACTCAATACTAAGAGGAATCAGGTGGGGTAGCAAGGGGGAGAAGCATAGTCACATTTGGGTGGAGGCCTTGCCAGGAATGACAGTGGAAAGGGTGGGACAATCTGTTCTGAAATATGCTAGAAGGGGTAGGGACAAGCCTCATTTAATTATACATCTTGGGATGAATGACCTGGCTGACAAGACAGTAGATATAGTCCAGAGGAGGTTTGAGGAACTAGGACAATTATGTGAGGGGGGCAGGAAGATCAGTAACTTTTTCAGAGATACTTACATTGCCCAAGGCAAGCACAACAAGAAAGCTGTGAATAGAGGAATTTAATGGATGGCTAAGAACCTGGTGTTGTGCTAAAGGGTATGGGCTGTTGGTGGGTTGGGGAGGGACCTGGGAGGACAGTAGTCTCTATGCCAAGGACAGACTACACTTGAGGAGGAGGAGGAGGGGAAAAAAGTGTTGAAACAGAGGATGGAGGAGTACATAGAGGAAGTAGGGAATTTAAACTAGGAGCGGGGGGTGGCAATTGGGCAAGAGACATGCAGAGACCACAGGTTGGGAAACCATATGAACTTACCCTCCATAACAGTGACAAAGGAAAAATGGCAAGTACTATTGGTGATGTTAGTAAAGGAGGGCAGGATGGGAGGGGGTGAAAGGGTGGAAGGAGGTTACCCTTAATGCTAGGAGCCTTGGGAGGAAAACTGCAGAGTTACAAGTGCTCATGGCAGAGGGAGAGGTGGACATTGCAGCCATCACAAAAACATGGGCCACCAAATACAATGACTGGGACCTGTCTGTACCAGGGTAAGGTTATTTTGTAGGGACAGGGCGATTGGGAAAGGAGGGGGTGTGGCACAGTATGTGAAGGAAGGACTGACGTGTGTAAGGGAGGAATGGGAGGAGGGTAGTACGGAGTCACTTTGGATGCAAATCCAGGATTCCAAGAATAGGATTCTTAGAATGGGAGTGGTGTACAGGCCACCATCTCAGACAGAGGAGTTAGACAGGGAACTAGCGGGACAGATCAGGAGGACCTGCAAGAAGGGTAGTGTGGTGATTGTGGGGGACTTCAAAATGCCAGGAGTGGACTGGAGTACCCCAACAACCAGGAACAGAAGGGAGCAAGTACTGCTGAATGCCTTCCAGGACGGCTTCCTGCTGCAAATGGTCAGTGAACCAACCAGGTTAAGGAATACCCTTGATCTTGTGCTGGCAAATGGGGACTTTGTGAGAGAACTTACAGTGGAGGAACTGCTGTCAGGGAGTGACCACCACTCAGTATGGCTCACATTGGATATGGGCAAGGAAGGAGTGGAATCTGGCACAGGAGTACTGGACTTCAGGAAGGCCGACTTTGGGAGGATGGGGGAAGTGGTAAAAGGGTACCTGGCCAGAATTCAATCTAGTATGGACACTAACCAGAGGTGGGAGCTCATAAAGCTGGGGATAGTGGAGGCAACCAAAATCTGCTGCAAGGCCCAGAACAAGAAGGCTAGGGCTAAGAAACCGAGCTGGTTGAGCAAGGAGGTCATGGAAAAGGTAAGGAGGAAAAGAGTTGCCTTTAGGAAGTACAAGAAAACAGGGGGAGAGGAGGACAGGGAGGAGTACTTGACAGAATTGAAGGTGGTGACAAGGGCAGTAAGGGGAGCCAAGGCATTTACGGAACTCAGGCTGGCACAAGGCATTAAGAAGGGGGAGGAGGACTTTGGTACATCAGGGAGAAAAGGAGCTGTAAGGACCACATAGTAAGGATTAGGAAGGAGGGGTTGGGTGGAAGCAGGTGTGATAAGGCAGAAGCACTAAATGAGTACTTCTGCTCAGTATTACTAAAGAGAAGGGGTGACACCCAAGAGGGAGAAATGGCAGAAACAGGGGTGACAGATGGGAAATCATGGAGGGCAGAGTTCAGGAGGGTTGAAGGCACTGAGGGTGGATAAGGTGCCAGGCTCAGATGGCATCCACCCAGGGTACTGAAGGAGCTGGCAGAGGTCCTTGTGGGACCTTTGGCAGACCTATTTAATGCCTCACTACATTCGGGGTGTGCACCTCAGGACTGGAGGATGGCTCATGTGGTTCCCCTCCACAAGAGTGGCCCCAAGGATGAACTAGGAAACTACAGACCAGTGAGTCTCACATCCATCGTGGGTAAGCTAATGGAGACTATCCTGAAGGAGAGGCTAGTGGCCATCCTAGAGGCCAAAGGACTACAGGACATCAGACAGCATGGCTTCATATGGGGCAGATCCTGTCAAACCAACCTGGTGGAGTTCTATGACTGGGTAACTTGGCAACTGGATAGGGGCCATGCAGTAGATGTCCTGTATCTGGACTTCAGTAAGGCATTTGACTCGGTGCTGCATGGAAGGTTGAGAAGTAAGTTAGAAGGCACAGGAGCAGGTGCAAAGCTGGTGAGATGGGTAGGGAACTGGCTTCAGGGAAGGCAACAGAGGAGGGTAGTGGTGGGTGGGGAGCTCTCACACCCAAGGGTAGTGACAAGCGGTGTTCCACAGGGCTCAGTGTTGGGACCAGTGTTGTCTGGGATATTCATTGCAGACATATCATTGGACATCAAGAGCAAGATCAGTCTGTTTGCTGATGATACCAAGGTAGAAGCAGAGGTGGATGACCTAGGGGAATGGCAGGGGTTGCAGGATGATTTGGCAAAGCTTGAAACCTGGTCAGACACCTGGCAACTGGGGTTTAATGCCAAAATGTGCAAGGTGCTGCATTTTGTGATGAAGAACCCAAGGAGGAGTTACCAGCTAGGGGGAGTGCAGCTAGCCCAGACAGAGGAGGAGAAGGATCTGGGGGTGCTCATTACAAGGTCAATGAACAACTCAGCACAATGTAGGAAGGCAACTGCAAAGGTCAACAACATACTGGGTTGTATTGCAAGGGGTATATCCTCGAGGAGGGAGGAGGTGATTCTGCCACTGTATAGGTCATTAGTTAGAATGCACCTGGAGTACTGCGTGCAGTACTGGTGCCTGTATCTGAAGAGGGACATTAAGTTACTGGAGGGGGTGTAACACAGGGTGACAAAGATGATCAAGGGGCTCGGGGACTTATCATATGAGAGGAGGCTGAGGGAATTGAACATGTACTTACTGGAGGAGAGGAGGGAAGGGGGGACATGATTGAAACCTTTAAGGACATGAAAGGAATAAACAAGACAGGTACAGAAGGTCTGCTCAAAGTAAGGGAGGAGAGGGACACCAGGGGCCATGATATGAGACTGGAGGGAGGAAGGTTCAGGAGGGAGATGAGGAGACACTTTTTTACAGAGAGGGTGGTGGCTGGGTGGAATGTGTTACCTGCAGAAGTGGCATCCAGTAGAACAGTGGACTGCTTCAAAAGGGGATGGGACAGGACAAGGGGGAAGGTCAATGAAGGGGAAGGGTGGTAGGGAGGGGAAGTGCAGAATAAGGGGTACTAACTGCACATTCGAGCAGACTTGATAGACCTCTAGGCCTTTATCTGCTGGCAAATTTTGTATGTTTGTATCATTAACATTCCTTTACAAGGCTCATGCTTTGGGCTTGTAAATGATTCCAACCACTTCCCTATGGTTGTGTTGTCCCTTTTGAGGCAATAAGGAGGGGAATGTTGCCCGTGGGTCCCATATCCCTTGCACCCTCATGCACACGCCAGTGACAGGTGTTGTATTATTACTGTGATATTGCTGCATTGCACTAATATACAGTAATGGGTATATCCACTGTACAAGTGTTGGTACTAGGGTTCATGCTTGCAAAGTGTTTACACTATACAGTATATATTTATTTTACAGTATTATTTCTTAGTTTTCTGTTAGATGTAATGTTCATTTGCTTATATGAGGTATATGTGCTTTGAGCCTAACCATATCTTTTTACCAATGTATTCTTGTACACATGTATTTCTGCTGACACTGCTTTGCACCATAATGACCTTGCACCTGCTACAATTTCTGTGCCGTCTTTGTTCTAACTAATGTTACATGTAACTCCCAGGTGGTGCTATCCCAAGGGCTACTACCCCTGCCTGCTGGACTACCAACAGGTTGAGGGGCCTAGGTTCTATGGCGGGTGCCTCCACCCAGAGGTCAGGGTTTGTAATGGTTGGTCTAGTTTGGTCACAGCCCTCTGGAACACTGAGACCTCCCTTCTAATCCCTCTAATGGCCCACACAATACACAGGAGTTACAGTACCAATGCCCCACATGTACACACTGTTCAATCATAAGGTACCACTTACCATCGAGACTGATTCGGAGGTTTGTTTCTGAGGACCTCCTGAAAAATAAGGTTAAGCAGCATACACAAACCAGTATTGTGCTTGGCATGAAGGTACGGACCACATCAAATCTGGTTTATTCAGGGGGACTGTAACATGGGAGGGGGAAATAAAGTTAATTAGCCAAAGTAAATCACAGTACTGTGCAGACATACAGGGTCCGGAAAGTCACACTCTGGGTACCCAGGTTGGAGGGGGCTAGCCAGGTCCGTTGCCTGGGGTTGGCCGTCAGGTGCAGATGAATAGGGCCCTGTAGAAAAATATATGTACAACACCCAATTGCAATCCGGAGCCAGATGGCTCAGTCCTTGAAGAATGAAACAAAGAAAATTAGATGACACACTTGTGATTGCTTTCAGGTCACAGGGGAATGCCCTGATTTGTACTCACACTACCCCAAGCTGAGAACCTGATGAAGATGGTTGTTCTGGATTGACAGAAGAGTTTATGTACTCGAGCGTTTAGTGGCTAAGCAAGTCGATGCCTATTTGGTTACCCATGATTTGTTGTCAAGGCAACAACATGGGTTCTGTAAGCATTTTGGTATGGGCACGGCCTTGGTTGGGTTCACAAACACCATCCTATGTGGGTTTGAGAAGGGTTTGATGACAGGAGCAGTGTTTGTGGACCTAACCAAGGCTTTTGATTTGATTGATCACGGTTTGGCTTGCACAAAATTGAAATATCTGGGGTTTTGTGATGTTTCTTTTTTTTTATGATTATCTGAGTAACAGGTGTCAATTTGTTCAAGTAGGTTCTGTGGTTTCTGATGTCTTGCCAGTTAGTTGTGGTGTGCCTCAGAGGTCCATTTGGGACCCCTGTTATTTTCTATTTTTATTAATCAGCTTGCTGGAGTTTGTAAGTTTAGTGAATCACTGCTTTATGCAGATGATCTTGTAATCTGTGCTCAGTCAAATTCTGTGTCTGAACTTTCTTGTTCCCTAGAAAAGGATTTTGGTGCCATTTGTTCTTGGCTTACTTTAAATGCTATGGTTTTGAACTCAGCCAAAACAAAAGTTATGTTATTTGGTACACAATTTATGTTGGTGGACACCCCGGAACTGAGGATATCTGATTTTCAGGGTGGTCTGCTTGAACAAGTGTCTCAATTTAAGTATTTCGGCACGCAGTTGGATCCCAGTTTGACCTTTCACCTCCGATTCAGTCAATGGTTAAGAAAGTAAATCAAAGAATATGGGTGTTATACAAATTCGTCATTCTTCTCACAAGCAACTAGATTAGCAATTGCTATTGGTTCTCTTCTTCCATATTTTGATTATAGTTCTTGTTTATATTATAACATAGATGCAAAAGAAATGCAAGTGTAACCCCCCTGTTACCCGGGATTACTAGAATCCCAGTAAGACCTAGTGGTAGGCAGGGAAGGCAGCTTGTGAAACTCCAGTTAAATGGATTTCACACTGTCTCACTCTGTTCTGTCTCAGCTGAGACTGAGGGATGACATCATAATAGAACTTTTGCAGCTGCATAAGCCACACTGGAATGTTGCAGTTGGAGGTTAGAGTAGAATGTTGGGGAATTTGAAGCCAGTCTGTGGGGAGTCTGAGTAGAGACTGTAGTGCAGCTGAATGTGTGCAGGCTCTCAGAGCTTTAAGCTCTGTTTTAGAGCTACTTTTGGGTAAGGTGTGTGTTTCCATCTGAAGAGGAACACAGGAACTGGTAATTGAAGTGGTGGAGACTGCTTTCAGTGGTTCAGTAGTCCCATCCCTGAGGGGATGGGGGAAAGGTTTTTGCCTGTTTTCCAAGGGCAACCCACCTGGGTCCGGCTAAGGGAAAGAAGCTGCCTGTTCAAGTTGTGCTCAGGCACCAGAAGCTCTGAGAGGAAGATTCCTTGTGGAGGAAACACCTGTGGGGCACCTGCAACCAAAGGGTGAGTTCGCTCCGGAAAAGGGCCAAGTGTTTTTCGCCTGAACAGAAGGAAACTAAAGGGACTGTTACTGTGGGGTCAGGAAAAGACAGCCAAGTACAGTTGGAAAGTGGGGATTGGACTGCTTAATCTGTGGGAGGTCTAGAGTAATGGACAATGCCACTTAATTCAAGTATGTTCAAATCCAGCACAAAGAGTGAAGGAAATTGGGGATTGGACTGCTTAACTCTGTGGGGGGGTCTAGAGTAATGGACAATGCCACTTAAAAGTATGTTCAAGTCCTGCACAAATGGGAAGCAAGACAAGTAGATGGAATGTAAAATACATTTAGCAAGAATCTACTTTGCAAAGCTTTACAGGATGAGGTGTTTACTGTCCAGAGAAATAATAATAATAATCATAATAATAATAATAAAATTTATTTGATTAAGCGCCTTTCAAATATTTCAAGGCGCGCTGTACAAATCATCATTACATTCAACATGACTGTACATACACTAACAACAGAACCAGTAAAATATTAAAATAAACAATTCAAGATAAAGCAGGGAATACCTGATTCCATAATAATGACTTTAAGACCTTCTTAAAACTATCCACCGTTGTACTTTCACGGAGCTGACGGGGCAGAGATTTCCAAAGGGTGGGAGCCGCAAAGCCAAAAGCACGGGCTCCAGAAGACTTCAAATTCACCCTTGGAATCTCCAGCAAACCCCTCGTCAGCTGAGTGCAGCTGTCTCAGAGGGATGTAAGGCACCAGAAGCTCTTTCAGGTAGTCAGGACCCAACCCATGTAGGGCTTTGTAGGTCAAAAGACCCACTTTGAAGGTGATCCACCACTGTATAGGCAGCCAGTGCAGAGTGCGCAGCACAGGGGTAATATGAGACCTCCTAGACACCCCAGTCAACAAACATGCTGCAGCATTCTGCACAAGCTGCAAGCGTGGATATCAACCCCAGCAAGCCCTAGGTATAGGGAGTTACAATAATCAAGACGAGATGTCACAAAGACGTGGACCAAAACTGACAGATCGCCTGGTGGAACCAGGTGCCTAATCCTGGAGATGTTTCTAAGATGAAAAAATGAAGTCTTGACTACTGCAGACACCTGATAACAAAGGGTCAAGCCAGTGTCAAGCTCCACACCCAGGTTACGCACCCGTTCGGAGGTAGGGATCTGATCTACCCCAAGAACTAATCCAGAGGGGGACCCTATCCCTAAACCCTCAACCCTGCGACCAGGGTCCACCACCATAACCTCAGTCTTTCCCGGGTTCAACTTTAAACCACTGATATTCATCCAGTCTTGGATATCAACGAGGCATTTATTCAGCACTGAGATAGCACTAACCTGGTCAGGTGCAAAAGACAAGTAGAGCTGGGTATCATCGGCATAGCAATGAAACCTCAGCTCATACCATCTTACAATGTCTCTGAGGGGTATCATATATACTGCGAATAACATGGGGGAAAGCACCAAACCCTGAGGTACCCCACAAGAGAGAGAGAAAGCCCCGGATGAATATAAACCGGAAACCACTCTCTGAGTTCTCCCCAGGAGGTAAGATGAAAACCATCTGAGGACAACAACAGAAAGCCCGCAGATGGACCTCAGACGTTCGAGCAAGACCCCATGATCCACAGTATCAAAAGCTGATGATAGATCAAGGAGAACCAGAATAGAGCGGTGTCTCTGATTTCTCGCCATCAGGAGATCATTGAGCACCCGAACCAGAGCAGTCTCGGTGCTATGCCTCTTATGAAAACCTGACTGGAGAGGCTTGTATAAACTATGGATGGTCAAATGGTTATCAAGTTGAACCGCCACAACCTTTTCAATAACCTTCCCCACAAAAGGGAGGTTAGAGATCGGACCGTAGTTGGCAAGGTCATTCGGGTCTAAGGAAGCTTTCTTCAAAAGGGGAGTCACCACCCCTTCTTTCAGAGAGCTAGGGAAAACTCCCATCTCCAAAGAACACTGAATAATCTGAGCAAGGACCGGGCCAATAAGTTCACTACATTCTATAATCAAGGAAGTGGGACCCGGATCCAAACTACAACAAGTTGGGCACATTTCAGAGACAATCCTCATAGTGTTCACGAGGTCAGGAAGATCAAAGGAGCTCCAGGAAACTCCGGGCTCTGGGACAGCACACTGATCAACTGCAACAGCCTTGGAGTGAGGTTGGGGACACTGCCTCCGAATGTCTTCCACCTTATTCGCAAAGAATCGAGCATCTCCTCGCAGTCAATCTGGGTAAAAACTCGACGGACCTGCCGACAGGCTGGGTTGCACAGTCTGTCAACAGTTCTGAAGAGCTGACCCGGTCGATTCCGAGTGACAGAGATTTCCCTGGACAGGAATTCTGCCTTCTTACAGGAAATTTCTGTTTGATAGAGCTTGTAATGCTCTAGCAAAATGAGATGGTCGACATCCGAGGCAGTCTTCCTCCAGCAACGCTCCAACCTACACCCCAACCTCCGCAACTCTCTCAATGCCCCATCAAACCAAGGGGCGACGGGACGGCGTGGAAGGGGGAAAACACAGGATGGAGTAATCTGGTCAAGAGCAGCCGAGATGGCCCCATTATAGGCCACCACCAGCCGCTCAGGATCAGAGCACAATTCGTCACACAACGAGAGGTCAATAACTGCCATCAGGTCTTCAGGGACAACATCCCGCAATGGATGGTATTCGACCAACTCCACAGGGGCCAACCTACCCAGGGGGGCCACAAAATTGAATCCAACTGAGTAATGGTCAGACCAACCGACCGGTTCCACCACCAAGTCAGATGCCTCGATCCCAGGAGAAGACCAGATCAAAGAGTGACCTCCCTTGTGAGTAGCTGTGGAAACAACCTGAGTGAAGCCAGAGATGACATCACCTGGAGAAATGTTGACCAAAGCCGAAGATTAGATCATCGACCCAAGCATTGAAATCGCCCAGCACCATCAATCTGGGCGATTCCAAGAACCATGTCAGTGAAATCTGCTATTTCCTGTAGAAAAGCTTCCTCATCCTAGGGTGGGCGGTGATGAGAGCAATCCTGCACCCCACACCAGCTACCACAGTGCACTCAATGATCTGGCCTCCTTAACTGGAACCTCAGTTAGGCCCAATTCGGTCTTGAAACAGACCGCTAACCCCCACCGCGATCCAATCTCGGGCGATGTATAACCGAGAACCCGGTGGGAACAGCGGCCTCTAAAACTGGGGCCGCATTCCCATCCAACCAGGTCTCAGTAATGCAAGCCAGATCTGCCCTAGCAATGAAGTACACAATAAGAGCAGTCTTATTGCAGACAGATCTGGCATTGCACAACAGCGCCCAAGTAGGACGAGGGTGACGAATTGTCCCAACCACTGCCCTCTAAGAAGAGAAGTGCCCTTGGGTATGGGAACTAGAATGGGGTTACCCATCTCCAGAACCCATTTAAGCCCCAGGGCGAAATGGCGGTATAGTGTGGGAGGCGTGAGGTGGAGACCCCATCAGTAGTAACCAAATTCACCTCTACGGATTTGCTCTGAGACACCTTTTGCTTTCCCTCAGGTCCTTGGCCAGTACCTGAGGAAAGTACCCAGATGTGGGATTGAAAGGAAGATTCCCTGATGGAGCTGAGGTGCTCTTAGGTGATTTAGGGAGCCACCAGAAAATGATTACATGAAGTATGGAAGGTGTCCAAGTGGCTGGCAAGGGAGCCAAGCCAGAGAAAACCCCAGATCAGTGTACAAGTTCGGGCTGTATAACCCAAAGCAGCATGCAAGTCCAGGCTGTGTGCCCAGTGGGTTCAGAGCCTGAGGGCTAAAGTGTTGAGGATGTGTTCTGGTCTCTTTTAATCTGCATTACCAGGAATGTAGCCCCGTGGGGGTCCATCTATGCTTTGTTTATTCTGTTTGGATGTGAATAAAAAGCCACACTTTAGAATCCCACTTCTGGTATTGGACAGTACAGTTATTGCTTCCTGTGTTCAGAGTTACTTGGGTGACCCTATGCAGTGTGGCCAAACCTAGCCTTTGTGCCAAGTGACCTATTCCTCCCCGAACCCAGCCCACCTGGTATTTCTGTCAGAAACAAATGGTAGACCGGGTAGGGGTTACACAAGCACTAACTGTGGCCTATAATAATATTTATAGATTTATTTTAGAAGCCCACAATAGGACACATCGGTGTAATCTTTTTTCTCGGTTGGGGTGGCTTCCCCCTAGTTGCAGAATAGAATATTTTGTTGGCTGTCTGATGTATAAATGTGTTTACTTTGGCTCCCTTTTTCCTCTTTCTGATCTTGTTGTAATGAAAGAAATGCTTCCCAGCTTGAGGTCAGCTGACAGCCCCCAAAATTTTGACCCCAGGTCTCGGCTTAGAATACGTTCTAGAGCTTTTTCAATAGCAGCACCCTTGTATTGGAATTCACTTCTTCTTGATGTTAGGATTGCTCCCTCTGTTTTAACTTTTAAATAAAGATTAAAAAGTTATTTATTACATAAATCTGCTTGTAACTGTAATTTGTATTTTTCGGTATTGTACTGTTGTTGATTGTATTTGTGTATTCTTGTATGTTTTTTTTTTTTTGTCCAGGCCAGGCCTGAAAAGGGACCTTTGGTCCAGTGTCTTTATCCACTTACCAAAGAATAAATGAAATAAAATGAGCTTTGCTTTCTGCTGCTGTGTGGCCGCTGCCGCTACCACCACCAATATCAGCGTCTCTTCTTTTCTCCAGATCTCCTACCCAGGTACTACCAAAGAAGACTCTCTCAGAGCCATCTTGAGTGGGAGGCCTCTGATTGGTGTGGCTTTTGGAAGTTAAGTCTGATCGGTCCGTGTCATTCTTAGGCTGCCGCTGATTGGAACGCTTTTCTCCATTACTTTCTATTGACTTTTAGGCTTATTTTTGGGGAACCTATAGCTTCTAGGGTTTCTCCCACCCCCACCATGCCTCTTTTAAATACTGTCCTTGCCCCACCCCTCTCGGCTACCTCCAGTCCTATTGGTTTGACAGCGCCTCTCTTACCCCACATCCTAGCCAAGGAGACCCTTAGTCTCCCATGCTCTTCTCGTCTGTCCTGCTACCTCTGATCCTCACATCCTACTTAGTAGCTTCCTTGGTGGTGCCTCATTTTGTACCCCTTTTACCAAACTCACCTGACTAATACCTTACCCCTCTATATTCTCGTTCCTTGGTCTGTCTGCCTGGACTCAGTACTGTCTCCCACACTACCTCTGCAGCTATCTTTCCACCTGCCCCTTCACATTTGTCTGCCTGACTCTACCTGATTGTTCTCTCCCTCCCTCAGACCCTCTAACTCTCTGCCACCCCTCCCTTCTCTATCACAATGGCCCTCTCCGCTCTTCCCCTCTGTCTATTTTTTCTCACCTCCTTGATCCCATTGTCTAACCTGCCTGGAGCCTGCTTCCCCCAATTCCCTTGGAGCTACCAATTGGATTACATCTACCAGCACTCAGAAGCCATCAACTTGAGACTTTACCATCCTTATTGTCCCTCCACCGGGACAAGCTGGTATCACCCCTGGTATCATGGCAAGGTGATTTACGTTTGCCTTTTCCCACTCTTACCTCTGGCTCACATTGCCTGTCTCTGGGATCATGATCTACAACAGAATTTTTGCTCCTGTAAGAGGCAGACAAAGAAATTCTCCCTCAAAAATCTACGTTGGTGCACCCTGAAACTCCTGCTCCCTCTACTACTACTATCAGGCAATATATACCCAAACCCTGGCCCCTCAATTCCATGCAATGGCCACCAACAGTGTCACTCTGGGGCACTCACCTTTGCAGCATTCAACGTCTGTAGCCTCCTACCGAAACTCAATGCCCTGCATATATTTACCCACCTACACAACCCAGATGTTCTTGTGGTTGTTGAAACCTGGCTCACTCCTAAAATTTCAGACAGTGCAATTGCTCTTCCAGGATATAACATCTTCAGACTCAACATGATCTCTAAAAGAGGCAGTGGCTGTGCTATCTACCTCAAAGATGCTCTCCTAGGGCACCCTGTTCAAATCCCCGTCTCGGTCTCGACTGCCCAGATACTACCTATCAGAATTCTACTCAGGGCCCACAACAAGGTGCTGACTATCACTGCTGTCTACATCCCTCCTAAGGAACAAGGTAAAGGTCTAAACTCTGTCCTGGACTTTATCCACTCACAACCCCCAGGTTCCAAGACAATCCTTATGGGTGATTTTAACATTAATTGGCTTGGGTCAGATGCACTAAGCACAACTATAAAACTGGCACCTGCTCCCTTCTGGACTAGATCCTGACTAACCACCCATCCTGCATCTCAAAATTCTCCATCTTACCTGACTCGTTAAGTGCCCACTCCCCAGTCACCTGTGAATGGTCAAATAAATTCAACATCCCACCGCCCAAACTAATTTCAAGCAGAACCCTCCCACGTGGCCAACTGAAGCACCTCAAATCCCACCTTAGACAACAAGACTGGCCCTGTTTTCCTAGTAACGGATGTCAACTCTGCACTAGACTTCTTCATCAACACCTTCAATGCTGCCTGTGATTCCTACACCCCCCTACAAAAAGAGGAAAGTCAAAGGGCTTGGCAAACCTTGGCTCTCAGGGAAACTCCTAGCACTGATGAAATCTAGGGACCATCTCTGGGCTTGGTTTCAGGACACAGGTAGGCAAGTAGATATACAAAACTACAAAAGTGCTGGAAATGACTGCACTAAAGCAAGATGCCTGAAGAAAAGTAACTACTACAAAGGTGCTCCCACCAACACCTGGGGTAAAGGGAAGTCTTCTGGAATAATCTTAAAGAAGTTGCAGGGAAATTGCCCAAAACATCACCTACCATGTTGGAAGTGGATGGGACTATAACTCTGGACCCAGCCACAATAGCAAACACATTTAACAATGCATTCTTGGACCTCAGTAGTGTGCTCCCGCATGACTTCTTTAATGCAGACCCCCTCTGCTACACCCCCCCTCACCAACCCGCCCCCTCTGCGACTCAGACCGCTTTTTTACTTCAAAGCAGTCAGGAGGCATGAAGTGTGCAAATATGTCAGCAAAGCAATCACAAGATCAAGAACCAGCAGGAACACACTTGACCTTAAACTACTGTCCCTTAAGCTAGATGAAGTGCCATCTCCACTTACTCATATTTTCAACCTCTCCCTCACCCTCGGCCAGTTCCCTGACAGATGGAAATCCACCACCATTACACCAGTCCACAAAAGTGGGGACAAGGCCCATCATGGGAACTATTGGCCTATATCCATACTACCCCCCCAAGGCCATTGAGCGATTAGTCTCTGACCAACTGACGGAATACTTAGCCAAGCACGATATCTTTTGTAAGCAGCAGCATGGTTTCAGAAAAGGCCACAGCACTACTTAGTCCCTCCTAGAATTTACAGGAGCAATCCACAACTCCCTTGACAATAATCAACTAACTGGTTCAGTCTTCATTGACCTGTCTAAGGCTTTTGACACTGTCCATCACCAACTACTTATCACTGAGATTCAAAATGCTGGGCTTTCCCTAGAGGCTACATCCTGGATTAAAAGCTACCTGGAAAACCACTCACAAAGGGCAAAAATTGCTCACATCCTCTCCGATGCCAGACCATCCATTCAGGAATCCCGCAGGGATCCATTCTCGGACCACTCCTTTTCTGCCTTTTTTTTTAACAATCTTCCACAATCCTGTCCTGAACAAATCCTGCTTTATGCAGATGACGCAGTCATCCACGTAACTCACCATGACCCCCCCTTCTACTTCAAGAAAAGCCCCAGATGGGTTTTACCTCTGTTGAAAAATGGTTTAACAGACGAAAGCTGGTACTCAACTACAGGAAAACAAAGGTGATGCTTTTCTGTGGCTCCGGTAACAAGCATAGGTCCCAACCCATCGCAATTGCAAACTGCCATGGTGCTGTCCTAGACCAAGTATATGCCTCTAAATATCTTGGAATCGCTCTCAACAGTCACCTATCCTATGGCATCCACACTGACACTGTTGCTAAAGCTGTTAACAAATGCATTGGCCTTCTTTACAGGCACAGGCAATGCCTTACCTCAGATGCCTTAAGGATAGATGTACAGAGCTCTGTGGTCTCACTAATCGATTATGGGCTGGTTGTCTATGGCTCTGCTACAGACACAGCCCTTAGGCACCTGTCCTTGGCCTTAAACAAAGCCTGCTGTTTCATCACAGGATCCCACCGTCTCACCCACATGTGTGCATTCTATGCCCAAATGGGTTGGCTCCAACTATCCAACCGTATTAAGTACCATACCTGCCTAATGGCCAAGAAGATCATGTTAGGCCTTGCACCCCTAGGAGTGCAAGCCCTCCTACGTGCAGTATGCATCCCCCACCCCACCAGGGATTCTGAAAATCAAATTCTGCACATCACCTGATGCTGCACCTTGCAGGGACAAAGGTCCTTTGCTCACTGTGCTCCCTCCTGGTTTAATGGACTCGACAAAGACATCACATCACTGCAAAGGCTTAGCCAGTTCAAAACCAACCTTCACCTCTACCTCTCTGCCTCCAGCTCCGGTGACTGTCACTCCTAGTCTGCTATCCCCTTTAGCACTTAGCTCTTCCTCTCCCTGATGACCTTCCACTCCCCCTACCCCTTCCCCTCCCTGGCTTTAGCACTTTAAGCCTGGCAATGCCCTCAGTTGCTCCTCTGTTCTGTTGTCCCCTCAATCCTTCAACTTTCCCTGTTAACCCTTGCCCTGCCCTGGTACCTTTCCTTTCCTCTACTGTATGTATTCAATCTGCTTGAGTCTGCTTAGAATCCCATGCACTGCATTGTTTATACAAATTTCTGTCCTGTACCTACTTCCCCCTCAAATGTATGTATTCAACTGCTTGAATTGCCTATTTCAAAGTTTGTCATGTTTGTATTGTTTCCCTAATCGACATGGAACCTTTGTAAAAGAGTGCTGGTCTCAAAGGTATTTGTAATTCTAGAATAAAATAAATAAAAATGTTTGTAGTTCATTTGCATCACCAGGTAAGGAAAAAGGTCTGGCTCCCAATACAACGCACAGGGGAAATGCCGGACCAACTAATGCACCAAAATCTGGCCAATTGAAAATTATGTACACAAATGCCCAGTCTAGGAAACAAGATCCCAGACCTGGAGGCAACAATGACAGAGGCTAAACTGGACATAGTAGCCATTAACGAGACATGGTTCACCAGTAACCACACTTGGGAGACTTCAGTACCCAGCTATGTACTGTTCAGAAGAGACTGAGGTGCAAAGGGGGAGAGGCCCTTTATGTCAATGAAAATATCAAAGCTACAGAAATACAGAAAACACATAAGGAGCCAGAAGAACTGTGTGTCACCCTGCAAACAGGAAATGGGACAGCCATATGAACTGATGTTGTCTATAGGCTTCCAGACCAGCAGGAGGACATAGGCACATTACTGTTAGAAGATATACAAAACATGACAGGTAAAGGAAAGGTTCTGATAATGGGAGACTTTAACATGCCAGATACAGATTGGTCAATACCAGAAGGATCATCCACCAGAACTAGACACATAGTGGGTTCCATGCAGGAGGAGGGCCTCAAACAACTGTTACAACAACCCACAAGAGACAGGGCTAGCCTGTATCTAGTACTGACTAACTGGGAAAGGATCACAGATCTCCAGGTAGAAGATCACCTGGGGGCCCGTGACCATCACATGGTATGGTTCAATTTGGCCACTAGAACCGAATCATCCCATTCCAAGGCAAAAATATGGGACTTCAGAGGAGCTGACCTTGATAAGATGGCCAACAGAGTTAAGTTAGCCCTGGCAATAATAAATACAGGTGAGGGGGTACAGGCAAAGTGAGCAAGCATTAAGGATGCAATACTTGAAGCAACATCTTATTGTGTTAGGGAGAAAAGCAAGAGCAGAAAAAGAGGAAACCACTTTGGTTCTCAAAAACAGTAGGAGAAAAGATCAGAGCCAAAAGGCTGGTGTTCAGGAAATATAAGGTAACGCAACAGAACAAAGATAGGAAGGCATACCAAACTTCCCTAAGGGAAGCAGGGAAGGCAGTAAGGCAGGCAAAGGCCCAAACTGAGGAAACACCAGCATGAACAGTAAAAGAAGACTTTCTATAGATACATTAGTGAAAGGAGAAAGTCCAGAGGGGGTATTGCTAAGATCAAAGAGGATAAGGGGCAGTGTGTGGAGGAGAACCAAGGAAAAGCATCTGTCCTAAATAGATACTTCTGCTCAGTATTTATAGAGGAGAAGGTAGGGCAGGGCCCACAGCTCAGGAGGGAGGTGTGCACAAGTCCCTTCACAAAAGGGGAGGGTTGGCGATTCAGAGGAAACATGAGGAAGAATTTCTTCACAGAATGGGCAGTGAACAAGTGGAACACCCTGTCAGAGGAAGTGGTTGGTGGCTGAAACAATCATGGGATTTAAGAATGCATGGGATAGACATAAGGGAATTCTGGAGGTCAGGGGTAAGGGAAACAGACTTCTAGGAAAACATAAAGTGAACTTATAAGTTCAAATGGCAGACAGGGTGGGCCATAGGCCCTTATCTGCTGACAGTGTCTATGTATCTAAAAGAAAGGATCCTACAAGAGCTCGCTAAGCTCTGAGTGGACAAGGCAATAGGACCTGATGGCATACATCCCAGGGTACTAAATGGGCGAAGGGTGGAACTAGCAGAGACATTAACAAAACTGTTTAGAGAGTCTCTGAGCACAGGAGAGGTCCCAGAAGACTGGAGAAGGGCTCATGTGATCCCACTGCACAAGAGTGGCAGGAGGGAGGAGGCAGGGAACTACAGACCAGTCAGTCTTACCTCAGTAGTGGGCAAGATTATGGAGGCACTCCTTAAGGAAAGGATAGTGCAATACCTGGAATCTATAGGAGCATAGAATCCAAGACAGCATGGGTTTACAACAGGCAGGTCCTGTCAAACTAACCTCATAAGTTTCTTTGGCTGGGTAACCAGAGTGGTGGACCAAGGGGGTGCAATTGATGTTGCCTACTCTGACTTCAGAAAAGCTTTTAGTACTGTTCCACGCAGAAGATTGATTAATAAGCTGGGTAGGCTCGGGCGGATCAGAGGTTGGTCAACTGGGTGGCAAACTGGTTAGCGGGCACAAAACAGAGAGTGGTGGTAAATAGTATACAGTCAGAAGAGATGCAAGTCACAAGTGGGGTACCTCAGGGATCAGTCCTGGGGCCAGTCCTCTTCAATATCTTCATCAGTGGCATTGCAGATGGACTGAAGGGTAACGTTTGTCTGTTTGCAGATGACACCAAGACCTGCAACAGAGTAGATGATTCAGATGGGGTGGGCAGAATGAGAAGAGATCTGGATAAATTGGCAAAATGGTTGGAAGAGTGGCAACTGGGGTTTAACGCAAAGAATTACAAAGTCATGCACATATAGAAGAGAAATCCTGAAGCTACCTATAGATTGGGAGGGGAGTTGCTGGCAGTCACAAGGGAAGAAACAGACTTGGGCATAATCATCACAGATAACTTGAAATCATCCAAGCAAATCACTAAAACAGTAGGTAAGGCTAAAGGGATATTGGGGTGCATTAGTAGGGGTATCACAAGTCGTAAAAGGGAGGTAATAATCCCTCTTTACAAGACACTGGTTAGGTCCCATCTAGAGTGATGCGCGCAGTACTGGAGGCCACACCTACACAAGGACATTAACAAAATGGAAGCAGTCCAGAGAAGAACAACCAAAATGGTGCAGGGACTGCATCAGAAAACATATGAGTACAGAGTAACAGAGCTCAATATGTATACCCTAGAGCAAAGGAGGGATAGAGGTGATATGATCGTAACATTCAAACATTTTAAGGGCATTATCAAGGTAAAAGAGTCTAACATGCTTCAATATAAGAAAAATAGCAGGACAAGAGGACACAGCATGAGATTAGAGGGAGGCTGATTAAGGGGTAATGTGAAGAAGTTATTTTTCATAGAAAGGGTGGTGGATGCATAGAACAGCCAGCCTCAGGAAGTGGTGGATATGAATACAGTGCAGGGCTTCAAACAGGCATGGGATAGGCATAAGGGTGCAATACAGATGAGTATGAATAAATAGGCTATTTACAGAGTAAATGCCTATGGCACATTCATAAGGTAGAAAGACTGGGCAGACTGGATGGGCCTTGCAGTCCTTATCTGCCGTCAACTTCTATGTTTCTATGAGCCCTGCTCTCCTTAAAAAAGGTCAAATCCCCAGAGGGGATGGATTCCCCATGGAAATCCTATAAGCTCTAGCACTAGTAACCTCCCCTGAACTCTTCAGAGTTTAGTCTGAAGCAGAAGAGCTGGGAACCACCCCCCCCACACACTTAGAAAAGCAGTTATAACAGTCCTGCCAAAAAAAAAGGAAAAGACCCCCACATCAGCCACAAGCTACAGGCCCATGGTTCCAGAGGATTGGAGGAGGGCACATACAGTCCCTCTTCACAAAAGTGGTAGCAGGGAGGAGGCAGGGATCTATAGGCCAGTCAGCCTCACCTCCGTAGTGGGTAAGATCATGGAGGCACTGCTTAAAGAAAGAAGAGTAGGACACTTGGAATCCAACGGTGCTCAAGATCCAAGGCAACATGGATTCACAGCAGGAAGGTCATGTCAAACAAATCTGATAGATTTTTTGACTGGGTTATGAAGGGGTAAATTGGGGGGGGCAGGGGACGTCACCTACCTCGATTTCAACAAGGCCTTCAACACCGTCCCACATAAAAGGCTGCTTAACAAGATGGGCAGTCTGAGCATGGACCACAAGGTGGCAAACTGAATTAGAATCTGGTAATGGACAGGAGGCAGAGGGTGATGGTACATGGGATCCAGTCTGGGGAGAGGGGGGTGACCAGCTGGATGCCTCAGGGATCAGTCCTTGGGACAGTCCTGTTTAGTATATTCATTCGTGGCATAGCGAAAGGGCTGGAGGGTAAGGTATGCCTGTTTTCAGATGACACTAACACCTGCAACAGGGTTAATACTCCAGATGGGGTGGAGAAAATGAGGAGGGACCTGGGGAAGCTTGAAGAGTGGTCCAAGGTGTGGCAGCTGAGGTTCAATTCAAAGAAGTGCAAAATCATGCACCAGGTATGAGGGGAACCTGGGGAGAGCTACAGAATGGGGTGGGAGTTGCTGACAGTCACCAAGAATGAAAGGGATCTGGGGGTTATCATTTCAGACAACCTAAAGGTATCTAAGCAGAATACAAAGGCTTCATTAAGGGCCAGTGGTATGCTGGGGTGCATAGACTGAGGTATCACTAACAGATGGAGGGAGGTGGTGATTTCATTGCATAAAACACTAGTGAAACCTCACCTAGAGTACTGTGTTTCTGGAGGTTGCATCTTTGTAAGGACATTGATAAGGTGGAGGCAGTCCAGAGAAGATCGATAAAGATGTTACAGGGCTTGCACCAGAAAACATATGAGGAGAGATTAAAGGGCCTCAGTATGTACTCACTGGAAGAGAGGAGGGAGAGGGAAGACATGATAGAAACCTTCAAGTACCTTAAAGGCATAAACAAGGTGTAGAGAGGAGACATCTTCCAATATAGGAGAAGTTCAAGAATGAGGGGGCATGATATGAAATTGGAAGGCTGCAGGATAAGGGGAAATGTGAGAAGGTTTTTCTTCATGTAAAGGGTAGTAGATGCATGGAATAATCTGCCACAGGAGGGGGTGGGAGCGAACACAGTAGAGGGATTTAAACATGCATGGGACAGGCATAAGGGAACCCTAGAAGTGGGAAGGAGAAGAGAAAGCCGTTAATAAATTAGGATCAGAGGCCGCAAACAAGGGTAGGGCTTATGGGCAGACTAAATGGTCCTAGCGGTCCTTCTCTGATGACAATTTCTATGTTTCTTTCTCTATATGTGGCCAGTTAAGTCTATGCCAAGGCTCTGGCTGCAAGATTAAATCTGCTGCTTCCACATCTAATTCATCCATCTCAGGTGGGGTTTGCACAGGGTAGATAAAGTGCAGACCACATCTGCTCCCTGATCAACCTCATGCACTCAGCAAAGTGGCCATAGACTTTGAGAAGGCCTCTCATTCTATTGAATTATTATGGTACTTTAATGGTAATGTTATGCTACATTTAGTGCTAAAACATCTAGGTTTTAGAGAAAGTCTCCAGTCCTGGGTATTCTCCATATACTGAACTCCTCTCCCACTGCCTGTGTTCTAACTACTTCATCCTCTCCGATCCCTTTCCAGTAGAAAGAAAAACTAGGCAGGGTTGCCCCCTCTCTCCACTGCTTTTTGTTCTGGTGGTAGAACCATTAGCAACAGCTATCAGACAACATGGAGAAATTCAAGGAATCAAAATTGGACAGCAGCAGTATTCCATCCTCACGTACGCAGATGCCCTGCTAATTCCCTGGCCAACATAAATATATCACTACACCCTCTTCTAATCATAATACAGCATGTCACTGACTATTCAGGGCTGAAGGTAATCCAGACAAAAATAGAGGTTTTATCTCTTAATCAACTCTGCCATTCCAATGCAGTACTCTTAGATGGCTTAAGATGGGCCCCAGCAAAGAGTACCTACCTGGGAATGCAAATAGTACCAAACATTACTCACCTATGGGAAAGCAACCTACAACCCCTCCTGACAACATGTAAAACAGAATTTGACTGATGGAAACTCCTTAAACTTATCATGGCTGGTACAATTGCTGCCATTAAAATGGTGACGGTTCCAAAATTGTTTTATCTCTTGTCTCATCTCCCACTCAAACTCGCCAAAGGCTGGTATCATAAAATAGACAAAAATCATTGGGGACTTCTTGTGGGAGGGAAGTCAAGGTATAATCGCGACAAATTAAGGTCCCACTGGAAAGAGGGGGAGTGGTGCCTCCCATGGGTTGAGGGATGTAAGCTTGCTTTCAGACAGTGCAAACTTTACATTTATTCAGAACCAGATCCAACAAATCCCCTCAATGGGTACATATGGAGCAGTCAGAGAGTGGAATGTGCAAACTCTCCACACTGTTGTACTCCAGTCCATGTAAGCATTTGGTGTCCCATCCTACTATATGGCCTACAATTCTATACTGGTCCCAGTTCATACTAAGGTTCATACTAAGGTGTAAGGAGCTGACGAGGCAGTTGCCCATGATTTCTCCTATCCAAATTACCCATAACAGGACAGAACATTCCCATACAATATATAGGAGTCTAGTCTATTTTTGAATTGGATTTTATCCTTGCCAGTTATGACCTCCTGTGTTAATTTATTCCATGGGTTAATTATTCATAATTACCGGTGACCACATTTATCAACCTGATTATGGTTGCTCTCAAACGCCATAATAACCTGAAATCCAGTTATCACGGTACTCTACATCCAACTTTCACTTTACCCGAATAGATAGCGTGACCGAGCGGAGTTTGGTCTCGTACACACTATGCCCAGAAAATTGTGGAAAAACAGTGATCTCTGCCTGTAAAATATGCTAGCAGCCTTTCTCATTGTTACTTTTTCTTCTCTGTTTAAAAGGAGCCATCAAGGGTTAAGCACGAGAGTGAGTGACTCAGTGGCTTCAGAAGACTTCATGCTTGCATGCAGCCTTCTGAAGCCGTTGAGTCACTCGCTCTCGTACTAAACACTTGGCGGCTCCTTTTTAAATAGAGAAGAAATAGTAACATTAAGAAATACTGCTAGCATATTTTAAAGATAGAGATTACTGTTTTCAGCAATTTTTGGGGCATCATGCATTGGTCATGCTACCTATTTGAGGAAATTGAAAATCACTCGCCCCCTGCTGCATGCTGTACATGAACCAGCAATTATAAAAAATAAAAAATGGGTGAGTGTGTGTTCATGGATTTTTTTCACACACTCAGTGTGTAATGACCACATAAACCTCTTGAGCTTTGCTCTCGAGGTTTATGGATCATCACACATCTCGGGTGTGTGAAAAAATCCATAACGCATACTCACCTATCCATTATTCTCTATTTTGTGTGTAGAATGCTTTTCTTCTATTTGTATAAAAATGTTTTGGTCTTATCTGTAGCGGGTGCCCTCTAGTTCCTTTCTGATCATTTTTAAATTCCAGGTTTAGTTCACTACATAGGTGATCATCTTGTATTATGTTGTAGTATAGTAGCAAATCACCCCATATTCTTCTAGTCTCTAGAGACATTAGATTCAGTTTCCATAGCCTTTCATTACCTGCAAACAAGGTGCAAACTCAATGCCAGCATTCCTTGAACTGCTATGGCACAACTCAGGTATTTTAACTGACTGTAAGCCCCTTGTCTAGCCTCCATGGGTTTCTAGAGGTATCCAATTTGTAAAAGACATTTTGGAACCAGGTAAGCCAATTGTAGCCACCTTCCAGGCACTACGAATCAGATGGGACTTTTATCTACAGATTTCTGGAGATACCTACAAATCAGAAATGCGGTCATAGAAACATACAAAATGTCGGCAGATAAGGACCACTAGGCCCATCCAGTCAGCCCATAGGCCCTATACATTGTATGTGGCCACTGACCCTATGTAATCAATGACTTTTCATCACTCCCCTCCACAGTGCTTGCCCCCACTACCTCCTGTGGCAGACAATTCAAAGTGTCAACTACCCTTACTGTGTAGAAAAACATCCTCCCATTACCTCTTAATCTACCCTATTCCAAAATCATTTTGTGCAGCCTTGTTCTAGTACTTTTTCTACATTGGAAAAGGTCCCCCACCTGCACCTTGTTTATGCTCTTGAGGTGCTTGAAAGTTTCAATCATGTCTCCCCGCTGTCTCCTCTCCTCCACTGAGTACATATTGAGGTCCCTTAGTCTCTCCTCATATGTTTTGTGGTGCAAGCCCTGCACCATCTTTGTTTCTCTTCTCTGGATAGTCGCCACCTTATCTATGTCCTTGTGCAGGTGTGGCCTCCAGAACTGCAAGCAGTACTCTAGGTGAGGCCTTACCAATGTTTTTTTTTTTTTTATTTTTTTTTTATACTTTCTTTTTCTCCCTCCTGGTATTTCTTACCCTCTTGGTCCTACTCCTTCGGGCCTCTCAATGCTCTTTTGCCATCCCCTAGATCTGCCCCTAGAGTGCCTCCTCTCCTTCCTCCCTGCACAGTGGGGTCTTTGTCTGGTGTGGCGGTCTGGTGGGAGGGGCGTCATCAAGACCACAAGGGTGATTTTCCCATAACTTTAGGCCACATCCTGGGGCCTTGCGCACTTGGGATCTCGTCCCGAGAGGTACGTCTTGGCGCACAGACCTCTCATCGCAGTCATGACGTCCCCTCCCACGACCCTAGTAGGAGTCGCCCGTCCTTTCAGAGAATGGTACTTCCACTGAATTCTTTTATGGGAATGGACGGACGCTTGCACATCCCGGTATCCACCCCTGAGGGAGGAGAGCATCTGTAGGGATGCTCAATCCTCCCCCCCACCAGCTCCGGCTCCACAGGTCCGTTACCAAACCCGGGTCGCCGGCGTAGCGCGAGATGTGGCATCCAGCGCCTCAACCCTCAGTGCCACCGGGCCGGCCTCCTTACCAATGTTTAATACAATGGCATCACCACCTCCCGCCTCCTGCTAGTGATATACCCCAGCATGTCACTGGCCCTCCCTGCTGACTTTGTGCATTGCTTTGATACCTTAAGGTCATCAAAGATGATAATCCCTAGGTCCCTTTCCTCTTTGGTGACAGTCAGCTCCTCCACTTCAACCTATAGCTCTCCCCAGGGTTCCCGCTACCCAGGTGAATTATTTTGCACTTTTTTGAATTGAACCTCAGTTGCCGCATCTCTGACCTTCTTTCAAGCTTCTCCAGGTCCCTCTTCATTTTCTGCATCCCTTCTGGAGTATCAACCCAGTTGCAGATCTTGGTGTTATCTGCAAGCAGGCAGACCTTTCCTTCCAGCCCCTCTGCAATGTCACTAATAAAGATATTGAACAAGACTGATCCTAATACTGATCCCTGTGGTATCCCATTGGTCACCCCTCTCTCCCCAGATTGTACCCCATTTACCACCACCCTCTGTTTCCTGTCTGTTAACCAGTTCCTAACCCAGTTCACCACCTTGCCTCCCATGCCCAGTCTACCCATCTTGTTGATCAGCCTTCTATGTGGGACGGTGTAGAAGGCTTTCCTGAAATCTAGGTAGATGATGTTTACTGCCCTTCCCTGATTTATTTCCCTAGTCACTCAATCAAAAAAATATATTAGATTCATTTGACATGACCTTCCTGTCATGAATCCATGTTGCCTCAGATACTGAGCACCTCTGGATTCCATATGTGCCACTATCTTTTCTTTCAGCAGTGTCTCCATGATCTTTCCCACCACTGAGGTGAGTCTGACTGGCCTGTAGTTCCCCACCTCCTCCCTACTGCCACTTTTGTGCAGTGGGACTACATGTGCTCTCCTCCAGTCCTCTGGAATGACACCTGTGCTTAGTGACTCTGTGAACAGGGGCCCCAGAGGTGCTGCTAGTTCCCTTTGCAGCTCCTTTAATATCCTCGGGTGGATGCCATCTGGCCCCATGGCTTTATCCACCTTCAGCTTTGTGAGTTCTTCCAGAACTCTCTCCACTGTGAATAGACTGGTGTCCACATCTCCTCCCCATTGCTTCTGCAACTCAACTGTGATTCTTGACCCTCTCCCTCCTTAGTGAATACTGAGCAGAAGTATTTGTTCAGTATTTCTGTCTTGTCCTGATCCCCCTCCTTACACTCTCCCTTCTCCCCTTTGAGCCTCACAATCCCCTTCCCCGGGGTTTTCTTCTTTCAGTGATGTACCTATAAAATGCCTTATCCCCTTTGTTTATAGACCATGTTAAACCCTCTTCTGTCTGCACCTTCACCCTCCAAACAGCCTTCCCTGCTTCGCTTAGACATTCAAGGTACACCTCCCTGTCCTCCTCCCTTTGGCTATCCTTATATTTCCTGAAACTCAGCCTTTTAGCCCTGACTTTGTCCCCCACCTCTTTGGAGAACCATAGTGGTTTCCTTCTTCTTTTCCCTTTGGCCATTATCCTAACGCATTGGTTTGTTATCTCCACTATGGCTCCTTTCCTTTTTCTCCCATTGTTCTTCCACCCCCTCTATTACCCCTCTTTTCCCCAGGACTGCTTGTATACATCTACCCATTTCAGTGAAAAACACCCTCTTGAAATCTAATACTCTTACCCTTGTGTGGCTTAACTGAATCCATGTCTCCATGCTGAACCACACCATGTGGTGGTCACTGGACCCCAGTTGCCCTTCAACCTGTTATTCTTTGACTCCGTTTCCATTGGTCCATACCAGGTCCAGAATTTACTTGTCTCTGGTTGGCTCATGCACTAGCTGCCTGAGTCCAACCCCCTGCAGGGATTCTAGGATGGCTTTGCTTCTGTCAGAAGCAGCCACCTGGGTGGCCTAATCCACACCCGGCATACTAAAATCCCCCAGTAGTAGGATTTTGCCTTTAGCTGCCATGCCATGTATGTTCTCCACTAGTTCCCTGTCTATTTCCTCCTTCTGTGCCAGAGGTCTATAGATCATTCCTATGCATATTGCTGCTCCACTCCCTGGCTCCAGAGTGACCCACATTACATTGGCTTCCCCCTGTCTTCCCTGAACTTCTGTAGCCTTTTTACCATCTCTGATGTACAGGGCCACTCCCCCATCCTGCTTACCCTCCCTGTCCCTCCTGAACAGTGTATATCCTGTTACACTGACTTCCCAGCCTCGATTAGCAGAATACCCTGTCTCTGCTATTGCTGCAATGTCAAGGTCTGCATCTGCCAACAAGGCCTCCAGGTCTGAAACCTTATTTCCTAGGCTACGGGCATTCGTTAGAATGACCGTCCATGTTTTATAGTCTGCCCTCCCCATCTCTTGTTCTCCCTCTCCAGCATCTTCCCCTCACCCTAGTTTCCTTTCCTATGTGCTCTCGCCCCCCTGTACCACTCGTTATACATTCTTTGTCTGCCTTGCCCTCCCTGTCTGCTTTAGCTGTTTCTGTGGTCAACTTATGTTCGGCATGTTCCCATGGGGGAGGGAGTTCCTAAGCCTCCTGACCCTCCTGCTTTTCCCCCTTTGGCCAATTTAAATGCTCACAGCTGAAGCATTTAAACATCTCACAAAGGACCAAGGTCCCCTTTTCGGACAGATGCAGGCTGTCCTCCTTATAGACGCTCACATCTGCTTAGGTCAAACCCCAGTCCCCTATGATGTCAAAATCATCCGTTCCACACCAGTCCTTCAACCAGGAGTTGAAGGTATGGATGTGGAGTGCACTAGCTTTCCCTGTGCCCTGGACAGGTAGCACCTCCAAGAATGAGACATAGCATGCTATCTGTTTCAGGTCCCCCCCCCAGCTCCCTGAAATCCTCCTGAACTCTGGCTAGCTCCACTCTTCTCCTGGCCAGGTCATTGGTCCCCAGGTGGACAATGACATCCAGCTGCTCCATCCTAGTTATTGCTGTAATAATCCTATTGATCCGCTTCCCATTCCTCCATGCAGTGCTTCCAGGGAGGTATTTGACCTCATTCTCTCCCCTGCTAGGTGTCCTAAGCTCCACTCCCTGGACAATAAAGTCCCCCACTAGAAGAAGTTTCCCCCTTCTCTGGGGTCCCCTGCCTCCCTTCCCTGGGGCTCTATTCTGGAGGGCTCTCGCATGCTCCCTGGTCCAGGCCTCGGGTTCCTGAGTGGGGCTTTCCCATTCCTTCAAAACAGTGTAGGAGATACTAAGCTGGACCAGTTATGGGATGTGCTTTTGACCCCCTCCACCCTCCCTGAGTCCACTGTAGTTCAGTCACTCCTCATACCCGGCATCCTTTGAGGTACAAGTTGCACCTGGTGGTCTCAGGGTAGGGGTGGATGCCACCTTCAACTTGGCTAACTCTGCTCAGAGACAGGCAACCTCCTCTCTCAGCCCAGAGAGGTGCCTGCAAATAGGGCAGCATCACTTCCTCCAAAATATCTCCCTGAAGACAGCTGCTCCACAACCACTGCACTGCACCACTCCCATCATGTCTGTTTCCTTCCTCAATCTACTGCCTGCTTAAGATGGCTATTTGTTATTGCCCAGTTATTTGTTTTTCTTTTGTTTTCTGTTATTAAGCAGGGTTTATTTTTAATTTTATTTTTTTATTTATTTTGGGTGGGTATACAGTGGTTAGTGAATTTTAGCAGACCATAACAAATGCTCTAACCTGGTACTACAGTTATTAAATTGTTTTACATTGTTTCTGGGGGTTATATTGGATTGGGATTTTTAGGAATATTGTTTTTAGATTGTTTAGTTTTGAGTGTTGGGCTAGGCTGTGAACTTATGAGTTGTGTCTGCCTGTTACCCCCCGTCGTGCACTACTCAGTCTTTGCTCTTTACTCCCTCTGCCCTTTTCATACCCCTCCTTTGTTTTTTTCTATCTATCAACGGTGTCAGGCTTTGGGTATATCCCGCAGGAGTGGGGGAAGGGGTGGGGGGTGAACAGTGGGGCTGGAGGAGCGGGTCACTCTCATTAGGGTGGTTAAGCCCAGGAGACGCCCTGGGGTGAAGTGGAGCTATGAGCGTGGACCATTTTGTTTGGTCCCCATACCCAAGGGCACCATCTTTGGTGATGGGCAGGTAGCCAGGGCAGCCTAGGAGTTTTGTCCAACCCGGGCGCTATTGTGCAGTGCCAGATCTGTCCAGAACAGGACTGCTGTGATTTCAGATCTTGTTGGTTTGACAGATCTGGCTTGCATCACTGAGACCTGGCTGGACGATAATGCGGGACCAATACTTGAGGCCACAATTCCAGCTGGGTATACGGTGATACATCGCCTGAGGTTGGACCACGGGGGGGGGGTTGCGGTCTGTTTCAAGACTGAATTGGCACTCACTAGTGTTCCAGTAGAGGAGACCATCTCTTTTGAATGTGCTGTTGTGGCAGATGTAGGCTATTGAATTGCTCTCATCTACCGTCCACCCGGTGATGGGAAGCAATTCCTTAAGGAAGTAGCAGACTTCGTCATCGACATGGCTTTTGAGTCTCCCAGGCTGATGGTCCTGGGTGATTTTAATGCCTGGATCGACGATGAACTCTTGCAATTTGGACAACACTTCCTCCAGTTAATGGATACACTGGGCCTAACACAGGTGGTTAGCACTGCCACACATAAAGGTGGCCACTCTCTTAATTTGGTCTTCCTCCTGGGGATCGAGGCCTGTGATGTGGGGTGGAACCAGTCGGTTGGTCCGACCACTACACTGTGAGATTAAATTTTGGCACCCCACCTTGTAGGCCGACCCCTGTGGAAATGGTCAGGTACCGCCCTTTGCGGAATATTTCTTTCAATGGCCTTGCTGCAGTCCTTGACCTATCACAATTCCCTGTGCATTGCAGTGATCCAGAGACATTGGTTGTAGCCTATAATAATGCCATCACGTCTGCCCTGGATTCTATTGCTCCAGTTCGTGAGCGTCCTCTCTACCTTCGACCTAGGGCTCCATGGTTTGATGGGGCCTTGAGGGAGTTGCGGCGACTTGGATGCAGGTTAGAATGTTGTTGGCAGAAATCTGGCCTGGATGCTGACCATCTTAGACTGTTAGAACATTATCAAGTCTCTCAGTCAGAAATTTCTCATAAGAAGGCAGAGTTCCTGTCCGGGGAAATTTCTGTCGCTCAGAACCGACCAGCTCAGCTGTTCAGAACTGTGGACAGCTTGTGCAACCCAATCTGTCTACAGCTCCATAGAGCATTTTCACAATTACAGTGTGATGAACTTGCTCGGTTCTTTGCTGGTAAGGTGGCTGACATTAGGTCAGAGATCCACGCGACACATTCTATGCAGGTTGCTACTGGTCAGGAGTCAGTCACCACCCCTTCGTTTTCCTGGAGTACCTTCGACTACCCAGAAATCATGGATGTTATGTGGATCATCCAAGGGTTGCACCCTACCTGCTGTAGTTTAGATTCAGGTCCTACCTCCCTAATTTTGGGGTGTGGGGAGCCTATTCTTCTGGTTCTAGCACAAATAGTCTGGTGCTCCCTTGACTCGGGTGAATATCCCTGTTCCTTGAAAGAGGCAGTAGTGACATCCTTGTTGAAGAACCCAGACCCAGACTGTCTTGCCAACTATAGGCCTATCTTGAACCTCCCCTTAGTGGGGAAGGTGATTGAGAAAGTAGTGGCGGCCCAATTAGAGAACTACTTGACCATCCATAGCATCTACAAACCTCTCCAATCAGGTTTTCAAAAGAGGCATAGTACTGAGACTGCACTGGTTCGGGTGTGAGAGACCAGAGAAAATGGTCCGTTTTTTTACTATCAGATCTGTCATCAGCATTTGACACCATTGACCATGGGGTTCTATTGGAGGCCCTGAGATGTATTTGTGGGCTTTCTGGGACTGTTCTCAGATGGTTCACTTCATACCTCACCGGAAGAACTCAGAGGGTAGTTTCAGGTTTTTTTTCCTCTGATCCCATCTCTCTGTTTTGTGGGGTTCCTCAGGGCTCTATACTGTCCCCCATTGTTATGCTGATGATATCCAGCTATACCTGTCCTTTGCACCCAACCAGGAAGGAGCTATCTCGGTATTTAACAGCTGCAACAATGAAATCCAGGATTGGATGAGGTCCAGTTGGCTGAAGTTGAACTCTGGGAAGACGGAGGTGATGGTTTTGGATTCAAATCACCAGATAGGAGGACCTGTGGCCGGCTCCCCATCTGGATTGTTTTTTTGGGATGTCGAGCTACAGGTCTCTGAATGGGTGCAAGACCTGGGGGTGATATTAGATAGGGGGCTGACTTTTCGGTCCCAGGTGTCAGCGGTGGTTCAGTCATCTTTCTACCATCTAAGAAACATCACCAGGATCAATCACTTTGTTTCATCCGGTGATATGCCAACTCTAATCCATGCCTTTGTGACCTCGTGCCTAGATTATTGCAACTCACTTTACTTTGGGCTTCCGGGGGTTGATATCTGCCGCTTGCAGCTGGTGCAGAATTCCACAGCATGGTTGTTGGTGGGTACTCCTAGATCTTCTCACATTACACCAGTGCTGCGGGATTTGCACTGGCTCCCAGTTCAGTGGTGGAGCACCTTCAATGTTGGATTACTGACTTAAAGCCCTGCATGATCTGGGCCCTGATTACCTGAAAGAACTCCTGATTCCTTACCACCCTGTGAGATCACTCCGCTCAGCCGATGAGGGGTTGCTAGAGATTCCAAGGGTGACTTTAAAACCTGCTGGGGCCCGTGCTTTTATGTTTGCATGTTTGCAGCCCCGTCCCTTTGGAACTCTCTACCCCATTGGATTAAGGAGTGCACGACTGTGGAGAGTTTTAAACAGGCTTTGAAATCTTTCCTTTGGGAAAAAGCCTATGGTTGTATTGTTTTCTGATTTGATTTTGTTTGGTTTTATGATGCTGATTCTTGTATTTATATCTTATTGTACTGTGCCTTGAAATTTGAAAGGCGCACAATAAATAAAGTTTATTATTATCATTATGCTTTCTCTCTTCATTACTTTCTGTATGGATGCAGGATTTTGCAAGGCCCTATGATACCCACCCTATAGATGTAGGGCAAGCCCCAGGGTGAGTGGGTTGTGGGGTGGGAGGGTGGAACTACACCACAGGCTGTGTCCAAAAGCAATCAGCCAAGGAGTCCTCTGGCAGTGACTCCTCACTCCACTCTCCATGGTCTACACACAGCCAATTACAAACACACAGTCACAAACTTATCAACTAGAATCCCTCAATCCTGCCTAAACAAAATGGAAAAGGACACTGAAATGGCAGTTAAGAAAATACCTCAAATTCAGTTTCAAACACATAGTCATAAACTCACCAGCTAGAATCCCTCAATCCTGCCCAAGCTAAATGAAGAAGCACACTTCTTCATTCAAATTAACTTAACACTAAACCTGGTCCCCTAATAAACTGGCTATCCCTATCTTTATTTTTTTTTTATTTTATTTATTTATTTTTATTTAGTTTTCGTTAACCGGGTAAATGCACTAGACAAATCCTGCCTATTTTCAGGCACGACCAAGGGGAGGGGGACACAGATGAATGCCAACTGACCTTGAACCAGATTAAGCTATTGGTGGTATTTTTTTAGTGAATGAGGGAAATTTGTCCAGGACAACAGGGAAATTCCCCTACTCACTGGTAGAGGGAGTTGCTGTCAGTGAGCTTGCTGACCATTTTACCCTGGGATGCCGTCAGAAGAAGATGTGCTGGAGGTAGGGGATCAGGTCTCCTCCCTGACCTTACCTTTGCTAGAGACCCACTGTGATGCTTCGTTATCTTACTTGCCTGTTTTGGCACTGGAAGGTCCATCTATGTTGTTTCCTGACCCTGCCATGCTTTGTACTACATCAGGTCCTGCTGTTTCAGCTGGTGAGAAGACGTCTGCTCTTTTGGATTCTGCCTGCTTTTTGGATTCTGATGGTTCTTTGCCTTTGAATGTTCCACCTCTGACACAGGATAGTGTTGGTGTTGCTATGGCAGTGGGACCCGGATGTGCGAATGCTGCATCGGCATTGCCTTTGCCGACGGCTACGGGAGCAGTACACCACGATTCAGCTGTGCTCACCATTGGAACCCCTGGGACAGGTATGGCTCTACTGGGGAAAGTGGGGAAACATTAGGGTATGCTTCGGAAGGGGCCTTTCTTCTGGGGCTGGTCAAGTCACTAATAATATGGACACTGCACCTGCATTACGGGCCACGGGTTGGATCCCCACCTAGGGTGGTTGGTCCCCTGGTCCCGCAGATGCCACTGTGCAGGATTATGCTTCTTTAGTGATTACGGGTACTGGGAAGGTTTTACAGGACTCTGGTTCTTTCTCAGCTGACCCAGTACTTTTACAGCAACCTTCGTTGGCTGCAGCATGTGGATAAACAAGCAAACCTCCTTTGCTTTCAACTACGGCTTCTGTTTCTGGGATTACATCTGAGTCTGCTTTGTAGCCTGCTCCTGTACCTGGTGTTTCCCCAGGCCATGAACGGCCAGCTGTTTCCCGGATAGGGGGCTTGCCAGTTACAGGTGCGGGGTCTGCTCCTTTACACACTCCCTTTGGAGCCAAGGTATCTGCTCCTGCATTCCGGATGGCTGATTTGTTTAAGCCAGCATTTAAGGAAACTGCTCCCCATTGCAATGCTATCCGGCTGCTCTATAAGGGTGGTTTGGTGGACCCCTAGACAGAGTATATATTGGAAGGCGTCCTTTGAAGGACTCATTAAAATTTTATGCGTCAGAGGTTTTTGCTCTAATCCACACTGATGGTAATAATTATGACATTAGTTTCAAGACTATGGAAGCCCTAGATCGATTCTGGGTAAAATACAATTCCCTTAAGGACACTCCTCTTTGGACTCCTTTTTTGGCTATTCTGCGTACAAAACCTGCTGTGCGTACTATTACTGTTTTGTTTCAGAATGAAGGGGTGGAATTAGCTGATATTTTGTTTTGGTTGAAAAAACGTTGTGAAGTTTTGGAGCACCCGGTTCTTATTATGGACTCTGAACAATTCTGGACCTGTGGTTGGAAAATTAAGTGTAAATTACTTATGACTAACTCTGGTGTTTCTCACCTGCCTAGCTGTTTTTTTTGGGGGAGGGACAGAGGTTCTCTGTTTTATCCAGGACAACCTAAATCCTGTCATAGGTGTGGATCCAGATCACATCTCAGTAATGCTTGTGATTCTGTGAAATGTACTCATTGTTTGGAGACAGGTCATTTAGCTGCCACCTGTTTAAATTTATTCCGCTGCAATCTTTGTGATGAAAGGGGTCACTCTTATGTTAAGTGTCCCTGGGCCTCCCATAATTCTGTGGATGTCCACTCTCATGAATCCCTTATTATGCAGGCCCAGAAAAAGAGTTGTGCCAAGGCCTCTGAGAGGCGGATGTGCAATCTTTTACCTGTCCCTGAGCCTCTGACTCCTGGGTCTGTTCTTCAGACAGAATCCGGTTTACCGGCAGTCTGTCATCCTGCTATTGTTTCCAACAGTACGTCCGATATGGCAGTGATGTTGTCTTCTGAGGCTCCGATGGTGGTGGTCGTCCCTGACCAGGTGGGTCCTCAGGAACCTCCATCTATAACTCTCCAGGACCCCGGTTCCCCACCTGGGGATATGCTTGTGGAGGTAGAGCCGGACCCTCTGATTCCACCCCTTACTTCTGCAACTCCTGATTCGGAGGCTACTGTTATGCCCCCCTCCCAAGTATTGGACATGGATCAACCCTTTCACACTGTTTCTTATAAGAAAAGACAGTGGGAGAAGAGTGGGATTCGGGGCCCTAGAAGGAAGGAATGGAAAGTTGGGACAAAGAAAAAACTTTTACAGTCTAATAAATTTGATGTGTTGAGACGACAACAGCAGTCTGGGGGCACTGAGGAGGATGATGAGGACTCAGCCTCAGATTCCTCCTCTGTGGCCTCTTCTGTGGGTGCTTCTTCTGGCCTGGAAGATGGTGGTTCTGGAAGGCTCAAATGGAAGACTCGCTCACAACGTTGATACGATTTGTGCAGCTTTTCTTTTGTGGTTTTTCCTATTCTTTATGAGTGCTTTTCGTGTCTTCTCTTTAAATGTTAATAGTATGAAGAGTGGTTTTCGGAGGGATTTAATCTTCTCCGAATTGTAACATTTTTGCTCTGATTTGCTTTTTTAGCAAGGTACTAGAATCAAGATGTTTAAGGAGATAGCACAATGTTCTTCTCTTTGGACTTTGGGGCCCACATTTTGGTCATTAGGACCTTATAAATGTGATGGTCTGGGTATTTTGTTTACCAATCCTGATTTAAAAGTTTCTCATCTGATTGATTTGGACCCTGGTAGGGCTATGATTTTGGACGCCTCTTATAAAACTTGGAGATTACGTATTATTAATATTTATGCACCTCAGAATAAGGCCTCTAGAGTGGCCCTTTTTAGGAAGGTCCAGCCTTTTCTTTGCACAGCTCGAATGGTCGTTTGGGGTGGGGATTTCAATTGTGGTATTCAAAAGAGTGACGGGGTCTGCAGATGGATAAAATGTTCTGTGACTCTAATGCCTTAAAAGATGTTGTTACTACTGCCAATTTAGTGGATTCTTACCGCATGTTTCATGCTACTGGTGGCTTTACTTTTCGTAAAGGCCTGTTATGTACTTGGATTGACTATATTTGGGTTTCCAACTCGGTACATGTTACTCGTTCTGGTATTATTGATTTAGCCTACACTGACCATTCGGCTGAGTATTTGGAATGCCAGTGGGGTGAGAGTCTCTCTTTTGGGAAATCATCCTGGAAGTTAAATGTTTCTTTATTGCAGCAAGAACGTCTTATTGCTGCTTGCAAATCTTTTTGGGCTACCGGACTTTCTGTGTCTTGTATGTATGATTCTTTGGTTGATTGGTGGAGGGATACCAAGTCAGAATTGAAAATTTTTTCTCAAAAAACTGTGGGGTTACACCATAGAGCTGATTATTTCCATTATTTACAGTGTAGGAAGCATTACCATAGACTTATTTCTCTTGCTGATTCTACTGGTCAGGACTTTAGCTCCCAGCTTCAGCTAGCTAAATCTGCTATGTATCGGTTCCAATATGATAGAATGAAAACCCTTAAGCATGAATTATGGTTTGGTACGGTGGGTGTGAAACAGATGTTTAGCCCTTTTAAAGATCATAAGGTTATTTGTCGTAGAAAATGTATAGAGGAATTGAGGGATGCTGATGGTACTATGTGTCATGATTAGGCCTCTATTTTGCGTCTTGTTTCTACTTATGTTAAGGATACTTTTGGACTTCCTCCACAGACGGGTTTTTTGCATTCCTATGTTGCACGAATAGCACCCCAAGCCCTTCTGCCAGACCAGGTACAGTGGCTTGCAGCTCCTATTACTATGGATGAAGTTCGAGCTGTTATTAAATCTGCTAAAACCAGCTGCTCTTCTGGACCTGATGGGCTTCCAGTGGAGTTTTTCCAGACTTTTTGTGATCTTTTGGCTCCAGTATTATGTGATCTCTTTAATGTTCTTTTATGTTCCCCTATCATACCTGAATGGTTGGTAGAAGCAGATTTGGTTCTTTTATATAAAAAAGGTGATAAAAGGTCATTACTTAGCTGGAGGCCTATCTGTCTGTTGAACTCTGATATTAAGTTTTTGAGTAAGATTTTGTCCCTTAGGTTGTCACAATGTGCTCATACTCTTATTAGTTCTGTACAAGGCTGTAGTGTTCCTCATCGTAGTATACATGATAATCTGATATTGCTCCAGGAATTGTTTTATAGAGGTCAGAAGCAGTGTATCTCTGGTTTGGTGCTTAGCCTAGATCAACGTAAGGCCTTTGATTCCATTTCCCAGGACTATTTATTTGTAGTATTAGGTCGCTATGGGATACCGGTTGAACTTATTTCTTGGCTTCAGAAACTTTATTGTAATGCTACTGTAGTACCAAAAGTTAATGGCTGGAAAGGAGATAGGATAGGTCTCCGACGGGGTGTAAAACAGGGCTGCCCATTAAGTCCATTGTTGTATGTCTTTAGCATAGATCCTCTTTTATATTGTATTCTTAATGATTCTCAGATAGTGGGAATATCTTTAGTTCATACCTTTCCTCCTTTGAAAATACTTGCATATGAAGATGACTTAGTTCTTTTGGAGAATGAATGTACAAATGAAGCTGTTATTTCTCAACAGCTTGTTGATTTTTCTAATGTCTCTGGCTCCAGTTTTAATATGGAAAAATGCTCTGGTTATCAGTTTCCCTCAGATGCTCCTAGACTAGTTCAATATGCAGGTATTTCAGTATCTATGGAACCGGTTACTATTTTAGGGCTGCAGTTTGGTTCTGACACTCTGGCAGTTGCAAACTGGGAGCAGAAATTAACAATTGCAGACGGGTCACTGACCCGTTGGGTTCATGGGCCTTTGTCTAAATGTAAATGTATTTTGTTGTTAAAGACTTCGATTGTTCCCCTTTTTCTTTATGTTAGTTATATTTATCCCCCTCCGAAGATTTTGTATACTAAATTGTATAGTTTGTTTTTTAGGGCCCAATGGGGTAGCAGATTAAATCCTGTCAAGAGGCATGTTACTTATCGGACTATAAAGCAGGGAGGTTTGGATATGCTCAATCCCATTGCTTTTTACTTTAGTATTTTTCTGCATTTCAATGTTTTAGAACTTAATCGACCCCACTGTAAGACTTGGATTACTTTATTAACGGAACGGCTTACGCCCAGTTTGAGGGCATGGGAACATAAAAATACTAGACTGTTTTCTAGATTAGAAATAGTTCCTCAAGTTATTAAGGAGATGTTTCAACAACTTATTCTTTGGAAAGTTGACTTTAGTCTACTGACATTAAATACAAGGAAGGCAGTTTATGATGCCATAGTTCAAGTTCAGTGTTTGGAACCTCTTAGATTACCCTATTGTACGGAGCAGGATAGTCAGGATATGTTCTTGCAATTGTTAAACCCGAGATTGCCAGCTTTTGTTTGAGATTTGGTATGGTTGACATTACATGGTAAACTCAATGTTAAAAACAATAATCGACATAAAGCTGTTCAAGAACGGTATTGTTTAAGACCTTCTTGTTTCCAGCTTTTGGAAACTCAAGAACATTTATTTTTTAACTGTAATTATGCTCAACAGTTTTGGCATTTTCTAGCTGATCGTTGGAAATTACCGCAGTTTGGGGTTCTTACTTATCAGGAACTGATTTATGTTCCGGGAACTTCACACTGGCAGACTTTTTCCATTTCTACTTTGCAAGTTTTATTTGCTATTTTGAAATATTATCTCTGGCAGTCTCGGTGCAAGTGGGTACTACAGCAGCATTATGTTCCATATGATGCCTTGTTATTATTGATTACTGGAGCACTTCAGCAGGTCTATGAAGCAGATTTAAAATGCTTTTCGCCTCACCAGTTACATTGTTTTTGGCAAGCATGTGACGTTGTTCTATGATAAGCTCCATTCTGGTTTTATGATTCCTTGATTTACGAAGTTAGGCACTGAGTTTGATCTACTGCATTATTTTGTTTTACCTGGTTATTTTGGTTATGGTAGTATTGTCTCCATTTTTATAGTTCTTTCTTGTATGTGCTGTATTTGCTGTTTTGAATCTAACTTCCCTTTTTCCCCACAAAATTCCCCTACTCTCCTGCAGGGGAGCTGACTGTGCTGCAGGTGGATGGAGGTTCCCATTTCGTTGGAGACTGAGGAGGAAGGAGGTTATGTCTCTGGAGCTCTGGAGCTCTTGGTTGAAATGCCTATTGCTAATATGGATATTATGCTGCCTTCAGACCAAGATATTGTTCCAGAGGTAGGGGAACAGGTCCTGATATCAGAGATTCCTATGAATGAGAAGAATGCAGAAGAATTGTTACACGAAGAATTAGAATTAAAAAAGTCACAACTATTGGAATTAATTAAAGTAGCAGAAAGAGATTATGGACTTTGTCAGAAACGTTTGGAAGAAGAAAAACAACGGAAGAGATCCCTGGCAAGCCCTTCATCTTCTGGAAATAAAAGACTGCCTATCATTAATATGGAAGAATTGTCAGGTTCCCCTAATTTACCAGAAATTCAGAACAAGCAACAAGACCTTTCTATACGAGATAACGTAGAGGACGAGGATTCGTGGTCGGCAGGTGAAATTCTACAAAGAGCAGGGTGGATTAGACAGAATAACATTTGGATTGCAGATCTGGAAATTCTGCTTCCAGGATCTCCAGATAACTTGAGAATGAATCAGATTGCTGAGTCATTGGATATTAAGGAGATGTCTGCTTCAACTTTTTCAGACACCTGAATTCTCCTACTACGCAGGCGTTGTATGAGGGGGAGGCTTGCAAAACTATTGGGAAATACATTATCGGAGGTTATGCATATGCTAATTAGCCCAATGCAATTTGGTGCTGTTCCTGGGCATTGTATTTCCAATGCTTTATTGGTTTTAAGAGAAGTTATGGGGCAGTGTGGTATAGAAAAGGAACCTTTAGAATCAGAGGAGTATCTTGTGAGGTTAGACCAGGCTAAAACTTTTGATGCAGTTTCACACCCTTTTTTGTGGGTGTGTCTTAAAGCATTTGGTTTACCTGATGAATTTATAGAATGGTTAAGATTATGTTATGCTTTGGCCTATGTAGTGCCATATGAAAATGGGTGGAGAGGTACCCCGAATTTAATCTATAGAGGGTAAGACAGGGATGTCCCCTCAGTCCCCTATTGTATGTATTTGTTTTGGATCCATTATTAAGAACTTTGCAACGTTCTCCACTGATAAAAATGGTGGACCAGGGTTTTGGAATTAGCTGTAAAATAATAGCATACACTGACGACATATGTCTAATTTTGAAAGATAAGTCATCAGTTCAGATTGCCTGTGAATTGATATGGGAATTGGAAAAGTTACAGGTGCAGTTTTGAATTTACATAAAACTAAGATTCTTAGTTTAAGAGGGTTTTCTATGGTAAAGAAATCTATTGGTGAATTTGTAGTGGCACAGGAATCTTGTAAAATGTTGGGAATCTATTTGGGGGTAGGGTCATGGCATGTTTTAATTGGGAACGAGCATTAAATATTGTGGTAACTAAAGTTGCAATTTGGACTAGATGGAAGGTTGCAAAACAAAAGAGAGTATATTTCATTAACATTTTTTTACTTCCTTTTTTTTGTATATTAGTTTAGTTTTTCCATTACCGAAACAGTTAGAGACTAAAATATTGAGAGTTTTTTTTAGTTGTTTCTGGGGTAGTAGATTAAATCCCATTAAGAGGAATACGTTATATTTAAGTATAAAGGAGGGAGGAGTGGGCATGATTAATACAGTTTTATTTATTTTTTTACCATTTTTTATATACTAATTTGGTCCCTTTGTTGAAAGATGAAAAGAAATTATGGCCCTTTTGGGGACTGCCGGTATTAGAAGGGGTTCTAGGTGAATGGAAAGCTGCTAAGTTTTTTCATAAGAATAAAAGACGTCCTAGGTTGGTGGGAAGCTGGGAAGGGGTGTTTGACAAAATTAAGTTATGGAATATTGGGTATGAATGAGTAATGGTACAAACAAGGAAACAGCTGTATGAGGAGGTCATTATTATCTTTTAGAAAACCCTTTTTCGGATTTTTCAGTTTCTCAACAGGACCAAATTTCTTCTTATATTAAAAATGACAGAATCCCTTCACACATGTGGGATACTGCCTGGCTAGGAATTCATAATAGAATAAATGTAAAAAGTAATCAGAAGCATAAGGCTTTGTAGGAACGGTACTGCCCTAGGGTGGATTACGTGGCTAAACTAGAAACAATGAACCATCTGTATTTCCAATGCCCCTATGCTGTGAGATTTTGGGACGCTTTAAAAGATAGATGGAAATGTTGGGTTATGATTCCACCTACATTGGAAGCTTTATATTACGGTATTTTTTCCTTAAATATAACAGTAGATTGTTTAAATACATTACGTATAATACGTTTACATTTCCTATATTGGTTGTGTTTAAGCAGATGTCGTTTGGTGTTACAACAATAGGACATTTCAGATGGGATTTTTGTTCTCATTGTGTTAACAGATTTGGAAACTCTGAAAAAAGGTGAACATAAGTTTTTTCAGTCATTAAATAGACAGCACTTGGGAGTTAATTTGATTTCATTAAAGGATAGCAATGGAATAGAAATTAGTTTCCTAACATGCCCAATATTTAATGGAGTTTATTGTTTGTTTTTATATATATATATATAATTATGTTAAGACATGGTGTGTGTGTAAATAACAAGATTTTTTTTGAATAGTATGATTATAATACTTGTCTGTTTCTGTATAAATTATATTATTTTATGTTGTGCTTCAATACCATATCTTGAATGTATTTGATTTTGGATGATTATAATATTGTTTCCCCTACTCTTTTAATGAGGGGGTGTTGTTATTATGAGGGGATAATAATATGAGATACTAAGCATTTTAGTTTTTTTTATTTTTCTTTAGTATGCTGCAATACTATATTGTATTTTGTTGTCTTTTTTATATATTGTAGGATGAAATGTTTATTTAAGTTTTTTGATTTTACTTATTAATGAGCTTGTATGATGTATTATTGACTTCTATTTGTTTCATATGGTTTTAAGAAAAATTCCCCTACTCTTTTCATTAAGTGCCAAATTCCCCATCTCTTTTCATTAAGTGCCATGGGATCTTTAACATCCACCTGAACTACCACCAATCCAGGCAGATGGGACCTTGGTTTAACAGCTCATCTGAAAGATGGCACCTCAGAAGTGCAGCACCCCTCTGATGCTGCACTACAGTGTCAGTACTGGGATATTAACACAAGTGCCAGATGTGGGAACTGAACCCACAGCCCTCTGATCTCCCGGCCTCAGAGGCGAGTGTGCTACCTACTGAGCCACTGACACTGCTTATCTAAAGACAGGCTAGCAGAATATACTCTTCCCTTCGAGACAGGGTACCCAGTCAGTCTTTAGATCCCAAGGTCAGATGGGAAGAGGCCATGCTCATTGTAATAACAGACCAGCAGTGAACCCAATGTTTAAAGTTTGGGCTTAATATATATGGATGCCAGGACTCCTGGTCAGGAGCAGACCAATCCTTATACTCTTGGTATAGAACTCCTGCATTTCTGTGTGCAGCTAAACTACTTAACATAGACAAATGCTGGAGGTCTCAAAAATACAAAGGAGACCTTTATCTCATTTGATGGTCCTGTCCCAAGCTTCAGTCCTTTTGGAGGCAATTATATCTAGTAGGAACTGGGATACTTCATAAAAAATACCCCAATCAGGTGGTGGTTTGTTATTATTAGCACGATGTCCAAGGCCTCACATCTGACCTCCCAGGATCATGGATGTTGCCTTTATTAACATGCCGGTCAACCGACTACTCTTATACAAATGGCACAGCACTTGTCCCTAGCATTTGTGAAATTCTTACATCCTTGACACAGCTTGCAGTAATGGACAGGCTAAACCATGCAGCTGCTAATAGCCTTTCTAAATTGAATAGCTGCTTGCAGCATTTATGGTATTTACAAAACCACAGTCAGGCATAGGTTAGAGCTTTATAGTTGACTCCCTACCCTTAGTTTACATTAATAAGGCTGGAGTGGTGCCATACCCTTCCGCTGATGTGCATCACACGCTGTCTCAACATTGTATATCATTGTCGTAGTTCTGGGTTCTTTGTGGTTGTATTCCTTTTTCTGTTTCAGGGTAGGAAGGCATCTGTTTACAGGTACCCATAAGGTACCCTGTATTTGAACATACCAGATGACTAGCTGACAAAGTGATCTCAACTAGGAATCCATATCTCCAATACATTCTCTGTATCTCTGCAACTGGTATGTAAACCACTGCCACTGTATGTATGTACTGTATGTGTGTACTGTACGTGTGTACTGTACGTGTGTACTGTATGTGTGTACTGTACGTGTGGTGTAGGAAGTTGCTGATTACTGTAGCTCCTGAATGTCACCTGAAACGTTAAAAAAAAATAAAAACTTTAACTGCAAAAATAAATAAATAAATAAATATATAAACTCAGACAGCTAATAATTGGCTGCAAGGGCGCCACCCTGGTCCTGCCTACCCTAGGTCACAGACAAAGCCCATGGTGAGTCAAAAGGACTTGAACTATTTTTACACAGGTGTTTTAACAAATAACAGCTCAGCTAACTACAAGTACAGGAACAAGCCTGCGACCAAAAACCTCAATGCAAAGAAAAGAAGGTGGTGCTGCTCTCCCCCCTTGCTTTCAGTACACTGACTGCAGTGGCGCTGCCCTCCCTTGCTTTCAGTACACTGACTGCAGTGGTGCTGCCCCCCTCTTGCTTTCAGTACACTGACTGCAGTGGTGCTGCTCCCCCCTTGCTTTCAGTACACTGACTGCAGTGGTGCTGTGCCCCACTTGCTTTCAGTACACTGACTGCAGTGGTGTGTAATGCCTAAGTGCACTATCTAAACAAAGACTGCACTATCAGAAGAAAAGAAAATAAGGTATTTTTTTTTTAATAATAATTTACATAATTAAACTACAGAAAGGAAATAACAACAAAGCTACCTTGCAAACTGGCTGCAACCAGTTTCAGACCACAGCACAGTAAGTTGAGCACATGGTACAGTTTTGCCTTCTCTTCCTCTCTCACAAATGGATACAACAAATGAAAATTTCAGCACAATTTGTTCTGTTGTAAAAAACAATTTTAGAAATGAATCAGTCAGTTAATGGGAGCATCACTGTGTTTTCACTGAAGAACAAAACAGAAGAGTAAAAAAAAGGAAGTCTGCAAAGATTATATTTTTTCCTAAATCTGATTCAGAAAACCACAACCCTATCACAGAGAGAAACAGCTTCCTCTCAGCTCAAGTGTCTCTGTGCACTGGCAAGGTCACATGGTAAAGCTCTGTAAAGCTGTCTGAGCACCATGGGAATCTGATGACTCACAAGATCTCAAACTCTCATTGAATTTGTGATCACTGAATACCTCGAATATGCCTCAGTATTCTGGTATTTGGGTATTCATCGAATACACCTGGTATTTCAGGTATTTGACAGCTGATTCAAATTCGATGCACACCCCTAAAAGAGACACTCCCTGTTTTAATTAAACCAATCCCTGCTCCCTTCCCTTCCCCCTCCCCAGACAGACAATCCCCAGCAAACTGTTACTTACAATATCTGAGCCTAGAAAACTGCTGCAAAATACAGGTTACTTCTGTTGCAAACAGCAGAGGATAGCCACCAGTTCTGTACCACAGAAGCTCCCAAAAAGAACAATCGAGACTTAGGATATTGAAGATCCCAGTGTGAGCAAATGCTTATCTTCAGCTAGTCTAGTCATTGTTCAAAGGTTGGCCCCAACATTGGAGAAGAGGGACATGATAATCAGCATTATTGATTTTCTCACGCAATCCAAGCAGCGCAATAAGGCAGACAACACATCATCAGGCATGTTGTGACACATCGAAAGGGGATTTGATAGCAGGAGGAAGGAGGTGGTATTGCCACTGTACAGGCCACTGGTGAGGTCTCACTTGCAGAACTGCACCACCTTCTGGAATCTACACCTGAGAAAAGATAGGTATAAGATCACCTTTGCAGTAAAGGTCCACCAATATAATCTGGGACCAAGAAGGCAGATCCTTTGAGGAATGGGTGGAGGCCCTTAACATGTACTGTACACACTGGAAACCAGAAGGAAAAGTGGCAACATGGTACAGATTTAAAAATTCCTGAAAGGAATGAATACAGTGAACTGTGAAGATCTATTCAACTGTAACTGAAGTGCAGTGATATGAAGCCATGCCTGGTGGCTTGTTAGAGGAAACTTTAGGAATGACATGAGGAAGTTCTACTTCAGTAAGAAGGTGGTGGCACCATGGAGCAGACTATCAGCAGAGGTGGTGGGTGCAGGGAATTTAAATAGGATCAGACCTGGGTGGGACAGGTTTAAAAGGCAGATAATTTCAGAAATAGAAGCTAGAGTGAAGGGGGGCAGTTAGGGGTTAAGAGGGAGGGTCTGAGGCAGAAAAAACATTCAAGAAATCCACCCCCTCAAACCGTCCAGACCCTTTAGGACAAATTATTCCCATCCACCAACCAGTAGCACCCGCCACCCTCCCCTCCATCTTCACAAAGTTTGTAAATTTTAATCATTTCACTCCTCTGATAAAATAGCCCTTCCCTCTGCCCAAATACATTGCAAAGCACTGTCAGCTTTCACCATGACAGCCCTATCCCCAAGACATTCAATTAGTAATAATAACTCCCAGCATACAACCTCTCCCCCACCCCAGTGTTCCATGTAAATAAGGGATAATCTACTAGATCGGTAATACCTGTAAAGAAAAATAAATCATCCTACACTGTTCACTGTCCAGCTAAAGAATGAATGAATGATGACATCCTGGCCTACGATAACACCTGATAGGGTACTTGTCTGCCAATCAAATGTTAACTTTGGTGGGGGATGTGGTCTAGCCACCAACCAAAATGGCTGCTTAACTGCTCATCTCCTGAACCCATAGACCTAAATTGCCAACCATCCATTCCTGAACAACCAATACATAGGTTCTCTGACTGTATCAAGTTTGTTCAGTGTCCCACTGGGATAGCCTTGTTTTAAATTTTTAATTCAGACTTACTGGGGCTTTTTAGAAGCAAAAGAATTAGCAACCCTCACACCAACAATGGCAAGAACTTATATTATACTTGTTCCTAAAAAAGGTAAAGACAGCTTAGATTTTGTCAATTATAGGCTGATCTCTCTTCTTAATAAGGATTATAAGGTCCTGGCAAAGATGCTTCCCTAACTTGTTGGACCCCTTAACTTCTCTGTCTCTGATCCCATTTATCCCATTTTAGGTTTCACCTTTCACTAGCTTTTCTGTCTCTGCAGACATTGGGGCCATCCCCTAATGAATTACCCCACTGGAATGCTGCTTCCTTCTTTTCAGTCTTGAAAATATAGCAGTGAGACACCCACTGTTGATTCCTTTAAGCCACTGATCCCCTACCCCAGGCAAGATCTTAGATATTAAGTTAGTCACTCTTTCAACTTACAACTAAGCCTGCCCCCACAGCTCCTCCCAGCAGGTAGGTGGTGTTATGTACTAATCTGGAAGGCTAGCCAGACTGTGCCTCATGGCACCCTATCACAGATTCATGTGGACCCACTATATCATGCTCCCCATACAGTAGCTATCCTACTATTTCTACCACTCCAAATAGGGGTCAGAAATTCCCAGCATGCTGTCACTGGTGAAATTACCTTGCCATGCAATGTACCTTGCTCTAAGGCTACAGCTAACATTGTACTAGTTGATCTCTGCAGGGGATCTTATAGACATCTGCAGAAGCCACAACCTGGTCTCATCACCTATCCACCCCTCAGCCTGTCACCAATCTGATCATAACCACTAGCACGACACAAATAAGTAGAAACTACCGGCATAAATGAATAAAGTCCCTAAAACACATAAAGAATAATTTATTAAGACTTGCTTTGCTGCTACTGCTCTTGTCTGGCAACAACCACCCCAACCCTGGCCCCACAAAAGCTGCAAATATGCCCATAAGGCAGTGAGGTACTCTTACAATAACCTCCATCAATATTTGTAGTCTTACCTCTAAATTTGACTCACTCCAAGTTTGGGTTACTCAAAACAGACACAACGTGCTGTCAGTACTGGAAACTTGGCTCACACCAAAGATCCCAGATGAGGTGATCCACATCGAAGGTTACATATCTTTCAGATGTGATAGGTCCGGCAAGTGTGGTGGGGGCTGTGTTATCTATATCAGGGACACCCTTAAGGCCCACATCCTCTCTATCTTACACACTGCTAATAATGTTCAAGTATTAGCAGTAAAATTACTACTAAATTATTACTAAATTTTAATTACTAAATAATAATTACTAAATTATTACACCCAAAGAGCACCAGTTCCACAACCACTGCCTCAGAGGTTGCCATGTGTGAAGAGCAGATGGACCACAGTAGGTTCTGGGAGGGTGAGGGTGGTGGAACAGAGGTGTAGCCCCCGAGTTGCACCTCTACACAAATCATATGTCAGTCTGGTAAATCAAGGCTCCTCTATGATGGCACCCTCATTGGAGACCAAGAAGAATGCTGGGGACATCCACAAGGGAGACCCACAAAGAGTGGCAAGGGACAACACAGGGGAAAGAAACAGCTTCTGATAGGGGACTCAATTGTTAGGGGTGTAGACCTGGGGAAGGGAGAGGAGAGGAGAGGGAAGTAAGGTGCCTGTCTGGTGTCATGGCTTGAAGGGACAGGAAGCGAATCCTCAGGATTGCAGAAGCAGCATCACAGGAGAGGAAACTTGATATCATTGTCCACCTTGGGATGACACCTAGCTAGGCATGAGATCAGTGCAGTGCAGGATGAATTTGTGGAGTTGGGGAGGGGCCTCAGACAGGTAGCAAGCAAGGTAACCTTCTCAGAGGTGCTGCCAGTCTATGGCAGGGGTGAGGCTAGGGTACTGCACACCATGCAGTTTAACGAATGGTTGCAAAACTGGTGCAGAGCACAGGGCTTTGACTTCAATGTGGACTGGGGGGTCCACCTGGAGAGATGAAGGTCTATACTGGCATGATGGTCTGCATCTGTCCAGGAAGGGAAACGCACTCCTAGGTGACAGATTTAAAGGCTTCCTTGGCAAGCTTTTAAACTAGCCAAGGGGGGAGGTGCTGATAGGAAACAGGAAAGTTCAAGCCTCCCCCCACAAAACATGGCAGGTAGTAGGGTAAACACTGAGGTACAGAGCTTGACAGAGGGCAGGACAGGGGTAAATGGAAAAATGGACAAGGGCAATAAGAGCAGGGATGGGGTAAAAAGGATAAAGCCAATATTAAATGGAGGGCAATGAGTACCAATGCCCGTAGTCTGGGAAACAAGCTTCCAGAGCTAGTAGCCCTGATGGAAGAGGAACACTTGGATATTGTGGCAGTCACAGAAACATGGTACATGGAGAACCATGACTGGGATGTCAACATACCAGGGTACACAATCTACAGAAGGGATAGGGAGGGTAAAAGAGGAGGTGGAGTAGCTCTCTACATAAGGGAAGGGATCAAAGCTACAGAACTAAAAAGTAAAGGGGAGGACAAGAGGAACTCTGGGTCACCTTGGAGACAGGGAATGGCATCTCAATCTGCACAGGGGTTGTATACAGACCCCCGTCTCAAGGGGAGGAAATGGACAAGAAAATGATAGAGGGCATTCTCAAAATGGCTGAAAAAGGGGAGATACTGTTGATGAGGGTCCTGAATATGCCAGATGTTAACTGGGCAACATGGACTGCAGCCACATCCAAGAGCAGGGTCATTCTCAATACCCTACAGGGAGCATGCCTTAGACAGCTAGTGGTGGAACCCACTCAGGAGGGAGCAATATTAGACCTGGTGCTCTCAAATGGAGAGAGGATCACAAACTTAGAAGTCAGTAGACATCTGTGAACAAGCGACCACTGCACAGTGTGCTTCAGAATAAACACAACCATGGAGACAAGCCATACAAAGACAAGGGTACTGGACTTTAGAAGGGCTGACTTTGGCATAATGGGTGAATACCTGAGGAATGCATTAGCAAATGGCCAGAAAGGAGGGGTGGAAGAACAATGGAGAAAAATAAAAACTGCCATCATGGAGGCAACAAGCCTTTGTGTGAAACAAATAAAGAAAACAAAGCGGAATAAAAAACACTATGGCTCTCAAAAGAGGTGTCAGGGAAGGTTAAGGAGAAAAAGGCTGCATTCAAAAAGTATAAGGAATCACGGAGCACGACAGGGAACTGTATCAATTAAAGCAGAAAGAAGTGGGGAAGGCAGTCAGAAAAGCAAGGGCCCAAACAGAGGAAAAGATAGCCAACTCAGTTAAGAAGGGGGATAAAACCTTTTATAGGTACATAAGAGAGCATAGAAAGGTTAAGGGAGGGATAGTGAAGATTAATAAAGGAGAGGGGAGGTGGGCAGAGGGGAGACAGTGAAAAGGCAGAGATACTGAATGAATACTTTTGCTCAGTATTCACAAAAGAAGAAGAGGAGGAGTTACCTAAACCAAACAGTAGAAGCTCTCTGGATAGTGGGGCTGATACCAGTCCATTTTCAGAAGAAAGAGCACTGAAAGAACTCCTAAAACTCAAGGTGGACAAAGCAATGAGGCCTGACGGGATTCACCCTAGAATCCTAAAAGAGCTAAAGGAGGACCTAGTGACACCACTAACCACACTTTTTAACAAATCATGGGAAGATGGGGTGGTACCTGAGGACTGGAGTAGGGCAGATGTGATTCTCCTTCACAAAAGTGGGAGCAAGGCAGAAGCAGAAAACTACAGACCTGTTAGTTTGACCTCAGTGGTGGGAAAATGATGGAATCACTTCTGAAAGAAAGAATTGTTGAGTACCTAGAGTACAAAGGGCACAGGACCCAAAGCAGCATGGATTCACAGCAGGAAGGTCATGTCAGACAAATCTAATCAATTTCTTTGACTGGGTGACCAAAGTAATAGACCAGGGAGGGGCTGTGGATATGGCCTACCTAGACTTTAGCAAGGCATTTGACACAGTCCCGCACAAAAGATTAATAATCAAGTTAGCCAGCCTGAGAGTGGGTCCCAGGGTGGTAGCCTGGGTAGCAAACTGGCTGCACAATAGGACACAGAAGGTAACAGTGAATGGAACACATTCTGAAGAAAGGGGGGTTACTAGTGGAGTACCTCAGGTCTCAGTACTGGGTCCAGTCCTCTTTAACATCTTTATAGGTGACATTGCAGAGGGTCTGAAGGAAAGGTATGCCTCTTTGTGGATGATACAAAGATCTGTAACAGAGTTGATACACAAGGGGGTAGAAAGGATGAGAAGGGACTTGGCAAGGTTGGAGGAATGGTCAGACATATGGCAACTTAGATTCAATGCAAGAAGTGCAAAGTAATGCACCTGGGAAATAAAATCCAGGAGAAGAGTACACAATAGCAGGGAGGTACAATGACAACAATAATGGAAAGGGATCTGGGTGTAGTCATATCAGATGACCTAAAGGTGGGTAAGCAATGTGAGAAGTCAGTAGGGAAAGCCAGGGGGATACTGGGATGCATAGGAAGGGGCAACACAAGTAGAAAAAGGGAAGTGGTTATCCCTCTATACAGACAGTTGGTGAGACCCCATCTGGAGTACTGCATGCAGTTTTGGAGCCTCATCTATGCAAGGACATAGACAGGATGGAAGCAGTCCAGAGGAGGGCAACTAAAATGGTGCAGGGTCTACATCAGAAACCATATGAAGAGAGACTTAGAGAGCTTAATATGTATACCCTTGATGAAAGGAGGGACGGGGGGACATGATTGAAACTTTTAAGTACCTCAAGGGAATCAACAAAGTCCAGGAGGGTAGCATCTTTCAGAAAAAGAGATGTGTAAGAACAAGGGGGCACAATTTAAAGTTAGAGGGGACGGCTCAAGGGTAATGTGAGGAAATTTTTCACGGAGAGTGGTGGGCGCATGGAACCGCCTTCCTGGAGAGGCTGTGGGGTCTAAAACAGTGGAGGAGTTCAAACATGCATGGGACAGACATAAGGCAATTATAGTGGGGGGTTGCAGGAAATAGGCTGTTGGTTAACTAGAATCTGCAGCTTATCCAATAGGTAGGGAAATGGGCAGACTGGGTGGGCCAAGTGGTCCTTATCTGCCGTCAAAGTCTATGTTTCTATGTTTCTTACTAGGTGCCCACAAAAAAGGACTAACAGTAGTCTCAGTTTACATCCCACCAAAAGATCAAGTCAGTGGCTTTAAAGCAGTACCTGACTATCTAAACAAATTACACCTTAACTCAGAAATCATAATGGTCGGGGACTTCAAGTTCAATTGGCTAGGTAACTGACTACCTAAATGAATTACACCTTAACTCAGAAGTCATAATGGTTGGGGACTTCAACATCAATTGGCTATCCCCTGAGGCAGCCACTTTTAAAGATGCCATCTCCTCTATTAATCTGTCGCAAAATGGTGGGCTCCCCCACTGAACTAATTATGTAACTGGGACTAGCACACCTTGAGAGTGGCTGATAACCAGTCATTCAGACAGAATCATAAACACTGTTGTACTACCTGACTCAATCAGTGACCACTCCCCTATCCTATGTACCTGGTCAAACAAAGTAATTAAACCCGCTGCTAAAGCTATCGTTACTCAGGTACTAAAAAAGGGCAACTGCGGTCACTAAAATCGTACCTCAGACAGCAAGACTGGTCTACCATTGATCTTGCTGATGCTGTGGATAAAACTCTGAAACATCTTATAACCGTCCTTAATGCAGCGTGTGACATTTACACACCTTATACAAAATGGAAGGTAAGGGGGACGAACAAGTCGTGGATCTCACCACCCCAGCTGAACTTATGGAAATCACAGATAATCTCTGGCACAGAGTCTGAAGTACAGGTGCTCAGGCAGATAAAAACAATAAGAAGGCCCGTAATAGATGCAAGCCACTCTGCCAAAAGTCAATATTTCAAAAATGAACTAACCAACACTTGGGGTGAAGGTTGTAAGTTTTGGGACAACATGAAGGCCTGAACTGGTAAACCTAACAAAACCTCACCATCGATGCTTAACATCAATGGCATAATTTCCCAAGACCCTAAAATCATAGCTGACACTTTTAACAATGCGTTCATGGACCTAAGCAATGTACTTCCCCTAAATATCTTCGAGTCCATAGATGAAAACAATAACAGAAGTAGACCAAGTCTACCCCAAGACCATGTCCATCCTTTCTACCTCAAAATCATTACTAAAAATGAGGCAAAAGGTACCTACAGCAGGTACTGGGTAAATCCAGGGTCAGTGGTAATACACTCGATCTCAAACTTGTTGCCCTACCCCTCAAGGAGTTACTCTCACCATTGACAAATATCTTGAATCTATCACTAAGATCTGCCAAATTCCCCCACGTCTGGAAAGCTGTAGTGGTTATACCTGTTCATAAAAATGGAAATATGGTTGCTCATACTAACTAAAGTCTGTGGAGGGGCTGTGGGATAACAGATGGACCAGACACCAAATTCAGTTTCAACACACAATCTCTGGGTGATGTTTATTCAAAATACAAGAAATAACCTTCTGCAATGTCATATTTCTTCTTTAGTACATCAGTTTGCAGCAACAGACTATAAATGCCCTTTCTCTGCACTTAGCCAGCACCTGCTGACACTGATCTCTGATCTAACCACTTTTCATTGAAAACACTTCATCCCTATGTGGGCCCCATTTGCTTGGGTAGTGGGGGCTCAAAAAGAAAGAAAAACAAAACAAGCTATAGACAAAGAACCTCAATGCAGAATCACTGAAAAAGGGTTACCCAAATCAAGTTTCAAAGAAATACAGCATCACACATACTTCTATAATGCAGTGCATCATGGGATATATGTAAATCACCATGCAATTTCAGACTTGTTCAGTTTACAGCAATTTACATGCATTTTAAATAGCACAACTAGCTTAAGTTCTATAACAGTCACCTAGTACATTTTACCATTATCAAAAACACCTAGTGCCATGGGCCCAGATATTCAAAAGGGTTGCACATGGTACAACAGTGTTGTGCCATGCACAACCCACTGATATGCCCTGGTGCGATATTCAAATGGGAATTGCACCTGGCACAAATCCTGATGCAACGGAGCACATCAGTAATGTATGCAGGTGCAGGTGGGGGGGGTGCCCATGCATACTCTGCACAGCCCGATATTCAGCCCGGGATGTGCTGAGCCATGCATGCATGGGGCACACTGCTGCACTGCAGAGGGCATCGGTCTCTGACAGCTGCTGTCTGGCAGGGTGCAAGTCATTGGGGATCAGTGCACCTCCTTGCAAATGGGGTCATAATGACATGCAAATGGCCCCATTTGTGCCTTGCATACATTATGGCCCCATTTGCATGTCAACTTTTGAATATCACAGTTGCTGCACCTTGCACAATGGAACTTGCACTAGCGCATCCCCATGCTCCACTCTGGCCACTGGCGCTGGTGCAGTGCCACTGTGCCATGCGCACTGCGGGTGGCCAGGGTGTGATATTCAATGCTGCTGAGCCATGGCACAGCTCCGTTGAATATCACCCAGTCCATGCCCCCGCGCAGCCAAATTGAGCTGCACCCAGGCATGCACCACAGCCTGGTGCAGTTTGAATATCTGGGCCCTGGAATTTTCAGCATTTACAGATTTTATCAACATAAGGTATATTATGACATAGAACCTCTGTGCATAAACACTGAGGCAAGGGTTACCCCAAAGGGCATTTGGCTGGGAAGCCAAGTTTCAAGAAAATACAAAATCACACATACCCCCCACAATGCAAAGCATCATGGGCTGCATATGCAAATCACCACAGAATGTTATGCTGGTCCAACTTTAAGCAGAATTGCATGGTGCCGAAAGGCCTCTCACACAGTTTGCAAAGGGTGCTAACAGAAGACATAGACACGTGTTTCAGTCCCTACCAGGACTCATCAGTATGCCTCATCTGCTTGACACCCCAGTGGAATGGACTAGCTACCCCAAGGCAGTGTGCCTGGGATATATTGTGGTGAACCCACTAAAATAAAAAATATTTAAAGACAAAGAACCTCTGTGCATAAACACTGAGGCAAGGGTTACCCAAGGGCATTTGGCTGGGAAGCCAAGTTTCAAGAAAATACAAAATCACACATACCCCCACAATGCAAAGCATCATGGGCTGCATATGCAAATCACCACAGAATGTTATGCTGGTCCAACTTTAAGCAGAATTGCATGGTGCCGAAAGGCCTCTCACACAGTTTGCAAAGGGTGCTAACAGAAGACATAGACACGTGTTTCGTCCTACCAGGACTCATCAGTATGCCTCGTCTGCTTGACACCCCAGTGGAATGGACCAGCTACCCCCAAGGCAGTGTGCCTGGGATATATTGGGGGGTATGTGTGATTTTGTATTTTTATGACATAGTGCTATTACATACTAAATCCAACAACGATAAACACAACCTGTTTTACATACGCTTGGAGGTCACAACAATAACCTCCCTGTACGAGGACCTGAGAGGGAAAATCAAAATTATATAGGACACTATAGCATAACAAAGGGAAGGGGGCGCCCATAGGTGGCCGACTTATGGACTAGAAATTGTAAAGGATAGAATAGACTTAGAAATAGAAGAACTGTTGCAACAAATTTAAGAAAAGGTCAGTCCTCAAGAGTGGCTGGAACTCCCTGTCACACCACCTCATATCATTCTCCCACCCCTTTCCAAGGCACTTGAGCACATTGTATCTGATCAATTAGTGAAATAGCACAACAGATACCAAATACAATGCCCCCATCAGCATGGTTTCAGAAAATCACGTAGCACTACCACGGCACTTGTAGAGTTCACTGGCTACATACATGATGAGTTGGACTGGAGGCTTTAGGTGGGAGTAACTTACATTGACCTTACCAAAGCATTCAGTTCGGTCAATAATGAGCTACTACTAGGTCAATAATCCTGCTCTGGGCTCTCCTCCAACACTAGGGAAGGGTTTCAGAGTTACCTTGCTGATAGAGTACAGCAGGTAAATATTAACATTGTCCTATCTAAATGCAGGGAGGTTAATACAGGAGTCCCCAAAGGATTGAGCCTCAGCCCCCTGCTCTTTAGCCTATTCCTAAATCATCTCCCCGTCACTTGCCATGACAGGGTTGCGTTATATGCAGATGATGTGGTGCTCTTCTCAAGCAACTCTGACCCCAAAATCCTCAAAAAGCAAATGCAGCAAAACATTACTGACATTGAATCCTGGTTCCTTAAATCTAAATTACTACTAAACTATAAAAAATAAATCTACGTTGTTCGCCTCCTCCCATAACAAACACAGGTCTTACCAGCTTAAAATCCTATCTAACCAAAGCACAGTTGTTTTTTTCATCCCCTATCTCACAGAAACATAGAAACATTGAATTTGATGGCAGATAAAGACTGCTTGGCCCAACCAGTATACCCATTTCTCCCTACCTTCAGTATCACTGCAGACCTGCATCTATCTCTAGCTCTTTCTCCCTCCCCTCCTTCCTTTCCACTAAGATACACATGCCAATCCCATGCATTCTTGAACCCCAACTACTGTCTTCACTTCCAATATCTATGGTGGAAGGCTGTTCCAGGAATCCACAATTCTTTCAGTGATGAAATACTTCTTCACATCTTTCCTGAATCTATCCCCCTTCTGCTTCATGGCATGTCCCCTTGTCCTTGAGGCCCTTTATTTCTGAAAAAATACTTCCCCCCTGTACCTAGTTTACCCCCATGAGCTATTTAAAGGTCTCTTATTATACTCCCACTCCCTCTTCTCTTCCAGGATATACATATTGAAGTCCTTTAGTCTTTTAATGCCATTGTATTTTCAACAGAAGCTCTTATTAGATCTATTAATGTGGTTTCCTTTATCCATGGACTATGAAAGGCATGTTATTCTAGTAAAATCCTAGCTTTTGCTAACAATATACAACTAACCCTAAGCCAGCCACTGAATTCAATTAAAGAACTCAAAACTCTTATCAAACTTTGAAAAGATCTCTGGATTAAAACTGAACTAGAGTGAAACACAAGTTTTACCTCCTATATTGTCCTTAAATACATAATAACTACCCAAATAAGTACTTTTCTGCAAAGCTAGTAACTTCATACCACACATATCTGCATATAAAGATAAATCAGCACTTACATCAACTATTAAACACCAATGTGAGCCCTGCTTTTGAAGAACTTCGGAATTAGTTTGTAGATGGATCAAACTTAATTTCTTCCTATGGGGAAAGATTAAATGTATATCAAGGAGAATTATGACTATGAGAAATATTGATCAGCTAGTGCAAGAATTTATTTGGGGGAAGGGACAAAGCGACCCAGGCTAGGATAACATAAATGTAGAGATAACATTGACAGAAGGAGTTTTGATGGGGAAAATATAAGGACATCTTTCTTTTCAAGAATGCCATTTTGCGTTTTGGTAACAAGTCTATGCTTGATTCTGCCAGCTGGCTTAGAATGGAGAAACATTTTCTCTGCCAATATGTGTGGACTCATGTTTTGTATCTTTTACTAATCTCAGATTTAAATGGGAGCATCTGCATGGCAGACTCATTACAATTTAGCAAAGAAATCACTTGAACAATTAACTCACTGAACTATCCAGTAAAGCTCCTGCCTTTAGCTGACAATAAGCATACTGCATACTTTACAACAAACACTATTGGACCCAGGGTGGAGGAAACTAGATATTAAAAGAGTTAGGGATGTAGTTAATAAAAGTTGTTAGGTTGATGTGTTTTGAGGAGTTAAAAGAAAACCTTTGCTGACACAGATTTCAGTTCTGTGCAGTTCTTCAATAAAAAGAGACCTTATGAAATAATGTACTTCAAAGTGACATGGGATACCAGACTTGTCTGATTGGAGACAACTGGTTAAATTTGTAATCATGAGGAAAGGAGCTAGTTTCATCTATCAGATCATCACAAAGAATGACAGCGTACACATTAAAGTCTGCAAAATAAGAAGCAGAAATAGGGAGAGAGAAATCATTACATCATAATTGTCCTCAACTTGGTGTAATGTTATAAAATCAGGGAAAGCTTCTTCAATTCAAAATCATGCAGTATGTCTCCCTTACCCAAACACCACCGAAGGACATAGGGTACTTAGTAGATGGGTCTTGTTAGAGGTCTGGAGGGCTACAAGCAGATCTGACCAATTTATTATGAAGCTGCCCAAGTATTCAGTCACTGTGGCATTCAAGCCATGAAATTTGCACAGATGTCACAAAAAGGAATATCCCAGTTTATACAATGAGCGTGGCCCTATAATGATGCAGATAAAAAACGTATGACATTGGGTGACAAACCCGAGTCATAATTAAAAACAAAATCTTATGAATCAGGTGCATCACTCCTCATATGTACACACTCTGGTACATCATAATGAGGTATAAATCAATAGTAAAAGAACAGCCTGAATGGGAAGCTCCACCTCTGTTTAAACCATTGGGCACACTGAACATAGATGTCATAGCGCCACCATTTTCAAGCTGTCAGCATGATTTTACACCAGAAATAGCAGTCGTCCCATTTCCAACACGTAGTCTGAAACATAAATAAAAAGCAACAAGAGTTTATAGTCAAAATAAAATGTGTTTGTTGTGTAATCCAGTGCTAAAACTGACACGTGCACACATATAATTAATGCTGAGTATTGACTGCATGTGAGATTAATGTTCTTTTCCTGAATGTACACACCACAGATGTATGTCTGTAGCCATAACATGTCACATAGAAATGTAAAGTAATAGAAACAAGAACTGTCCATAGTCGTAATAAAAACAGAGATAAAAGCAAAGAGTGGCTCACACATCCAGTCTTCTAAACAATAGTGTGCTGTTCTGAGACCGTGGTGCTTGCTTTGTACACTTGCGCTTCTTGTACCATGCGGCAAAGTTTCAAAAAAAAAAAAAAAGGGCTGTTACTGGCAGACACTGTTGACAAAACATATCTCCATACAGAGGCAGAAAGGACAGAAAGGTAGTCACCCATACAGGAAATATAAATCTAAAGAAAAAGGACAAAGCATTATTATTGTCTCGTTGTTGTGCTTCCTGTCACAGTAAAGAACTGTTTTCCATGCCAGCAGCTGATATCTATATGAATGTGCCAAGCTGAGCAGTAGTGGTAAAAATCCCACAAATAGTGTTTCAGCATTTTTACCCAGCATATTTAAAGTGACACAATAAAGAAGAAATGGGTGTTAGTTTTGAAGTGGAATTGTTAAGCACTCTCGCTGATTATGAGGGGATTGAGGAGCCACTTCTGGAACCAGACAATGCAATGTCACCTGTGGCCATCACAGTCACAGAGCTACTCCCAGTGAGTGCTGCTGTAGCACCAGAGGAAGACATAAAAAAGTGAGAGCCGCAACATATAGCAGTAACGTACCAACAGAAGAAAGCAATGTAGCCATTGTAAATGTACACCAGGGTAACGCATGTACAGATGTGACAGGAACTGAAGAGAGTATAAGTGATTTCATACAGTCAGATGAGAACAGGAACGCTGTAAAAAAGACCCAGTATGATCTTGCCCAGTAAGCACCTATTCAGCTGAAGTACATCCTGAAACAAATCCCCTAGAAGCAATAGCACCAAACAGACTTAGTACCCTACTGTCAGACTTTTTTGTGAAGGCACAAAAAAAGGAAGGCAAACCATATGAGCCAGTAAGCCTAAGAGCCACATTCCAGAGCACAGATAGGTCCCTACGCTCAAAGGACTAAGAAGCATCTCTTACAAAGGACAAATGTTTTGAGCTGGTGAGGAGAGTAGTAGGTGCAAAACAGAAGCAGCTTAAGTCAATGGGTATGGGCTGTAAAGCACATGCTTCTGATGAGCTGACAGAGGAAATGATAAACATACTTTATGAAAAGCAGCAGCTTGGACCACAGTATCTATGTTCAATGCACTTTGGAATTTGTGGTTGCACAGAGGCAAGGAATATAAAATGGGGAGACACCTGTGTAAAAGCAGATGAGAATGGCAATAACTATCTGGAATACACAACAGAGCAACAAACAAAAACAAGAACAGGGCAAAATGTAAAGGATAGTAGGAAGATAAGACCCAAGGCCTTTGAGAGCAAAAGCAATGTGAACAGATGTCCTGTCAACATATTCAGAGTGTATGAATCAGAGCGCCCACCTTGCATCAAGACCCCAGAAAGTCAATTTTTTCTAGCAATAAATAATAACAAGCCGGTATACCAAACTAAGGTACATTGGTATAAAAACCAGCCCACTGGTATTAACAAGCTTTCAGCAATCTTGAAAACAATGTTGAAAAATGCAGGTCTAGAGACTGGAAAGAAAATCACAAACTACAGCACCCGTAAGCATGTTGTGCAGAAGTTAAATGACTGTGGCATCCCTCCAACTGAGATAACACAAATAATGGGACATAAAAATCTCAAAAGCATAAATGATAATTCTTGTCTGAGCAAAATATCTCAAATATGATTAGTGGTGTTTCTGAGCAACCAAAGGCACTCCAACCAATCCCAGTGAATCCAGGTCCAGCATCAAGCATGGCAATTACATGTGGTGTTGCTGAGCAACCAAAGGCACGCCAACAAATCCTAGGGAATCCCAGGGCAGTATCAAGCATGGCAAGTGCATGGGATGGATACATGTCCCAGCCTTACTTCAAAGCAGAGAACATCTCATTTCACCTCAACACAGGTGAGTACAGTAGTCGTACCATAAGTAAAACAGAAAGAGCGCAACACAAATAGTACAATAACAGCAGTGTGTGTCATGTGCACAATTAGCAATAAAAGAACCCAAATATAAAGACTAAAACTAACCAATGTTGCTTTGCTTAATTATTCCAGTTCATCAAACGGGCATGAAAAAAGAAAAAAGAGAGTACGTGTGATTTTGAGTGACAGTGACAGTGAGTAATAGCAGGTACAAAATAAAAATCATGAAACATTCACTCAACCGTAACAAGCAAAACATGTAATGACTACATAGTAAATGAAATGTAAGAATAAATACCTCACCTAGTAGAGTGTATGTGTGTGTGGGGGGGAGGGGTGGTTGGGGTGGGGTTAGTTAATTGTAAAATTAGTTTTGCTTGTCTCTGAGCACAGTGGTAACCATAATAATGAAATGGGTAGAAAGAATGCTGTCTCCTGACTGAACAAGAGCATCTTTCAGCTGGGACACTATCCCAACACAATGGTCCAGGCAAAACTAAGATGTTTAAAAAAGGAATAAAATCACCCAAAAAATAAGCAATGATATAATTGCAATAAGGCACTCCAGGTGATGTGTAATACTGTGCTAATAGTCCTTCTCAAGTGGCAGAAGCACTCAGCCATGCCTCGCACCTCAACCCACTTAAGGTGGCCTGTTATCCCAACATAACACACCCCCTGTAATGGGTTATTGCTTAAACATCATCAAAAGTACATAAAAAGGAACAGTAGTCACAACAATAGTAAAGAAAGAAAAAAATGTTGTGTGTGACTAGTAGTAATTAATGAATCAATCAAGATGAATTTAGCAGCATTAAAAACTGAACAATATACATGCTATACAGTGTATGTTGTGGATGGTGTGTTTCTGTTGTTGCCATTTGGTGGGTTAGGAGTTGAGTAAAACAGCAGTCGAATAAATCAGCAGAGATAGGTAAATGTCATATTTTTAATATTATATTTGTACTTATTTCCAGGTCTGAGAAGTATATCTAAAAAAGAAAAAAAAGGAGCAAAGGAACAACTAGAAAATCCTCTTTAATGAAACAACAGCGCTTCTCGATATCTAAACACATATAAAAAGGTTTTTTTCTTACTGCAGATGTAATGTCATTGAATGAAACCGATGATTTGTCATAAATGTTGAACATACTAATAATATTGAAACAATACAACTGTTCTCAATCCATATTATAAGAAAGAAAAATATGCAAAGTGAAACTGCAATGTTAGCTCTGAGCTAATAATCAGAGTTCTTTTCCTGAAATTATTAAAGCAAACAGCACTAGAAGCAACATGTTCCACTGTTTCTGTTGGCACCACCTGTCAAAATAACCTAGTACCAGGAAAAACAACTGTCACATAAAAGGAAGGGACATTTTTTATTGTTTGTATGCACAACAAAAAAGTTGAAAAACTGTGCTCCATCGGCTTGTAAAGTAATAAAAAAGCACATGTTGGTGCAATTAATGTAGTATGGGAATGCTAGCTGTAGTGGCAATATTTAATAAACTGTATTTTGAAAAAAAGTTTGGCCCAGATATTCAAACTGCGCCCAAAAAGTGCGCAACAGCAGGAGCAAGCACAAGTCCATTGCGCCCATGTGCAAGAAGTGCGATATTCAAAAACTGCGCAGGCCAAGATGCGCCTATGGCCAACGACTGAATATCGCACCACCTGCGCCATAGCGCAACTAGGGAGGTGAAGCTGAGCAGTCCAGATGCGCCATAGCGCAAGACCAGGGATGCCCCCAGCAGCAGGGCAGCAATGCAACAGCACAACCAGGGATGCAGGGGCCCACCACCCATGCCACAGATGGGCAGAGAACACACAGCAGAACAGACATCATCCCCCCACATCCCATGCACTGCACAACTGGGGGAGGGCTGGAATAACCACTGGCCCTTGGAGACCAGCAACCAACCCACAGTCGGGCCATGGTGCCCCATCACACCCCCTGGCAAGCTGTGACTGGGACACAAGGATGTCTGACCACCCCATACCACAAATGCAGACCACACCCTGCACCATGATCCCCATACACCCTGCCCAGGAGTAGCACCCAACAGTGCAGGACACCCCATGCATGCCACCACCCCCACTGTGACAATGCAACCCTGTGCACCATGGAGCCATGCAAGGCAGCCCCATCATGGACACCCTGCAGTGGGCAGCAGCAGACAGTGATGCAACAGATGTATACACAGTGCTGCCTGCATGTCCCCCGAGGTACAGCTGAGATACCGACCATGTGTCAGCACACGAGGTACCCCACATGCGACAGGGCATGCCCCGGACCCCACCTCCAGCGGTACAGCACCTTGCACACCCTCCGAAGGACACATCCCATCCCAGCACTGGCCACAGAAGCCACCATTGACAAGCCAGCAGACTGTGCATATCACAGACATGCAAGGGTGTCAGCTGCACAGGCCATGGATGATCTAACAGGGGTGCCATGCACACAGTGCAGGCCCCATGGACCACTGCACACAGGCATCCAGTGCACAAAGTACAACACACAAACCACAGACAGTGACTGATCCCCCTGCCCACACCATAGGCGGTTCACCTCTGCACACACACACACACATACACCCATGCGTGCACCACCCCTGATGCCATGCACATCACTGCAGCTGAGCACCTGTAGCCCGCTGCAAATCAAAGACCACCACAGTTGTTATAACAAAATGTATGTATTAAAATATAACAACTATGTAACATATTTACAAATATATACAAGGGGGGAAAGGGCCACAAACCAGGTGGGGGGGCATGGGGCAGAGATGTAGAAATGGGAGAGGGAAGAAGGGGTGTGAGGGTGGGTCCAGGGGGTATGGTTGTCAGGGAGTCATGGAGGGCCCATTCCCTGCCCTGCTCTGCACTCCTGTGGTGCCTCTGGGTTCTCCTCCTCCTCCTCCAGAACTCACATCTCTCCAACCTCTCCAAGGCTGCCAGGGACTCCCGTGCCAGCTGCAGGATTTCCTGTATTGCTCATTCCAGGGCCATCCAGCATTGTCCACCTAGGACAAGGGAGCAGAGTCAATACGTGTGACTGTCCAATCCCCTGCAGCAAACCCATTGTGCATGGCATACAGCCATGTGCCACGCCCCTGTGATGGTGTGCGACCACCCACAGTGACCGTGTCCACAAGACCTGCCTACCCAGGCAGCCACAGCCATGGGGATCACTGCACACACCTACCACCCATGTCCCGCACAGCACCACCGTGGCCATAGTGACTTAGCTATGTGGTGTGAAGGCAGTGCACGCATGGACCACCACTGATGCACTATCAGACATGCAGTGCCACTGGACAGTGCTGACTGCAACAAGTTGCGTGCATGGCAGTGGTGTCAATGGATGGTGGCCATGCCCCGCTGCCTGCCCTGTTACACAGCATGCAATAGTAATCATGGATGTAAGGCACTCACCATCATCAGGCTGGTCCCTGCGCCTCTGCAAACCATCACCCCTCCTGGACTGATGGTCCTCCTGCTGGCACCTCCTCTCCCTCGCCAGCCTCCGCTCATCTGGGCCTAAGTGCAAACATGGAGAGAGGAACATCAGTACAATCCTGTAGCAAAGTCCCCCGCCCCCATGTGTGTGCAATCCCACACAGCCAGACCCACCCACCCCACACCCTGATAACACCACCACGCCAACACTGGACGGTCGCCCATGTGCCAGACGCTTGCAACCGCGATACCCGGATGGAAGATAAAAGGTAGCGGATGTTGCACCCACCTGGCTGTGGCACTGTGCCCCTCCTGGCACGTGCCCGCAGGTGGGCAAGCAGGTCTGGGTCCCTCTGCCTCAGGTCCCCATATCTGTGGCAGCACTACTCCGCCATCCGCCCCATACCAGTGGCCTCCTCCAGGGCGTCAGCCACCTCCTGCCACACCTGACTCCTGGCCCTGTCCAGGGGTGCCTCACGAAATAGTGGGCCAACATGTGGCTCCACAATGGCAACCAAGTTTGCCAGCTCCACTTGGCTCCACTGTACAGCTCTCCTCCGTGCCATATCTACTGCTCAGTTAAGTCAAAATGGCACTCTGCAGCATGGTTCTGCCACGTGCAGATGCTGCGCGTTACAGCACTGCCATTCCCTATTGCACTGTCATCGAACAGCGCGATAGTGGTGCACCGATGCCTGACGCATGGTGCCTAGGGGCAAAGGTCGGGCACAGGGTCAAGGGTCTCTGGCGCACGGACAGCCAAAGCGCGATTGAAACCCAATGCATCTAGCGTGATTGGGTGCCTGTGTGCCACCTCCTGTAGCGGCCTACCGTGCTGTTGCCCCAGTGCGCCTACGATGTCCCAGTGCCACAGTGCCATACAGGTGAACAGTGCTGTAGCACCACTGGCACAATGGTGGCCGTGCCCTGCATTGCCTCCCATGCACAGCACGTCAGCAGCACGGCAGGTGCCTGCGTCATCAACCCGGGCATGCACAGTGAGGTGTGTACTGCGCATGTCACAGAACTGCACCCTTGGCTCAGAACATTCAACATATTCAGCTGTCATATGCAAATCAGCTAATCAGCCATTCAATAGTGCAGTCACTGCATTTGCATCCACTTAAAGATGTGCCTCACCTCATTTGCATGGGTTGTGCTATAAAAGTGAGACATTGGGCTGCACTGGCCATAGTCAGTTACTGCAGTCCATTGGTGAGTTGCATGCTGTTTGGGAGTGTGGACTGTGGATTTTGGGACATGCATGGGACAGCACAGTCACAGGTAACACCTGTCATTCTCACAGGCTGAATCATAACTGAGCGAGTTGTGGAGGAAGAGGAACAGAGTTGTGGGAGGAGGAGGAGGCCAAATTTCACGAAGGCCAAGATGGATGCCCTGTTTGAGGTCTACCTAGACCAGGAGCCGCTTCTCAGTGGACACCAGGGAGCACCACAGGCCCATGCTGCTGCATGGGAGGAGGTGGCGCATGCTGTAAACCTGCATGGCAGCCACCAGCACTCCATGCAGGAGTGCAAGAAGAAGATGGGCACAGACAGGAGAAGTATTAAGGAAAAGGTGGCTGCCAACAGGGCAGCGTGGTCTGCGACAGGTGGGGGACAGCTGGAGGTGCTATGCCTGACCCCACAGGAGGAGAGGGTTGCTGGCAGCATGCAGCGTTGCGCCATTGAGGGTGGTCCGGGTGGTGGATTCCAGATGGGTGGTAGCCCGTCACTGCATGGTAGGTCATGGTTTGTCTATTGGGGGGAGACAGAGTAGGTCACATGCAGTAACATGACTTTGTTTTCCCTTACAACTCCTGAGCGTCTGCATGGGTCAGCAGTGGTGAACTTCTCCACTGAGGCCAGTCAGATGGAGAAGGAGGAGGGCCCATCCACCTCCACAGGAATACGCAGCTCAGGATGACAGTGGGCCCGCCTGGATGTCCAGACTGATGTTGTTGGAGCAGGTGCGGTGGAGGCCCTGCCAGTGTTCCAGCGTGCCAGCGTCCATGGATGCCAGCATGCTGGGACTCGGGCTGGAGCTGGGTCCGTCACCAATGATGATGTCACTAATGTCATGGGCAGTGACACATGTGTGCCACAGAATGGTCACATAGCAGGTAACATCGTGGCCATAGCTGTGGGTGGTGCCACCGTGGAGGCCTGCATGTCATCACAGTCCCAGCCTGTGCCTGTCAGCATGGGTGGGGCAGCACTGGTGTGTGTACAGGACAGTGGGACTGTTGCGGCCACTGCGGCAGCACCATTGAGCTCTGGGGAGTGGCAGCTGGAGGGGCAGCATCAGCAGTCAGCCGATGGGCTTGGGGGTACAGTGTCAGGGGGTGGCATCAGTGCACCACCTGTGGACATGCCCAGGCCTGGCCCTGGTGTGCAGCGCCCACCCTCAAGGGGTGATGAGCATCAGGGCCGTCAACACCCTGAGGGACAGCATGCCGATCAGGCAGATGACCTCTTGGATGAACACACCCGCATACTGCAAGCATCAGTCAATCAGCAGATGCGGCTTGTGACGGCGGTGAATGCACTGAGTGCGGCTCTGCAGCAGGCAGAGGAGTGTTGCAGCAGAGAAACCGCTCTTCTCCTGGCAGGGATGGACCGGATGCGGGAGGATGTGACCACTGCCATTGACAGGCTGACACATACTATCACAGCTGCAATGGCCACAGGGGGCACACAGTTATTTGCACATGCGTCACAGACACCATGCAGTGAAATTTCCACCCCCCCATTCCTGGCGTCATGCGACACCATCCTTGTCGACACCGGATTCAGCTGTGGGCATCCCGAGCACGCCTGGTGCAGGCATGTTCGATGTGCTGCAGACCCCTGAACGAGAATGGTCGTGTTCATACAGTGGAACCCTTGGGGGACCATCGGTGCCACCCCATGAGGCCAGTGGTCAGCCTGTCACTGCTGGCGGGTCTCAGTGGGCTGCCCATGCATCCATGGCAGCCGGGCACTGTGGCATGTGACTGACCTGTCTCCCAGCATGGCTACTGTCTGATGCTGCCCTTTGTGCACTGTGTCATTCAGCGGACAATGCATGGGAGGGTACCCGACCCAGCACGCACACCCACAGTCCATCTGCACACCCTCCCGGCTGCTGTCCGCAGTTGCATGTGCATGATGATGCCTGCATTATGCTGTATGCCAATGTGCAATGGTGCCCATCATCTGACACATGCACAATGACAGGCAGTGGGCATGGTGGTCTGTGGACATGTGTGTGGCTAGGGATGACGTTTTGGGTTGGCGTGCCTCCTACCCTTTGTGCATGTCTGGTGAGTTGTGTGTGTGTGTGTGTCTATCCACGTGCCATGTTAGAACTCACCCATCCATGGCGGTGTGTGTGGTTCCATGCCCGGCCACTTCCCTTGATGGCATGCACCCCTGGTGTGTGTCCATGTGTGTTTGTGGGTTGTGCCTTTGCCACTGGTGGTTGCACATGGCCCCATGACTTACCTGTGTTGGCTGAAGTGCTCCTCCGTGATGGTGTCCCGGTGCTGCTGTGCCAGCCGGAGCAGTCGGGGGTCCCGTCTCCCAAGGGGGCTGCCCATCACCATTGTCACCGGCATCCTCATTGTCCCCATCGCTGTCCCCCTCTTTGACCTGTATGGCTATCCCACATTCGTTGGCCATGTTGTGCAGGATGCAACAGGCCAGGAATAGCCCACAGGCCTTTGAGGGGCTGTACTGTAGGGCACCGCGAGGTGTCCAGGCAACGGAAATGTGCCTTCAGTCATATTGAACAGCCACTGATGACATTACATGTGGTGGCATGTGCCTCATTGTAGCATTGCTGCGATGGGTTGTGGGCCCGGCATGGTGTGAGCAGCCAGGGATGGAGTGGGTATCCACTGTCACCTGTGTGTAGAGGGTGGAGGTTAGTTTGGTGATCAGTATCACCTGCCCCGGACCATGTAGGCCACTATCCATGTCACCTCTGACCATGCCCCTCCCAAGCCCTAAGTTTGTCCGTGTGGTTTGCATACTCACCCACTAAGTGGCCAGTGGGGATGTCCCCACTCTCAAATCTGTGGCACAGTGCTGACTAGTGCCAGATGAAGACATTGTGTGCTCCCCCAGGGTGCGTGGCACAGACATTGATTATGCGCCCCCTGGCATTGCACACCACTGGGCAGTTGATGCTAGCATAGCCCTTTCGATTAATGTAAGCGGCCCTCTTGGGACCAGGTGGTGTGCGGATGGCCACATGGGTGTAGTCTATTGCCCCTAGCACGCCAGGCATACGTGTTACCCTGTGGCACTCCTGTATGTTTGCAGTGTGCTCCGCCAGTGTGCTGGGGAAATGGATGTACTCTGCAGCATGTGGCAGCAGTGCACTGAGGAATTGTGTGACATGGCATGACGCGGCCGACTGGGTTATGCCTGTGGTGTCCCCTGTTGGTCTCTGGAAGGTACCCATGGTGAGCAAGCACATACAAGCTGTCACTTTAGTCTCCACTGACATGGCATGGCTCCGTCGTGTGGGTGCTTGCATCACATCACTGCACAGCTCACAGAGCCGCTTCAGAATTGCCCGATTCAGGTGGTACCGGCCCACGATCTCAGTATCACTGTACAGCGCAAAGCTGGTGTGGGCTCGGTACTTCCTGTTGGGGGCTTACCACCGATGGGCCCTTCCACGGCCATGCCCCCCCCACTGCCCACCTTCTAACCCCCCCTCATTACTGCCTCCATCTGGATGGTGGCACTGGCCATGTGCCTGGCTTGTGTTCACCCCCCTGGCAGCTGTTTCTGTGTTCACCCCACTGTCCTGGCTGCTACTTCCCCTGCACTGGGAACACCTAACTGTGCTGGCTTCAGGGCTGTGTGGCACTTCCCCCTTCTGCACTGTGGCTGTGGCTCCCCACACCTTCCCTGAGCCTGTGGGTTCCAGGTGCCCTTTCTCTGTCCTGCCCTGTGTGTGTGTGTGTGTGTGTGTGTGTGTTGCCTGTGTGACTGGCTATAGTTCAGCAACATGTGCCTTCCTGTAGCGTTCTTGCACCTCTCCCTTGCTCCTTTTATTTTAGCTCATTTCCTATCGTGCAACTTCCGCTTGCTCCCCTATTGCACATGGCACATGTTGTTGAATATCGCACTGCATCATTTATGCATGGTTCCTCCCCCTTCAGTTGCACATACATTCATTATCATTGCGCTATTGCTCAGTGTGATTTGGGGGGGCACAACTGCCTCCCACTGAATATCACAGAATGGCGCATTTTCGGACTTGCGCTGGTGCAACCCTATTGCACATGGCACAATCCTTTTGAATATCTGGGCCTTTGTGTCCATTTATTAGCTGTGATAGTTAAAAGCCAGCTGTAGTAGAACTCTATAAGTGTAGAAATAAGATGACTGTCTGTAATGTTTACAGTGTGGAGACAGCAATACTCAAGTACATGTGCTGAGTAATAACTCTGTGTAGCTCCGCACACGTAAACTGTTCCGAATAACAGAAAGGTGTTAGCAAAGCAGTATCAGGGTAGGAGAAAACTAAAAAAAGGAAAAGAAAACATACACACCCAGAAGTCTCGTTGTAAATCCAGCACCCACAAAAGGTGAACCGACTGTAAAAAGTGGTGTGCGAACCAAATGTTTTAGCAGTTAACAACATGATCGAGAGTTGAATATACTAGTAGCTTAAAAATAAAACATAGCAGTCAGCAAGCACTAACAAAACTTTGTCCAACTCAAGGCTCAACCAAGCTATAAAAGTGGTCCAATGGGGTGCATTTTATCACACTACATAATCGAATAGGGTTCAGCAGTCTCCTAGGTTACCAGCTTGACTAGCAATACACATGGCAACAACGGAAATTAGCATAAGAATACATGCCAGTCCTGTCTGTCTCCACGGAATCACCTAGACAATGACAATTCATCGCGTATGAGTACATGCTAAAAAAAAAGGATTGCAATGACGATAGAAAGCAGTGCCTGTGTTGTAAGGATAAAAAAAATTCTCTTTTTAATGTGGGGCCACGCTAACTGTATAAAGCAGACATGGCATGGTGTGTTGTGTTCTACGTTATTTTATTTTCACGAGCAGTCTTTGACCTCTTGACCTGGCATGAGTGGGTCCTAGTAGCTGCTTTACAAGTTAAGAGATTGAGCTTGAGAAACTGGATATCTAGAAAAACTAATTCAATAGAAGAATGGTACTCATTATAGGAGCTATACAGCGAACAGTGAAAATATTAACTATGTTAGGCTGAGCATATTATTACATGCAGTTTATCAATAGCCTCAAAGATCATTCACAGTACTTCTTTTAATTGTACCATAGGAAAATCTCAGCTAAGGGTTGTAACAGGGAATTATGTAGAGAAGAGAAAAATAATTAAAATAATTTTAACCTTGATAAGCTGGAAAAAACTGTGGAGTCTCAAACTCTAAGCCGATGTCTTTTAACATGTCTTATTTCCAACTCTGTTAGCTTAGACACACTGCCCAGCACAACCTGACTTTAAGTGAGATAAGAAGCAGAGACTAAATACATTTTTCTGGTAAACATGTTTTGCTAACATAGCAGTCGTGATGAAGTCAGAACAACCCAAGTCAAAAAATATGTTTTTGTACTTAAATAATGTTTTGAGTCAGCAAGGAGTAGAACAAGAGTTTGTGCCTAAAGATGTATATAAGCTAAAGGATTTTATCAGTCTAAGTTACACATAATTGGCAAGATGATGTCACGAGCTCCCATCTGTCAGTATGAACTAGTTTTAGCAGAACATAACAGAAGTTGGGTAAGGTGACAGAGCATTTCATAATACAAATATAAAATGTGTTTTGTGCTCTTTGTTTGTGTGCTTACACTATAATGGTCTATGTAAAAGAGAAATGTTATAGTGACTATCTGTGTTCTGTTTAGTCTAACCTCTGGAATAAACTACATTTTATTATACATATACAAATTGTATTATTATTATTATTATTATTATTATTATTATTGGAAATCTAAAACTATAAGTTGCAAAATCTAATAGTTGGTGCTCCAAACAAAGAGAGGCAGGCAGACACAGATTCAAGTTCATCAGGCCTCTGTATACTTATGGTTGCAACCTAAGTAACAAGGCACTGTTGGGGGTTTTGTCCTTAGGCACCTCCGGTAAGCTGAAAATGGGAAGATCACAAAATAGAGTTACACTTAGGGATTATATTGAAGAATACATTAAAATACATGGTGGGGGAATATTGTCCACACCTGATGTCATGGTGCAAGAAGAACTATTGCATTATGTTAAGCAGAACTTAGAAACAAAGGTTTTGAACAATAAAAAGGTCCCGGGACATAAACATAAGGGAATTATTGTACAGGGCTTGTACTGTGCAATGTTGGCATTCCAAGAACAAGTCTCTGGCTTTAAAAGAAAATGGCTTATTGTCTGAAGCAAATGAGACACTAAAATGTGAGTTGGCAGAATTGTCTCAGAGGCTGTGTGTGCTCCTGTGTGAAATGAAATCTGGTTCTGAGGTTCATCATTCTGAACACAATAGGCAGATATGTGAGCTGCAAAAGCAAAACACAACTGTTCCTGCCCATCTGAGGTCCTTCCATCCTGAGCCTCCTGTCTTCCCCCTCCCTGGAGCCAGTACCCTCGGCTTGCAACAGGACTCGCTGCCACACTGCAAATTTATTTCCAGTGTGACTGAAATTCGGGGGCCTGCAGGTGTTTTTCACATTACCAAGGAGTTCTCATGCAACTCCACTAATGTGGTATATTGCATTCTTTGCTGGAAGTGTACAGCTATTTACATCGGAGAAACTGGTAGGTGTCTTGCTGACCATTCCAGGGAACATTACAGAGCAGTCAGGAATGGTGAAACTGCTAAACCCATTGTATCCCACTTTACCTCCAGGGACCACAATGTCAATGACCTTTCTGTTTGCGTCCTTCAGCAGGGCTTCTGGGATCCTGACCATAAAAAAAACATGGAAGCCAAGCTGATCATCCACCTTGGCTCCCAGCAGCCCTCTGGTTTAAATGATAAACTTATTTTCCACTAACATCTTTCAGCCATCCCTTATTTTTCCTAAAGTCTATTTGTTTTTGTACTCATTTAATTTATTTTTCATTTTCACCATAAGTCTCCATCTCTGCCTCCTTCCCACAGGTTTGTCACCTTTCAGCCTTCTTACTAGGCGCTGTTAATTAGTCCCCACCTGGGAACTTCCCTAGCTCTTTCACTCCCATTATGCTTTATCTTTCCTATCATCACCTTTTTGTTTCACAGATTCTCTCCTAATCTTACCATTTATCACCTTTTCCCTGAGCATCCCCTTTCTTCTTTCCCCACATATATATATCTCATTTTACTTCCCCTCTATGCTAACTTTGTTTTTTTTTTCTCTTTTAGATATTTCCTGAAGAAGACCTAAGGTCGAAACGTAGATTTTTAACTCTTTTCTATTTTCTATTTTCAGTGTGCATTTAATATAACCATTTTGTTTTGCTTTCAGAGTTAAAATCAACTTGAGCCTCAATGATTTTACAAACATAAGTCAGAGTTCTTCTCTTAATACGAGTTCTTTTGTTGCACAAAATAAATTATCATTTTCTGAAATTGCTATAACATCAGTACCAAAGAATGGGTATATTTGTCAGAAACTGAAAAAAACTATGTTTATAATAATGTACAATATATTACTCTATCTGTATTACTGAACCTTACTGCTATACCATTGTCTGCTAATGTATGACCTTGACATTTAAAGCAGTTATATCAAGTTTTATTACAGATATGTGGATTCATTTTAGAAACAGAAATATTAGGTTTGATTCTCAACAACTTCTGCCACAACTGGGTAAAGGTCTTAAAGGGGAAAATAGGTTGATGGGGAAATATAAAAGGTACTGTATGCTCAGGAATGGGAGTTTAGAATTCCATGGATTTAAAATGAGTAATGGAACAACAAATACATTTTGAAAACATGCATAAACAGGGAATGTTAGACAAAGAGGTGCACCTTAGACAGGGACTCTTAGTTGAACATGTTCAAAGCATTGTTAACAGGAAAGAAATATTGCATGCTTTTCCTCTTCTACATAACTGGACACAAATAGTTATCAATATTGAGGTGGATGATATGTATGAAACTAGGAGAACTGAGCTGTAAATTGCATATGGTGCATCTGTCCTGAACAGATTACAAAATATCTTTAGATATATTGAGACAAGTAAACGTCCTGCTTTTATAAATACCACTATGTTACAAAAAGTCTTACACACTGTTAATCATACTAATGCCATTGAATGTCTTCTCGGAAAACTGACCAAAGTTTATTTTGCTGGACATGGCTGTGTTTTTAACACCTAGTATACCATGTCTAATGTCTGTCTTAAGTTCAACAAAGGTTGTTAACTTAGATAAGACAGAGTACTCATACTCTGTGCAGCTTGTGCCTACTCAGATCTTCATCACGCAGGTGCATGAGGAATGAATAGAGCCAGACTTTTCCTGTTGCATGGAACTGCAAGATGTATACCTTTGCAGGTGTGATATTTCACTGGGAAGTTGCTTTCCTTACGATATTTTTGATAAAGCTACAGATTGTCACTTGCAAACTGAACTATGGACACAAAATCTGCAAGTGCATGCTGCGTATGCAGGAACTGAACATTACTGTGTTGTTGCCATTACTGATTATATTACTTATGGACTCAGAAATGACTGTGTTTCTTGGTCCTCAAGTTTTTGTTTTCAGCCTTATTTGACTACTATCATTAATGGTTACATCATCTGACCCATGCCTGTGCTTCCTTATGTAACCACCATACTGACTGCATTGGCCTACCTGGGAGATGTCTGCTCATCCATGCCACCAACAGTGATCAAGATCCCACCACTAATGCTTAAGATACAAACTTTTTTGCATCACAAGGCTGAAGACTTGATTCCTTTACAAATGGACAATGACACCATTAGCAAAAACATTTATAATCTGGCGACCCTTAGTTGGTGGCCATTTATCCAAACATATGTAGAGCATCCAACTACATTGATTGTTTTATGTGCCTTTTCATGTCTGTAATTTATATTAACTGTATGCAGTTGTTGCATGTATCAGACATTTAAGCATACAATGTCTCAAGGTAAGATACAGGCTCAGATATATTGTATGATGCCTCTTACATAATGCAAGATACCTAAAATATAATCTTTGATGACGCGAGGTGGAGAATGTTAGGATGAGCATATTATTACATGCATTATATCAATAGCCTCAAAGATCATTCAGAGTAGTTAATTTAATTGCACCATAGGAAAATCACAGCTAAGGAATTAACACAGACTTATTTAGAAGAGGGAAAAATAATTAAAATCATTTTACCACTGGAATTTTCATGGTTAGATGTTGAGCAGGCCATATTTAAATTGGCTAACAATAAATCACCTGAACCTGATTGTATCCCAGGAGAAATTTATAAAGAAAACATGAATTTTTGGATACCTTTTTCTGTAAATTTTTTTTAATATCTGCCTTCGAGAAAGATACATTCCCACCTTGTGGCGCAAAAATATTATCATCCCGATTCACAAAAAAGGATAATTTAAAAATCCCCAAAACTACTGGCCCATAAGCCTTGTCGATACCAGTAGTAAATTTTTTACCAGAATTTTATTAAATGAGCTACAGATTTGGGTCAATAAAGTCAGCCCTTTCTTAAATTTCAAGCTGGTTTCCATGAAGGTTTTTTGATGCTAGATCATATTTTTGTTCTGGCCCATTTAATTGAAAAATATAAATCATATAGAAAAATGAAACTTTCTTTCTTATTTATCGGCTTTTGTGTGGCATTTGATTCCATAGTAAAAAACAACCTCTGGAATCTTCTCCTTGAATGAGGCATATCTATAAATTTGCTAACCCCCATTTTTTGTGTTATATACTGAAACAAGCACAGCGGTCAGATATGACAAATTGGGTAATAACTCAGAATATTATATTGCAAATAAGGGGGTAAAACAGGGGTGCCCATTGGCTCCACTCATGTTTAACCTCTATATTGATTCTTTGCTTTCTTTTGATCCATCACTTTTCTTGGATTCTCCCAAAATAAACAATCATTATATCCACATCTTAGCCTACACTGATGACTTAGTTCTTTTCTCTCTAACGCAAAAAGGACTTCAGAAAAAAGTAGACCAATTGAAACAAAAATGAGAACATTTAAATCTGAAAATTAATCATGAAAAAACAAAAATAATGATTTTTGGTACCCAACCCCCAAAACCAAGAATAATGTAAAATAATTCACCAATAGATGTTACCTCATATTGCTATCTTGGTATAACATTTTCCTCCACTGGTTCTTGGATTACACACTTCAATGACCAAATTAATAAAGCCAAATGTGCATCAAAAGCTCTCTTTTGCTTTAATCATAAATATGGAGGACTATTAGTAGCACCAGCTATCAAAGCTAGAGAATCTAAAATTATCCCAATTCTATTATACGGTGCTGAAATATGGAGAGTTAAGTTTTTTCCAAATATAGAGGTGCCTTTATCCTATTTTATAAAGCAATTCTTCAAGTTCCCCAATCAACGGCTAATGTGATAGTAAGAGCCGAACTTGGTAGAATTCCATTGGCAGACTTAGTTAACCTTAGACTTCTGTCATATTGGCTTAAGATTCTTGATAATAATAACAATCTATTAAAATTTTGCCTTAAAGAAAAACAAATATGGTATTCTATGGGATTCTCTCTCCATAGTTGAGAGCTGTAATAACAAATTTACAAAAGTTGAACTCTATGCACCTTTGGAGAGATCATCAGAAGGGCATCTTAATATCTGATTCCTATCGAGATAAATTTAAAAAATATGTATTTGATATTGCTCTTAATAACCAACTAAGGCTGGTTAGAGTCCAAAAACAAGCTATATGGTTTGGGAAGAACAAAATAGATTCACTAATAGAAAATGACTTGCTTCTTTCTATAGCTCCAAATATTCGTAAAATAATAACATGGGCAACATTTGATATAAATAATTCTAAATTGATATATATTAATCGATCTCCTCTTTCAACTAATTACAATAACAATGAATGTCCTTGTAACAAAGGGTTTAAAGAAACACTACATCATATTATAGTACAATGCCCATTGTATAAAAAGAGGAGAAATTCAATTTTAAATTATTTTTTATTAAGATACCTAAACTTGGATTATGACTCAGTATTTATTCTGCTCCACCCTGGGACAGTGAAAGATGCAATAATGTGTTTCAACTTTTTCTCAACTGTAATCAATTTTAAAGAAAACAGGCTCACAGGAGAAGACTTCAACAAAAATAATTATTGACATTATTTTTAGTAAGTAGGAGTATTTTATGTATTTTCTCTCTGTTTTTGTATTTTGAATATTGCAATGTCCAAAATGTTAATCTTTTGGAAGAACAATAAATTAATTGAATTGAAAAAAAATATTTTAACCTTGGTAAGCTGGAAAATAACTGTGGAGTCTCAAACTCTAGGCAGATGCGTTTTAACATGTCTTATAAAATGGGCTAAAAAATCTAAGCCACTGATTGGCTGTTTCAGCTTCCCAGCCATCCAGCCATGTCCTTAATCCATGATATTTTAGCCAACCAGCACTAACGTCTGCCAGTCTGCCTCTTGACTACAATGAATCACTGAGCTGTGCCAAACATAAACAAAAACAAAGCCTGGCACAGCTCAAGAGTGGCAGTGGGAAATCAGTAGTCTGTGCTGACAGCTGCACATAGCCTGTCTCTATTAAAATAGGAAGAGAATGTGTACACTGTAATAAGGTAGCTGAAATAAAAAAAAAACTTCTACAAAGAAACTCTGACCTGTACTGTTTTAGTTCACAGCAAACCTGTAAACTGCAATGAACAGAGAAACCACAGTGAGTGGCGTGACATAAGGTTTGAAACCACTGCAAAGACCCACTCGTTCGCTGACCGGAAGTATGATAAATCATGCCAAACACCTGCTTCTCCATTATTTTCCAAAACACAGTACAGAACCACTCTGTTGGTACTAAAAGTTTAAAGCAGCAGTTCAACAGCTGTTTCTTATTACAAACGAAAAAATTGGAGGCACTGTGTACGGTGGTTCATGAGGGACACGCTCACTGCTGAAAAAGCCGGCGGTAGTGACAGAATAACACTAGATGCTGTCACTTTTAGTCAAAACAGCAGAAATAATTAAAAAAGTAAATAAAATATGTCTACATGCTTGTGGTGTAGACTGGGGGGGGGCTCCTGATGGATGTGCTCTCAACCAGAAAAGCCCGTGTCACTTTGTTGTGATTTATAACATTTCCTGTCAGTGGACAAATGGGTCTCTGCTGTGGTTCTAATCTTCCTAAAACCACAAAATACAGTATGAAGTTAAAGAAAAAGAAAATGTGGAATAAAATTGTCTCTTTCTGCCACTTCTGGTGGGGGGGGGGTGGAGAGCCTGAAACACTTATCAAAGGGAACTATTTTTCACCATTTCACCTATAACAAATTTTTTTTATACAAATGTTTTAGACTTTTTTTTTGCTCTCTTTTTCTTGCAAAAATTACTTCGGAGGGCCCATTTTATAAGTGCAATAACACACTATGAGGTGTGGTTTATCGCCTGATAAGAGCACGCTCAGTGGCATAAGGCACGAGGCACCCTTAGTACACCCCTGGGCATGCTCTTATCAGGCGATAAACCACACCTCATTGTGTGTTATTGCTTGTTTATCTCTAATTCTTTTAGCTTATACACACTGTCTAGCACAACCTGACTTTAAGTGAGATAAGAAGCAGAGAGTGAATACATTTTTCTGGTAAACATGTTTTGCTAGCATAGCAGTCGCTATGAAGTCATAACAACCCTAATCAACAAATATGTTTTTGTACTTAAAGAATGTTTTATGTCAGCAAGGAGTTGAGCAAGAATTTGTGCCTAAAAATGTATACAGTATAAGCTAAGGGATGTTATCAGTCTATGTCACACAGAATTGGCAAGATGATGTCACGAGCTCTCTGCTGTGTTTCCCTTCTGTAAATATGAATTGCTTTTAGTAGAACATAGCACAAGTTAGCTAAGGTGACAGGGCAGTTTATAATACAACTATAAATTGCGTTTTGTGCTCTGTTTGTGTGCTTATGCTACAATGGTCTATGTAAAATAGAAATGTTATAGTGAATATGTGTGTTCTGTCTAGTCTAACCTCTGGAATAAATTACATTGTATTATACCAATACAAACTGTATTACTATTATTGTTATTATTGGGAAATGTAAAACTATAAGTTGCAAAATGTGACAAGCTATATGTTGTTAGTTTATATGTCAATTTTTGCGGCTATTTGGTTTTTATTCTTAAATTAAAGATAGATGGACCATAATATAAAATTCTAATGCTTTAAATGGAAATGCTTACATACGTAAACCAGACAGAAAATAGTTCTAATTTATATTCTAATTGTACTCAGTTGCATTTGTTACTTACCAATAGTGTGTACATTATTAAAGAAATTTGAAGGTTTCTTCTACATATTTTCTTCATAATTAGTAATTCTATTATGCATTATTATTTTTGTTACATTTAAAAATTAGTAAAACCTTTATTGGATAAAAGCAAAATCTAGTAGCCAAATCAAAATTGTTAGTGACCAGTATTTGTAAGAGTTAAAAAAATAACATTTTGGGTAGGGCTCCAGTTGGCCAATATCTTTCAAAATCTGGTAGCCAACCCAACTCTTAGTGGCCAGTGGCTACCTGGTTACCTGATTTGTCCCGTCCTGGTCATGGGGGTAAGGTGGGGTAAGGAGTGTTGGGATTAGGTTTGTTATTTACAAATTTTCAATATGTTGGCCCAGTATGAGTTAAAAGACAGTTGATGCATGACCCTGTCCATGTACACTGGCGTTGAATCATGACGGTAGGGGACACAGGATAGGGTGGGACTTAGGCTAACAACATTAATAGCACAATTTCAAACTTTGTGGGCATTGGAATGACAATCCTAAAAGTTAATTTGCAACCTTTCTTTGGTTTGCGTTTTGTGCAGTAACAACTCTAATGTTATATAAAGAGCAGCTGACACCTTCTGAACTTTAATGAAACATAATATTTAGACACAATTAAACTTATATTTCAAATTCATTCTGTATTTCTTCTCTCTGTTATTTATTACTGAGATCATTTGCATGAAAACAGGATCTTTGCTCCTGAAGACTTCATTTATTCCTGTTGCTCTCTAACTATCTGAGGTTATAATGCACTGCTTGTGACATCATCGTTACTTCCATGGCAACAGACTGTGATGTCATAACAGAGACTTATGACTTGAAGTAGGGAGTCAGCTGTAGAGGCAGATGATCTCTAATGGATAACGATCCTGTTTTCTTGCAAATTTAATCTGTGCAAAGTAATGGGGAGGAGAAATCTATAGATGATATATGGAATACAAGCCGAATTATACCTAGATATCATGTTTTTTAAAGTTTTCTTCAAGATATCTGCAGCTCTTTAACATACTTTTTTCTATAAATATCCTTACTTTTTAAGAAATTAATGTGGTAACTTCCTATACACATGGTCTTTGATACCATGCACAAAGCAGGAGGGGACTACAAACACATGCTTCACAGGATCCTTTCTAGTCTGCAAAAACCAAGAAGCAATTCTGTTGAGAGGACAGAGCATCCTTCCATTGACTCTTGTATACCACAATTCCCTGCCCCCATGGACCATGGGAATATTTGTGCCTTCCAATAATGCAGATGAGGTCCATCCCCAGGTGACACCATGCCTTGTGCATAACTACAGAGCCACACATCCCTCCAACCAGAGACAGTGAATTCCAGCCCTGCATTTTCAGGTGGGGCCAGGTGAATGTTGTGCACTTGCGTGCCTTGGTGAGTACCCTGTGTGTCACATACTAAGCCCACTGATGCGTAGCCTTTATTGTGTGTCTACCTGCACCACACCCTCATGAATAGTAAATTATCATCCTTAACAGTTCAGTCTTAAATCAGTTACATTACATTAATTTTTTTGATGATAAATAATGAAAAATCTCTGCACAGCACAAAGATTTTCAAAATGAATATCTTCATACACAATATAGATTTTGAAAATGGTCAGGTAGAGCGACATTTTTAAAACCTTTGCGCAGCAAATAGCTTTTCAAAACAACGATGCAGCAGACAGATTTTAAAAATTTGTGTAAAGGTTTTCTGTGTGAATATTATAAACCATTATGCAACACACAGATTTTGAAAACAGTTGAGAAGCATATAGAGTTTCAAAACCATATTGCAGCACAAAGATTTTAAGAAACTTTATAACCTTACAAAGATTGTAAATATAGTCACACAGGACAAAAACTGTTGTCCAGCAAAAAGATTTTAACCTTATAAGGATTTTTAAAGTCATCACACATGACAAAAACCATTGTACAGCACAAATATATTAAAAACCTATTTAAAAAGCTGGCCCAATGTCTAGGAGAGCTTGAGTACTGGGCACCATACCTCCAACCACACTGGTGACCCAGGTTCAGGAATGGATTGGGGTCATTCAGGGGCTGGCCGGGTGAAGGAGGATCAAGCACTCACAGATGGTGCTCATTGTTCAGGGTGGGAGGGAGGACAGCATAAGCCACTGCTTGATTGCCACCCAGGAGAGACTGGGTGATGTGGCAGGTGGCTGCCTCTTCATGGCTTGTGCAGGCATTCGAGAATGTGTGGCACTTTCTAGTCACACACCCACACCATTGCACACGTGTCCCAGCTTTGGGGATGGGACCAAAACATTGAAAAGTGTGGGCTGTACACAAAGGATGCCTTGCTCACTGTCCTTGACCCATGCCATCACTCCAGGCCCTGCCAACTGGATCCAGACAGAAGGTGTGAGAAGGATGACCTCCTCCTCCCTCCCAGGCCTCCATAGGGAGTATGCCATGGGGAACTAGGCAGGTAAGACCAGGGGGAGATGGTGGCTGGTTGAGGGACGGGGTAGGGGTTGAAGAGCCAGCCATGATGGGATAGTCAAGGTGGCTAGTAGCAGTTGGTATGGCATTTCAGTTATGGGCAAGGACAACCACTAAGAGTAGTAACAATTGTAGTGAAATGCCTCTAGGAATGAGGTGCATGTTATAGGTCTCATAGGTTATTACAAGGCCAAGAAGACAAAAGTCCATAACGGCCTGCCTAGTTAATATCCAGTTATATCTTGTTTAATCAGGTATTCATCCTATGGACACTAACCAGAGGTGGGAGCTCATAAAGCTGGGGATAGTGGAGGCAACCAAAACCTGCTGCAAAGCCCACAGCAAGAAGGCTAGGGCTAAGAAACTGAGCTGGTTGAGCAAGGAGGTCATGGAAAAGGTAAGGAAGAAAAGAGCTGCCTTTAGGAAGTACAAGAAAACAGGGAGGGGGGAGGACAGGGAGGAGTACTTGACAGAATTGAAGGATGTGACAAGGGCAGTAAGGTGAGCCAAAGCATCTACAGAACTCAGGCTGGCACAAGGCATTAAGAAGGGGGAGAAGGACCTCTTTAAGTACATCAGGGAGAGAAGGAGCTGTAAAGACCACATAGTAAGGATTAGGAAGGAGGGAGGTTGGGTGGAAGCAGGGGAAGTATAAGGCAGAAGCACTAAATGAGTACTTCTGCTTAGTATTTACTAAAGAGAAGGGGGTGACACCCAAGGTGGGAGAATGGCAGAAATGGGGGGGAAGGGGTGACAGATGGGGAAATCATGGAGGGCAGAGTTCGAGAGGGTTTGAAGGCACTGAGGGTGAACAAGGCACCAGACCCAGATGGCATCCACCCCAAGGTACTGAAGGAGCTGGCAGAGGTCCTTGCAGGACCTTTGGCAGACCTATTTAATGCCTCACTATATTTGGGGTGTGTACCTCAGGACTAGAGGATGGCTCATGTGGTGCCCCTCCACAAGACTGGCCCCAAGGATGAACTGGGAAACTACAGCCCAGTGAGCCTCACATCCATAGTGGGTAAGCTAATGGAGACTATCCTGAAGGAGAGGCTGGTGGCCCTCCTAGAGGCCAAAGGACTACAGGACAGCAGACAGCATGACTTCATACGTGGCAGATCCTGCCAAACCAACCTGGTGGAGTTCTATGATTGGGTAACTAGGCAACTGGACAGGAGCCATGCAGTGGATGTCCTGTATCTGGACTTCAGTAAGGTATTCAACTCTGTGCCACATGGAAGGCTGGGAAGGAAGTTAGTAGGCACAGGGGTGGGTGCAAAGCTGGTGAGATGGGTAGGAAACTGGCTTCAGGGAAGGCAACAGAGGGTGGTGGTGGGTGGGGAGCTCTCACACCCAAGGGCAGTGATGAGCAGTGTTCCACAGGGTTCAGTGTTGGGACCAGTGTTGTTTGGGATATTCACTGCAGACATATCATGGGACATCAAGAGCAAGATCAGTCTGTTTGCTGATGATGCCAAGGTAGGCGTGGTGGTGGATGACCTAGGGGGATGGCAGGGGTTGCAGGATGATCTGGCAAAGTTTGAAATGTGGTCAGACACCTGGCAACCGGGATTTAATGCCTAAAAGTGCAAGATGCTGCATTTTGGGATGAAGAACCCAAGGAGGAGTTAGCAGCTGGGGGGAGTGCAGCTAGCCCAGACAGAGGAGGAGAAGGATCTGGGTGTGCTCATTACAGGGTCAATGAACAACTCGGCACAATGTAGGAAGGCAGCTGCAAAGGCCAACAAAATGCTGGGTTGTATTGCAAGGGTATATCTCGAGGAGGAGGAGATGATTCTGCCACTGTATAGGTCATTAGTTAGACCACACCTGGAGTACTGCATGCAGTACTGGTGCCCATATCTGAAGAGGGACATTAAGTTACTGGAGGGGGTGCAGCGCAGGGTGACAAAGATGATCAAGGGGCTGGGGGACTTATCATACGAGAAGAGGTTGAAGGAGTTGAACATGTACTCACTGGAGGAGAGGAGGGACGGGTGACATGATTGAAACCTTTAAATACATGAAAGGAATAAACAAGACTGGTACAGAGGGGCTGTTCAAAGTAATTGAGGGGAGGGCCACCAGGGGCCATGACATGAGACTGGAGGGAGGAAGGTTCAGGAGAGAGATGAGGAGACACTTTTTTATAGAGAGGGTGGTGGCTGGGTGGAATGCGTTACCTGCAGAAGTGGTATCCAGTAGAACAGTGGACTGCTTCAAAAGGGGATGGGACAGGACAAGGGGAGGGTTAATGAAGGGGAAGGGTGGAAGGGGGGCAGCTGCAGAATAAGGGGTGCTAGCTGCACATTTGAGTAGACTAGATAGACCTCTAGGCCTTTATCTGCTGGCAAATTTCGGATGTTCGTAAGGAATTTTTAAAAATATTCATTGATGAACTCGTCACTATTTCCAAGGGTAGACCATTCCATATACTAGTTATCCTTTTACTAAACCAGTTTTTCCTAGCATTTGTACAGAAGGAGCTGATCTGGATTTGAAATGGGTGAGCTCTTGTATCATATGGCTGCATCCTTAACTCCAGTCCCAGTTTATGCCACAGGTCATCATCTGATAGTGCTCTGTATACCATGCACATATCACCTCGAAGCCTCCGGAATTCCAAAGAATACAGTTTCAATTCTACCAGTCTCTGTTGGTAGCTTAACCCCTCAAGGCCTGTCACATGTTGTGTTGCTTTCCTTTGTACCTGTTCCAGTGAGTTTATGATCCCTTTTTCCCCAAGTGACCAAAATTGGGCACAATATTCCAGATGTGGAAGGACCAGAGCCTTATATAGAGGCATTACCACCGATCTGTCTCTACTTTTAATATGCTTGTTTATGCAATGTAGGAGACCACTAGATTTTCTGATAATGTGATTACAGTGTGTCTTAAAGCTCAGATCATTAGTAATATAAGTCCCCAGGTCCTTTTCTTCTGATGTCTCCTGCAACACTACTCCATTTAGTGTATATTCATAATGGGTGTTATTTTTCCCCAGGTGCATGACCCTACATTTATCGACATTAAATGTAGATTTATTTATTATTGCCCAGTTTTCGATTTCTCTTAATGCTAGTTGTAAGGTATCCGAGTCCTCCTTAGAATTTATCCGATACCCTATTCTTGTATCATCTGCAAACTTTGACAGCCACACATTTGTTGAAGTTTGCATATATGAAATGTATAAGTTGAAAAGGCAGGGGCCCAGAACCGAGCCCTGTGGAACCCCACTAGTCACTGTTACCCAGTCCGACAAGGATCCCTTCACTGATACTCTCTGCCTCCGATTTGTCAACCAGTTCTCAATCCATAAGGAAATATTGGCATATATACCCTGCTTAATTAGGGCCTCAATCAAGAGGCCATGTGGTACCTTATCAAATGCTTTTGAGTAATCCAAGAAAATAACATCCACTGCTACTCGGGTGTCGAGCGCTTGATTCACTTTATCATAAAACTCCAACAAGTTTGTCTGACAGGACCTACCCTTTCTAAAACCATGCTGATTTTGGTCTAGATCTCCCGACATAACCAACATGTTGGTAATATGGGTTTTGATGATGGCTTCCAGGGTTTTTCCCCAATATTGATGTCAGTCTGATGGGTCTATAATGTGACAGCTCCTGTCTTGACCCTTTCTTATATATTGGAATAACATCCGCCTGCCGCCATTCAACCGGGACTTCAGATTTATCTATAAAATGCTGAAATAAGTGGGCTACTGGGGGGGCCAATACATCAGCCAGCTCCTTAAGCACCCTAGGGTGGAGCCCATCTGGTCCCTGTGCCTTATTCTGGTCTAAGGCTTTTAGTCTGTCTCTCACATCATTGACCTCGATTTTAAGGAGAAAACCTACATCCTTTACCTGATGTTGTAAGGTGTTTTGGGTTTTTGGATCATACACTGATGCAAAATATGCGTTGTAATGGCATGCCATACCTTTATCGTCCAATATCAGATCACCATGTGGTCCCCTTATGGACCCTATTGATTTATTTACACCCTTTTTATTATTTATATATAAGAAAAAAGATTAATAATTATTTTGGACTTTGGTTGCCAAGTTATATTCATAGGCCTATTTCACTTTTCATATGCTTAATCTACATTTTTTCAGTTCAAACTTAAATTCAACCCATCTTTCTGGCTGCCCACTTTTTTTCACATTTCTGTATGCCTTATTTTTACATTTTATTCTTTTAATTATTTGTGGTGTAAACCATGGAGGTGTTTTGGGGGGGTTGTAGTTATTTTAAGACTAGGAATGAATTCCTGTACCAGGGCTTTAATTTTGTTTCTTAAAATATCCCACTTTGGCTGTATCATCAGTCCACTGAAATCTACCTCCCAGTTCCATGAAACTAATCGTTTGCTAGTATCACTAAAGTTTGCCCTACTGAAATTATGTACCACTGTCCTACTAGTCATCTTTGATGAAACCTCATTAATACTAAATTTCACCATGTTGTGGTCACTGGAACCTAAGGGATGTAAGACTCTGCAATCCTGTATATCTTAATCCAGGTTTCTGAGTACCAAATCCAGAGTATGATTTCCCTGAGTATGATCTTTAACATATTGTTCAAGATTATTTAGCAGAAAAAATTCCAAGAATCTTTGCTCATTTTGTGATTCTGCTTTTGGGGGGGTCCCAACTCAACCCTGGTAGATTAAAGTCACCCACTAACAGGGAATTTCCAGCTTGGGTGAGATTATCTAAGCATTCTAGAAGTTTGAGGTCATCTAACTGTGTGTTAGCTGTCGGCCTATATACCACACCCACATTTAATTTGGGCATTTGGGGGGGCTAACTTAACCCAAATCAGCTTGGCTGTATCATTATTAATAATTTCTACACTTTCTGATGTAATATGATCCGTTATATAAAGGGCAACACCCCCACCCTTTTGGTGTGGCCTATCTCTATGATAGAGATGAAAACCGGGGATTTGTTTGTCCCATTAATCTTCCTGTTTCCACCATGTTTCAGTAATGGCACATAAACTAATATTGTATGGGCCAGACATTCAAAAGGGTTGCGCCATGCTCAATAGGGTTGCGCCTGCGCAAGTCTGAACTTGCTCCATTCTGCGATATTCAGCAGAAGGCAGTTGCGCCACTGAAAACAGGCTGAGCAACAGCACAATGCAAATGAATGCATGCTGAACTGGAGGGGGAGGAACCATGCATAAACTGCACAGCCCGATATTCAGCTGGGCTGTGCAGAGTTGTGCAGGCACAACCCCCAACCTGCACCTGCACAACTTTGAGCCAAAAAAAAAAGGCTTAAATTGAGGGCCACCCACAGGTGAGCTGCTGCATTGCAGGGCGCAACACAGCAGCTGCCACCTGTGGCTGGCCCCCAACCCACTCCTTGTGCCCCCCCATACCTCTCAACTTTCACTGTGGTTTGAAATCACAGAAAGAGCAGAACCAAACCACACAAAAACACGTATCCTGGATTTTAGGGGGGCAAACTTTGAGAAAATGGGGAGATACTTGAAAGAGGCATTAAGGGGAATGGGGCAGGAATCAGGGGTTGAGGAACAGTGGGAAGTATTTAAAATGGGGATTACAAGAGCAACAGAATTATGTATTAAGCAGGTTAGCAAAAGGAAAAGGAAGAGGAGACCATTATGGTTTTCCAAAGAGGTAGCAAATAAAGTGAAAGCCAAAAAGATTGCATTCAGGCAATACAAAAAGACACAGGCAGAAGGGGATAGGGAGAAGTACCAGGAGAAGCAAAGGAGGCAGGGAGGTAGTAAGGGAAGCCAAAGCTCAGACAGAAGAACACATTGCAAAAATCAGTGGGTAGAGGGACAAAACCTTTACAGGTACATAAGTAAAAAAGAAAGGCAAAGGGAGGGATAGTGAGACTGAAGGGGAGGATGGGGCTGTGTGAAGGATGACAACAGTAAAGCTGACATATTGAACAGGTATTTCTGCTCAGTCTTTACTGAGGAAGAGAGGGTAATGGGTCTGAATGGAGTACAAGGGGTGAGAATGGTGCAGAAATTGACACAAGTCCCTTTACACGAGAAAGGGTCCTGAAGGAACTGGAAGTAATAAGAGTTGATAAAGCAATGGGGCCAGATGGGGTGCACCCAGGATCCTTAAAGAACTAAGAGAGGTGGTGGCTGAACCTCTTGCTATCCTGTTTAGCCGATCACTAGAAACAGGGAGGTACCCAAGACTGGAGGATAGCAGATGTAGTCCCCTTATACAAAAGTGGGAACAAAGAGGAAGCGGGGAACTACAGACCAGTCAGCCTCACCTCGGTAGTGGGGAAGATCATGGAAGCACTACTGAAGGAGAGATTGGTGGAACATCTGGTTGTCAATGGACTACAGGACCCAAGGCAGCATGGTTTCATCAGGGGAAGGTCATGTCAGACCAACCTCATTGAATTTTTTGACTGGGTGACTAGGGAGGTGGATCGGGAGGGCAGTGGACATGGCCTATCTGGACTTCAGCAAGGCTTTGACACTGTGCCACATAGAAGACTATTGCACAAACTGGGGAATATGGGTGGGCAGGACAGTAGTGCGGTGGGTAGGTAACTGGCTGGGCAGCAGGACACAGAGGGTGGTGATAAATGGCTGTCACTCCACAGAGGGAAGAGTGACCACTGGGGTACCACAGGGATCAGTGCTGGGACCGGTGCTATTCAATATCTTCATCAGTGACATTGCGCAGGACCTAGAAGGCAGAATTTCACTGTTCGCTGATGACACAAAGCTCTGTAACAGAGTAGACACACCAGAGGGTGTAGACAGAATGAGAAGGGACCTGCAGAAACTTGAAGAATGGTCAGGGGTTTGGCAGTTGAAATTCAATGCAAGGAAGTGCAAGATAATGCATGTGGAGCACAAAAACCCTGGCACAATATATCAGTTGGGGGGTGAGGATATAGCATGCACCAAGCAGGAAAGGGATCTTGGGGTTATCATCTCTGATGACCTCAAGGCAGGGAAACAGTGTGACAAGGCAGCAGGTAAAGCAAATAGGATGCTGGGATGCATAGGCAGGGGCATCACCAGCAGGAAAAGGGAGGTCATAATTCCACTATACAAGACACTAGTGAGGCCCTGCCCGAGTACACTGTGCAGTTCTGGAGACCTTACCTACGTAGGACATAGACAGGGTAGAGAAGGTTCAGAGAAGGGCAACAAAGATGGCGCATGGATTGCATCACAAGTCCTATGAGGACAGGTTGAAGGCACTGAACATGTACTCCCTGGAGGAGAGGAGGGAGAAAGGGGATATGATAGAGACATACAAGTATCTTACAGGGAGGAACAGGGTGCAGGAATGCACTATTTTTAAGCGAAAAAGATGTTCCAGGACTAGAGGGCATGGGATGAAGTTGGAGGGAGGACGATTCAGAGGAAACGTGAGGAAGAATTTCTTCACAGAATGGGTGGTGGACAAGTGGAACACCCTGCCAGAGGAAGTGGTGGGGGCTGAAACAATCACGGGATTTAAGAATGCATGGGATAGACATAAAGGAATTCTGGAGGTCAGGGGTAAGAGGCAACAGACTTCCTGGAAAACATAAACTGAACTTACAAACTTAAATGGGCAGACTGGGTGGGCCATAGGCCCTTATCTGCCGACACTGTCTATGTATCTATGTATCTATGTAACTGTCCCTGATTTTCAGGGACATCCCTGATTATGCCTCAGAATTTTTCTCTGTCCCTCATAACAATTGTATTTTTGTGACAGAACACTGGGGATTGTAAGCATAAAATAATGTTAAACATTAAAGTTACAGATTGCTTCCTATTCAGAAAATGCATCTTACATAAAACCCCCCTAATTCTATCAGCTTTCTGAGTGTATACTACCAAATCTTAAGATGTGTCCCTGATATAGGGTCTGTGTCCCTGATATTTTAATGTCTTGTCCCTGATTTATGAGACGAGAGGTAGAGAGGTATGCCCCCCCGCAGCCCGATCGCGGGCATAGTTAACCCCCACCAGCCCGATCACGGGCAGCAATGTGTCTCCCCTCCTGAACACATCCCTAGTGGTCCAATGGACCGTAGATCCCGATGCGGGATGTAATCATTAAACACCCCCAAACATAGCCCTGGGTGGTCCAGTGGACCGAAACTCCCAATCGCGGATGTAATCTGTAAACACCCCCAAACATAGCTCTGGTGGTCCAGTGGACCGAACTCCTGATCGCAGGATGTAATCATTAAACACCCCCTACACATCCCTGGTGCTCAGTGTTCCCCACCCCACCACCTATGAGCTTCACCACCACTCCCCCGCAGCCGGGCGGGCGGCAGCATCTCACTCTGCCATTACCTCGCCGCCACTGACTGATCAGATGGCTAGTTAGACAGACAGGCAGAGCAAGAGCCAATGGGCATGCAGCTTTACAGTCATAAGACAGTCCAGTTTTGTAAATGACATTTATTCACAAAACTGGACTGTCTTGTACTGTCATGGTCTGCACACTCATTGGCTCTTGCTCTGCACCAATGGGCGCAGCCTCACCGCAGTCAGTCGGTGGTGGCAGGGCGGCAGGCATGTGGATGCTGCCGCCCACCGGCTGCCAGGGGAGCAGGGTGGTGGGGCTTCCGCGGGTGGGTGGGTGGGGATACTCAGGCACCAGGGATGTTGGGGGTGTTTAATGATTACATCCCACGATCGGATCTACAGTCCACTAGACCACCAGGGATGTGTTCGGGAGGGGAGACATTGCTGCCCGCAATCGGGCTGGTGGGGTTAAACCATGCCCGCGATCGGGCTGCAGGGGGTTGTTTTAAACCAATGCAGCCTGTGGTCGGGCTGGTGGGGGACATTTCGCTGCTGCCAGCGATCAGGCCAGTGGGGGGTGGTGGTGGGGATTTTCACTCTTTGCCAGTGATCGGGCTGCAGGGGCATCGGTCCCCAACGGCTGCTGCCTGGCAGGGCGCCAGGTGCACCCTCAGGGATCAGCGCACCTGCATGCTAGAGCATGCAAATGGGGCCATAATCAGATGCAAATGGCCCCCTGCGCCTTGCATGAATTATGGCTCCATTTGCATGTCACCTTTGAATATCGGTATTTTATGATGGAGTAATGGTACTTGCACCACCACAAGTTGAATGCTCCACTCTGGCAACTTGCGGTGGCGCAAGTTCCACTGCGCCATGCACAATGGCTGTGGCCGGGGGTTGATATTCAAAGGAGTTGCTCAATAGCGCATCTCCTTTGAATATCGCCCAGGCGACACCCCTGCTCAACTATTTTGCACAGCTCAAGGGCTTGCGCCTAAGAAGAGCGCAGTTTGAATATCTGGCCCTATGTATTTAGTGTAAACACCAGTTCATCCATTTTATTATTGAGACTTCTTGCATTTAATAACAGACAGTTCCAGTGTTTTGATTTTACTAACCCTTGCTTTATTGATGTTTGGGATATACCTCCCCCAACTCAGGAAGTTTAAAGAATTGTCAATTTTCTGTTTTAATGATAGTGAGAAGCGATGTTTCCCTTCCCTATTTAAATGAATGCTATCCCTTGCAAATAGCCTTGTGTCAAAAAGGTTTTCCCAGTTCTCCAGATAATCATAATCTTCTCTAAGGCACCACCTTTTTAACCACCCATTTAAGCTCTCAATTTCTGATTTCATGTGAAAGTTTACCCCAGGGCTTGGTATAATACCTGAAATAATCAGGTCACATCCTCTAGCTTTTAAATCTGTGCCTATATACTCAAAGTCCCTTTCAATGTCAAGCATCCTTCTTTTGCCCACATCATTTATGCCTACATGAATCAACACCAATGGTTGCTCATTATGTTCCAAAAGACCAGGTATAAGACATCTTATGTCTGAGATTTTTACACCAGGTAACGCACTCACATGTTCCCTTGGGATCCATTTCAGTAGATAGTGAGGTGGGGCCTTCTGAAACAAACCTTTCCCTTTAGTCACTCTACTGTTTATGCAGAGGTGAGCAGTGTAGAAGGCACTAGAGGACTGTGCCTACTGCAATACAGGGAGTATTAGGAATTATGCCTGCTATTATAAAGGTTTAGTATTTGTTACACTGGGAGATAGTGGCGAAGTCCACAGATACTATGAAGAGTACTGCAAATTGTGCCTACCACTTTAAGGAGTGGCCAGCTAGGGGGAAGATCTGTTGTCAGGAGGAAGGGATTAAGGCGGTATCAAAAGACTATTTAATAGAGGTCGGGGCCAGGGAGGGTGGGCAGGAGAAATATATTAGCTGCGGTTAGGTGCTCTGCCTATAAAACTCAGCGAGGGCTCCGTTTACAGCTAATCCTTGTTTTTAAAAATAGCACCTTGGGAGCGAGATTGTTTGACGTCCAATAAGGTGCTGATTCACTGCCATGAGCACCAAAAGGAAAGACAGATTTCAAGCTGAGCTCTCTCCTGGAGTTCCAGTTCATATCTGAGCTCTGGGATGATGAACAGACATGTGGAGGAAGGCTCGCAGCTGGCTTTGTCCGGTGCTGGTGTTCTGAGCTACTGGGCACCCAGTCTGGGTGGGATTTGGTGAATTCAATGACCTAGGAAGGATGGGAAGAGAGTGAGAGGTCAGGGTTATGCTGCCAGACACAAAGCAGGCTGAACTGGTGGGAGTGGTTAGCTGTTCCAGCAAGGATTTTGGGGAGTCGGTGTGAGAAGTGGGAGTGAGTGAGTAGGCAGAAGACAAAGGAGCAGCAAGGCAGCATCTGGATTTTGGGACCAGGGTAGGACACAGGAGGTGAGAGAGAGTTGTAGCCTAGGGGGCAGGGGCTTTTGGGTGGATAGAATTACATGGACAGAGCAGGAAAGGTGAGACACAGAGCCTCAGGGGCTGGGGAGCATGTTGGGGGTTGGTTGGGGGAAAGGCAAACTGAGCAGAGTAGGAGGAAGGGAGGAAGGAAAAGAAAAACGATGGAGAGAAAGGTCTGAAGAGTGAGAAATCAGAGGGGTGAACAGCCAGAGCTTTCAACAGAACAGTCCAACAAATTGGTCTATACCTAGCCTAAAGCAGTGACCCATCAAATTAGCTTATGGAGCTAACTACCATTTAGGCACTCCTGTGTTGGGCAGATTGGAATCGCCAGTGTTTAAAATATTTAGGGGAGGAATTATTCCAGATGTAGCTGGAGATTTTCCTATTAATGTTGCTAAAGAAAGACTTAGAAGAAGTTATTGGTAATGTTTACGCAAGGCACAAAAAATCTGGGAAGAAGGTTGATGTGTATTGTGTCAATTCTCTGAATCATAGGAAGAGAAAGATTCTTCCAGAGTTCCAAATCGTTAGTAAATTGTTTCAAAAGGGGGTCATAGTTCTGGGCCACTAACAGTGAGTAGTCACTTACTAAATAGACCCCTAAATATTTTAAAGTGGGAATGCCCCATTGAAATTGGAAATTCATTTGGGTATGAGAACAAGGGGTATAGCCTAACTGGAGAAATCTGGGTATGACAAAAAGGGGTATAGCCTAACTGGAGGACTTCAGTTTTAGTGGTATTTAACCTATAACCTGCTAATTGACCAAAAGTGGGTAGGGTATCCCATAAGTGACTTTTTTATTTTATTTATTTATTTATTGAGTATATCGGAATTACAAACCTTTTGAGTCAGAGACTCATTTACAAAGGTTCTGTGTTGAAAGTTAACAAGAAGGTTACTGTACGAGTTTTACGAAGTGATTATATTAAAAAATAGTGCAAAATACAGTTAAAAACAAGTGTAAAATATAGAATAAGTATAAGCATCGAGGCAGCTATAGAGGGTATTCATAAAGCTGCAAGGTAGAACAAAAGTCAAAGTCTTTGGAGAGTAAATAACCAGGCGGAGGCCATAGTAAAAGAGGGCAGTAGAGAAGTTTACTTCTAAACAGAGAGGCAGTCCAAGGGACCTTGTCACACCAGTTGGGGGGGTAGCCAGAGCTAGCAAGGGTAGGAGGGTCAAGGAAGGCTAAAAGTAGAGCAGATTGTGAGGGGAAGGAGTGGATAGGAGGAAACTGTGGTGGGCAAAGGGAAGGAGGGGGGAGAATAAGGAGGCCAGGATAAGGGATGAAAAGGGGAAGTAGAGGGTAAGGGCAGAGATTGGAGGGGAGAAGGAGAAATATAGGTGGAGCAGAATAGGAGAGGTTTAACAGAGCTGCAGAGTGCAGAGAAAGGGACATCCATGCTAGGTAGAACCACAGTGGTTTAAAGAGAGTAGGTGTTGGCGCAGTTTAAGTTTAGATGGACCTATGTTTTCTTTTCAGAGAGGACCTCAGAAAGAAGACTATTCAACCAGAGAGGAGCCCTGTACATGAAGGCTCGCTGACCTTGACCTGTTCTACAGAATGGGATTAGAAAGGAGGCTCTATTGGAGCTGTTAGTTGCCCATTGGGCCAAGGTGATGGTGAGGAGTTGCTGAGCAGAGGGCTAAGAGGGGCATAGGGTAAACTTGTGGGCCAGTAGACAAGTGTGGTATTGAAATCATGCAGTGAAGTTCAGCCAGTTTGCTTACTGGTAAAGGTCACAGGTGTGGGTGTGCCTATGACCATTAACTACAAGATGAAAAGCCTTGTTCAGGATGACCTTAATCCTGTTAAGTGTGGTGTCATTCAGCTCCCATATATCACTATCCATAATCTATAATGGAAAGGACCAAGCTAGTGATGACTAGTTGGAGGGCAGCAAAAGTAAAACAGGACCTGTGCCTGTAGAGAAGGCTAATTCTAGTGTTCTCCACTTTGCAGACTAGACTAACATGCTCCTGGTTGGAGAGGGAGGGGTCAAATGCAGTGCCAAGGTACTTAAAGTTAACGACCTGCTCCAGTGGCTGGCAGTGACTGTTGAGGATGGTAAGGGGCACATCCTTATGTTTATTTTGGGGGTTTGCAAATAACATCACTTTAGTTTTTTTTATAATTTAGGATAAGCTTATGAGCGGCAAACCAGGATTCAATTTCCTCAAAATTCCTTTGCAAGTTACACTGTAGGGGCAGTGGGGCTGGGTGACTAAAGAACATTATGGCATCCTCTGCATACAGGAGTAAGTTGCCAGAGCATGCAGAGGGGAGGGAATTGAGGGAGAGGCTGAAAAGAAGTGGACTTTATATGGACCCTTGTAGTACCCCAGAGTGAACCCGGAGGCTAGAGAATAGAATATTCAGGATTTTTACTTACTGGGTTCTCCCACTGAGGTAGTGAGAGAACCAGGAGGTGGCTTCATGACAGAGGCCCAGTGCAGAGAGGGACATGATAAGGAGGGCATGACTGACAGTGTCAAATGCTTTGTTAGGTTGATGAACACAGAACCAATTAAGTGACCACAGTCCAGGGCTTTGTGCATAAAATCAGTAAATTCAAGGAGGGCAGTGGTGGTGCTGTGTCCCTGCCTAAAGCCATGCTGCTGATTATATTGTAGATTATATTTGGTAAGATGATCGGTGAGCTGGTCGGATACTATCCGTTCAAGGGTTGTGGAAATGGGCAGGAGGATCGAGATAGGGCGGTAGTTATTACAGGAGGTTCTATCACCACTCTTGTGTACAGGAGTGATGACAGCAGCTTTCCACTACATTGGGAATTGGCCAAGGAAGAGGTTTAGAATTTTTTTAAGAGGGGGAAGAATGGCAGCCAGGACCAGGCAGAGAAGTCAAAGATCCAAGGAGTCCACACTGAAACAGGATTTCCCCAAAACCCGAGTTAGGTAAGATCTTGCTTCCCTATGGGAGACTACCCTAAAGTGGAAAGGGGGATTAGCAAGGGGTCCAGCGTAGAAGGAGAGACTGGCTTATTACAGAAAAAATCAGCGGGGAGCACTCCACGAAAATCTGTGAAGGCTGAGTTAAAAGTGTCAGCAATGGACTGAGGGTCCTGGGTAGTGACACCACTGACACAGAGCAAGGAAGGGGGGAGATGTTAGGCTTACTGGTTAGTTCCTTCATATTGTCCCAGAACTTCTTCCCTTTCCCCCATGCTGTGGAAAGGCTAGTTTTAAAGTGTGCAGCCTTTGCAAGGCAGATTTCCTGGATGCACAAGTTTCTAGCAGCCCTGTAGCATTGTCTGTCAGCCGGGAGGCCAGGCACCAGGGCTCTGTGCCAGAGGTTATCATGCGTGGCAGTACAGCGGTGATCCAGGGGACGCTGCAGTCTTTGACAATACGCATTGGGAAGGGGGTAAAGATATTGCAGGCAGAGCTGAAGGTTGAGCTAAAGTGAGAAAGGGCTTTATCTTCACAGGTGGCTGAATCAACAGGGGACAAATCACATGTAAGAAGGTATTCCCAGAACTGTTGGAGCATGCCTATCTTGAGAACACACTAATAAATAACCCTAGGAGGATTTTTAGGACAGTGATTGGACCAGAAGCAAAGGCTATGTGAGTGGTTGCTAAGAGTGCCAGGTAGGACCACTACATTTTTTTTTATACTATATATTTATTATTATATTTTCATTTGTAAAATCATAGGACAGTTTTTACAGTGCATAAATTAGGACAGTACAGAAATACATCAGTCAGATACGTAGCAATACATTAGTCAAGGGTCTCAGGACTACTTACTTATTTTACAAAGCAATTTATATCATAAGCACTAAGACAGTTACGTAAACCATCGTCAGAGTCGATATGTCTCTAAGGTACAAAGTAGGATCGAAAGATGAAATATATAGAATCCATTTCCTCCATTTAAGCTCAAATACAGACCATTTATCTGTGCTTTTAGCTATTAATCTCTCTAATACATACAGTTCTCCCATTATTCCCCACCAATTCTGTATGTTTGGAGACATCTTCTTCCCCCAGTTCATAGATTCATAGATTGATACAAGTTCAGAAGGCACATACCCATTTATGAACTCACCACCATCTAAATTAGCAGTGGAAGGAAAATTTATTACCCATCTATTTGTCAAGGTTTCTCTTAAATTGTTCTATGTTTTCACTGTTTATAATGTTACTAGGTAATGTATTCCAGACTGGATGAATTTTCTGAGTGAAAAATCTAAATTGTTTATTAGTTGTACATAAGGATGATTTCAGTTTTGAATTATGGGATCTAGTGTAATTACTTACTGAGAACTTTTCTAATCCTATTGTGTTTAACAAGCAATCATTATTGTATGCCCTATAAGTATAGATTAAGTCGCCTCTTAGTATTCTGTACTTCAAAGAATAAAGTTCTAAAGATTTTAATCTAGAACCATAATCAAGATCGGACATACTAACAATCCTTTTAGTTATTTGTTGAACTCTTTCTGTCATGTTTAGATAGCCAATAGAAGTGGGGGCACAAAATGAAACACAATAGTCCAAATGTGGATGAACCAGGCTTGTGTATAGGGGCAAGATTACAGATGATTCCTTGCTTTTGATGTATCTCAATATGCAACCTATAATCTTGTGACATTTTTTAACAGTTTTATTGGTATGGGTGTTAAATTTTAAGTTGTCTCTTTCCTATGTTGTAATAGTTAACTTCTCATTTTGAATTGAATATGGGTGCCTTATTAGTTATCCCATATGCATTACCTTACACTTTGCTGGGTTAAATTTCATTTTATTGTTTACTGCCCATGATGTTATTTTGTTTAAATTATCTTGGAGGGTGTTTGCAGATGCAGTAGTGTTCACAATGCAGCCTAATTTGCAATCATCTGCATATTTATTTATCCAAACATCTTTTGTTGTTTGCATACTTTCTATCAGTATATTAAAGATGTCTAGTTTCTAGTAATTGCTTTTTTAGCTGCCAGCATATCAGTGATTAACAGTGATCCTCTGGGTATTGGGAGACCCTCTAGTGGAACTGAGAGTAGAACTAGCTCAGGGGTCAATACTGCTTCCACATCTACCAATTTCTTAATGCCTCTAAAATATCTCTCCAGTAACCTGGTAACTGCAGGCAGGCCCAAAAAACATGGAACCGATCCGCAGATATTTCTCCACAATCTCTCCAGCAATTGCTTAATTTCCCTGATGAGAACCTGGCCAGTCTTGCTGCAGTATAGAAACATCTATTTCTAATTTTCCAGGCAAATTCTCTCCAGTAGGGGGGCTCCCAAAAGTCCCATTGAGAATTTAGTATACTTTTCCCAATCTTCCTTTGATACCTGGAGTGGAAGCTCTTTATTCCAGGCATTTAGAATTCCCTGAATTGAATTTTTTGATAATTCCCTCAAACCCCTATATATTAGTCCCACAAAGGGGCCACAACTGTCCTCTCCCTGTGGTCATGGCTAAAGTAAGCAACAAAGGGGGTGGATCTGAGGGTCTACTATAGGCTGGTCCTTTACTTTCAACTCCCTCTATTAAGCTTGTATAAGTTGAAAAATCTTGTTATGGAAGATTGTATGTTCCTTGAAGTTTAATAAATGAGAGGACCCCCCTGGCATCCCTCAGTTGGAACATAAACCTAAAATCTTTTTGTCTCCATTGAGCCAAAGTACCCTCCTGTTCCAAAGTAAGAGTTTGGATTCCGAAATGTAATACATTCAAATAGGGACCTACTGGTTCCAGCTCTTTTAGATGGATGATTCTCTTCCAAGTCTCCATAGTAGAATTTGTACTATAAATAAGTCTAGGTCTTTTATTTACTGGGGCATATAGCATTTGGAAAAGTTCACTCCCCTCCTTTGCCCCATTAAGGGTGAATTCTAAGTTCTTCCACTGTATGTCATATTTTGGGTTATTCCAATTGAAAACTTGAGCTATCACTGTAGCATTTGCATACATCTAAAGATCAGTCAAATTTAAACCTCCCTTATTTTTTGGTAACATTAATGTGGACCACTTGATTCGGGTTCTTTTCCGTCTCAGACAAATCTCGCCAAAGACTTATTCCGGGAGGGAAAGTACATTCCATCTGGCATCATCGGTATGGTCTGAAAAGATGTAGCAGCCTTGGAAGAATATTCATCCTAATAAGATCCACCTTAAAATATAGTGATAAATGAAGTTGGGACCATTGATGTAGATCAGCCTCGATATTTTGTGTTAAAGGTTCATAGTTTACCATAGTGAGATGCATTAACTGGTTTGGTAACTGTATGCCTAGATATTTTATCTTGATGCTGTTCCAGTGCAGAGGCAAACTGCCCTTCAGTGTCTGTGAGGGGGAGAAATGAAAGGGAAGAACTTCTGTCTTAGAAGAATTTATTTTATATCTATAGAATTGAGCATATTACTCAAGTATCTCCCATATTGCTGGAATAGAGGACTCTGGATCCGCTACTGACAATAAAATGTCATCCGCATATAAAGCCAACTTCCACGATTGATTGCCCAGCTGAATGCCCTTAATTTTTTCTGATTTTCTAAGCATCATAGCCAAGGGCTCAATATAGATGGCAAATAACAAAGGCAATAGGGGGCATCCCTGTCTAGTGCCTCGCTGTAACTTGATATAGGGTATAATACTACCATTAAGTTTTATATATGCCCTTGGTTTAGAGTATATTTGCTCCAACCAATTCACAAATTCCTTCAGGAACCCAAATGACATTAATGTTCCACATAAAACTCTCCAGGACACTCTGTCAAAAGCCTTACAGGCATCTAAACTGATTAAAGCCAAGGGGGTAGCTGAGTTAGCTGTATAATCCATCAGGTGATGTTCTTTGTACATTATCTGCAGTCTGACACATGCGTAAGAATCCTGCCTGATCTGGGTGTATCAGGGTAGGCAGTATATTCTCTAACCTATGGGCCCATATTGCCATGTATATCTTATAATCATTATTTAAAACCAAAATGGGTCTGTATGACTCTAAATTTAATGGATCTTTACCTGGTTTCAGTGTAGCTGAGATGGTAGCATATGACCATGAGGGTGGGGGGGCACCTCCATCCTGCACCTCTAAAAAGTTTTTTGCATCAGCTAAATTAATTTTGAAAGAAAAGTCTTATGCCATTCAGCTCCAAAGCTGCCTGGGCTTTTTAATGTTTTAGAATTTTCCACTGCTTTCTGGATCTCTATAGTGGAGATAGGGCATAAAAGTGAAGCCTGCTGGAATTCAGATAAGTGTGGGAAGTTAAGGGGTGTCAAGAATTTTTTTATATCCTCTGGGGGGGGGTTGTAGGATCAGAGTACAAATCTGCATAATGTTGTTGGAATGCTTTCAGAACTGCAGGGGTTTTACTAAGAATATCGCCTGCTATGGGATCTCTAATCCTTGTAATAGTGGCAGTCTGCTTAAATCCTCTAGTACGTCTAGCCAAATTTCTGGCACCTTTAGAACCTCCCTCATAATAATATCTTTTAAGCTATAGTAAGGACATTTGCGTCCTATGATCTAGAATGGATTGTAATTCCGACTGAATTTGTCTAAGCTCTAATTGTGGAACTCGTTCTCTATCTCTCTTCTGCTGTAGCTCTTGTAACTTATCTTGTAATATTTTGTATCTGGATTCTCTTTGTTTATTTAATCTAGAGGAAGAAGAAATAATCTCTCCTCTAATCACAACCTTCAGAGTATCCCAGAGGATAGCAGCTGAAACAGAAGGATCTGCGTTCTCCTCTAAGATTTGTGTTATACTGTCTGCCATTCTGGTCTTAAACATTGGATCCTTCAAGAGAGAAAGATTCAGTCTCCATAAAGTTGTTTTATGGGTTTTGTTTAACCTGATCTTAATTAAAAGAGGTATATGGTCTGAGAGGAGGCGAGCTTCCAGGGATATATCTTTAATCATATCTAGGTGCTCTGTAGATGTAAAAAAATAATCTATTCTCACTGAGGTGTGAAATCTAGGGGAGACAAAAGTACGTCCCTCCATGGAGGGGTAGAAATGGCGCCATATATCTGTAAGACCCATCTTAGGTATCTGGGCTTTTAAACGTTTTTGAGTGGGAGTAAACCTATGTTGTTTAGGGAAAGTGGCATCTTTCTGCAAAGACATTATTAGGTTGAAGTCACCTCCTGTCAGCATTACCCCCTTTTGCTTTTCGAGCAATCTATTAAAGAACTGTCTCAGTAGAGAGGAAGATGATCCAGGTGGCAGATAAACACTCGCCATTGTCACGTCATTCTCATGCAACCTCCCTTGTACTATGACAAAATGCCCATTATTATCTGAATAGACCTCTCCTTTAGCGAACGGAGTAGCAGCTGGAATCAAAATTGCCACTCCTTGCCTCTTCCCCGACCTACTACATGAAGAAAAGACAGTGTATCTGCCACCTGAAGCAAGCTTAGTATGTTCCCCTTGCGACAAATGTGTCTCCTGTATTCTGTGTTCTGCTTCCTCATATATTGTTGTAATCCAGCTGTTTTTATGGGATGATTAATGCCATTAATATTTAATGGCAATGTGTTAGCTGTTTCTAATGCCATAATTTGTTTTCATTTGATAAATCATTACTGATTATTGTACTGTCTCCCCTCAACCACTCCCCTTCCAATTTCCACAAGGATCCACAAAGTCTCCAGAATGTATCAACAAAATATATCCTATCTCTCCTTAAATGTTCTGTCCTCTGCCCAGTGCCACGTAATCGAACTAAAGTTTTCCTACTGTCCCTTATCAACCAAAAATAACTTATCACATATATAGCTGTGATTAGCCACAGTAAACTGCTAATGTAAATGGTGTATCCAGTAATCTGAAAAGATAGTTGTGCATCAATGATTGATAGTAACTCAAAAACGTATATACACATAACTATTGCTTTTGGTATTTTTCTGTGCTGTAAAAGCTTTAGGACTTCCAAATGTTGGAAGAGAAATAAAAAAACTCCAAATTTCCAGTAGAAACTGCTCCTGGAGCATTTGAACTCTCCCTAGAACTGAAGGGAACCCCTTAACGTTGTTGTTAGGGGCCTTTGAGGAGCCAGTAAACTGTTGCCCTTTAAATAAGGCAAAAATAATATAGGAGAGGACTATAAAACTCCAAAGAAAATCTTTAGGGACATCCCCAAAAGAAGCATAGAGCTAAAAAAAACTGCTCCTTCCCCCTTTCCCTGCACCCTGAGCTTGCTGAAAATATTTTCCCCCTTATGTTACTTCGATTATCGACGGAAGAGAAGAAAAAAAAAAGAAACTGCAATTAGCATAGTCAAATAATTATATCTGTAATTTCTAGACCACCATTAGAAGGCACTTGGATTATAGAAGGTAGAATCTGTTCATCGTGCAGTCGCCTAATTCAGGCTCAGAGCAGCTCATTATTATAGAAAGCACACTTCAGGCCCAAGAAATCGATGGTGCAGCACTTTTTTTTTTCAATCTCTCTCTTCTGCTCACTTTAGCTGAACAAGCATCTCAGTTAGTTTCAAGTATTGTCACTTTTTGCTTCTCTCCTGTAGACTGCTAGGGTTGGCCTGATTGTTCCCAGTTCTTGTTGTTTTCCTTGTCTTCTGTTAGAGTTAGACTGCCTGCCAACTTGCCGTTTTTATGGATTGTTGCCACCTAAACTTTGTTCAGGAAATTGCAGGCCCATTTTTAAGTTCTTTTGCTTCATGAGCCATGGAAAACTCCCTCTTTCCAGTAGGCAGATGTACAATTAGCCACGCTGGATAAGGGGTTGTAAATTTGTACCCTGCTGTTTTCAGTAGTGGGAGTAACGGTAAATAAGCACATCTCAAATGAGTGTTTTTTGGTGCATAGTCATGATCAAGATATATGCGAGTTGAGCCTTAGAAAACTTTCTGTCGCCGCAATGCTGTAAGCAGAATATGTTCTTTTGTTGCATAGCTGTTGAAATGAAGAATTACTGACCTAGGTGGAATATTTGCAGATGTAGGTTTAGGTGCCAATGCCCTATGCACTCTTTCGAGATGAAGGTTGAAATCTTTTGGCAGGTCTAAGGCTGTGTGTAGCAAAGCTGCAACAAATTCCTTAATGTTAGTTCCCTCAGAATCCTCAGGTAAACAGGAAATTCTGATGTTTTTGCGGCGTGCTCTAGTCTCAAAATCTTCTTGGCGATCAATTATTTGTTCTTGCATCTCTTTCATCTGCTGTACCGTTTGTTCTAAATTGTCTTTTCTTTTCACAGTTACTGTTGCAGATCTCTCTTGTTCGTCTACTCTCTGCTCTAACTGTATCACATCTCTTCGTAACTCACTGTACATTTCTTTGATTTCTGCACAAAAAGTAAGTATCTCTTGGTAAATTAGGTCAAGTTTTGCCTTCTTCACTTTTTTTTTGGTTGTTTCCGCTGAGATTTGAACAAGCCCCATTTAAGATCTGCAGAATCACGGTTATCTGATGCGACTGAGGCCTCCGATTCGGTTCCATCAGCTGTCTCCTCCATCGTGCTGTGTTTCGTTATTAAATTCAATCTCTCCAGTTCTCTACACTTTCCTCTGGTTTTGTAATGCAAAATCCGTTTCAGAAATATTCAGGATTACAGCCGAAGCATAGTTTTTTTAGCTCGGGGTAGACACAGTTCTCTTTCTAGGCTGCCATTACTCGGGGGCGGAACTGGAAGTCAGGACCACTACATTTGATAGTCTCTCAGGGTGGTTGGAGAGGGTGAAATCAATCAAAGTACAAATACCTGTTCCATAATTGATCTTGGTAGGGGAGGACACAACCTGGGAAAGGGCAATGGCAGCAACCTCATCCTTGTATGGAGCAGCATCAGGGGACAACCAACTGATGTTGAAGTCACCCAATAACACCACCTCAGACCCATTAGGCAGATTAGAGACAAAGTCAATAATAGAGTTACGGCCAGGATTGATGGACTGCTTTCTCCCTCCCTCAATAAAGCTCGAACAGATATTACTGCCTTAAATCTGTCCCAGCTCATCACTGAGCTAGCCCATACTAACCCCAAGACCGGCAACTGCTCCCTTATAGACTGGGTACTCACCTCACACTCCCACCAGATTTCCCAAGCTGGACTGCTACCTGACTTCATAAGTGACCACCATATTACCTACATAGTCTGCAAAATCCATCGACCTAAAGCATCCCCTAGGTACCTGCTTCAACTCTCTTATAAATCTCTGAACCTTACCCCCCTGCTGGATGACCTAGCTTGCACCAGCTGGGGACCCAGAACTGCTAATATTACTATCGATGACTCCCTTACGCATTTTCGCAATACATTCCTTAACGTCTGGGATAAGCATGTCCCACACAAGCGCATCAGGGTTAGGGGGAACCACTTTCCCTGGATTACCCCCAAACTCAAAGCTTGCCAAAAGGCCTGGGACAAGGCCTGGAAAACATACAAATCCTCATTCCTCCCATGTGATAACAACGCCTACCGAATGCTATGAAATAAATGCACTAAGGCCACTAGACTAAAGTCAAGTACTTTAGCGCCACTTTTCAGGCAAACACAACTCGCCTTTCCAAATTCTGGAAAGTTATCCACTCCCTCTTCTCCCAACCTCTTCCAGCCTCACCCCCATATTGGAGACAAATGGCTCACTCCTCCTCGACCCTCTCGCAGTCTCCAAATTCAACTCCTACTTCACCTCATGTGCTGCAACTCTACTCGCCTCCCTACTCATGGTCGCTTCTCTCGGTCCCTCTGCGGGGGCTAAGAAACCTTCCGGGCCTAAATCCTGCTCATTCACAAACATCTCTCCTACAAAGGCCCTAAATGCCTTACTCACCCTCAACCCATCCTGATGGGCTGGACTCCAAACTTCTTTACCTTTCTGCGCCTGCTATTACTGCTCCACTTGTCAACCTTTTGAACCTGTCTTTCGCCACTGCAACTGTTCCTACAGAGTGGAAACATGCCATTGTACTACCCCTGCCCAAAGGAGGCAACCCATCCTCCCCTGCAAACTACCACCCTATCTCTCTCCACCCTGCCCTCGCTAAACTCCAAGAACACCTCATGCTCTCCCAGCTCTCTAATTTCCTATCTGACTCCAACTTCTTCACACCCTACTAGTCTGGATTCAGGAAGAATCACTCCACTGCCACTTCCCTGCTAGGACTTTCTGACACCATCCTATCTGGGATGGACAAAGGTAAAATCACCTCAGCCATCTTTGTCAACTTGGCTAAAGCATTCAACACCGTCTCCCATCTCTTCTACTGACCTGCCTCTCTGCAGCAGGACTAGCAGAGTCTGCCACAAACTGGTGAAGTACATACCTGCAAGGCAGAACCCAATCAGTCAGAATTGCAGATTCCACCTCCCCCCCTCTCCCTATAGATACCGGTGTTCCACAGGGATCAGTACTCGGCCCAATCCTTTTTTCTATTTCCCGCAATGACCTGTCACTAATCTGCTCATCTTCCTCCATACACATGTATGCAGATGATACAGTTCTATTCTCCACTGGCTGCACTCCAGAGGAGGTGGCTACCAGCCTTCAGGCCAACTTTCACAAAGTTCAGCTCTGGTTTAGCTCTCACCAACTCTCTCTCAATGCCAAAAAGACAGTCTCCATGACCTTTGGTACCAGGCAGAGACTATCCAGGCTCACTGCACTCCCTAACTTCCACACCCTCAATGGGACGGTCCTTGAGGACACTACTACCTTTAGGTACCTAGGGGTTTGGCTTGATCAACACCTTTCATTCTCTGCACACATAGATGCTACACTGAAAAAACTGCACCCCAAGCTTGGCACCCTGTACAGGAACTGCAGCAGCCTCCCATTACCTGCAAGCTGTGAAATTGTGCAGAAGATGATTCTACCAACCTTTATCTACTGTGATGTAGTCTACAGTGCCACTCCCAAGTCTACCTTTTCCAGGCTGGATCCCCTTTTCAACGCTTTCTGCTGCTTTGCTCTTGATGCCCCCCTCGCTCACATAATTGTGAGCTCTATCGCTCGCTGGCATTACCCTCCCTTGATAACCAACATTTTCTCCACAGCGCTAAATTAGTGTCAAAATGTTGACTCAGCACATTCCCAGTCTACCTTACCCCCTCTCTATATACTCCCCACCTACCCCTTCTGATGCACTCAGATCAACAGACTCCTGGCTACTGTCAGTCCCTCACTGACGGTCCTCAGCGGGTCAAGCCACTTTTTTCATACCACCTCCCTAAACTCTGGAACAACCTCCCACACCAAAATCATCACTCCTCCACCATACACTCTCTTTCCACTACCCTATATAACTATGAGCTAACACCAGAGATTTACAGCACTCAAATACAATCACCTGCTCTCTGCTGACTAAATAGTCTTAAAATACAATTCACACAAAGTCAGAGAACAGTATGCAAAAAATGCAGCCAGCCTGTCCAATACAGTTAAAAAGTGCATAAATGAGCAGTACAATAGCTACATGGTTAGTGAACGAAACAGGCAGAAAGCTACAAACAGTATCTTTTCAGTCCTTTGAACCCAGCTGCACAAACCGCTCAACTACCTGGTGTTCTCGCCCTTTGTGGCCGGCAATGCAGCCGAAGCTCCGTGTGCTCCAAGGGTGGGCTTGGGGAGAACGAGAGTGAGGCCTGTTCTGTGTAAGTTAGATAAATGAGTAAATCAAATGGGGAACACTTTAATAACACTTGTAACAATTACAGTTGATTTTTATACCACACGGGCAACAAAGGAGCAGAGCCCATCAAACAATTTTAGTCTTAAAATGAGAGCCAAAACATGTTTTTAATCAGAAAGTGAGTACTTTTTGTGTATGCATGAGGGAACCACCAGTTCATTAGGCAAGGCAAGACAAAGCAAAGTTTATTTCTATGCACCTTACATAAAATATAAGGGACAGAGACCAGTAAGAACAAATAATAAATCCGATGAAGAATTCAGCAATCCATAATAAATAAAAGGAAACTAGTCAGTACTCAGCTAATCATAACTCAATCGTGGGGAAAGCCAGGGTGAACAGATGGGCTTTCAGACCCCTTTTAATCACCTCTACCGAGGGAACCTCACTCACACTAAGTGGTAAAGTGTTCTATAGGGCCAGTCTGGCAATGCTAAAAGCACGATAGCTGGAAGTTCTTAGTCTGGCCCTTGGAACTGAGAGGAGGCCCCTGGTTAAGGAGCGGAGGGAATGGGTACAAGAAGCAGGTGTTAGGATGTCTGACAGGTAACCAGGGCCAAGACATTGTAGGGCCTTATAGGTGAGCAAGCCCACCTTGAAGAGAATCCTCCACCTGACCAATGGGTATTGCAAAGCCCACAGGACTAGAGTCACATGGCTAAATCTGGGAAGGTCAGTCAGTAACTTGGCCACCGCATTCTGCACTAGCTGCAGCTGGCTGAGTGTCCCTAAAGAGATCCTGAAGTAGAGAGTATTACAGTAATCCAATCTGGAGGTCACAAAAGCATGGACCAGTGTTGGCAGGTCTTCAGGGGGAACTAGGGGCTGGATCCTGGTGCTATTCAGTAAGTGGTAAAAACCACTTCGGACAACGGCTGACACATGAGACTCAAATGTCAAACCATCGTCCAGAAGGACTCCAAGATCTTGCACCCTAGGAGAGGCAGTCAATGGCACAGATCCCAGAAGCAACCCAGTAACTGCACCAGAAGCACTCCCATCATGCCTGCGACTCGGCTGAACAACCCGACTCTTCATCTAGTCCGGGTTCAGCCACAACCAGCTGGAGGAAATCCAGTCATTGATCTTGGCAAGGCAGTTGTTAAATACATCCATGGCATCATGTGTTCCAGGGGCAAAGGACAGATACAGTTGGGTATCATCTGTATAGCAGTGAAAACCCACACTGTAGTGCCTAATGAGGTCAACCAGGGGCAGCATGTACATCGCAAATAACCTCAGCGACTAGATCAAGCCTTGAGGTACCCCACACGTCATAGGCCTCGGGGAGGAGGAGAAATTTCCCATCACCACCCGCTGCCTTCTGCCTACTAGGTAGAACTCAAACCTGTTGATAACCATCCTGGTGAACCCACAGTACTCTCTGAGGTGATCAAGAAGCACAAAGTGATCTACGGTGTCAAATACTGAGGAGAGATCGAGATGCACTAGAACTGATCTGTCTCCTCTATCTCTAGCCCTGAGCAAGTCATCCTGCACCATAACGCTGTTTTAGTACTATGTCTCACCCTGAAACCAGACTGGAGTGGCTCATAGATTTCAAAGGACATGCGGTGCTTCTCAAGGTGTTGCACTACCACTTTCTCAACAATCTTATCTAAAAAACGGTTGGTTAGAGATAAGACAATAATTTGTCAAGATGGGGTCGAGAGATGTTTTTTTTAGAAGGGGCCTAACTAGAGCTTCTTTCAAGGTGTCAGGAAAGATCCCCTCCAACAATGAACACCAGACAATCCTAGTGAACACGGGGCAAACAGAACCAACACATCTCAGTAGGAAACAAGTCACAGCTGGGTCCAGTTCACAATAGGTGAGCGTCAGCTCCGAGATGACCTCAATGACCTCGGCCACCTCCACCAGTTTAAACTCCTCCCAGGCAGGCAGAGTGCTTATGTTCCTCACAGACCAGGCACTGCAGGACATAGCTTTCCTCACTGACGGGATCCCCTAACAGATTGAGGACACCCTGTCAGAGAAGAACTGAGCAAACTCCTTGCATAAAGAAATCGAAAATGCTTTTTACAGCTGAAGACAGTCTGGATGCAACAGTCTATCAACAGTCTGAAAGAGCTGAGTTGGTCTTTTCCTCCCTGTGGCAATTTTCTTGGTCAGGAACTCTGCCTTCTTATGGCTAATTTCCCATTGGCACTCATGATAGTGAGCATGCAAGACCAATTTGTCCTCCTCCAACCTGGTCTTCCATCAACAAAGCTACAACTTTCGACCCTTGATCTTCCTCAATTTGAGATCATTATTAAACCAGGAGGATCTCAAGTGAGAAGATCTGGATCATACATGGATTGGTGCGATGGCATCGAGTGCCCAGGCCAGCACCCCATTATAAGCAGCAACCACATCGCTCACTCCGATCTCACATGCAGTGTCTATACAAGATAGGTCCACCACTGCTAGAAGTCCTTCTGGAGTCACACCCCTTAAAGAGCTATAGCTAACTATCTCCACAGGGAAAGGACTATCGGGGGGGGGCCCAAAACGAGAACGCCATTGTGTAATGATCAAACCAGATGTCCTGATCAGTCTTGAGGTTTGTAATCTCAAGCCCAAGTGAGTACACCAGGTCCAACATGTGGCCATACCGATGGGTCGCAGAAGAAACCTCTTGTGACAGGCCCAGTGAAGAGATCATCGGGAGGAGGTCATAACTGAACTGCAAGGATTCATCATCGATCCAAGCATTGAAGTCCCCCGGAATCAAACATCTGGGGGACACCAACAGCTTACTGATGACGAAGTCCGCAACCACCTGCAGGAATTCTCCCCCAGCCCCAGGAGGGCAGTAAATAAGAAGAATCCTGCAACCTGCACCTGGACCTCCACGAATGGCCACACACTCAAAGGACCTGGCCGACCCCACTGCTAGTGAATACTGTATATCAGTGGATGACTGAGAAGGTACTCATGAACCCATGAGTTCCAGATAGTATGAGGCACAATCACCTCAAAGCATTCCCATAAACAGTCTATCCCTTCTGCAACTGTCACTTATCTGGTCAACCTCACACTAGGCTCAAAATACTGGGACATTCTACATACAGTGTACGACCAAATTGCAATTACTATCACAACTCCCCTCCCCGTGCCTCATGACCTATGCCCTGGCTGGGGGCAATAGCCTGTTGTGGGACTCGAAAGTAGTACATGTGTCATTGCAAATCCAATGTGCCACAAGAATCATGATAAAACATTCCTATGAAAGGTAGTACTGTACCTGGAAAGGGTTGTAGAGCAAGTTGCACAGGAGCCGCATTTTTTTCCAGTGGCTTGCACAGAGTTAACCTGGCAGTGTAGAGAGGAGGGAGTCACATCACAGTAAAATGTTCAAATTATTTTGTGTGGTAAGTCCTGGGAATTCATGTTACTAGCTTGGTCCCTTTTGGTGTTTAGAGTGATATTCTTTTTTTAACAATTTATATTTTATCCCCCCCTGCGGTTGCTTTGTCCTCGGCTTACCCCTGGCCGCACACTCAGCCACACAACTTCCAACCCCATGAATTACTCCTCATGGTGGGGCCATCCCAAATGATGGAGACTGCTAGGATACCCCCACCGTGGCTATGACCAGAGCTGATGAGTGAGGAGGTCCTAAGTCATGGGGGGGGTTGCTTTCCATTCATTTCCACAGTCCCTTAAGACATCAGCAGATGAGGGAATCCAAGGAGACATGTGCACTCAATTATTTTTCTTCTTTGTACTTGCTATTTTTCCCTCCTACTTCCCACCATCTCTGACCCCTTGGAGGCACCTGGGAGTCATCCCTCTGCCAGCCACCCTACCTGCAACTGACCTTGTGCCCCATGGAGCTGCAGCCATCCCCCCGGGTGAGGAACAAGGTGGGGCCCTGAACACCCTATACACATCTGGTTGCAATGGGCAAGGTGGCCTAGATGGGTGGTGCACATTGAGGGCATGCTCCTGGTACCCCGTCTTCCCAGAGATGGAAGACTTTTTCCCCTGATGTTTTCTCCCTCACGTGGTGTGCACCTTTTTTTTTTTGTTTCGCTTTCTTCCTCCTCACCAGTCAGCCGACCGCCTGGGACTATCTGAGCCCGCAGCTTCCACCTTCTCCCAGAACGCCTCGAGCCCTCCGATACCCCGCCAAGCCACCCCCCACAGACAGGGCTACGGGAGTGGGGTGGCACCCCCTGAGACACTATTTTAAGGGGCCAGAGGGCTGCCTGAGAGGCTAATTGAAGCCGCTGCGTTCCATGTAGGGCGCCGACAGCCGTCCATTTTCCGGTTTTCCGGGCGGAACGCAATGACGAATGACGTCCGCCCGCCTCCAAGTCCTATTTGAGTGTCGGTGGCTGTGTGACTCCTGAGGCCTCCGCCCAGGGTCACTGGTGCCACCGATCACTGACCCAACCTCCCCCCTGGAGAAGAAGAGCAGTCAGTAGGATGCTCCATCCTTCTCCCCCACGGCCGGCCCTCCGACGATCCAGGTCCGTTCCCGAACCCGGGTCGCCAGCGTCAGAGGCGGAAATCCCACTGCTGCGCCAGCGGGCAGCCCAAGGTGCACCTTGATGTCAAGGCGCCAGCACCGACATCCACCACGATCTCAGCCAGACCTCCTGCAAGCAGGACTTGCTGTACCCCGAGCCTCCACTCAGGGTCAGGCAAGCTGTGGACCTTGGTCCCCTCCCTCCCCCTGGAGAGGGTGAGCAGTCGTGGGATGCTCAAGCCCTCTCCCCTGGCTGGCCCTCCAGCGACCCGTGTCTGATCCTGAACATGGGTCACCATCGTCACGAGTGGAAATCCAACTGCTGTGCTGATGGGCCGGCTATGCGCACTCAATTATGTGCTGCTACTCTGGACCACAGCAAATGTCCTCCCCTCCCACATTTTCACAACTACACAAAAAGCATAGTGGGGCTCACAACAATCATGCTGTACCAGTTTGGTGCAAATACAGCCAATATATTGTAGAACACTAGTGAAGTGAGCAGAGCCAACTGCTCTAATGCTGTTGCACAGACTCAAAAGTACATTGCTTTCTCAATAAAAATATAGGACAACAGCTTACCATTTGCTGCAATTTCTTCCTTTTTATTCTTGCAAAATAAGTCCTTAAAATGACACCATATAAAGTGCAGGTAATTACAAACATACAAAATGCGGTGGCAGTACTTAAACGAGAAAGGAAATAAACACCGTTGGCAGCAACATAGGTGCACCACAACCACATTCAAGCAAACGGATGTGCACAAATGTGATAATGTTCCAAACAGCTGACGTTTCACCTAACAATGTTTCCTCATAGCTGATTGGCTATGGGCACACATCACTTTTATACCTCCATTCATGCATATTCATTAATGGGTGTAGCTACACACACACATTACATAGACATGAAATATAAATGCTTAAAAAACAGAGATAAGCAAATTTATAAATAACAATAGTGAGGTGTCTCTTCATTTAAACCTCTCGGCTGCAACGTATCAAAAGTATGGATCCAGAAACATTCATTTTGTAGCAATTTTTTTAAAAGGTCACCTCCACTTATGCCCAGTTCCACTTTTTCAATCCCAAAGAAATGCAAACTAGCTGGTGAACCACGTTGCATAGCTGCATAATGTCTTGCCGTGGCACTTGTTTGGGAACCAGTACGTATTGCCAATTTATGTTCTGTCACTCGTTCTCTTATTGTTCTCTTAGTCTGATCAACATATCCAAAGCCACATGGGTACACAAGTAGATAAATCACAGATGTTGTGGAGCAATTTATAAATTTTTTTACTTTAAATTTCTTCCCAGTCCGTGGATATTTTATAGAATCAGTGTTTTGTGTATTATTACACTACGCAGTGTCCACACTTAAAATTTCCATTTGAAACATTCGGTAACCAAGTTCTACTTTCATTATCCAAACAATTTCTGTGTAGGCTATGTACAAGTTTATCATACAGGTTCACCCCCCTGCAGTACGTTATTCATAAGTCGGCTTGTTCAAATCCCTCTAGCACGTGATGCCAATGCTTCTTGATAATATTGGACACTGCCCCACTTTGGCTGCAGAAATTTGATACAAATGAAATTGATCTACTATCACTTTCTTTTTTAATAAATCATTTCTATCCTTGTGGGTAACTCTATCCAGTGCATTTTGGACTTGTTGTGGTGGGTATCCCCTATACTAATTAAATGCTGTGCCATGATCTTTGAATATTTTTTATATTCAGATTCAGTACTGCAAATACGTTTTGTACGTATTATTTGTCCAACAGGGATATTATCCCGCAGTGTCCGTGGATGGGAACTTATGTAATGTAGCACGCTATTGTGGTCTGTCGGTTTCCTAAACAAAATTGTCTGTATATGGCCATCAAGTTTGTAAATAGTGATATTCAAAAAGTTTATCCTCTCATATTCTGTTTGTATTGTAAACTGTAAATGCCTGTCAAGACCATTCATAATACTGAATAACATCTGTAGCAAGGAAGAAATTGCAGCAAATGGTAAGCTGCTCTCCTATATTTTTATGTAGAAAGCAATGTGTTTTTGAGTCTGTGCAACAGCATTTGAGCAGTTGGCTCTGCTCACTTCACTAGCTCCCCTTCCAAATGGCATCCCAACTGCACTGCCACCTGTGGTCACCCAAGTGGCAATATCCCAACATGTTTAGCAACCCTTCATTGCTGTAGGAGAAGGAGGAGGAGAGTGTCCCAAAGATGCTCAGTCTTCCAGCCCTCCAACAACCAAGGTTCATTCCTGAACCTCAGTAACCAGCGTCATGAACAGTAGCTTTACTGCTGTGTCAGTGGACCTTAAAGTTGGACCAGCATAACATTCTGTGGTGATTTGCATATGTAGCCCATGATGCTTTGCATTGTGGGGGCATGTGTGATTTTGTATTTTCTTGAAACTTGGCTTCCCAGCCAAATGCCCTTTGGGGTAACCCTTGCCTCAGTGTTTGTGCACAGAGGTTCTTTGTATTTTAAATAGTTTTTTATTTTAATGGGTTCACCACAATATATCCAAGGCACACTGCCTTAAGGGTAGCTGGTCCATTACACTGGGGTGTCAAACAGATGAGTCCTGGTAGGACGAAACACGTGTCTATGTCTTCTGTTAGCACCCTTCGCAAACTGTGTGAGAGGCCTTTTGGCACCATGCAATTCTGCTTAAAGTTGGACCAGCATAACATTCTGTGGTGATTTGCATATGCAGCCCATGATGCTTTGCATTGTGGGGGCATGTGTGATTTTGTATCAGCTAGAGCGGTATTCTTCAGAGAGTGTCTTGCCTCACTGCCGTACAAGAGGCAGTTCCTGTATGACCTCCCCCTCAGCAGCTTTTATGATGGCCGATCAAGTGGACACTTGAAGAGGCAATTGCTATAGCAACCAAGACCACACATTCATGAGGAAGAAAGGTAGGCTGCACGCCAGTTTGGTGCTCAGTGGTGAATGAATATAGCTGCTCTTTTCAATTTCAGGTTTGACAATTTGCTAGTTTCTGCCAGACTTGTCAGTTGCACTGCCCAGGAAGCAGCTGAGAAGAGATGACAGTTGACTGTTTCCCATTCAGCAGCCATCTTTTGTACATTTCTTTAATATATTGATTGCACACATGCACAAGAAACATACTGAGGCAGCTTGCCAGAAGCAGGTTGTGGAGGCGCTGCACTGTTGTGGCTACATTGCACTGGGGAAAGGCTTGGCCCACTTTCCCCAATGCCGTGGCACACTGCTGCTGACACTAGTTCAGCCAGCGTGCTGAACTAGTGTCAGCCAGCATGCCACCACCTTGAAATGTTTCAGCCACTGCAATCAGGGGCCACCTCATCATTGCAGCATCAGCATTCTGCTGCAATGAGAGAGCGACCCATCATTGCTGGGCGGAACGTTGCCGAGTGTAATATTGTTTATGAACATGGTGGCAGCTTGCCACAGTGTTCACAAACAATATTAATTAATCCCCACTGCTGAGGGTAGCATCTTTCAAAAAAAGAGGTGTGCAAGAACAAGGGGGCACAATTTGAAGATGGGGCAGCTCAGAGGTAATGTAAGGAAGTATTTTTTCACAGAGAGGGTTGTGGATGCATGGAACGGCCTTCTGGAGGAGGTTGTGGAGTGAAAAACAGTGGTGGAATTCAAGCATGCATGGGACAGTCATAAGGCAATTCTAGGGGTTGGGGGTAGGAAGAAGTAGGCTGCTGGTTAACTAGGATCTGCAGCTTATCCATTAGGTAGGGAAATAGGAAGACTGGGTGGGCCAAGCGGTCCTTATCTGTCATCAAATTCTATGTTTCTATGACCCAAACTTCAGCCTGAAGATCCATGAACTCGTGGCCCTTGCCCATCTCCTGGCACAGGACATTCCAGCAGCATTCAGCCTCCTGAAGTCAACCATTCCACCCAATGCCACCACACTCTTCTATTGTTTCAAGCAGACACATGTGCTGGGCAGGATATGGCTGTACAGTAGGGTGATCAAGGTACCCACGAGATACGACCCCATGTTCCCACTCAGCTGTGGTTGGTTGTGGATCTGAACGAGCGAGGTATACCGTGGACCCAAAGCAATGTCGAGACCTGGCACTGTCATCTCCATGCCCTGCTTGGGAAGGTGCATGTAGGGGTCATGACATACTAACATACTAAAATGCCAGCAGAATAGGCCTAACGGTCTTTCGAGTCTGCTCGATTGGGGCTGACCTTGCTGCCCCCCTCGCCTTCTTTGGCTTCTCCCTTCCCAGTTCCGGATATTCTTGCTGCATTGGATTTTGCTTCCAGAACCCTTCCCCTGTACCTGTCCCAGCCCCTCTTGAACCCCTCCACCGTCTCTGCCTCCACCAGCCCCCTAGGCAGTGCATCCCATGGCTCCACCACCCTCCCAGTGAAGTAGCACCTCCTCCTTCTCCCTGAATCTTCCCCTCCAGCTTCCACCCATGCCCTCTGGTGGCCCCTCCTCCTTCCTTCAAGCACCCTGACAGTTCCTCCCTATTTACCTCTTCATGCACTTGAAGACCCCTATCATGTCCCCGGTCCCTTCTCTCTTCCAATGTGTACATATTTAGCTCTTCGAGCCTCTCCTCATAGGTCCTGTCCCCAAGCCCCAAATCATTTTGGTTGCCTCCTGACCCTCTCCAGGAGTTTAATGTCCCTCTTTAAGTGTGGCCTCCAAAACTGCACACAGTACTCAAGGTGTGGCCTCTCCAAGCAGTTATACAGAGGGAGCATCACTTCCCTCCTTCTGGAGGTGATCCCTCTAGCGATGCATCCCAGCATCCTGTTGGCCTTGGCTGCTGCCCTCCTACAAGTCTCCGAGTTGTTCATTTTGACATCCACCACCACCCCAGGTCCCTCTCAGCCATCAAGACTTGTAGCATTCCCCCACAAGGTGTACACTTGTCCGGGTTTCTGCCCCCAGGTGGAGTACCTTGCATTTCCCTGCATTGAACCTCAGCTTCCACTTTCTAGACCATCTTTCCAGAGCCTCCAGGTCCCCCTGTAGAGCCACCCCCCTCCTCCCCATCCACCACCACCCCCAGTTTTGAGTCATCCACAAAGAGACTCATCGCACTCCTGATTCCTGTCCTTATGTCAGAGACGTAGGTGTTGAACAGAAGTGGCCCAAGGACTGATCCCTGTGGGACCCCACTAATGACCCTCTTTGGGGATGAGACTATCCCACCAACTACGACCCTCTGGGTCCAGTCCTGGAGCCAATTGCCTATCCATCTGATCATCTGGTTCCCCACCCCCATTTATCCCAGCTTATCCAACAGGCCCATGTGAGGAACAGAGTCAAATGCCTTTCTGAAGTCTAGAAAGAGGACATCCACTGGTCTACCAAGGTCCAAGGCACTCATCACCCAGTCATAGAACTCCACAAGGTTTGTCTGACACAATTTCCCTGAGACAAATCCATGCTGTCTATCGTCCAGGCACCCTGACTTTTCCAGGTCCCTCCCAGCCTCTCCTTGACAATGCCCTCCATCACGTTGCCCACCACCGATGTCAGGCTGACAGGCCTGTAGTTCTCTGCCACCTCCCTTGATCCCCACTTGTGGATAGGCACTATATGCGCCACCTTCCAGTCCTGGGGCACCCACCCTGTCCTCAGAGAGATGGTGAAAAGCTCCGCCAGGGGGTTTTGCCAGGACGTCCGCAAGTTCCTTCAGCACTCTGGGATGTAATTTAGATGACAATGCTAGCAGAGCTCCACAGGGAACAGCAATGGACCTATGTCACCAGCAAAGGCATTTGTTGTGGACTGCCATGGACATTACCCAAGAGCTATGAGAAGCAGATAAGGATGGTACTAGCATCCAAGGACAAGGGCAAGCTGCTGAAGTTCCTCTGTGGCATGGCACCCAACACCACCCTGTAGGGTATCCATGGTGACTTGGCACCTGACAGTTGTACACTCACAGTACACATCATGCACAGCCACCAGGTTGCCACTGTGGCCCTCTACTGTTGAATAAAGTTTCACCCCCACATTTAACATGCACCCCAACCTGGTGGTGATGTCTCATCACAACACTACTGGGTTTCACCAAGCAGCCCACTGCCACATCTGAACTGTGTGTCACATGTAGCACAGGTCTGAAGCTGTGTGAGTGCCCAACAATCCTTCCAGCTGTGCAACTGTGTGGTAACAGCATTCCCACAATGGGCCCTTGTGGAACCCCCCACAACACACCTGGCAGCCTTCCTGCCACAGTGGGCTCCTGTGGCACAGCCCCCCCAAGCACCTCCAGACTTTTTTTCTGTGTGGTTACTGCAGGCCCATAGTGGGCTAGCATGACATGGCCACATGCACACATTGCACGGTTGGTGTGATGGCATGCTGCTCTGTGTCCTGGCATCCACATGTGGTGTTGCTGTGGACCATTTCCTGGTGCAGCTATCCATGCTCTCGCTGTGCCACTCTGCTGTGTGCCTGCAGTGTCATGCATGCACCGACCAACAGGCATGGTATTCCAATTCCTTCATGCATGCCCAGCTGGCTGGCTGTCAGCTGACATAATCATGCATGCAGGGATGTAAGGACAATCCACCATGCTGCCTGGGATGGCTGGTCAACACACTGGGGTATGCATGGCTATTTGTTTCATCTCTGTCTCATGGATGGTGAGACAGTCATCCTTACCAGAGGGTCTGTGATCAGGTCAGTGTGTCCTCGGAGGGTGCATCACATAGGGGGTGGGTGTTTTCACATCATCTGTGCTGTTCAGTAGTGTCTCAGGTCCTGGGATGGGTAGCATAGGTCGGGATCGGGTGCTTCATGTGTTTGTGGAAAATCCACTCAACAGCCACACAGCATCCCAACCTCCTCTGGTCTGACAGTGAGACAGGTGCTGTCCTAGGTCAGGCCACTGTGTATTGTGCTGCTGGGGCTGTTGGGTTGTTCTGTGTGGGATGCAGCATGTTAGACTAATAAATGTTGGGATTATAAAAGGGTACCTAGCAGGGCAGGGTTTTCTATGTGCAAGCAGAGTGGTCAGTGGTGGGATGGGCAACTGGTATCTGGGCAAGATGGGTAGTGTGGGTGGGTCCAGCTGCAGAAACAGTTGTTATCTAGAGGGTGCTGGTCCAGCTCTAAGGAGGGTGCTTTGTTTGGTGAGACTGGGAGGTTGGTCCAGCTGCAGGGAGGTGGTCTACTGAGGTGGGGAGGCAGGTCTGGAGGGTTCCATCTGTAGGGATCATGTCTGAGGGTAGGAAGGATGGCCTGGAGCAGCCAGCTATGGGGTGGGTGATAGTTGATGGGGAGAGGCTGGTTTGGGGCTTGTAGGGTGGACTAGCTGCAGGCAAGGTACACAACTTGGGAGAGGTCTATTGGGATGTTGATTTGGTTGTCCAGCTGTGTGGTCATCTGGGCAAGGGGTGTTCAAGATGTGAGTGTTCATGGGGGGGGTGCAGGCCCAAAGGGCTGTACTTGGGATCCCTCACTGAAATCAAATACTAAATTTAGTATTAAAGCATTCTTTAATTTGCCTTCAAAGACTAATTGCAGTCATTTTTAATAATCTTTAATCATCATTAAAAAATACAACTGCTAAGAATACTAAATTCTAAGAAGTATTTCAGCAGACTAGTTGTTCAAGAGTAAGTTACTGCTAAATGAGGATTAGAAATAGATCTGCAATGCTCTTAAAAGTGCAATTTTTTTTAATACAACTGAATCATAAATGAAGATTACAGTCAGCGGAGTAGTTTTAAGATTTAAATTAGCCAAGCAAGGCTGGGTACATTACCGTGCATTTCAGTTCTACTAAGCAAGGAGACAGATAAAACAACCAGCAACACCAATGAATTTTATAGAAGATAAGCAATAATAAAATGTGAATTTTTACCTGGAAATAATAAGGTGCAAAAAAAGTTGGCAGTGTCCCTTTAAAAGTCTATTCTAAACTTCATCTTCCATAAGTCTACACAGTCAGAGGCCTACATTTCCCAGCTGTCTTCCTGTCTGTGTCCAGTGTGATGAAACTGCACGAGTGCTCTGTGATCTCCATTTTTGAACAACTGAGGTTTCCTACAGCTAAGATTTACATGTTAAGATAAGAGCTTATGTTTAAAAAGAACATCTTTTTAACTCCCTGAAATGTTAAATACAGTAAAGGAATTATCACTCAGGTGTTTTTGGTTTTTTTTTTTTCAAAATGAAATGCTGTGCAAGTTTCACTTTCAATGTTTTGTCTTGAAAACATTTTCTCTTCTCTGAACTCTTGGCTAAACTTTGAAATACACATTTTATTTTCAATCAACCCCCCCCCCCAAAGTGTTTAGGATGCATTGTGCCTCTATATTATTTGTTATTTGTGGAATTTTTGCTGATTTAGTTACTTTAAAGTAGTGGTGGTGGTGGTGGGGGCAGGAGAATGAACAGCAGGAAGATTGTATACCTGAGCAAATTCAGAATGCATAGAGAAAAGATTACAACTTTTTTAATTTGAGAAAATCTGGAGTTACCCTAAAAGAAGAATTATTTACTGCAGATATTTGAGTGTGTTTGTGGGGAACTGTTTTTTTGCGTTTAATATTTGTCTTTAACAGTTGCATGTGTTAATCCATTTTGTAATCTGGGGATCACTGTATTTTTTTCTTCTTTTGCTGAAGACTGCATTAATTTATATTTTATGTTTATTTTATTTCATTTCTGTTGACCGGCTAAGTGCACTAGACAGATTCTTGCCTATTTTCAGGCACAACCTGGAGGAAGAGGAATACAGATGAAAGCCAACTGACCTTGAACCAGATTAAGCTGTTGGTGGTATTTTTAGTGAATTGGGGGGGGTGGAATATGGCCAGGGCACTGGAGAAAATTTCCCTGCTTTTTCAAGAAGTGCCATGGGATCTTTAACATCCACCTGAACTACCACCAGAACAGGCAGATGGGACCTTCAGTTTAACGTCTCATCTGAAAGACAGTGCCTCAGGAGTGCAGCCATCCCCCTCATGCTGCACTACAGCATCAGTATTGGGATATTAACATAAGTGCCTGGTATGGGAATAGAACCCACTGCCTTCTGATCTCCTAGCCTCAGAGGCGAGTGTGCTACCTGCTGAGCCACTGACACTGCAACTCAATATGTTAGTTTCACATTTTTTTTTTTAAATACTACGTTGAGAAATATGGGGTCCATGGTTGAGGAAGGGTGATTGGGGGGGTCTAGGTGTAGGGAGGTTCTGCTCTGGATGGTGGCTGTGTCCAGCTTTTGGAAAGGGTGTCCAGCTCTGGGGAGGTTACTCAACCTACAGAGGGGAGGGAGGCTGGTCTGTGGGTGGGAATGAACACAGGGGTCCAGCTGCAGGGAGGATTGTCTGCTGGAGAGGCTAGTCCAGGGCATGAAAGAGTGAGCCAGCAGCAGGGAGGGTGGCTGGTGGTGGTAGTAGGGCTAGTTCAAGGTTGGAAGTGAGGTCTAGCTGCAGGGTGGGTGGTTCGATGGTGAGGCTGGTATGGGGCTTCTGGTGGATCTAGCTGTAGGTTGAGTGGTTAGGTGGGGGACTGCTGGTCCATGGGCTTGGAGGGACAGCCTCAGATATGTGGTTTGTTTAGAGTGGAGGTTTGAGGTGGTGCTCCAGCTACATGGAGGTTGTATAGAATGTAGTTGGAGGCTGGTCCAGATGTAGGGAGGGTGGCTGGCTGGGTAAGCGGCTGACCCGGAGCCTGTGTGGTGCTCTAGCTCCAGTGTTCATTATGTGAAAGGCTGGGGCTAGAAGGGTTGTTCAGCTGCATGGAGGATAGTCTGGTGCCTGGAAGGGTGATCTAGCAGAGAGGAGGGTGGTTGACTATTTTGGGGGGGCAGGCTAGAGAGATTTATCAGCCTAGGAGGGATCCAAAGTGGTAAAATTAATTAGAAACTGGTTAACATGTGTGCCCTTCAGCTTAACAGTAGCACTATGACCTGCGGCAGAGGTGACCTTAGTTCAGGAATGAGCTCGTGTCAGAGGCTCTCTGGGGAGAGGAGGAGGATCAACTGTTATACAAGAGGCTCTCTTCTGGGGAAGGAGGACAGCCAGCTCAGCTGTAGTACTGCCAACTGAGTGACCACAAGTGGCAGTGCAGGTGGGAGCAGCCCATGGGTGGGAAGACCTTGACTGGTGCTGTGCCACACATGTCTGTGCATGTGTTTGTGCACCCTTGCCGCTTATGTCCTAGGGGATGGAAGAACATGCAAATGTATCCTGACTACCTAGGCAGCTGCTCCACATATTGGATTTATTCTATGGTGGAGCAAGTCCTGGCAGATCTGGCAGATGCCAGATTGATGGTGTTGTGGTAGCTGAACAAAGGGGGGGGGCGACCAGAAATGCAGGTTGGAAAATGGAGTAGTAGTTGGGGGTGGGGATTAAGGTGTCAGAGGGTGATGGTTAATGGCACTTATTACAGTGACGGGACAGTGAGCAGCTCAGCTCAGTACTGGCGCAGATCCTCTTCAGTGTCTTCATAAGTGACATTGCAGAAAAACTGACAAAGAAGGAATGCCATTTGCAGACAATACCAAAATTTGTAGGGTGGGCATTAAGAAGGGAGCAGAGAGCATGCACATGCCTCTTGGAGAAACTCTAAAAGTGGTCAAGATTGGGGCAGTTGGGGTTCAATGACAAAGTGCAGAATTGTGCACCTAGGGCATAGGAAACCAGGAGCTGCTTTATAGGGTTGGTACTGATGATCACTAAGCGGGGGACCTTGGAGTTATTATGATCTTAAAGAGACTTGCCAAGATACTGCCCTGCACCATACCCATTGGTGCCTTGCCGCCAGAAGACCCCAAGGAAGTTAATATGTCCCTAAATTTATAAGCCATTAAAAAGTTCTGTCCCTCATAAAAATATACAAACTGGGTCCCAAGGACTTCCTGTTTTTCTGCTGCACAAGCTCCACCCCCATGCTCACTAGCAGGATGATGAGATGCCAGTAAGGGCGTGGGGGCGCACTCCATTATATGTAATGGCCGGCAGCATTTCTATTGATTTTTAAACTATATAGTGGCTACCTGGCACTAAAATCTGGGCACCGTTCAACTAACAAGGGCCTTGTTACTTGACTGATGCCCACGTTTCATTGCCAGGTGGTCACTAAATCATTTAAAATTAATAGAAAAGCTGCCACCCATTACAGATAAAGACGAGCACCCCCGAGCTCTCACTGGCATCTCATCATCCTGCTTGAGAGTGTGGGAGAGGGCTATCTTCAGCAGGAGGAGGGAGGTGGTGGTGTTGCAAGTAATCCCTTATTAGTGAGATCCAACTAAGGCCCCATCCACACTGCACCTCTCAGACCCCGTAACAGATAAAAACCATTACAACCGTGGAGTGGTACAGTGTGTCTACACTGCTGCGGTGTCCATTTCAGGACCGGCACCACTGCTCCACACTTCAGAAGCCGGGCGACCATTACCGTGGCACCCGATCCCACAATGCAGCTCGTGCTGCACTAGGGGACCAGTGCCACTGTGTCCACACTGTGCCCAATAACATTACCGAGGCGTAACCTGTTTTACATCCATTGTTGAAACCACCTCATGTGGTTTCAACAACGGTTACGAAAACACTTTCTGTAACGTTACAGGTGTAAACGTAAACCTTTGCGGTAATGGTTTGGGCACTCTGTAACATTACAGAGGGGTAGTGTGGACAGGGCCTAGGAGTCCTGTGTCCAGGTTTGGAGGCTGCACCATAGAAAGGCCATAGGGTGTAGGCAGTATAAAGGGCAACTAAAATTGTACATGGGCTATGGCAAGAGCCCTGTGAGGAGACTGGGATCTCAACATATAAACCCTGAAAGAGAGGGGACATGATGGAGACCCACAAGTACCTTACAAGGATGAACAGGGTGCTGGGGGGCTCCTTCAAATAGGAAAAAGGACCATGGGACATGATGAAGCTAATGTTGGGGGTAAGATGGATGTGAGGAATTACTACTTCACTGAAAGGGTAGCAGAAACCTGGAACAGACAGACAGCATTATAGTGTTGGAGGTCAGGAGTGAAATGTGGTGGGGGGCTTAAAACATGTGTGGTACTGTATATAGACATAGGGAAATCTCGGTAAATAAGCAGGGAAGAGGGAGAGCCATAAGGGCCACAATTAGAGACCATTTAGAGTTTGCAGAGAAGGACTTCACAGGAGCCTATGGTTGCAGTTGTAGCAAGGTCTGGAAACCACAGCAGAAGTGTGACCTAGAGGTGTGACCTAGAGTGAGGGCTCATCAGCAGTGGGGTTTGCGAGCAAGCAGTTTAAGGAAAAAAATCTGACAGTTTCTATGTACTGAGGGAGCTCTGGTGGCAGTTGTAGCGAGGTGGGGAACCAGAGTGGAAAAGTAAGAGTGAAGGCTTATCAGTTTTTGAGGAAGCAGTGTAAAAAAAAAATTCTGTTTTTTATATCGAGAGCTGTGGCGAGGACACAGCAGCAGAATGCAGAGGAGTGCGACAGCTTGGAGCAGCCAGTTGAAAAAGGTTTGGTAGAAAAGCAAAAAAATAAATGTTAAACAGAGACAAATGATCACTGTATGATAGTGGGAAAATGGGGAGAAGTATGACTAAATGCTACGTGGCGTGGCTGAGGGACGGTCAACCTGGAAGAAACAAAACTAAAAGCAAGATACCAGTAAGCAGTGTCAAACAACAGGGGTGAGGGATGGGGATGTGTGACGCAGTCCACCATGCACATTAATCAAGGATGACCATAATAAATATATGTGTAAATGTAAGATTCTGCATGTATAAGCATACATGCTTGGATAAAATGGATTTATCACACTCCATTTATGTCCACTCCTATTGCATAAATTTACTTAACATTTATAACTCATCAGGGCTCTTTCTCTTTAGTGCTCTGTGTTTTTAATTGTGAGCTGTCCTGGACCTTATGCTGTTCTTTTCCTCCCCCAAATCCTTTTGTTAGCCCCTGGTACTTTGACATTAGCTGCTGTGCGACTCTATTGTATGCAGTGCTTGCTGCTTTCATGCTCCCGTCAGGGAGCCCACTGATTTCCCCTGTTTGCCTCCCACCCACAGCTACTTTTAAGTCAAGTTCAGGCATTGCCCTTCAGCTGCATTGTGGATTTTCCTTGTGGTCCCTATCTTGTGCATTTGCTTTCCAGTCCCTTTCTACCAGGCCCTCAGGGCACCTGCAAGTCTGCCACCATGCGGCTTAGCTAAAGGTTCCTGCCATCATCTGGTTGCCGACCTCCAGACCCTTCTTCCTGGGGGCTCTTCACATGCCAATTGTGGCTTATGGGTAGAGGGAGACATATTTGCTCTAGTCTCTTCCCCTCCCAAAATATCCCATCTTCATTCCACACACATGGAGCAGGTTACAGCCTGAGCTCTGTGGGCTGAATCATAGACATAGACCTTGATGGCAGATAAGGACCCTTGGCCCACTCAGTCGGCCCATTTCCCTACCTAGTGGATAAGCTGCAGATCCTAGTTATCCAACAGCTGACTTCCTCCTACCCACCAATAGGATTGGTTCATGTCTGTCCCATGTATTCTTGAAGTCTCCCACTATTTTTGACCCCACAACCTCCTTAGGAAGGCCATTCCATGTGTTCACCACCCTCTCTGTGAAAAAATACCTCCTCATGTTGCCCCAAGCAGTCCCCTGTATCTTCATATTTGGCCCTTTGTTCTTGCACATCTCTTTTTCTGAAAGATGCTACTCTTTTGGACTTTGTTGATTCCCTTGAGGTGCTTGAAATTTTCTGTCCTGTCTCCCCGACCCTTTTCCTCAAGGGCATACGTATTCAGCTCGTCTCTCTTTGTATGGCTTCGGTGCAGACCCTTTCTATTTTAGTGTTTCCTCTGATTGGCAGTTGAAAGTGCCTGCCATTACTGTCACTGTAGTTCAGTAGCACTAAACTGTCTGCCTATCAACAGCTGCAGCATTTCTGGTCAGCAGTTTTCTGAACAGCCTCCTGCCTGCTACATACAGTCTGGGCCCAAGGACATCACCCCCCCACATTAGGTTCCAGGGGAAGATAAGATTAAAAAAAAAAATTGCCAGTGTCCATGAGGGATTGACCCATTATATCACCAGAGCTATACCTTTCAAACCACTGGCCTCCTGGGACAACTCAAGACTCCTGAACCACCAGTGTCCCTTTTTTTAAATAATATAGGGGCCACTAGCCCAAATGCATTCCCACCTGCCCATCTGGACTACTTCTTAAATTTGTTGATTACCTGCAGGTCACCTAGGGGTGCTAAGTCGGGGGGGTTTGCCGAGTCCCAAATACCACTTTATTCTCTGTTCTTAGCTGTCTGCATTTTTTTATTCCATCTCTAGCTTCCTTACTTTGGCCTAGTTTGTCTTTTCCTCTGAAACTTCTCTTCCTTTACTCCTGTGCTATATACCATTTTTGTATCTCTCTACTCTTGCTACTATAACTTCCCCATACTGATCTATTTTTCCCTTTATTTCTACAGGTCTGGCCAAACATACCAATCAGATAAGTATCTTTGTTTAATTCTAACACTCTAATCTCTCCTCTAGCACCTCCGACCCTTTGTGTCCCTTCAACCTTCTGTTCTTCCTTTCAGGTCCTACCAGAATACCCCAAACCAAGGACACCCTAACTGTGGACTCCCCCACTCTGATGGAACAGGTAAGTCATAATTACTTAACTGCCTTAGAATCATAGAAATCTGGTGACAGAAAAGGACCATTTTGGCCAGTCGAGTCTGCCCCTTACCCCACCCCCAATCATCATCTTCATCAAGAGGCACCCCACTCTGCCCACTGGTCAGCTCTTGGTGTCTGTCCCATGCCCCCTTGAATCCTTTCACCATTTTTGCGCACACCACAGTCAGTTCCTGGACTCCACCACCTTCTCAGTGATGTAATGCCCCCTCACATTGCCCCTAAACTGTCCTTCTTCTAATCTTAGTTTATAATCCCTAGTTCTAGCACTTATTTTCCTTGCAAAAAAGCTTACTAGTCTCCAGTGGGTACAGATCAGATTCCCTCCACCTCTCCTCTTAGGGCTGCTTATGCATAGCGTGCACCATCTTGGTTGCCCTTGTCTGAACCCTTTCAATCCTGTCTTATATCCTTGTGTAGGTGAGGCCTTTAGAACTAAACCCCATATTCCAGGTGAGGCCTCACCATGGATTTATAAAGGCGCATCAGCATCTCCCTTTTTCTGTTTTATACCCCTCCATATGCACTCAGCATTCTATTCACTTTGCCCACCACTGTGCTGCACTGGTTCTCCGCCTTCAGGTTGTCTGAAATTATAATCCCCAGATCTCTGTCCTGCTGAGTTTCCTTACTGCTCCCTCCCTGTCAGTAAATGGTTTGCGGGTTATTACACCCATGTGCATTACTGTGCACTTTTTGGCATTAAATTTCAGCTGCCAAGTTTCCGACCACCTCTCCAGAATCTTTAGGCCCTCCCTCACTGCCTCCACCTCCCCTACCAGGGTGTCTACCCTATTGCAGATCTTCATATCATCTACAAATAGGCACACCTTCCCCTGCAGTTCCTCCGCTATATCTAACATACTAGAAGCCAGCAGAATAGGCTGGATGGTCTGTTGTGTCTGCTCGGTAGCCAGCCTCTTAATGGGTTCTTTCTTTCCCACCCAGCCCCAGAGAGGGTCATCCTCTTCTTCAGTTTACCCTTGAACCTGTCCCACTCCTTCTCCAAGCCATCCACTGTGCCCTCCTCCACTAGACTCCTGGACAGTGCATTCCAGGTCTCCACCACCCTTTCAATGAAGTAAGGTCTCCTGCATCCCCCCCTGTAATTTCCCTCCTCTAGCTTCCACTCAAGTCACCTGGTTGCTTCCCACCTTCTTTAGTCTGAACATCTCTTTGGCACCACCCCTGTTTATTACTTTTACATATTTGAAGACCCTGATCATGTCCCCCGGTCTCTCCTCTCCTCCAGTGAGTACAGCCCAAGCACTTCCAGCCTTTCCTCATAGGGCCTTCCTCCCATGCTCTGAAGCATCCTGGTTGCCCTCCTCTGGACACTCTCCAGCAGTGTTGCGTCATCCTTGAGGTGAGGTCTCCAGAACTGTATGCAGTACTCGAGATGTGCTCTGACCAAGGCATTATACAGAGGGAGGATTACCTCCCTCTTCCAGGACATAATCCCCTCAGCTATGCAGTATCTGGTTTTGCATTGGCCACAGTTCTTCTGCAAATTTTAGTATTGTTCATTTTGACGTCTACCACCACCCCTAGATCCCTCTCACTCATTGTGGCTTGCAGTATGATCCCCCCCCGGGTGTATACATGGCCCGGGTTTCTGACCTTCAGATGCAGCACCCAACATTTCCCTGCATTAAACCTCAGTCCCCACCTCCTTGACCACCCCTCCAGGGTATCCATGTTCCTTTGGACTGTCTCTCTCGCTTCGTTTCCGTCTGCTAATGCTCCCAGTTTTAAGTAATCTGCAAAGAGACTCATCCTACTCTTAACCGCCCTCCCCATATCGAAGACATAGGCATTGAACAGGAGTGGCCCCAGTACCAAACCTTGGGGGACCCCACTGGTAACCTTCATGGAGGAGGAGGAGACTACCCACCACTACCCTCTGTATTTGCCCTGTTAGCCAATTTTCTACCCATCTGAGCAACTGTCCTCTCACCCCCAACCCCTCCAATCTGAGCAACTGTCCTCCCACCCCCAGCTTCAATAGCAGCCCATTTTGGGGTACCGAATCAAATGCCTTACTGAAATCCAGGTATAGGACGTCCTCCGGTCTATGCCGGTCCAGTGTCCCAGTCATAAAAATCTATGGGGTTGGTCTAACACGATCTCCCTGGGATGAAACCATAATGTTTATCATCCAGTTGCCCCAACCTTTCCAGCTGCCTCCTGAGCCTATCCTTGATAATGCCCTCCATTACTTTGGCCACCACAGACGTTAGGCTGACAAGCCTATAATTCCCCATCTCCCCTCTAGACCACCCATTAGTGGATAGGCACCACATGAGCCACCCTCCAGTCTTGAAGCACCCATCCTGTTAGCAGAGAGGTGTTAAAGAGTGTTGCCAGTGGTGCTGCTAGCTCATCGGCCAATTCCTTCATAACCCTCGGATGCAACCAATCTGGCCCCGGTGACTTATCAGTTTTTAGTGTCCGAAGGGCCTCCTTCACCCTTTCCACTGTGATTTCTCCCTCCTCCCAGCCCACCCCTCATTTAACCACCCATCCCTCTAGAGTTGGCCCAGCCTGTAGCCCAACTTCTTTCAGTCCCCTCGACCCATCTGACCTCTCAACTCTGCTGGCTCCTTCTTCCATTGGGCTGAGGATCCCCGCTCCCTCCATAAATATCAAGGCAAAGTACTCATTAGCACCTCTGCCTGATTTCCCCTGCCTCCTGAGTCCATCCCTCCTCAGTCCTAATCATGCTGATCCGTGCCCTCCCTTTTCTCTCCACCCTTGTGAATCTATAGAATCCCTTTCCCCCCTTCGGATATCCCTAGCCAGATTTTGTTCCATCCTCACCTTGGCTCCCCTCACCACTGTGGTCACCCTTCCAGCCATCAACTCATACCCCTCCCTATCCCCACAGAGCTGCTAAAACATGCATAGGCAGCCTTTTATCCTCACTGCTCCTGCACCTCCCTGGTCCACCAACACAGCTTGTTGGCTCTACCACATGCTTATGCTCACCTTTGTACAGGAGTTGTTAGTCTCTTGCACCCCCTTCTTAATGGTCTCCCACAAGCTGCCAGCATCCATGTCTGGCCTAATCTTGTCCAAGCTCCCTTGTAGAATCCTGCCCATGCCCAGGAAGTCCGTTCCCCTGAAGTCCACTACTACTGTATTAGAATGGTTATCCTCCCCCCCAGATACAGCAGAAACCAGACTGTAGTGTGATCACCACCTGCCAGCGGGCTACACACCTCCAGGCCCTTTATCTGGTCACTGTCTGCTAGGACACAATCCAGTATCCACTCCTCCCTAGTAGGTTCCCCCACCTGCTGGATCAGGAAGGCATATTGGAACATATCCATCAGTCTCTGTTCCCTGGCCACAGAGGATGCCATAGTGTCCCAGTCTGTCCCCAACATATTAAGGTCACCCATGATCACCACCATACCCATTCCATGGTCACAGTGCTCCTTGATGTTCTCAACTAGTTTGTCCTCCAGGGCCTCTTCCATCATTGGGGGTTCTGTACACCACCCCTATTTTCAATCATTTACCTCCCCTCTTTTGTAGGGTGACCCAGATCTCCTCCACCTCCCCCTACAGCCTACTCCACTCCACTAACAGCTATGTCATTTTTGACTATCAGCACTACACCCCCTCCTCTTCCCTCTCCTCTATCCTTCCTAAATATTTTGTAGCCAACCAAATTTAGGCCCCAGTCATTTTTCTGAGTGGCCCATGTCTCAGTAATTGCTGCCGCATCCACTGATCCCTCAACCAGCATCACCTGGAGCTTGGGCATTTTGTTGCCCATGCTCCTATCATTGATCAGGGCTGTCCTCCATCCTGACCCCTCTCCCTTCTCCAGTCATCTCGACCCTGAGCAGTCCCTAGATGCCCTTTCTTGCACAGCTCTGGATGGATTTAGATCTGAGTTACCTGCCTTTTTTCATGCCCTGACCTGACCCCGAGCAGCCTCCTGAGCCACTCTTTACTTAACCCCCTTTACAAGTTTTAACCCACCTCTCGACTATGAATCCAGTGAGATTTAGTTTCAAGATCTCCTCCCTCCAAGTTGAGGTGTAGCCTGTCCCTGGCATATAACCCTTGTCTCCCATGTATCCCCGTCCTCACCAGCCCATACCCTTTCTGCCTTGCACCAGTCCCTGAGCCACTGGTTCACACCTCTAAGTTTATGTTTGGTCTCCCTGGACACCCTAGGTACTGGCAGAATCTCAAAGAAGGAGGTTGTGCTTCTATAGAGTGGTAACCCTGGCCAGTTCTCAGAATCTTGCCTGGATTTCTAGTTCACTGTTCCCCTCTAAGTCATTTGTTCCCAGATGTTTCGTCTGGGGATTACCCGCATTACAATGCTATCGAGTATAGCTGGAATTTGGCCTTGTGTACGGCTAGGCCTGGGATACATTTAGCCTTGACTGAGCTGCTTTTTCCCTCCCCCGCCCCATCCCACTGGATGCCCCAGGTCATGGAGTCACCCAGCAGAATCACCTTCTCCACCCCCCCACTTTACTGGCCTGTTAGATTCCATCCAGGCTCTTCCTTCTGTCATCAACCCCCAGCTTACTTCTCTTGCCCCCCTCAGCCTGGGGATCACAAGCCTGTGCTTGCCCTACCATGCTCATCCTTCTACCTGTAGCTCCCAGCTTGCTCCTTGCCTACCCCCAACCTCCTGGGTGGCACAGATTGTCCCCCACCCAGATCTCCGTGGACTCTCTTTCTGGGCTGGTATCCTCAGATCCCCCACCCAGGCTCCCTTCTACTGCTTCCCCCCAAGTTCTGCATCCTTCACCCTATCTGCTGTGTTTCTCCCTACCCCCTTCTTCCCCCCTCCTCTCCACCTCATCTAATTTCTCCCCCCTGAAGCTGGCCAATCTAGAGTATTCCTTATCCTTGGTTGACTTCCTAACCTGGATGCTTGCCCAACCCTAGTCCTCCCTCCTCCCACCCTGGCTTCACTCTGCACTCCCCTTCCTCCACCTCCTCCCTTCTCCAGGCTAATGTCTCTTCCTTCTTCTGTGGATCTGGCTCTCTCCTACTCCCCATCTCTCCCAGCTTTACTGACCAAACCCTCTCTGTCTGCCTGCTCCCCTCCTTCTGCCTCTCCACCGCATCTCCCATATACAGCAAGGCAAATAGATCAGTAAGTGTGATGCTTGCCCCCGATCTGCTCTCTCCTGTTCCCCCTCCTTCTGGTCAGCCACCTCCCTATGAAGTGATTTCTGTACATTGCTTGTTTCATGCCCCACCCCTCATGAGTAACCATATGATCCTTGTCTACCTGTTCCCTGGGTTATGCCATATTGGCCTAGTGTACTCTCATGAGGTCCTTTCCACACCTTTCCTCCCCACCCCTCCTGCCTTCCAGCTGCCTTCTGATCCCCTCTACTTCCTCCCTAAGACCTGCCAACTGAAAACACACTGGGAACCCTCTGAACCTCCTTGCCCAATTTAATATTATTGCCACCCCAGACCCTGTACACCCAATCACTCGGCAAGGTGCCCACTTTGGCCACCCCAAGTCTACCCTCATTTTAGGTGAGCAATGCGTCTCTAACAGAAATAATTCAGTCAGTGTTGCACTAAAACCCAAGCAGTTTGCCCACTCTGATTATAGCAATTTTCCCTCTTTCTTGACAGTAGCCAGTTTTCTAGCCCAAGCAGTAGACGGTTCACAAGCAAAATTAGCCCATCACAACACTAGCCAGCTCAGACGCCCTAGCAGTAATCGATTCACACACAGTTTGCCTACTCCATCAGATGTAATTGGCATATGCAGTCATTTATACAGTCTGCTTCATTATGCCCCTTCTTGGTAGTAGTCAGTGTTGGCCAAGCAGCACAGTGTACAGGACCCTTTTCCAATCAATAACAATCCAGCTTCCTAGTGTTCCAGTTCGCCTAATCTAGACTTGTCCTCCTCCTGCTCCCGCCTCACCGACCATTTAATGGAGGTGATCTAGGGTGGGTGGTGTGGAACAAAGAACAGCTTCCTCCTCTGATTGTGACTGGACTGATTTGCCTTTTTATGGCCCAGTCACACAGTCAAAGGTTCGCGCCCTATTCACTGATTGGCCACTCCTTCCTGAGTTGCCGGCTTGCAAAGTTGTGGCTGATGTGGACCCGGTATGCATTGCCTCTCTCCCACCAGCAAGTGCTTCCTTGTAGATCACCAATGTGATCCCATCTTCTCCCACTGCCAATGTAGCCCCAGATTGCCTGCCCAGACCACTTCCAGAGACAAGTCCCAGTCTGGAAAGAACAGCTCTCCTCCCCTGATTGGAACTGGGCTAATCATTGCTATAGATATTAAAAAAGGATGGGTCCCAGCACCAACCCCTGGGGCACACCACTGCCACCCTGGAATGCACCCCATTTGCCTTACCACCACCCTCTGGTTTCAGTCTTTGAACCAGTTCTCCACCCACCTTGTTATTTTCTTTTCCACCCCTAAGCCTTCCAGCTCATTTACCAGCCTTCTATGTGGCAAAGTGTCAAAGGCATTGCTGAAATCTGGGTAGGCCACATCCTCCTCCATCCATCTTTCCTTGTTACCCAGTCAAAAACTCAGTTAAGTTTGTCAGGCACAACCTGTCTCCATAAAACCAAACTGCCTTGGGTCCTGGAGGCTTAGCACATTAGGTAAAGGCTCTGAGCTACAGATCTGAGACCTGGGTTTGAATCCAACAGCTGTCTAAGTGCATACTGTGTGATTCTGAGTTAACTTAACTTCTTTGTGCTCAGGTTGCATCTGAAACAAGCTTCAGATTAGTGTGCTACTCCTGGTTAAACAATGTTCCCTTCCCCACTTCCCTATAGACCATTGACAACCAGGTGCTCCACTATTCTTTCCTTCAGCAGTATTTCCATTATTTTTCCACTGTTGTGGTCAGGCTGACCAGTATGTAGTTCCTGCATCCTCCCTGTTAACACTTTTGTACAGTGGGACCACATCAGCCCTTCTCCAATCCCTGGGCATGTCACCAGTTTACAAAGATAGGGTGAACAGGGTAGTCAGAGGCCCTACTAACACTTCCCTTAGCTCCCTCAGTGTCCAGGGGTGCATCTATCTGGCCCATAGTCTTATTGCTGCCAGTTCCATGAGGATCCTTTCTTTCACAAAGGGAGCTGTGTCCTTTTCTATGATCTCTGTATCCTTATTAATGCTGGCCCATTTCCTGCCCCTTCCTTTGTAAAAACCGAACAGAAGTATTAGTTCAGTATTTCTGCTTTTTGGCTGTCATCTTTTACCTCCCTCCATCCACTCTTTTCTAGACACTCAATATCTCCTTGCCTTCCTTTTCTCCTGATGTACCTGCATGTAAAGGTTCTGTCCTCCTTACCACAATATCCACTGGCTGGCTTGTGTCAAGGGTCCCACATAAGTGTGGTTCTGATGCCAATGTGCACTTTGCATGTGGAAACATTTTGGTTTGCCTGCTGTGTGCTGTAGAGTAGCGGATTATGATGACTGGTTTTGCTGGATTCTGCACTGACAACTTCATTTACAGCAGATCCTGGAGTTCTTTGTGGTGGGGGATTGTCCTACAGTGCATGTTAAGAGTTTATATAGGCTCTCAGCTTTGGTTTACTGGCCCCACTGAACTCCACTGAGCTAAGTTCTGTCAGAGGCTGACTTATCCTCTGGAGAAGAGCAGAAGTGAAAACATCTGATAAGAGACTGTGAGGCTCAAATGTAATTGCAGGCTTTGGAACTTCTATTGTCTGTTGCCAGCTGCAGGGAGTTCTGGGACTGGTTGTGTCTGCGTATATCTGCCTAGAGATGGTCACAGTTGGCCTGCTGCGGTGTGCTATACTGCAATTTATAGTAGTTGTAAATTCCAAATCGGTTGGTGGGACTTAGAGGAAGGATTAGGAAGTACCTCTTCACTGAGAGGGTGGTGGACAACTGTAATGGGCTGCTGAGAGAAATGGTGGGAGGGTTCACGAGGGCATGGGATAAGCACAGAGGGCAACTGGAACGGGGGGACTACAGAAAAGGCCTAGTGGATATCTAGGTGAACTGGGCAGACTAGGTGGGCTTGTGGTCCCTTTCTGCCATCACATACCTGTGTTCCTGTGTATTCTACAGGCAGATTGGGAAAAGGGAGGGGGGATCCACTACACCACCAGGGAAGCATTCATTGTGCCTTGAATATCTGTTCCTTGGTGTCTTTATCCTACCCTGTGTTGGCTGATTTGTGGAGCAACATGATGACCTACCCCCAAAAAAGATCAGTTCTAGGGGCACGAGCAAGGAGTCCTCCTCCCTCCCCCAACCATGACATCCCCTGAGTGACCAAGTCCATTCTAAAAGCCAGGTTGATGGTGTGGTGCAGGTCTGGTATCTCCCCCCCAACCCACTTTTTTTATTTTAACCTCTACAGAGCCTTCCCAACTGACCCAGCTGATCAGTATTTTTATTTTTCATACTGACCCATTTTCCCTTTTATATCTACAGGTCTGACAGGACATTGACTGGGAGTAGGAGGACACTGCTCATATGTATCAGATAAGTATTGTTTTTTTTGTTTACCCTACATTGTTTGTCATATAATAGTTCATAACGAGCTGCAGATCCTTTGTGAGCCCATTGCTGTTCTTGTTTTACAGGTACGAATGGCTGCTATGGGAGGCACTGGGTTGGAGCTGTACCTTGTGCTTTAGAAAGGAGACTATGGGCTGGGGGGCTATGGGATGGGCATCAAGGTTGGGAACTCCAGGGAACACCACACAACTAATTTGCCAAGACTTATGAGGCTCAAACCCTGTTTTTCATGTTCTTGTTTTGTGTGCTTTGCATTCCAATGCCTGAATTAATGTAGTGTTTTTGTTTTGCAACAAGTACTGTCTATGTGTGTGTAATAACCCACTGTAGAGTGTGCGGTCACACTCTGATATACACACACCTTGGTGTGTGTTGTTGTACATAGGGCCGCAGGCTGAGTGCATCAACCACCCAAGCCATGTGTATATCACTGCACTTCCACACACCACATAGTGGGTTATCTATCTTATAAAATGCCAAAATTGTTTTGGAGGGGAGTAAAAGTGCAGGTTTGTGGTTGCACTATGATATACGCACAGTCACCTAATGGTGTTTGTCCAATGCCACTGATAATTGCATTACATATATATCTATATATGGATATATATATATATATAGATATATATAGATAGAGAGAGAGAGAGATACACACAGACACACACACATATACATACACACACTTCTCTCGAACAGCCCCTTGATACAGAAAATAATTTTCCACACCGTGCATGTGCTCCCAGTCCGAAGAGGCTCTCTTCTCTTTTTGAAGATAAACCTGGAAATACTGGTGAGGACCTGCATATCAGGGAGGCTCCCATACCATTTTCTGCAAACCAGAACGATTGTTGGTCATTCCTTTACCTAAATGTCCACCCCTTCCTTGTGACTTTGGGCCAAACATGGGGTAACAGACTTTAGTACCTCCTATAGACATAGCCCCCAAGATCTCCATCTTCTTTGGAATTCACAGACAACTTTCTCACTCAGGAACCCTTAAGCAAAGCTTCCTCTGCTGAGGTTGCAGATACTTGCAGATGAATACTGTTTTGTTTTTGTTGAATTTTATGTGACGCCATCTTTAAAGCAGCCTAATACACTGAAACAGAACTGCAGCACTGCTGACAGGAGTGCTACCAGAATCACACTGCACACTGAAGTGCACTACAGGTGTTGATGCAGAGCTAATTAACATAATTCACACACACTGAAAAAGCAATGCAACACTGCTGATTGCAGTTCTTTTGCAGTGTGATTGCAGTGCTAATTAACATAATTTGCACATACTGTATCAGCACTGCATGTACACCAAAAGAGACCTGAAGATGCACTGATTAAACACTGATGGAATGCATTATGAAATGAAGTGTGCAGGAAGTGTACACTGCTACTGTAACACTGAAATAACACCATATAGTGACTGTTTGAACACTTCACTTCCCTCTGGGTATGTACATCTTGGGAGAAGATAGGACTCTCCACACGGCTTTCAACACTTGGTTAAAGGCATGGTGCAGGGTGGGGCTCAGTACTAGGAGTGGGCCTCTTCAGTGTCTTCATAAGTGAAATTGCAGAAGAACTGAATGGGAAGGTATATCTTTTTGCAGATGCCACCAAAACCTGTTATAGGGTTGACACTCAGGAGGGTGTGGAGAAAGGGTTCACCCATGCTGGTGTGATAGCCATGTTGCTGATGCTGATTACAGCACAGGCCACATTACAGCACCAGGCAAAATGTATCCTGGGAGTTACACCACCAAAGAGTCCTCCTGGGAAAAAGTCTCCATTGGGCCCACTCCCCTAATTATCCCACAGGTCCAGGTTCTTAATTTACCTGTTCTCCTGTCCTACCCCATCCTACAATTACCCTGCAGGTATACAGTAGATTGTTACTATCCCTGATGTTCAGTGGTTCCCATTTATTTGTTCATTCATTCATTTGTTTACCAAGTAGGTGCACTGGTCCGAGAACCATTTTCAGGCATGACCTGGGCCATTGAGGATGGCACAGGAATAAAAGCAAGAACAAATGTGGCTGGGACAAGGCATACAATAGACATTAATAAAAATATACAGGATATTTATATGAAGATATATATAAACTTGCAGTGCAATGGATAAATAACATTTATGACAAAAGCAGGAACAGTAGTAGCCAAGTTGTAATACAAATTAGGCATGATCTGAGATGAGTAAAGGAAAAAGTGCATCTTGGCAGTGTAGGTATGGACCAAGAAGGAAAAGGAGGGAAGGGAAGTAGAGGCATGATAATAAGTTGGGAGGGCAGGAGCAAGTAGTGGAGGACAGAAGGTGAGATCCAAGGAGAGACTGGAAGAGTCCTGGAGAGTCAGTGGTGCTAAGTGGAGTGGGCAGGTTGTTCTAAAGGAAAGGGGCTACAGATGAGAATGCACATTTACCCATATGGTGGAGACTAGGGGGCACTCAAACATGGGGCCAGCAGTGAGGCAGAGCTCTAGAACAAACACTTTTGGCCAAAGAAGGTGGGATTTCAGAGCGGTAGCTCAGTTTTGGATGACCTTATTGACTGTGCTGGCCAGGAGATAGGTCTGTTGGGCTGATGGGGGAAGCCAGCCCAGGGTCTGATAGAGTGAGCAGTGGTGTGTTGAGTGAAATTCCTTGCCCTCTGTATATCCAAAGTCCCCACCATGACCCAGTTAGTTCTTACAGCAAATACTACCCCCGGGACCCAGCCTTACTATATATTTGACACCCTTCCACATTTGGCACAGACCATCCTCTCTGCTCCTTGATCAGGCATAAAATGGATTCACAATCATGTGTTAACTGTACACAGCTGTTTATACAATAGGCACATGAGAGCAAAACTGGTGATCTGTCCTCAGTTGGTCTCAGAGGTTAGCAGAGTGTCTGTGCCAATTGCCACTGTGGGAAGAGTGCGTAAACATATGGTGGGGGCCATGAATGGTGCGAGCGGTGGGACTGGGTGGGCAGGTAGTTACTGGCAGTTTCCAATGTATGGAATGGACTGCAGCACCACTGAACACCAAGGGAAGTGTGATTTTACTGATGGTGGGAGCTCAAAGGGGCAGTGGTAGGAGGCAGAGGTGATACTACCTGGTTTAGGGAGGCAACATCTTTTAGAGCCATTTACCAACTGGTCAGAGACTCACTAATTATGCTGTTCAAGATATCATTTTGTGATCCTACCCTGTTTTTAGGTGCAAAGTGTTGTTTGAGAGTCACTTACCCATTTAGCGATCGCAAATGCTCTTTGAATGTTCTGGTCTATGTGAACAATAACAGTCCTTTACCAGTAAGATAAAGACAAGTGAACAAATACAAATATGGAATCGAGAGCTGTTCTCCATGAGGTTGATAATGTAATTTATCTTAACAATGTGTTAGAGTACAGAGTATGATGAGATTAATACTGGTACCACTGTGCTACCACATGAGTCTAGGGTTGCTGTGAAAGGTACCAAATACTGAAATGTCAAAATAATACAGTACCATTGTGCTATCAGTGTACCAGTATTTGTGGGAGCTGACAAAAATCTCAAAATTTTCGTGATATCATTGTATTACCAGTGTATGTGTGAGAGACAGAGAAAATGGTAAAAAATGCCATAGGGATACCATTCTGCCAGTGCACTACCAATGCACAGAGAAAAATATATATATCACCTACCACTGTGATACCAGAGTACCACTGGGTAGTACTATTGTGGATTTTTCAGCTGACCACAGTATTGCCATTGCTATACCACTATAATGACATTGTGACAAATTCAGTAAGGGTAACCAGATTGCTGAGACAATGCAGTGCTAAAGAAGTGTTATAAAAAGTATAAAGTGTTGCCAGTACTACTGCAGTGTGCAGCAAAAATTAGTGAAGGAAATACAGTGCTAAAGAAGTGTGCATGAAAAGCTAATAATTATTTGCAGTGCTCTTACAGTCTGCATCAAAACATAAGAAAGATTGAGCAGTGGTACAACAGTGTAGCAGAAAGTCAGTGCAGTGTATTAACAGTGCACTGATGAAAAGCAGTGCTTTGTCAGTCTGGACTGAAATAACACTGAAATAAGACTGAAGATGGAAGTGTACACTCCACTTCCCTCTTGCAGGCTGACAAGTATGTAGTTACTGCATCCTCCCTGTTTCTACTTTTGTATAGTGGGACCACATCAGCTCTCCTCCAATCCCTGGGCATGTCACCAGTTTACAAAGATAGGGTGAACAGGGTAGTCGGAGGCCCTACTAACACCTCCCTTAGCTCCCTCAGTGTCCGGGGTGCATCTATCTGGCCCATAGCCTTATTGCTGCCAGTTCCATGAGGATCCTTTCTTTTGCAAAGGAACCTGTGTCTTTTTCTGTGATCTCTCCATCCTTATTACTTAATGCTGGCCCATTTTCTGCCCCCTCCTTTGTAAAAACCGAACAGAAGTATTTGTTCAGTATTTCTGCTTTTTGGTGGTCATCTTTTACCCTCCCTCTATCCTCCCTTTTCAGACACTCAGTATCTCCCCTTGCCTTCCTTTTCTCCCGATGTACCTGCATGTAAAAGGTTTTGTCCCTCCTTACCACAATACCCGCTGGCTGGCTTGTGTCAAGGGTCCCCACACAAGAGTAGGTCTGGTGGCAATGTGCACTTTGCATGTGGAGCCATTTTGGTTTGCCTGCTGTGTGCTGCAGTGTAGTGGATTATGATGAACTGGTTTTGCTTGATTCTGTACTGACTGCTTCATTTGCAGCAGATCCTGGAGTCCTTTGCGGTGGGAGATTGTCCTACAGTGCATGTTCAGAGTTTATATAGGCTCTCATCTTTTGTTTACTGGCCCCACTGTACTCCCTGGGCTAAGTTCTGTCATGGATTGACATCCCCTGGAGAAGAGCAGAAGTTGAAAACATCTGATCAGAGATTGTGGAAGCTCAAATGTGCACTGCAGGCTATTGAAACTTCTATTGCCTGTTGCTCTGGTGCCAGCTGCAGGGAGTTCTGGGACTGGTTGTGGCTGCGGATATCTGCCTAGAGATCGTCACAGTTGGCCTGCTGCGGTGTGCTATACTGCAATGGAGTGGTTGTTGTTAATTCCAAATCGGTTGGGGAGGGACTTAGAGGAAGGGTTAGGAAGTACTTCTTCACTGAGAGGGTGGTGGACAACTGGAATGGGCTGCTGAGGGAAATGGTGGCAGGGTTCATGAGGGCATGGGATAAGCACAGAGGGCAAATGTCACGGGGGGAGGACTACTGAAAAGGCCTAGTGGATATCTAGGCAAACTGGGCAGACTAGGTGGGCTTGCGGTCCCTTTCTGCCATCACATGCCTATGTTCCTATGTATTCTACAGGCAGATTGGGAAAAGGGAGGGGGGATACACTACACCACCAGGGAAGCATTCATTGTGCCTTGAATATCTGTCCCTTGGTGTCTTTATCCTGCCCTGTGTTGGTTGATGTGTGGAACAACATAACCTCCTACCCCCAAAAAAGATTAGTCCTAGGGGCACAGGGGCAAGGAGTCTTCCTCCCTCCCCCAACCATGACATCCCCCTGAGTGATTGAGTCCATTCTAAAAGCCGGGTTGATGGTGTGGTACAGGTCTGGTATCCCTCCCTCCAACCCACTTTTTTTATTTTAACCTCTACAGAGCCTTCCCAACTGACCTAGCTGATCAGTATTTTTATTTTTTCATACTGACCCATTTTACCTTTTATATCTATAGGTCCGGCAGGACATGGAATAGGAGGACACTGACCATATGTATCAGCTAAGTATTGTTTTTCTGTTTACCCTACATTGTTTGTCATATAGTAGTTCATAACGAGCTGCAGATCCTTTGTGAGCCCATTGCTGTTCTTGTTTTACAGGTACGAATGGCTGCTGTGGGAGACACTGCGTTGGAGTTGTACCTTGTGCTTTAGAAAGGAGGCTATGGGCTGGGTGTATGGGATGGGCTTTACGGTTTGGAACTCCAGGGAACACCATACAACCAATTTACCAAGACTCGTGAGGTTTAAACCCTGTTTTTCATTTTCTTGCTTCGTGCGCTTTGCATTCTAATGCCTGCATTAATGTAGTGTTTTTGTTTTGCAACAAGTACTGTCTCATATATGTGTGTGTATGTGTAATAGATAACCCACTGTAGGGTGTGCGGTCACACTCTGATATACGCATGCCTTGGTGTGCGTTGTTACACATGCGGCCGCAGGCTGGGTGCATCAACCACCCAAGCCGTGCATATATCATTGTCGACACACACCCACAGTGGGTTATCTGTCTTATAAAATGGCAAAATTGTTTTGGATGGGAGTAAAAGTGCAGGTGTGTGGTCGCACTCTGATATACGCATGGTCACCTAATGGTGTTTGCCCAATGCGACTGATAATCCCATTATAGATATAATACACACACACACACACACGCTTCACTCGGAACAGCCCCTTGATACCGAAAATCATTTTCCTCACTGTGCATGTGCTCCCAATCTGAAGAGGCTCTCTTCTCCTATTGAAGATAAACCTGGAAATACTGGTGAGGCCCTGCATATCATGGAGGCTTCATACCATTTTCTGTAGACCAGAACCATCCATTTTTCACATATCCATTTTCTGCAAACCAGAACCATTGGTGGACATTCCTTTAACAAAATGTCCACCCCCTTCCTTGTGACTTTGAGTCAAACATGGGGTAACAGACTTTAGTACCTCCTATAGACATAGTCCTCAAGATCTCCATCTTCTTTGGAATTCACAGATGACTTTCTCACTCAGGAGCCCTTAATCAAAGCTTCATCTGCTAAGGTTGTAGATACCTGCAGATGAATACTTGTGTTTTTGTTGAATTTTATGTGACACCATCTTTAATGCAGCCTAATACACTGGAATAGAATTGCAGCACTGCTGACAGGAGTGCTGCTAAAATCACACTGCACACTGAAGTGCACTACAGGTGTTGATGCAGTGCTAATTAACATAATTCGCACACACTGAAAAAGCAGTGCAACACTGCTTCAGGCAGTGTTCCTGACACAACACTGCTTCAGCCAGAATTGCTACACCAACACTGCTTCAGGCAGTGTTGATGACAAAACACCGCTACTTGCAGTACTTTTACAGTGAGATTGCAGTGCTAATTAACATAATTCGCACACACTGAATAAGCAGTGCAAAACTGCTAACGGCATTGTTGCTGACACTGCTTCAGCCAGTATTGCTGCACCAACACTGCTTCAGGCAGTGTTGATGACAAAACACTGCTAATTGCAGTACTTTTGCAGTGTGATTGCAGTGCTAATTAACATATATTGCACACACTGTGTCAGCACTTCATGTACACCAACAGAGACCTGAAGATGCACTGATTAAACACTGATGGACTGCATTATGAAATGCAGTGTGCAGGAAGCGTACACTGCTACTGTAACACTGAAATAACACCATATAGTGACTATTTGAACACTTCACTTCCCTCTGGGAATGTAAGATTCTGCATGTATACACGTACATGCTCGGATAAAATGGATTTATCACATTCCATTTATGTCCACTTCTATTGCATAAATTTACTTAATATCTATAACCCATCAGGGCTCTTTCTCTTTAGTGCTCTGTGTTTTTAATTGTGAGCTGTCCTGGACCTTATGCTGTTCTTTTCCTCCCCCAAATCCTTTTGTTAACACCTGGTACTTTGACATTAGCTGCTGTGCGACTCTATTGTATGCAGTGCTTGCTGCGTTCATGGCCCCGTCAGGGAGCCCACTGATTTCCCCTGTTTGCCTCGCACCCACAGCTACTTTTAAGTCAAGTTCGGGCATTGCCCCTTCAGCTGCACTGTGGATTTTCCTTTGTGGCCTCTATCTTGTGCATTTGCTCTCCCAGTCCCTACCAGGCCCTCAGGGCACCTACAGTCTGCCACCATGCAGCTTAGCTAAAGGTTCCTGCCACCAACTGCTGGCTGCCCACCCTCCAGACCCTCTTAACCTGCCCCGTGGGGGCTCTTCACATGCCACTTTATGGCTGATGGATAGAGGGATGCATATTTGCTCTAGCCTCCTTCCCCCCTTCCCAAAAATATCCCATCTTCATTCCCACACACATGGAGCAGGCTACAGCCTGAGCTCTGTGGGCTGAATCATAGACACATAGACCTTGATGGCAGATTAGGACTGCTTGGCCCACTCAGTCGGCCCATTTCCCTACCTAGTGGATAAGCTGCAGATCTTAGATATCCAACAGCTGACTTCCTCCTATCCACCAATAGAATTGGTTCATGTCTGTACCATGTATTCTTGAAGTCCCCCACTATTTTTGATGCCACAACCTCCTCAGGAAGGACATTCCATGTGTTCACCACCCTCTCTGTGAAAAAATGCTTCCTCATGTTGCCCCTGAGCCGTCCCCTCTGTCTTCAAATTTGGCCCCTTGTTCTTGCGCATCACTTTTTCTGAAAGATGCTACTCTCTTGGACTTTGTTGATTCCCTTGAGGTGTTTGAAATTTTCTGTCCTGTCCCCTGGCCCTTTTCCTCAAGGGCATACATATTCAGCTTGTCTCTCTTTGTATGGCTTCTGGTGCAGACCCTTTGCTATTTTAGTTGCCCTCCTCTGGGCTGGCAGTTGAAAGTGCCTACCATTAATGTCACTGTAGTTCAGTAGAACTAAACTGGCTGCCTAGCAACAGCTGCAGCATTTCTGGTCAGCAGTTTTCTGAACAACCTCCTGCCTGCTACATACAGTCTGGGCCCAAGGACATCACCCCCCCACATTAGGTTCCAGGGAAAGATAATATTAAAAAAAAAAATTGCCAGTGTCCATGAGGGAGTGACCCATTATATCACCAGAGCTATACCCATTCAAACCACTGGCGTCCTGGGACAACTCAAGACTCCTGAACCACCAGTGTCCCCTTTTTTAAATAATATAGGGGTCACTCGCCCAAATGCATTCCCACCTGCCCATCTGGACTACCTCCTAAATTTATTGGCTACCTGCAGATCACCTAGGGGCACTGGGGGGGGTTTGCCAATTCCCAAATACCACTTTATTCTCTGTTCTTAGCTGTCTGCATTTTTTATTCCATCTCTAACTTCCTTACTTTGACCTAGTTTGTCTTTTCCTCTAAAACTCCTCTTCCTTTACTCCTGTGCTATATACCCTTTTTGTATCTGTCATAGAAACATAGAACATAGAAACATAGACTCTGATGGCAGATAAGGACCGCTTGGCCCATCTAGTCTGCCCATTTCCATACCTACAGGATAGGCCGCAGATCCTAGTTAACCAACAGCCTATTTCTTCCTACCCCCCACAAGAATTGTCTTATGTCTGTCCCATGCATTCTTGAATTGTCCCACAGTTTTAGACCCCACAACCTCCTCAGGAAGGCTGTTCCATGCATCCACTACCCTCTCTGTGAAATAATACTTCCTCACATTGCCCCTGAACTGCCCTCCTTCTATCTTTAAATTGTGTCCCCTTGTTCTTGCAAGTCTCTTTTTCTGAAAGATGCTACCCTCTTGGACTTTGTTGATTCCACTGAGGTACTTAAAAGTTTCTATCATGTCCCCCCTCTCCCTTCTTTTCTCAAGGGTATACATATTAAGCTCCTTTAGTCTCTCCTCATACGGCTTCTGTTGCAGACCCTGCACCATTTTAGTTGTCCTCCTCTGGACTATCTCTATCCTGTCTATGTCCTTGCGGAGATGGGCTCTCCAGAACTGGACACAGTACTCCAGATGGGGTCTCACCAACTGTCTGTACAGAGTGATAACAAGTTCCTGTTTTCTGCTGCTGATGCCTCTCCTTATACATCCCAGTATACCCCAGCCCTCCCTACTGCCTTCTCTCATTGCTTGCTAACCTTAAGGTCATTTGATATGATTACCCCCAGGTCCCTTTCCTTTTTTGTTGTTGTTACTACCTCCCCACCCATTGTGTATTCTTCCCCTGGGTTCTTGTTTCCCAGGTGCATTATTTTGCACTTCTTTGCATTGAATCCTAGCTGCCATACTTCTGACCATTCCTCCAACCTTGCCAAGTCCCTTTTCATCCTTTCCATGCCTCCTTGTGTATCAACCCTGTTGCAGATCTTGCTACTATAACTTCCCCATACTGATCTATTTTTCCCTTTATTTCTACAGGTCTGGCCAAACATACCAATCAGATAAGTATCTTTGTTTAATTCTAACACTCTAATATCTCTTCTAGCACCTCCGACCCTTTGTGTCCCTTCAATCTTCTTTGTTCTTCCCCTTCAGGTCCTACCAGAATACCCCAAACCAAGGACACCCCAACTCTGGACTCCCCTACTCTGATGGAACAGGTAAGTCCTAATTACTTAACTGCCTTAGAATCATAGAAATCTGGTGACAGAAAAGGACCATTTTGCCAGTCGAGTCTGCCCCTTACCCCACCCCAATCATCATCTTTGTCAAGAGACACCCCACTCTGCCCACTGGTCAGCTCCTGGTGTCTGTCCCATGCCCCCTTGAATCCTTTCACCATTTTTGCGCACACCACCTCTTCCGGTAGTCAGTTCCTGGACTCCCCCACCTTCTCAGTGATGTAATGCCCCCTCACATTGCCCCTAAACCTTCCTTATTCTAATCTTAGTTTATGATCTCTAGTTCTAGCACTTATTTTCCTTGCAAATAAGCTTCCCACTCTCACCTTACTAGTCTCCAGCGGGTACAGATCAGATTCCCTCAACCTCTCCTCATAGGGCTGCCTATGTATAGCGTGCACCATCTTGGTTGCCCTTGTCTGAACCCTTTCAGTCCTGTCTTATATCCTTGTGTAGGTGAGGCCTCCAGAACTAAACCCCATACTCCAGGTGAGGCCTCACCATGGATTTATAAAGGCGCATCAGCACCTCCCGTTTTCTGTTTTATAACCCTCCATATGCACACCAGCATTCTATTCACTTTGCACACCACTGTGCTGCACTGGTTCTCTGCCTTAAGGTTATCTGAAATTATAATCCCCAGATCTCTGTCCTGCTGAGTTTCCTTACCCCCCCCGTCTGTAAATGGTTTGCGGGTTGTTACACCCATGTGCATTACTGTGCACTTTCTGGCATTAAATTTCAGCTGCCAAGTTTCTGACCACCTCTCCAGATTCTTTAAGCCCTCCCTCACTGCCTCCATCTCCCCTACCAGGGTGTCTACCCTATTGCAGATCTTCGTGTAACCCCTTTGCAAATGGGGGTTCCTGAAAGCTTTCTCGGAGCTCATTTCCATGCTCCAAGCCTGGTTGGTGATCAGCATAAAGCCGTTTAAATGGGTAGCCAGTGAGCGCTTTTAAAGCCTCCGTAAGCTGTCTCTTTAAGGGCTGCCTGTTGCAGTTGTAATTAACTGAAATGGGGGGGCTGTGTGGTTGTATGCCCGAGTCCCGCCTGGGACGCTGAAAAACAGCTCCTTTCTGCCATCACTAGTGGTGCAGAGAGAGCTCTGCTGGAGGATGTGATTGTTTGCTTGAAATAACGTAAAATAATAATGATAATGTAGTTGTTCTAACCTGCCTTCCTTTGCAGTAAAGACTGTTTCGATTGTCTCCTCCATTTTGGTCCAGAACTGCTGAATTGCACAAATCAGTACCTCAGGACTCTGGAGAGCTGTCTGACCAATAGAGGAACTGCTTGTAAGTTGGGAAAGGCATTATGGGCTATGGCGCTTTTTCGCACCACTGAGGGGCAAAAATTGGTTGACTGACAGGTATGCCAGCCAATAGAATCGGGTAGCGCCCGAATTGTAAGGAGAGCCCCATGCTGAGAAGGGGCAGATGTGTTGTGTCTTAGGAGAAGAGAGAAGCTCTGTGCTTCTGCGCTGGAGTAGTGTCTGTGTGGAAGCGCGCAAGGCCTGAGGCGGCCGTTGCCTTTGAGAATTTGGACTAAATCCGGTGGCGTGCGGTTGGAGGAGGCTGGTGCCATCCCAGCTACCTACCAGGCTCAACCTGAGAGGACTGGAGAATCTGCTGAATCGCGCTCAGTCCACCCGTGATGTTGAAGCTGCCGTTTACTGCCCAAGACTGCAGCAAGTTTGCGTGGGGCCTAGAAGCAGCTGCCTGGTATGGTACCCCTCTGTTTGCCATATAAATGTGTGAGGAGGCTGGTGAAATTCAGGCTCAGCCCTGCCAAGTGGTGAAGGAACCGTTATTTGCTGGAGTTGGTTGTAACACTATCTGTGTCAAGGGCCCCAACCAGCTGCCACGGTGGACTAGCCATTAGGGCTTGGGTACCCAGGGACAGTAAATATTAGGTCCAGGCCTGTGCACAGAGCCCTAGGTAGATAATTATAGTGATAAGCCAATCAACTCGATTTCCCCCCTCTCCTTGTTGTTTGCCCCTTTAATAAATCAGATTGTTGTATTGCAACGACACCCTGGCGGGTTTGTGCATCCCTGATGAACTGCTGTATAGTGACTGTGATATAACTGTACCTTACTTTACAGGGGTTCCCCGGAGTGAGCTGAGAGATACTACCAGGGGGGTAAGTGTACTGGTGAAAAGAATTGTTGGTACCCAGTGTGAGCCACTAGTAGGACAAAAGGGGGGTTGCAGTAACCCAGAGGGCTGTAACCGATGCAATCTCGACAGTATTAACCCCGACCTCTGGGTGGAGGCAACATTCAACAGATCTGGGCCCCTCACCCTGACTCAGTGGAGGCAGGCAGGGGTAGGGGTCTAAAGGTAGCGCCTCCTGGGGGTTACATTCGTATCATCTACAAATAGGCATACCTTCCCCTGCAGTTCCTCCGCTATATCTAACATACTAAAAGCCAGCAGAATAGGCCGGATGGTCTGTTGTGTCTGCTCGGCAGCCAGCCTCCTAATGGGTTCTTTCTTTCCCACCCAGCCCCAGAGAGGGTCATCCTCTTATTCAGTTTATCCTTGAACCTGTCCCACTCCCTCTTCAAGCCCTCCACTGTGCCCCTCCACCACAGACTCCTGAACAGTGCATTCCAGGGCTCCACCGCCCTCTCAATGAAGTAAGGTCTCCTGCATCCCCCCTGTAATTTCCCTCCTCTAGCTTCCACTCATGTCACCTGGCTGTTTCCCACCTTCTTTAGTCTGAACATCTCTTTGGCACCACCCCTGTTTATTCCTTTTACATATTTGAAGACCCCTATCATGCCCCCCCTGTTTCTCCTCTCCTCCAGCGAGTACAGCCCAAGGTCTTCCAGCCTTTCCTCATAGGGCCTTCCTCACATGCTCTGAAGCATCCTGGTTGCCCTCCTCTGACACTGTCCAGCAGTGTTGCGTCATCCTTGAGGTGAGGTCTCCAGAACTGTATGCAGTACTCGAGATGTGGTCTGACCAAGGCATTATACAGAGGGAGGATCACCTCCCTCTTCCAGGACATAATCCCCCTGGCTATGCAGTATTCGGTTTGCTTTGGCGCAGTTCTTCTGCAATTTTTAGTGTTATTCATTTTGACGTCTACCACCACCCCTAGATCCCTCTCACTTGTTGTGGCTTGAAGTATGACCCCCCCCCCGGGTGGTACATGGCCGGTTTTGACCCTTGATGCAGCACCCAACATTTCCCTGCATTAAACCTCAGTCCCACCTCCTTGACCACCCTCCAGGGTATCCAGGTCCTCTGGACTGTCTCTCTCTCGCTGTCCCCATCCGCCAATGCTCCCAGTTTTAAGTAATCCGAGAAGAGACTCATCCTACTCTTTAACCGCCAACCCCATATCAAGACATAGGCATTGAACAGGAGTGGCCCCAGTACTCGAACCTTGGGGACCCCACTGGTGACCCTTCTCTGGGGAGAGGACTACCCACCACTACCCTCTGTATTCACCCTGTTAGCCAATTTTCAACCCATCTGAGCAACTGTCCTCTCACCCCCACGCCCCTCAATCTGAGCAACTCTCCTCCCACCACCAGCTTTATCAGCAGCCCATTTTGGGTTACCGAATCAAATGCCTTACTGAAATCCAGGTATAGGACATCCTCCGGTCTATGCCGGTCCAGTGTCCCAGTCATAAAAATCTATGGGGTTCGTCTAACACGATTTCACCGGGATGAAACCATAATGTTTATCATCCAGTTGCCCCTACCTTTCCAGCTGCCTCCTGAGCCTATCCTTGATAATGTCCTCCATTACTTTGCCCACCACAGACGTTAGGCTGACAGGCCTATAATTCCCCATCTACTCTCTAGACCCCCCATTTGTGGATAGGCACCACATGAGCCACCCTCCAGTCTTGAAGCACCCATCCTGTCAGCAGAGAGGTATTAGAGTGCTGCCAGTGGTGCTGCTAGCTCATCGGCCAATTCCTTCATAACCCTCCATTGCAGCCAATCTGGCCCCGGTGCCTTATCAGTTTTTAGTGTCCGAAGGGCCTCCTTCACTCTTTCCACTGTGATTTCTGCCTCCCAGCCCACCCCCTCATTTATCCACCCATCCCCTTCTAGACTTGGCCTGCCTGTACTCCAACTTCTTTCAGCCCTCTCGACTCCATCTGACCTCTCGACTCTGCTGGCTCCCTCCCATTGGGCTGGAGGGACCCCTGCCTCCCTCCATAAATATCAAGGCAAAATACTCATTTAGCACCTCTGCCTGATTTTCCTGCCTCCTGAGTCCATCCCTCCTCAGTCCTAATCATGCTGATCTGTGCTGTCCCTTTTCTCTTCTCCCTTGTGTATCTATAGAATCCCATTTCCCCCCTTCGGATATCCCTAGCCAGGTTTTGCTCCCTCTTCACCTTGGCTACCCTCACCACTGTCGTGACCCTTCTAGCCATCAACTCATACCCCTCTCCCTATCCCCCCTAGCGCCAAACATGCATAGACAGCCTTTTTATCCCTCATTGCCTCCTGCACCTCCCTGGTCCACCAACACGGCTTGTTAGCTCTACCATACTTCTTTACCTTTGTACAGGAGTTAGTAGTCTCCTGCACCCCTTCTTCTTAATGGCCTCCCTCAAGCTTGCCAGCATCCATGTCCGGCCTAATCTTATCCAAGCCCTGTAGAATCCTGCCCATGCCTACAAGTCCAGCCTCCTGAAATCCACTACTACTGTATTAGAATGGTTATCCTCCCCGAGATACAGCAGAAACCAGACTATAGTGTGATCACCACCTGCCAGTGGGCTGCACACTTCCAGGCCCTTTATCTGGTCCCTGTCTGCTAGGACACAATCCAGTATCCGCTCATCCCTAGTAGGTTCCCCCACCTGCTGGACCAGGAAGGCATATTGGAACACATCTATCAGTCTCTGTTCCCTGGCCACAGAGGATGCCATAGTGTCCCAGTCTGTCCCCAGTATACCAAGGTCACCCATGATCACCACCATATCCTTTCCACGGTCACAGTGCCCCTTGATACTCTCAACTAGTTTGTCCTCCAGGGCCTCTTCCATCATTGGGGGTTCTGTACATCACCCCTATTTTCAATCTCTTACCTCCCCTCATTTGTAGGGTTACCCAGATCTCCTCCCCCCCACAGCCTCCTCCACTCCACCAACCGCTATGTCATTTTTGACTATCAGCGCTACACCCCCTCCTCTTCCCTCTCCTCTGTCCATCCTGAATATTTTGTAACCCACCAAATTTAGGTCCCAATCATTTTTCTGAGTGGCCCATGTCTCAATAATTGCTGCCACATCCACTGATCCCTCAACCAGCATGCCCTGGAGCTTGGGCATTTTGTTGCCCTTGCTCCTAGCATTGATCAGGGACGTCCTCCACCCTGACCCCTCTCCCTTCCCCAGTCGTCTCGTCCCTGAGCAGTCCCTAAATGCCCTCTCTAGCACAGCTGTGGATGGATTTACATTGCAGTCACCTGCCTTCTTTCCATGCCCTGGACCTGAACCCTTGAGCAGCCCTCCTGGAGCCACTCTTTTACTTAATCACCCCCTTTACAAGCTTAAACTCCACCTCTTGACTATGAATCCATCAAGATTTAGTTTCAAGATCTCCCTCCCCTCCAAGTTGAGGTGTAGCCTCTCCCTGGCATATAACCCCTTGTCCTCCCATGTATCCCCCAGTCCCTCACCTGCTCATACCCTTCTGCCCTGTGCCAGTCCCTGAGCCACTGGTTCACACCTCTAAGTTTATGTTTGGTCTCCCTGGATGCCCTAGGTACTGTCAGAATCTCAAAGAAGGAGATTGCGCTTCTATAGAGTGGTAAACCCTGGCCAGTTCCCGGAATCTTGCCTGGATTTCTAATTCACTGTTCCCCAGATGATTTGTCTGGGGATTCCTCGCATTCCAATGCTATCGAGTATAGCTGGAATTTGGCCTTGTGTACGGATAGGCCTGGGATACATTTAGCCTTGACTGGGCTGCTTTTTCCCTCCCCAACCCCCTCCCACTGGATGCCCCAGGTCATGGAGTCACCCAGCAGGATCACCTTCTCCCCCACCCACTTTACTGGCCAGTTAAATTCCATCCAGGCTCTTCCTTCTGTCATCAACCCCCAGCTTACTTTTCTTGCCCCCCTCAGCCTGGGGATCATAAGCCTGTGCTTGCCCTACCTTGCTCATTCTTCTACCTGTAGCTCCCAGCTTGCTCCTTGCCCACCCCCAACCTCCTGGGCGGCACAGATTGCCCCCCACCCAGATCTCTGTGGACTCTCTTTCTAGGCTGGTATCCTCAGATCCCCCACCCAGGCTCCCTTCTACTGCTTCCCTCCTTGCCTCCCCACCAAGTTCTGCATCCTTCACCCTATCTGCTGTGTTTCTCCCTACCCCCGTCTTCCCCCTCTTCTCCACCTCATCTAATTTCTCCCACCCTGAAGCTGGCCTATCTAGAGTATTCCTTATCCTTGGTTGACTTCCCTAACCTGGATGCTTGCCCAACCCTAGTCCTCCCTCCTCCCACCCTGGCTTCACTCTGCACTCCCCCATCCTCCCCACCTCCCTCCCACCTAGGCTAATGTCTCTTCCCCCCCTTCTGTGGATCTGGCTTCTCCTGCCCCATCCCCCCAGCTTACTGACCAAACCCTCTGTCTGCCTGCTCCTCCTCCCGCAGCCTCTCTACCTCATCTCCTGGCTACTAGGAGGCGGTCAATGGTAGTGTGATTCTTGCCCTCGACTCTGCTCTCTCCTGTTCCCTCCTTCTGGTCAGCCACCTCCCTATGAAGTGATTTCCGCATTTGCTTGTTTCCATGCCCACCCTCCTGAGTAACCATATGATCCTTGTCCACCTGTTCCCTGGGTTATGCCATATTGGCCTCGTCTACTCTCATGAGGTCCTTTCCACACCTTTCCTCCCCACCCCTCCCGCCTTCCAGTTGCCTTCTGATCCCCTCTACTTCCTCCCTAAAACCTGCCAACTGAAAACACACTGGGCACCCTCTGAACCTCCTTGCCCAATTTAATGTTATTGCCGCCCCACACCCTGTACACCCAATCACTCTACCGAAGGTGCCCGCTTTGGCCACCCCTAAGTCTACCCTTATTTTAGGTGAGCAATGCGGCCCTCTAACAGAAATAATTCAGTCAGTGTTGCACTAAAACCCAAGCAGTTTCCCCCCTCTGATTACAGCAATTTTCCCTCTTTCTTGACAGTAGCCAGTTTTCTAGCCCTAGCAGTAGACAGTTCACAAGCAAAATTAGCCCATCACAACACTAGCCAGCTCAGAGGCCCTAGTAGTAATCGATTCACACACAGTTTGCCTACTCCCTCAGATGTAGTTGGCATACACAGTCATTTATACAGTCTGTTTCATTATGCCCCTTCCTGGTAGTAGTCAGTGTTGCCCAAGCAGCACAGTATACAGGACCCTTTTCCCCCCAATCAGTAACAATCCAGCTTCCTAGTGTTCCAGTTCACCCAATCTAGACTTGTCCTCCTCAAGGCTCCACCCTCACCGACCATTTAATAGAGGTCGGGGCCAGGGTGGGTGGTGTGGAACAAAGAACAGCTCTCCTCCTCTGATTGCGACTGGACTATTTGCCTTTTATGGCCCAGTCACACAGTCAAAGGTTTGTGCCCTATTCTCTGATTGGCCTCTCCTTCCTGAGTCGCTGGCTTGCAAAGTTGTGGCCGATGTGGACCTGGTATGCATGGCCTGTCCCCCGCAAACAAGAGCTTCCTTGTCAATCACCAATGTGATCCCATCCTCTCCCACTGCTGATGCAGCCCCAGAATGCCTGCCCAGACCACTTCCAGCGACAAGCCCCGGTCTGGAAAGAACAGCTCTCCTCCCCTGATTGGAACTGGGCTAATCGTTGCTATAGATATTAAAAAAAGGATGGGTCCCAGCACCAACCCCTGGGGCACACCACTGCCACCCTGGAATGCACCCCATTTGCCTTACCACCACCCTCTGGTTTCAGTCTTTGAACCAGTTCTCCACCCACCTTGTTATTTTCTTTTCCACCCCTAAGCCTTCCAGCTCATTTACCAGCCTTCTATGTGGCAAAGTGTCAAAGGCATTGCTGAAATCTGGGTAGGCCACATCCTCCTCCATCCACCTTCCTTGTTACCCAGTCAAAAAACTCAGTTAAGTTTGTCGGGCACAACCTCTCTCCCATAAAACCAAACTGCCTTGGGTCCTGGAGGCAGTATAGCACATTAGGTAAAGGCTCTGAGCTACAGATCTAGAGACCTGGGTTTGAATCCAACAGCCGTCTAAGTGCATAGTGTGTGATTCTGAGCAAGTTACTTAACTTCCTTGTGCTCCAGGTTGCATCTGGAAACAAGCTTCAGCTTAGTGTGCTAGTCCTGGTTAAACAATGTTCCTTTCCCCCACTTCCACTGTAGACCATTAACAACCAGGTGTTCCACTATTCTTTCCTTCAGCAGTATTTCCATTACTTTTTCCACTGTTGTGGTCAGACTGACCAGTAACTAGTTCCTGCATCCTCCCTGTTAACACTTTTGTATAGTGGGACCACATCAGCCCTCCTCCAATCCCTGAGCATGTCACCAGTTCACAAGGACAGGGTGAACAGGGTAGTCGGAGGCCCTATTAACACCTCCCTTAGCTCCCTCAGTATCCAGGGGTGCATCTGTTTGGCCCATAGCCTTATTGCTGCCAGTTCCATGAGGATCCTTTCTTTTGCAAAGGGAGCTGTGTCTTTTTCTGTGATCTCTCCATCCTTACTAATGCTGGCCCATTTTCTGCCCCCTCCTTTGTAAAAACCGAACAGAAGTATTTGTTCAGTATTTCTGCTTTTTGGCAGTCATCTTTTTACCCTCCCTCCATCCACCCTTTTCAGACACTCAATATCTCCCCTTGCCTTCCTTTTCTCCCTGATGTACCTGCATGTAAAAGGTTTTGTCCCTCCTTACCACAATACCCACTGGCTGGCTTGTGTCAAGGGTCCCACATAAGTGTGGGTCTGGTGCCAATGTGCACTTTGCATGTGGAAACATTTTGGTTTGCCTGCTGTGTGCTGTAGTGTAGTGGAATATAATGAACTGGTTTTGCTGGATTCTGCACTGACAGCTTCATTTACAGCAGATCCTGGAGTCCTTTGTGGTGGGAGATTGTCCTACAGTGCATGGTAAGAGTTTATAAAGGCTCTCAGCTTTGGTTTACTGGCCTCACTGATCTCCCTGGGCTAAATACTGTCACGGTCTGACTTATCCCCCTGGAGAACAGCAGAACTGGAAAACATCTTATCAGAGATTGTGGAAGCTCAAATGTGCACTGCAGGCTATTGGAAATTCCATTGTCTGTTGCCAGCTGCAGGGAGTTCAGGGACTGGTTTTGTCTGTGTATATCTGCCTAGAGATGGTCACAGTTGGCCTGCTATGGTGTGCTATACTGCAATGGATGGTAGTTGGAAATTCCAAATCGGTTGAGGAGGGACTTAGGGGAAGGGTTAGGAAGTACTTCTTCACTGAGAGGGTGGTGGACAACTGGAATGGGCTGCTGAGGGGAATAGTGGGAGGGTTCACGAGGGCATGGGATAAGCACAGAGGCAACCGGCATGGGGGGACTTCAGAAAAGGCCTAATGGATATACTAAGGTTCATACTAAGGTTAGGTGCAAGAGCAAGAAGGCAGAAGCCCGTAAAGCTCTTATACTGATCCAGTACATAATAGGAGAGGTCATATCCATTACATATAAGACTGACCAATCAATTTTTACATTCGCTTGTGCGTGTGTGCAAGGAACGTTTTGGGAGAGTAACACACTTTGGAGGTGTGTCTCTCCCTTTCAATCCAGTGCTCCATTGAGCAGGCGTGGTGGTTCTGCACCAATGGTTGTGGGAGCTGTGTATGACAGCGGTGGTCTTTGCTTCAAAGAATACCACCGCTGTCATACAGAGCACCGCGTCATGCCACCCCCCCAAATCTTTGGTGCCACGCTGGGAACCCTCCCCGGCGTGGCAAACGTCCCACGTTGTTTGCCGACGGGGTGCCCAATCCCCCATCGGCTCCTTGGCCCCCCCAGCCATCCTTCTGCCATGCTGGGAGCCCACCCCAGCATGGCAAATGTCTCACATAGTCTTTTTTTTTTCACCTGTAAACCAAAAACAGTCCCACGGCGCTTCTCCCAGTCCCCCCTCCCACAGCCCGCACCCACCCACTGCGCACCCAGCCTCCCCACACACCCCCAACCTCACCTCACCTCCGGAGCTCAAGCGTAATGATCTTCGGTGGACCGGGAACACATCTGCACTCTTCAAAGCCAACCGCAGACTGAGGAAATGCCGGTAAGCTGTATAATGGGCTAGATAGGAGGTTTTCAACTTTATTGCATATCTCAGGCATTTTTTGGAATTTTTGCACCAAATTTTCAACATGAGGTTTTTGGGACCCCTTCTCACGAGTGATGTCACTGTCATGGCGTTATTCAGGCCTGAAGGGTGATTTCGTGCAGTGACTGCGAAATCACCCTTCTGGCCCCAATAACACCATGACAGAGACATCATTCATGAGAAGGGGGTCCCAAAACCTCATGTTGAAAATTTGCAAAAACCAAAATGACTGTTTTATCGAGCATGCATTCGCAGTTCCTACGCACGCTCGTAGGTTTGCGAATTTTCAATATTTCCACTCCAGATTTTCAACATTGCCATTTTACCACACCTTCTTATGAGTAGTACAGCTGTCATTTTTCACATCCTTCCCAAAACGTGTTTCCGCCCATGTAGTGCACAATGGCGCAGTCGGTGTGCGAAATCAATGTATGGGACACAGTAAGAAAGTCACAGTGACACGGTTCATTAGCAGAGGTTTTAAAATGCCAAGGTTGAAAATTTGCTGAAAAAATTCCTAACAATGACTGTTTTATGAGTGTGCGTTGCACAGTTCCCACGCACGCTCGTAGGTTTGCGAATTTTCAATATTTCCACTCCAGATTTTCAACATTGCCATTTTACCACACTTCCTTATGAGCAGTGCAGCTGTCATTTTTCACATCCTGCCCAAAACGTGTTTCTGCCTATGTAGCGCACAATGGGGATAACAAAAAGGTCATGCTGAAAATTTATTGTGCAAATACCAGCAATCGTACAGGGCATTATGGGTGAAGAATTATACGCATAAACACCACTGCAAATACTCGTGTTTAACGTTAGGCATTGACAAATGCTTGTTAAAAATACTTTTAGTTTCACTGATAACAACATTTAGTGAATATCTAGGCAAACTGGGCAGACTAGGTGTGCTTGCGGTCCCTTTCTGCCATCACATACCTGTGTTCCTATGTATTCTACAGGCAGATTGGGAAAAGGGAGGGGGGATCCACTACACCACCAGGGAAGCATTCATTGTGCCTTGAATATCTGTCCCTTGGTGTCTTTATCCTGTCCTGTGTTGTTGATGTGTGGAGCAACATGACGACCTACCCCCAAAAAAGATCAGTTCTAGGGGCACGGGCAAGGAGTCCTCCTCCTCCCTCCCCCAACCATGACATCCCCTGAGTGACCAAGTCCATTCTAAAAGCCAGGTTGATGGTGTGGTACAGGTCTGGTATCTCCCCCCAACCCACTTTTTTTATTTTAACCTCTACAGAGCCTTCCCAACTGACCTAGCTGATCAGTATTTTTATTTTTCCTACTGACCCATTTTCCCTTTTATATGTACAGGTTTGACAGGACATTGACTGGGAGTAGGAGGACACTGCTCATATGTATCAGATAAGTATTGTTTTTTTGTTTACCCTACATTGTTTGTCATATAATAGTTCATAACGAGCTGCAGATCCTTTGTGAGCCCATTGCTGTTCTTGTTTTACAGGTACGTATGGCTGCTATGGGAGGCACTGGGTTGGAGCTGTACCTTGTGCTTTAGAAAGGAGACTATGGGGGGGGTATGGGATGGGCATCAAGGTTGGGAACTCCAGGGAACACCACACAACCAATTTTCCAAGACTCGTGAGGCTCAAACCCTGTTTTTCGTTTTCTTGCTTTGTGTGCTTTGCATTCTAATGCCTGCATTAATGTAGTGTTTTGGTTTTGCAACAAGTACTGTCTCATATATATATATGTGTGTGTGTTAGTAATAGATAACCCACTGTAGGGTGTGCGGTCACACTGTGATATACGCACACCTTGGTGTGTGTTGTTACACATGAGGCCGCAGGCCGAGTGCATCAACCACCCAAGCCGTGTGTATATCACTACGTTTCCACACACCACACAGTGGGTTATCTATCTTATAAAATGGCAAAATTGTTTTGGATGGGAGTAAAAGTGCAGGTGTGTGGTCGCACTTCGATATACGCTTAGTTACCTAATGGTGTTTGTGCGATGCGATTGATAATCCCATTATAGATAGATATATATATACACATACATACACACACAGACACTTCACTCGAACAGCCCCTTGATACCGAAAATAATTTTCCACACCATGCATGTGCTTCCAGTCCGAAGAGGCTCTCTTCTCCTTTTGAAGATAAACCTGGAAACACTGGTGAGGACCTGCATATCAGGGAGGCTCCTGTACCATTGTCTGCAAACCAGAACAATTGTTGGTCATTCCTTTAACTAAATGTCCACCCCCTTCCTTCTGACTTTGAGTCCAACATGGGGTAACAGACTTTAGTACCTCCTATAGACATAGCCCCCAAGATCTCCATCTTCTTTGGAATTCACAGACGACTTTCTCACTCAGGAACCCTTAAGTAAAGCTTCCTCTGCTGAGGTTGCAGATACTTGCAGATGAATACTGTTTTGTTTTTGTTGAATTTTATGCGACACCATCTTTAATGCAGCCTAATACACTGAAACAGAACTACAACACTGCTGACAGGAGTGCTGCTAAAATCACACTGCACACTGAAGTGCACTACAGGTGTTGATGCAGTGCTAATTAACATAATTCGCACACACTGAAAAAACAGTGCAAAACTGCTTAAGGCAGTGTTGCTGACAGAACACTGCTAATTGCAGTACTTTTGCAGTGTGATTACAGTGCTAATTAACATAATTCGCACACACTGTATCAGCACTGCATGTACACCAAAAGAGACCCAAAGATGCACTGATTAAACACTGATGGACTGCATTATGAAATGAAGTGTGCAGGAAGTGTACACTGCTACTGTAACACTGAAATAACACCATATAGTGACTATTTGAACACTTCACTTCCCTTTGGGAAAGGTTGTGGTGACAGTGGCTATGCAAGGAGCACAAATAACAGTGCACACTGTTATGGCAGTGGTGGTGTCAACAGTACACAAAGGATTTGCTCTGGTTGCTGAAATCACGGCACTGGTGGTGGTGGGGAGGAGCACACTGATAGGCGATGTTGCCTCTATGGGGGCAGCTGTGTGAATAGTACTACCACCGGTAGTGGGGGTGGGTTCTTGTTCTTGTATAACTGGAGATGTCAGCTGTAAAGCCCCCCTACTTTTATAAAATGTTGGTGCTGCAAATGCAGTACTAGTAGTAGTGGTGGCAGCAGTGGTAGTTATAGTAGTACTAGTACTACCTCCAGTCTTACTGACACCAGAACCTGAAGGCTTATCAGGGGAGAAAATTATTTTAGAGTGGCGAATACGTACAGACCTTCTCTCACCCTGTTCCTCACCACTTACAACTGGTTGTGAAGATGACTTGCTTGGGCTGGACCATGCACGTTTACGGGATTGATAAGACATGGTCCGTAACTTACTGTGTATATTATTTGTGATTAGTGTCTTTGTTTATGTTGGTGCTTCTTGCAGAAAACAACAATAGCAACACCGCGTATGTAGCAGATGATAAAGTCAAGCTGATACTAGAAAGAGATGGAGTCAGCAAGCAACTTCTTACTTATATGGTGTCAGTTGTGCAGTCTTACAGTACAGCAATTCAAGCTTTGAAGGTGCACCAAACAACTTACAACACACAGAACCCAAAGAGTCACGCCTTTCACACCCAGAAATACTAAAGCAGTTCACAGAAAATTTACGTGTACACACTCACAGTAGTGCACACACAGGGGGTGAAGACACACAAAAAGGAAAAAGCTCACAAGCACAGGAGGCCACTCAGGTGCAGTGAGCTGTGGAGGGAGGAGTCACCTGCAACATCCTCCTTACTCAGTTGTACAGGGAACTGAGCCAAGAACCAGACTACAGTCAGCAGCAATTCAATGGGCCAAGCCTGACCCAGTGAGAAAAAAATACACTGCTTTATAAATCACAAAAAAAATGCATGCAGACTTGCAGGACACAGATTACAAGAACAACAGTACAATGCACACACGGATGATGTATGCACCGCGGTAAGCTACACCACAGATATGAGGGAGTCAGATGACAATCACACCTCACTTATGCAGGGAACCGAGCCCAAACCTAATTACAGAAAAATACCAATTTGCTTCACAAAAGAAATAGAAAATACCACAGGGGCTGTGTGTGGATTTGGAACAAAAAGCTAAGCAAGCAAAGCAATGGGGATGGGGCAGTCAGCAAAAGTTTGAGCCACTCACTGTTACTGAGCCCAGTAACAGTTACTCACTACATGCAAAAGCCAAACTGGACTTTCTTGACAAAAAAAAATCCTGATAAGAACTAATTGGTTCTTAATCAAAAAATCAAACCACACTGCTTCAGCTGAGCTGTGAAACTGTAAGCAGTGTGGGGGGGGGGAGTCAGCATGCAGCAGCACACACACAGATTCACTCACACGCAGAATCTCCTTTTCCTTGAAACTGAGCCCACTTTCAAGGATGAAAAACACAACTGCAGTCACAAGGTGATCAGATGTAAAAACTGGATCACACACAAAACGTTTTTTAAACAGTTATAAAAGTTACAAGTGTGAAACTAAACAGAGCTAGCTCTCTCAGAAACAACTGCCTCCTCTCATCTACATGCTCACAGTGAGGAGATCACATGGTGTTCCTGGCTCTGAGCTCCAAAAGCAGCCTCTGATTGGCCAATGAAGCTCTGTGACATTTTGAAATCTCACCCACCGAATAGTACGTCCCGAATAGTAGCCGAATAGTGAACTATTTGGAATGTCCATCTGAATATTTGGCAAGTCTGCTATTCATGGTATTCAGGAAATACCATTCGGACCATGCACATCCCTACCGGGAACACGTCTGCACTCTTCAAAGCCGACCACAAATTGAGGAAATGCTGGTATGCTGTATAATGGCATAAATAGGGCTTTTTCAACTTTTTTGCATATCTCAGGCATTTTTTGGAATTTTGGCACCACATTTTCAACATGGGGTTATTGGGCCTCCTCCTCATGAATTCAGGCACTGTCATGGCATTAATCAGTCCCAAAAGGTGATTTCGCGGTCAGTGAGCAGAATCACCTTTCGGGACTGATTACCGAAATTACAGTGCCAGTGTTCATGAGGTGGGCTCTCAAAAAGGCTATGTTGCAAATATGGTGGAAAATCCAGAAATGACTAGTTTTGATGAAAGGCATATAAGAGTTGATACGCACGCTCATAGCTTTGCTAATTTGCAATATTTTCACTCCAGATTTTCAACATTGCTATTTTTGCGCACTTCCTTATGAACAGTACAGCTATCATTTTTCAAATCGTAGACAAAATGTGTTTTCACAGTCCCGGTGCAGAATAGCACAGTCGCTGTGGGAAATCAGTGTTCAGGACACATTAAGAAAATGACAGTGACACTGTTCATGAGCAGAGGTCCTAAAATGCCTATGTTGAAAATTTTGTGACGAAAATCTATAAAATAAGTGTGTTATGAATGTGCATTGTGCAGGTTCCACGCACACTCGTAAGTTTGCAACTTTGCAATATTTTCACTCCAGATTTTCAACATTGCCATTTCTCCACACCTCCTTATGAACAGTGCAGCTGTCATTTTTCACATCCTGTCCGAAATGTGATTTCGCACTTCCGGCTCAGAATAGTACGGGCGCTGTGACAAAACAGTGTTCAGGACACAGTAAGAAAATCACAGTGACACTGTTCCAGAGCAGAGGTTCTAGAATGCTTATGTTGAAAATTTTGTGATGAAACTCCATAAAATGACTGTGTTATGAGCGTGTGCATTGTGCAGTTTCCACACACCCTTGTAACTTCACAAATTAGTAATATTTTCACGCCACATTTTCAGCACTGGCATTTTTCTCACCTCCTTATGAACAGTACAGCTGTCATTTTTCACATCCTGGCTGAAATGTGTTTTCACGCTTCTGACGCAGAATACCACTGTCGCTGTCGGAAATCAGTGTTTGGAACAGTTTAGGATTGAGCGAGTGAGAGAGAGGGAGTGACTGAGCTCAACTGAGCTCTGTCAGGACTGCTGCAGATTTCTTTGTGGGCAGGAAAAGGTGCCAATGCAGGCAGGAGCCCAGTACAAAAAGGCAGCCTGCAGCACCGGGAGACACAGAACAAGCGAGTGAGGGAGGGGGAGTGAGTGAGCTCAATGGAGCTCTGTTGGGACTTCTTTGGATTTCTTTGTGGGCAGAAAAAGGCAGCAATGCACACAGGGGCCCAGTACAAAAGGGCAGCCTGCAGCTGCAGGGGAAACAGAATGAGTTGGTGAGAGAAGGGGGGAGTGAGCGAGCTCAATGGAGCTCTATCGTGACTGCTGTGGATTTCTTTGTGGACAGAAAAGGGTGGCAATGCATGCAGGAGCCCAGTACAAAACAGCAGCCTGCAGCGCTGGCAGAAACGGAATGAGCGAGTGAGAGAGGGGCAGTAAACGAGGTCAACGGAGCTCTGTCAGAACTGCTGCAGATTTCTTTGTGGGCAGAAAAGGTGCCAACAGAGGCAGTAGTCTAGTACAGGGGGAGTGAGCGACCTCAATGGTGCTGTGTCGGGACAGCTGTGGATTTCTTTGCGGGCAGAAAAAGGTGCCAATGCAGGCAGAAGCCCAGTAAAAAAGGGAAGCCTGCAGCACCAGGAGAAACACAACAAGCGAGTGAGAGAGAGGGAGTGAGCAAGCTCAATGGAGCCTCAATGTGACTGTTGTGGATTTCTTTGTGGGCAGAAAAAGGCAGCAACACAGGCAGGAGCTCCGTACAAAAGGCCAGCCTGCAGCGCTGGCAGAAACAGAATGAGTGAATGAGAGAGGGTGAGTGAGCGAGCTCAATGGAGCTGTGTCAGGACTGCTGTAGATTTCTTTGTGGGCAGAAAAGGCCGCCAACGCAGGCAGAAGCCCAGTACAAAAGGGCAGCCTGCAGCACTGGGAGACACAAAATGAATGAGTGAGGGAGGGGGAGTGAGTGAGCTCAACAGAGCTCTGTTGGGACTGCTGCAGATTTCTTTGTGGGCAGAAAAAGGCAGCAATGCACACAGGGGCCCAGTACAAAAGGGTAGCCTGCAGTGGTGGGAGAAACAGTATGAGTGAGTGAGTGAGGGGGGCGAGCGAGCTCAGTGGAGCTCTATCATGACTGCTGTGGATTTCTTTGTGGACAGAAAAGGGTGACAACACAGGCAGGAGCCCAGTACAATAGGGCAGCCTGCAGTGCTGGCAGAAACAGAACAAGCGAGTGAGAGAGGGAGAGTAAACGAGGTTAATGGAGCTCTGTCAGAACTGCTGCAGATTTCTTTGTGGGCAGAAAAAGGTGACAACAGAGGCAGGAGCCCAGTACCAAAGGGCAGCCTGCAGCACCAGGAGAAACAAAATGGGGGAGTGAGCGACTTCAATGGAGCTCTGTAGGGACAGCTGTGGATTTCTTTGTGTGCAGAAAAAGGTGCCAATGCAGGCAGGAGCCCAGTACAAAAGGGAAGACTGCAGTACCAGGAGAAACACAACAAGCGAGTGACAGAGCGGGAGTGAGCGAGCTCAACGGAGCTCTATTGTGACTGCTGTGAATTTCTCTGTGGGCAGAAAAAGGCAGCAATGCATGCAGGGGCCCAGTACAAAAGAGCAGCCAGCAGCGGCAGGAGAAACAGAATGAGTGAGTGAGGGAGGGGGAGTAAGCAAGCTCAACGGAGCTCTATCGTGACCGCTGCAGATTTCTTTGTGAGCAGAAAAAGGTGCCAACAGAGGCAGGAGCCCAGTACAAAAGGGCAGCCTGCAGCACCAGGAGAAACAGAATGAGCAAGCGAGACGGGTGAGTGAGCGACCTCAGTGGAGCTCTGTCAGGACAGCTGCAGATGTCTTTGTGGGCAGAAAAAGGTGGCAATGCAGGCAGAAGCCCAGTACAAAAGGCCAGTCTGCAGTGCCGGCAGAAAAGAATGAGTGATTGAGAGAGGGGGAGTGAGCAAGCTCAACAGACCTGTGTCAGGACTGCTGCAGATTTCTTTGTGGGCAAAAAAAGCCGCCAATAGAGGCAGAAGCCCAGTACAAAAGGTCAGCCTGCAGCACCGGGAGAAACAGAATGAGCTAGTGACAGAAGGGCAGTAAGCGAGCTCAACGGACCAATGCAATCAACATTCAGCATTGGAAAATGCTTGTTTTTTAATATTTATTGAATTGTTATATAGACAGTACAAACATTCACAAGGACAAACAGTAGACAGCTCATCCCACTCTATATCCCTTGTATAATGACAATAACAGTACAATAGTCATACCAATGGACACAAAGCTATTATCCAATACTTATAGCTGCCTACAGTACATTACACTTACCTCATTATGAACATAGAAGTAACATAGTTCATTAACAGTATTATTAATTAACAAAAAAACAACAGTGAAGGGGCCAGAAATAAGACATGATGGGAGTGGTGCAGTGCAGTGGCTGTGGAGCAGCAGTCTTCTGGGAGATATTCTGAAGGATGCGGTGTTGTCCCATCTGCAGGCACCTTTCTGGGCTGAGGGAGGAGGTTGCTCATCTCCAGGCTGAGTTGGCCAGGATGTGTGGGACCTCCTCTTCCATCCAGGGACCACCAGGGCCGCTGACGTTGCTTCAGAGGTTGCCAAGAAAGAGGGGTGGCTGGACCACAGTGGGCTCAGAGAGGGTGAGGGTGGTGGAACAGAGATGCATCCTTCCAGTTGTACCTCTCCACAGTTACTATGCCCTTCTGGCAAAGTGTGGTTCCTCTATGGAGGCACCCGCAGTGGAGACCAAGGAGGATGCTGGGAACCTCCACAAGGGAGACCCACAGGAGGGTGGCATGGGACCCCACAGGGGAAGGAAGCAACTCCTGGTGGGGGACTTCATTGTTAGAAAGGTAGAACTGGGGGAGAAAGGGTAGATGGAGGTAAGGAGCCTGCCTGGCGCCATGACTTGGAGGGACAGAAAGCAAATCTGCAGGATCACTGGAGCAGCTGCACAGGGAAGGGAGCTGGATGTCATTGTCATCGTCAGTGTCAGTGGCTCAGTAGGTAGCACACTCACCTCTGAGGCCGGGAGATCAGAGGGCTGTGGGTTAAGTTCCCACATCTGGCACTTGGGTTAATATCCCAGTACTGACACTATAGTGCAGCATGAGAGGGGAGCTGCACTTCTGAGGTGCCGTCTTTTGGATGAGATGTTAAACCGATGTCCCATCTGCCTGGATTTGCGGTAGTTCAGGTGGATGTTAAAGATCCCATGGCACTTATCGAAAAGAGTAGGGGATTTATTTATTAGAAGACAGACAATACATCATAAATGAAAAAACACATACAGCAATCCAGAAATGCCAAAAGAAAACCAAAAGTAAGCCTCTATACAACAGTCATTTAGGCTGAAGAGCAAAATCCAACATGCTCACTGTCTACCATGCAATACAGAGGAGAAAAGAAGGCAAAAAAAATAAATCAAGAAATCCATACAATATGCTTCCAAAACTTGATAAATACTTGACTATCCAGAGAATTATGCTCCAAAGTTTTCTGTTTAACCAGAGTTTGTTCAATTCGCTTAAGTACAACAATATTCGGAAGTATAGTATGTTGTAAAGAAAACTGACATCTGGCTTGCCATAAATAATATTTAATACAGGCAAATACTAAAGTTGGTGTGCTCGAATAATACCTCCTTAAAAAAACAGTATAATCCCCTAAAATAAGACTCTGATATGATATATGGTGTGCAATGCCCCATTGCCACCACAAGGCTAAATCTGTCAAAATGTCACGGAATGAGGACAGTGAAGAAAAATGTTCCTGAGTTTCTACCTGACCAGCACATTCAGGCCTAATGCATTGCCTATCAGCAGTAGGTTTGTGCTTCAGGTTACCACTGACTCCCAATCTACCATGGCAGCTGAGCCATTGAACAGCCCACATTTGAGGTGGTACCCTGTTATCCATCAATAGGCGTAATGCCTGAGGAATCTAAGTAGGGACACAAAAGGGGAAATCTACTTGTACAAAGAAAACATTACCCATAATTTCAGCATAAAAATTCTTCCTGGAAATATCATATGATTGTGCTTTACCCAATTTACATTCCCTGAGCTTCCTAACTGCTGAGTCAGCACGGTGCAGCACATTTGGAATTTTGTTTTGGTATACCCCCACCCTCCAACTGGGCCAGAAATGGGTGAAATAAGAGCTGGGTCCATTCTGACCGTGGATGGTCCTCAGGCAGGGTTTTCACCTGAAAAAAAGATATCATAAAGAAAGAGTGAAAAAAAAACTAATGTATTAATCATTCCCAGACCCCCTTGTGAAACTTTTAAATACGTAAAAGCCCTTTTGATGGGATTTGACCTGCTGCCCCATACCATCTGAAAGAAACAGCTATACAGTCTAGTTTCCAGGGAAGTTGGGACTGGAAAAACTGAACAGACATATAAAAACACTAGTAGTAAAAATGTCTTTATTACCATCACCCTTTTCTTTTTTGAAAAACCCCAAGCTTTCCATGGCTGTACCTTGTGCTCCCCCATAGCCAAGTACGTCTACCAATTCAAAAGTGCCAGGTCCCCACTCCCAAAACTGAGGCCTAAAATTTTAAGGGAATCAGAAACAGGTATACCCCTATATTATGTACTGTTGGAGTCCTGCCTACTGCCATACACCCACATTTTCCATAATTTAGCATAGTGCCATTTAACGCCGAGAATTGTTCAATTACCCGAAGTGCCTCCTGCCCCGATTGTACATCCGCCACCAATTAACATATATCATCCACATAAACCAAAGATTTTTGAGCCAGCATAGTTAAAGATGGAGTCAAACCATGAATAAATCGATTATTTTCAATTTCTCGAAGGAGAGGATCTAACACAAAGGAGTATAACAAAGGGCTAATGGGACATCCCTGTCTAAACCCCTGTGTTAAACCAATTTCATTTCCCAAAAGATTATTTATTAAGGGACAGGAACTTGCATTCAAATATAATGTACCAATATAGTTAAGAAAGGTTATAGGGATACCATACTTCTCTAGCACTTGGAACAGAAAAGAGTGAGAAACTTTATCAAAAGCTTTGGATTGATCTAAAGCTAAAATAAAACCTGATAATTTATCCTGGGCTCCATATTCACAGATATCTCTGATCAATTTTAAATTTTGTTGGATAGAGCGATGGGGAATAGAACAAGTTTGTGCCGGGTGGAGTACCCCTTGTGCTACAATTTGTAGCCTCTTACTGAGAAGAGAAGAGAAGAAAGAATCTTATAATCTGTATTGAGCAGGCTGATTGGCATCCAATTGCCCAAATCCATAACATCCCCTTTTTTATGTATAAATGTTAGAATTGCAAGGTTCAATTTTGCATCTACTAAACCAAATTGTAAGATATCATTATAAACCTCAGCTAAAATAACACTCATGTCATCTTTAAAGGTTTTATAAAACTCATTTGTGATCCCATCTGCTGCTGGCGAAACCCCTGTTCTAAGTGTGTTGATGGCTGCCAGGACTTCTGAGGGAGAAATAGGTTCTTGTAGTTTATCTGCTACCGACTGTGATATTTGGGGAACTGGGAAGTGAAGGATGTCCTCCCAAAAAGCCATTGGAGTAAACCTAATACTAACAAGCATTTGTCAATGCCGAACGTTCGCTTGCAGGTATTTGCAGTGGTGTTTGGCACGTATGGTGCTTTACCCTAATGCCCTGTGCGATTGCTGGTATTTGCACAATAAATTTTCAGCATGACCTTTTTGTTACCCCCATTGTGCGCTACATAGGTGGAAACACGTTTTGGGCAGGATGTGAAAAATGACAGCTGTACTGCTCATAAGGAAGTGTGGTAAAATGGCAATGTTGAAAATCTGGAGTGGAAATATTGAAAATTCGCAAACCTACGAGTGTACATGGGAACTGTGCAACGCACGCTCGTAAAACAGTCATTGTTAGGAATTTTTTCACCAAATTTTCAACATTGGCATTTTAAAACCTCTGCTAATGAACAGTGTCACTGTGATTGTCTTACTGTGTCCCATACATTGAATTTGCACACCGACTGCGCCATTGTGCACTACATGGGCAGAAACACGTTTTGGGCAGGATGTGAAAAATGACAGCTGTTCTGCTCATAAGGAGGTGTGGTAAAATGGCAATGTTGAAAATCTGGAGTGAAAATATTGAAAATTCGCAAACTTACGAGTGTGCGTAGGAACTGCACAACGCACGGTCGTAAAACAGTTATTTTTAGGAATTTGTTCACCAAATTTTCAACATAGCCATTTTAAGATCTCTGCTCATGAACAGTGACACTGTGATTTTCTTAATGTGTCCCATACACTGAGTTCGCACAGCGACTGTGCCATTGTGCGCTACATGGGCGGAAACATGTTTTGGACAAGATGTGAAAAATGACAGCTGCACTGCTCATAAGGAGGTGTGGTAAAATGACAATGTTGAAAATCTGAAGTGAAAATATTGAAAATTCACAAACTTACGAGCGTGCATAGGAACTGCGCAATGAACACTCGTAAAACAGTCATTTCTAAAAAAATGTTCACCAAATTTTCAAAACAGCCATTTTAGGACCTCTGCTCATGAACAGTGTCACTGTGATTTTCTTAATGTGTCCCATACATTGATTTCGCACACTGACTGCGCCATTGGGCGCTACATGGGCGCAAACACATTTTGGGTGAGATGTGAAAAATGACAGCTGTACTGCTCATAAGAAGGTGTGGTAAAATGGCAATGTTGAAAATCTGGAGTGGAAATATTGAAAATTCGCGAACTTGCGAGCCTGCGTAGGAAGTGCGCAATGCATGCTCGTAAAACAGTCATTTTTTGGAATTTTTGCACCAAATTTTCAACATGGGGTTTTTGGGACCCCTTCTCATGAATGATGTCAATGTCATGGCATTATTTGGGCCCAAAGGGTGATTTCATGCAGTGACTGCGCAGTGACTGCGAAATCACCCCAGGCCCAACACCATGCCAGTGACATCACCGCGAGAAGGGGTCCAAAACCCGTTGAAAATTTGCAGAAAAATCCAAAAAAATACCTGAGATATGCAATAAAGTTGAAAACCCCTATCTAGCCCATTATACAGCTTACGGCATTTCCTCAGTTGGCAGTCGGCTTTGAAGAGTGCAGGCGTGTTCCCGGTCCACGATCGTCACGCCAAGCTCCGGAGGTAAGTATGGGGTGAGGGGTGTGGGAGGCTGGGTGCACAGTGGGTGGGTGTGGGTTGTGGGAGGGGACTGGGAGAAGCGCCGTGGGACCGTTTTGATTTACAGGTTTAAAAAAAGACTACATGGGACGTTTGCCACACTGGGGTGGGCTCCCAGCGTGGCAGAAGGATGGCTGGGGGGCCGAGGCCGATGGGGATTGGGCACCCCGCCGCCAAACAACTGGGGACATTGCCACGCTGGGGTGGGCCCCAGTGCACCAACGCTTAAAGGGGGCGCGGCGTGATGCGGGGGGGCGGCGTGATGGGGGGTGGTGTGACACGGTGCTCTGTATGACAGCGGTAGTTTTCTTTGAAGCAAAGACCACCGCTGTTATACACAGCTCCCGCACCCAATGGAGCAGTGGATTGCAAGGGAGAGGCACACCTACAAAGTGTGCTACTCTCCCAAAACATTTCTTGCGCATGCGTGCAAGTGAATGTAAAAACTGAAGATAAATGCTGTTCTACAATCTCCAATATCTCAGCCTCCGATGTCTTAATCTGGCCTTTTGAATTTCGGAGACCAGTCATAATTTTTCTATCCAGTTTTTGTTTACATGCAACATATGGATCTTTAAAAGGTTGTTGTTGTGTACCAAATTTCAGCTCTGCATACATCGACACTGCCCTATTAAATTGGTAATGTTTCATTTTTTTCTTTAAAACCCCTAATTGTGTTTGCACCTCCAGGGACGTCACCCAAGAACTAGATAATAATTTATAATACTGATTTCTGTAGTCTAAATATTGCAAATAATCAGATGTACCCTTCCTTCTACCATAGGAGATAAAAATATCCTTAATGGCCAGTTTGGTATCCATCCACCAGGAAACCCTGTCATCATAAAAATCTGCAACAGATTTTCCAGAAATAAGGCAATATCAAAGTTGGGATAGGAAAGGAACATCATCCAATAGCCGTGAATTTAATTTCTGTCATCTACTGATAGCAGGGAACCTTGTAGGAATCTGATGGAGCCCCAAAACACAACAGAGTAAATTGTGATCTGAGAAATCACAATGTTGTACAGAAAAACATTGTGGTATTAAATGTTTGGAAATAAAAAAATAGTCTATCCTAGTTTGAAAGGAAGCCCTTCTATAAGTAAAACCATCTGTCGCATGGAACTCCCTATAGACGTCCCTCATATTTGCGACTGCCAATGTTTGAGTGAGTGTATGTGAGTCACAATATGTTTTCTGTTGCACATTATTATTTATACGAATATCAAGACTGCAATTCATATCACCTCCCCAAGCAACATGTTTGGAAGTGAAGAGATAAGGTTTAATCTGCTGAAATAAATCAATCCTCGCAGTTTTTACTGGGGGGGCATAGGTATTAATCAGTCGGAGTGAAAACCCTTGATAATAACGATCAGTAAGTAAAGCCGGGCCGGGCCAGATGTCTAGAAGCCGTGCCGCTTGTACTGAGGAGTGAGTAGAAAGAATTCCTACCCCATCTGCTGTATCTGGACCAAAAGGAAGGCCCCCCCCAGGCTCTTTTAATTTGAGTGACCTCGGCCAAGGAGGATAAGTGTGTTTCCTACAAAAAGAGGATATCTGCCGTTAATCCTGGCACTGCTGCAAACAAGTTATGCGTCTCTTGTAGTGTTTTACACTACAGCAGTTAAGTGATATCATCTTTAAGCAGGCCATAGAAATTCAAATGCTGAAGTTTAAGGTTTATCTTGTTTTCGTTTTTTACCTTTTTTTCCAACTCTAAAAGGTCTTTTCCACCTTCTTCTTCTACCCCATCACTGAACCAGCATCTGGTTTGGATGTGTCTGGACCTGAATCCCCATCCATATCTGCTAACACTTGAAATGTATTTTGAGTAGGACAAGCCTCTAAAACCCCCTTTTGTCGACTACTAGCCTGAGTAATCCTTCTAGGGATTTGAAAGTCAGAATCCTGTGGAGCCAAAGCCAGCAGGCCCTCGGGGGGGTAGTAAAGCTGCAAGGATGGGTCCCCCACTAGGGGAAGGGACCTCAGGAGAAACCAGTACCTGGTCCTGATTAGAGGGTCCGGGTTGCTCAGGTTCCTCAGCTGGAGGTTGCGGCTGACTGGAGGGCAAATCCTGGGCTACATCCCCTCCAGTCTGACCTGTAGAATCCGTGTCTGTGTGTGGGTGAGCAAAAGTCTGAGGGCTTGTATCTACCTGGGCCTGGTTTATTAAATCCTCTTTATTGGGGCCTCCCTGCCGATTCTGACCTGCCCACGGGCATTGGTGATAGGCATGACCTGCTTCATCACATAAATTACATTTAAACACATTCCGACAGACTTCACTGTCATGATCCAGTTCCCCACAAAGTGCGCATTTAACCTTATCACATTCACTACTTAAATGGTGTCTACTACCACAGCGATAGCAAGCTTTAGGCTGACCAGGATAGAAACAAAACCATCTGTCTTTCCCTAAAAAGAAACTACTAGGGACATGCATAACTTCATTATCAGTAATGTGTAATTTAACCTTAAAATGCCAAGTCCCAGTCCAAATCACTTCCATATCCATTATGGGCTCAGGGGGGCCCAAAACTGTACATTTATTTTCCAACCAGTATTGGATATCCCCCACATTCATCCCCTCATTCCTAAACATGATATTATGGTTTTGAATAAGGGTTTAGTAATAGGTATTGCCCAAAATGGTAGCTATTAAGGCAAAGATTTACAAGACTCATACTTTTTCCAAAATCTGTCTAACCCTCAAAATTGTTTAAAACTAACATCAAATGTATCTTCCCCGCAGATATTTATCAAGGCATATATATATATGTAGCCAAAAAGTGCATCAAGTCTTTTAATAGCTTTCTGGCAACATGTGCCCTGTCTGGATGTTCAGGCAAACCTCCCCGGTAACTGAGTCGAACTGTATTTCTTCTTGGAGCTTGCTCCAGTTTATTGTTTTTAAATAAGTCCGAGAAATGTAGGCCCCTCCTTGAATTATTGCCCCTAGGTGACTGCATTGCAGATTGCTGCATCTGACCCTCAGGCAAGGGGGCATTCTCCATTGCAATCTCCGGACCCACAGTATCAGTCTTTGGAAAAAAGGACATAGTCTGACCTGAAGTGAAAGCTCTTTCTTGACCATGTAATTGTGGCTGTGATCCAAGAGGGAAGTGAAGTGTTCAAATAATCACTGTATGGTGTTATTTCAGTGTTACAGTAGCAGTGTACACTTCCTGCACTCTTCATTTCATAATGCAGTCCATCAGTGTTTAATCAGTGCATCTTCAGGTCTCTTTTGGTGTACATGCAGTGCTGATACAGTGTGTGTGAATTATGTTAATTAGCACTGTAATCACACTGCAGAAGTACTGCAATTAGCAGCTGCCTGAAGCAGTGTTGCATTGCTTTTTCAGTGTGTGTGAATTATGTTAATTAGCTCTGCATCAACACCTGTAGTGCACTTCAGTGTGCAGTGTGATTCTGGTAGCACTCCTGTCAGCAGTGCTGCAGTTCTGTTTCAGTGTATTAGGCTGCATTAAAGGTGGCATCGCATAAAATTCAACAAAAACAAAACAGTATTCATCTGCAAGTATCTGCAACCTCAGCAGAGGAAGCTTTACTTAAGGGTTCCTGAGTGAGTAAGTTGTCTGTGAATTCCAAAGAAGATGGAGATCTTGGGGGCTATGTCTATAGGAGGTACCCCATGTTTGACTCAAAGTCACAAGGAAGGGGGTGGACATTTAGATAAAGGAATGACCAACAATCGTTCTGGTTTGCAGAAAATGGTATGGGGATCCCACAATGCGCAGGTTCTCACCAGTATTTCCAGGTTCATCTTCAAAAGGAGAAGAGAGCCTCTTCAGAATGGGAGCACATGCACGGTGTGGAAAATTATTTTCGCTATCAAGGGGCTGTTCGAGTGAAGTGTGTGTATGTATATGTGTGCGCGCGTGTCCGTGTGTGTATCTCTCTCTCTCTCTCTCTCTATGTGTGTGTGTGTGTGTGTGCTGTGTATATATATATATATATATATACACACACACACAATATATTATATATATCTATCTATCTATAATGGGATTATCAATCACATTGGACAAACACCATTAGGTGACTGTGCGTATATCATAGTGCAACCACACACCTGCACTTTTACTCCCCTCCAAAACAATTTTGCCATTTTGCCATTTTATAAGATAGATAACCCACTGTGTGGTGTGTGGAAGCACAGTGATATACACACGGCTTGGGTGGTTGATGCACTCGGCCTGCAGCCTCATGTGCAACAACACACACCAAGGTGTGCGTATATCAGAGTGTGACTGCACACCATACAGTGGGGTATCACAGACACACACACACACACACACACACACACACACACAGACAGTACTTGTTGCAAAACAAAAACACTACATTAATGCAGGCATTAGAATGCAAAGCACACAAGGCAAGAAAATGAAAAACAGGGTTTGAGCCTCATGAGTCTTGGCAAATTGGTTGTGTGGTGTTCCCTGGAGTTCCCAACCTTGATGCCCATCCCATACCCCCCCAGCTCATAGTCTTCTTTCTAAAGCACAAGGTACAGCTCCAACCCAGTGCCTCCCATAGCAGCCATTCGTACCTGTAAAACAAGAACAGCAATGGGCTCACAAAGGATCTGTAGCTCGTTATGAACTATTATATGACAAACAATGTAGGGTAAACAAAAAAAACAATACCTATCTGATACATATGGTCAGTGCCCTCCTACTCCCAGTCAATGTCCTGTCAGACCTGTAGATATAAAAGGGAAAATGGGTCAGTATGAAAAATAAAAATACTGATCAGCTGGGTCAGTTGGAAAGACTCTGTAAAGGTTAAAATAAAAAAGTGGGTTGGGGGGAGATACCAGACCTGTACCACACCATCAACCTGGCTTTTAGAATGTACTTGGTCACTCAGGGGATGTCATGGTTGGGGAGGGAGGGAGGACTCCTTGCTCGTGCCCTAGAACTGATCTTTTGGGGGTAGGTCGTCATGTTGCTCCACTATATCAACCAACACAGGGTAGGATAAAGACACCAAGGAACAGATATTCAAGGCACAATGAATGCTTCCCTAGTGGTGTAGTGGATCCCCCTTCCCTTTTCCCAATCTGCCTGTAGCATACACAGGAACACAGGTATGTGATGGCAGAAAGGGACCGCAAGCCCACCTAGTCTGCCCAGTTCGCCTAGATATCCACTAGGCCTTTTCTGTAGTCCCTCACATGCCAGTTGCCCTCTGTGCTTATCCCATGCCCTCATGAACCCTCCCACCATTTCTCTCAGCAGCCCATTCCAGTTGTCCACCACCCTCTCAGTGAAGAAGTTCTTCCTAATCCTTCCTCTAAGTCCCCCCCCAACGATTTGGAATTTCCAACTACCATTCATTGCAGTATAGCACACCACAGCAGGCCAACTATGACTATCTCTAGGCAGATATAAGCAGACACAACCAGTCCCAGAACTCCCTGCAGCTGGCAACAGGCAATAGAAGTTCCAATAGCCTGCAGTGCACATTTCAGCCTACACAATCTCTCATCAGATGTTTTCCACTTCTGCTCTTCTTCAGAGGATAAGTCAGTCTGTGACAGAACTTAGCTCAGGGAGTTCAGTGGGGCCAGTAAACCAAAGCTGAGAGCCTATATAAACTCTTAACATGCACTGTAGGACAATCTCCCACCACAAAGAACTCCAGGATCTGCTGTAAATGAAGCTGTCAGTGCAGAATCCAACAAAACTAGTCATCATAATCCACTACACTACAGCACACAGCAGGCAAACCAAAATGTTTCCACATGCAAAGTGCACATTGGCACCAGACCCATACTTATGTGGGACCCTTGACACAAGCCAGCCAGTGGATACTGTGGTAAGGAGGGACAAAACCTTTTACATGCAGGTACATCAGGGAGAAAAGGAAGGCAAGGGGAGATATTGAGTGTCTGAAAAGGGTGGATGGAGGGAGGTTAAAAGATGACCACCAAAAAGCAGAAATACTGAACAAATACTTCTGTTCAGTTTTTACAAAGGAAGGGGCAGGAAATGGGCCACCATTAATAAGGATGGAGAGATCATAGAAAAGGACACAGCACCCTTTGCAAAAGAAAGGATCCTCATGGAACTGGCAGCAATAAGGCTATGGGACAGATAGATGCACCCCTGAACACTAAGGGAGCTAAGGGTGGTGTTAGTAGGGCCTCTGACTACCCTGTTCACCCTGTCTTTGTAAACTGGTGACATGCCCAGGGATTGGAGAAGGGATGATGTGGTCACACTATACAAAAGTGTTAACAGGGAGGATGCAGGAACTACATACTGGTCAGCCTGACCACAACAGTGGGAAAAGTAATGGAAATACTGCTAAAGGAAAGAATAGTGGAGCACCTGGTTGTCAATGGTCAATATGTGAAGTGGGGAAAGGGAACATTGTTTAGCCAGGAGTAGCACACTAATCAGAAGCTTGTTTCCAGATGCAACCTGGAGCACAAAGAAGTTAAGTAACTTGCTCAGGATCACACAGTATGCACTTAGACGGCTGTTGGATTCAAACCCTGGTCTCCAGATCTGTAGCTCAGAGCCTTTACCCAATGTGCTATACTGCCTCCCAAGGCAGTTTGGTTTTATGGGAGACAGGTTGTGCCCAACAAACTTAACTGAGTTTTTTGACTGGGTAACAAGTAAGGTGGATGGAGGAGGATGTGGCCTACCCAGATTTCAGCAATGCCTTTGACACTTTGCCACATAGAAGGCTGGTAAATGAGCTGGAAGGCTTAGGGGTGGAACAGAACATAAGGTGGGTGGAGAACTGGTTCAAAGACTGAAACCAGAGGGTGGTGGCAAAGCAAATGGGGTGCATTCAGGGTGGCAGTGGTGTGCCCCAGGGGTTGGTGCTGGGACCCATCCTTTTTAATATCTATAGCAACAATGGCCAGTTCCAGTCAGGGAGGAGGCTGTTCTTTCCAGGCCGGGGCTTGTAACTGAAAGTGGTCTGGGCAGGCATTCTGGAGCTACATCGGCAGTGGGAGGAGATGGGATCACATTGTGACCGACAAGGAAGCTCTTGCTGGCAGGGACAGGCAATGCATACGGTCCCATCAGCCACAACTTTGCAAGCCAGTGACTCAGGAAGGACCAATCAGTGAATAGGGTGAACCTTTGACAGTGTGACTGGGCCATAAAGGCAAAGAGTCCAGTCACAATCAGAGGAGGAGAGCTGTTCTTTGTTCCACACCACCCACCCTGGCCCCGACCTCTATTAAATGGTCGGGTGAGGCAGGAGCTGGAGGAGGACAAGTCTAGATTGGGTGAACTGGATAACACTAGGTGCTGGATTGTTATTGATTGGGGGAAAAGGGTCCTGCACACTGTGCTGCTTGGGCAACACTGACTACTACCAGGAAGGGGCATAATGAAGCAGACTGTATAAATGACTGTGTATGCCAACTACATCTGATGGAGTAGGCAAACTGTGTGTGAATCAATTATCTGCTAGGGCCTCTGAGCTGGCTAGTGTCGTGATGGGCTAATTTTGCTTGTGAACCGTCTACTGTTAGGGCTAGAAAACTGGCTACTGTCAAGAAAGAGGGAAAATTGCTGTAATCAGAGGGGACAAACTGCTTGGGTTTTAGTGCAACACTGACTGAATTATTTCTTTTAGAGGGCTGCATTGCTCACCTAAAATGAGGGTAGACTTGGGGGGTGGCCAAAGCGGGCACCTTTGGTAGAGTGATTGGGTGTACAGGGTGAGGGGCTGCAATAATATTAAATTGGGCAAGGAGAATCAGAGGGTGCCCAGTGTGTTTTCAGATGGCAGGTCTTAGGGAGGAAGTAGAGGGGATCAGAAGGTAGCTGGAAGGTGGGAGGGGTGGGGAGGAAAGGTGTGGAAAGGACCTCATGAGAGTACACAAGGCCAATATGGCATAACCCAGGGAACAGGTAGACAAGGATCATATGGTTACTCATGAGGGGTGGGGCATGAAACAAGCAATGTACAGAAATCACTTCATAGAGGTGGCTGACCAGAAGGAGGGGACAGGGAGAGCAGGTCAGGGGCAAGCATCACACTTATTGACTATTTGTCTTGCTGTATATAGGAGATGCGGGTGGAGAGGCAGAAGGAGGGAGCAGGCAGACAGAGAGGGTTTGGTCAGTAAGCTGGGTGAGATGGGCAGGAGAAGAGCCAGATCCACAGAAGGGAGGGGGAAGAGACATTAGCCTAGGTGGGAGGAGGTGGGGAGAGGGGGAGCAGAGTGAAGCCAGGGTGGGAGGAGGGAGGACTAGGGTTGGGCAAGCATCCAGGTTAGGGAAGTCAACCAAGGATAAGGAGTACTCTAGATAGGCCAGCTTCAGGGTGGGAGAAATATGACGAGGAGGGGGGAAGACGGGGAGGTAGGGAGAAACACAGCAGATGGGGAGGCAAGGAGGGAAGCAGTAGAAGGGAGCCTGGGTGGGGGATCTGAGGGTACCGGCCCAGAAATAGTCCACAGAGATCTGGGTGGGGGGCAATCTGTGCCACCCAGGAGGTTGGGGGGGCAAGGAGCAAGCTGGGAGCTGTAGGTAGAAGAATGAGCATGGTAGGACAAGCACAGGCTTGTGATCCCCAGGCTGAGGGGACAAGAGAAGTAAGCTGGGGGTTGATGACAGAAGGAAGAGCCTGGATGGAATCTAATGGGCCAGTAAAGTGGGGGGTGGAGAAGGTGATCCTGCTGGGTGACTCCATGACCTGGGGCATCCAGTGGGAGGGGGCGAGGGAGGGGAAAAGCAGCCCAGTCAAGGCTAAATGTATCCCAGGTCTTGCCGTACACAAGGCCAAATTCCAGCTATACTCGATAGCATTGGAATGCGGGTAATCCCCAGACGAAACATCTGGGAACAAATGACTTAGAGGGGAACAGTGAACTAGAAATCCAGGCAAGATTCCAAGAACTGGCCAGGGTTTACCACTCTATAGAAGGGCAATCTCCTTCTTTGAGATTCTGCCAGTACCTAGGGTGTCCAGGGAGACCAAACATAAACTTAGAGGTGTGAACCAGTGGCTCAGGGACTGGCACAGGGCAGAAGGGTATGGGCTGGTGAGGGACTGGGGGAAACATGGCAGGACAAGGGGTTATATGCCAGGGATAGGCTACACCTCAACTTGGAGGGAAGGGAGATCTTGAAACTAAATCTTGCTGGATTCATAGTCGAGAGGTGGAGTTTAAATTTGTAAAGGGGGGGTTAAGTAAAAGAGTGGCTCCAGGAGGCTGCTCGAGGGTCCAAGTCCAGAGCATGAAAAGAAGGCAGATAACTGCAATCTAAATCCATCCAGAGTTGTGCAAGAAAGGGCATCTAGGGACTGCTCAGGGTCGAGATGACTGGAGAAGGGAGAGGGGTCAGGATGGAGGACAGCCCTGATCAATGATAGGAGCATAGGCAACAAAATGCCCAAGCTCCAGGTGATGCTGGTTGAGGGATCAGTGGATGCGGCAGCAATTACTGAGACATGGGCCACTCAGAAAAATGACTGGGACCTAAATTTGGTGGGCTACAAAATATTCAGGAAGGATAGAGGAGAGGGAAGAGGAGGGGGTGTAGCGCTGATAGTCAGAAATGACATAGCGGTTAGTGGAGTGGTGGAGGCTGTAGGGGGAGGTGGAGGAATCTGGTAACCCTCAAAGGGGAGGTAAAGATTGAAAATAGGGGTGGTGTACAGAACCCCCAACAATGGAAGAGGCCCTGGAGGACAAACTAGTTGAGAACATCAAGGGGCACTGTGACCATGGAAAGGGAATGATGGTAATCATGGGTGACCTTAATATGCTGGGGACAGACTGGGCCACTATGACATCCTCTGTGGCCAGGGAACAGAGACTGATGGATATGTTCCAATATGCCTTCCTGGTCCAGCAGGTGGGGGAACCTACTAGGGAGGAATGGATACTGGATTGTGTCCTAGCAGACAGGGACCAGGTAAAGGGCCTGGAGGTGTGCAGCCCGCTGGCAGGTGGTGATCATACTACAGTCTGGTTTCTGCTGTATCTGGGGGGGAGGATAACCACTCTAATACAGTAGTAGTGGACTTCAGGGGAACGGACTTCGTGGGCATGGGCAGGATTCTACAGGGGAGCTTGGGAAAGATTAGACCGGACATGGATGCTGGCAGCTTGTGGGAAGCCATTGAAAGGGGTGCGGAGACTACTAACTCCCGTTACAAGGTGAGGCGTAAGCATGGTAGAGCCAACAAGCTGTGTTGGTGGACCAGGGAGGTGCAGGAGGCAGTGAGGGATAAAAGGCTGCCTATGCATGTTTTAAGCCTCTGGGGGATAGGGACAGGGTATGAGTTGATGGCTGGAAGGGTCACCACAGTGGTGAGGGAGGCAATGTGAGGAGGGAAAAACCTGGCTAGGGATATCCGAAGGGAAAGGGATTCTATAGATACACAAGGGAGAAGAAAGAGAGGGCACAGATCAGCATGATTAGGACTGAGGAGGGATGGACTCAGGAGGCAGGGGAAATCAGGCAGAGGTGCTAAATGAGTACTTTGCCTTGATATTTACGAAGGGAGGCAGGGGATCCCTCCAGCCCAATGGGAGGGAAGGGAGCCAGCAGAATCGAGAGGTCAGATGGAGTCGAGAGGACTGAAAAGTTGGGGTACAGGCTGGGCCTAGTCTAGAAGGGATGGGTGGATAAATGAGGGGTGGGCTGGGAGGGAGGAGGGAGGAGAAATCACAGTGGAAAGGTGAAGGAGGCCCTTAGGACACTAAAAACTGATAAGGCACAGAGGGCAAGATTGGTTGCTTCCGAGGGTTATGAAGGTGGCGATGAGCTAGCAGCACCACTGGCAGCACTCTAACACCTCTCTGCTGACAGGATGGGTGCTTCAAGACTGGAGGGTGGCTCATGTGCTGCCTATCCCACTAATGGGGAGTCTAGAGAGGAGATGGGGAATTATAGGCTTGTCAGCCTGCGTCTGTAGTGGCCAAAGTAATGGAGGCATTATCAAGGATAGAGCTCAGGAGGCAGCTGGAAAGGTTGGGGCAACTGGATGACACACATTATGGTTTCATCCAGGGAGATCGTGTAGACCAACCCCATAGATTTTTTATGACTGGGACCCTGGACCAGCATAGACCAGGCGTCCTATACCTGGATTTCAGTAAGACATTTGATTCGGTACCCCAAAATGGGCTGCTATTAAAGCTGGGGGTGGGAGGACAGTTGCTCAGATTGGGGGGTGGGAGTGAAAGGACAGTTGCTCAGATGGGTAGAAAATTGGCTAACAGGGCAAATACAGAGGGTAGTGGTGGGTAGTCTCCTCTTCCTCCATGAAGGTTACCAGTGGGGTTCCCCAAGGTTTGGTACTGGGGCCACTCCTGTTCAATGCCTATGTCTTCGATATGGGGAGGGCGGTTAAGAGTAGGATGAGTCTCTTTGCAGATTACTTAAAACTGGGAGCATTGGTGGATGGAAATGAAGTGAGAGAGACAGTCCAGAGGGACCTGGATACCCTGGAGGGGTGGTCAAGGAGGTGGGGACTGAGGTTTAATGCAGGGAAATGTTGGGTGCTGCATCCGAGGGTCAGAAACCTGGGCCATGTATATACCCGGGGGTGTCATTCTGCAAGCCACAATGAGTGAGAGGGATCTAGGGGTGGTGGTAGACGTCAAAATGAACAACACTAAAAATTGCAGAAGAACTGTGGCCAAAGCAAACCACATACTGCATAGCCAGGGGGATTATGACCAGGAAGAGGGAGGTGATCCTCCCTCTGTATAATGCCTTGGTCAGACCACATCCCGAGTACTGCATGCAGTTCTAGAGACCTCACCTTAAGGATGATGCAACACTGCTGGAGATTGTCCAGAGGAGGGCAATCAGGATGCTTCAGAGCATGGGAGAAAGGCCCTATGAGGAAAGGCTGGAAGAGCTTGGGCTGTACTCACTGGAGGAGAGGAGAGGGGAGATGGGGGGACATGATAGGGGTCTTCAAATATGTAAAAGGAATAAACAGGAGCAGTGCCAAAGAGATGTTCAGACTAAAGAAGGTGGGAAGCAACCAGGTGACATGAGTGGAAGCTACAGGAGGGAAATTACAGGGGGGGATGCAGGAGACCTTACTTCATTGAGAGGGTGGTGGAGCCCTGGAATGCACTGTCCAGGAGTCTGGTGGAGGAGGGCACAGTGGAGGGCTTGAAGAGGGAGTGGGATAGGTTCAAGGGTAAACTGAAGAAGTGGATGACCATCTCTGGGGCTGGGTGGGAAAGAAAGAACCCATTAGGAGACTGGCTACCGAACAGACACAACAGACCATCCAGCCTATTCTGATGGCTTTTAGTATCTTAGATATAGCGGAGGAACTGCAGGGGAAGATGTGCCTATTTGTAGATGATACAAAGATCTGCAATAGGGTAGACACCCTGGTAGGGGAGGTGGAGGCAGTGAGAGAGGGCCAAAAGATTCTGGAGAGGTGGTCGGAAACTTGGCAGCTGAAATTTAATGCCAAAAAGTGCACAGTAATGCACATGGGTGTAATAGCCCGCAAACCAATTACACACGGGGGTGGGGTAAGGAAACTCAGCAGGACAGAGATCTGGGGATTATAATTTCAGATAACCTGTAGGCGGAGAACCAGTGCAGCACAGTGGTGGGCAAAGTGAATAGAATGCTGGTGTGCATAAGGAGGGTATAAAACAGAAAAAGAGAGGTGCTGATGTGCCTTTATAAATCCATGGTGAGGCCTCACCTTGAGTATGGGTTTTAGTTCTGGAGGCCTCACCTACACAACGATATAACACCGGATTGAAAGGGTTCAGACAAGGACAACCAAGATGGTGCACGCTATGCATAGGCAGCCCTATGAGGAGAGGTGGAGGGAATCTGATCTGTACCCACTGGAGACTAGTAAGGTGAGAGTAGGAAGCTTATTTGCAAGGAAAATAAGTGCTAGAACTAGGGATCATAAACTAAGATTAGAAGAAGGAAGGTTTAGGGGCAATGTGAGGGGGCATTACATCACTGAGAAGGTGGTGGAGTCCGAGAACTGACTACGGAAGAGGTGGTGTCTGCAAAAAATGGTGAAAGTTCAAGGGGCATGGGACAGACACCAGGAGCTGACCAGTGGGCAGGTAGGGGTGTCTCTTGACAAAGATGATGATTGGGGTGGGGGTAAGGGCAGACTGCGACTGGCAAAATGGTCTTTTCTGTCATAGATTTCTATGATTCTAAGGCAGTTAAGTAATTGGACTTACCTGTTTCATCAGAGTAGGGAGTCAGAGTTGGGGTGTCCTTGGGTTGGGGTATTCTGGTAGGACCTGAAAGGGAAGAACAGAGAAGGTTGAAGGGACACAAAGGGTCGGAGGTGCTAGAGGAGAGATTAGAGTGTTAGAATTAAACAAAGATACTTATCTGATTGGTATGTTTGGCCAGACCTGTAGAAATAAAGGGAAAAATAGATCAGTATGGGGAAGTTACAGTAGCAAGAGTAGAGAGATACAAAATATAGCACAGGAGTAAAGGAAGAGAAGTTTCAGAGGAAAAGACAAACTAGGCCAAAGTAAGGAAACTAGAGATGGAATAAAAAATGCAGACAGCTAAGAACAGAGAATAAAGTGGTATTTGGGACTCAGCAACCCCAAGCGCCCCTAGGTGACCTGCAGGTAGCCAATAAATTTAAGAAGTAGTCCAGATTGGCAGGTGGGAATGCATTTGGGCTAGTGGCCCCTATATTATTTAAAAAAGGGGACACTGGTGGTTCAGGAGTCTTGAGTTATCCCAGGAGGCCAGTGGTTTGAAAGGTATAGCTCTGGTGATATAATGGGTCACTCCCTCATGGACAGTGGCAATTTTTTTTTTTTTATATTATCTTTCCCTGGAACTTAATGTGGGGAGGGGTGATGTCCTTGGGCCCAGACTGTATGTAGCAGGCAGGAGACTGTTCAGAAAACTGCTGACCTGAAATGCTGCAGCTGTTGATATGCAGACAGTTTAGTGCTACTGAACTACAGTGACAGTAATGGCAGGCACTTTCAACTGCAATCCAGAGGAGGGCAACTAAAATAGCGAAGGGTCTGCACCAGAAGCCATACAAAGAGAGACAAGCTGAATATGTATGCCCTTGAGGAAAAGGGCCGGGGAGACAGGACAGAAAATTTCAAGCACCTCAAGGGAATCAACAAAGTCCAAAAGAGTAGCATCTTTCAGAAAAAGAGATGTGCAAGAACAAGGGGCCAAATTTGAAGATAGAGGGGACGGCTCAGGGGCAACATGAGGAAGTATTTTTTCACAGAGAGGGTGGTGAACACATGGAATGGCCTTCCTAAGGAGGTTGCGGGGTCAGAAAAAGTGGGGGACTTCAAGAATACATGGGACAGACATGAACCAATTCTATTGGTGGGTAGGAGGAAGTCAGCTGTTGGATAACTAGGATCTGCAGTTTATCCACTAGGTAGGGAAATGGGCCAACTGAGTGGGCCAAGCAGTCCTTATCTGCCATCAAGGTCTATGTGTCTATGATTCAGCCCACAGAGCTCAGGCTGTAACCTGCTCCATGTGTGTGGAATGAAGATGGGATATTTTTTGGGAGGGGGAAGAGACTAGAGCAAATATGTCTCCCTCTACCCATCGTCCACAAAGTGGCATGTGAAGAGCCCCCACGGGAAGAGGGTCTGGAGTGTGGGTAGCCAGCAGTAGGTGGCAGGAACCTTTAGCTAAGCCGCATGGTGGCAGACTGTAGGTGCCCTGAGGGCCCGGTAGAAAGGGACTGGGAGAGTAAATGCACAAGATAGGGACCACAAAGGAAAATCCACAGTGCAGCTGAAGGGCAATGCCTGAACTTGACTTAAAAGTAGCTGTGGGTGGGAGGCAAACAGGGGAAATCAGTGGGCTCCCCTGATGGGACCATGAAAGCAGCAAGCACTGCATACAATAGAGTCGCACAGCAGCTAATGTCAAAGTACCAGGGGCTAACAAAAGGATTTGGGGGAGGAAAAGAACAACATAAGGTCCAGGACAGCTCACAATTAAAAACACAGAGCACTAAAGAGAAAGAGCCCTGATGGGTTATAAAGATTAAGTAAATTTATGCAATAGGAGTGGACATAAATAGAGTGTGATAAATCCATTTTATCCGAGCATGTACGTGTATACATGCAGAATCTTACATTTACACATATATTTATTATGGTCATCCTTGATTAATGTGCATGGTGGACTGCGTCACACATCCCCATCCCTCACCCCCGTTGTTTGACACTGCTTACTGGTATCTTGCTTTTAGTTTTGTTTTTTCCAGTTTGCCGTCCCTCAGCCACACCGCCTGCCATTTAGTCATACTTCTCCCCATTTTTCCCACTATCATACAGCGATCATTTGCTTCTGTTTGACATTTTTTTTTTTGCTTTTCTACCAAACCTTTTTTAACTGGCTGCTCCAAGCTGTCGCACTCCTCTGCATTCTGTTGCCGTGTCCTCGCCACACCTCTCGATATAAAAAACAGAATTTTTTTTTTTTACACTGCTTCCTCAAAAACTGATAAGCCTTCACTCTTACTCTTCCACTCTGGTTTCCCCATCTCACTACAACTGCCACCAGAGCTCCCCCAGCACATAGAAACTGTCAGATTTTTTTCCTTAAACTGCTTGCTCGCAAACCCCACTGCTGATGAGCCCTCACTCTAGGTCACACTTCTGCTGAGGTTTCTAGACTTCGCTACAACTGCAACCATAGGCTCCTGTGAAGTCCTTCTCTGTAAACTCTAAATGGTCTCTTGTGGCCCTTATGGCCCTCCTCCTTCTTCCCTGCTTATTTACTGAGATTTCCCTATGTCTATATACCACACACGTTTTAAGCCCCCACCACATTTCACTCCTGACCTCCAACACTATAATGCTGTCAGTCTGTTCCAGGTGTCTACTACCCTTTCAATGAAGTAGTAATTCCTCACATCCATCTTACCCCCACCATTAGCTTCATCATGTCCCATGGTCCTTTTTCCTATTTGAAGGAGCCCCCCTCCAGCACCCTGTTCATCCTTGTATGTTACCTCTGGGTCTCCATCATGTCCCCTCTCTTTCAGGGTTTATATGTTGAAATCCCAGTCTCCTCACAGGGCTTTTGCCATAGCCCATGTACAATTTTAGTTGCCCTTTATACTGCCTACACCCTATGGCCTTTCTATGCTGCAGCCTCCAAACCTGGACAGAGGACTCTTAGGCCCTGTCCACACACTACCCCTCTGTAATGTTACAGAGTGCCCAAACCGTTACCGCAATGGTTTACATTTACACCTGTAACATTACGGATATGAAACCGGTTATGCCTTGATAACGTTACTGGGCGTAGTGTGGATGCATGGCATTGGTCCCCTAGTGCAGCACTAGCTGCATTGTGGGATCGGGTGCCAAGGTAACGGTCGCCCGGCTTCCAAAGTGTGGAGCGGTGGTGCCGGTCCTGAAATGGACACTACAGCAGTGTGGACACACTGTACCACTCCACGGTTGTAATGGTTTCTATCTGTTATGGGGTCTGAGATTTGCAGTGTGGATGGGGCCTTAGTTGGATCTCACTAATAAGGGATTACTTGCAACACCACCACCTCCCTCCTCCTGCTGAAGATACCCCTCCCTATGCAGCCCCAGCATCCTTCTAGCCCTACCCACTACTTTGTCATGCAGCACAGCAACTTTAAAGAGACTCATCAAGGTAAGGTAACTGAGTCAGCCCCTGCACCATATCCATCGGTGCCTTGCTGTCAGAGGACCCCAATGAAGTTAATATGTCCCCAAATTTTTAAGCCATTAAAAAAGTTCTGTCCTTCGTAAAAATATACAAACCAGGTCTCAAGAACTTCCCAGTTGCTTGCTGCTGCCCCAGCTCCACTCCCACACTCTCTAGCAGGATGATGAGATGCCAGTGAGAGCGCAGGGCTGCTTGTCTTTATCTGTAATAGGTGGCAGCTTTTCTATTGATTTTAAATGATCTAGTGACCACATGGCAATGAAACGTGGGCATCAGTCAAGTAACAAGGCCCTTGTTAGTTGAACAGTGCCCACATTTTATTGCCAGATAGACACTATATAGTTTAAAAATCAGTAGAAATGCTGCTGCCCATTACATAAAATGGAGTGCGCCCCCATGCCCTTACTGGCATCTAGTCATCCTGTTAGTGAACATGGGGGTGGAGCTTGTGCAGCAGGTAAAAAAAAAACAGGAAGTCCTTAGGACCCAGTTTGTATATTTTTATGAGGGACAGAACTTTTTAATGGCTTATAAATTTAGGGACATTATTAACTTCCTTGGGGTCTTCTGTCGGCAAGGCACCGATGGGTATGGTACAGAGCAGTATCTTGGCAAGTCTCTTTAAGATCATAATAACTCCAAGGTCCCCCCCTGCTTAGTGATCATCAGTACCAACCCTATAAAGCAGCTCCTGGTTTCCTATGCCCTAGGTGCACAATTCTGCACTTTGTCATTGAACCCCAACTGCCCCAATCTTGACCTCTTTTCGAGTTTCTCCAAGAGGCATGTGCATGCTCTCTGCTTCCTTCTTAATGCCCACCCTACAAATTTTGGTATTGTCTGCAAAAAGGCATTCCCTTCTTTGCCAGTTGTTTTTGCAATGTCACTTAAGAAGACACTGAAGAGGATCTGCACCAGTACTGAGCTGAGCTGCTCACTGTCCCGTCACTGTAATAAGTGCCATTAACCGTCACCCTCTGACACCTTAACCCCAACCCCCAACTACTACTCTGTTTTACAAACTGCATTTCTGGTCACCCCCTTCTGTTCAGCTACCACAACACCATCACTCTGGCATCTGCCAGGACTTGTTCCACCACAGAATGAATCCAATATGTGGAGCAGCTGTCTAGGTAGTCAGGATACATTTGCATGTTCTTCCATCCCTTAGGACATAAGCGGCAAAGGTGCACAAACACATGCACAGACATGTGTGGCACAGCACCAGTCAAGGTCTTCCCACCCATGGGCTGCTCCCACCTGCACTGCCACTTGTGGTCACTCAGTTGGCAGTACTACAGCTGAGCTGGCTGTCCTCCTTCCCCAGAAGAGAGCCTCTTGTATAACAGTTGATCCTCCTCCTCTCCCCAGAGAGCCCCTGACTCGAACTCATTCCTGAACTAAGGTCACCTCCGCCACATCTCATAGTGCTACTGTTAAGCTGAAGGGCACACATGTTAACCAGTTTCTAATTAATTTTACCACTTTGGATCCCTCCTAGGCTGATCAATCTCTTTAGCCTCGCCACCCAAAATAGTCAACCACCCTCCTCTCTGCTAGATCACCCTTCCAGGCACCAGACTATCCTCCATGCAGCTGGACAACCCTTCTAGCCCCAGCCTTTCACATAATGAACACTGGACATAGAGCACCACACAGGCTCTGGGTCAGCCGCTTACCCAGCCAGCCACCCTACCTACATCTGGACCAGCCTCCAACTACATTCTATACAACCTCCATGTAGCTAGAGCACCACCCCAAACCTCCACTCTAAACAGACCAAATATCTGAAGCTGTCCCTCCAAGCCCATGGACCAGCAGTCCCCCACATAACCACTCAACCTACAGCTAGATCCACCAGAAGCCCCATACCAGCCTCACCATTGAACCATCCACCCTGCAGCTAGACCTCACTTCCAACCTGATCTAGCCCCACCACCACCACCAGCTACCCTCTCTGCTGCTGGCTCACTCTTTCATGCCCTGGACTAGCCTCCCCAGTAGACAATCCTCCCTGCAGCTAGACCGCTGGGTTCCTTCCCAGCCACAGACCAGCCTCCCTCCCCACTGCAGGTTGAGTAACCTCCCCAGAGCTGGACAACCTTTCCAAAAGCTGGACACACCCACCGTCCAGAGCAGAACCTCCCTACACCTAGACCCCCCCCAATCACCCTTCCTCAACCGTGGACCCCATACTTCTCAACGTAGTATTTAAAAATACATATATATATAAATGTGACACTAACATATTGCATCTGCAGTGTCAGTGGCTCAGCAGGAAGCACACTTGCCTCCGAGGCTGGGAGATCAGAAGGCAGTGGGTTCTATTCCCATACCAGGCACTTATGTTAATATCCCAATACTGATGCTGTAATGCAGCATGAGGGGGATGGCTGCACTCCTGAGGCACTGTCTTTCAGATGAGACGTTAAACCAAAGGTCCCATCTGCCTGTTCTGGTGGTAGTTCAGGTGGATGTTAAAGATCCCATGGCACTTCTCGAAAAAAGCAGGGAAATTTTCTCCAGTGCCCTGTTCATATCCCCCCCCCAATTCACTAAAAATACCAACAGCCTAATCTGGTTCAAGGTCAGTTGGCTTTCATCTGTATTCCTCTCCCTCCGGGTCGTGCCTGAAAATAGGCAAGAATCTGTCTAGTGCACTTAGCCGGTCAACAAAAACAAAATAAAATAAACATAAAATATAAATTAATGCAGTCTTCAGCAAAAGAAGAAAAAAATACACTGATCCCCATATTACAAAATGGATTAACACATGCAACTGTTAAAGACAAATTTTAAATGCAAAAAAAAACAGTTCCCCCACAAACACACTCAAACATCTGCAGTAAATAATTCTTCCTTTAGGGTAACTCCAGATTTTCTCAAATTAAAAAAGTTGTAATCTTTTCTCTATGCATTCTGAATTTGCTCAGGTATACAATCTTCCTGCTGTTCATTCTCCTGCCCCCACCACCAACAACACTACTTTAAAGTAACTAAATCAGCAAAAATTCCACAAATAACAAGTAATCTAAAGGCACAATGCATCCTAAACACTTTGGGGGGTTGATTGAAAATAAAATGTGTATTTCAAAGTTTAGCCAAGAGTTCAGAGAAGAGAAAATGTTTTCAAGACAAAACATTGATAGTGAAACTTGCACAGCATTTCATTTTGAAAAAAAAACACCTGAGTGATAATTCCTTTACTGTATTTAACATTTTAGGGAGTTAAAAAGATGTACTTTTTAAACATAAGCTCTTACCTTAACATGTAAATCTTAGCTGTAGGAAACCTCAGTTGTTCAAAAATGGAGATCACAGAGCACTCATGCAGTTTCATCACACTGGACACAGACAGGAAGACAGCTGGGAAATGTAGGCCTCTGACTGAGTAGACTTATGGGAGATGAAGTTTAGAATAGACTTTTAAAGGGACACTGCCAACTTTTTTTGCACCATATTATTTCCAGGTAAAAATCCACATTTTATTATTGCTTACCTTCTGTAAAATTCATTGGTGTTGCTGGTTGTTTTATCTGTCTCCTTGCTTAGTAGAACTGAAATGCACGGTAATGTACCCAGCCTTGATTGGCTAATTTAAATCTTAAAACTACTCCGCTGACTGTAATCTTCATTTATGATTCAGTTGTATTAAAAAAAATTGTACTTTTAAGAGCATTGCAGATCTATTTCTAATCCTCATTTAGCAATAACTTACTCTTGAACAACTAGTCTGCTGAAATACTTCTTAGAATTTAGTATTCTTAGCGGTTGTATTTTTGAATGATGATTAAAGGTTATTAAAAATGACTAAAATTAGTCTTTGAAGGCAAATTAAAGAATGCTTTAATACTAAATTTAGTATTTGACTTCAGTGAGGGTCCCATGACCACTCACATCTTAAACACCCCCTGCCAGATGACCACCCTGCTGGACAACCATATCAACATCCCAATAGACCTCTCCCAAGTTGTGTACCTTGCCTGCAGCTAGTCCACCCTACGAGCCCCAAGCCAGCCTCTCCCCATCAACTATCACCCACCCTGTAGCTAGCTGCTCCAGGCCATCCTTCTTACCCTCAGACACAATCCCCCTGCAGATGGAACCCTCCAGACCTGCCTCCCCACCTCAGTAGACCACCTCCCTGCAGCTGGACCAACCTCCCAATCTCACCAAACAAAGCACCCTCCTTAGAGCTGGACCAGCACCCCCTAGATAACAACTCTTTCTGCAGCTGGACCCACCCCCACTACCCATCTTGCCCAGATACCAGTTGCCCATCCCACCACTGACCACTCTGCTTGCACTTAGAAAACTCTGCCCTGCTAGGTACCCTTTTATAATCCCAACGCTTATTAGTCTGACATGCTGCATCCCACACACAACAACCCAACAGCCCCAGCAGCCCAACACACAGTGGTCTGACCTAGGACAGTGCCTGACACACTTTCAGGCCAGAGGAGGTTGGGATGCTGTGCGGCTGTTGAGTGGATTTTCCACAAACACATGAAGCACCCAATCCCGACCTATGCTACCCATCCCAGGACCTGAGACACTACTGAACAGCATGGATGATGCGAAAACACCAACCCCCTATGTGTTGCACCCTCCGAGGACACACTGACCTGATCACGGACTCCCTGGTAAGGATGATTGTCTCACCATCCATGAGACAGGGATGAAACAAATAGCAGTGCATGCCCCAGTGTGTTGACCAGCCATCCCAGGCAGCATGGTGGATTGTCCTTGCATCCCTGCATGCATGATTATGTGGGCTGACAGCCAGCCAGCTGGGCATGCATGAAGGAATTGGAATACCATGCCTGTTGGTCGGTGCATGCATGACACTGCAGGCACACAGCAGAGTGGCACAGCAAGAGCATGGATAGCTGCACCAGGAAATGGTCCACAGCAACACCACATGTGGATCCCAGGACACAGAGCAGCATGCCATCGCACCAACCATGCAATGTGCGCATGTGGCCGTGTCATGCTAGCCCACTATGGGCCTGCAGTAACCACACAGGAAAAAAGTCTGGAGGTGTTTGGGGGGGCTGTGCCACAGAAGCCCACTGTGGCATGAAGGCTGCCAGGTGTGTTGTGGGGGGTTCCATAAGGGCCCATTGTGGGAATGCTGTTACCAAACAGTTGCACAGCTGGAAGGATTGGTGGGCACTCACACAGCTTCAGACCTGTGCGACATGCGACACACAATGCAGATGTGGCAGTGTGCAGTGGGCTTCTTGGTGATATCCAGCAGTGTTGTGATGAGACATCACCACCCAGTTGGGATGCATGTTAAATGTGGGGGTGAAACTTTATTCAACAGTAGGGGGCCACAGTGGCAACCTGGTGGCTGTACATGATGTGTACTGTGAGTGTACAACAGTCAGGTGCCAAGTCACCATGGAAACCCTACAGGGTGGTGTTGGGTGCCATGCCACAGAGGAACTTCAGCAGCTTGCCCTTGTCCTTGGATGCTAGTACCATCCTTATCGACTCCTTATAGCTCTTTTTGGTTGGTGTCCATGGCAGTCCACAACAAATGCCTTCCCTGGTGACATAGGTCCATTGCTTTTCCCTGTGGAGCTCTTCTAGCATTGTCATGACCCCTACATGCACCTTCCCGAGCAGGGCATGGAGATGGCAGTGCCAGGTCTTGACATTGCTTTGGGTCCACGGCATACTTCGCTCGTTCAGATCTGCAAACAACCACAGCTGAGTGGGAACATGGGGTCGTATCTCGTGGGCACCTTGGTCACCCTACTGTACAGCCATATCCTGCCCAGCACATGTGTCTGCTCAAAACAATAGAAGAGTGTGGTGGCATTGGGCGGAATGGTTGACTTCAGGAGGCTGAATGCTACTGGAATGTCCTGTGCCAGGAGATGGGTGAGGGCCACAAGTTCATGGATCTTCAGGCTGAAGTCTGGGTCACTTCTGTATTGTGGGGCAAGGCCAAAGCTCTGGACCTTCTGCCACACAATCTGCCCAAAGTGGAACAGGTGTCCCTTGTTTATGGTTTGTGGAAATTCCATCTTACAGGCATTGATCACAGCCTGCTCAAAGTCAGTGATGATCGTAGGTGGTTTGAGGGTGCAGGACTGTATACTGGCATATTTATTCAGCTCCTGGAACAAGGTGCAGTAACATTGCAGGTTCTTTGTCGTCATCAGTGTATACATCAATGACATAATGAGGTTGTTAGGGCCGATCCCCATGGGTGCATGGATGGTGTACAATGAGTGAACAGGTGTGGCACAGTCTTGAATGTACCATCCATCATCCAGAAGGGTGCCTGTGCTAGGTCCCTAATGTTGTCCTCTGTGGTGAGTAGAAGGACCTGGTGGGTGGTGCTGCCGGTGATCCTGCTGTACCATGGCCATTCAGTCACTGTCTGTAGCTGCTTAGGGATAGTGAGGTCAGCCAGTGTCACTGGTTCTGGTTAGAGGTCCTTGCGGCGGGTCCTGTTCACAATCTGCAGCAGGGCCCTCTTGCTTGGCAACTGTTGCCACAGCTCAGTGGTCATTGCAGTTGCTTCACTCTGCAGTAGCTATGCGGGGCTAGCCATGGTGCTGTGTGCCTTCTACTTGATGCCTGCCAACACCTGTGCTGGTAGAGCATCTGTCACCTCCAGAGCATGACTGTGCTCATTCTTTTTCTTTAGGTAGTGCTGGCCATCCTAGAGCAGTGTGATGGCCTGGCCAAGGCAGGACTTGGACTTATGGTGCTGGCAGCACCGTTACACTGTCTCATGCTGTCCCGGTGGTGCTGAGGGTTGAGGCGCTGGATGCCATACCTTGTGTCACGCCAGTGATCTGGGTTCGGGATTCAGCCCGGGCCGTCGGGGGCTGGCAGGGGAGGACTGGGATCGAACATCCACAGACTGCTTTCCCAGTCCTGGAGTGGGCTGGGGAATTGCACTGTGCTGTAGCAGCCCCCCTGGGGATGCTCAGGTGCACTAGTAGTGTCAGTGACACTAGATGGGGAGCACGGCAGATGTTGGTACGTTGCTCCTGGACGACATTGCATGTCCGTACTACTGGGGCCAATAGAAGGAAAATGGCTGGGCATGACCTTTCAGCTTGATGGCTGTGCTCTGAGCCACCTAGAGGACTTTGGTGGAGTCCTGTTGAGGAGGGTCTGGGGCTGTCCTTGCTGGTAGAGACAGAGGAGGAGCTCTCCAGCAAGATGGCATGATGGCCGTCCCTGATCCACCTGGGTGCAGTTTGAGCTACCCTGCTCTCCAGATGGGTGGAGCTGGTTGTTGGATGCCCCAAGCCAGAGTGTGTGCTGCAGCAGGTGTAAAATATGATATGTTAAAAAAAACAGTACACTGTCTCATTGCAGCTCCATTCATGGACCAGGAGGAAGCCATTCACATTTAGCTTGGACTTTCCCTTCCTGGATGGTACCACCTCACAGACTGTCCATGTTGTTGGGGTTGCAGTTGAGCACCCTGGCCTCTCCGTGGCTTCCATGCTGTCCTCCATTGTGCCAGAGGACTGTGCAACATGACCGGCTTTGGTTCCAGCTCAGGCATGCGGGTGTGATTGCACTTCATTTGCACATCACACTCCATGGGCCACACCTGTGGCAGTTGCTACTTGTCTGTGGGAGGTTTGTACCAGTAATTTAGTGCCACTGTCTGCCCACAGTCCCAGTGCTTCAAGACTGTGCTGTGCACCATGGTCACATTCAAGTTCTGTGTCCACAGTGTCCTGGGCCCCTATCAGCTACTGTGCTGCAGTGGGGCTATGCTCCATGGTACACTTCCCTGCTGTCCAGCATGCAGGGATGCAGGGGTCCCTGTGTGTTGTGCACTCTGCCTACAGGTCGGTGTCCACCTACCTAAGCTGGCCTTTGCACCCCCCAGCATTGGCATCCGTAGTTCCCATGCATGCCTTCATGAGTCCATGTCTGTCCACTGCGCCCATGCATCATTTTCCGATGCCTACCTGTTCTCTATGTTCTCTTCAGCTGTAGTTCCCTGACCTGAGACTTCTCCGGTAAATGATCTATTGTAGCCCTCACTGTGTTTTTTCCTATGGGGCTTGCATTTTCTGCCCCTCTGCTGGTTTGTTTGTCAGAGTTTCAGTTCACCTGCTTTGTTTACTAATTACTCTCCCTGCATCTGAAATGGGCCCTACCCAGCCAACCACTCTCCCTGCAGCTGAACCACCCTTTTGGCCTGTGGAGAAACCTTCCCCAAGGAAAGCACTGTCCATGGACCATTTCACAGTTACAAGGAGGGAGGAAGAGGCCCCCAGCTGAGTAGGAAGCAACTGCTGGTGGGGGACTTAATTAGGGGGATAGACTTGCAAGCAGGGTGGGGTAAAGGAGAGGGAGGTGAAATACCTGAGAGGTACTTTGGCTTGGAGGGATGAGAGCAGATACAGTGGATCATTAGGCAGCAGGAGATGAGAGGGAGCTAGATGTCATTGTCCACCTGGAGACAAATGACCTTGCAAGGGATGGGGTAGGGGTAGTGCAGGGAAATTTCAAGGATAGGGGAGGGTCCTCAAGCATGCATGGTGGCTTTTGCCAAAAGGTTGCCTATATATATTTTGGGAGAAGATAGGACTCTCCACACGGCTTTCAACAGTTGGTTAAAGGCATGGTGTAGGGTGGGGCTCAGTACTAGGAGCGGGCCTCTTCAGTGTCTTCATAAGTGAAATTGCAGAAGAACTGAATGGGAAGGTATGTCTTTTTGCAGATGCCACCAAAACCTGTTATAGGGTTGACACTCAGGAGGGTGTGGAGAAAGGGTTCACCCATGCTGGTGTGACAGCCATGTTGCTGATGCCGATTACAGCACAGGCCACATCACAGCACCAGGCAAAATGTATCCTGGGAGTTACACCACCAAAGAGCCCTCCTGGGAAACAGTCTCCATTGGGCCCCTTCCCATAATTATCCCACAGGTCCAGTTTCTTAATTTACCTGTTCTCCAGTCATACCCCATCCTACAATCACCATGCAGGTATACAGTAGATTGTTACTATCCCTGATGTTCAGTGGTTCCCATTTATTTATTTATTCATTTATTCATTCATTTGTTTACCGAGTAGGTGCACTGGTCCGAGAACCATTTTCAGGCATGACCTGGGCCATTGAGGATGGCACAGGAATAAAAGCAAGAACAAAGGAGACTGGGACAAGGCATACAATAGACAGTAATAAAAATATACAGGATATTTATATGAATATATATATAAACTTGCAACGCAATGGATAAATAACATTTATGACAATAGCAGGCCCAGTAGTAGCCAAGTTGTAATACGAATTAGGCATGATCTGAGATGAGTAAAGGAAAAAGTGCATCATGGCAGTGTAGGAATGGACCAAGAAGGAAAAGGAGGGAAGGGAAGTAGAGGCATGATAATAAGTTGGGAGGGCAGGAGCAAGTAGTGGAGGACAGAAGGTGAGATCCAAGGAGAGACTGGAAGAGTCCTGGAGAGTCAGTGGTGCTAAGTGGAGTGGGCAGGTTATTCCAAAGGAAAGGGGCTGCAGATGAGAATGCACATTTACCCATATGGTGGAGACTAGGGGGCACTCAAGCATGGGGCCAGCAGTGAGGCAGAGCTCTAGAACAAACACTTTGGCCAATGAAGGTGGGATTCGGAGAGTAGCTCAGTTTTGGATGGCCTTATTGACTGTGCTGGCCAGGAGATAGGTCTGTTGGGCTGATGGGGGAAGCCAGCCCAGGGTCTGATAGAGTGAGCAGTGGTGTGTTGAGTGAAAGTTCTTGCCCTCTGTATATCCAAAGTCCCCACCATGACCCAGTTAGTTCTTATAGCAAATACTACCCCCTGGTCCCCAGCCTTACTATATATTTGACACCCTTCCACATTTGGCACAGACCATCCTCTCAGCTCCTAGATCAGGCGCAAAATGGATGATAGTTCACAATCATGTGCTAACTGTACACAGCTGTTTATACAATAGGCACATGAGAGCAAAACTGGCGTTCTGTCCTCAGTTGGTCACAGAGGTTAGCAGAGTGTCTGTGCCAATTGCCACTGTGGGAAGAGTGCATAAACATGGTGGGGCAATGAATGGTGCGAGCGGTGACTGGGTGGGCAGGGAAGTTATTGGCAGTTTCAATGTATGGAATGGACTGCAGCACCACGGAACACCAAGGAAGTGTGATATTACTGATGGTGGGAGCTCAAAGGGCAGTGGTAGGAGGCAGAGGTGATACTACCTGGTTTAGGGAGGCAACATCTTTTAGAGCCATTTACCAATTGGTCAGAGACTCACTAATTATGCTATTCAAGATATCATTTGTGATCCTACCCTGTTTTGGGGTGCAAAGTGTTGTTTGAGAGTCACTTACCCATTTACAATCGCAAATGCTCTTTGAATGTTCTGGTCTATGTGAACAATAACAGTCCATTACCAGTACTGATAAAGACAAGTGAACAAATACAAATATGGAATTGAGCTGTTCTCCATGAGGTTGATAATGTAATTTATCTTAACAATGCGTTAGAGTACAGAGTATAATGAGATTAATACTGGTACCACTGTGCTACCACATGAGTCTAGGGTTGCTGTGAGAGGTACCAAATACTGAAATGTCAAAATAACACAGTACCATTGTGCTACCAGTGTACCAGTATTTGTGGGAGCTGACAAAAATCTCAAAATTTTGTGATACCAGTGATATTACCAGTGTATGTGTGAGAGACAGAGAAAATGTTAAAAAATGCCATAGGGATACCATTCTGCCAGTGCACTACCAATGCACAGAGGAAAATCTATATATCACCTACCACTGTAATGCCACAGTACCACTGGCTAGTACTATTTTGGATTTTTCAGCTGACCACAGTATTGCCATTGCTATACCACTATAATGCCATTGTGACAAATTCAGTAAGGGTAACCAGATTGCTGAGACAATGCAGTGCTAAAGAAGTGTGATAAAAAGTATAAAGTGTTGCCAGTACTACTGCAGTGTGCAGCAAAAATTTGTGAAGGAAATACAGTGCTAAAGAAGTGTGCATGAAAATCTAATAATTATTTGCAGTGCTCTTACAGTGTGCATCAAAACATAAGAAAGATTGAGCATTGGTACAACAGTGTAGCAGAAAGTCAGTGCAGTGTATTAACAGTGCACTTATGAAAAGCAGTGCTTTGTCAGTCTGGACTGAAATAACACTGAAATAAGACTGAAGATGGAAGTGTACACTCCACTTCCCTCTGGGATGCCACCATCTCTGATGCTGAAGAAAAGGAAATCCAGTTGGGGTCCGGGATCCACCGACCATCTGGCTACAGTAACCACCCTGCCTAAGACAAGACAGATTCCTTAGTCCACACTGCAGCTTGTTCTTCGGTCGACTGCCTGTTGCTGGATCCCCATGCATCATCCAACCATGCTGACACTTCTGCATTCTCAGTGTCAGCTGTAGCAATGACTGCTTGCACATCATCCAGCTCGTCTTGCGCCGTCCCAGCCATTGCTTCACTGCCTGCAACCACAGGAACTAATCCAGCCATACCATCATCAATAAAAGCCACCTCTTTCCCCACAGTCAGAGACTCTGATGCTAGAACTTGAGGAAGGACCATCTCAACTGCATGCCCAGTCGCCTGCAGATCTCCGTAAGTTTCCGGCATGGATAACTCTGTAGCTCACAGATCCTGATTCTCAGACAAAACCAAAGCCTCTTGCAGAGCTCCAGCCTGCACGTCCTGCTCCTGCTCATTCCATGAGCCATCTGCCATGACAGCAGTACGACAATGCCCTCTGCTGACCCCAACAGAGTAGGGGAATGTTTTATTTAAAGAAAAACTAGTGCAGTACATTCAATAAACAAAATACAATGTCAACTTTACAGAAACTGTAAATAAGGTTTGCAAGAAAGACAAAAGGAAATCAACCCACAAATAAAACCAATAAACAAGGGTGAGGGGGGAAAAAAGGAAAAAGAAGTCAAAAGAAACATTTCAGTTTAAATGGAGCAAAATAAATGCCTACTAATACAGAGAGGAAAAAAGAAAAACATCTTCAGGGTACTGCAGTTTCAATCCATGCACAATTGTTCCAATGTGAACTGTATACAGCAGAAGTCAACAACTTTTTTTCTGCATTTTGGATTAACACAAGGCTAGAAACAATCTGTGCAACTATTTGCGTTGCAGAAAACACTTTCTGTTGCAGGAGAAAGGCGCACTTGGCCTGCCATAAATAACAGCGGCAGGATGCAAAGATGAGATGTAAGGTCCCTGTGTGATATTTCTGTAATCAGGGGAGTTATATCCCGTACACCAGGATATCATATGTTACATTCTGAAGTGCCTTTTCTTTCCATTTATGTAAAAGGAGGGTCCAAACAACTTGATTATATGGGCAATCAATAAAAAAATGATGCATGGTTTCCAGTACTGCTGCGCAAGAGTCTCGGGGGCATATTCGCTCCTCTACTGATTTATGTTTTAGGTTGTTCTTGACACCCAGTCTTCCATGACAAGCTACCCAGTAGATCTCCGTAAGTCTCCAGCATGGATAACTCTGTAGCTCCCAAAACTGTGTGGGGATCCTGAGGTCAGTTAACTGAGAGAAGGGCATTTCTAATTCCAGAAGGGAGCCTTGTGTTGATACTATCTGTGGTAAGTCAGAAAAATGGGTATCTAAAACAAAGTTATAAAGCTGTCTCCTGGTTTTAGTCAATATATGTGCAGGGGAGAGTTTCCATTGCTGGATCTTCAGAAAAGGGGGGAAGAGGAAGCTGGGGATACCTAGTTTTCTGAAGTTCCTAGGGATGTCATGCGGGAGTTGATGCCATATTTGGCATACCTTAATGGTAAAAGAATATAAAATTAAATGCCAAAATAGGGGTGGATCATGGGATAAGTGGGGTATTGTGATTTTCAGGAATAGGCTATGGAAAAATACTATTGGGTTCAGCATCCTTACCCCACCATGACAATAATCCATGTACAGTATGTGTATGACCTTTTTATGGGATTTAAACGGCTGCCCCAGAAGCCTTGAAAAAAATATTGTAAACTCTTGCCTCCAGAGAAAAGGGACCGGAAACACTGATGCCACGTGTAAGAAGAGGGGAAGTATTAAAGTTTTCAATAAAAACACTCTTTCCATTTGCAATGCTATGTCCTTTCCAAAAGGAAAGAGGTGTGCTGCTCTATTTAATACTATATTCCAGTTATAGCTGGCATCATCTGAGGTGCCATAATGTAATCCCAGGATTTTATTGGAGTGATTGCCAGAGGATATCTACAATATCGTTGGTAAGTCTATGCTGGCTAAGCTGGCACCACTAATGCTGTGCTTTTGCTATATTTATTTGGAGCCCGAAGCTGTCTCAAATGCTTTGGAAATAAGGAAGTACTATCTCCTGAAGATAGGGGTAGTACAAATGCAAAATCATCAACATATGCACATACTGGAGTAGAGGTCTTCCAATGGGGAAAGAGATTCTAGGTAAAGATAGGTGCAGCAGTAGGGTTAAGTAATAAAAGGGTCTAGTTGGAAAATATATAAAAGAGGACTTAGGGCAGCCCTTTCATACTCCTCTAAGGCCTAAAAAAGGGGGGCATGGAGAACCATTTATATGGGGTTGTATCCAAGCAGTACTATATAAGAGTTTAAGCCAAGAGATGAATTTCTGGGGAACATGGTAGTGTGCAAGAACCTGGAACAAATAAACATGGCTGACCCGGTCAAAAGCCTTTTCTTGGTCCAATGAGAGTAACAGGGCAGGTGAAGAGGGGGTACTGTTTGAAATAATGTCTCGAATGAGGAATAGGTTGGAAAGGATAGATCTGCCGGGAAGGGCACAAGTCTGCACCTCAGAAATAATCTGAGCAGCAACAGGGAGCATCCTATTGAGCAAGATGGAAGTGAATATTTTATAGTCTATGTTTAGCAGACTTAGCGGTCTCCAGTTTCGTATATCGGCTCTGTTCCCTTTCTTGAATAATAAAATCATAATAGCATCATAAAATCCTTTAGGATGAGAATTACTGCTTATGATGCTATTGTATATTAACGTCAGAAAGGGGGCAAAAAATAACATAAACTGTATATATAATTCTGTAGTAAGGCCATCGGATCCAGGGGAAGTGCGCTTCTTTTGGCGTTTTATAGCCTGCTGGGTTTCCTCTGGTGTTATAGGTTTAAGGAGATGTTTCAATGTATTTTGGGATGGAGGAGGAATAGAAATACCTGAAAGGAAAGGTATGATACTATCCACAGGAGTTGTGGTGCCAAACATCATAGCTAGATAACAGCTGGTGATACGCTTTATGTCCAGCAAGAAATTGTGGGGGGTATTGGAAGCAGGATCAAAAAGTTCCTCTATGTGAGTTGCATTTACCCTGTCAGTGCAACTTTTATGAGATATCTAAGGAGGACGACCTTGTATCCATGTTGAGCTTCCATCCGTAAAGAATGTGCTCTGGTGATACTGGAACTGTTCCATTTCTTCCTTAATGGACTTTATTGTGTCAGAGTAATCCATGTGGGATGTGAAAGAAAGCGATATGGCCTGTTGTAGTTTTGTCTGAGGTGAGGTATCGAAGATATGAACTCAGTGTTCTCTTCCTCCCTGTATGTAGGAAGAAAATCTTGATATCACTCTTAGTGTCTTCCCACCATTGTAGGGAATGATATGCTTCCAATATGGACAGACCCCTTAGAAGGTCTGTGCAATGCATTGAAATGGCGGGTCTGTCAACAATGAACTATTCAATTTCCACCTAGAGTGGGGTTGACCAGGAAAGGAGTTCCCTGAGGGGGAGCAAACCAGAGAGATCTCCAGATGGTCTGAAGTCTCACAGGGTATGATTCTTGCCTGTGTGACTGAAATATTCCGTGAGACAAAAAGAAAATCTATCCTGGTAGCGTATGAGCCTCTGTGATAGGTTTTGGCACCAGAACCATGTAAAGCATTATGTCCATCTATGAGGGCCGCAGTCTGAATAATTTTTTTGAGGGCAATTGAATTTGCGAAAAGTTTTTGGGTGGAGCCACCCCGATCTGAGAGAGTAAGACCACAGTTGAAATCGCCTCCCATATAGATTTGCCGGTTGGAAAACAGGTATGGGTGTATTTTGTTAAACAAGTCTGTTCTGGAGGCAATGCTCTGGGGGGGCATATACATTAATGAGCCTGAGTTTGTGTTGTTGGTATGTACAGTCTACAAGCATGGCTCGTCCTGGTATTATGTCTACCAACCAGGAAATTTGGAAATTAAAATTTGCAAATAAAATACCTAGGCCATCACACCTATCCTCTCCATATGACCAGAAGGAAGAGCCCTGATGCCAACTAGTTTTAATTTGAGAAAGCTCATGAGGAGATTTCAAACAGACATCCTGGAGAAAATATATGTCATGGTGTAAGTCAGAAAGGTACTGCATTGTAGAGTTGTTTTCTATAGGATTTAACGCTGCATGCATTTAGGGTGAAGCAGTGGAGTCCTTGGTGGTGGTTCATCCCAGAAAGTACAGTGCCATTCTGGAGGAGCTAGTGTCAGGTAATGTTAGCATGGGTCCTACCTCCATCTGCTGAAGGGGGGGGATCAAGCTGGGAGTCAGAGGAGAAATCCATATGAGAGGAAGAGGCTCGAGAAAAATCTGAGTCTCCATCTTCCCCTTCCGTGTCTCCCCATTGATGTCTCTTGGCTAAGGCCTGAAATTTATTCCTCATGATAATTGTTCTCTTGGGGGTGGAAGCTTCTGCTTTTTGTTTGCCTTTACCCCGTTTAGAAGGGGGGATTACCACAAAGTGGTCTGAGTCCTTTGGGGGGGAGGCATGGTAGCCTGGGTACTAGCAGGGACTGATTCAGAAGGGGGTACTGCTGCTATAGGGGTGCCAGGGGACTTGGGAATGGCCCCTTGTCCGGCCGTAGGTTCAGGCTCTTGTGGGAGAGGAGGTTCTTGTGCCAGGGTAGAAGTGGCAGGGTCCAGAGCCTCCCTGCGGTGTAAGGCCTGAGTCTGGGAATCCGTTATAAGCGTTATCTGGTCCTGGGGAGGGCGGTTGAGCCTATTATGATCCGCCCAAGGGCACTGGTGATAGGAGTGCCCCGGCTCGTCACACAGATTGCAATATAGAGGGTTTGGACAACCTAAACTCACATGTCCATAGGATAAGCACAAAGTACATCTGGACTTGTCTCAAGTGCTGCTCAGGTGGGTGCGAGAACTGCACTTATGACAGGTCCATGGTTGTCCTGGGTAAGAACATAAGCCACGGTCCCTGCCTACGTGAAAGCTACCTGGTAAATGAGAGAGATCTTTATCCGTGTTTTTAAGTTGTACCTTTACTTTCCATCCCCCAGTCCATACTAGATCCTCGTCCAAAATAGGTCAAGAGACCTCTAGTATATCTCAGTGCTGCTTGAGCCAGTACTGGACATCCTCTATGCTCACCCCCTTGCTATGAAACAGTAAGGTAACAATTTTCACTGTTGGTTTTGTGAGGGGGATGACCATAAAGGGAGCCCAGAGTGGCAGATGTTTTACATGCTCATATTTCTCCCAGAATTTCTCCAAAGTGTACACATTTTTAAAACTTAAGTTATACACAGATTCCCCATGCACATGAATGAAGGCAAATAATTCTGTTGCCCCTATCCCTAAAGAGTCCCGCAACATACTATGCAGTACAGTTCTTCTGTCAGGGCTTGTAGCAATGTCCCCCATGAACTTCATACGTACAGCATTCCTTCGCTGTGCTGGCTCACCTAAGTTTGTGAACAGATCACTGAGTTTAAATGGGGTCGAGTTAGTGCCCTCACCTGCAGGCTGTGAACCAAATGGCTCAGATGTACCAGCTAAATTATGTTCTGAAGTTGAGGAGGATGAAGTACATTCACATCTGGCTAAGTTGGGGCCCGTGACATTATCTGTGACGTCAGGTGTTGTTCGGAAGATAGCAGGTGTGCTTGAAGCATTGCTAGGGAAAGATACTGGTTCTGAAGCTGTTTTCATCGGTAATGGTGTGTCTTCTGAAGATCAGAGTTTGTTGCGTGCCTCAGAGATGATTTTCTGGGCTGAAACAGCCCTTGGGGAGGTCCAGGGTGCTCTTTCTGAATGTTGCTGCCAGCCAGCAGCATGGAGCGCCGGCGTGGGTGACCAGATGCTCTCAATGTCCTCATCGGTGCGATGACTGTCCCGTAGATGCAGAGAGAGAGAGGAGCTCCTGATGCAGAGTTTGTGGCATTTCTGGTGCTAGGAGTCATATCAGAAGTGGCTGCTGCAGGGTAAGTTGACAAAAAAGGCTGTGAGGAAAACTGTGAATCAGAGTGTATTAGATCAATAAGAAAGTCCTTGTGTGCAAAATATATGCTTCACAGATAATTTTCTGTGTCATTAGAAGTGCTTTGAGTTCCTGAAACTGGGTAAAGTGGTGTCTGAGGCAAGTCTTCTTGATGATTGTCTGGCAATTCATTTAAAGTGGTGCCTTCAGTATTTCTTTCTGCAGATTGCAGCCTTGTAGGTTCTTCAGAGGTAATGTCAGGTATTCTTGACTCCATGGGTGAAGCAGTAGTCAGGTCAGAATCCAAAATATCTCCAGCAAGTCCACCAGCAACCACACTGTCATCCGCCATCTTGGTACCGCAGACAAAAGGGTCCCCTGTGCTCACAGGAAGCAAGACCCCCTGCAGGCAAAGAGTAGGGGAATTTCCCCGGTGTCCTGGCCAAATTTACCTCACTCACTAAATATACCACCAACAGCTTCATCTGGTTCAAGGTCAGTTGGCATTCATCTGTATCCCCTTCCCCCGGGTCGTGCCTGAAAATAGGCAGGATTTGTCTAGTGCACTTACCCAGTCAACAAAAACTAAATAAATAAATAAAATAAATAAATAAATAAATTGTCCACCTAGGGACAAATGACCTGGCTAAGAAAGGGATCAGAGCAGAACAGGAAGAGTTTGTGGAGTTGGGGAGGGACCTTAGACAAGTAGCACATACGGTAACTTTCTCGGAGGTGCTGCCTGTCTATGGCGTAGGTGAGGCTAGGGTGCTCCACACCATGGGATTCAATCAGTGGTTGAAAAACTGGTGCAGAACTCAGGGATTTGGCTTCACTGGGGACTGGGGGTCCACCTGGAGTGATGCAGACCATTACTGGCATGATGGGTTGCATCTGTCCAGGAGGGGAACCAGGATCCTAAGTGATAGGTTTCAGTGCTTCATTGGCAAGCATTTAAACTAGCCAAGGGGGAGGCACTGGAAAGGAGCAGGGACATTCTAGCCCCACCCCCCAAGAAAGTCAGGGTAGTAAGTGAGGTAAACACCAAGATAGAGATGTCAATAGGGAGAAGGAGTCCAGGAGGGGAACCAGGATCCTAAGTGATAGGTTTCAGTGCTTCATTGGCAAGCATTTAAACTAGCCAAGGGGGAGGCACTGGAAAGGAGCAGGGACATTCTAGCCCCCCCCAAGAAAGTCAGGGTAGTAAGTGAGGTAAACACCAAGATAGAGATGTCAATAGGGAGAAGGGCCGGGGTAAATGGAGAAAGTGTCAAAGGCAATAAGGCCAGGAAGGGGGCAAAAAGGAGTAAGGCCATCAGGAAATGGAGGGTAATGAGTACAAATGCCTGTAGTCCGGGCAACAAGCTCCCTGAATTGGTGGCATTGATGGAAGAGGGATGCCTGGATATCGTAGCAGTCACAGAAATGTGGTACACAGAAAACTATGACTGGGAAGTTAACATACCAGGGTACATAACCTACAGGAAAGACAGGAAGGGGAGAAGAGGGGGAGGAGTAGCTCTGTATGTAAAGGAAGGGATAAAAGCAACTGAACAAAAGAGTAAACAGGGAGGAGAGGAGGCACTGCCGGTCACCTTAGAGACTGGAAATGGCACCACAATCTGCACAAAGGTTGTATAGAGACCCCCATGTCAGGGGAAGGGAATGGACAAGGATATGATAGAAGGCATTCTTAGGATGGCAGAGAAAGTGGAGATACTGTTGATGGGAGACCTGAATATGCAGATGTTAACTGGAGCACATTTGCTGCAGCCACATCCAAGGGCAGGGCCATTCTCGATGCCCTACAGGTGGCATGCTTCAGACAGCTAGTTTCAGAACCCACTCATGAGGGAGCAGTCTTAGACCTCGTACTCTCAAATGGGGACAGTGAGAGGATCTCTGATTTAGAAGTGGGTTGCCATCTGGGAACAAGTGACCACCAAACAGTGTGGTTCACGATAAACTCAGCTACAGAGTCAAGCCATACAAAAGTGAGGGTACTGGACTTCAGGAGGGCTGACTTTGGCAAGATGGGAGAGTGCCTTAGAAAAGCACAAGCAAACAGGCTAGAAAGAGGGATGCAGCAACAATGGGGAAACATCAAAACTGCCATCACAGAGGCAACAAGTCTTTGTGTGAAGCAAATAAACAAACCAAAATGAAAGAAAAAAACAATAGGTTGTCTAGAGGTGGCAGGGAAAGTCAGGGAGAAAAGACAGCATTCAGGAAGTATAAGGAAACACAGAAGGAGCAGGACAGAGCTGTACGGTTAAGGCAGAAGGAAGCAGGGAGGGAAGTCAGAATAGCAAAGGCCCAAACTGAGGAAAAGATAGCCAGCTTGGTTAAGAAGAGGGATAAAACCTTTTATAGGTACATCAGGGAGTGTAGAAAGACAAACGGAAGGATAGTGAAGCTGAATAGAATGGACAGTGGGTGTGCAGAGAGGCACAGTGAAAAAGCAGGGATACTGAACAAATATGTCTGCTCAGTATTCACAAAAGAGGAGGAGAGGGAGGTGTCTAATCCAATTAACAGAAGCACTCTTGATGGGGGGGGGTCATTCCCAGTCCTTTCACAGAAGAAAGGGTTCTGAAAGTACTCCTAAAACTGAAGGTGGACAAAGCAATGGGGACTGATGGAATTCACCCCAGAATTCTAAAAGAATTAAGAGAAGAACTAGTGACATCACTAACTACCCTTTTTAACAAATCATGGGAGGATGGTGTAGTACCTGAGGACAGGAGGAAAGCGGATGTGATTCCCCTTCACAAAAGTGGGACCAAGACAGAGGCAGGAAAATACAGACCTGTCAGTTTGACCTCTGTGGTAAGGAAAGTGATGGAATCACTTCTGAAGGAAAGAATTGTTGAGTACTTAGAGGCCAGTGGGGCACAGGACCCAAGGCAGCATGGGTTCACAGCAGGAAGGTCATGTCAGATGAGTCTAATTTATTTCTTTGACTGGGTGACCAAAGTAGTAGACCAGGAAGGGGCTGTTGATGTAACCTTCCTAGACTTTAGCAAGGCATTTGACACAGTGCCACACAAAAGATTAATAGTTAAATTAACCAGCCTGGGAGTGGGTCCCAGGGTGGTAGCCTGGGTAAAACATTGGCTGGACAACAGGACACAGAAGGTAATTGTAAATAGAGCCCACTCTGAAGAAAGAGGTGTTACTAGTGGGGTACCACAGTGTTCAGTACTGGGTCCAGTCCTTTTTAATGTCTTTATAAGTGACATTGCAGAGTTACTGGAAGGAAAAGTATGCCTCTTTGCAGATGACACAAAGATCTGCATGAGGGTTGATACACAAGGAGGCGTGGAAAGGATGAGAAGGGACTTGGCAAGGTTGGAGGAATGGTCAGAAGTATGGCAGCTTGGATTCAATGCAAAGAAGTGCAAAATAATGCACATGGGAAACAAAAACCCAGAGGAAATTACACAGTGAGGGGGAAGGTAGTAACAACAACAAAAATGGAAAGGGACCTGGGGGCAATTATATCAGATGACCTTAAGGTTAACAAGCAATGTGAGAAGGCAGAAGGGAGGGCTGGGGGTATACTGGGATGTATAGGGAGAGGTGTCACCAGCAGAAAACAGGAAGTTGTTATCCCTCTCTGTAGACAGTTGGTGAGACCCCATTTGAAGTACTGCATCCAGTTCTGGAGTCCCCATCTCTGCAAGGACATAGACAGGATAGAGGCAGTCCAGAGGAGGGCAACTAAAATGGTGCAGGGTCTGCAAGAGAAGCCATACGAGGCGAGACTGAGGGAGCTTAATATATATACCCTTGAAGAAAGGAATGGGGGGGCATGATAGAAACTTTTAAGTACCTCAGTGTAATCAGCAAAGTCCAAGAGGGTAGCATCTTTCAGAAAAAGAGATGTGCAAGAACAAGGGGACACAATTTAAAGATAGAGAGGGCAATGTGAGGAAGTATTTTTTCACAGAGAGGGTGGTAGATGCATGGAACAGCCTTCCTGAGGAGGTTGTGGAGCCTTAAACTGTGGGAAAATTCAAGAATACATGGGACAGACATACTAACATACTAAAATGCCAGCAGAATAGGCCTAACAGTCTTTCATTTCTGCTCGTTTGGTCAGCCCCCACCCTAGGAGCTGACCTTACTTCCCCCCTTGCCCTCTCTGACTTCTCCCTTCCCAGTCCCAGATATTATCACTGCACTGGACTTTGCTTCTAGAACCCTTCCCTGTACCTGTCCCACCCCTCTTGAACCCCTCCACCGTCTCTGCCTCCACCATCCCCCTGGGTAGCGCATTCCATGGCTCCACCACCCTCTCAGTGAAGTAGCAACTCCTCCTTTCTCCCCTGAATTTCCCCCCTCCAGCTTCCACCCATGCCCTCTAGTTGCCCCTCTCCTTCCTTTGGAGCACCCTGACTGCTCCTCCCCTATTTACCCCTTCATGTACCTGAAGACCTCTATCATGTCCCCCCAGTCCCTTCTCTCTTCCAATGTGTACATATTTAGATCTTCGAGCCTCTCCCCATAGGTACTGTCCCCCAAGCCCCAAAGCATTTTGGTTGCCCTCCTATGGATCCTCTCCTGAAGTTCAATGTCCCTCTTTAAGTGTGGCCTCCAAAACTGCATGCAGTACTTGAGGTGCGGCCTCACCAAGCAGTTATACAGAGGGAGTATCACTTCCCTCCTTCTGGAGGTGATCCCCCTAGCAATGCATCCCAGCATCCTGTTGGCCTTGGCCGCTGCCCTCCTGCAAGTCTCCAAGTTGTTCATCTTGACATCCACCACCACCCCAGGTCCCTTTCAGCCATCGAGACTTGTAGCATTCCCCCCCCAGGGTGTACACTTGGCTCGGGTTTCTGGCTTCCAGGTGCAGTACCTTGCATTTCCCTGTATTGAACCTCAGCTTCCACTTTCTAGACCACCTTTCCAGAGCCTCCAGGTCCCCCTGCAGGGCCACCCTCCCCATCTCCCCATCCATCACTGCCCCCAGTTGAGTCATCCACAAAGAGACTCATCTCACTCCTGATACCCTTCCTTATGTCAGAGACGTAGGCATTGAACAGTAGGGGCCCAAGGAACAATCCCTGAGGGACCCCACTAATGACCCTCCTTGGGACTATCCCACCAACCACAACCCTTTGGGTCCGGTCCTGGAGCTAATTGCCTATCCATCTTATCATCTGGTTCCCCACCCCCATTTCTCATAGCTTATCCAACAGGCCCCCATGAGGAACAGAGTCAAATGCCTTGCTGAAGTCAAGAAAGAGGATGTCCACCGGTCTACCCAGGTCCAAGGCACTCATCACCCATTCATAGAACTCCACAAGGTTTGTCTGACACGATTTTCCTGGGATGAATCCATGCTGTCTATCGTCCAGGCACCCCAACTTTTCCAACTTTTCCCCCCTCTAACCTCTAGACATAAGGCAATTCTTGTGGGGGGGTAAGAAGAAATAGGCTGTTGGTTAACTAGGATCTGCAGCTTATCCTGTAGGTAGGGAAATGGGCAGACTAGGTGGGCCAAGCGGTTCTTATCTGCCATCAAAGTCTATGTTTCTAAAGAACAAAACAATACTGCTGGGCTCACAGGACATGCTTCTCCCGTAGGTACTCAGTGCCTCGACCCCAACTTTAAATTCTACGTAACAGGTAGATCATCCCACCATGTGTCAAGCAATACCTTTCCATCCAAGTCATGTAGTCAGCCCAGATGCATCATAGTGGCCTCCACGGGGGGGAATGAATCAATAAAAGTGCCTCACACCCTCTCAAGTAGCTCACCTTTCTCCTTCAATGCGTATATGGTCCTTTCCAAAGGAAGTGTCTTAGCCACCAGATCTAGTTACACATGCACCATAAGGGACTGACATGATACTCATGTATTCTGTATAAACTTCCTGGCCAGAACCAAGAGAACCCTCATGACCCTTGGCAACAGGTCCCACTCCCCACCACCCATGGTATTCATCCCAAACAAAATAGACAGAGGGTTCTCCACTATGTGACTTCCCAGCCTTTGCCCTAATTGTTCCCTAACGTGTCCAAAACTGCCAAAGTCTTGGGTAGTTCCAAAAACAATGTAAACAGGTGCCTCACTCCTCCCTGAAACTCCTGCACATTGGAGAAATCTCTGGGCTAAATTTTCTCACTACGACAAGAGGGAGGTAACACCAATGAACACATTTAAATTGGGCATTTTTAAATTTATTACTTCACAGGAGCCCTGTATGAGATCAGATCAGGGCCCAGTTATTAGCAATCTACAAACCCAAGTGTCGTTCCCAAAGACAGACCCCCCCCACAAATGATACAGAAACATCTCTTGCAGGCAGGAATATATACTCACCATGGATACCTTCGAGTCCACCTTAGCCCTCAAGATCCCCTGCTCTAGCCCACTGATTTTATTTAGCAGCTGTTACATCCCATCTGTTCATGCTGCACGGATGGGTAGAGACCTGCAAATACCAAAACCTCTGTGACCCCACGAGTCCCAGAATATCCTCTAACTCTGTCTGAGATCGGAGTCCAGTGGAACCCTCATGTCACAAAAACAAGCTGCTCCATCTCTGCTCCAGTCACTGAAATCCTGGTCTTCCAGTCCAGGGAGGAAGTCCAGGTTACCATAAAGAGGTACCAGGAGGTTTCTTTCTTGTACTCCTCCCAGCAGTTTAGTGGCCCTTCCTCATGCTTCCAAAGTAGGGACTACCAGAGGGCTTGCCTCATCACTGGCTTTATACCTGGTCAGCCCCCCATATAACTAGCAAAGGGGTGTTGTCCAACTTGACCCCATCCCCTAACAACCATTCTTTTAATAGCCAAAGTTCAGCTGCAATATGGTAGCACCTAAGATCTGGAAAACAGAGCTCACCCCTTCCTGTTGGGTCCTTCAAATGAACCAATGCCACGCTGGGTCTCTTGCCTTGCCATAGAAAATCAGTGCATTTAGCCTCAAAGAGATAAATATCTTTACCCATTAGGCCCATAGGGAGCATCTGGATGGGGTAAAGCATATGAGGGAGGACATTCATTTTCAGTAGGATAATGTGTCCCATCCAGCAAATTAGGAGTGCTTTTCATCTAGTCAGGTCTTTTGTGATAACCTTCAAAAAACATGTGTCATTCAGCCTATAAAGGCTGCAAAGTACTGAACCCACATTAAGACCCAGGCATGTGATAGAGTGTAGCACCTGCTTGAAAGGGAGCCCTGAATTTAGCACCTGCAATAGTTCAGACTTGTCGTAATTAATCTTATATCCTGAAAAGGTTGAAAATTGATCTATGTGTTGGAAGACCTCTGTGAGTGACTGTTCAGGCTTTGTGATTAAAAGCGGAAGATCATCGGCATAGAGTGACTCCTTGTGGGGTACCAGTTTCTAATAGTTTTTTTTTTTGATGATTTTCTGAGGGGGGATTTTGAGACTGTGTAAGCCTAACCCAGTATTAATCATTTCAACAGATCTCTGTCTACACAAACTGGCCCCATATCTTAGCATCAAACAGAAATTGCCACTATTAAATTCCAATTTCCTGTTAATAATGGTGCAATTATCCTCAGTCAGAACTCAAGATGGCCGATAGAAAAGTGTCATGCCTCTGTCAGTCTTTTTGACAGCGTGCAAGTTGCATTAATGGTGCATTACATAGCTGCAATTTTCCTCACTTATCAGATCACAGCAAGCAGCAGGATTTAAAATACAGTGGGCTCAATGTGTTGGGGCAGTGGATCAGGGGCAAACTATCCCCTCCCCGTGGCATCTTCCTTCTTAAACTACTGTTCTACATCTTGGGACTTATGAAAAATTTGAGGCGGGCATCCAGGTTTCGCAATCTTATGTTTAACTGGGTAAAATGGAGCAAACTCCCATCCCCATTGGTGGAGACTGGTTTTAATCTCTACAAACTTTTGTCACTGGATCTCTAGCTGTCTGCTATAGTCCTGATAGAAAGAGACTTGTCCCCACTTCACCATGATGGGACTGTGGGTCTGGCAGCTCTTAGTACTATTTCCTCCTCTTGGAAACGTAAGTACTTAAGTACTGCCTCGGTTTTTCATATGAACATATGAAGAAGCCAGTAGAAAAAGGGCATTTGGTCTATCTAGTCTGCTTGTATTTCTGGGTCCACAGCTTGAGCTACTGTCCCTGCCCCCCGCCCCACCCCTTCCATCCTCCGTACCAGTGATCCTTACCATCCCCCTATGCCTATCCCAGCTTCCCTTAAAGCTGCCCACTGTCTTCTGGCAGCGCATTTCAAGTGTCCGCTACCCTCTCTGTAAAGAAGTGATTCCTGACCTCTCTCCAGTTTCAGACAGTGCCCCCTCATGTTATGGTTGCCACCTGGCTGCTGCAGTCTCTGAATTTCAAACTTTGAGGCTGTGGCATCGAGACGCAGTTTTTCTACAAGCCACTTTCGTACAGCTCTCTCACTTTCCTTCTCCTCCAAGCCCTCTGGAAGACCAATGATCTGAATATTGGATCTCGAAGCTCTGTTCTCTTTGTCCTCCAATCACAAAGCTAGGTGTTCCATCTTTTCCTTAAGGTCTTTTCTTGTTTCTTGCTGAGTCCATTACAAGGTTCTCCAGTTTGCTTATCCATTTTTCTGACTTGTAGAGCCTCATGGTGTGATTTGTGTTTGTCTCAGCAAGCCCAGTGACAACCGACTGGATATGGGTGATTTGTGGTATTAAATTGGCAAATCCAGGTTTGTCGTCTTGCTGGAGATTCATGATTAGTTCTGGGAGGGCTGCAACTGTGGGATCTTGAGCGCTTTTTCCTGGTCCCATTTCATCCGCCAAAACCTGCAGTGTGGTATGGCCCTCTGCTGTGCCAACAGCTACTTTACCAGTTCCTGCAAACTGCAGCATTGTTTTTCTTTTGGGTTGTGTGTTTTTTTGTGAAGTCACAGGTGTATGAGTTCACTTGATAAAGTTTTCCCATTTCAGTAACATCTGTGTTACACTTTTCACACCTTTTTAATGCAGGTGCATGGGGGAGCCCAACTAATGTGTGTCCATCACACTGAGCAGTCTGTCCCCCCCCCCATATGATCATTTAAAACTAGATTGAAACAGTGGCTTAATACAATGAAAGATTGCACTGGTGCATAATGTAGTATGTCTATGTTATTAAGTGTTGATAGTTATTATATTGTATATAAACAATTTTGTATCTACTGTATCGTATTAATATTGTACTGTTTTAAAACTTGTCACTTGTAAAAACAAGCGGTTTTTCTTATCAGCTAACAAGTACAAAAATAAAAATGAGAACATGGCCTTTTGTTATGTAGCAGTCCTATTTTGCTGTGTGTTTAAGAGTAGGGGAAGTGTTTATCAGGGCTGTGCCAATGACATTCAGGGCCCCCGTGCAAAATTTTGTGTGGGGCCTTACCCTCCCCACCAATAAGCATAAAATAATGCATATAAAATATTTGTGGTGTCAGTTATTTTGTATCAGTCTTGCTAAACATCTGTAGTTTGTGCATACTGCCCTCTTCCCCTTGTTGGCACCATGATTAAGAAACTGAACATTGCATATTGCATCACCTTTAGTGGTGGACGAAGTTGCCTCAATTCGCTCTGTGGAGCGATTTGCGGAGTGAAGGCAGATTCAAGGAGTGCTCTGCAGTGCAAAGCAGAGTACTTAGCATTATAAGAGGCAACGAGAAGTCCATTGAAAACAATGACTTTGCATTACTCCGCCTTCCCCAAACCACTGTTGCACAAATTTTAAGGCAAAATTCATTGAAAACAATGTACTTTGCCTCCCTTCGCCTTGTTGTAAGCCCCAAAGGTGAGTTTTGCATTGATTCATGGGATTTCAGGTCACATGGGCTCTAGATTGTTCTGCACAGCCTTAGTTTGGGGTAGTGTGTGTAGGAAGCTGTTGGAGAATGTCTGCCATGAGAGCTCTCTGCGATTCAAACTTTGTAAAAGCTGCTTAAAAAGCCTTTTTGAGTCTTTTTTTTTTTGCTGAAACTTTAGTTCATCGTTTGTAGAAACCTTCCTATGCTCATATCATCAAGCGTTTATTGCTTGTGTGTGGATTTTGAATGTTAATTTACAACATTCGGTCTGTGTTCTGAGAGAGAGTGGAAGTGTGCTTTGGGGGAGGGGCATATCTGTGGTGTACTTAGATGTAAGTAGGAGAAATACGGAGTTCTTTGTTTTTTGGTTATATTTTTCTTGTATAACTGACTGTGATAATATACACACAGTAATATTTCAGTAATTGTTGACTTTTTTTGCTGATTGTGTGTGTGTTGTGGTCTGGACCTCGTGCAGCAGTGCATAATTTTAGGTTGTTTAAAATACGTTGTATACTACTGAAGTTTTCAATTTGCTACGAATTACTTGTAAACAAAGCGTGTGCGTGTGTGCATGTGTGAGTGTGTGACTGTGTGTGTGAGTGTGTGTGTGGTGCGTGACATCAAATAATATACCTTTTATTGTGACACAGTGTAATTGCAGGTGCAGCAGTGTGAACCTGAGTGATTTTGTACTGTCATTGTGGTATCTTTTCTTGGTTTTGCACTGCTCTAATCTGCAGTCACTTGCTCCCCCCACACACCAGCAAAGGGTATTCTTTTCCAGATTGGATTGTTTGTGACTAGAGCACCACTGTTTAATTAAGGTGTTGTTGAACTTGTTGTGACTTTGCATCTGTATCTGTTATTGAAGCCACAGTTGTATTTTTGGCTTCACATCCAGCATCCCCCCACCCAGAGTGAACACTCCAAAATCTAAATTTGTTTAGAATATTCTTGTTGATCCCCCAAAATGCCCGTGAAGAGACATGCAAGCAAAGCTGTTTCTCACCATGGCACTGCTGCCAGTGACAAGACTGTCTGTGGGCATCGTAGTATGAAGTGCATTGCTGATGTGAGGAAAGGTATTTCTCCTTCAATGTTTTTTACAGTTCAATCAGTAACTTCACTCTTAGTTATAGGAGATGATGTCCCAGCTGGTGGTGTTAGTGGAGTTGCTGGTGGTGGTATGAGTATTGCTGCCTCAAGTTCTGCTTCTGACTAGTTTACCATGTCCAAAAATATAGTGGAGTGTGAAGCAGTGTCAGTGAGTGACAGTGTAGATGATATCATACTCCCAAGTAACATCCCAGTAACTGAACATGAGGATTCTGATCATCGCGTCAACAATAGCACACAATGTGACATTTCTTCCACCGCTGTTCAGGTCACGCATTTGCCATGCAGTGATTCACAGTGTGGTGAAAAAATATCGGGTGATGCTGCTGCTGATGATGTTGCCATGGTTGCAACATGCAGTCCATTTGCCAGCATCCAAGCAGAAGATGTGGATGATGTTGATGAATATGATGATGATGTCAGTGACCCCTGTTGGGAACCAGAGAAAAAGAAATTCAAGACGGCTGTGTCTGGGTCTGTTTGCACCCCCACATAAAAAGTTGTGATCTACCAGTTTCAGTTGTTGATGATGAACCAGTAATAATGATAGGTAGCCGTGGTCATCAGTTGCATTCCAAGTGTGTCCTGCCTGAAAAATGATGTAGCATACCCCGCACTTCATGGCTTAAAAAAACAGAGTCCAATAAGCAGCATCGGGGGGACATGTTAAAACTAGAGCATCACAGTCCCCTGTTTGGGATTTTTTTGTGCAAGATGCAAATGATGAGTCAGCTACAATCTGACAGGTTTTCCAGATGCATGTGAGTCAAGGTAAGAAGGGAAGCCATCTGGGCACAGGGGGACAGCATACACATCTTAAGAACAGGCACATGGCACTGTGGACCCAGCACAACATGGCAGCCAATACCTGTGCCACAGTGGGACATTCACCCTCCATAACCATAACAAGCATGTTACCCCTTCCATGACTGTAACATTAAGTTGAAAATTAAATGTGTGCAGTAGTGATGAAATAATAGCAGAGGATTACTACAGGCATGATGAGGTGGAGGAGCAGAATTATTTTGAAATCTTGTCCAGTGGTGGTGAGAGTAGCAGTTTTGGTGGTGGTGGTGGTCAATGCAGTATGTCTAGTACAAATGGTACATCAACCCCTGTTGGTCAATCTGGGAAAATAACTGCATTTCAGGGTTTGTCATCACCTGTGCATCCATCTTCATCACACATCCACACTCCACCCCCTGCGATTCACAGAGCAGAACCATTTGTCATCACACCCCATGTAAATTGTTTAGGTCAGCCCATGTTACAGAGTGTTTTTGCACATAAGCTGAAGTACCCACCCAATCATACAGTGTCATATGAACTTAATGCTTCTGCAGCTGAAATGCTGGCAATTGATCTTTTGCCGTTCTCCACTGTGGAGAATTCTGGGTTCCTGCAATTTATTGCACGTGCCTGTCTGAAATGGAAAGTCCCATCCAGGACATACTTTTTGACACATGCTGTCCCTGAGTTGTACTGTACTGTATCTGATTCAGTAAGACTTGCCCTTCAACATTCCTCCTCTCCATTCATCCATTTAAGTATGGCTATGTGGACAAGTGGCAAAACAGTGGGGAGTTCATATTTGTGTATAACTGCACACTTGGCCCAGGTACTGGGGGTTGTTTGTGCAGTTGGTAGTGTGAATAATCAGTATAGTAAGCTGGAGTGTTGTGGTAGCAATCTTCCAGGAATTCGATAGCATGCAATGATTGCTATGCACAATGTGGCCTGTTCACACACTGGTGAAAACATGTTGGATCTGGTATTGACTGAAATTGACAAGTGGCTGAACCCCCTGTCCCCGAAAGCTGGGTTCATAGTAAGTGACAATGGGTGAAATGTGGTGAAATGCATCATGAATGGTGGCTTTTTTTGGGTTCCATGCATGGCCCACTGTTTAAGTCTTGTGGTGCAGGAGTTTCTGCAGCATCCTGATATAAAAGAAATGCTGACAGTTGCATGCCATATCTGTTCTCACTTTTCATGCTCTGCAAAGCCGTGACTAACTCCGGCAGTTGCAGATCCAAAACAGCCTCCTGCAGCACCGCTTGAAGCTGGAAGTTGTCACCTCGTGGAACTCTGCTTTATACATGGCTGAGAGGTTGTATGAACAATGTCATGCATACTAGCCATGACAGTTCTGGGGCCTCCATGTCTATGACGACTGAACAGTGGCACCTCATGGACTCTGTAATAACAATCTTGAGGTCTTTTGAACATGCCACACAGGCAGTGAGTGGTGAGTCTGCCTCCATTAGCCAATCAATTCCACTGCTGCGGGTGCTGAGGCAGACATTGGTGAATGTGCAACATAGCTTTGATGTTGCTGGAGGCAGTGCTAGCAGCGTGTTGCTGAAACACATGCTGACAATATTTGACCAGAATCATCACATCTTGAGCATTCAGTGTAGTGACAAGTTTGCAATAGCAACAATGCTGGACCCATGATACAAATGTGGAATTGCCTCAGTAGTGATGGACGGGCCTGAACAGGTAAAAACTGTCAGTGGGCAACTGGTGTGCTTGGTTCATGGGGCACAGAAGTCACGTGCCAAAGTCAGCAAACTACAGCAGCATAATCAGGCTGAAGGTGAACCTGGAGGAATATCAAGCATATCCTGTTAGGGAAAGGGCACTTCAGTTCTAGGTGGTCTGTCATCAAAAGAAGTCGCTGTTAACCCACTTTAGGAGGCTTTGTCCCAAGTGGGGATTTGTGACATAAATAATTCCGGAGAAGCAGATGATGCCTCAACCATTGGACTTAGAGCAGCACAGTGAATAGTTGAGTCATATGTGTCTGAAAACAGGCATCTGTCAATCACTGATGATTCCCTTTTATACTGAAGTGGAAAGGTCAGTGAATGGCCAGAGCTGACCACTGTGGCACTGAAGTACCTGATATGCCCACCCTCCAGTGTGAGTGTCGAGAGGGTATTCAGCTCAGCAGGTGCAGTAGCTCAGGATTGTCATACAAACCTCTCTCCTGCAAATGTCAGTTTGCTGACAGCCATAAAAATGAATGAGAGGCACATACCAGCTCAGACTGCAACCTCAGTATTCGTACCCCGGCATGCTCATGGTTTTGCTGATGTTGTTGAAAGGGACCATTCTGTAGGCAATGGCAGCATGAAATGGCCTACCACTGATGTAGATGATAACACAATGAAGAAAGAATTTCCTCGTGGTCAGAATTCAGAAAGAGAAGAGTGCAAGGGCAGCTTTCTTTCTGAGGATGATGATGAATGATGATGAGGTTAATGTTGGCAGGTTTTAACTTAAGTGGTTAAAAGGCTGTCACATTTCTTGTATGGTACATGTTTTCTTTTTCATAAAGTTAAATCAGTGTCCCACTCAAAGTGACTCAAATTCCATATGTCACGTCACATTTATAACACAGAGCACAGTATATCCTGGCCTCTGGACTACCACCACCATAAGACCACTGATAGCCACTGCCACCACCATCAGATGCAGGAAGATGTAAGAGGGGATATCATCATGTGCCTCAGCTATGACAACCGCCACCACCATTGTGACAATGTTTTCCAGTACATGTCTTGACCATGCCAAGGCAGAGGGAGTTGAACAGGAGACCACATCCATCAGCCACAGGCACAAGGCTTCTTACTATTAAAACTATTAAGTGAGTATGTGTGGTAATGTGTTTTGTGCTATTCAACTTCCTTTTGCTGTGTGTTTTGTTTTCTGTTGCTTTTCTGAGCTGCAATGGTCAAACACATACGGTCAACTTATTTTGTTTTTTTACAGGTTAACAACAAATGACTCTCCTTCACTGAAGGTCTGTATCAATGGTACAGCAGCAGTACTATCTACAGGAGCCTATGGGATATCCATTTCCAATCCATACTGGTAAGTATATCAATTTTATTTCATCTGTTCCTTTTTTTCACAACAGTGCCACAAATCTGACTGATGATTCATAAACTAGGTGATATGCATATCACAAAAATATTTCTGCAACATATCATGCACTGTATTCCAAATTTGCAGTTGTGCAGCCATGACTGTATTGAAAATGGTGGATCCAGGTTGTGTTGCTTAAAAAGATGTGGTTCTAAAATGTAATTTAAGTTGAGATGCAGGGACACTGACACAGTGTATTTGTTACACAGCCTGGTACTAAATTAAATTGTGATCTGATGATCGCAGTGGAACAGCTTGCTGTGTTAATCCAGATACCCTTGGTGGAACAGCCATGGCTTAAACATAATGTTTTACTGCTGCAATCAACTTGTAATAAGGCCTTCATTTCTTTTTTTAGAAAACTTCAAGATGCTTTGTTGTGTCATAGTTGCCTCATCCAAAGAACTTCTTCAGCATCATGCCCTCCCCCAAGCTGGGGCAGACATGCAACAAGCAGAAGTTGTTTCAATAGATGACCATGACCATCATTATCAGACTGGAGAAGGATACAGATGAAATCTGTGAAGAAGTAACAAAATAATAAACCATTAATGAGGCCTACTTGCAAATATGCTCCCCCCAAAAAAATACTTACCTTCATTGTCTTGAGAGTATTCCATTTCCAATTTCAACACCAAAGTTTCTCATCAAGCACTGGAATGTGCACACCAACAGTATGTGACCTGTGATACAAAACAATACAATGAGTAAATGTGTATATATGTCAACCCCCACCTAGAAAATACACACATTATATATATCCACACATTACAGGGGCACGGTCATGCCCCTATATTTAGGGTTATGAAGCCACCTCTTTGTTAATCTCAAAGTTTTGCACATTATTAACTTTGGACCCATTCAATGGATTTACATGAAATTTGGTATGTGCAGTGGGGTATGGTAGATCTCTTGATCTGCCAAATTTCATTTCAGTTGGACTTACGGTTTTTGCACACCAAAATGCTGAAAAATGCACTTTTCTCCAGTTACAGTATGTGGGCAGTTTTTCAGATTTTGTCCGTGGAGCTGCATGGCCGTTGTGTGGTGTGCCACTCTGCAATTTGGCACATTGAAAGAGCTTGGGTCAAGGAAAATGTCACTTTTTCACTTCTGAAGAAAAGAATTGTCGAGTACCTAGAGGCCAGAGGGGCACAGGACCCAAGGCAGCATGGATTCACAGCGGGAAGGTCATGCCAGATGAATCTAATAGATTTCTTTGACTGGGTGACCAAAGTAGTGGATAAGGGAGGGACTGTGGACATGGCCTACCTAGACTTTAGCAAGGCATTTGACTCAGTCCCACACACAAGATTAATAAACAAGTTAGCCAGCCTGTGAGTGGGTCCCAAGATGATAGCCTGGGTAAAGAATTGGCTGGAGAATAGGACACAGAGGGTAATAGTAAACGGAGTCCACTCTGAAGAAAGGGGGGTTACTAGTGGGGTGCTGCAGGGTTCAGTATTAGGACTGGTCCTCTTCAATGTCTTTATGAGCGGCATTGCAGGGGGACTGGAAGGAAAAGTATGTCTCTTTGCAGATGACACAAAGATCTGCAACAAAGTTGATGCACAAGGTGGGGTGGAAAGGATGAGAAGGGACTTGGCAAGGTTAGAGGAATGGTCAAATGTATGGCAGCTTAGATTTAATGCTAAAAAGTGCAAGGTAATGCACCTGAGAAACAAAAACCCAGGGGAAGAGTACACAATGGGGGGTGAGATACTAACAACAACAAAAATGGAAAGAGACCTGGGGGTAGTCATATCAGATGACTTAAAGGTGGGCAAGCAATGTGAGAGGGAAGTAAGGAGGGCTGGGGGATACTGGGATGCATAGAGAGAGGCATCACCAGTAGAAAACAAGAAGTTGTTATCCCTCTGTACAGACAGCTGGTGAGACCCCATCTGGAGTACTGTGTGCAGTTCTGGAGACCCAATCTCCACAAGGACATAGACAAGATGGAAGCTGTCCAGAGGAGGACAACTAAAATGGTGCAGGGTCTGCATCAGAAGACATATGAAGAGAGATTAAAGGAGCTTAATATGTATAGCCTTGAGGAAAGGAGGGGGACATGATATAAACTTTTAAGTACCTCAAGGAATCAACAAAGTCCAAGAGGGTAGCATCTTTCAAAAAAAGAGTGTGCAAGAACAAGGGGCACAATTTGAAGTATTTTTCACAGAGAGGGTTGTGGATGCATGGAACGGCCTTCCAGAGGAGGTTGTGGAGTCGAAAACAGTGGTTGAATTCAAGCATGCATGGGACAGCCATAAGACAATTCTAGGGGGTGGGAGTAAAAAGAAGTAGGCTGCTGGTTAACTAGGATCTGCAGCTTATCTATTAGGTAGGGAAATGGGCAGACTGGGTGGGCAAAGCAGTCCTTATCTGCCGTCAAATTCTATGTTTCTATGTTTTTGTTTGGTGAAAAAATCTTAATCCACTCAAAAGTTATTAAAATTTTAAGTTCTCATTATAAGTCTATAGAAAATTTTGTATGGCTATTTTGCAAACGAAGAATGTGGTTTTAGCCATCTGGTCCCTACTCATGATAAAAGAATTTACAGGCTCACAATCAAAGATTCTTTGATTTTGAGGGAGGGACTAGATGGCCAGATTTGGGGCCACCAGATAGCCCAATTAGCAACTTTTACAATTAAATATCTCAGAAACGGTTTCATCTTTTAACTTCAGATTTGGAGAGTGTTGACAGGATGTCCTGAAGATGTGAATTATGGTGTTTAGGTGTCAGAAAATACATTTGTTGTGGAGATATGGAGTGGTGTAGTTTACATTTTGTAGACGGCATTTTGCATTGTGGTAGTGGCTTGAAATTTATAGGGTAGCTAGCCTTACTGCCATGGACGTACTTTTCAGTCAGTGTATAAAATGTGAACAGGTGCAGAATTCTGCCACTCCAACCAATGAAAATCTCAAACTTTAAAATGTTATATCCCAGACACGGTTTGGTCTTTTAACTTGAAAGTGCCAGGGTGTTGAGGGGATGTCATAGAGATGTGAACTACGCTATTTAGGTGTTAGGGGAAATAATTTATTGCAAAGATATTCAATTACGTAATTGACATTTTTCCCATAGGATTACACTGCAGTCTGTGTCATGACTTTCAGCACTGTTATCTCGGAAACAAAGCGAGATGCAGACTTTTCGCTACAAGTGGCTTAGATCACCTTCAAGTGATCTAGCCACTGGAAAAAGATTTGAAATTGTAGAGTAAGCCTGCAGTGGAATTTTGTTCGTATGTCGCACGGCTCATGAAACATTAAAGGAATAATGCATGATAGGGTGTGTGTCATGCTGGGATAACGTCATGCCTGGGGCGATTAGGCACGAGGCTGCAGACCGAGAAGTGATGTTATCCCAGCATGACACACACCCTGGAGTGCATTTTTCCTATTATACAATGGCTCATTTGTGTAAAAAAAAAAGACAAAATGTTTAAGAAGTATGTTTTAGTCACATTTTTTGTGTGTAGGTATACTAATCAAAAAATAGTGCCGATTGTTTCTTCCCTGGGCTAGTAGGTGTAGCTGGTGTGCTGTGTGAGGTTGGCCAGGAAAGCTTACTTGTATGCTGAGTCAGGGACACGTTAGCACCCCTTTTCTGAACTGGCTTTTCTGTGTCTCCGTTTTGCTTTTTTCTCACTCAGTGTGAAGTGAAGCTGAAAATTGCCATTTGTCATGTTTTGTTTTCATGAACGCACTCATTGCACCCCCCCCTGCAGTCAGTGCTTTACAGTGGCGCTAGTGGCTGTGTGTTGCTCTCCAATCTCCTGGTACAGCTGGTGAGTGTCTTGTACTGGGAGAAAAAAGAGCAAAGCAAGAACATGACGGAAACACTCTTATCTTTGGTAAGGAAGAAAAAAAAGATTTTGCTGTTGAAGAGAAGCGAGCACTCAGCTCTATCAGTTCCAGGTGGGTGGGGAAGAGTTGAAAGCTGAAGCCAGCTGCAGGCAACTTTAGTGGAACATGCAGCTTCATTAAAATGTGTTTCTTATCTGTTTGTTTCAGTGAAATGTGCTTTAATTGAAATCACTGTTACTCTGTTAAGCTGCTGTTGGGTGACTCATTATGTAGTGGCATGCCAGGTCAATAAAGTCAGCACCTGACCGGGAGCATGAAGCTGATTGTGCTGATGGCATGCCAGGTCAATAAAGTCAGCACCTGACCGGGAGCATGAAGCCGATTGTGCTGACGGCGTGCCAGGTCAATAAAGTCAGCACCTGACCGGGAGCATGAAGCCGATTGTGCTGATGGCATGCCAGGTCAATAAAGTCAGCACCTGACCGGGAGCATGAAGCTGATTGCTGATGGCATGCCAGGTCAATAAAGTCAGCACCTGACTGGGAGCATGAAGCCGGTTGTGCTGATGGCATGCCAGGTCAATAAAGTCAGCACCTGACCAGGACCATGAAGCCGATTGTGCTGACGGCATGTCAGGTCAATAAAGTCAGCACCTGACCGGGAGCATGAAGCCGATTGTGCTGACGGCATCACTGAGTTTAGACTTTTTAATTTATTAGCAGATGAGAGGAATATGCTGTAAGTGTTTTGCATGGGTTTTGTTCTGGGGTTATGGTCTGTGCATTGGGGGAGGGTTTCCAGCTGTGCAAGCAGAGCGGCAAAGCGGGGAGCGGGGAAGCCGCTCATAGGTAGTGGACTGATGTTTTTTTTTTATTTATATGTGATCATTAGTGTATTGGGACTAGAGCCGTGGTGTTATGCCAGGATAGCATCATGGCTCCAGTCCCAGACAGACCAATCAGAGGCCAGCATTCTTATCTGTCATTGTATAATGTGAAATTATAGTCACAAGGGTTGAAAGAGTGCCTGTTCAGTGCTTTTTGGTGCCCATACCTCAGAAATGATGTGAGATATGTGTTCAGTCTGTAATTGTGGTATGATCAACTCACTGCCATGATTACAATGACACTAGAATTGTTTTTCTAGCTGTTACGGTTCCCAAGATATGGACAAATTACTGTTACAGTACCAGCATTCGGTGGCCAATAGGAATGCTGCATGGCTCTGTATCTATGCATAAGTAGCAGCACAGGCCAGAGGGCCCACGCTCCCTCAGATGCATATTGTTATGCAGAAATGGGCAAGTTGGTGGCAGCTCAGGGCCCTCTCCCACCAGAGTGGCTATTATTATAGGAGCACGGTCGCGTCCCTATATTTAGGGTTACAGTATGAAGCCACTTTTATGTTAAACTCAAACTTTTGCACATTAATAACTTTGGACCCGTTCAACGGATTTGCATGAAATTTTGTATGCATGGTGGGGCATGATAGATCTCTTTATATTTCAAATTTTGTTTTAGTTGGAATTACATTTTTTGCGCACCAAAATGCTGAAAATGCACTTTTCGCTGGTTATGTGGGCAGGTTTTCAGATTTTGTCCATGGTGCTGCGTGGCCGTTTTGTAGTGTGCCACTCTACAACTTGACACACTGAAAGAGCTTGGGTCAAGGAACATGCCGCTTTTTGTTTGGTGAAAAAATATTAATCTGTTCAAAAGTTATTACAATTTGAAATTCCCATTATATCCTATGAGAAAATGTATATGTATTTTTTGAATGTTAATGAAAGACCAGATGGCCCTAGAAAAGACTAGATAGCCCAAACTGGGATGACTGTATCTCAGTCACAGTTTGGTCTTTTTACTTGAAATTTGCAGGGTGTTGAGGGGATGTCATAGAGATGTGAACTATGCTGTTTAAGTGTTGGGGAAATAATTTGTTGCAGAGATATTCAATGACATAATTTACATTTTTCCCATAGGATTACATTGCACTCGGTGTCATGACTTTAAGTGCCGTTATGTCGGAAACAACGCGAGATACAGACTTTTTACTACAGATGGCATCGATCACCTCTAGATGATCTAGCCACTGGAAAAAGATTTGAAATCATAGAGTAAGCCTGCAGTAGAATTTCATTTGTACATTGCACGGTTCATGATATATCGTGAAATTACTGTCACAAGGATCGAAAGAGTGCCTGTCCAGTGCTTTTCGGAGCCCATATCTCAGAAACGATGTGAGATATGGGTTCAGTCTGTGATTGTGGTATGACTGACTTACTGTCACAGTTACAATGACACTTGACTTGTTTTTCTAGCTGTTACGGTTCCCAAGATATTGACAAATTACTGTTACAAGCATTTGGTGGTCAATAGGAATGATGCATGGCTCTGTATCTATGCGTAAGTGGCAGCTCAAGCCAGAGGGCCTGCGTTCCCTCAGATGCATATTGCTATGCAGAAATGGGCAAGTTGGTGGGAGCTCAGGGCCCTCTCCCACCAGAGTGGCTATTACCTCACCCCTATTTTTAGGATTATGAAGCCACTTCTATGCTAAACTCAAAATTTTGCACGTTAATAACTTTGGACCCCTTCAATGGATTTGCATGAAATTTTGTATGAAAGGTGGGGATTGGTAGGTCTCTTGATCTGACAAATTTTGTTTCAGTTGGACTTACAGTTTTTTCGCAAAAAAACACTGCAAAAAATGCACTTTTTGCCAGTTATGTGGGCAGTTTTTCAGATTTTGTCCATGGCACTGTGTGGCTGTTGTGAGGTGTGCCACTCTGCAACATGGCACGTTGAAAGAGCTTGGGTCAAGGAACATGACGCTTTTTGTTTGGAGAAAAAATATTAATCCATTTAAAAGTTAGTAAAGGGTTACGTTCCCATTATAAGTCTATTCTATGCAAAAACAGCGTTAATGTATCATTTAGGGTTAAAGCACAAAAAGTCAGGAAATGAAAAATCTTTAGGGTTTGCCCCCAGTGAACCCACCAATCATCCCAAGATTGATAATTGACAGGGTGTGTCATTGTGGGCGTGAGCCCTAAGTGTCACCCCATTCCATGTTTAATCATATTAACAAGGGATAGCAAAAAAGAATGGGGTGACATTTAGACCTCACGACACCAATGACACACCCCATCATTTGTCAATCTTGGGATGACTGGTGGGTCTGGGGGTGGCAACCCTAAAGATTTTTCATTTCCTGACTTTTTGTGCTTCAGCCCTAAATGATGCATTAATGCAGTTTTTTGCATATATATCAATCAACTCATCAAGGCTACTATTAGTGTACACACAAAGGGCACCTTTCCATCTGGATTAGGTGACTGCATTGCATTTGCAGGAATCGCAGCACACTTTGGACCAGCAGCAGTTCTCTCACAGTCATCATTTCTGATGGAACACTGAATGGATTCATGTCATGTTATCCCTCCTTCACACAGTTTGGAAAGACACTGTACATCATGACATCATCATCACAGAGTATGTAAATTTTCTGAACACAAGACAGTTGCATTTTGGGGATGCAGAAAAATTCTTGGGACTCTGTGTGACCACTACTCACATGAATGACTGCGCAATAAATTCTGGGGGACTTTGTATGTGGTGTAAAAATCCCATTTCACTTTGTCAGCACTTGAGAATTTTCTGGACACAATACAGTTGTATTTTGTGTGTTGTGAGCACATAATGTCATACTTAAATTATAAATTAAAGCAGCAGTGCAATGATGTGTTGAACAGTTTGACCTATGCTTTTTTATGCTATTTTAGATTGCCAGCCACTTACTTCCTGACTTGTATGATACCCTTCTTTTCACAATTTGTGTCTGCTTTAGCATTTTTTCTCATATCTGAAAAAATGAAAGGAGCCCTCCTTTTGATATGGCTCGGACCAGGTTTTCATCAGTATTTGCAACTGTTTTTGAACAAATATTGTTCTGTGAGGTTAGCAAACACTGTCTGCTGCATAATTGTTAATTTTACTCACAACAGAAGGGATATATAAACAACTGATGGACAAAAACAGTGGAAAATACTGATGAAGACCTGGTCCACACCGTATTAAAAGGAGTGCTCCTTTTATTATTTCAGACATGAAAAAAGTACTAAAGCAGACTCAAATACAGTAAAGAATGCTCTTATACAAGTTAGAAGGTAAGTAAAGTGGCAATGTAAAATAGCATAAAGAAGTATAGGTCAAAATTTTCACTACATTGTTGCACTGCTGCTTTAATGTCTGTTTCAAAAAAGAAATATTTCTAGAGCCTCAGTAATGTTTATTTTGTGTCGGCACTCATGAAATGTTTGTCAAAAAGCAGGACTGAGCAGTCCAAGTATGCTGTGTTAAACTGCATGTGTGCCGTCAGTGTTCTTTCCTGTGTGTGCAGACATTGTCCAACTTTGTGTAAACATATATATGGTGTGACTTGTTGCAGCATGTAAAGAATAAAGATAAAAAAGACTATATGACGTATATTTTATTAGATACCATCAGCACCAGCGGAGTAAGTGATATGATATTTTTTCAGAGGTCTCAGGTCACTGCGCGCCTCAGTCACTCACAGTGCACACATGACTTTGCGGAGATAATAGCACAAAAAACACATGCGTGCAGTATGACCAGACATCTCTGAAAAAAATGAATCACTTAGTCTGCTGATGATTATGATGGTGACAATAAAATATACATTATATATTCTTATCTCTAATCTTTATACCATAAACACTGTAATAAGTCAGCATATATATGTTTGTAAGAAGCTGGACAATGTCTGATGTCACACACACACACAGGAAAGAACACTGACTGCACACATGCAATTTAGCACATTATACTTGCACTGCTCAGTCCTGCTTTTCTACAACCACTCCACTACAGAAAAGTAAACATTACTGAGGCACTGAATTATAATAACAGATAAAATGTATGTATGTGTATGTATATATTTAAAGGGAAGCAGTCAGAAACAGGAACTCCTGCCCCTGCAAGGCTTACCCTCTGGTTAAGCCTTTTAAGTATGTTGCAGTGTTTTTCTTGGACCACAACATACTTTATTTTAATAAAGAAAAGTCAGTGACCCAGAAGTATGGTGGATGCTATGGGGCTCCATTAATGTGTAAAAGGTGCGGCTGTGACGCGCCGTAAACGGCACTATGCTGGTATTGGGCGCGCGCGTGCATCGCCACACCTTTAACACACAATGGAGCCCCATGCATCCACCATACTTCCAGGTCATGGACTTTTCTTTATTAAAATAAAGTATGTTGTGGCAAGAGAAAAATTCCGCAACATACTTAAAAGCCTTAACCGGTGGGTAAGCCTTGGGGGGTGGGAGCTCCTGTTACTGACTGCTTCCCTTTACACTACTACTGTGGTCTTCCCTCTGTCTGTTATTAAACAAAAAATAAAACACTACAGCAGTGGGGGGGTGCTGCAAAAAAAACTAATAGGGGATCCCTGATGGTCCAGCAGCAGATGACGCATCAACACAATCTGTAACTGGTGTTGCTCTATCTGGTCCAATTGCTGCTGGACAGCACCCACTCTCTTGTTAATTTCTTCCACTGCGGCCCACAAAAGCTCTATGTCTGCCTGAGTTGCAGGCATTGAGAGAAACTGCTGCTGTGGCCCTCCACCTGCTGTGATGATGCACAACAACTGCCACAGAAGGGCCAGTAGGTGGAGGTCTGGCCCATTCTGTGGCAGCCCACCTCTCCACCTTGTAGTGGTTCAACATATGGGTGCACTGGCCCCCCAGTCTCCAGATGTGTCCCACGGGGGCCACAGCACACTCTTGCACCCCACAAAGTAGACATATCACAAGGCTGCTGTCCCCTCCAACACAGTTGAAAAACTGCCAAACTGTGGAGCTGTGGGGGGATCAGGCATGGGAGGGACAGATGCAATGCTGGCAGCATGATCATGGACCCGGGGCTCGACCTGCTGCTGTGGAGGTAGTGCTCCTGGCACTCTTGCAGCTGCTACTGGTGGTGGTGGTGGTGGCTGACTTGGTGGACATGGCACTGGTGGTGCTGCTACTTCCAGAGGGCGGGACCAAAGACTCTTGAGTGGTCCAAAACCACCCGGCTACACCCCCCATGCATGCGTACTACTCCCCTCCTGCCACAGGCCACATCCTGTCCCTGCTCCAGTGCAAACAAATCAGTCTTTCCCTCTCAGATGACTTCACACACACTCACACTACACAGGCACACACCCAGTCACACAGACACACACGCACACACACACACAAAAAAAGTATAAAACAAAGAAATCAGTCACCACAAGAAAAAATTAACTGACAAAACAGTGCAAAAAAGAAACTAAACAATTAGTTTTTAAAAAAGCTTTTGGGTTTTGATAAAGCATTTCAGAACAAGAACAGTCCTCTCCTCTTCTACACAAAATGCCTCCTCTCTCTACCTCTGCAAAGGAGAACGTGAAAGTATCTGTGTGTATGACTCACTTCCTTCCTGTCTGGCTAAAGCATGTGACTTACAGTACTGTAAGCCATGTGATATGTGTGGGGGGGCTGCCTATATTGTTGTCACTCCGCCTTACTTTGCATTGAGGAGGAATGACAATGAAAGTCATAACAACAAAATGAAGTGAGCACTTTGCAATGGTCACGCCACGTAGCACTGGGACGATACGAAGTGGTCACTTCGCATTCACTTTGCCAGCAGAATTTAATTTTGCTGCATCTCTAATCACCATACAGCATCCCTCATCCATTACCAACTGGGATACATCCATCTCATAGGCTACTGATGCACATGTGACCAGATGTATTGAAATCTCATCTGCCTTGGCCCACCTCCTTCCCAGCAGACTTCATTTCATTCATGTGCATCACAGAGGCTACAAGCACACACTGCCTGGCTCCACAGAATTTACTACTGTTCAGGTAGGATATTTAATTCCCATTTAAATCAAGCTAATACTTGTTTGCTATATTATAGCTAAGCACCAGGGGTTACCATATCTATGACTCTGTGATGCCATCTATATATATAGAGGCAAAAAACTCTGTTAAATATATATATATATATATATATAGAGGCAAAAACTCTATTAAATGCATCAGTTAGGATTTTTGCACAGTGACAAAAGTGAGGAAATTCTGTGTTGGGTTGAAAACCCCACTTGCACCCCCTCAGCCCGCCCCCCCAACTGGCATTGGTGTGTGCGTTGGGGTCATCAGTCCTAACTCTCACCCCATCACACACATGAACAAGCTGAGGCATAGGAGAATGGGGTGAGATTTAGGACCGACGACCCCAATGCACACTCCAATGCTGGTTGGGGGCAGGCTGAGGGGAAGGGGTTTTCAACCCTAACACTGAATTTCCTCACTTTTGTCACTGTGGAACAACCCTAACTGATGCATTAAATGGATTTTTTTGCCTCTAATTTCTCTTCTTTTTGAGAATGAGGACTATAAATAGTGAAAGGAATGTGGTGGTGGGAGCACGGGGACCTTTGGGCTCCACGCTCCCACTACGTGTTTTATGGTGACATAGTAATGGTAAGTGCAATGCAAACACAAGCGCTGATGGTTACACACATGGTGATGCAAACATAAATTGTAACGCAAACATTAATAGAAATGCAGGTGCAAAGTGACGTCAAACTGAACAGTGATGCAAACGGAGATGCAAGCACATACGAAAATGCATCTGGTGACACGACGGTGATGATACTACTGTTGCAAACACAAACGATAATTGTAACAGCAACAATAAAGCCAAAGGAAACAGAAATGGAAACGCAAATGCAAGCACGTATGGAAACACAACCCGTAATGCTCATGGTCACGGTACTGCAATTGTAAATGCAAATAGTAACAGTAACAGCAACAATAACAGCAAAGAAAACAGAAACACAAATGCAAACAGAAGTACATATGGAAATGCAAACTATAATGCACACGGGCATGGGACTGCAATTGGAAATGCAAATGGTAATGGTAAGAACAATGATGATGCAAAACAAAAGACAAACACAAATGGAAACAGAAGGGTGGCCACCAACAGAGATGGTAATGCGCACGGTGACGCTAAGTGAAACACAAACAGTAGTGGAGACACAAATGATAACAGTAATGCAAATGCAAGTGCAAACAGAAATGGAAAGGGTAACGCACATGGTGGCATACATGAGAATGGTAACGCAAATGGGCACGGAAACACAAGTGTAAAGCCTAAGTGTAACAGTAACTGGAGTGCACACCCTATTTTTCCTAAAAAGCTCCATTGAGAAACACAGTGAAAACAAAGAATGTATGCATAATAATGTGCCTCAAAGCAGAAAATGAGCAGTTGTAATACTAAATTGCTAATATCTCAGGAACCATAAGGAATTAGAAAAAAAATGTAAATTTTACATGATTCATGAGTTTCCTGGCTAGTTTTTCACTGCAACAAAAATTGCGTATCTCACACTGTTTCCGAGATATGAGCCCTGAAAGGCACGGCAGACACCACCACGTTAGTCTAATGGAAAAAACATCAACTTTGGAGTACCATAACTTTGTGTCCATGCAATATTTTGTCACCAAACCACCAAAAGGCACATCTGTGAGATGTTGGCTGCCTTCCCTCCAAATTTCAGCGCAAAAGACCAAACTGTTCTTTTGCAGCGGGGTGGAAAAGAATTCCTGTCATTTTGGCCATAGCCTAGAAAAGTAGTGTCATGATTTGCGACACCTTTTGCTAAAATTTGAGAAAGTGTCGCAGGTACGACACTACTTTGCGACACTACTTTTCCCAGAAATTTTGAAAAATATATTTCTGGGGTGTTTAACCCCAAAATAAAGACATAGTTAGCATCCCAATTTTAAATGTCAAGCATTTCTGTGCTCAGTAACTGAAAACAAAATGGTGGATTTGCAACACTACTAGGGCCATTTGCGACACTAAAAAGTGCATTTGTGACACTTTCAAACTTTTTGTTAACTTTTCCCATTGACTTACAATGGGAACTTGTTTTCTGAATAACTTTTGAACCTTTTTTAATATTTTTTCACAGAATCTTCTAAAGGCATATCGGGGACCCTGGCCGCGTGTTCCATAAAGTTTTTGGACCAGTCACATAAACCGTGCGACCTGTAGTCGCGAGCAAAGAATGTGCAAAAAAAGTAATTGCATGCACAAATGTCACTTAATAACTCCACAGCCATATATCCAACCAGTACAAAAGTTGCCAGATCCCAAGATCTATGGTTACGCCCCATGCCTGCTAAATTTCAGGCAAATCCGTTGAATGGTGGCAAAGTATTAAGGTGCAAAGTTTCACCCTTTAACCTTAAAAGGGGTACTCAACCCTAACTATGGTAGCACTACATTAACCTGCTGGAGAACTTACAGAGGAGGGCTACAAAGATGATAGCTGGTCAGCTGGGCAAGGCATACGAGGAGAGGTTGAGGGCACAGAACATGTACTCCCTGGAAGACAGGAGAGAGAGAGGGGACATGATTGAGACATTCAGATACTTGAAAGGGATAAATAATGTTGATAAGGAAAGTCTCTTTAAGCTGAGTGGCAACCATATCACGAGGGGGCACAATCTTAAGCTGGAGGGTGGGAGATTTAGGAGGGATGTCAGGAAGCACAAAAAAAACAATTTTGACATTTTATAAAATAGATGGTGGTTGACACACACCAAGGTGTGCATATATCAGACCATGACCGCACACCTCAGAGTGGTTTATCTAATATATATAGATATATTAGATAAACCACTCTGAATATGCAACTACTGATATACATGCGCCTTGTATAAATCAACTCACCAAAATGTGTGTATATCAGAGCACGACCACACACCTCAAAGTGGTTTATCTATCTTATAAAATATTAAAAGTGTTTTTCAGAAGTAAAAGTGCAGGTGTGCAGTGAGCTCTGATATACGCATGGTCACCTGATGGAGTTTGTCCAATGCTGTTGCTGGAATTGACCATTTATGTATTACCCATTTTATAAACATATATATATATATATATATATATATATATATGAGAGGCAAAAAAAATCCATTTAATGCATCAGTTAGGGTTGTTCCACAGTGACAAAAGTGAGGAAATTTGGTGTTAGGGTTGAAAACCCTCCTTGGACCCCCCACCCCACCTCCCCAACTGGCATTGGGGTGCGCATTGGGGTCGTCGGCCCTAACTCTCACCCCATCACATGTAAAGCAGCAGAGGTATAGGAGAATGGGGTGAGAGTTAGGACCGAACACCCCAATAGAGCACCCCAATGCCGGTTGGGGGGTGGGCTGGGGTCCAAGAGGGGTTTCAACCTAAACACCAATTCTCACTTTGTCACTGTTAGAACAACCTAACTGATGACTAAACCGAGTTATTGCCTCTAATTTCCTTCTCTTTGAGAATGATAACGAGAAATACTGAATGTAATGCAGGGGCGGGAGCGCGGGGCCCGAACATCATGTCTTGTGACATAGTAATGGGAACAGCAACACAAACAGATGCGCTAACAGTGGCACACATGGTAATGCAAGCATGAATAAGAACAGAAAGGGTAACACACGCAGTGGCATAGACGGGAATGGTCCGCCACATGATGTCTTGTCACATAGTAACATGGTGCCCTCAAATGCAAATGGCAATGGGCATGGTGACGCAAAGCGAAACAGAAAGAGAAACAGTACTGTAGACACAAATGGCAAAAATAACAGAAATACAAGGGCAAATGAAAGCATGAGGATAGCATACGTGGTGGCGTGAGCGTGAGCGGTAAGTGAACGGTACCAGAACATAGCCGGAAAAGAACCTTGTTAACAGTAATGTAAGCACAAAGGCTGGTTTTCCCAAAAGCTGCATAGAGAAAGACAGTGAGTACAAAGAATGTATGCATAATAATGGGTCTCGAAGCAGAAAATGAGAAGTTGGAATACTAAATTGCTTATATCTCAGGAACCGTACGACGTAGAAAAAAAATTTAAAAGTCATATGATGTACAACTTTCCTGGCTAGTTTGGAATGGGGGTTAAGAATTTTTTTGACAAAAAGTCCATATCTCGCACCGTTTCCAATATACAGGCCCTGAAAGGCGCAGCAAACGCCGTAATGTTATCCTAAGGGAAAAAAAAGAGAAGTTCGGAGTGCCATAACTTTGGCTCCCTGTAATATTTTTTCACCAATCACTAAAAGACACATCTGTGGGATGTTGGCTGTCTTCCCTCTAAATTTCAGCCCAAAAGACAGAGCTGTTATTTTGCAGCAGGGCGCCAAAGGATTGCTGCAATGTGTCGGATGCCATAATGTTATCCTATGGGAAAAAGCGTCAACTTTGGAGTGCAATTACTTTGCCGCCATGTAATATTTTTTCAACACAACACTGAAAGGCACATTTGTGAGATGTCAGCTGCGTTCCTTCCAAATTTCAGGACAAAGCACCAAACCATTCTTTTGCAGCAGGGTGCCATAGAATTGCTGTCATTTTCCCACAGCCTAGAAAAGCACTGTCGCAAATTGTGAAAGCTTTCACAAATGCATTCGACAGTGTTGCAAGTGTGACAGTACTTTGAGAAAGTACTTTTTCCAGAAATTTGAAAAACATATTTCTGGGGTGTTTACCCCAAAATAAAGACATGGCTAACATCCTCAGGGCCCGACTAGGTGAATACAGAAAGAATTAGGTTGCTAGAGGGTCCCAATTTTAAATGCCAAGCATTTTTCTGATCACTAACTGAAAACAAAATGGCGGATTTGCGACAGTAAAAGGGCTATTTGCGACTGTAAAAAGTGCATTTGCGACACTGTCAAACTTTTTGTTAACTTTTCCCATTGACTTATAATGGGAAATTGTTTTTTGAATAACTGTTGAACCGTTTAATATTTTTTCACGAAATCTTCAAAAGGCACATCAGGGACCCCGGCCGCACATTCTCTGAAGATTTTGGACCAGTCACACAAACCGTGCGACCTGTAGGCACGACCGTAGAATTCCAGAAAAAGTGTAAACGCATGTGCAGATCACGCTTAATAACTCTGCAGGCGTGTATCCGACCAGTACAAAACTTGGTGGATCCCAAGGCATGTGGGTCTTGATCATGTATTCCAAATTCCTGGCAAATCTGTCAAATGGTTGCAAAGTTATTAAGGTGCAAAATTTTGGGTTTAACATGTAAATGGCTCCTCAACCCTAACTATGGTAACACTACCGTGCTGCCATTTTATATATATATATATATATATATATATATATATATTAGAGGAAAAACTCTGTTTAATGCATCAGTTAGGGTTGTTCCACAGTGACAAAAGTGAGGAAATTCGATGTTAGGGTTGAAACCTCCTTTGCACCCTCAGCCCATCCTCCCAACTGGAATCGGGAGTGCGCATTGGGGTCATCGGCCTAAGTGTCACCCCATCACATGTGTAAAGAAACTGAGAATAGGAGAATGGGGTGACAGTTGGACGGATGACCCCAATACCCACCTGATTCCAGTTGGGGGGTGGGCTGGAGAGGTGCAAGGGGTTTCAACCCAACATCAATCCTTGCTTTTGTACGCTGTGGAACAACCCTAACTGATGCATTAAACAGAGATTTTCACCTCTAATTTCCTTCTTTGAGAATGATAATGAGAAATAGTAGAATGTAATGCAGCGGCGGGGCCTCGGGGGTGATGTCTTGTTGCATTGTAACATTGTGCCCAGAAACGCAAATCATAATGCGCATGGTGACGCAAAGTGAAACAGAAAGAGGAACAGTACTGTAGACAGAAATGTTAAAAATAACAGAAATGCAACCGCAAATGAAACGCAAAGTGTGACGCACATGGTAGCGTAAATGTGAACGGTAAGTGAAATGGGTACGGAACCGCAAGCAGAAACGGTAATGGTAAGAGTAATGTAAGCGCACAGGCTGATTTTCCCCAAAAGCTGTATAGAGAAAGACAGTGAGTAGAAAGAATGTATACAAAATAATGACTCTCGGAACACAAAAATGGGTGTTTACTCACCTGGTAAAGGTGATTGTGTTGGTTGGCATCCATGGCACTCCAGACATTACCTCATGGGTTATAGCCCACCTGATAGGCTGATGATGCACATGACCCAGATCAGATTTCCAGTATATCCAGGTCCCAGGAACCCCTGCTCTCCAGTTTGAATTTTCCATAGCTGAAAGGAATGATGTTGATACCAGAAACAATACACACAATATAGACTAGGAATGATAGTTTACTACGACATGATAACAATAACGGGCCGGGCCAGGTTTTATTCCTATTGTGTACACACTATCTCGAACCGTGGTTCGACTGATGTTGCATTGGAAATGAATTCTGGCGGATTGGTGTAAGGACCTCCTGATCTTCCTGGTTGGATGCTCCGATCATCCCCGAGGCCGGGCCTTGGAGTGCCATGGATGCCAACCAACACAATCACCTTTACCAGGTGAGTAAACACCCATTGTGATTGGTTGGCATCCCATGGCACTCCAGACATTACCTCATGGGAGATAAGAAGCAGTTTAGACCTCCGGGTGGGATTCGGAAGGATCAGAGGGTCCGGGAGATGGGGCCGCTGCCAGAACATGGGATGCGAAGGCTGGTCTGAAGTCTTGGAGTTGTTCCAGTCTGTAGTGCCTGGCGAAGGTATGTAGGAAGCTCCAGGTAGCCGCCTGCAGATGTCCTCGGATGACACCGATGCTCTCTCCATGGAGGTGGATACCGCTCTGGTGGAGTGAGCTCTGATTCCCTGAGGTGGTGTCAGTCGGCTTCGCCGTGTAGGCATGTGGATGACCCTTCTGATCCACCCTGCGATGGTGGTTTGGCTTCGCAGTCCCTGTCTTTGGCCTTTCGTGGCGATGAAGTCTCTCCATCTTCGGATGGCCTGGGTTCTGGCCAGGTATATAGAGAGGGCTGAACCCACGTCTAGTGGGTCGGGGGCACCGCATTCGGCAGGAGTGGCTGCGCCCGGCAGGGTGGGAAGATCTATGGGTTGTTCTCTGTGGAACCTCGTCAGAACCTTCGGCTGGAAGGCCGGTACCGTCAGAGCCTTACCCCTTCGGGGGTGAAGATGGTGTAGGGTGGGGCGCAAGACAGGGCGCCAAGCTCCCCTATCCGTCTGGCTGAACAGATGGCTACCAGGAAGGCAGTCTTCAGTCCTGCCCAGAACAGGTCTGAATCGGTGAGTGGTTCATACGGTGCCGTTCTTAGGGAGTCCAAGACTAGGGGCAGGTCCCATGGTGCCACGTTAGGCCTGGTCCTAGGTTGCATGAGGTCTACCGCTCTCAAAAAATGGATGGCGTCTGGGTGGGCCCCGGGTGGGTGCCCTTCGACTAGGCCGATGGCCGCTCCGATGGACGCCAGTTGTACCCTTAGGGAAGAAGGTGCCAGTCCTTGTCCACTCCTGCTGTAGGAACAGCAAGATAGTGGGAGGTTGGCCTGTTCAGTACCCAACCTCGTTGGCGGCACCACTGTGTGAAGATGGTCCATTGTCTCGTATGTGGAGCGTGGTGGAGGCTCGCCGAGATCGGGGAAGCGTGCCTATGACCGACTCATGATACCCAGTGGCGGTTAGTCGTTCCCTCTCAGGAGCCAGGCCGTGAGCTTTAGGGTTCATGGGGACGGGTGCAATACCAGGCCCTGTGCCAGCATGACCGGGCGGTATGGGATCCGGAGAGAAGCTCGGGGCATTTCTGTGATTGCCGCGAACCAAGCTCTGCGGGGCCAGTACGGAGCCACCAGGATGATGGAGATCTGGGATTTTGATTTTCTCAAAACCTGCAGAATGAGGGGAATCGGGGGGAACACATACGCGTAGTCCCGAGACCGTGCCTGAGAGAGGGCATCCGTGCCTTGGGAGTGCGCGTCTCTGAACCGGGAGAAGTAGTGGACCACCTGGGCGTTGTCTCTTGATGCCATTAGGTCAATGGACACTGGCCCCCAGGCCTTCTGGATCGCCTGGAACAGGTCCGGGTGCAGGTGCCATTCTCCGGGGTGGATCTCTTGTCTGCTGAGCCAATCCGCCCTTACGTTCAGTTTTCCCGCCAGGTGTACTGCTCCCAGGCGTGATAGGTGCGTTTGTGCCCAGGTCATCACTTTTGCGGTTTCCCGTGACATGGCCCTGCTTCTGGTACCTCCCTGTTTTGCGATGTAGGCCACTGTCACGCGGTTGTCGGACCTGATCAGTACCGACTGTCCTTGGATGATGTGTCGGAATGCCCTCAGGGCGTGGAATACCGCTCTCATTTCCAGAATATTGATTGAGAGCTGTGACTCCGCCGGGGACCAAAGGCCCTGTGCTGATTCGTCCCCCAGCCGGATAGACTCGCGTCCGTCTCGATGGGGATCGGGTGCGGCGCCTCAAGGGGAACCCCCTTTGTCAGATTTCCCGGGGTGACCCACCAGTCCAGGGATGATCTTACTTCTGCGGGTAACTGGACCGCTCAACGCGGGTTCCACTCGTTGGGTGCTCAGCGCAGAATGTAGTTCTGGGTGGGCGCATGTGCCACCTGGCCCAGGGGATGAGGTCGATGCAGGAGGCCATGCATCCCAAGAGTCTTGCCACCTTCTCCACCGTGGTGTGAGGGTGCGACCTTAACTGTCTGGCCAGACTGCGGAGGCTGCGGATCCGAGCGGGAGCCGGTCTCGCCCAACCCTCTGCTGAGTTGATGATGGCTCCGAGGTGTTCAATCTGTTGGGTCGGTTGGAGATGGCTCTTCTCTCTGTTCACTACCCAGCCTTGGTCCTCGAGTGCTCACACCTCGAGTTCGGTGTGAGTACGTGCCTGACCCCTCGGATCGGCGTATGAGCCAGTCGTCTAGAGTGCGGCACTATGTCTGGGCCCCGCTCCCTGAGTCTGGCTACCAGGGTGATGGATACCTTGGTGAAGACTCTGGGGGCCGAGGACAGGCCGATGGGGCGCCCGTATTGAAAGTGGTGTCCCAGGATGTGAAAACGGAGGAACCTTCTGTGACTCTTGATGATGGGGATGTGTAGGTAGGCGTCCTTGAGATCGATGGATGTCAGGAAGTCGCCTACCCTGATGCCCTGAAGAGTGGATCGGACAGTCTCCATTTTGAACCGGCGTGGAATCACGTATTGGTTCAGGCGTTTGAGGTCCAGGATGGGCCTTAGCTCCCCCGACTTCTTTGGAACCAGGAAGAAGATGGAGTACATGCCCTCTCCCTGCTCCTGGACCGGAACGGGTTGAATGGCCCTGTTCTGGATGAGATCTGTCAGAATACCCTGTACCTGGTGAGGTGATGCTCTTCGTCTGGAGACCGGGGATGAGACGAGGCGAGGGGAACCGAAGGATGGTACAATTCTATGGTGTACCCTTCATGACCACGTCCGGACCCACCTGTCCGGCGTGGTGGGCGCATGCGGTGGCGAATAGGGCTAGTCGTTGTCTGACAGAGTGCAGAGCCTCGGTGGGAGGGCTCGGTGAGGCAGTCACTGTTTTCCTCTGAATCCCTTCCTCGACCTCGGACTTTTGTCCCCAGGGTCGGAAGGGGGGAGACTTGTAGCTGCTGTAGACGTGCGTGCATGGGTAGGATGGTGATGCTGTGCCCCGAAAGGAGTGGTTCTGGGGGTAGGAGTCCTTACGAGTTTGAGTCTTGGCCCCCGGGTGAAACCTCCGTCTAGCGGAAGGTAGGTGTGAAGGTCTTGACCGGTTTCTTAGGAGGTCCCTACCCTCTTCTTTCTGCTTTAAGTAATTCTGAAGACCCTCCCCGAATACATGAGTCCCCTTAAGGGGTAAGTTCTGCAGAAGAGTCTTGGATTCTGAGTCAGCGTCCCAGAGCTTGAGCCATAGAGCTCTGCGGGCCCGATTTATGATTGCGGACACCCTGGCCTGGAGGCGTAGGGAGTCCACTGCCATGTCTGCCAGGTATTTGGCTGCATCGAGGGTGCAGTCTGAAAGTTCAGCCTCCCTGGACTTTGGACTCGCCTGTTCCTGAAGTTCCTCCAGCCAGCGTATCTGGGCGCGAGAGGTATAGATCGCCGCCGTCATCACCTTGGCCATGGTGCCCTCCATTTCAAAGGTCCTCTTTAACATGTCCTCGATTCTTTTGTCTGTGGGGTCCTTGAGGGCTATGGTGCCGCATGGTAGCACCGTCTTTTTACTCAAGGCCGCCACCTGTGGATCGATGGAGGGCGCCTTGCACCAGGCGTCTGATTTGTCACCTTGAACCGGGTACATCTTGTGTAAGTTCCTTCGGTTTGGCATCCTGCCCGGGTCTGTGGATTGCCATTCCGTGTGGATCAGTTCCTCAATGGCCGGGCAGACTGGAAAGGTCTCCGGGGTGATGGTCCTTAGTTGGATCATTGGGTCCAGCTTTGATTCAATCTTCTCCCTTCCTGTTCTTCAGTGGACAGGCCCATGGTGGCCTTAATGACCTTCATGAGGCCGGGGATTGTGTCGAAGGCACACAGTTTTGATGTCAGCGAAGGAGCTGTCTGCTGGTCGATGTCCTCCATGTCGGACTCCGCGCCATGCTCCTCCTCCTCATCCTTGTCGAATTCCTCCTCTTTGTCCCTATCTTCCGGATTGCCGTCAATTGGAATGCTGGGAAGAGGGTCCTCTGTGCCTGGTGGATTCTCTGGGAGGTCTCTCTGGTGGATGAGCTCTGCCGGTGGCGAGGTCTGTTTTGGTAAGCACCTCCAGCTTCTCCATGATCTTCAGCATGAAGTTCTGCTGACTCTCCATCATGGCGACAACCGCTTGTTGGTTCTGTATCAGCAGAGGCCCGGATCCACCCAGGTTGAAGTGCTGGGGCCTGGGAGGGAAGGTGGTGTGGTTCTCTCCACCGAAGACAGTTCGTGGGTCCAATAGGCAGGCAGCATGAGAGGGCCTGGGGTTTGAGGGAGGAGGCGTGGCAGCGGTACATTTCTTTGCTTTGACCATCTGAAAGATAAAGAGAAGGTCTGAGCGAGGAACGAGACTCCAGAAAAATTGTCCCCCTCCCTTTTCTGGCATCCTTACCTGACTATCCCCTCTCAGGTGACTGATATCCCAGGTAGGCCTGGGTCCGCTGTGGGAGGGGACCATGGCCACCGGGGAAGGGGATAGCTCCGCTAGAGCCTGCCAGGGTCACTATGGGAGGTACCCTAGCATGGACTCTGCATTGTCCGCCTGGGGTCGCTATGTGAGGGACCCGAGTGGAGTGAGGCTTTTTTTTTTTTTTCCAGTTCTTCTGAGTTGGTTATCCAGGTATTTAAAGGTTAGGTTTATACTTGCACCTTGGTTGAATCAAAGCCTGAGAAGGCTGGTGAGGGACGATCATTTATTTGGTTGTCTAACCAGATGTAGCACACTAAGCTGAAAGCCCCTCACAGGAACGACCTGGGAGCACAAGGAGGTTAAGTGACTCGCTCAGGGTCATACAGCACGCAAGTGGAAGCTGTGGGACTCAAACCCAGGTCTGGTCTGCTGGATGTTACCAGATTTTTCAGCTCAGAGCCTTAGACCACTGCGCTATACTGCTCAGTAGGCGCTTAGCCACCCTCCTTATTGTCCCTCCGCCAGCCTCCAGGTAGGCCTCCCAGAAGGTCAAGGGGGGAAACTGACAGGCCCACTCCTCGGCGCCTACCCTCTGAGGCGGTTCCAGGGGAGGAGAAAGGCGCGTTAGGTGCCTCAGGTCCGTGGACCGCAGCCCGAAGTAAGGGGGGGTGGTGGAGCGCGTCCGCTGCACTCCTCGTAGAGAGGGCTGGGCGCGCTCGCCAGGGAAGGCCCAGAGCGGCCTGGAGAAGATCCGTGCCTCACGGGTGGGCGTGCAAGTCGCAGACTCAGAGGCACATCGGGAGCACGCCGCGGTTGACTTCTCCCCTTCCTGTGGGGCCACTTGCTTGCTTGCTTGTGGGCCGTGGAGGGAGCGCTCAGTTGGGAGGGAAGGCCTCAGAGGGAGGAGGGGGGGAAGTTTGGAGTCACAGAGTCGCGCGGGGAAGAGAACAACTTCAGTGAGAGCTGGGTGTGTCCAGCGGGGTAGTGAACCGCGGAGTCGCGGGATGCAGAGGCGACTCGCGGTCCTGGTCCCTCGGCGCTCCTCGCCCTTGCCTCTGGTGGTGACCCTAACTGCGGAGTCGCGGGGAGTAGAGGTGACTCGCGGTGGGTGGGCCAGGCAAGGGGGAGGCTAGTATAGGTCGCGGAGTCGTGGGGTGGAGAGGCGACTCGCGGTTTGGTAGGCCCGGCGTGGGCCTCGGCGGAATCCTCCCCGGGGGCGAGCTCCAGAGCACTGAGGGATTGCTAGCCCAAGCTCCCTGGAGCGTGATCCCTCAAGGTCAGGGCCACAGGGGAGCCGCGGAGTCGTGGGGAACAGAGGCGACTCGCGGTGGATTTTGTTGGGTGAGGGCCTGCAGAATGAGCCCTCCGGGCCGCGTGGACTCTGGCACAGAGACCACGCTGCCTGAAAAGCCAGAAGAGGGACTTGTGGCCCAGAGCGCCTGCTGGCTCGAGTGGAAAACGTCCTGGGGTGTCCAGAGGGGCATTTAAGACCGCGGACAACACAATAAACTTAATAAATATGGGTACAATAACCATGTTGATCAATTTAGGACTATGGGCAGCAGGGCCCCCAGACAGTATAAGTAATAATTAAGGCAACAACATGAAAGCTTTTTACCAGATAAAAAAACAAGTACAGTTCCTACCTTAGAATTTTTTTTTTTTTTTTAGGACCAGACAGGGGTTCTCTGGATGCTTCTTGCCTAATCAGATGCACAAATTACAACTGGAGAGCAGGGGTTCCTGGGACCTGGATATACTGGAAATCTGATCTGGGTCATGTGCATCATCAGCCTATCAGGTGGGCTGTAACCCATGAGGTAATGTCTGGAGTGCCATGGGATGCCAACCAATCACAATCAGTAGTTGTAATAGTAAATTGCTTATATCTCAGTAACCGTACGACATAGAAAAAAAATGTAAAAGTCATATATATTATCACTTTCCTGGCTAGTTTTATATGTAGCCCCCCTATAATTTTTTGATAAAAACTCTGTATCTCGCACTGTTTTTGAGATACGGGCCCTCAAAGGCGCAGCAAACGCCATAATGTTATCCTATGGGAAAAAAAACAGAAGTTAGGACTGCCATAACTTTTGAACAGTTTAATATTTTTCACAAAATCTTTGAAAAGGCATCAGGGACCCCGGACCTTTGTTTCTTGAAAGATTTTGGGCCAGTCGCTCAAGCCGTCGACCTGTGGTAGCGCATCGGAATTCCAGAAAAAGCATAAACGACGCGCACAGATCATGCTTAATAACTCCACAGCTGTGTATCTGACTGGTACAAAACTTGGCAGATCTCAAGGCATATGGTCTTGATTGTGTATTCCAAATTTCAGGCAAATCCGTCAAACAGTTTGCAAAGTTATTAAGGTGCAAAATTTTGGGTTTAACATGTAAATGGCTCCTCAACCCTAACTATGGTAGCACTACGTGCTACCATAATATATATATATAGTATATATATATATATATATATACTATATATATATATATCTGAACGAACATACATACATACGAACAAGCCAGCAGAAGAAGGCCATTTGGTCTATCAAGTCTGCTCGTATTGCAGGGTGTATGACTCACGTCCTTCCTGCCTGGCTAAAGCATGTGACTTGCAGATATATCTATATCTGAGCCTAGTCTATGTCCTTTTAGGCAGCCCAGGATTCCATTCCATGCATTTAGCTTGTGTAAAAAAAAAAAAAAAAAAAAGAACGTTTTATACAGGGTCTTGTTTTAATAGAAGTAAGAACACAGCTTACAACTTAGCTTAGACAAGCTGCAATATGCACAGTATTCTTTTCAGCCCTGCATCCATTAAATCTTTCATCCTGAGCCTTGTTATCTGTACTCATGGTAAACTGCATGTTGTCTGGTCCGATTAGACTAGATTTAGTTTGTTTTTGGCATCAGGGACTAGTTACCTATTCCTGTAACCCCAGCATAACTGTACTCAGAATTCACTCACTCATAGGCATTTAAACACTTTATTTATTTTATTTATTTAGTTTTTGTTGACCGGATAAGTGTACTAGACAAATCCTGCCTATTTTCAGGCATGACCCAGGAGAGGGGGATACAGATGAATGTTAACTGACCTTGAACCAGATTAAGCTGTTGGTGGTATTTTTTACTGAATGGGGGACATTTGGCCAGGACACCGGGGAAATCCCCTACTCTACAGCAGGGGAACCCTTTGGCCGTCTGGTTGCTTGCCAAGATGGCTGCCATCCCGGACCCTGGTGGAGGTGGTGGAGAAGCTGCTCTCTGTCCCCAGGTTCTTGCTACAGATTTCCAGATTGCTTCGCATTCTACAGTTTGCAGAAATGGTCATTTAGACTGTGCCTATTTTGGATGAATCATCTGTGGTGCTCCAGTCTTCTACTGCTGCTATTACCTTTGATACTACAGTGTTTCCTGAGGAACCCCCTACAGTCACCACTTCTGGGCCCTGTGCTACTCCCTTATCCCCCCTCGAACTTACACCTCCTCTACCTCCAGCATCGTTCTCCCTTATAGCGTGTCATACAAGAAGATGGCGCCTTACATTCTGACCCACAGCTTGTTTTGGCTCAGTCTGCACTTTCAACTACGCTGCCTTCTACTGTGTTACAAACTCTGACTACTATCCCCACCTGTTCAGCCAAGCCTCTTCCAGCTTCATTTCCTCACGGATTCACCCATGGAACTGTTACCTCTCCTGACTCGGTCTGCTCTCCAGGCTGCAGGCTAGACGCAGCAACTTCCTGGTGCACTGTGGACTTCTCCTCATGCAGTCAGCACTCAGGACATTATGCGCAACACCTTGGATCCCATTATGTCCACTGCATCTAGTTCTCTACCAATCTCGTATCCTCTGTTGGAGTCACTCCAGGATTTTTCAGCTCCCACCCTGGTCTCCACTGTTGGCCAACCACCTCTTCTTTCTCAGGACACTACGCCTGCCCTGGATTACATTTCTGCTCCGAAACTCCCTGTTTCAGTACTCTCTTCCTCAGACGATGACACTCAGCAATGCAAGGATGACTCTGCCCTGCATTCTCTGCCTGCAGGTGAGACTTTACAAGACTGCTCCTTTTGTCTTAGTGATCTTTTTCAGAACTTGGGTGCCCCAGCTCAGCGTAGGAAAGCTATTTGCTTGAAGTTTTTTGGTGACCTTTCTACTGCTCCAGATCGTAAAACAATTTTACACTCAATATTAAGGGACTCTTTTGGTATTTCAGCTAGTGAATTGTTTGCTTTTATTCATGTTAAGGGAGAATCTATATATGACCTCAGTTTCAAGAATGTGTACACCTTGGAGATATTTTGGACCAAATATGAAGTGGTGAAGTCTCAGCCTTTATGGGCCCCTTTTATGCTCATTCCCCTTACTAAGCCCACAGTTAAAGTTATTACTCTTCTTTTTCACAATGAGGGAGTGAGCATAGTGGACATCCAATGCTGGCTTTAGCAGCGCTGCGACATTCTCGAGGCTCCTCGACCTATTTTGGACAAGGACCTCATCTGGACAGGGGATTGGAACATTAAGGTGCAATTGAGACAGACTGACCAGGGTATTACACACTTACCCAGCAGCTTCTGCATTGGTAGGGACAGGGGTTTGTGTTTTTACCTGGGTCAGCCCCGTACCTGTCATAAATGCGGTGCCCGGACACACCTCTGTCACTCCTGTGACAAGCCACGGTGCTCAATTTGTTTGGCCTATTGTCATGTTAGCATTAGCTGTCCAGACCCACAGAAATGTAACCTTTGTAATGAGTCTGGTCATACCTACCACCAGTGTCCTTGAGCAGACCATAATAGGTTGGATCACCCCCCTCAGGACCAGGTGGCCCTTACTTCTGATACTCAAACTCAGGTACTTCGTCAGCATGCAGAGATGCACCAGGAAGCAGTACCCTTCCCCTTCTCTGTCATTGTCCCAACTTCTCCCCCAAGGTTCAGACGGCCAATCCTATACTGCAGGACCATGTCCCTCCCTGTGAGGACCTGGACCCAGAGATTGTTACCCCTTCTAACCCTATGCCTCCTCTCCTCCTTCGGATCAGGATCCCTTCACGGAGGTTTCTCAGGGCAAGAGGGGTAAGTCTAAAGGCAAGCGGAAAGCTTCCGGCCCCCCCCCAGGCAGTCCATTCTGACTAGGAACCGCTATCAGGCTTTAACTAAATGGAAGCAGTGGAGTGACATGATGGATGAAGAAAATGATTCTGAGTCCTCTCATGCCTCTTCTCTCCATATGGACTACTCCTCTGATTCCCAACTGGATCCCTCCCCCTCTAGATCTGACACAGGGCAGCAATCTGTGGTTGCTTGACTACTTCTTGTTTAATCTTTCCCAATTTTCTTCCATGGATTTGTCACTTTCTGCTATTTTCCTATGTCAGGGAGTTTGAGCCTCTGCTGTTTCACACTTAATGTGTGCAGCATGAAATCCCATAGGAAGCTCCTTACCTCCTTGCAGTATCTTTTGGATCTCCCACATGATTTTTATTTGCTCCAAGATACTAGGTTGAAAACCCATTATGGAGCTGTCTCAGGTTTCTGCCAGTTGGACCAAGGGTCCTTCCTACTGGTCCACTGGTGAGGATACATGTGATGGCTTGGGTATTTTATTTTCTGGCTTTGATTGGGCAGTGTCAGTGGCTCAGTAGGTAGCACACTCGCCTCTGAGGCCAGGAGATCAGCGGGCTGTGGGTTCAGTTCCCACATCTGGCACTTGGGTTAATATCCCAGTACTGACACTGTAGTGCAGCATGAGAGGGATGCTGCACTTCTGAGGTGCCGTCTTTCAGATGAGATGTTAAACCAAGGTCCCATCTGCCTGGATTGGTGGTAGTTCAGGTGGATGTTAAAGATCCCATGGCACTTATCGAAAAGAGTAGGGGAATTTCCCTGGTGTCCTGGCCAAATTTTTTTTCCCTCATTCACTAAAAATACCACCAACGGCTTAATCTGGTTCAAGGTCAGTTGGCGTTCATCTGTATCCCCTTCCCCCGGGTCATGCATGAAAATAGGCAGGATTTGTCTAGTGCACTTACCCGGTCAACAAAAGCTAAAATAAAAATAAATAAAAAATTAAAAAAATTGCACTGTTACACGACTAGTTGACATTGTTCCTGGCCATGCCTTGATGCTTGACTGAACTTTTCATCACCTACAGCTCAGGATTCTGAATGTTTATGCACCTCAAAGTATTGCTGCTCATCCTGACTTGTTTCGGTCCTTACAACCTCACTTACACACCTCCCACCATCTTTACATGGGGGGGGGATTTCAATTGCGTTCTTACCTTGGCAGATAGAGGGGGTTCCACTTGGAAACTTTTTGGAGACTCTATTGCATTGTGCACCATTCTTCAGACTGCTTCTCTTAAGGATGGCTACTGTGAGGTGCACCCCAAGGGAGATAAAACATATCATAGAGGCCTTCTGGCCACTCGTATTGATTTTTTCTTTCTTTCTCAGAATGTTGTGGTTCACCAGGCTAAAGTTATTCCTTGCAAAACCTCGGATCACATTGCCATTTCCATGCTATGCTCTTCTTCCACAGCTTCCCACCCTCTGGTAGTTTCCTCACATTAGAAGTTGAATAGCTCTTAGTTGTCTGATAGTTGTATTGTTCGGGATTGTCTGGATTTTTTGTTGGCCTGCACTTCAGTACTGGATGCTTATGCCTCCCCCCCTTCACTGTAAGAGGACACTAAACTGGATCTCAAACATTTCTTTCTTCAGCATGCTAGGAGGAAATCGGCCTCCTATCATTATCAGTACTTGCTTTTGTAGTGACACCTATAGGATACTATCTGTAGGGCGTCTGAGTCTGGTCATGGTTACTCCTCTCTTATTGCTTCTCTGAAGACCCAGATGGAAGTGCATCAGTATGATAGGGCTCGTTCCTTGTGTCTCGAGGCCTCTTGTGGCACTTGTTCTTCAAAGGCTTCTTTTAATGTATATAAGCGTTGTTCTGACAGGGTGTCAGCCATGCATATTGAACGTCTTGTAGACCCTGACTCCTCAACAGTTTACCATACTATAGCCTCTCTCTAGTGTAAGGTTTTTTCCCACCTGGATAGTGTCCTTGGTACCTCTACAGTGACCTCACCTACAGTTGCTTCTTTTCTTGATTCCAACTCCCATCTCCCCCTCTAGATCTCTGCACCTGGTTGACTGTCCCGATTTCCTTGTTGGGGTCTGGACAGCCATCAAGAAGCAGAAACGGTGTACTTCTCTGAGGCCAGATGGCCTAACAGCGGAGCTTTACCATGCATTTTCTGATCTTTTTTCTCCTATCCTTACCATGCTCTTTAACACTATTATTGCTACTCATTCTGTCCCCTGCACTTCTTGGATGCTATTATGTTTCTCTTATTTAAGAAGGGGGATAGGGAGGATATTCAGAATTGGAGACCATTGAGCCAACTGAACATGTACTACAAGATTTTTGCCTCTGTCCTATTGTGTCTCAAGTCATCTTAGAAGTTCAGACTTGTGCTATCCCTCATCGTTCTATTGTTTCAAATCTTTCTCTTCTACGGGATGTCTCTGCCTTCAGCTCTTCTTCTTCTCACTTGCTTCTCCTTTCTCTGGATCAGGAGAAAGCATTTGATAGGGTGAACCATGACTACCTTTTTCACGTCCTTTCTCACTATGGTATTCCACATCATTTTATCCAATGGATTAAATTACTGTATTCTACCGCTTGGATCCAGCCTTATGTGAATGGCGCTCCTTGTCCCTCCTTTTTGAGTCAGACAAGGCTGCCCTTTAAGTCCTCTTCTCTACGTTTTTCATATTGCTCCTTTGCTTTGCAGGATTTTACACCATCCTTCTATTCCTCATCTCTCCTTTTCTTCTGCGTCCCCTATTCCTACAGTGTTGGCTCATGCGGCTGACCTTAGTATTCTCAATACACCTCAGCTTCAAGAGACGGACTTGCTCCATCTTCTCTCAGACTTTGAACAGGTATCTGGTTCTAGGTTGAATTACAGTAAAAGCTCAGCTTTGTACCTCCCAATGTTGCCACCCCCTGAGTCTCCTTGTCATATTGCTGGGGTACCTTTGTGCTTCACCCTAATCAAGGTTTTAGGACTGTCTTTTGGTGCTACTGATGATGCCCATGCCAACTGGACTGTTGTTCTGGGCAAGGCTTTCCACACGGTTGCTTCCTGGAAGGGTCATACTATAGCTAAACGGAAGCAGGTTTTGCTGTTAAAAACTTTAGTTCTTCCCTTGTTTCTTCACTTAGCTTCAGTTTTCCCAGTTCCTTTTTCCTTGGAAGCTTGTCTATATAATGTTTTCTTTCAGGGCTTCTGGGATAGTCGTTTGAACCTAGTTAAGAGGAATTACACATATCTTGATTATTGCCATGGCGGAGTTCGGATGTTGAACCCTTTGGTGTTTTTTCACGGTTTGCTTATCAAGTCCACTGTTCCTTACTTATTGCACTCCCAGCCGGTCTTTTGGTTATCTCTTCTCCATCATCATCTTGCTCCATTATGCGTGGAATGGCATCTTCCTCCTACAGAGATTCCTCAAAATTTTCGAAAGTATGATCTTCCCCATTATATTATCCCTACTTTTTTAAAGATTCGTTAGTGGTCTTTGACTCCTACGGCGATTCTTTCATCCTCAAGGAACCATTTATATCAGTCTATTTTTGGATCATCTTTTCTGGACCTTCCGGTGTTGTGGGACTCCCTTGGCACTATTTTGGACTCTTCTTGTGTTTTTCACCAATTGACTGATCCCCGCATTCCTCAGTGGGTTTGGGATATTACCTGGTTAACATGTCATGGCAAACTTGGTGTACATGATAACCTGAAACATAGAGCTCAGGAGGAAAGGACTTGTCCTCGTGACTCGTGCCCTTCCATTCCTGAAACCATGCTTCATTTTTTTATTGGTTGCCCCTATACACAACCTGTTTGGACCCTTCTCCTTCATAAGTGGAAGGAAAAAGCCCATCCTACTCTTGCGTATGATATTTTGATTTATGACATATATCCTCCTGGTCTGAGTCAATATCATCCCAGTACTTTACGTTTGATTTTTGCCTTTTGTCGCTACTATTTGTGGCAGGCCAGATGTGCATTTTTGCTGCAACAGAAAGTGTGTAGTCCTGCTCCGATAGTCACTCAGATTTTACAAGGCTTGAGTACTGTCTATTGCTCCGAGAAGGCCTCAGTACCACCTGGGGTTTTCCGACGATACTGTGATTTATGCTCCTGGATTTTTCCCTGACATTTAGTTTTTTAGCTTTTGCTTCACTGCTTCTTTGTTTTTTGTATTTGTTAGATGCTGAGTTAGGCAGTTCCTTGTTTTTGTGTTTTTACAGTTTTTTTTGTTTTATTTTTCTTATTTTCTTTTTATGTGCTATTCCTTTGTTTTATATGTTATTGCTTCCTGTCTAAGGATTGTTTTTCTTTCTTACATTTTTAGGTATGTTGTAATACTTCTTGCTGTTTTGCCATCTTCTATTATGCCTTGTATGACTTAATACACTATTGTATGTTTGGGTCTGCAGTTTTTTGCATTGAAACATTCCCCTGCTCTTTTAGTGGGGATGGGATGGGGGTTATGTTCATATACAGTTTATTTATGTTTATGGTTCCAGCATGCTGTAATACTATTCTCTGTTTTTGTTTTCCTTTTGGTTTTGTGTGGTGACTTTCATTTTTATGTCGATTGCGTGCATGCGCAAGAAACATGTTGCGACAGGTTTCTCGAGAAGCAGGTTGTGGAGGCGCGGCACTGTTGTGGCCAATGCCCCCACAGCCTGCAAAGGCTGGCCCCACTTCCCCCAATGCTGTGGCATGCTGCTGCTGACACTAGTTCAGCCAGCATGCCACAACTTTCTAAAAAATCAGCCGCTGCAATCAGGGGCCGCCTCGTCATTACAGCGTCAGTCATCCGCTGCAATGAGGGAGCGACCCGTCATTGCAGGGCAGGATGTAAAACCCCTGAGATTGTTTGTGAACATGGTGGTGGCTTTCCACCGTGTTCACAAACAACTCTCTTCCACATTTAGTTGCTGGCAGGGGCCCCAATCTCAAATCGGCTTTATTTGGTCTTTTGTGTGCCGTAGGCATTCTGTGGCCCCCCTGCTTTTGTTCCTGCCAATGGGGTGGCCAATCTCCATCGGCTGTAGTGTTCCCCATTTGTTTTGTTGCTGAGGGGGGAGCCCACTCCTCATCAGCATTCTGTTACCCCCCTTTTTGTTGCTGCTGACGGGGTGCCCAGTCCCCGTCGGCATACTGATATCCCCGCCCCTGCCCTTTTGCCAACAGGGGTGTCCAATCCCCCATTGGCTACTGCTGCCCCTGGTCCACAAAGCCTCTGCTGTCACACTGGGAGCCCACCCCAGTGTGCCAGATTCTACAAGTTAGAAAACAGTCCCACAGCAGGCGTGTGTTTTTTTTTATCCTGGAAAAAAGAAACCATCCTTTGACGCTCACCCTGCTTCCCACCCGCAACCCGCACCCACCCACTTTATGCATTGCCCCCATACCCTCCCGCCCCATACTTACCTCAAGGAGCTCAACGCGACGATCTTGATGGACGGGAACACATCTGCACTCTTCAAAAGCCGACCGCGAACTGAGGAAATGCTGGTAAGCTGTATAATGTAATACATAGGGTTTTTTTCAACTTTACTGCATATCTCCAGCATTTTTGGGAATTTTTCCACCAAATTTTCAACATGGGATTTTTGGGACCCCTCCTCATGTCATGGCGTTAATCGGCCCGGAAAGGTGATTTCGCAGTTACTGCGCAGAATCACCTTTCAGGGCTGATTAACGAAATGACAGTGCCAGTGTTCATGAGGTGGGCTCTCAAAAAGCCTATGGTGCAAATTTGGTGGAAAAAATCCAGAAAATGACTATTTTACAAGCGTGCGCTGCGCAGTTGCTATGCACGCTCGTAACTTCATGAATTTGCAATATTTTCATGCCAGATTTTCAACATTGGCATTTCATCACACCTCCTTGTGAATAGTACAGCTGTCATTGTTCACATCCTGGCGAAAATGTGTTTTCACACTTCTGGCACAGAATAGCATGGTCACTGTGGGAAATCAGTGTTCGGGACAGATTAAAAAAAATGACAGTGCCACTGTTCATGAGTAGAGGTCCTGAAATGGCTATGCTGAAAATTTGGTAATGATACTCCGTGAAATGACTGTGTTACGAGCGTGTGTTGCGCAATTTGCACACATGCTCGTAAGTTAGCGAATTTATAATATTTTCAGTCCAGATTTACAACATTGCCATTTTCCCACACCTACTTATGAACAGTAAAGCTGTCATTTTTCCCATCCTGGCTGAAATGTGTTTTCGCACTTCCGGTGCAGAATAAATTTTTACTTACTTACTTACTTACCCTTGTAACGTCTCAATTTTGTAATATTTTCACCCCACATTTTCAACAGTGGCATTTTTCCACACCTCCTTATGAACAGTACAGCTGCCATTTTTCACATTGTGGCTAAAATGTGTTTTTGCACTCCTGCCACAGAATAGCATGGCCACTGTGGGAAATCACTGCATTGGACACATTAAGATCAAACGAGTCAAAGTGGGGGAGTGACCACGCTCAACTGAGCTCTGTCGGGACTGCTGCAGATTTGTTTGTGGACAGAGAAAGGGCCCAACGCAAGATCCCAGTACAAAAGGGAAGCCTGCAGCACTGGGAGAAGCAGAACGAGAGAGCGAGTGAGGGAGGGGGAGTGAGCGAAGTCATCGAAGCTCTTTCAGGACTGCTGCGCATTTCTTTGTGGGCAGGAAAAGGCATCAGTGCAGGCAGGGGCCCAGTGCAAAAGGCCAGCCTGCAGCTGTGGGAGAAACAGTACGAGCGAGTGAGACAGGGGGACTGAGTGAGCTCAACGGAGCTCTGTCAGGACAGCTGCGGATTTCTTTGTGAGCAGACAAAGGCGTCAATGCAGGCAGGAGTCTGGTACAAAAGGGCCACTTGCAGTGCCAGGACAAACAGAATCAGCGTGTGAGACAGGGAGACTGAGCAACCTCAACAGAGCTCTGTGGGGACAGCTGTGGATTTGTTTGTGGGCTGAGAAAGGGTGCAACGTAAGAGCCCAGTACAAAAGGGCAGCCTGCAGCACTGGGAGAAACAGAACGAGAGAGCAAGTGATGGAGGGGGAGTGAGCGAATTCACCGGAGCTATTTCAGGACTGCTGCAGATTTCTTTGTGGGCAGAAAAAGGCATCAATGCAGCCAGGGGCCCAGTACAAAAGGCCAGCCTGCAGCAGTGGGAGAAACAGTAGGAGTGAGTGAGACAGGGGAACTGAGTGAGCTCAATGGAGCTCTGTCAGGACAGCTGCGGATTTGTTTGTGGACAGACAAAGGTGCCAGTGCATGCTGGGGCCCAGTACAAATGGACAGCCTGCACTGGCAGTGAACCCAGAATGAGCGAATGAGAGGGGGGGAGTGAGCGAGCTCAACAGAGCTCTATTGTAACTGCTGCAAATGTCTTTGTGGACAGAAGAAGGCAGCAACACAGGCAGGAGTCCAATAAAAAAGGGCAGCCTGCAGCACCAGCAGAAACGGAATGAGTGAGTGAGAGAAGGGCAGTGAGCAAGCTAAACGGAGCTTTGTCAGGACTGCTGCAGATGTCTTTGTGGGTACACAAAGGCACCAACAGAGGCAGGAGCCCAGTACTGAAGGGAAGCCTGCAGCGGCAGGACAGACAGAATGAGTGAGTGACACAGGGGGAGTGAATGACCTCAACGGAGCTCTGTTGTGACTGCTGCGGATTTCTTTGTTGGCAGAAAAAGGTGCCAGTGTAGGCAGGAGCCCATTTCAAAAGGTCACCCTGCAATGCCGGCAGAAATGGAACTAGTGAGTGAGAGAGGGGGAGTCAGCAGGCTCAACAGACCTGTGTCAGGACTGCTGCAGATTTGTTTGTGGGCAGAACAAGACACCAACAGAGGCAGGAGCCCAGTACAAAAGGACAGCCTGCAGCACCAGGAGACACAGAATGAATGAGTGAGAGGGGGAGTCAGCCACCTAAACAGAGTTCTGTCAGGACAGCTGCAGAATTCTTAGTGGGCAGTACAAGGTGCCAACGCAGGCAGGAGCCCCATACAAAACAGCAGCCTGCAGCACCGGACGAAACAGACTGAGTGACTGACAGAGGGCCAGTGAGCGTGCACAACACACCAACGCAATCAACATTCGGCATTGACAAATGCTTGTTGTATATTTTGTCTTAAGTTTTATATTGCACATCCCTCTTCTCTTTCAGTGGGTTTGGGATGGGGATAATGTACAAATGCTGATTATTTTTGTCTGCACTTCATGTATACTGTAATCCTTATTACTGATTTTGCTTTCTTTCCTTATGATTTTGTATGCTGTACTACATTTTTGTATGTTTTTATTGAAGTCTTCAATAACAAAATTCCCCTACTCTTTTCGATAAGTGCCATGAGATCTTTAACATCCACCTGATCTACCACCAATCCAGGCAGATGGGACCTCGGTTTAAAGTCTCATCTGAAAGACGGCACCTCAGAAGTGCAGCACCCCTCTCATGCTGCACTACAATGTCAGTACTGGGATATTAACCCAAGTGCCAGATGTGGGAACTGAACCCACAGCCCTCTGATCTCCCAACCTCAGAGGCGAGTGTGCTACCTATTGAGCCACTGACACTGAATACATGGTGCCATGCTCCCTAGGCTCACCCCTCCCTGTTAACCCCATATATGCCATGAGCAGCAAAAGACGGGGCCCCTTCCAAGCGATTCAGGCTCTCCTTGCATGGGCCAGGTCCCCTTACAAGAAGGCCTAGCTGAGATGTAAGGCACACAGCAGCTAATGACCATGCCAGCAAAAACAACTCTGCTTCCTAGCCTATACACAGTCTGACTGCAATCAAGGCTCTCTGACCTGCATTGTCCCGATGGGCTGATCCCTGCCAGATGATCACATGGAGTCACTTGCTCCTCCAGTCCTCCTGTGCTCTGCAAAATGCCCCGCGCTCCACGCACCTACCAGCACAAACATGGCGACCCCCTTCCCCATCGCCATCTTGCCTTCTGGGCTCCTTCTTCATCCTCTCACCAGCCCACGAGCTCGCACATGCATGAGCAATGTTCTGCACATGCACAAATGCCCACACATGTGCGGAAACCACTGGGCCACCATCTTACTCACGGCACATCGTGGCTAGCATCACACTCACTTAAAGGAGCAGGAGCATCAGAAAAACGGTCTTTTCATCCTAGTTCCTACAAGGCTGCGACTAGATATATATATATATATATATATATATATATATACACACACACACATATATAATCCATCTGGCAGGCACAATATGTTGCTGGCAGGCAGATACCAGACCACTATCCTGCATAAAGAATCTTGCCTACTGGTGTGTGGCTGCATAAAGGATAACACACAGTGCCAACATCTGCTCACTTGCCTAAGAAATAGGCTTTTACCTGCTGAGGGGGCATAATGGGGGAACTGATTACAGTTTTCTTGAGCCTAATCCCTAATGAGCCTCCCGTATATCTCTCTCCCCCCAGTCTCAACAGATTACAAGATGGCAAAGTCAAAGAAATACAGATCCCACCAAATCGCCCTTTTATCTAACCAGGCAGGCCCTCACTGCCCTACCTGTAACAAACAGAACGGGGAAAACTACCCACTAGTGAGGCAGAGGATGAGATGGAAGGGGCATCGGGCTCCCTGGAGGATACTAAATTTGAGCTGCCTTCCATGGCTGAAGAGTTCTGCAAAGCCCAGCAAATGGTCGTGCTCAAAATACTGGAACGCATGGAGGAAATGTCCAAGCACAAATAACTCGCTCACGCCCCCATCACCAAACAGACCATGGACACAGATCACAGACCCAGCACAAGCTGCTCCCTCTCATAGTCTCCTGACAGAGAGGAAGACAACACCCTGGACAAGCCAGCCCCGGATGACTCGCCCAGTGCAGACCCGGGCAACATCCAACATGGTCAGGAACCTGAGGAGGCGCTTACCCTCACAAGGAAGCTCACATCCGTAGACACCCTACCAGAGCTATTCAGAGTGATCAAGGAAACCATGGGCTTCAAAATGACAGAACCAAAGAAAGAGTGCAATCTAAATCCACTTATTGGAGCAAAGCAGAAACCAGAGGATTTCTTCCCCATATGTGAGGCTCTCACAGAAGTAATAACAAAAGAATGGGAGACACCTGACCCAGGCAGAATTGTGGGAAAAAAGGACCTTTGATAGGTTCTATTGCATACAAGAGGATATAAGCAAACTTTGGTGCAACCCACCGGCAGTTGATCACCAGGTGCCTGGGCTGTGCAAGAAGATGGTCCTCCTGTCCAAAACTACTACACCGCTCAGACCCATCAGACAAGAAAATGGAGTAACACATGAGGAAATGCTTTGAAATGATGGGCCTTCCTTGCAGAACTAACACAGCCACAACCTAAACCTCCCGGGCTCTTGTTACCTGGCTCAAGGAGCTGGCAGCCACCGTAGAACCAGGATCAAAGCAAGACGATCTCGCAGAGTATGCGATCCAAGCAGCAAAGTATATGGCAGATGTACTCATTGACGCCCTCAAAATGACTCCACGCATAACTGCCCTATCCACAACAGAGCCAAATCTCATGGCAGAGACCAGAGAGCCAGATTCGGATCCAGCTTCACCAGATCTCACTCTCAATCCAACTGACTATCCCCCAGCACCAGACAACACAGCAATCCAGGAGCCACACTCACTACCAGCAGTGGGGCCCAGCTATGACAATTGCTCACATATGGCAAAATTCGACACGGAACAGATAGGTACTAGATAGAATCACCCAAGGCTTCTTGATAGAGTTACAATAGAAACCTGCTGCAAACAGGATGCTGGTGTCACCAGTGTCACATCACCCAGAAAAGATCCAGGCAGTAAGAACCACTTTACACAACCTAATGATGAATGGAGCAATTACTCCTGTATCACGGGATTAGCACAACCAGGGTATATACTCAGTTTTCTTCCTAGTACCCAAAAAAAAATAGAGACATGAGGCCAGTTCTCAACCTCAAATTCGTCAACAGATTTGTTCAATACAAAAGATTCAAAATGGAAACACTGACATCCACTTTGTGCTCACTGCACCAGGGAGACTTCCTCACATCGATAGATCTGAAGGATGCCTACCCTCACATTCCCATAAGAACATCCCACTTCAAGTATCTCCTGTTCAAAATTCTAGGCCAGCACTTCCAGTACCAAACCCTCCCTATCGGCCTGGCCTCAGCACCACGGGTCTTCACAAAGGTGTTGGTTGATGTTACCCTGGCAGCCAACTTCAGACAGGAATGAATACACGTAATCCCCTACCTGGACAACCGGCTCATACGGGCGTGCTCAACACAACTTTCCTACCAACACATACAGAAGGTACCGGTGAGCCTACAGTTCCACAATTGGGAAAAGAGCAGCCTAAATCCCAGCCAAGTCATAGAGCACCTGGGAGCTCATGTAAACACAAAAATGGTCGAGTGACTCCATCCTAGAAGAGAACAGACAGAGTCCTATCCCAGGCCCTGGCACTCTCCCTATCCAAATTCCCATCACTAAGAACCATCCACCAAGTGCTCAGATCAATGGCCTCCTGCATCAGTCTAGTTCCATGGGCTCTGTGGAACATGCAATCTCTTCAGCTGTTTGCAATCTTAGCAGCCAGAAATTAGACCATGACCTATCCAAAACCACACCCATACCTCAAGCAATCAGGAGGTCAATACAATGGTGGACCAACAGGCAGAACCTATGCAGAGGGGTCGTACTGGACCCAGGCAAGGAAGTAGTCATAGACACAGACACCAGTCTACGCAGTTGGGGGCCAGCCCTGGAGCATATCCCTGCACAAGGGAAATGGTCTCGAACAGAATCAAAGATGGCAATCAACCTAATACAGATGAGGGCAGTGTTCCATGTGCTACACCACTTCAAGAGCAGGATACACAGGAGGAGAGTAATGATCAGATTGGACAACAGAGCCACAGTGGCCTACATCAGAAACCAAGGTGTAACTTGCAGCCAGTGACTACTCTAAGAGGCAAAAAGGGTACTAGACTGGGCTCAGGCCAACCTGCAGTCAATCACAGCAGTACACTTGGCAGGGAAGCTGATCATACAGGTCGACTGGCTCAGCCATCAAGAAATAGCCCCAGGATAATGGTCACCACACCCAATGACCTTCCATCAACTGGAAACATGCTGGAGACCACTGGAGATCGATCTCATGGCCACAGCGAAAAGCTCATGACTACAACACTTTTACTCTAGATTCAGACAGCCTGGCTCCCTAGGCACCGATGCATTGTCACAAGACTGGAGGTTTGGCAGGGTGTACATTTTTCCACCAGTACCACTAATACCTCAAGTCCTAAACAAGATCGGCTAAACAGAATCAACAGTGGTCATGCTAGCACCCTACTGGCCCCACATACACTGGTTCACAACAGTGATCTCCATGGGAATATACATACCCTGGGAAATCCCAATACAGCAGGACCTACTGACTCAGGGACCAATTCTCCACCCGAGTCTGCCATCACTTCATCTCATGGCCTGGCTTCTGAAAGGCAGAGACTGCTGAACAAGGCTATTCCCCATGGGTTGTAGACACCCTAGTACAATTAAGATGACAGTCCACTACCAACACCTATAGCCACCAATGGGTGATATTCCAAAGGTGGCTGACCAACAATTAGCTCCCTCCTCACAGCATAACCATACCTCAGATCTTGTAGTACCTGCAACAGGGCCTAGACAAAGGCCTATCCACCTCATCCCTAAGGGTCCAAATGGCAGCAGTTGGTGCAGGTACTGGCCCAATTAACAACCACTCCCTTGGCACCCACCCAGACATGCTGCAGTTCCTGAAAGCGGCCTCCAACATTCATCTGAGGGTGAAACAGGCGGTGACACACTGGGACCTTAACCTTGTCCTGGATGCATTGGCATCCCCACCATTTGAGCCCATGGCATCTATGGACTTTAAATGGGTCTCCTACAAGACGCTCTTGATGATAGCAGTGTGCTCAGCCCAGAGACTCAGTGAGATAAGAGCATTATCCTACCAACCACCATTCCTGATCATACACAATGATGGGGTCACCCTCAGGACTGCACCAGCATTCCTACCAAAAATCGCAACACAGTTCCACACCTCCCAGGCCATTGAACAGCTATTGTGGACAAATCGCCCTAGGGAAGGCCATACCGATTCATAGAACTACTGAGACATGAAGAGAGTTATCACGGCCTATCTCAACAGGACAAAAGAGTTCCACTCGGCAGACAGATTGTTCATATTACATAGCAGACCAAGAAGAGGCCAGACCACTGCCCAGTCCACTCAAGCCTCATGGGTCAAACAAACCATATATGAGGCATACAAGCTCATGGGACAGCCATGCCCAGCCACATTCACAGCCCATTCAACCAGAGTAAACTCCACATCTTGAGCAGAGATTAACCGGGCCTCGATACAAGACATCTGTGCAGCAGCTACCTGGTCCTCTATTTATACATTCACCAGACACTACAGAATAGATGTATGTAACATGGAGAGGGCATCCTTTGTTAGGAAGGTCCTCCTCAACCCTGAAGGGCCTTAGCTCACAGGTCATCCGGTCCCTCCTGTAATATATTTTTTCACCCCTTCTTACAACCCAGATGGTAATGGATGGGGATGCTGTAAGGTGAGGCAATATGCACTGGTAATTTACTCACCTGGTAAAGGTGATTGCATGAGCATCACCTTACAGCATCCCAGGCCCACCCTAGGTTTGAATGATGAGTCAGCTAAGGATGACTTCACTCACTACATACCTTTCCCCGGCATGCCATATGGGCCGGTATACTTAGTGTTTAAAGAATAGGAAATAAAACAGAGTAGATGATAAAAGATTTTTCCTTGTCCCTGACCACGTTCTTTCCAAAATGACCACGGATCACCACTAGACCCAAGACCTAGTCAGAATGTTACTGTTATTCTCTCTCCTTACCGTAGCACTTTAGGAATCTGTTACAGCTTGGGAAGAATTGAACTGGAGTCTGCTGGGAAGGAGGTGGGCCAAGGCGGATCAGATTTGAAACATCTGGTCACATGTGCATCAGTAGCCTATTAGATGGACGTAACCCAATTGGTAATGGATGGGGGATGCTGCAAGGTGATGCTCATGCAATCACCTTTACCAGGTGAGTAAACTACCAATGTAATACCTGGTGACACTGGGATCAAGATCAGATGTCTTGAGTAGGGGGTCAGTTACTTCTTTGTTCTGTACTCACCCTACCCACCCCACCCCTTGAAACTGGAGTTGGAATCTGCAGCACAGGATGCACTGCTGCCACTGCTGACAGCCCATATTTCAAATGGATAAGACTTGTACAAAGAAAGTTACAAGTTGACTCTGACAATAAAAGGTTTTCTTAATACTGGCCTCTGAGGCTGTGGATCCCCTCTGACAGCATGGGCTGTACTGCACTTGCATCTCTTGCACCACCCCGTCATGGCCCGGGTGTTATTCTGCTACGTTTGAAGGCTTTTAAGTTAAGAAGTGGGACATGAAGCCTCTGTCTTCAAGACTGCAGTGTGTTAAAAGTTTGCATTCATTTGAAGTCTGGTGCCCTATTCTCTATCTATGTTCTGAAGTTGTCCTTAAAGACTGCCACCTGCCTCTCCCCCAAACTACATCCCAAGCTGGAGAAATGCTCAGTCCCTGGGATATCCATCACTTGCTGTCTGATATTGCAATGGTGCAGGGCAGTACTCTGCCTAAGTATGCCCCATTTCCCACGTATAAAGATTTGCCTTGGGGCAGTTTGAGCACATAATCAGCTATACAATATTAGCATTACAGCAGCTAAATGAGCCCTGGATTTTGTAGCCCTGCTTCTTGTGAGGAACAGGGGTTGTACCTGTTGTTATAATGTGCATGCATGTTTGGCATCTTCTGTATTAGCAGCAGAATGCCCCAGATACATTCGTATCTATTGGCGTCTTACTTCGGACAATATGTTGCTGCAATTTGTAGGCTTTCCAATATGTCAGAAGTGGATCTGTGAAAAAAAGAACACCTTGCAATCTTTAATCCTCTTGGAAAATAGGACTGAAATCTTTGATGATCTTGCACAGGTGTTCAGTGTAGTGTATGTGACAACAAGTACTGTGCGGTCAGTTTTCTGTTTTTTTCTTATATTCCACTATGTTCCTTCTGGGGCGTTGCTGCTGCTCTTCACAGCTAGTTCTCAGTGATCTATGGATGGTATCCTTGATTTGCGAAGACTTCCCTTAGGGTGCTGTTATGTCTGTCTCTATCTTCTGTGTCAGAGCTTATTTGACTGTACCGTATGGCTTGAGTGTATATGATCAAATGTTTTGTATGCCAGGGATGGAAGTTCTTATTATACCAGTAGTAGCTGAATCATCAGTGGGTGTGTGGTAATTGGAGGTCTGTATTTCCCAATCTTTTATAATGACACTGGTGCCTAGAAAGCTGAGCTCCGTTGCCGAGTAACTGTGTTTGAAATGTTATTGTAAGGTGGAACAATAATAACAGTATGAGGTAATTGTTAGTGAACATTATAAGGAGAATAGCAGGAATTTGGTTTAGTTTAGTTTATTACTTATGAAAAAGCTTTGGTCAAATAAAGCCCTTGTACGGATAGTAGCCCTGGCGTCTGCCTCCAGTGTGACCCACAGCACATCCAGCACTTCCCTTTCCTCATGATGCCCCTGTATCTCTATGGCCTTGACTCCCTTCCTCACACATAGAACAACCTCTCCTTCCCTCCTCCCTGCTCTTTCTGCCCTGGACACAGCATATGGCCATGTCCTAGTTGTGGTGCTCAGTGCACCATGACTCCATTATTGCCATTAAATCCAAGGCCGTCTCCACCATCATGGCTTCCAGGTCTGAAATGTTGCTTTCAGGACTCTACAAATTGGGGCCCATGGCTCTCCATAACTTCCTTCCTGCCTGCTTCCCTCTTTTCCTTCCTTCCTGCCTATGCTCTTCCCTGAAGCTCCCTGTGACACACCCCTTATTTATTAGCTTTTGTTTACTGAGTAAGTGCATTAGGCATGAAAGCTTGCCTATTTTCAAGCATAACTCAGCAGAGTACAAGATACAGAGATTACAAACAGGTGCAAGAAACTTACGATTCATGCAGCAACATCAGGTATCCCTGAGGGAGAAACAGTACAAAGCTAGTAACAATCCAGGCAGGGATGTATAACAAAAGGACAAAACTACTCACAGTAGTACAGGAGTGCTTTGACATCACAGGCGAGAAACAATGATGAATACAGCAAAAGAAATTAAGGGCAATTACATGCCCAAGTGCATAAAGGTGAGAGAACATGGCATTCTTGAAGGAGGAGTGAGATAAGGAGCCTTTTAAGTGGGTAGGTAGGGAATTCAAGAATTTGGGAGCAAAGTGTGAGAAGGCCTGCTCACCCATCCTAGTAGTGCAGAGCGGAACTGATGTTTGGGGAGAAGCAGAGGATCTGAGAGAGCAGGAGTGAGTTACAGGGTTGAGCATAGCTCCCAATGAGTAAGGCTGGGATTTCTGGTTAAGGAGTCGATGAAACAACCCAAGTAATAAGAGCGCAGATACTTAGGGGCAGCCAATGCAGGGTGGAGTAGAGCAGACAGTGGTGGGTAAGGCCTGGGGCCGATACAGCAAACCTGCAGATATTGTTATAAGTAGTATCCCACTTTTGGAGAGCACAAGTGTTGGCCCGGGAAAGAACAGGGGCAGCAAAAGTGAGACCAGTGAGCAGGACACCCCTGGTGAAGGAGATCCTGGCAGCATGGGTGAGGAAGTGACGCACTTTTTAAGCAGCACCAATCTTAGAGTTAACAGATTTGCATATCTCATTAATGGGGGATGAGAAGTCTAGAGAGGGTTCCAGACTAACCCCAAGGTATTTGAAGGAGTTTGTTGTTGAAATGGCGGTCCCATTAAGGCATAAGACCTGATAGTTGAGGAATTCTGCATGGACTTTTCTTGAGGCACTGAATAACATAGCTTGGGTCTTGGTAATGTTTAGGATTTGGTGGTTAGTGGTGAGCCAAGATTGGATCTGTTGAAAAGTAGAAGTTAGGAGATTGTTAAGAGTATACATGGACCTAGAGACAGCATACAGAACCAGATCATCCGCATACATAATGGTGGGAGGTGAGGAGATTGGTAGATCATTTAAAAACAAGGAAAGAGAAGGGGTCTAAGTATGGAGCCTTGAGGGTCTCTGCAATAAATGGGTGCAGGGGAAGACAGGACTTTGGAGAAGGAGACAGTTTGTGAGCATCTGTTGAGAGTTTCTGATCCAGGATAGGGTGGCATCGGAGGCATCTATCTTGAGAAGTTTATCAAGTAGTAGGAGGTGGTTAACCAAATCAAATGCCTTGGTGAGGTCAATAAACACTGCACCAGTCAGAAGGCTTTTGTCCATGTTGGTCTTAACATCACACGTGAAAAGAGTAAGCGCAGTGGGGGTACTATGGCCTGCCCTAAAACCGTACTGTATCAGAGTTTGAAGACTGGAATTGAGTAGGTATCTGATATTGATATCTGGAGATGGATTAATTTTTTGAGCAGCTTGCTTTGAGTTGGCAGTAACTCTATAGGTTGATAGTTGGTTAAGTTCTTTGGGTCACCCTTTTTGAACTCAGTAATGGTCCTAGCAGTTTTCCTGGCCATATGAACTGTTGAGGAGCAGATGGAAAGGTTAACAGTCTGGTTACCGGAGTACCGAGAATGGAGGCAGCAAGTCATAGTATTCTGGGCTCAAGACTATCCAGCCCAGCAGAGCTAAGGGGCGGGATGGCACATAGTAATTTTAGGACCTCTAGATGTGAGACAGTCTAGCACAAGAGAGGGAGGGGCTTCAGTGGGGCCTGAGGGTGGATCATGGGAGCCAAGAGTAGTAGGTGGAGAAGTATTGGGAAGTTTGGTGAATAGTGAGTTAAACGCATTGGCAATAGTGAAGGGATTGTTACAGTTGACTTTGTTGATGTTTAATTCACTGGGGGTTTAATGCCTGTTAGTCACTAAGACTGCAGTAATTTGAGCCCAGTACCTTTTTGGATTAGTTGAGGATAAACGGAGAAGGTCACGATAATAGTTGCTCTTGGCTTTACGGAGTTCCCTTTTACATAAGTTCCACAGGGCACAATAGGCTTCGAAGTCAGCTTGGAGAGAAGAGGATTTCCATATAGCCCATAATCTATCTCATTGTTTAACTAATTGCAGGAGAGGATGCTTAAGCCATTTGGTGGCTCTCACCCCTTAACCCTACACATGGAGAGAGGAAAATGCTTCTTCTGCAAGAAGAGTAAGAGTTCATTAAAATAATCAGTAGTGCAGTTTATGTCATTGGTAATAAAGTGGGGTGACCAGTCAACAAGTCGTAGGTCATGTAGGAAAGCAGCCCTTTTCCTCCACCATTCCCTTTATCCTTTAATCCTTTACTCTCACTTACCTGACTAATATTCCTCTCTTTGTATGTCTTGTACCCACCCATGTCTTCTTGTTTCTCTGCCCTAGGGGAATTTAATCTCTCAGGCCCTCCCTCCCTGATGCGCCATCATCCATAGGGCAATTGTTGCCTCCCTTGCTTGTCCAGCCCCCCTCCAAGTTAGTTTTAATGCTCATCTAATTATCATTTAAACCTCCAACCAAGGACTGCAGTCCCCTTCCCTGAAGGATGCAGGTCACTTCCCTTACAGAGGCCCGTATCCTCCCAGGCTGGCCCCAGGTTACTAATGTAGCTGAAGCCCTCCTCCATGCACCATGACTTCAATCATTTGTAAAATGCCCTGGTGCAGAATACCCATGGTTCTCCTCAGTGGTACACAAGTAACACCTCATGATAAGCCACCATGCATGCCACCCGTGTGAGACCCTTCCCCTGCAGCCTGAAGTTACCCTGTACTATCCCTAACTTGTCCCTTGCCAGGTCATTTGTGCCTAGTTCCCTCCCATCTTCTGCTGGCTTTGCAATATTCTGGATATGCTGTCTGTTTCTCTAAGCTAAGTTACCTTTCAGGTACTTCCCCACCGTATCAGTCCCTCCCCCTGCTCCAAAGTCTATCCCCCTAACAATAGATTCCCCACCAGCAGTTGCTCTTTTTAGCTGGGGGTTTCTTCCTTCCTTCCTCCCTCCTTGGGGTATTCCCTTCTGAGGACCCCCACTTCCTCCCTTTGATCAGTGCCTCCTCTTCCCTACCCTGCTAGTAGAGTAAAGAAATCTTGCAGTTGTATAGTCTCAGGAGTGTGCACCTTTTCTGCCACCTCCTTCTATCTGCAGCCCACCAAAGTCCATCCTCTTGATCTCTGTTTAGGCATCCTCTGTGGGAAAGGTGGAAAATGTGGTGACCCCTGGGTGGGCAGAAGGTCTTCTGTTCCATTGTCAGTTCAGTATGGAGTCCAGCAATCATTGTCCACAACTCAGAGACAGACTGTCTAAAATCCACAACACAGTGCACTAAGACAGTATGGAAAGTGAACATGATGCTTGCTTGTATAGGAAGTGAAATCAGCAGTAGAAACACAAAAGCGAGCCTTCTCTTGTACAGATCCCTGGTGCACCCACATCTGAAGTACTCTGCAAGGTTCTGGAGCCTGTACATATGGAAAGACCACGAGAAAGTGGAGACAGTACAGCGAAGAACAGACAAAATGACTTGGGCATGGGGAAGGATGTATGACGATGGACAGAAGTTCCTCAGCATGTACACCCTGGATATCTCAGAAGGTGAGGGAGGGGGAAAGATAGAGACATACAAACACCTACACTGGACAAACAGGGTGTTGTGTAAAAGCTGCTCATCTTAAAGCGTGCACACAAGCACTTGGCTGGTATTCGCTTGAACTGACTGGGGGAAGATTCAGAAAAGATGTTTGCAAGCCCTTTTTCTTGCAAAGAGTATTGGTCAAGTGGAACAGGCTGCCAGAGGAAGTGGTATCTGCTAAAACAGTGAGGTATTCAAAGAAGGGTGGAACAGGCATGAGGCAATATTTAGGGTGTTGGGGGTAAAGGGTAATGGAGAAGGGTGGCTACTAGTGCCAACATAAGAGAATCATGTACAGTGGGCAGACTCAATGGGCCACTGGGCATTATTCTGCCATAAAATTATGTTTCTTTTCACACTGGAAGTATTATCTTACAGTACACAGAATCATTATATCTCTACCAGCGTACGTATCTATACTTATACTGTATTTGTGTGTGGGGTGGGTTGGGCCAGAAAAGAGGGAGCACAAGTTTCAGTTTTATTTCTGAAGAGCCAACTGTTTCTAAGGCAAGCAAACCTAGGTAATTCTGTTAAATATGCAGTAGGTGTTATCCCCTTTGTAACATGTAGTGGTTAAATATGGAAGGCACTAGGACCCTGGATAAGGTGACATTTTAACAGAACCACATAAGCTGTTGGTAATGATTTCCTTTTAAAACTTCTCTTGAAGTCACATGCTTCCGAAGTATCATCTTGTACTCTATCTTAGTGGTCATAGGTGCTAAAAACCAATGCTTGACATGTTCATATTTAGTTCAAATTCTGTACTAGGAACTTCATGTCTTTCAACATGGACCAAAAGACAATTTTACTGAAATTATTGTACGAAATACAAAGAAAAAAAGTGGACACAGATGAAGGCTTTGCAGGGGAGTTTTTGGTAAGTCAATTCTAATTAGAGTTTTCTTGTTGAGGGGGCATTCATCGGTAGAGTATTGTACTTTTTTAAATCTTGGAAAATCCCCAAAATAGGACCTGAAGGGGTTCTAGTCAATGTACCAAAATATTGGCATGCTAAATGCAACAAATACAGGAAATAAAACCTTAACAGTGCAGCAGTGCACAAAGTAACACTTAAAATTTTGGTAGGTTATACAAGTTTATCTAATGTTACAGCTTATATAGAACAAAACATTTTTCTGAACCTCTGATATATCCCTTGGAGTACTAATTTGAATTTATTCAAAAACTGGCTTCTGAAAAATGCTATATAATGTATGTATTGTTGAACAATTTAAATTTTTAAAATATTTATTTCTGTTCTCAATAAATAAACAGTTTGGAAATGGGTCCTCGAGTTATCTATATAAAACTTTAAAATCTGCTTGAAAATATTCAGTCTACGGGAAATAGCATTCTTTCTTTTCTGGCCTTCATAACTGTGTTTTGAAACTGCATAACCTAAAGCAGAACTAACTTTCCTAAGCCAAGAAAAGGGGAAGTTTCCTGACTGTTAATATAAATACAAAATCTACTATTTTCTGATGTAAGCATTAAATTGGTTTGAATATGTTAAAAAAGGCTAAAGAAATGCATTCTATAATTTTAAGATAAACAAATAGCTTTTACTGTTACAGGAAACAATCATATATGTATCTATTGCAAGGAACTGAAATTTGAATTGTAGGCCCTGCTCTACATCTGTTGCATATTTTCTACCTTTGAAAGCGAATGTCATTCTTAAAAATTAAGTCTCGTCAGTGTCCAGGTTTCAAATATTGTAGAGAACTTTATCATCAAATCTAAATGTGACATGCTGCAGTCTTCCTTTATGGACATAGAATAAGAACAATGATTTTATCTGTTTATCAGAGATAACTTTTGTTCAGAAACAGAAAGTTATAGAAGTTATATTAGCTTAGTTGTGACATCCAATATACAATGCAGAAGCATGAAAAGAAAGCAAAAGAAAACTGATGCACCCCTTTAGTGATTCATATTAAAGCATGCTAACATGTCATAAATCCGAACAACGTTACACAAACATATGAAAAAGCCAACAGAAGAAGGTAATTTCTTCAATCTAGTCTGCTCGTATTGCAGGGTCTGCAGCTTGAGCTACTGACCCTGCCCCCCACTCCTCCCAACCTTTCTATCCTCCCTTCCCATGAACTTTACCTTCCTCTGTGCCTATCCCAGCCTCTCTTGAAGCTGCTCACTGTCTTCAACAAAACCACCTCTTGTGGCAGTGTATTCCAAATGCCCACCACCCTATCCATGATGAAGTGCTTCCTGACCTCCTTCCTAACCCGCAGCTTAAGACTGTGCCCCCACATATTATAGTTGCCACATAGCTTAAAGAGACCCTCCTTCTCCACCTTATTTATACCATTCAAGTATTTGAAAGTCTCAGCCATGTCGCTCTTCTCTCCTGTCATCTAGGGAATTCATGATCAGTGCCCTCACCTTCTCCTCATATGCCTTATCCTACTGACCCACTATCATCTTTGTGGCCCTCTTCTGGACCTTCTCCAGCAGGTTTCTGAGCTGTGCACATCAGTACTGATCTCCATACTCTAGATATGGCCTCACCAGTGACCTGTACCAGGGCAGTATAATCTCCTTTCTCCTACTACTGATCCCCCTAGCTATGCATCACAGCATCTTGTTTGCCCTTGCTGCTGCTCTCTTGCACTGCGTGGACTGCTTCAAGTCACTAGCGATCATCACTCCCAGATCCTTCTCCTCCTCTAATGCAGATACCTGGACTCCACCCAGGTAGCACTCCATCCTGTTGCTATTATTGTTATACACAGTATTGTTCAATATGCTTTTTTGGGTGATTCTCATTTAAATAATTCACTTGCATGGGTTCATTTTGAACAAGCATGCACCAGATAATCCATTGTTAAAGGTAAAGGTGCTGAATATAAAGTGCAAGCTCTTCTGCATATGCCACCAAAGGTACAATGGCTGTTTCTAAAGAAAATCAGATTGAAATAATATTGGCTATATGATTTTTATAGTGAGTTGTGGATACCTATTTAGTGTTAACTTTTTAAGAGAAATGATAAGAGAATGTTTGTGTCAGTAAAAGCCTCTTGAATACTGAACCTTCAAGCTAGCCCCATTAATACTAAAATAGAGTATGAGTGGGGACATTTTCCAACTTCCGACCCATACAGTAAATTTGGCACCATTACTGTTGGGCTAAATCTTACTACTGTGCATTACACTGGTAATATTTATATTATTGTGGGAGATGCTAAGAGTTGTCTTGGTCATTCATGTGCAAACTCAGTGGGTAAGCAGTGTCAGTTACATAGCAGGTAGCATGCCCACCTCTGTGGCTGGAAGATCAACAGGTGGTTGGTTCTAGCTCCACACCAGATACTTGCAGCATTGGTGATGTGCTGCCTTTTGGATAAGATGTTAAACCATGCTCCCTTCTGCTCATCTCTGCTCAGGTGAAAGTTAAAGACTGCATGGCACTTATTGAAGAAGAGTAGGGAATTATTTTATTAAAACACACACAAAAAACATCAAAGTCAGCATTTTAAAAACAGAGACTTTAACTATACAGATTCAAAACAAGAATGTACAGTGGGAGGTGAAGCCAGAACCAGAAACCTCACATCTTATATTTTAGGGGACCATTGCTCTGTCACATGCACCTGTGAGTTACTTCAGAGTTATAGCAAGAAAGCTTTGTCTACCAATCCTAAAACAAGAAGAAGATCTTTTAGAAATGACAGTAAATAATTACTGCTTCATAATATAATCTAGCAGCTATAAAATGGGATAGAGTATCTCTTATCCAACATTTGGACCAGGCAGTCAGAGAATTCATCTGGTTATTTTGTGAGGCCTGTGACAGAGCAGCCCCCTTTAGATCCTTTATAGTAAAGAAGGGTCACTTACCATGGGTATCAGAAAAGTTAAAACAGGATATTAGAGTAAACAACTGCCTCTGGAGGAAGGCAAATAAAATCTTAAATGTAGTAGATGGGGAAAACTATAAAAAAAAACAACACAGGAATGCATTAAGAACAAATATTAGAAACTCAAAAAAGAAGTGTTATAAAAACAAAATTCCTGATAAATAAATGACCCTAGGCAATCCTGGTCCCTGATCAGATCCTTTGAAAAAACGGTTGATAACAAACTCCCAATTCAAATTCAACAACAAGGTGTGCTTCAATCTGTTATCATTTCTGCAAATAGTTTAAATAATGATTTTGTTTTCTGGCAGATATTGATATTCCAACATGTTAAAAAGAGTTACAAATGCTAAAAATTGAAAAAAGCTTATGGCCCTGATGGTATTGAAAATAGATTTGAAAAGATTCTATAGACTTAATGGCACTCATTTTAACTAAATTTTTCAATTGGAGTTTGACTGACAGACTATTTCCAGCATGCTGGAAAAAGGCAAAAATCATCCCAGTGCACAAGGGTGGGGGTGATCCCACTGTCTCCACAAACTGCCATTTGCCCTGTTGTACATGGTGTTGAAGGTAATGGCTGGTACAAAGGCAGTTAAGCGAATACCTTGAAAAGTATTCCTTGTTGGCCACCTCTCAGTCTGGATTTTGGAAAGGTCACTCCATGGCCACTGTGCTCAACAACCTTATAGATATGGTATCCTTCCAATTAGAGGAGGGGAGGCCGTGGGCATGGGGTTCGTGGACTTATCCAACGCCTTCAACACAGTGGACCACAGGATTTTAATTCAACAACTGGGATCTCTTGGAGTGGACCATGAAACAATAAATTGGTTTAGCTCCTATCTATCTAATAGGACCCAACAGGTCCAAATAGGGGATACCCTATCCAAGAAAGAAATGGTCCTCAGGGGAGTCCCAAAGGGCTCCATAATGGGGTCCACTTTATTCCTGGTGTATATAAATGATTTGGTCAAAATAGCATCCCAAACTGCCATCAAACTTTATGCTGATGACACAGTACTGCTTCCTAATGGGAGAACTGTACATGAAGTGGAAAATGGATTCCAATTGAACTTCACAGAATTAGAGAAATGGTTAGTTCAGTCATGACTAGTCTTAAATAGTAAAAAGACTAAAACTATTTTTTTATCCATCTCTAAAGAAAAAAACATCACACAAAGCAGGAAATATACATAAAAACTTTAAATGATGAAACCCTGGGGCAAGAAACACAGTATAACTACCTTGGAGTACGAGTTGAGAAATTAAAATTTAATTTTCATATCCTGGACATGATAGGAAAGATAAATAAAAAACTCAGCATCTTTCACCAGTTTTTGCACAAACAAAAAAATGCGCTCTGATATTGTAAATCGATTGCTAATTCCAAATCCAGATTATGGCAGCCATATTTATGGACTAGCCAACAAAACCCAATTAAAGAAGGTCGACGTAGTATATAGCAGCCTAGCTAGATTTATTCTACAATACAACACTAGATGCCATCATTGTGATATGTCACATGAAATGAGGTGGTTGTCACCTGAAAATAAGAGAAAATTGTAGTGGGCAACTCAAATCCATAGAGTTTTAAACTCAGGAAAACCAAAATACCTGATGGAAAGACTGGATCAAAATGTACACAGACATACATATGATCTAAGAGATTCCCAAAGAGGTCCACAGGGACCAAAAATAAAAAAATTTGTATGGGAAAATGTCCCTGAGGGCCAACAATGTTTCCATCTGGAAACTGTTAGACAAAAATGTGAAGAACATAAACCAGCAACCAAAACATTTTGCAAAATCTCTAAAAAAAAAGCTGAGAATAAAATGTATGCATAATGGATGAATGGCGAGCACCTTAAGATATATGTCTGGAAATTGATTAGGGGGGTTGGGATGTATGGATCAATGTTTTGGTGTCGATTGTTACTGTTTTATGTATATTGTCAAATTACTGTTATGTCAACTGAATCTGCATTTTAGTTGTGGAAATTTTTAGAATTTTGTGAAGTATCATTCAGGACCATCTTGAAAATAGGTCTTAAGACCTAAAGATGTGAATGTGAGATCTTATCCTGTACAAAAAATAAAGCATTTTACTAATACTACATATAGAAAGAGAGAGAAACAACCTTCCTCTATCACCCTAGGCTGTTCAACTTTCATTTCACCCAGTGAACTCCTTTCCAGAGAGACTTGAGTTTATGTCTAGAACGTTTTTCAAACTGCTGTTGAAACATAAGCCTCAATCAGGCCTGTACACTGGCATGGGTTCTGAAGCCCCCACAAGAGAGAGAGCTCGAGTCCCACTCTGTTTGCTTTTTTCCTTTTTTATTGGTACAGGCACCCAGATGTGGAGGCACAAGCACAGAAACCTTTGCCTCCACACTATCTTAAAGGGGACTCCCACACACACACTGCAGTTCCACTACAGTCACTGGGGCTGACAATACTGTATTACACTCAAGTTGGTGGTTCAGGGGACCAAGGCTGACTCCCACCCATTGACCCACACCTAATGCACCCCAATTTTGGCACCCAGTTCAAAAGCAACCATCCTCCTCCCCATGGCACCCTTATCAACCAGCTGGTTTCCTGTGTACTGGCCACCTATAACATAAATAAATCACCCCACCCACCCTCCCCACTCCCAGTAAGCACCCTACCAGCCATTCCCAGTGTTCAATGCAAAGGACTTAATGCATGACCTGTGTGCTACTTAAGGGGCACCGCTGTGTGGGACTGTGGCGTGGCAGTACTTGATTTGACTATGTGAATACTCCACATGCAAATTGGCATCAATGGGACAGCTGTGCAGCAGGCCCATATGCTGGAGGGTGGGAAGGGGGTGTTCAGGTTTTTTTTGTGTGTGGCTGCCTGGTGACTTGTCTGGTCTGGTCTGGTCAATTGTTAGTCTAGTTCTTCTAGATGCATTTTTGCCGTCCAGCTTTAATGAAGTCTTGATTTGGTTGGCTGGAACTAACTTGCTGTGTCTGGTCCCCCCCCCCCCCCGAGTACAGTGCAGCTACTGGCAATGACAGTTTCTGATTTCTGACTAATTTGGGCTTTGTTTTTATGTTTGGGTTAAATGTGTGGTGTCCATTTTCTCACATACCCCTGTCCCATAGCTTGTCCCTCTAGGCCATTGGGTTTCTGTGTCCACCCCCCCCTGGGATATACAGTGGTGAAAAGGACAGTCATGTATTTGGCCTGAGAAGACTCTTATCTTCTGTGGACATTTTCCTGTTTCTTCTCTCAGGACTCTGGCTTGAACTTAAGTTGGCATCCTCCACCCAGCCATTGCGACTGTCACCCAAGGACCCTGTGGCAGTGCTGCAGCACAGGTACCATCTCTCCCTCCCCAGAGGAGGAATATGTCCTATTCTTGTCAGTCCTCCACTGGCAGCCACTGCACTGGCTCTTGTGCCCTACCTGGGATACCAACCTGTAGGACCGCAGCTGGTGACTGGTCTTCTTGTCTCTGGTTCTCAATGCATTGTCACCAGGATTTATAGGAAACCCTGAGTCTACCTCTCATTCATAGTGATACCCTCGCATGTCAGCATGATTTGTGCTGCCCTGTGCTCACAGTTCCACCTTGGCCAAAAAAGATCCCCTCTCATTTTCTGCCTAGCATATGGGCCTGTCAATTATAGGGTCACCGTATGAAGCAAGTCCTGTGATGAACTTTCTGTCCATGAAGTGCTCACTGGCATTTGCTTGCCATGTAACCCATTTGAGACAAGTAACAGTAATACTCAATATTTATTTGTGCCATTTATCTACGTCACTCCCTACTGCCTCATAAATCAAGCAATCATAATAACATGTTACAGAATATAGGTTCCTTCCAAGCCCATGCCAGCATGTCCAAAAAATGACTGATGAATATTCAGCCAAAAAATAGATGATGCATATCTGGTTGTTGTATTTTTTTTAATCTTTTTTTTTTGTTTGTTTATTTTTTTGTTTTGCTCCATTCAGAAATGTGGGTGATTTAATATTTACCAGACTTCTGTCTTCACCTCTCTTATCAATACTGAGCTGGTCTGTCTACCTGGCTCCCTGTCATTTTCCTGTCCATAGCAGTCCCTTAGCAAGTTGTCATTTAAAGTTTGTTTAAAAATTTCTTCAAAACTTTTTTGAATTTCATTTATCTTTTTTTTTTCCATTTTGTGATAAGTCTTTTCTGCCTTGCTGAAATTCATCATACTTCCCGATTATTCTGCATATGTTGGTACTTCTCTTCTTTGGTACTTTTTTCCCCCCAATTGTTTAACCAGGAGAAACACACTAAGTTGAAAGCTTGTTTACACGTCCGACCTGGGAGCACAGGGAAGTTAAGTAACTTGCTCAGGGTCACACAGTATGCAAGTGGGGGCTTTGGGATTCAAACCCAGATGACTCCTTTAATTTTATATTTGAGATGTTTTTCAGCTCTTTCAGCTGACTGTATACTTTATAGATAAGACACGTTCCTGCATCTTCTCTCCCACACAGACTTTACAGTTCTGAGAAGGAGGGACTCCTCAAATTATGTCTTCACTTGACTATATACATACACACACACATATATAGTGTTGAAACCTATTATATTCACGTGTCACATTTTTAATTCTTCAAATGACATGATGTTTCCATCTTCCATATATAGATCACTTGTCTGATATAACTGCCCAATCTTTAAACATTTTATCTACCAATCAGGGTGAAGTAACTATCACTTACAGTTGGAGTGTGCCTAGAAAAATGTGTTTTTCCCCTAATATATTTTGAGTCTTTTTCCATGCTGTTGCTGTTACCTTTCTGGATATTAACCAATCCTTGTTTCTCTGTGATCATTTGATGTTCACTGTAGAGCATTTCTTAATATTTTAAAAGGTATAGCTGCTTCCTCTGTCTTGAAACATACTTCTAGGTCTCCATCGTCTTTAAAGTCATTAAACACTGTCTCTGTTTGGGCTGCCAAAAAGTGCTGATTGAAATTTGGACAATTTAAACTGTCACCCTCTTCAAACCAAAACAGTTCATCTGACACCCCCAGATCCTTCATCTTTTTCAGCAATCACCTGTGAGTCACTGAGTCGAAGGCCTTGCTGAAACTGAAATAGAAAATTGAAACAGTCACTCTTTGCCTATCCAGTTCTCATGCACTGTCCTCCTAGCAGCCAACAGAAAGTTAGCAAAGCATTACAGAATGTTGCTAAGAGTAAAAGTAACACAGAAGCAATGAATCTGTTGACTGATAAGAACAGCTTGGATCACCCAGTTTGCTCATTTTTCCCTACCTACAGTATCACTGCAGACACCTACTTGATCTCTGCCTCTTTCTCCTTCCCCCATTCCTTTGCACTGTTTTAAAATTGAAATAGAGTAAATTCACAGCATGACCCCTATCCACTGTCCTCATCACCTAGTCAAAGAAAACTGTTATCTTACTCTGACTAGACCTCCCTGCCACAAACCCATGCTATTTACCATCTTGGAGGCCATTGTTATCCAGGTGTTTTTTTAGGTCCTTCTTGACTAGTGACTCCATCAGCTTTCCCACAACTGAGGAAAGACTGATACTGTAGGTCTGTAGTTCCTCACTTGCTCCTTGTTCCTCACTCCTCCTTGTGTAGTGGAACTACCTCTACCACACTCTAGTTCTTCAGAACCACCTGTGTCTGTGACCAGCTACTGAACAGCCCTACCAGGAGTTAAAAACAGAGAGTAAAGGAAAGTATCCCCATGGTGCTGAATCCTGCAGTGGCAGCAGTGATCTCTCCAGGAGGGGTCCGTGCTATGGCATCACTGACCGCAGTTACAGACTGATTTGGTCTTAATACTGTCCGGAGACATGGCCGCGACATCCTGTGAGCAACCTTCAGTGGGCATGGTATAAAAAGATCAGAGAAAAGGAGATGGTTACTACAGCAACCAGTGCATTCCTAAGAGAGACCCTGTTTGCCAGTTCAGTTCTCATGCACTGCCCTCCTTGCAGCCAACAGAAAGTTAACAAAACATTGTAGAATGTTGCTAGGAATAAAAGTAACACAGAAGCATTGAATCTGTTGACTGACAAGGAAAGCTTGGATCACACAGTTTGCCCATTTTTCCCTACCTATAGTATCACTGCAGACCCTAACTGATCTCTGGCTATTTTTCCCTCCTCCCATTCCTTACCACTAAGATTCCATTATGCCTATTCCATGCTTTCTTGAACACTGCCATTGTTTGCACCCCCACCAACTGGTCTGGTAGGCTGTTCCAGGACTCCATCACTCTTTCTATAAAGAAGTACTTCCTCACATCTCCCCTAAATTTACCCCTTCCAGCTTCACAGCATGTCCTCATGTTCTTTAGCATCTTTTTCCCACAAAAGTCTTTCATCATGTACCTTATTTATCCCCAGGAGGTATTTAAAGATGTGTATCATACCCCCTCTCCCTCCTCTCTTCCAGGGTGTAGAGTTACAGCCATAGATACGTTCAGATATTTACAGATATTCTGCAATATAACTAAAGAGATTCTCTCAAGTGGCTCACAGTGGTTTTGCAGGCAGACAGGGAATTTATTTATTTTATTTATTTATTGAATTTTAGGCCCACTGAGACTAGAAGTCCCTTTTTCAGGGGCGACCGGGGGGGAGAGGGGATATAGATGGTAACAACTGAAACTGAACCAGATTATGCTGATCTATCAGATCTATCAGATAAGATCTATTTATCTAGAGATAGCACAGAAATTTCAAGAAATATTGATTGTTGCTGGTCTGAATGTGGACATTAGTTTTGTGCCCCATTACACTATTTAAAGTGCTCCTGCTTCTTGTTTCAGGTACAGCACATGGACAGATATTTGTTTTACATAGTTCTAATATGTTTGTATATAAAATGGTTCTATCTAATCTGCATAACTATGTGTATTTGTAGGTTTGATTTTAACTGGTGGATGGTGTTTTCATAGGCTTTAGATTCATACATGCAGAACTGTTATTTCTAGTGCTTAGCACAGACACACAGACACGCGCGCACACACACACACACACACACACACACACTCTCTCTCTCTCTCTGACTTATCTTCAGGAAGACATTTAACATTAGAACATCTGTAGATCTTCTACAACTACATAGCATTCATTTTGTGACAGCTGACCTACTGTACACACAACTACAGTTTCAATTATGCTTTCTTATATCTGTTTGGTTATGTTTCTTATCTGATTACTCTCCTAATCTGTCATATTCATGTGTAAAATGTTTTTTTATTTCTAATATTGTTCTGGGAACTTAAAAGGGAGCTCTTTTAAGAAAACTGCCATCTCCTTCTGAGGAAGAACTACTGTGTGTAAGTTTGAAAGCTTAAGGATATGCTGTGAATCTCCGTTAGTTCAATAAAAAGCTATCAAATCACCTATTTTGTGCATCAGGAAATATTGGGTCATGTCTTTGGCTGCAACTGTACACAGTGAAGTCCACTGGTCTCTTTCCCCATAGGGCTTTTGATGCAGACCCCTCACCATTTTAATTGTTCTCCATTGGACCGCTTCTACACTGTCTATGTCCTTCTGGAGATGTGGCCTTTGGAATTGTACACAATATTCTAGATGAGGTCTTACCAGCGATCCATACAAAGGCAATACACCTCCCTCCTTCTGCAGGTGATATCTCTCCCTATGCACCCCAAGATCCCATTAGCTCTCCCAACTGCCTCCATGCACTGTCTGGCCACCTTTAGGTCATTAGACATGATTACCCCCAGGTTTCTCTCCTGTTCAGTGGTCATCAATAACACTCTTCCCATTTTGTACTCTGTTTCTGGGTTTCTGTGCTCCAAATGCATTATTTTGCACTTTTTCATATTGAAAAACAACTGATTAGCTAGACAGGGTATACAAAATCTATGGATATCCCATAATACCCCCACTATAGAGCAATGGAAAAACCTGGCCATAAGAGCATTGGCAGTGGACAGATTGACATATGTCCTCAAGGGGAAAGAGGAAAGATTATTGCATGCTTGGGAGGCCTTCTTAGGGACACACTTGGTGGGAGAGGCAGCAATCCTACGAGAGTGGTGGATAGCTTAGATTATACCTCGAGAGCTCCATGATCTCGTATTATGGAGTGTAGGAGAGAAATAACCACAACTCTCACTGTGCCCTGTCTGCATTACTTGGCTTTCTCTTTTCAGGGTACAATCGCGGAAAGGATAAGCTGTTTCTTATTCAAGAACACTCTAAACAAGGCATATTGTGTTTGATTTACTGTTTTTATTTTATTTCAATACATTGACCTGGTTATTAATTCTGTTAAAGAGGTACAGTAATAGTTACTTAATTCTGGTATTGCAGTGCCTGCATTACAGTTTCCTTTAAGCAGTACTAGGGAGACAACTTACCTACATAGAATGTACTTTAGATTGTAATATCTAAAGGTGAAGCAGCTCTCTACATCATATGCTTGACTATTTGTTATACTACAGTTATTGCAAGACCTCTATGTACTGTACTTGGAAAAAACAATAAAAATATAATACAAAAAAAAAGAAAAACAACTGAGATACTCTTTTTTCAAACTCTTTATTTTCACAGTGAGAGAGCATCAGGCATTAATCCATAATATCATATTCCAATAGCTTTCAGTACAACCATACACAGTGTCACCATATCTTAGGAAGACTAGGTTTGCTGGCCAAGGCACCTAGCTTCACCTGAGCTCTTTCCTTCTAGCTTGCTTGAAAGGACAGAACAAAGAACCTTACCAGAGTAAGGGAAAGGATTAAGACTTCTTTTGGCTAGGCAGATTTACTGTGAGTGGTTGTTTTTATTTTGTACTCATAAAAATTGTTACTTTTTGTTGCTAACATTTTATTGCTTTGTTTTTCTCTGATTCAAATTGCTGTTGCTGGGTACACCTTCTGCTGCATTATTACAAGGTGTGCCTTCAGGTATGTGCTAACAGATTACTACTGTAATCTTCTGATTCAAATTGTCCTTTGCAAGGTATATCTTCTGTTACTGCTTTATTTTTCTCTGTAGCAAAGTGTTTATTACAGGGTTTATCTTCTTTGAAATTATTACAGGTGTTGCTTTGTAGGTTTTACAGTTCTATCTAGCATTGGGATGAGCTTTCAGGCTAACTGCATTTGTTGCTGACTGATTGTTTCTGCTCTTACCTCCTTGTTTCTTTCGTCCGTGGTTCTTCTTTTTCGGCAGGGGAAGGGCCCAGCCATCCACCCCCATCCCCAACCACCCCACACTGCACTCCTTTTATAGGCTAGCACAGTCGTGACATTTCCTGTGGCAAAGCAGGAAGGGGCAGATCAGTGGGGTATCCACACGGTGACCTCATTTACAGGAGCACTAGTAATTTAACTTGTTATAACAAGTTAAACAAAAAAAAAAAACAGAACACAACATCAAACTTTGGCTTGCATTTTCTTCCTTCTAATTACTCTGACCAGGCTATAAACCCAGCAAAATTATCTGGAATGGATATCATTAACTGCAGGTACTGTGGAACACTTTTCAGAAGGGCAGTTTTATAGAATTTAGGACACTGTGGTACAAGCTTGGCCATTGGAGATCTTAGGGCTCAGCTCCAGGCAGCATGGGCAGAGATTGCATGCCTCAAATGTCATTCAAGAGGAAACATATTATAAGAACCACCCACCATTTCCCCAACATCCAACAGAAGCACCTAGACCACAGAGGGTAGTTGGTCTGGGAGGTTGGCAGGTGGTTAGGAGGGGCAAATCAGGTGCACCATCACTTAATACTCTCCAACATATTACCTCCACAAACCATATCAAAACTACAAACAGGTATCTGCCTCTATCTCCTAAATCAAACAAAGGGGCAGACGACACTGCAGCACAGAAGCTAGCACAACAAAAGTTGCCCAAAACAGGAACCAAAACAAAAAAAGCAAAAAGGAAGTCCAAAATACTTCTGATCATGGGAGACTCCATGATTCGGGGAGTTGATACCTATCTCCAGCCGGGGTAATGGTCAGATGTCTCCCTGGTACATCAGCGTGGTGGGACACTGACCGCTTTGCTAAAATTGTTCAGGAAGCAGGGGAAAACATTGATGTCATGGTACACATAGGGACTAATGATCTCGCCAGCTGGTCAGTTGTGGAGACCAAGGAACACCTAACCAGGCTGGGGAACAAACTATCATTCATTTCATCTGGCATCTCCTTCTCTGAGATCCTGCCAGTCTGGAAGAGGGGGCAGATGGACAGAAGGTCAGAGAAGGGGAGATAGGGAAGCTAAACATGCGACTCATGGGCTGGTGCCAGGAAAAAGGACACACATTTGTATAGAACTGGCAGCAGTTTTGGGAGTGAAAGTTCTTTAAATTTGATGGGCAGCATCTGATTAAGGAGGGAGTCAGTGCATTGGGGGCAGACGTTTGACGTCTTTGCAGATATTAAAACTAGCAAATGGGAAGGGGTTGCAGCATCCCATACGTTGAATGGGAAGAACACCCCTCCTCCCCTCAGCTAGTGGTCAAACAGGAGTTCAGCATGTTTGCAGTTCATTTGCATCACCAGGTAAGTAAAAGGGTCCAGCTCCCCATATGACATAGGGGAAACACCAGAACTCACCCAACAACTAACACACCGAAATCTGGCCAATGGAAAATCATGTACACAAATGCTCACAGTCTGGGGAACAAGATCCCAGACCTGCAGGCAATAATGACAGAGGATAAACTGGACATATTAGCAATTAGCGAGACATGGTTTACCAGTAACCACATTTGGGAGACTTCAGAGAATGAGTTGCAAAAAGGGGGGGGGTGGAGTGGCCCTGTATGTCAATGAAGATATCAAAGCTACAGAAATTCAGAATACACATAAGGAGCCAGAAGATCTGTGGGTCACCCTGGAAACAGGAAATGGGACAGCCATAAGAACAGGCCCCCAGACCAGGGGGAGGACATAGACACATTACTATTAGAAGATGTACAAAACATGACAGCTAAAGGGGAGGTTCTGATAATGGGAGACTTCAATATGACAGATACAGATTGGTCAATACCAGCAGGAACATCTGCCAGAACTAGACACATGGTAGATTACCTGCAGGGGGAGGGCCTCAAACAACTGGTACAACAACCCACAAGAGACAGGGTTATCCCAGATCTAGTACTGACTAACAGGGAAAGGATCACAGATCTTCAGGTAGCAAGTCACCTGGTAGCCAGTGAGCATCACATGGAATGGTTCAGTTGGCCACTACAACTAAATCATCCCATTCCAAGGCAAAAATATGGGACTTCAGAGGAGCTGACTTTGATAAGATGGCCAACAGAGTTAAGCTAGCCCTGGCAAAAAGAAATACAGGTGAGGGGGTACAGGAAAAGTGGGCAAGCATTAAGGATGCAGTACTTGAACCAACATCCCATTGTGTTAGAGAGAAAAGAAAGTGCAAATGAAGAAGGAAACCACTTTGGTTCTCAAAAACAGTAGCAGAAAGGGTCAGAGCCAAAAGGCTGGCCTTCAGAAAATATAAGGGAACGCAGCGGGATGAAGACAGAGAGGCATACCAAACTTCCCTAAGGGAAGCAGGGAAGGCTGTAAGGCAGGCAAAGGCCCAAACCAAGGACACACTAGCACAGACAGTAAAAGAAGGTGACAAGACTTTCTATAGCTACATTAGTGAAAGGAGAAAGTCCAGAGGGGGTATTGCTAAGATCAAAGGAGATAAGGGGGCATGTGAGGAGGAGGACCATGTAAAAGCATCTATCCTAAATAGATACTTCTGCTCAGTATTCACTGACGGGAAGGTAGGGCAAGGCCCACAGCTCAGCACCATGGACATGGGGGGAGGGAGGTAGGCACTAGTCCCTTCATAAAAGAAAGGATCCTACAGGAGCTCGATAAGCTCAGGGTGGACAAGGCAATGGGACCTGATGGCATACATCCCAGGGTACTAAAGGAGCTAAGGGTGGAACTACCAGATCCATTATCAGAACTGTTTAGTGAGCCTCTGAGCACAGAAGAGGTCTCAGAAGAGTGGAGAAAGGCTCATGTGATCCCGCTCCACAAGAGTGGTAGCAGGGAGGAGGCAGGAAACTACAGAACAGTCAATCTTACCTCAGTAGTGGCAAGATTATGGAGACGCTCCTTAAGGAAAGGATAGTGCAACACCTGGAATCCATAGGAGCACAGGATCGAAGACAGCATGGGTTTACAAAAGGAAGGTCCTATCAAACTAATCTTATAGATTTCTTTGACTGGGTAACCAGAGTGGTGGACCAAGGGGGAGCAGTTGATGTCGCCTACCTTGACTTCAGCAAAGCTTTCGATACTGTTCCACATAGATTGATTAATAAGATGGGTAGGCTCGGGATGGGTCAGAAGTTGGCCAACTGGGTGGCAAACTGGTTGACTGGCAGAAAACAGAGAGTGGTGATAAATGGTATACAGTCAGAAGAGATGCAAGTCACAAGTGGGGTACCTCAGGGATCAGTTCTGGGGCCAGTCCTCTTCAATATCTTCATCAGTAACATTGCAGATGGACTGGAGGGTAAGGTTTGTCTGTTTGCAGATGACACCAAGATCTATAACAGAGTAGATGATCCAGATGGGGTGGGCAGAATGAGAAGTGATCTGGATAAACTAGCAAAATGGTTGGATGAGTGGCAACTGGGGTTTAATGCAAAGAAATGCAAAATCATGCACATAGGGAAGAGAAACCCTGAAGCCACCTGTAGGCTGGGAGGGGAGTTGCTGGCAGTCACAAGGGAAGAAAGAGACTTGGGCATCATCATTACTGATGACCTGAAATCATCCAAGCAGACCACTAAAGCAGTAGGTAAGGCTAGGGGTATGTTAGGGTGTATTAGTAGAGGTATCACAAGTCAGAAGAGGAAGGTAATAATCCCTCTTTACAAGACACTGGTTAGGCCCCATCTGGAGTACTGCGTGCAGTACTGGAGGCCACACCTTCACAAGGAAATTAACCAGATTGAGGCAGTCCAGAGAAGGACAACCAAAATGGTGCAGGGACTGCATCAGGAAACATATGAGGACAGATTAACGGAGCTCAATATGTATACCCTAGAGCAAAGGAAGGAGAGAGGTGAGGTGATTGAAACATTCAAACACCTTAAGGGCATTAACAAGGTGAAAGAGTCTAACATGTTTCAATATAAGAAAAATAGCAGGACAAGAGGACACATTATGAAATTAGATGGAGGCCAATTAAGGGGCAATGTGAGGAAGTTCTTTTTCACAGAAAGGGTGGTGGATGCATGGAATGGTCTACCTCAGGAAGTGGTGGATATGAATACAGTGCGGGGCTTCAAACAGGCATGGGATAGGCATAAGGGATAATACAGATAAGTATGAAAAGATAGGCCATTGACAGAGCAAAAGCCAATAGCACATTTATAAGGTAGAAAAAGAAATGGGCAGACTGGATGGGCCTTGCGGTCCTTATCTGCCATCATCATCTATGTTTCTATGTCAACTTCTATATTCAATGTCTCCACAAAGCAAAATAAAGCTATAGGATGATAGGGAGGGACACCCAGATGCAGTAACTATTCATATCATGGTACAAAAGCAGAGTCTACTTGGGACTTGTAAAAGCCCCACTTTCACCTCATTATCTCAAACTGAGAGGTTTGCCCCAGTTGATGAGCTTACAAAGATTCCAAATAGTATATTTCCTTTACAATACTGTGCCACTGGGCAAGTACAGGGGGTTCAGAAGAGAGCCATAATGATGTTCTTTTTTTGCAGCAACAGTGTATAAATGCAGGAGACTGGTTCTGGCAGGAACAGTGCCATCAGGTGCAACATATAACAATACTAATTGTGGAGTTAAAGTAAATCCCAAGTACATAAGATCAGACAGGCTGCCCTCTACTGTATATCTCTCCAAAAATCACCAAGCACAGGGCAATACCAAAAAATATGAGCAAAAATGGCAAGCTGTTCCGCACACTGCCGCCAGCATGCTTCATATGAGGCGGGCAAAAAAGTTGCCAGCTTAGCCGGTGTATAAAATAATCGTACCCGGCACTTCCAGATAAATTTCTGCCAATAGGGAGCTTGCAAAATCTTCATTGATGGTAAAATGGTCCCGAGCCATGTCTCATATGGAATATCTGAAGAAAGTTCAGAATTCCATGCCTAAAGGATGGCCTGTGAAGATTCAGTCCAAGACTCCCTAAAGGCTGTATAAATCAACCCAATTAAATGTGGATACCATTTACTTTTAAGCACATCTAATATCAGTTTTAAGACTGGGGGCTTGGGGTTAGGTATAGTACTCCAAGATTAACCTTTTTGCAACAAATAGGTTTTTACTTGTAAATACCTAAAATGATCTTGGTTTGGTAACTGAAATAATCGTTGGGGTTGTGAAAAAGGTATAACCCCCTGCAAATCTAAAAACTGGTAAACAAATGAAAGTCCCAGTCACCTCCATCTTTGAAAAGTTAAGTCTAAACATGCATGTAAAAAAACTGAGCTCTGCTGTCAACAGCTGGACGAAATAAAAGTTGTGTGCAAGTGTGGAGCGGGATCTTATTTTATACCAGCACCTCAAAATATCCTTAGTACCAAAAGAGAATTAAATCTGATAATGAGCAGTTTGGGGACAAAAACTATCTGGTTAATATTAAACAAGTCATTTATTACAAAATCTATATATCTCCATGGAGATTCCAACGTTGGGTTTAGCCACTGCAAAATCATTTTGAAAGTGACCACTCTATAATATTCTTTTAAATTTGGAAGATTTAATCCCCCTCTGTTTATTGGCAACTGTAAGATCGACCAGTGGACTCATGGGCATCTACCTGCCCACACAAATCGGGAGAGAGATCTATCCCAAGAATTAAAAAGATACAGGAGTGGGGTTATTGGAAGAGATTGAAATAGATACAATAATTTGGGAAATATAGTCATGCAGATAGCATCGATTCTGGAAATAAACAATAAATGTAAATGTGTCCATCTACTCAACTCTCTCTCAATCTCCTGGGTTAAAGATTCATAGTTTAACAAATTCAAATATATTCAGTTCTGTGGTAAATATACTCCAAAATATTTAATCTTAGTACATCTCCAGTGAGATGGAGAAAGTGCTTTCAATGCATGGGAAGGAGCAAAGTTGAGAGCAAGGACTGCATTTTTTTGAACATTTATCGTGTAGCCAGACAACGCCGCAAAAGTCCACATAATCCCGTCTACTTTCGGGACTGAAGACTCAGGGTCTAAAAGTGTTAGAAGAACATCATCCACATAGAGGGAGATTTTAAAAAGTCCCCCCCCCAGTGGAATTCCCTGTACTTCCACCTTCTCCTGAATAGCAGTGGCCAGAGGCTCGCTATAGAGAGCAAAAAGAAGGGGGGCAGCTTAAGGGACACCCCTGGCAGGTCCCATGGGAAATAGAAATCAAGTCAGACAACTGAGCATTGGAGCATATGTAGGCTTTAGGGGCCTGGTAAATTAACTGAAGCATTTGAATAAAATCTTCCAGAAAATCAAATCTCAATAAAGTTTTTCAGAAAAAGGGCCATGAAACCCGGTCAACCGCTTTGTCAGCATCAAGGCTTCCATTATAGAGCTTTGATTAATATGGTCCATTAAGGAACGCATTCTATGGATGTCATCTATTGTCTGTCTGGAACAGATAAATTCAGACTGGTCCTCATGTATGATGGAAGGATAAATCTTTTCAAGTCTGTAAGCCCAGACAGACATAAGCAGCTTGTAATCCATACTTAAGATGGAAATTGGTCTATACGAGGATGGCCATTTGGGATCCTTTCTCAGTTTCAGAATTGGGGAAGAAGTCGCAGAGGCCCAGGATGGTGGAGGAGACCCACCCTCCTGTACACCACAGAAAGCCGAAAGCAATACAGGAAGCATGAACTGCTGAAGTCTTGTACTATTCAGCCGGCAGCCCATCGGGGCAATGACATTTCATTATTTTGCTACAAGAGATCACAATCTCCACCTCCTTAGCTGTAACCAGGGAGAGCAGATGCTCAGAATGTTCTGGAGATAAAGCTGGGAGAGACAGGTGAGACAGAAAATCAATGATTAATGGATCCGGTGGAAGAGCAGGTGTGGTATATAAGGCAGCATAATAAGACTGAAATTTTGCCACTATATCAGTTGTATTAGTGAGTAGATGATTGACATGTATGGAGTATAATTGAGTTACAACTGATGCCATCCTATGACCACGAATGCATCTTGTTTATTTCTCACTCCTCGAGGTCCCCCCTCGTATTGATTTTTTTTTTTTTTAGGAAAAACAATGCTTGCTGCATCTTCTCATCCAGACATTTCTGCAACTTTGCCTGAATCTCCCATATTCAGGTACAGATTTCAACTGTGTTTCTATTAGGGGCTTGCTGAAGATTTTGCAATTCCCCCTCCAGTCTGGAGTATTCTGTCTCTCTTTGCTTCCATTTATACTCTGTAAAAGTGATTATCTCCCTGCATATTACCACTTTTAGAGTGTCCTACAAAATAGTTGATGGAGGATCTGAAGAAGCATTTTCTGACAAGATTTGGGGTATCTTAACCTGAATCATTTTTTTGAACTTCTCATTTTTCAAAAGGGATATATTAAGGCACCATATCAAAACCTTTTGGGGTTTACCTAACTCTAATTTTAGTAGCAATGGAGAGTGATCAGAGAGGTACTGTGAGCATATATTAATATCTTGAACCACATCTATATGTTCACAAGATATAAAAAATAATCTAAGCAAGAAAAAGTGTGGAACTGAGGGGAAAGAAAAGTATATGCCCTTGCGGACGGGAAAAAAAGGCACCAGACATCAATGAAGTCCAATATGTCCTGCTCAGCACGAAAGAATTTCGGGGCTGTCGGGATCCTATTGGAGGTGGGGATAACTGACAGACCCTTGACCACTCCTTGAGTCATCTCAGGTCTTTGCTTGTCCTTTCCACCCCCCCCAGTGTCCACCCTATTGCACAATTTGGTGTCATCTACAAAGAGGCACCTTCCCCTCCAGCTCCTCTGTAATGTCACTTACAAAGGCATTAAAGAGGACCAGTCCTTGCACTGATCCCTGAGGTACCCCACTGGTCACCCTGCCCTCCTCCAAGTGAACTCTGTTTACCACCATCTCTGTTGACTATCCCCTACCCTATTTCTTACCCAGTTTACCACCTTTGCACTCACTCTTTAAGCTACCCAGCTTGTGTGTTTGCCTCCTAGGTGAAACAGTGTTAAATGCCTCGTGGGACTGCATCTACAATCCTCCAGTCCTCTGGAACCACTTCTGTTTCCAGTGAGCTGTTAAATAGGACTGTCAGAGGTACAGCCAGTACCTCCCTCAACTCCCTCACTTCACTAAGATGTACAACATTTGGTCCAATTGCTTTGTCCACCTTCAGATTAGCGAGTCTCTTTAGGACTCCTTCCTGTGAAACAGAACTAGTGCACACCTCCCTCCCTCTAGAGCTCCTGTTACTTCTTTGTGGCCCCTCCCCTCCCCTTCTCCTTCCACTATGAACACAGAATGAAAGTATTTTTTCAGGATGTCTGCCTTTACCTGGTCCTCTTCTGCATGGTCCCGTCATTCCTTTGTAACCTTATCCTTCCCCTGGTCTCCCACTTTTCACTTACTGTACGTATCTAAAAAATGTCTTGTCCCCTTTCATTACTGCTTGGGCAATTTTCTATTCGGTTTACACCTTTGCACTCCATAATGCTTTCCCTGCTTCTCTCTGTTTATCCTGATACAGCTTCCTATCCTCTTCCCTCTGCATCTCCTTATATCTTCTAAATCCTACCCATTTAGCCTTTGAGAAGCACTAAAACCGAAATCTGCTGGAGGGGGTCTGCAGGCCACATCAGCAGGATCCCCCTGCTTAGTGGAACACACAAGAACTGCGAAGCATGAAGTTCAAGGAAGGCTGCAGTCAGGAGCCAGTCAGGAGCAAGACTGTGCCTCTAGCTCTCCAGGGAGCCAATCAGAGTCATGAACTGGTGGAAACAGGAAAAGAGGGGGGTTTAAAACCCCCTCTGCAGTTTCCTGGTCCCTTCAGAAGCTCCAAAGCTTGAAACCGCTGGAGGGGACCACAGGACACATCAACAAGACCACTCTGCCTAGTGGAACACACAAGAACTGCAGAGCTTGAAGCTCCAGGAAGGCTCCAGGCAGTAGACAATCAGGAACAAGACCGTGTCTCTGGCCCTCCAGAGAGCCAATCAGAGGTAAGGACTGGTGGAGACAAGAAGAGCAGGGTTTCAAAATCCATGTACTCTCTTAGTCTTTTCAGAAGCACTGAAGCTTGAAACTGCCAGAGGGGTCTGCAGGACACATCAGTGGGACCCCTCTGCCTGGCAAAACACACAAGAACTGAGGAGCTTGAAGCTCCAGGAAGGCTTCAGGCAGCAGCCAATCCAGAGCAAGGCTGTGCCTCCTGCCCTCCAGGAACCAATCGGAGATGAGGACCAGCAGCGACAGGAAGATTCCTGCTGCTATAAGAGTACTAATACTCCAAGTGGCCCCCCCCACACTCCAGCTCCACCACAAAGGACCAACTGAGAGGCAAAGGACAAATGGAAAAGTGTAAAGGATGTTGGAGTCTGCCCATCTGAGACAACCCAATGAGGCAGCCAGCCACTCTGCTCCCCTGCCTACCCATGGGGACCCCTACCCAGGTAAGCCTGTTGGAGCTGCATTATAGGGTGGTTGTACTTGGGAGACCAGCTGAGTTTGTCAGGGGACTTAGGGGCTTGTTGTTCTTTTTCTTTGTCTTTATTATAGTGTTGCTTATTCTTATATGATACAAGGTATTAGTGTGTTTCTGGGAAGTAAGGATTGTAGGTAAACTGTTGCTAGTTGCTAGGGTGTTAGTGAGCTTTCGGTTTAAGAATATATGGTTACTGGGTGGTAGTAGGATAGCCCAACTGGGACTGGGACAAAAAAAAAGGAAGGACTAGAAGAACAGGGAAAATTACATGTGGGGAGTGGTGCAATGCAATGGTTGTAGGGTGGCAGTCTATAGAGAGACCTTCTGGAGTCTGCGGTGCTGTCCCAGTACCGTAGGAAGGGTGGGGTAGGTGGTGCACCCGCTCAGGGCGCATGCCTCTGAGGGGCGCACTGGTGCAGTTTTTAAATCATGCTCTTCCTACTGATTCACTGTGTTGTAACTTTAAAAAACATATTTCTTTTGTTTTTTAAATGCAGTTACTATTGCCTGCCAGCAGGGGTGCATACCCACGGAAGGACCACCAGCAAGTCAAGGAGGAGGGGTCACATGGTCCGCTGTCTCGGCAAAGAAAAAATTATGTGGTGTGGGGTCCTGGCAGACAGTATAAAAGGTATGGATGCGGGAGACTCGCGGAGTGGGTTGTAGTAGTGTAGAAAGGCAGTACTACAGAGACGGAGTCACTGAGAGAAAACACAAAGGAGCAAGCGAGGCGAGTGATAGAATTAGAGAGTAGAGAGCGGTGGAGCATGGAGGAAGCTATCTAGTTATAGTAAGACAGAGTGTGTGCCTTGAGGAGGGACTCGGAGTTTAGATTAGGATTATATTTTTCAAATATTGTATTGTGAAAGCACTACTCATTATCTTCCTTTATTCCTTTATTTGGGGGTAGACTGAGACTGTCACTCAACTGCTTAGCCTCATTTTTTCATTGTGAATGTGATTGATTCTGATGATTCCTCCTGATGTCTTCCTCTGGCCTACACACTCCTCTCTCCTTAGTTCTCTATGTGAGGGGATGGTGTCTTTCTAACGATTCCTGATATCCTCCTCCGACCTACTCCTCTCTCATAAAGTGACCATCCCTCCTGGCTCAGCGACTCCCACCATGTACTCTACTACACTTACTGTAGTCTCTGCTGGGCTGGGCACTGGCAGCATTCCCTTGTTCACTGTCCCACTATGACATCCTCCTCCACCCACCCTGAGAGACTCACTCCCTGGCCATGTGTGGCACTCCAGTCCTGGCCAGGACCTTCGATGCTTCAAGTCAGCAGGCCGCGGTGCCAGATTCCCCGACCTCATTCTCCCTGAGTCCCCTCCACAGTTCAGCCCCACACCAGGCTGGCAGCAGTAACTGTGAGCCTAGCTCTTTTTGTGGAATATGTGAGTGGGCCACCGTTGAGTCTGTGAGGAGGGCAAGCACCCTCACAGCATGATTCTTGACTCTCAAACTGGCATCACCGAGACTGCTGAGATTGACAGTGCTTCTTAAGCTCCCGGGCTGCCAACCACGCTGTTCTCTGAGTCTTAAAGTCCAGACGGGTGGCAGACAGCATAACCTCCCCCGTGTCTGCCGTCTCCCTCATAAGGGCATATATGGATGAGCAGCCCCTCATTTTAACAGGGGAAGGGGGATGATGATAGGCTTAAGATAACTAGACAAGTTATAAAGCAATTGGCATTAGGGCTAGGGGCACAATATATTAGCATTCTACAGCTGCTATTAGCATAGAGCAAATAAAAAATAAAAAAATGGCACAAACACTGGGTAAGCACAAGTACAGAACTCAAGAACTGACACACACACACACACACAACTGTAATTTCCTTGTTGTTGATGTAATAGAAATGCCCTTCCTTTTGAGAGTCTACATGATTTCAACTTGAGAGTCTAAGTTGTTTAAAATGTATTAAGGGGAAACTGCATTTTTATTACCTCAACAACTTAGTCATCTAGTCCTGTTATAAAGAAGGAATTTATTCGAAGTTTACATATCCATGCAAGATACCATATGTGGCTGATCATGGTACCCCTTACCAGGGAGTACTGCAATTAGGGGTTTGTGGAGGACGTTGGACTGCTGGTGCTTATTAAGTTACTTATGGTAACCTGCTGAAATGCAAGCGCACTGTCCCCCCATCACGAAGAGAGATGTCAGATAGAACTATATGACTGTGTTGGGAATAATGCTGCTTGTTAATGATATTCTTGTAATTGTGGGGCTCTGCCCTCCACAACCCCCCCCCCATCAATAATTAAATTAATTCATATTTCATAATTATTGATGGGCTGTGTGGAAGGCGGAGCTCCCCAATTACAAGAATTACATTTACAATAAAAGACTGCTTGCTTAACTTCCCCGTACAACCCGATGCAATAATTGCAACTGATCCAACGTCTTCCACAAATGCTGCAGTTGCACCTGTTACATTACTGGCAAATCAGAACTACATTCACAGCAATGCTTTTAGTTTTTTAGGGTTTTTGGTCTTTTGGTTTTGTGATATTTTGTGATATTATTCTTTCTGTGGGGCTGCAAAAGAAAAGCCCCAAAACTCACCACAGAGCATGTAAATCCCTCAGAGCTTCTAGGGCCTTGTGGCCCCCATGACCCCAGCTCTTTTCTGGGGGAGGGGGGCACAAAATGAGTCTCTTGCCCAGGGCACCAAAATGCCTTCCTACGGCTCTGTGCTGTCCCATCTGCATGTATCTCTCTAGGTGGAGGAAACAGGTTTCAAGGCTCCAAGCAGAACTGGCAGAGTGTCATGACAATGTAGTAAAACTCAAAGTCATGTTGGCAAGGAGTCAGGGGACCATCTCTCACACTGAGAGAGACACCATTACCTCAAAGGTTGCCAGAAGGAAGGAGCGGTTGGACTAAAGTGGGCTGAAGGAGGGCAGGGGTGGTAGGATCAGGAAGGCTGAGGGGAGTGGAAAATGAGCACACTAATCATGTACTGCCACTAAGAAACTCCTACACCATTCTGGTGGAACGGGACTGCCTTGAAGAGGCACCCAAGGTAGTGGACAGAAAGGACATGGGGGACCACCCAAATGGAGTCCTCAGTTGGGGGTAAGGAGACCCCCAGAGAAGGAGGAAGCAACTCCTAGTGGGGAATTCTATAGTGAGAGGGATAGGTTGGGGGAAGGAAGGGGGTTAGTGATAGAGGTTAAGTGCCTACCTGGTACATTGGCTCAGAGGGATGGAAAGCATATCCAGAGGATCATGAGGGCTATAGAAAAAAAGGGGGAGCTGGATGTCATTGTCCACCTGAGAAAAAATGATCTGGCTCTGGAAGGGACAGGGGCACTGCAGGAGCAGTTGAGGGAGCTGAGGAAAAGTCTTAGTAGGTAGCATACACTGTAGCCTTTACAGAACTGCTGCCTGTCTACAACAGTAGGAGGAAAGGGAGCTCCACACGAAGGTCTTCAACTCATGGTTGAAGAAATGGGGCAGAGAGGAAGTGTATGGCTACACTGGGGACTGCGGCCCCACCTGGGGGGGAGGGTTCAGAGCTCATACTGGAGGATGGCCTGCATTCATCCATGAAGGGAGCAGCAGTCCTCAGTAGATGTTTTAAGTGTTACTATGATGGACATTTAAATGGCACAGGGTCATAATGCCACACGCAAAACAGCATGAGGCAAAACAATGTCGGCACACTATGCCGAACATTGCAGAAAGAGCGCACACCAAGCAACAACTTTAACACCTTTCGATGTGGGGTGCTTTACCCTCCACACCCCCTGGACTAATTATAATCAACTCCTGGGGGTCGTGGACATCAGGGGTAAGAAAAACTCACCTCCAGTGCAATTCCCGTTTTGGGGGGAAAAAAAAGCCACAGCATAGTGGGACTCCAGGTCTCCGATGTGTAGCCACTCCACCACGGGAGTAGCTCAGCCAGGCACCACCCTGATGACATCCTTAACCTTCGCCCACTGGCAGCCTATAGCAAAAAGAGTAGCGGTTTCTACCACACCCTCTAAAAACCCCTGTCACTATAGAGTTATTAGCTCTTCTTTCAGCGCTGTTTTATATGTGCGTTTTTTCTGAATTTCTGAAAGAAAGGAGTCCCACCAAAATGAAGGGGGGGACAAGAGCTCAAGAGATTAGTGTGAAAGGAAGGAAAAAGGGAAGCAGACTATATGAAAAGGAGAAGAAGAGGGAACAACTAGACAACATGAAAGGGGACAAGAGTAGGACTAACAAAATCAGGACAGCCATGTGTGCCAATGGTAGATGTCTGGGTGATAAGATACAAGATCTGGAGGCCACCATGGCTGAAGCAGGCCTGGATACTGTGGCCATCTCTGAAACATGGTGCACAAAATGGGAAATGGTCATACCTGACTACACAATGTTTAGAAGGGACAGGGTAGGAAAGAGAGGTGGGGTAGTGAGGTTTTAGGTTAAGGAAAATATCAAAGCGATGGAGGTATATGGAAGTTCAATGTTCAAGTTCAAGTTTATTGTAGGGAAACTCTGTTGAACAAGTTCATTCACAAGGAGATCCTTTGACACAGATAGGTGGTGACAGATTGCATAATCAAAAAAAAACAGTACAAATTCAAGCACAGAATTATGGGCAAGCATTAACATGTTGCATAAAAATGACAATGACAGAAAAATACAGGTACAGAAAAAAGGTACAAAGTGCTTATTTTGGAGTATCAAGGCATCTAATTTCTAGGTAAGAGGAAGCAGCAAGCTAGGGTTAGAGCAGTGAGCTGAGATTCAGAAGCAGCTGCACATATCTTTTATTTTTGCTGCAGCCAACATTTTAAATAGGCTGACAGGGACAGTACAGGGAAGCTTCAGTACACCTTGGAGCTGGTTCCAGATAGTTGGGAGCACGCTTGATATGGCCCACTTGCCGACTGAGTCCTCGGTACATCGAGGAGGAGGAAGTCATTTTTCCTAAGAGAGTAGGCACTATGGGAAATATGGAAAAGGGTTGTGAGATAGTTCAGGAGCTTGTTCAGGAGTAGCTTAAGAGTCCAGATACCAGCATGAAGTGTGCATCTGGCTGAGAGTGGTGCCCAGCCAGCGGCTAGGTAAAAATCGCAATGGTGGGTTTGGTAGGGTAGGTTTGTCATGAACCATATGGTGTGGTGGTAGAGGACATCTAGTTTGTTGAGTCCTGAGGCCACTGCAGAGGAATAGATTAGATCTCCATAGTCGAGTAGTGGCAAGAAAGTGACCTGGACCAGCCTAGTTCTAGTATCCAATGGAAAGAGGGACTTGTTACGAAAGAAGAAACCTAGCCTAATTTTTAGCCCCTTAGCCAGATCATCAAGGTGGTCAAGAAGGAAATCTTGTTGTCTAGCCACATACCAAGATATTTGAATTTGGAGGTGATTTCAAGGGGTTCACCTAGGGAGGTAGTGATGAATTCTTTGTGCGTGTTTGCAAGTGGAGGTGGTGTTTGGGGCAAAGATCATGGCCTTAGTTTTCTTGGCATTAAGGAGTAGTTTGGCATTAATTAGGCTGATTTATAGTTGTGCAAAGTCGGCTTGGAGTACAACCCTCACTTCAGCCAGTGTAGGGCCTGATGTATACAGTACAGTATCATCAGCAAAGAAATGCAGATGGGACTGGGATATATGTGCATCAAAGTTATTGATGTACAGGGAGAAGAGGATGGGACTAATATGAAGCCTTGCAGGACTCCCCTGACAACTGGGAGGGATGCAGAAAAGAGACCACCAGCTTTTACTTTCTCAGTCCTTCCAGATAGGTAGCTGATAAACCACTGGACAGCAAGGGGGGGGTGACACCTACTTTTATTAGGCTTGAGACTAACAGATTGTGGTCAACAGTGTCAAACACTTTGCTGAGATCTAAAAATACTGCACCAGTAACTTTCTTGGAGTCCATGGCTGTGATCCATTCATTGGTATCTTTGGCTAGAGCAGTAACTGTACTATAGTTGGGCTGGAAGCCAGATTGCGCAGGGTTGAGGATTGAAGATGATTCGATATGGAGATTTATTTGGGAGTAAACTAGCTTCTCAAGAACTTTGGAGAGGACAGGTAAGATTGAAATGGGCCTATAGTTGTTTAGGACGCATGGATCCCCTGACTTGAATAATGGGAGGACGCGGGCAGATTTCCAGCAGGAGGGAACAGTGGCAGTGGAAATGGAAAGATTGAATATGTGGGGATAGGGGCGATGAGGTCGAGATAGCCTAGTTTAAGAAAAAAATGTTCTAGACCATCGTCCCCTGCACTTTTTCAAATGTCTTCATTAAGTAGTGAATCTTCGACTTCTTTATAGCCAAGCAGGCACAACGGGAGCAGGCAGGTCAAAATTTGCGAGTCAATGTTATTACAGTCTTGGTTGCTACCACAGGCTGCATAAGGTGAAGAGTAACAAGCTAGACCAGCAGTTACAAAGCAATTATTGATTTCCCCAAGGATTAGGCAGCTGTTTTCCACAGCCCTACCATTGCTGAGGATCTTCAGAGGGATGGAGGGGGCTACAGGCCGACCTTCAATGGACTTGCGTGTTTTCCAGAATTTTGGGGAATTTCCTTTTGCCTGTTCAAGGGTGGAGACATAATAGTTGGCTTTGCTTGTGCAGATTTGTTTAATGCAGGTGTTTCTAGCTGCTCTGAATGCTTGCCAGTCAGCTGGGCTTTTGGATTTTTAAGCCTTAGCCCACAGTTTATCACGGCATAGGAGTGTAGCCTTGAGATCTGATGTAAACCATGGGTTGGATGTTTTACGCACCCTGACTTTGATCAAAGGGGCATGCTTGTTAGCCAGCATGGTGAGGTTGTCGTTAAGGACAGTGACCGCCTCATAGATCATTTTGGCAAGGTAGAGGTCTTGCCATCTAATTTTGCTCAAGTCAAATAAGTAGTCCGATGCATTAAACTTGCAAAAGGACCTCTTAGTTATGAGTGTTGGTTGCTGTCAGGCTATAATTTGTGATCTTGTACAAACAACCACCCCATGATCACTCATGTCATTGTGGAAGACTGCAGAGTGAAGAATTTTGTGGGGATGCATAGAAAGTAAGATATCAAGGAGAGAACTGTTGTCAGGATTGGATGTATTGGTTCTAGTGGGTTCACCGACTAACTGGGCTAAACCCACTTCGTCAGAAGGATTTCAGGCTGTGTGACTTGGGGGTAAGCCATTCCATATTAAAATCCCCAAGTATTAAAGTTTCAGTGTTGGCGGAGGCGATTAAGGATTTAAGTATGGTGAGGATGTCAGTGCCACCAGATGGGGACGATAACCACCAATAATAATGAGGCATTCAGTGGATGGAAGGTGTAATTTAAGAGTTACGATTTCGTACTCTTTAGATTTAGATTTACAGTGAATATCACTGACTATAAACTTAGATTTAGTGTAGATGGCCACACCGCCCCCTCTGGCTTCCCTATCTGCCCAGTGCAGATTGTAGCCAGGAAGGGAGACTTGTTGATCACTGTTTGACTTTTTGAGCCAAGATTCAGTTATAATAATGAGGTCCGGCTTAGTATGGGCAGCCCATACTTGGAGCTGATCAAACTTGTTTGCAAGGCTCAGTATGTTGACTAACACTAACTTAAGTCCGGGTGCAGATGCAAATTTTGCAGGAGATGCAAGTGGTAATGGGAGCCCACGGTTTACCTCCACATTACCTGAACAGAGAAGGAGCAAGAGAAGCAGTTTCTTGATCCAGTTTTTGCAGGATAGGAGCACTTTTTTCCTTTGTGACCTTCCACAAGGTGACGATGGGTGCGACATAATGCTAGGGCAGCAGTGAAGGGAAGTTAAGGAGAGTGCTCTGATCAGGCCCCCCCAAGTATGCAGTTCTCCCAGGGCTATCTCCTCTGCTGCTCTCCCTCCTGATGCACTTACCGCCTCAGGTGGAGCGGCGTCTATCGCTCTTATCCATTATCCTAACCTGGGCTAGCACCAAGTCCTCTCTCTCACTAAAGGTGTCTGCACTTTACAATTTTGATGTTTTGCTCCTGCTAGTGTTGTTCTTGCTGCAAATATTCTTGCTGCAAATTCCCAATTGTTATTTGATGTTCACTGCTGTACTGCCCAATGGCGAAGCATGTCACTCCTGTATGTAGCCTTCACTGTTAATGCTCCTGTATGCAGCACCTTGTGTTCATGGATACCCTGTAACTCTCCCAGGTCGCTCCTGAAAATAGGCACTTTTCTGTCTAGTGTGCTTACCTGGTTAACAAAAGCAAATAAATAAATAAATATATGAAGGGAGCAGAAAGTGTAAGAGTGAAGGATATGGGCCGTGGATAAAAGGAGGTGGACAAATTAAATAAGGGAAGGTGCAGTGGAATGAGCTTCCGGTTACAGGATTGGAAATTTCCAGAGGTGGACCTGATCCTTGTTCTTTGTTGTGGTGAGCCGCTATGGATAAGGTGGTTAGGAATGAGAAAAGGTTTGAGTATAAAGAGCGTGCCATGGCGCTGCAAATACGAGGGCTAGGAGAGTTATGGATACAGTTGGTTAAGTGGATAGGAGAAGACAGGAGACAGCAAGCTTTGTGTGCAGACCAGTAGCTCTGAGGAGGAGTAGAAGCGCACAGAAGGATTGGAGTAGGAACTTGGCCGGGTGTGGCCAATCAATCAGTATCAATCAGTAGAAGAGGAAGGGGGCAAAGACTGATGAATAGTGATAGGCTGTCCACACAATAAGTGAATGAGACAGGAATTGTATTGCATTGTATTGGGTTGGATTGGGTAAGTCTGCTTATAACTGGGCCCTCTAGTGGCTAAAAGATATAATCTGCTAATGGAAAAGTCAGCAAAAAATAAATAAAAAACTGGCAGGGAGGTTCTGAAGCAAGTTTGGGGGGGCACTCTTGCTTGGAGGGTGAGCTTCAGGCATCTTCTGCTTAGTCTGCTTATCAAACTGCAGAATGCAGTTTGCTTGAGAAGAAACAGCCCGAAAGAGCACAGTAGTCCCCTGGGGAGATAAGGTGAGAGGACGAAATTAAATAGCAGACTTGGAGGGGAGGGCAGTCAGAAAACAAAAGAGAAATGAACAGGTTGGGAGAGGTTGAGAATTAAACAGAGATAGTTTAAGCAGGGAAGTCCTGAAGCAAGTTGGGGGTTGGGGAGGACACTGCAGTATGCTCAACAGGAGAGAGCAGTAGCCTCAATACAGATGTGGAAGGGGCCCTGACTAACAATGGGGCACAGAGCTGAAAAAAAAAAAGAAAAAGAACAGGCAGGGAGGTTCTGAAACAAGTTTGGGGGGGCACTGCAGCAGCCTCAATGGGACACAGAGGTCAAGGGTGCAGCCCACAGACTTACAGCTCTAAGAGAAGGGGCACAGGGTTCAGGGCAGATAGCATCACACTACCTTAAAACTCTCAAAACTTAAATCAACTCTAAGAAATCTCTACATCAGACTAAACATTGCTTAAAGTGAGAAATCAAAAGCATGTCAAGCAGAGGTCAGTCGTAGCATTAATTTCTTGGCAGCAGTTCCTGGAAGACTTCTGGATTGCTGCACATAGTGTGACAAACACTGGTAAACAGGAGCAAGCGATATTCCTCCAGGGGTAGATGCAAAAATTCAGAGTTCCAACCTGTACCTTGCTTGGAGGGTGAGCTTCAGGCAGGGGAGTTGAGGCATTCTGGCTAAACCTCAAGTCTGGGAACGGAGCCACCATTCACATAGGAGTGGTATACAGACCTCCAACACAAGAAGAGAACATAGACAAAGAGATTTTGGATGGCATAAGCAAAATGGCTAAAACGAGGAAGGTGGTGCTGGTGGGAGACTTTAATCTGTCAGATGAAGAGTGGAGCCTCCCTCCTGCAGCATCAGCTAGGAGCAGAGACATCTTGGGCTCCCTTCAGGGGCCATTCCTCAGGCAGCTGGCCAGTGAACCCACTCAGGTTAGGGCAACATTGGGCCTGCTACATACAAACGGGGAAAGTATGGCAGATGTCAGAGTGGGGAGTCATCTTGGGACCAGTGACCACTGCACAGTATGGTTTAATTAAGAACAACAGCAGAATTCAGCTGCACAAGTGTGAGGGTCCTGGATTTCAAATGGGCTGACTTTACAACGATGGGAGAATGCATCCGAGAAGACCTGGTGGGGGAGATATTGAGAAGAGGGTGAAGGGAAAGTGGGCCAGAATAAAAGACAGCATAATAAAAGCAGCAAACTTGTATGTCAGGCAAATATGCAAACGCAGAAAGAGGAGGAGACCATTACTGTTCTCGAGATAAGTGGCAGAAAAGGTAAGGCAAAAACAGTGGCATTCAGAAACTATAAAGAGGCCCAGAGAGAGGAGGAGGAGGAGGATAGAGAAGTGTGACTGGGGAAATGGAGGGAGGCAGGCAAGGCAATAAGGAGTGCAAAAGTGCTAGCTGAGGAAAGAATAGCCCAGACAGTATCAAAGGGGAAAAGATATTTTTCAGGAATATCAGCGAGAAAAGGAAAACCAAGGGAGGGACTGAACAGTTAATAAAGGAGGCGGGGGCTATACTGAGGAGGATCAAGAAAACAAAAACATCTTAAATATTTCTGCTCAGTGTTCACAGCTGAGGGGAAGGGAAGGGACCACAAATAAGCACAAAGAGATTGGGGGTTGGACGCCAGTCCCTTTTCTGAGCAAAGGGTCAGGAAAGTACTCTTTAATCTGAGGGTGGACAAAGCCATGGGGCCAAAGGGGGTGCATCCAAGAGTGTTAAAGGAACTCCAGGAGGTGCTAGCTGCACCCCTGACAGACTTGATTAACAGATCACTAGAGACCAGCATGGTCCCGGAGGACTGGGGAAGGGCAGTTGTAGTCCCACTTCACAGAAGTGGTAGCAAGTAGGAGGCAGGAAATTATAGGCCTGTCAGCCTAACATCTGTAGAATGGAAACTGATGGAAACACTTAAAGGAAAGAATTGTGGAACACGTGGAATTCAATGGATTGCAGGACCCAAGGCAGCATGGCTTTACAGAGGAAGGTTATGCCAAACAAATCTGATAGATTTTTTTGACAGGGAACCAGGGGGTTGGATTGGGGGGGGGAGTGGAGGTGGTGGATGTGGCCTACTTGGACTTCAGCAAGCCCTTTGACACTGTTCCATATAGGAGACTGGTAAACAAGTTGTGTAGCCTGGGGATGGGCAATAAGGTGGTAACCCGGGTAAGAAACTGGTTAGGGGGTACGAGGCAAAGGGTGATGGTAAATGGAGTTCACTCTGAGGAGGTGACAGTGACCAGTGGGGTACCACAGAGGTCAGCACTGGGGCCAGTCCGCTTTAATGTCTTTATCAGTGGCATAGCAGAGGAACTAGAAGGGAAGATCTCCCACTTTGCAGGTGACACCAAGATCCGCAACAGGGTAGACACTCCGGAGTGGGTGAAAAGTATGGAAAAAGACTTGAAACAACTGGAGGAGTGGACAAACGTTTGGCAGCTAAGGTTTAATGTGAAAAAGTGCAAAATAATGCCCTTGGGTCACAGAAACTTGAGGATGCAGTACAAAATGGGGGAGAGATACTAGCAGTGACCAAGCAGGAAAGAGATCTGAGGATAATCATACTGGATGACCTGAAGGTGGCCAGACAATAAAATAAAGCAATCGGGAGGGCCGGTGGGATGCTAGGATCTATAGGTAGGGGTATTACCAGCAGGAAGAGGGAAGTGGTGTTGCCACTATATAGGATTTTAGCAAGACCCCACCTGGAGTACTGTGTCCAGTTTTGGAGGCCACATCTCAGGAAGGATATAGACAGGATGGAGGCCATCCAAAGGAAGATTACCAAGATGGTACAGGGTCTACATCAAATGTCCTATGAGGAGAGACTAAAGGAACTAAACATCTACACCCTGTGGGGAATATGATCAAGACCTTTAAATACTTCATGGGGGTGAATAAGGTATAAGTGGAAGGTATTTATCAGAGGAAAGGGTGCTCCAGAACAAGGGGTCATGATATGAAGCAAGGGGGGGTAGCTTTAAGAGACATGTGAGGAAATACTTCTTCCCAGAAAGGGTAGTGGGTGCCTGGAACAGTCTTCCAGCAGAGGTAGTGGGGGTGAAAACTGGTGGGATTCCAAAATGCCTGGGAGAAGCATAAAAGAATCATAAGGGATGGGTATTGGGGTGGCAGAGAAAGTGACTTAGACCTGAAGGGGTCTACAGTGTAAGCAATGCAACAGATAAATGCAGACTGGATGGGCAATGCAGCCCTTATCTGTCGTCAGCTTCTACGTTTCTATGTTTTTATGTTTACCTTTTCAGCCACCTCTTTCAAGAACCATAGATGTTTCTTTTTCCTCTTATTTTTACTCATTTGCTTGACACAGAAGTTTGTTGTCTTCACCATGTCTCCTTTTAGCTATGGCCAATGTTCCTCCACTCTACCCAGGTCATCGCCCCCTGCCAGGTCATCCCTGAGCCATTCACCCTTTTTTATAAAATCTGCCCTACTGAAGTACAGGACCATTCTCCCTAAGTGGTTCAATTCAGCAGCCATCCTTATGTTGAACACCACTATATGGTGATCTCTGGTCCCAAGGTGGCCTCCCACCTTGACATCTGCAACACAGTCTCTGTTAGCGAGTACCAGTTCCAGTATTTTCCCACCATGGGTGGGTTCAATAACTAATTCCTTGAGGACTGCCCCAGGACAGAGTCCAGGATGTGCTGGCTTCTAGATGAGGCCACAGCTGGGAGGCTCCAATCTACATCTGACAGATTGAAGTCCCCAAGCAACAGCACCTCCCACTTTTCTGCCATCTTGCCAATGACTTGTACCAGTACCTTTTCTAACTCCTCCCCCTGTGATGGAGGTCTGTAGAGCACACCAGTGTGGATAGTTACACCGTCCCACTTCTCCAGGATGACTCACAATACCTCTGAACCCAATGTTCTCTATATCTCTATCACTTTTTTGTTTTCCCTCACATAAATTACCACACCTCCTCCTTTTCTTCACACCCTGTCCTTCCTGAACAGAGTACAGCCTGGTGTGACCATGTCTCAGTCATGGCTTTCAGTGCACCATGACTCGGTAAGGGCCACAATATCCAGCTCTGCCTCTGCCATGATGGTCTCTAGGTCTGGAATCTTATTTCCTAGACTGCTAGCATTCACACGCGTGGCCTTCCAGATTTTGTTACCACAAATGTTTTTCCTTTTAGCCCTCCCACCTACTCCCCCTTTTTTAATGTTCTCCTTTCCTTTCCTGTCCATTTCTGCCACCCTAGTTCCTGTATTAGTTTCCACCCTGGGGTGTTTCTCACCCCTCAGGTTTGCCCTACTTCCTGCTCTAGCATGTGGGGTGCAGTTTCTGCCTCTCCTATTTCTTCTGCCACCCTCTGGCTAGTTTAAATGTTCATCAAAGTAGCATCCACAGGAGGACTGGGGTTCCCCTCCTGGATGGATGCAGGCCATCACCCCTGTCAAGGCCCTTATCCCTCTAGGTTGGACCCCCGTCCCCAATGTAGCCAAACCTCTCCTCTCTGCACCATTCCTTCAACCATGAGTTGAAACTCCTTGTGCAGAGATCCCGCTTGTCCCCACTATCATAGAGAGGAAGCATCTATGTGAAAGCCACTGAACATGTTACCTGCCTAAATCCTCTCTCCAGCTCCTTGAATACCCCATGCACTATCCCAGCCTCATCCCTAACCAGGTGATTAGTCCCCAGGTGGACAATGACATCCAGTTCTGCCTCCCTTCCTGCTGCCCTTGCAGTTCTCAGGATCTGTTTCCCATCCCTCTGGGCTGTGGCACCATATAGGCACCTAACCCAACTCTCCCCCTTCCTATTCCCAGCTCAATCCCCCTCACAATTGAGTCTCCCACTCCTCGTCCTCTGGGGTCATCTACCACCCTTCTTGGAGTCTCCACTATGGAAGACCTCCACATCCTTCCTGGTCAATATCATGGGTGCCTCCTCCCAGCTGTCCCACCCACCAGAAAAGCATAGGAATTTTAGTGGTGCCAATTAGGGAATGTGCCTCTGACCCACCACTCCCACCCTCCCAGAGCCCACCATAGTCCAGGAGATCATCCCTGTAGGCACCCTCTGAGGTAATGGTGCCAGACAATGGTGTCAGACTTGGTGGACCCTGGGTGGGAGAGGAGGTTGCTTACACCCTAGTCAACTTAGCCTAGAGTCTAACAATCTCCTTCTTCAACCCAGAAAGATGCGAGCAGTTGGGGCAGCACTGCAATCTCTAGAAGGTCTTTTTGCAAACTGGTGCCCTACAGCCACTGCACTGCACCAAACCCAGTCTTCTCAGTTCCTACGTGTTTCTGTGTTATTGGAAATACTTATGTACCATTAATCAGAGATGGATTTAGTCATTTTTTCCCTTTTTGTTGTCTGTTATTCCCTTTGTACGCCTACCCTAGGTAGAGTGATGCTCCTATTTCCAGATTTGGCCTAATCTTTACCTTTCACCTGTCCCCTATATACCTTGACACCTGATAAGGTGTTTCTAGTTTTTCCCTTTTGATTTATTTATTTAAAAAGTTTTACCAGGAAAGGCATACTGAGTTACTGTATAGCAGCTCATTTGCAGATGCGTCCTGAGGGAGAGGGAAATGGGTAAGTAGAAATGCAGAATACAAACAAGGGAACAACTGAGCAATAACGCACGACAGGGGGTGTGTGTCATGCTGGGATAACATCACGCCTCAGGTGGTTGAAGCATGAGAAGTGAAGTTATCCAGAATGACACACACCCTGGAGTGCTTTATTGCTTTTATATAATGGCTCCTTCGTTTAAAAAAAAACAGAAAAAATATGTTTATTTTTATTATTTTTTACTTTTTTGCTAGTGTAGGTATACATATTGAAAAAGGAGTCCCTAGTTTCTCTCTTTTGCCAGCAAGTGGTGGTGGAGCTATGTGGTTGCCCAGTATCCCATATAGGCCCTGTGCTCACTGTGTGTGTGTGTGTGTGTGTGTGTGTGTGTGTGTGTGTGTGTGTGTGTGTGTGTGATACCCCACCATTACTGTCTTTCTTTTTATTTTTACAGCAGTAGACAAGTTTCTTAAATCTCCCGCCCTACTGCTTTTTAGTTGTTTTACTGTCTGTGTCCAGTTTCTCCATTTTTATGTTGATTGTGCGCATGCGCAAGAAACATGTTGGGGCAGGTTTCTCCAGAAGCAGGTTGTGGAGGCGTGGCACTGTTGTGCCCAATGCCCCCAAAGCCTGAAAAGGCTTGGCCCCCATCCCACAATGCTGTGGCATGCTGCTGCTGACACTAGTTCAGCCAGCATACCACAACTTTCTAAAAAATCAGCCACTGCAATCAGGGGCCACCTTGACATTGCAGTGTCAGCCATCCGCTGCAATGAGGGAGCAACCCATCATTGCAGGGCGGGATGTGGGTTCTCTGATATTGTTTGTGAACATGGTGGTGGGTTGCTGCCGTGTTCACAAACAATATACTCCCTCCCCCACCCATGTTTACTTGCCGATGGGGGAGCCCACTCCCCGTCTGCATTCTGTAACACCCCCGTTCCTGCCAATGGGGTGCCCAATCCCCATCGGCATAATGATCCCCCCCCTTTTGTTCCTGCCGGACGTGGTGCCCAATCCCTGTCGGCATAATGATTATCTCCCCTGTTGTTCCTGCTGATGGGTTTCCCAATCCCCGTCTGTATAATGAACCCCCCTTTCATTGCTGTAGCCGAGGGGGGTGCCTAATCCCCCTCGGCTCCTGCTACTCCCTTCCCCCTTGCCTTGTTTGGTAGCGGGGGTTCCCAATCCCCCGTTGGCTGCCCCACCCACACAGGTGGTACGCTGGGAGCCCACCCCAGCATGCCAAAGCACCTGTTAAGTCAGAAACCGTCCCCCGATGTCTTAATTTAGTTTCAGCCTGTAAAAAAGGAAACAGTCCCTCGTAGACTCCCTGCCTGCCCTCCCACAACCCGCACCCACCCACTGCGCACCCTGCTTCCCCACACACCCCCATACCCCATACTTACCTCCGGAGCTCAGCACGATGATCTTCACTGGACCGGGAACACGTCTGCACTCTTCAAAGCCGACCGCGAACTGAGGAAATGCCGGTAAGCTGTATAATGTAATGAATAGGGTTTTTTCAACTTTAGTGCATATCTTGGGCATTTTTTGGAATATTTTCACCAAAGTTTCAACATGGGGTTTTTGGGACCCTTCCTCATGAATTCTTGAACTGTCATGGCGTTAATCGGCCCCGAAAGGTGGTTTTGCGGTCACTGCACGGAATCACCCTTCGGGGCTGATTAACAAAATGACAGAGCCAGTGTTCATGAGGTGGGCTCTCAAAAAGCCTATGTTGCAAATTTGGTGGAAAAAATCCAAAAAATGACTGTTTTACGAGTGTGCGTTGCGCAGTTGATACGTACGCTCGTAACCTCGCGAATTTACAATATTTTCAAGCCAGATTTTCAACATTGGCATTTTGTCACACCTCCTTGTGAGCAGTATAGCTGTCATCATTCACATCCTGGCTGAAATGTGTTTCCGCAGTTCCAGCGCAGAATAGCGCGGTCGCTGTGGGAAATCAGTGTTTAGGACAGATTAAGAAAATGACAGTGACACTGTTCATGAGTAGAGGTCCTAAAATGCCTATGTTGAAAATTTGGTAATGATACTCCATAAAATGACTGTGTTACGAGCATGCATTGCGCAGTTGGCATGCACAATCGTAACTACGCAAATTTATAATATTTTCACTCCAGATTTTCAACATTGCCATTTTCCCACACCTACTTAGAGCTGTCATTTTTCCCATCCTGGCTGAAATGTGTTTTCGCACTTCCTGTGCAGAATACAGCGGTCGCTGTGAAAAATCACTGTTCGGGACAGATTAAGAAAATGACAATGATACTGTCCTAAAATGCCTATGTTGAAAATTTGGTGATGATAGCCCGTCAGTTGACTGTGTTACGAGTCTGCATTTCCCACTTTCCACGCAACCTTGTAACTTAGCAGATTTGTAATATTGTCACACCAGTTTTTCAACAGTGCCATTTTTTCACACCTCCTTATAAGCAGTACAGCTGTCATTTTTCACATCCTGACCGAAATGTGTTTTCACAGTTCCGGCGCAGAATAACGTGGTCACTGTGGGAAGTCAGTGTTCTGGACAGATTATGAAAATGACAGTGGCACTGTTCATGAGCAGAGGTCCTAAAATCCCTATGTTGAAAATTTGGTGATGGAGCTCCGTAACATGACTGTGTTACAAGCGTGCGTTGAACTGTTTCCACGCACCCTTGTAACTTCGCAAATTTGTAATACTGTTACACCACATTTTCAACAGTGCCATTTTTTCACAACTCCTTATGAACACTACAACTGTCATTTTTCACATCCTGGCTAAAATATGTTTTTGCACTCCTGCCGGACAATAGCACGGTCACTCTGGGAAATCAGTATTTGGGACAGATCAAGATCGACCGAGTGAGAGGTGGGTGACAAGCTCAACTGAGCTCTGTCGGACTGCTGCAGATTTGTTTGTGGGCAGACAAAGGCCTCAACAAAAGAGCTCAGTACAAAAGGTCAGCCTGCAGCACTGGGAGAAACAGAATGAGAGAGCGATTGAGGGAGGGAGAGTGAGCGAACTCACCGAAGTGCTGTCAGGACTGCTGCGGATTTCTTTGTGGACAGAAAAAGGCATCAATACAGGCAGGGGCCCAGTACAAAAGGCCAGCCTGCAGCGGTGGGGCAAACAGTATGAGCGAGTGAGACAAGGGGACTTAGTGAGTTTAATGGAGCTCTATAAGGACAGCTGGGATTTCTTTGTGGGCAGAAAAAGGCACCAATGCAGGCAGGAGCCCCGTGCAAAAGGGCAGCTTGCAGCGCCAGGATAAGCAGAATGAGCGATGAGAGAGGGAGACTGCGCGACCTCAACAGAGCTCTGTTGGGACAGCTGCAGAGTTCTTTGTGGACAGACTAAGGTGCCAACGCAGCCAGGAGCCCCATACAAAAACGCAGTCTGCGGCACCAAGAGAAACAGAACGAGTGAATGACAGAGCGGTAGTGAGCGAGCTCAACGAAGCTGTACTGTGACTGCTGCAGATTTCTTTGTGGGCAGAAAATGCAGAAACGCAGGCAGGAGCCCAGTAGAAATGACCGGCTTGCAGCGCTGGCAGAAACTAAGTGCGAGAGTGACAGAGGGGGAGTGAGCGAGCTCAGTGAAGCTGTGTTGGGACTGCTTCAGATTTCTTTCTGACCAGAAAAAGCCACCAATGCAGGCAGGAGCCCAGTACAAAAGGGCAGCCTACAGCGCCAGGAGACACAGAACGAGCGAGTGAGGGAGAGGGAGTCAATGAGCTCAATGGGACTTTGTTGGGACTGCTGCAGATTTGTTTGTGGGCAGAAAAAGGCAGCAATGCATGCAGGGGCCCAGTGCAAAAGGGCAGCCTGCAGTGGCAGGATAACCAAAATGAGTGAGTGAGTGAGCTCAACAGAGCTGTATTGTAACTGCTGCAAATTTCTTTGTGGGCATAAGAAGGCAGCAACTCAGGCAGGAGCCCAGTAGAAAAGGGCAGCCTGCAGCGCCGGCAGAACAGAATGAGCAAGTGAGAAAAGGGGAGTGAGAGAGCTCAACGGAGCTTTGTTGGGACTGCCATAACATGACTGTGTTACCAGCGTGCGTTGAACTGTTTCCACGCACTCTTGTAACTTCACAAATTTGTAATACTGTTACGCCACATTTTCAACAGTGCCATTTTTTCACAACTCCTTATGAACACTACAACTGTCATTTTTCACATCCTGGCTAAAATATGTTTTTGCACTCCTGCCGGACAATAGCACGGTCACTCTGGGAAATCAGTATTTGGGACAGATTAAGATCGACCGAGTGAGAGGGTGGAGTGACCAAGCTCAACTGAGCTCTGTCGGGACTGCTGCAGATTTGTTTGTGGGCAGACAAAGGCCTCAACAAAAGAGCTCAGTACAAAAGGTCAGCCTGCAGCACTGGGAGAAACAGAATGAGAGAGCGAATGAGGGAGGGAGAGTGAGCGAACTCACCGAAGTGCTGTCAGGACTGCTGAGGATTTCTTTGTGGACAGAAAAAAGGTCAATACAGGCAGGGGCCCAGTACAAAAGGCCAGCCTGCAGCGGTGGGAGAAACAGTATGAGCGAGTGAGACAAGGGGACTTAGTGAGCTCAACGGAGCTCTATAAGGACAGCTGGGATTTCTTTGTGGGCAGAAAAAGGCACCAATGCAGGCAGGAGCCTCATGGAAAAGGGCAGCTTGCAGCACCAGGATAAGCAGAATGAGCTATGAGAGAGGGAGACTGCGCGACCTCAACGGAGCTCTGTCGGGACAGCTGCAGAGTTCTTTGTGGACAGACTAAGGTGCCAATGCAGCCAGGAGCCCCATACAAAAACGCAGTCTGCGGCACCAAGAGAAACAGAACGAGTGAATGACAGAGCGGTAGTGAGCGAGCTCAACGAAGCTGTACTGTGACTGCTGCAGATTTCTTTGTGGGCAGAAAATGCAGAAACGCAGGCAGGAGCCCAGTACAAATGGCCGGCTTGCAGCGCCGGCAGAAACTAAATGCGAGAGTGACAGAGGGGGAGTGAGCGAGCTCAGTGAAGCTGTGTTGGGACTGCTTCAGATTTCTTTCTGACCAGAAAAAGCCACCAATGCAGGCAGGAGCCCAGTAGAAAAGGGCAACCTGCAGCGCAGGCAGAACAGAATGAGCGAGTGAGAGAAGGGGAGTGAGCGAGCTCAACGGAGCTTTGTTGGGACTGCAGCACATTTCTTTGTGGGCAGAAAAAGGCGCCAACAGAGGCAGAAGCCCAGTACAAAAGGGCAGCTTGCAGTGCCAGGACAACCAGAATGACTGAGTGAGACAGGTGGAGTGAGCGACCTCAACGGAGCTCTGTCAGGAGAGCTGTGGATTTCTTTGTGGGTGGAAAAAGCCGCCAACACAGGCAGGAGCCCAGTACAAAAGGGCAGCCTGCAGCACCAGCAGAAACAGAATGAGTGAGTCAGAGAGGGGAAGTGAGCCACCTCAATGGAGCTCTGTCGGGACAGCTGCGTATTTCTTCCTCAGCAGAACAAGGTGCCAACGCAGGCAGCAGCCCACTACAAAAGAGCAGCCTGCAGCACCGGGACAAACAGATTGAGTCAGTGACAGACGGCCACTGAGCGAGCTCAACAGACCAACACAATCAACATTCGGTATTGACAAATGCTTGTTTTTCTTCCCCTGATGAATGAGCAATACTGAAGCCGACAGCCGCAAGCTCAGCTTTTCAAATACCACTTGCTGACACTCCTGCTCCTGTATTTTTAAGCCAGTGGGGAGTTGAGGTAAACAATACTATTAATGTGAAAAAAAAATTGAAATACAATAAAATAACGAGAGTTACATGAGTTTTTCAGTGCTGTCATTATCACGGAAGTGAGCGCAGATCTGAAATGTGCATGCGCTGTTGTAATTGCACTGGTGAGTGAGCGGAGCAGAAAGTCAATGACAGTGAGTTGAATTTACTTTTGTAGTTTATGCTTGTAAATTAGGTTGGTGAGGTGTGAGGACATTCATGGAAGCCTATGAAATGGAACAGTACTGTGCAGAAAAGTGTCAGTCTGAGAGCAGTGACGGGGTGCTGCTAACGCGCATAACAGTTTGGGATCAGAGCGACAGTAACTTCTGGAGTAGTAATCTGTTTTACTTTTCTGTGGCCAGTTGGAGCCGGACCTTCATACCGTGATGTCATACTGGGATAACATCACTGCTGAAGATAGTCAGTGACCAATCATAGGTCAGCATTCTTTCCTGCCATTGTATAATTCCAAGTGTACAATAACAAGCAACATCAAACAGTGCATTAAAATAACATGATTGATATAAACAGGAGGAGTTTCATATTCAAGGCCGACTCCTATTAAATACATTTAAAAAAAAATATTTGGTCAGACACATGATAGAGAAGGTAGGATCATTGAGAGTAGTTTTAGGGATGCAGTATGGAAGGGAGGGGAGGAGAGGAAATTTGAAGGAAAAAGGAGAGGCCAAGTCATTTGACCCCCTGAGGTGGACCCCCCTACAGAGGAAAGTCATGGTAGGGTGATCACTCAGTCTGTGTATTGGTATTGGCCTGTGAGGGTAGAAACATAGGAGAAGGGATAGACAGACAATTGTCCCGCAGGTGTGAAAATTTCACAAGAGCAGAGGGTAGGGAATAATTAGTGAGAGCAAGCATTGTCTGAAGAGTAGGGATACAGCAGGGGATGAAATGGGGGTAAGAGATAGGCAGACATTTGTCCCTCAGGGGTGAAAATCTCACAAGAGCAGAGGGTAGGGAATAATTAGTGAGAGCAAGCATTGTCTGAAGAGTAGGGATACAGCAGGGGATGCAATGGGGGTAAGGGATAGCCAGACAATTGTCCCTCTGGTTTTTGATGTTTGTTATGCCGCTTGTACAAATACCCTGGTCAGAATGTTACTCCTGTTCTCTGTTTTGACCTACCTTTACCTTTCAACCATCCTTTAGGTACTTTTACCCCTGACTGGATGTTTCTAGTTTTCACCTTTGTGTTGCTTGTTGTTTCCCCTGAACACCAACCCTAAATAGGATATTGCACCTGTTGCCTGTTTTGTCCTACCCTTTACCTTTCACCCATCCTTTTTTTGAAATTCACAGTTTATTTATTTTATAAACAAGACAGCAAAACAGAGATTCAAGAACAAACAAGACAAATAACCTTGGAGGTCCATAAAACACTAAAGAACTAAAACCTAAAACTCCCCAAAACAAAATCAAAACAAAACCTTAACCAAACCCTATCCACCCCTTACCCTCCTATGAGAATCTATCCACCAACCGCCAATGGACAAGAAACACCTGTCCGAGGTAAAACAGAAAATAATAATAACTTTAATTGTTCCAAGGGAGAGGGAGTGTGAGGAACGACAAGCATGGTCTTAGTGTAGATACAAGGCATATAGTTTGCTCCGTTTCTTATGGAATGCTGACATGGCGTGTCTGGAACTAGCAATCAGTTTTTCAATTTTGAAACTATGGGACATTTCCGCTACCCATTCTTGGTACAAGATTTCAGATTGATCTAACCAATGACGGAGCACTAATCTTTTGACCGCCATCGAGATTAGGGCCATATTATTTCCTTTCATTAATCTTGATACTGGAATAAAATCCTAGTATGCAAACTTCAGGTGTAAATAAATCCTTTAACCCTAGTAATGGATCTAAACTATTACTAATGTGTCTCCACAAAGGAGCAACCTTCTCACAGGTCCAAAATACATGCATAATGTTACCCTGATCTTTCCCGTCTAGTACAAATGTCAGTGCTAGCTTTCCCGAATTTAGCTAATTTCACCGGAGTGTAATACATGTTATTGATTATATAAAATTGTGTAAGTCTATTCCTATCCAAAGAAAGAAACCTATGTAAATCTATCCATAGCTGGCTCCAGGATAAGGAAACATTAGTAATCCATGGTTCCCAAACCCTGGAGCCAACCAAGGCTTCTGGGGTTTTACTGAGAAGTAGATGAGCATAGAGCTTAGCGATGACATGGGATTCATTTGCCTGGAACTTAAGCAGATCAAGCAAGGATTGTAACTTAGAGGTGATCTTCACTAAACCAAAGTCCTTAGCAATAAGGTGTCTCAGTTGGTATATCTTATAGATATAATGTGGAGGTATATTAAATTTTGACATCAGATCCCTGGAGGAGCCAAGTGAGTTTTGAATGTAGGTATTGTCCACAGTACCTTTTCGAATTTTCGGGAGCCAGGATGGGAGCAGCCAGCTGGACCCAAGCTTAATGTTAGGGTTAAGAACTAACGGTTGGGCTGGGTCTTTAGAATTGTGGATTCTAGCCGAAGTGCAGTATTGGTTAAAAACCTTGACTGAAATTCCAATCACGGAGTTACTTATACAGGTTGGTAGAGCCGAGAGATTGCAGTAAAAGATGGCTTGGAGATCTATATTGTGATCTCTCATGAGATCAATCTCCAGCTGCAACCATTTGGGCCTATAGTGTTCATTGGAAGGGAGAGCCATTTGCTCATTTTGCTAGGTGGCTAGCCCAGTAGTAGAATTCAAAATTGGGTGGCGCAGGCCCCGTTAGTTTTGGGCAAGCATAGTTTAAAGAAGGATCGCCTCGGTTGTTTGCCTTTCCAAATGAATTTAATTAATAAAGAGTGGATTTTTTGGAAAAAGGATTTAGGCAACCAAATGTTTAGCAGGCTTAAAGGGTAAAAAATGCTGAGAGTAAATTCATTTTAACTATGTTAATTCTCCCACCTAGAGATAGGGGAAGACCCATCCATCTATTGAGGTCGCCCTGAATCCTGTCTATTAGGTCATCTAAGTTAAGCTTTTTAAACTTGTTGTTATCATGGGTTAAATAAATACCGAGGCATTTTAGATGTTTGGGGGCCCATTTCATTCCAAAGTGGGCTACATCAGCTTGGAATACGAGTGGGTTAAGCGGAAAAATTTCAGATTTGGTCAAGTTCAGTCTATAATTTGATGCCTTGCCGTATTGGTTAACAATCTTTAAAACCTCTTGGATAGATTTAACCGGGTTCATGAGATGCAGCAGGATATCATCTGCAAATACCAATATGGTGAGTGATTGTTGGCCTATGAGACAACCTGTAATGTCCAGTGAAGACTTGATACTCATCAATAGGGGTTCTAAATAAAGATTGAATAAGAATGGCGAGAGTGGGCAACCTTGACGGGTGCCCAAGTATAGGCGAAATCTGGAGGAGAAAACCCCATTGCAGTAGACTTTCGCGGAAGGGGAATTGTAGATCGCCCTAATCCACTGAATAAATTGTGCCGGAAAGCCCATCTTGTCTAAAGTGGCCCACAAAAATTCCCACCTGACACGATCAAAGGCCTTTTCGGCATCTAAGGCCACCAGGGCCATAGGGAGATGAGACTCTTGGGCAGCATGAAAAATGTGTGTGAGAGTCCTCATATGGTCAGGTGCCGATCTCCCCTGGACAAAGCCCACCTGTTCCACACTAAGGAGTGGTAGCCAAACTTGTTTAATTCGTAGTGCGAGGATTTTGGTCAGAATTTTGATGTCGTAGTTGAGTAAAGAGATCAGTCTGTAGTTGGCCGGGTCTAAAGTTGATTTATTTGGTTTGGGTATAAGAATTATGGTTGCTTCCAGCAAGGAGGGGTCTAAAGGCCCGGAAGCGAGAATGTAATTAAACAATTTTAATAATACAGGGGCTAAGTCACTGCAGAAGGCTTTATAGAAATTTGGAGAAAACCCATCTGGGCCAGGAGCTTTGTCCAGGGTGAGATCCTGAATGGCACCTGCGATTTCCTCCAAGGTGATAGGAGCTGAAAGCACATCCAAATGATCAGTATGGAGCCTAGGGAGAGATGTGCTCTCAAGGAAAGCCGATATATCTGCAAGTGACGAAGAGAGGTTTGGTCCCATAAAGGTCCCAGTAAAAATCTTCAAAGACTCTGGCGATGTCTCTCGGATTAGTTTTGATGGAACCATCTCTGGCTCTAATACTGGGAATCAATCTCGAATTTTCCACTTCTTTGAGTTTGAGGGCTAGAAATCTACCTGGTTTCTCCCCCTGATCAAGATATTTCGTTTTGGATTTTAGGATAGAGTATTCTGTTTTCTCTCGAATTAGGTCTTCATATTCATCTTTGAGCTTGTAGAGATTTTCCATAACCCCTTGAGTATACGAAGTAGTAAGTTTCCCTCCGCAGCTTTAATCTGAATGGCTAGGGAGTTAGTTTTCTCTACTCTCAGTTTTTTCCGTCTAGATAATTCTTTAATGAATTCACCTCTGAGGAAGCATTTCAGTGAGCACCAAACTAAATCATATCTAGAGACCGAACACTGGTTGATCTCCAAGAAAGACGAGATCAAGGCTTTAAAAGAAGAAATGATTTGGTCCTCTTTTAAAATCTGATTGTTGAGCTTCCAAATGGAGTCTCGCTGCCCGGGAGGCCCCAGAACTAGCTTGACCCATGACATAGCATGGTCCGAAATAACGATAGGTTCAATACCTGTGGAGGAGGTATTGGCAAGGAGGTTGGTGCTCATTAAAATGTAGTCTATCCGTGACCATAAGTTATGGGATTGAGAATAGAAAGTGTACAACCTAGTGAAAGGATTCAGGGTTCTCCAGGGATCATCCAAACCTAATAACGAAATCAAATCAGCTAGTGCCAGCTGGGCGGGTGACTTAGTCCTGGTACCACTAGTAGATCTGTCTAACATCGGTGGTGGTGCAACATTCCAATCACCACCTAAAACAAAATTAGATGGAAGAAACACGCTCAATAGGTCCGTTAGACCCATCAGGAAATCAGAGTCTCCGCCAACAGGGCCATATATAGAGCCTAAAACAATTTCCATGTTGTACAGTATTCCATGGACAAAAACATATCTCCCATTCTTGTCTTGGACCTGTTTCTTCATTGTAAAGGGAACATTCCTCCTGGTCAAAATGGCGACCCCTTTGCTGCTGGAAGACTGACCTGACGCAAAGACCTGTGAAAAACCTTTAAACCATAGTAAATTGGTTTCAGTAACTTTGATATGGGTTTCTTGAAGAAACAGAATGTCCACCCCCGTTAGTGAGCAGTTTAGGAGAATTTGACCCCTCTGGGATGTCTCCCTCAACCCCCTCACATTTCAAGTGGCAAACTTAACCTGGCTTAACACCATTGATACCAGTAGTCAGAAACCCCGAGCATTCAGGTGAAATCGTAGTATTGCCCAAGAAGCTGAATGGCAGCGGCATCCCCCCCCACCATAATAGACAATTTTGACTCTCCACAAAGCTATGTGCTGCAAGATAAAAGCTTTGGCAAAAAACAGTAAAATGAAACATAATCTTGTTGAACTAGATAACGTCGAAGTCTTGTAACAAAATGCAGGCAGCACAAGAAACACATTTACTACCCATCCAATCCCTGTCTCTCCCTCCTCCTCCCACCCACCCAAACCAGTACAACTATGTACAATACATCCCTTTAATAAGTAGAATTGTAGAATGTGAAATACTTCAGTTAAAATCAGATTCAGATCCACACCCCCCCCATACCATGGCTTGGCCCAAGAAGTTCTGGCCAATTGAGTAGAAAATAAGTTATAAAAACTATTGCCAGGACTCTCAAACTCGAGGTTGAAACAATTAGAGTAAATAACCCAAAATAGCCATGGTATCAAAAACCCCCAACCACAGTCGTGAGGCAGGTTCACTGAAGCTATATCACCTCCCAGCCCCACCCACCCACACTAAGTTAAATAGACAACGTCCCCCCAGTTGCAGAAGCATCTCCGAAGTGGCAGCAGTAAGGAGCAATTCACAAAAGGCCATTTCCTATCTCTAACATTAAACCAACAGAGGGCCCTGAGTTTAAATGTAGCAGTAAGTTAGAGATATTGTTGAAACGGCATAATGGGGTCATTACCTGGAAGGGATATGTTAGGTCGACAGCCCAGGATATTTTCTCCGTTGGAGTCTAGGCCTTAGATCCTAAGGGTTACCGGGAGGAAACATGAGTCGGAATCAGCCGGGACAGACCAAAACGGTCTGCACACTAAAAGTGCCTCCGGAAACTTAAAACCGCACTAGCGTTCCATCCCACCAGGAAGAGCCTACCAGCGCGGAGCCTCCAGTTTCGGGCCTAGCTAATTCACAGGCCTCGCGGCCTATCTCGGCCACTTCGAACCAGCCACCTCAATTCAGACAGTGCCCGCTTAGACCAGGTAAGCTACGCTAAGGCCTAACTCCCCCCCAACTACTAAGAAAGGCACCAGGGAATATTAAAAGAAAAGATCAAAACAAAGCTAGAGACGGAACAAAATTCAAACCCCCAGAGTCATATTGGATAAATCAGTCCCCTTTGAATAAGTTTGGGAGTTTCTGGGACAGGTCTTCAAGCGCGTGTTCTGAATCCTCATAGGCTTGCCAGCTACCATTCAGGGAGACCAGGAATCTCGCCGGATAGACCATCCGGAATCTAATATCAGCGGCGATTAATTTTTTAACAATTGGATGGTAAGCTGCTCTCCTCTTCCTGACTTCGAATGGGAGATCTTGTGTAATTCTCAATTTAACCTGATTCCAGTGTATAGAGTCCAGTTCCTTGATTTTGGCTAAAACATGTTGGCGATCAAGGTAGCTGAGGAATTTTATGATGAGTGGCCTAGGAGAAGAGCTTGGAGGAGGTCTGGGCTTTAACGACCTGTGGGCCCTTTCAATATGGTAGGATTGGCTTATTAGAGAGGGACCCACCACTTTGATTAGGAATTGCTGAACTAATTTAATAGTGTCGCTCCCTTCTTCAGCTTCCGGCAGCCCGAGGATGAGGATATTGTTCTTCCTACTCCTTCCTTCAAGATCCTCAGTTTTGGATTGCAATTTTTGTATCTGTTGTCTTAATTTAACGATTTCTGGATCAGTTTTATTCCTCCAGCGGTCTAGTGAGGTAACGTTAGTTTCCAGGTCCCCCACTTGCCTTGATAGGTCTGAAAAGTCCTTCCTTATAGTTTTGACCTCACTTGATATTTCTTAAAGGGTTTCTCTAAATGATGCCCTTTCCTGGAGAAAATGATCTTCAGTTAGTAAAGTGCTTGAAGTCATAGGAGAAGCTTGCTTTGCAGACTGTGTTGGATTGGCATTTCTTGCTTTTTTAGGTGCTTTTTCAGGCGTTGTTGGCGGGGTATGCTTCACATTGGCTGCTTTCATATCAGCCTCCATCATTGCCACTCGCTGTGTATCCTTAAGAGCGCCCTAAAAATCGGCTCCAAGAGGCAAGCTGCAAATAGAAAGCCTTTAGGGTCGCTGAGAGTGAGGAAAATGTTGATATTTCAATAGAAAGTAGTAACTTTGATAGGTGGAGGACGGGAGCTTAGGAGAGAGCTGCTTTCAGCCACACTGCATCACGTGACTCCCCCTTTCAGCCATCCTGGCAATGACTGCAACAATAGAAGTGAACAGGTACCTTACTTCAGTCCTCACAAGAGTCCCCTGCTGCCAGCTTCCTCCTGCAGATGTCTGCCAATGCCTAAGATACCAATCTTGTAACTGCTCTACTCCTTAGGTGTCTACTCACTGGGACACAAACGTGCTGGGATATGTTAGAAGCAGCTGGGTTTCAAGGCACACCACTTGCTTATTGATAGCCATAAAAAAAAGTCCCAATCACAAAATGCATTTTAATGGGACAACTGTAAAACACTTTCTGATTTTGATCACTATGAGTACTGGTCTTCCATGTAGACCAGCCCTAGAAAATTAGTACTTGTTCCATTACCAGTGGTAATATTTCTCTTTTCCTTATTCTATTCTTAGCATATTCATAGAAGGTCCTATACAACATACATGTATATTTTCAATACATTCTGTGTTTAATTCCACTGCCACTATCATACGTCAGTATCCACACCACCTCCAATATCATGAAACTCAGCTGCCATTCAATATTATTTCATTCCCATTTGTCCGAACCATTTAATAAATTTTTGGGCATACGATATGAATGCATTACTATTAAAATAAATGCATAGTTTATGTGCTGTAGATAAATGTCCAAGTGTGAATATACTGTGGTCCATTTCATACAAATGTCAACAGAAAGGAACAACACAGTTCTCTGTTCTCTGTTATAATCTCACCTTTGCTTAAAGTAATGGGCTGCATTTACGTATGCTCCAGATTTTGTAATTAGAAATTTATATGCTATTGTTCATACGGTACCTGGCCTTTGCCTGCAGATTGCAGGGCCCTCCTTGACAGTCTCTAAATCTCCTGTTGGGGTTTCCCTAAATATTACACATGTACAGTATGAACAAGTTGATGTCCTCTGATTTCACTATGTAGTGTGTATAAGTTTCTGGTGTTGAAAAACTTTTAATAAATAGAACTTACAAAAAAAATAATAATTTACTCCCAGCATTTAACAGTCATGAACTGGTGCACAGTACTGGCAATTCTTACACACAACGCATGTTTGTGCTTTACATGCGCACTGTCTCCACTGCTGGGATGTGTCGTGTTTTTAATCTCTCAAGTGAGGCAGCGCAAGAAGTGAAACAATTCTAGCAATATTTGTAAATATACAAAAATGTGCATAAATCATTTTGGTTTTGAGCAAATACATCCATTACAAAGTAACTCAACTGACAAGGAGCATTTACAATTTGGGGCTGTAGGTGATCTCAGTGAGGAGCTGCCATCACCGGCACTGTAGCAGAAGCACACAGCCACTTCCAGCTTTTTTGTTAATTTCAGGCTTTTTTTTTTATACATATGATTTCCCTGGGCACTGAATCCAACAGTACAATTAGTGACTCAGTGAATTCAACTTATTAGTAAATTCAACTTATTTGTATGTATCCAATTTCTTTTTTGTAATTTCAGGTTCTAGTGATTATAAATTTGCTAATCATAATAAAGGGAGGGTTGCCATGTCCAATTGCAAAACTTCATCAAATAGCATGTTATCAAATCTTCTTGCTAAACCAATTTATCTATTTATTTTTCACAAATTGTTAAATGTGCAGAGTGGGAAACTGTTGTCAGAGTCTGGTTTACTGTCTCTCCACCAGTCCAGTGTCATGCTGCCACAAATACAAAACGGTCACAATTACAACAGTGGCAGCGGTGGGACACAATGCTAGAAGAGAAACTTTTGTTGTTTGCACCAAGATGAGGAACGTTGCAGGCAGCCCCATAGCCCCTGCTAAACAGTGCCCAACCCAGCTGTACTGAGATATCACTTTTAGTCTTTAACAAACACATGTCGTACAAAGTAACTGGATTGACTACGAGCATTCAAATATGTAATTTCACTGGGGAGCCACTGTCACCAACACTGTAGCAGAAGCACAAGGCCATGTACAGTGTTTTGCTAGTTTCAGATTCTCTTTTTTCGATATGTATGCTTTCCCTGGGTACTGACTTTGATGGTGTAATTAGTGACTCTGTAATGTTATTGTCTTGTTCAATGTCATCACAAGTAACATTGCTGAGGGACTGGGGGGGAAGGTGTCTCTTTGCAGATGATACAAACATTTGTAAATGGTGCATGGACATCCAAGAGGAGGTAGAGAGAATGCAAAGGGATATGGGGAAACTAGAGGTGTGGTTTAGGGAATAACAGCTAGGTTTCAATGCCAAAAAGTGAAAAGTCATGCACCTAGCATAGGGCTGTGCGAATATCTTTTTCCGAATATTTGGCAAAATATTAGGTATTCAAGTCCCAGGTATTCAGCAAGGAAAGGTGTTTATTAAGAATTGTTCAAATGCCCTTAAATGACATGCTTAAATTGTCTTTGGATGTGGTGTTCCATAAACCCCTCAACAACTCCTCAACAACCCACACAGAACTGTCCACAATGCAGTGCAAGGTATTTTGACATGTCCCAGAGATCATTACCATTAGTTAGTATTGCAATTTACGTAGGAAAGGTGACTGTAAAGAAACTCTTTACAAGCATTTAAATGACACCATAATACAGTACTGTCTTCCTCAGGGAGGTGGCATCCAGTTGGAGGGAGGAATCCGAGTTTTTTTTTCAAGATCGAAGGCCAGCAATTCCCTCTCTTTCTCCTCCTTCTGTTGGATTCCCACATGCCTGCCCTCATAAAAACAGGGTAAGGGAGCCAGGGCAGATAGGGTCCCTTTTGACCCAGTATGGATGACTTATCTAGGGGTTGAGGAGTGACTTTTTCTGGTCTTTCCTATGAAAGAGTGTTTTTCCAGGTTTTTCTCTTTCTCCAAAGGGATGTAAACTGAATGAAGAAACAGATAGGTCAGAGTATTTAATGAAGTAAAGTGAATTTGTGTACATCAGTCATGAGCAGACTTAACCTGTTGCAGCCATGTGAGGTGGCTCAAGAGGAGCATAGATTGAAGGTATTGGGGGAAGAAAGGGGGATGAGGCCAATTCTCCTGAAGGACTCATCGCCCCCGGTCAGCATTAAGACAGAGGACTGCAAGACTTGGACACAAAAGTGAGGGTCACGGTCTAACCTCATCAGTGTATGCTGCAAGGACAGTGGTGCCAGATGGGGGGGTGGCTGCAGTAGCCTTGGCCACATGACGTCACCAGGAGCTATGGGAAGTTCTTTGGCACACACAAGGGGTGGCCCAGGATTGAGGGCAGGTGTGAGGTGCCAGATGAACTGCGCATCCTTCTGACAGCGAACTCTCTGCTCAATTAGTTGTAACATGAATAATAAACTCATGGCCGTGGCCATTTCCTCCAAGGCCTGTGTGAGTGTCTTGATTTGGGGAAGAGGGGGAGAGTGAGGGGCTACCAGACAATATGCCAATTGTTCATCTGCTTTGAATGAATGATACCACCCTGGACAAAGAACTAAACACAATTCAATTCACTCAAAATACCACAAAAAGCAGCAAACAAAAAAAAGTAACACTACTCTGGTATTATTGGTGAGGGTCAGCCCACAACTTCCTCAGTACTAGCACATGGATTTAATCCCAGAACAATAAAACAGGCACAACACACACAACAGTTCAGTGAGTCACACCTGACCCACTGAAAAACGGCAGCAGTTGTTTTATAGAAAACTATATGCAAACAGCCATGCAGGCACAGGGCAGACAGACACACAAACATATTTATTGTATATACACAGGCTATACATGTGTTGAAAGCTGTGTTGGGGGGGAGAATCAGTCAACACCATACTCAGTCATACAGGGAACTGAGAGAACCAGATGATGAAAAATTCAGTAAGTCAAGCATGACCCACTGAAAGAAACTGTGGCAGTTTTAAAACACAAATAATGTGTTCACACAGCCACAGAACACAATCTCACAAAAAAAGACTACATGCACACACAGGAAAGATCTGCATGGTGAAATGGCTGGGCAGCCAACACCCTCCCAGAACCAGATAACAGCCAAAAAAAAGAACAATCAAAAATGTGTTTTACAGAAAAAATTCCCCAGGATTTGTGTAGAAGGGAAAACAGTGGGGGTGAGGATGGGGGTAACCAGCAAACAACCCTCCCTGCCACTCCATTCAGAAACAGGTCCCCAAAAAATGTATTCCGGAAAACTAAGCCTGACTTTCCTGACAAAAAACAAACAAAAAACTCTGTGCAAAAAGAAAATGTGCATCGCAAACACATGACACTGGAGCTGTGCAAAACTGAAAGCAGTGGGGAAGGGGTGTCAGCAGACACTTGTGCATCCCTCTCCTTCCTGAGCCCAGCAATAAGGGATAAAATGCAGTCAGAAGAGACAAGCCTAACTTTTCTGATGCGGATCAGATTTTAATACTGAACAAAAAAGCTTGTTAAGCAAACAATTATTTTTTTTGGCAAATTTCAGGTTTCAGAAGTACTACAGAGCTGGATCTCAGAAACGACTGTTGTGTTCTCAAACAACTCAGAATGAGATCACATGATGTGCATGGCTGTGAGCTTCAGAAATGGCCTCCGACTGCAATGAAGCTTTGGAGACTTCGAAATCTTGCCCACCAAAAAGCAGCCGAATAGTGCACTATTCAGGAAGTCCATCTGAATATTCAGGAAGCATATTATTTGTGGTGTTTGGTGAATAATATTCGATCCATGCACAGCATTAACTTAGGGCAGAGGAACCCCTTACTCGGTTACCAAAAAAAAAAAAAAAAAAACAGGAGCTGTGTATACAATGTCCGGACCATCTTTACATTGCCATGGGCACCTACGTATTGGTCAAACCTTGTCATGCATTCAGTACTTAATTCTAATTAAGCAATGACATTTTTTGCTGTACTGTAGTTGGCACTTTTAGAATAATAAATAAAGCACAATAAGAAACTACACTACACCCACCCACTATTATATATATGAAAAACATTACAAATAGAAACACAGAAATGCAGAAACATAGAAGCATAGACTTTGATGGCAGATAAGGACCACTTGGCCCACCTAGTCTGCCCATTTCCCTACCTACAGGATAAGCTGCAGAGCCTAGTTAACCAACAGCCTATTTCTTCCTGCCCCCGACAAGAATTGCTTTATGTCTGTCCCATGCATTCTTGAATTCTCCCACAGTTTTAGACCCCACAACCTCCTCAGGAAGGCTGTTCCATTTGTCCACCACCCTCTCTATAAAAAAATACTTCTTCACATTGCCCCTGAACCACCCCTCCATCTTCAAATTGTGTCCCCTTGTTCTTGCACATCTCTTTTTCTGAAAGATGCTACCCTCTTGGACTTTGTTGATTCCACTGAGGTACTTAAAAGTTTCTATCATGTCCCCCCTCTCCCTTCTTTCCTCAAGGGTATACATATTAAACTCCTTTAGTCTCTTCTCGTATGGCTTCTCTTGCAGACCCTGCACCATTTTAGTTGCCCTCATCTGGACTGCCTCTGTCCTGTCTATGTCCTTGTGGAGATGGGGTCTCCAGAACTGGACACATTACTCCAGATGGGGTCTCACCAACTGTCTGTACAGAGGGATAACAACTTCCTGTTTTCTGCTGGTGATGCCTCTCCCTATACATCCCAGTATCCCTCCAGCCCTCCCTACTGCCTTCTCACATTGTTTGCCAGCCTTATGGTCATCTGATATGATTACCTCCAGGTCCCTTTCCATTTTTATGTTGATTGCGCGGAAGTGCAAGAAACATATTGTCAGTGGCTCAGCAGGTAGCACACTCACCTCTGCGGCCAGGAGATCAGCAGGCTGTGGGTTCTATCCCCACACCAGGCACTTGGGTTAATATCCCAATACTGACACTGTAGTGCAGCATGAGAGGTGTGCTGCACTCCTGAGGTGCCGTCTTTCAGATGAGACGTTAAACTGAGGTCCCATCTGCCTGTTCTGGTGGTAGTTCAGGTGGATGTTAAAGATCCCATGGCACTTCTCGAAGTGAGCAGGGGAATTTCCATGGTGCCCTGGCCAAATTTCCCCTCATTCACTAAAAATACCACCAACAGCTTAATCTGGTTCAAGGTCAGTTGGCATTCATCTGTATCCCCCTCCCCCAGGTCATGCCTGAAAATAGGCAGGATTTGTCTAGTGCACTTACCCGGTCAACAAACACTAAATAAATATTGCGGCAGCTTTTGCAAGAAGCAGGTTGTGGAGGCATGGCACTGTTGTGGCCAATGCCCCCACAGCTTTTAAGGCTTGGCCCACTGTCCCCAATGGTGTGGCATGCTGCTGCTGCTGACACTAGTTCAGCCAGCGTGCCACAGTCTTATAAAAATTTACCCACTGCAATCAGGGGCCTCCTTGTCATTGCAGCATCATCCGCTGCAATGAGGAAGCGACCCATCATTGCAGGGAAGTTACTGATGGGGAGCCCAGTCCCCATTTCTTGTGTGCCAAGGGGGGTGCCCAGTCCCCCTTGGATTATGTCCCCCCTCCTTCTGTGTTTGCCAATGGGGGTGCCCAATCCCCGTCGGCATATCCCCATTCTTGTGTGCCGAGGGTGCCCAATCCCCTCGGCTCATGAGCCCCCCCAAGTATGTGCCAATGGGGATGCCCAATCCCTGTTGGCTTCAGTGCCCCCTACCCCACAACACGCAGGTGGTACACTGGGAGCCCACCCCAGCATGCCAAAAGTACCTGCAAGAAAAACCAGTCCCACGACTACTTTTTTTTTTACTCCTAAAAAGAAGAAAACGGTCCCTCGCCATCTGCGCCCCCTCCCACAACCTGTGCCCTCCCACTGCGTACCCCACCTCCCCACACACACACCCTCACCCCATACTTACCTCCGGAGCCTGGCACGATGATCTTCAGTGGACCGGAAACACATCTGCACTCTTCAAAGCCAACCGCGAACTGAGGAAATGCCGGTAAGCTGTATAATGGAATTGTTTTTTTTTTTTTACTTTGATGCATATCTCAGTCATTTTTTGGAATTTTGGCACCAAATTTTCAGCATGGGGTTTTTGGGACCCCTCCTCATGAACTATGCCACTGTCTTGGCATTAATCGGCCCCGAAAGGTGATTTTACAGTCACTGCATGGAATCACCTTTTGGGGCCAATTAACAAAATGACAGCGCCAGTGTTCATGAGGCGGGCTGTCAAAAAGCCTATGTTGCAAATTTGGTGAAAAAATCCAAAAAATGACTGTTTTACGAGTGTGCCTTGTGCAGTTGCTACGCACACTCATAACTTCATGAATCTGCAATATTTTCAAGCCAGATTTTCAACATTGGCATTTTTCCATACCTCCTTGTGAACAGTACAGCTGTCATTTTTCATATCCAGGCCAAAATGTGTTTTCGCACTTCCGGAGCAGAATAGCAAGGTCATTGTGGGAAATCAGTGTTCGGGACAGATTATGAAAATGACAGTGACACTGTTCATGAGCAGAGGTTCTAAAATGCCTATGTTTAAAATTTGGTGCCTTTACTCCATGAAATGATTGTGTTACGAGCGTGCATTGCGCAGTTTGCACGCACGCTCAAAGGTTTGCAAATTTATAATATTCTTACTCCAGATTTTCAACATTGCCATTGTTCTGTACCGCCTTATGAACAGTACAGCTGTCATTTTTCAGATCCTAGCTGAAATTCATTTTCACACTTCCGGCGCAGAATAGCGCTGTCGCTGTGGGAAATCCATGTTCAGGACACATTATGAAAATGACAGTGACACTGTTCATTAGCAGAGGTCCTAAAATGCCAATGTTGAAAATTTGGTGATGAAAGCCCATAAAATGAGTCTGCTAGGAGCGTGCATTGCGCAGTTTCCACACAGGCTCGTACCTTCGCAACTTTGCAATATTTTCACACCAGATTTTCAAAATTGCTATTTTTCCACACCTCCTTATGAACACTGCAGTTGTCATTTTTCACATCTTGGCTGAAATGTGTTTTCACTCTTCCAACACACGATAGCGCGGTTGCTGTGGGAAATCAGTGTTCAGGACACATTAAGAAAATCACACTGACACTGTTCATAAGCAGAGGTCCTAAAATGCCAATGATGAACATTTAGTGATGAAACTCCATAAAATGACTGTGTTACGAGCGTGCATTGTGCAGTTTCCACGCACCCTTGTAACTTCGCAAATTATTAATATTTTCATGCCACATTTCCAACACTGGCATTTTTCCACACGTCTTTATGAACAGTACAGCTGTCATTTTTCACATCCTGGCTGAAATGTGTTTTCGCACTTCCAGCACAGAATACCGCAGTCGCTGTCGGAAATCAGTGTTTGGGACAGATTAGGATTGAGCGAGTGAGGGGGGTGACCTAGCTCAACTGAGCTCTGTCGGGACTGCTGTAGATTTCTTTGTGGGCAGGAAAAGGCGAATGCAGGCAGGAGCCCAGTACAAAGGGGCAGCCTGCAGTGCCAGGAGACACAGAATGAGCGAGTGAGGGGGAGGGTGAGTGAGCTCAGCGAGCTCTGTTGGAACTGCTGCAGATTTCTTTGTGGGCAGAAAAAGGCAGCAATGCATGCAGGGGTCCAGTACAAAAAGGCAGCCTGCAGTGGCGGAAGAAACAGAATGAGCAAGTGAGAGACAGGGGGGAGTGTGCGAGCTCAGAGTTCCTCGTGACTGCTGCAATTCCCCTGTAGGCAGAAAGGGGCAGCAACACATGCAGGAGCTCCGTACCAAAGGGCAGCCTGCAGCGCCAGCAGAAACGGAACGAGCGAGTGAGAGAGGGGGAGTGAGTGAGGTCAACGGAGCTCTGTTGGGACTGCTGCAGATTTCTTTGTGGACAGAAAAGGATGCCAATGCAAGCAGGAGCCCAGTACAAAACAGCAGCCTGCAGCACTGGGAGAAACACAACGAGCTACTGACAGAGGACCACTGTGCGAGCTTAACAGACCAATGCACTCAACATTTGGCATTGACAAATGCTTGTTGTTGTTGTTACTACCTCCCCCAAATTGTGTAATATTCCCCTGGGTTTTTGTTTCCCAGGTGCATTAATTTGCACTTCTTTGCATTGAATCTAAGCTGCCATACTTCTGATCATTCCTTTAACCTTGCCAAGTCCATTCTCATCCTTTCCACACCTCCTTGTGTACCAACCCTGTTGCAGATCTTTGTGTCATCTGCAAAGTGGCATACTTTTCCTTCCAGTCCCTCTGCAATATTCACTTATAAAGACATTAAAAAGGACTGGACCCAGTACTGAATCCTGTGGTACCCCACTAGTAACCCCCCATTTCTTCAGCGTGGACTCCGTTTACTCTTACCTTCTGTGTCCTGTTATCCAGCTAATGTTTTACCCAGGCTGCCACCCTAGGACTCACTCCCAGGCTGGCTAATTTGTTAATTAATCTTTCGTATGGGACTGTGTCAAATGCCTTGCTAAAGTCTAGGTAGGCCATGTCCACAGAGCCTCCCTGGTCTACTACCTTGGTCACCCAGTCAAAGAAATCAATTAGATTCGTCTGACATGACCTTCCCGCTGTGAACCCATGCTGCCTTGGGTCCTTTGCCCCACTGGCCTCTAGGTACTCAACAATTCTTTCCTTCAGAAGTGATTCCATCACTTTCCCTACTACAGGGGTTAAACTGACAGGGCTGTAGTTTCATGCCTCTGTCTTGCTCCCACTTTTGTGAAGGGGAATCACATCCGCCCTTCTCCAGTCCTCAGGTACCACACCATCCTCTCATCATTTGTTAAAAAGGGTAGTCTGTGATGTCACTGGTTCTCCCCTTAATTCTTTTAGAATTTTGGGGTGAATCCCATCAGGCCCCATTGCTTTGTTAATTTTCAGTTTTAGGAGTTCTTTCAGAACTGTTTCTTCTGTGAAAGGACTGGGATCAACCCTCCTATCAAGAGTGCTTCTTTTAAGTGGGTTGGGTACCTCCCCCTCCTCTTCTTTTCTGAATATTGAGCAGCAGGGACACTGGTTTACCAGGATTGAGAAAGGGCATATTCCGTTTTGCACATTGTAAAAAATGGTATTGTCACCGGTGTCTGCTAAGCCAAAATCCGGTTTTACTGGTGTTTGGTTTTGTGTACTTTATTTAACAATTTTTAACTCTGCTAACATGCATTTTAGCAATTTTGACCTCCACTGTTACACATCCTTCCATCCTTGTACCAATTTAAAGTTATTTTAGGTATGAGATGTGATGGCAGCAGCAACACTACAGCCCCCATCTCTAAGGTGTGATGGAAGTAGCAGCACTATGGCCCCCATCCCTTAGGTGTGATGCAGCAGTACTATGGTCATCATTCCTCATGTGTGATGGCAGTATCAGCACTATGGCCCCCATCCCTCAGGTGGGACGGCAGCAGGCCTACATTCCCCATTCACCAGTGGTGATGGCAAAAGCACTACAGCCCCCACCCCTTCTGTGTGATGGCAGTAGCAACAATGCAGTACATATCCCTCTGGGGTGATGGCAGTAGTGACAGCACTATGATCCCCTTTCAACACTCACATCCCCACATGTACAAGTTACAAATGTCTTGGTCTCTTTGCTTGTTAGAACTCAGATGTGATTTAATCTGAACCATCACAGCTAAGGTGGACTACCTTTGTTTTTTCCTATCTATAATTTAACTGCCTGAATTGGATATCTACCTGTGACACCGCTGACCAGAGTTAGGGAACAGACTTGGGTGTTGGAAGGCCAGCTGGTGGGTGAAGGCTTGAGTGTCCAATGACCACTCCTCTTCTCCTGAGAGGAAGGGTGGGTTCATGGCTCAGCATTTGCTGGCCAATGGTGGAGGCCAGAGGCACAACACATCAGTCCTCACTGCGGGAGGAGTGTGATGGATGTCGGCTTATGCCTTGACATCATGTAGCCTATCACGCTCCAAAGAAAATGGGAAAACACCCGCTGGCCAACTGAAGGATGGCTGCTGGTTCCGCCATACACTAGAAGCCCCAGACATGTGTCCGTTCTGACCCCCAACATGCCCAGGATCACAGGAAGCTCTTAGCAATTCTCCTCCCTGGTAGCCTCCCACAGGTAGGGCCCACTCAATGAAGGGTTACTTTGGGTTATCTGGTAGCACAGCAGTAAGGGTCAGTGGATAGTGGTCGGGACTCAGCAGTGGTGGTAGGGGACCTTGGCAGGCCTGAAGGAGTGGATGGCCAGGGGGTAGGAGGAGCAAAAAAAAAACTGCTTGAATTTGCTTCTTTGAAATAAAGTGTTTTCACCTAAAAAATCCACAAGTGATTAGTGGAGGACCTTCAAATGGATTCATGCATCTCCCAGACATGTGGATGCTTTTTTTTTCTACTTGGTGTCCATGAAAAGGGTGTCTCCCAGTTTTTATGTCTTTGTTCAGATGTGAATTGAGCACTACTCTGCCCACCAGCACCATATAGCCCCTGGGGTCTTACCTTGTTAAGTACTCTTAAATACTTAACATTTGCTTTTTGTTGAAGCAGTCTATCAGAAAACATTTTGTTGCCATAGAGACAGAATCAGCAGGTGGGAGAAAAGGTGCAAGTGATCCAATTCACCTAAATGGGTTGCTAACTGTGAAGTCTTTTCATAAGTAGTAAGGCAGTTTCTTCTTTGTGAACATTCTTTCATTCAGACTAGTTTTCTTTCAAACAACTGAGGATGTTGGATGGCCCTACAGATTATGAACTTGAATAAGTTAGTAGGTAACAGTGGTCCTGCATTCAGCAATCTACAACCTAGATGCTTATATGCAAAGAATACAATACAAACCTGACTAAAATCTGAAAACAAGCTTATAAAACATATCTGAATATTTATCTTTACCTATACAAAATCATTGCAGCCCAAGTAAAACTCAAGTAAATTACATGGTACCGACTACTATTCTATGATGTAGTAAACATACATTGGTATTTTTTTTTATATTCTTTGTAAAGCAGGCAAGGCCCACTAGGCAGAACTGTCTGTTTTAAGGAGTGACCTAGAAGCACTTGGGAGGTTAAGTGACTTGCTTGGATGCAAGTGGAGGTTGTGGGACTCAAACCCAAGTCTGCTGGATGTATCCAGTTCAATCACAGTTTGTTACTCTAACCACTGGGCATGGGTGGTTAAACTGAATGGCTGATTACAACAAAGCAGTGCGGGTGATTTCCTTACTGTTTCTATCGAGCAAAAGCAGAATGAATGCAAAGCACAGCAGCATTCATTTTAAGATGCTGAAATCTGGGTCAGCCCACTGGCACTGCAGTAGCACTCTTTTGCAATGCCAGTGACCCAGGTCAAAAGCAAACTCGGGTTGCTGGAGGTCTGGCCAGGGGAGTAGGATCGAGCACCTGGGGGACTGCTCTCCTCCTCCTCCAGGGAGGGTGGGCTGCAGGTCCTGCTTCTTTACCACCACCAGTGTGACCACGGGTGGTGGTGCAATGGTGCTGCAGAGTGATCAGGAGGGGAGGATGCTAGCCAGGATCTGGAGCAGTGGCATGTCTCTATGTGACCTACCTCCTTGGATCTCTAGTGCCGGTGCCCTCAGGGACAAAGACCAGAAAACCAAGAACAATCACCCCGCATCGGCCACTGGCAGAAGGGACCCAGGTGCCCCAGACTTCATAACCAGGCTCCATGAGGGACCCACTGGGCTGCCTGACACACACTAAGGGAGTGTGGAGGGGTGACCTAGGGTCTCTTCCCTTCCCACCTGGGGGGGGTACAACCCAGGCAGGATAGAAGCAGTCCCACAGAAGCTCCTGAGCATTACCTGGGGTGAAGCTAGGGGATACCGATGCTTTGAGAAGGGGACATAGAAAGAGAAAATTTAAAAAAATTAAAAAGATACTGAAATCTTAGCGATTCCGTGCAGTGACATGCAATTTCCGTGAGGCACCGGTACAAGAATTCAAATTCTGCAAACCAAGCAGGATTCCGTGATTGTTACCAGTGTTACCGGTAAAAATGGAAAACCAGGGTCCCTGCTGAGCAGAAGTATTCACTCAATATCTCTGCTTTTTCACTGTCCCTCTCTGCCTACCCACCATCCATTTTATTCAGCCTCACTGTGCCTCCCTTGGTCTTTCTATACTCGCTGATGTACCTATAAAAGGTTTTATCCCCCTTCTTAACTGAGTTGACTATCTTTTCCTCAGTCTGGGCTTTTGCTATTCTGACTGCCTTTCCTGCTTCCTTTTGCCTTAACTGGTACAGTTCTCTGTTCTTCTCCTTCTGTGTTTCCTTATACTTCCTAAATGCTAACTTTCTCTCCCTAACTTTCCCCACCACCTCTTTTGAGAACCATAGTGGCTTTTTCTTTCATTTTGGTTTGTTTATTTGCTTCACACAAAGGCATGTTCCCTCTGTATTGGCAGTTTTCATGTGTCCCCATTGTTGCTCCACCCCTCCTTCTAGCCTGTTTGCTATTGCTTTTCTAAGGCACTCTCCCATCTTGCCAAAGTCAGCCCTCCCGAAGTCCAGTACCCTCAGTTTTGTATAGCTTGACTCTGAAGCTGAGTTTATTGTGAACCACACTGTTTGTTGGTCACTTGTTTCAAGAGGGCTACCCACTTCTAGATCTGAGATCCTCTCACAGTCCCCATTTGAGAGTATGAGATCTAAGATTGCTCCCTCCCGAGTGGGTTCCAACACTAGCTGTCTGAGGCATGCCCCCGTAGTGCATCGAGAATGGCCCTGCTCTTGGATGTGGCTGCAGGAAAGGTGTTTCAGTTAACATCTGGCATATTCAGGTCCCCCATCAACAGTATCTCCCCTTTCTCTGCCATCCTAAGGATGCCTTCTTTCATATCCTTGTCCATTCTCTCCTCTCCCCCCTGAGATGGGGGTCTGTATACAACCCCTGTGCGGATTGTGGTGCCATTTCCAGTCTCTAAGGTGACCCACAGTGCCTCTTCTTCTCCCTTTTTACTCTTTTGTTCCATTACTTTTATCCCTTCCCTTACATAGAGCACTATTCCTACCCCTCTTCTACCCTCCCTGTCTCTGCTGTAGGTTGTGTACCCTGGTGTGTTAACAACCCCAGTCATGGTTCTCTGTTTACCATGTTTCTGTGACTGCCACAATATCCAGGCATCCCTCATCCATCAAGGCCATCAGTTCAGGGAGCCTGTCACCCAGACTACAGGCTTTGGTACTCATTACCCTTCATATCATTTTGTCCATTTACCCCTGCCCTTCTCCCTATCGACGTCTCTATCTGGATACAGGTGAAAATTGTACCTCCAAATCCAGACCAGATAAGTAAAATCTGGACTTGCCTATCTAGCCAGGACAGGCGCAAACAAAATTATTGGTCCAGCCATGGATGGGTCAAGCTTGTACCTGTCTGGTACGGTCCCATTCTGGCAGTCCAGTGTGCACCACTGCCCAGGATGGAGTGAAATCAAAACTACTGGGACCAGACCACATAGGTAAAAGCCTGACTGGTATGCCCAATCACAGTGGCCAGACCAGCAATATTCAAGCAACTTGCACATAGTCCAGATTGTCTGGCTGCACCAGTCAGTCCAGATTGTACCAATATGGCTAAGTCCAGGTCTAGAGATCCCGTTTTCACCATATCTCATAAATCTGAGGTTTGGCTTTGCCATAGATTTTCCAACAGCAAAAATTGATCCATCCTCACCCTAAACAATAACAGGCCCCACAATAAGATTCATTTTTTTACTCAGTACAAACCCCTCAGAGACACACACACATATCAAGTTCTGCATAAGTAAGTTAATTACACATTGCAACATTTAAACCATACATCAACCACACTTACACACCAACTGTAAGATCAAATACAATGTTCAATTGATAATATGTAGCAGTTATAAATTAGTATAACAAACACCACACAAAATGTAATGCCAAAAAAATGTCATTATACAATGGGTCTTAAAAATCCTACAACCTCATTGACTGACTGGCATGATTTACCCACTGTAAACCATGCAATATACGAACGGGAAAAGGTGCCAGTCAACCCCATCTCTAAAATCCATCTTACCCGTAAGTCCACAGTGGAAAACTTCATGTTGAATCCCTGCTAAACGGCCATCTCCTACAACTGATACTTTTGAACACAAAGCACAACACTCCTCAAACCAAATCAAGTGTACATCCCAACAAAGAGTAACATATTGTCCCCTGCACTCTGATTGACTATCAGATAACTGCTAACAGAATATGGCTGCACTTGGACTACAGCTCTCTCGTCAGTCCACCCCATACACAAGGAACCCCACTCCCACACTCCCGTCCTGCTGACCCCGATCATTAAAGAAAGCCACCAGGCGGTCGTTTGCATGTCTTGCCACTCACCTGAAGCTGAGCTGCACGCTATACAGTCCTCACCGCAGTATCACATAAAGATGAAAAAAAAAACTGGAAATAGCACCATCCTTTCCCACTAAAGGGAATGCCATACTGACCCCTAGAGCACACCCTGAGGTGCCGCATTCTGACATCGTCCATCTCCCCCTTCAGCTCTATTCAAGCTGCGTCTCCCTAGCAAAACAAGAAAACATCTCCATGTACCCATTTAATTAGAATTAACTTTGATTAAGCCTCACTGAAATGGGCTTTCTGTCTAAATCCAAGAGTTGCCCCCATCACACTGAGTCAGGACAGAGCTGTTTTCCTCCATAGTGCAGGTGTCACTTATCTGAAGGAGATGATGTTAAACTATATCTGGATTTCTCTTACCAGAGTGTTCTGGAATTGTTCTTAGTAGAGTAGGGTGCAGAGAAAATAAAATTTGACACCTTGCGCCAGCATCTCCAAGCCTAGGTACTGTGTTCTCATTTCTCCTGCCGGACCATCTTTGACTTGTTTATGAAGGAAAGGAAACACTTGGCAGTACTCCGACAAAATGCATTCAGCAAGTGTATATGTACTTCACCGACGAGATTAGATGGTTGCTTTATAGAACCGCAACTGTATTTTAACTTTTGGTTATTTCACTCTCAAATTAAATAAAACAAAGGGGGAAGGGGGTCCCTCTCCTACACACACTGAAGGGCCAAACTGATTTTCAAACCACGAAAAAGGTTCAATGCACAGTCCAAAATCATGCGTTAATTTCCTCCTCTACACCTTTCCCTTCTGCTCAGACAAATCCTCAGCTGCATTTTTTTTGGGGGGGGCAACCAGAGCTCTGTCCCACAACATTTCCCGTTGCTCGGCACCCTCTGACCTTAAATCCATCACCATAGCAACACATAACTATTTTTTATAGCGGAGCAATAAATTCCATAAAAATTATTTAAAACACACAGAAAAACTCTTTTTATTTTAATTTTATTTTCCACAAAAAGAGGTGAACGTTGTATTGTAACCCCTGGGCGATGCTATTCTAAGGGCTACTACCCCTGCCTGTATGGCTATACACAGGTCGAGGGATCTGAGTTCACTAATAAGGTGCCTCCACCCAGAGAAGTGATATTGGGGTTGATTGTCTGCTCTGGTATAGCCCTCTGGGAAGCTATAATCACCCATCAACCCTCCTAGTGACCCAGTATCTAACACAGTAGTAAATTCACAATCAGTAGGACACTATAACAATATGCTCACATCCTCCACACTTACCACCAGGGCTGGACTTGCAGCAACTTCCCCGGAGACCCCCTGCAAAATAAGGTTAGCAATACAACAGTACAATCTTAATGCTGTAACCGAACTAATAATATGCACACTAGCTAGGGTAAGCGTAAAACAAGACAATCAGGTTTATTTAGGGGCAGTAAACAAGGGAGGGGCATAAATCTAGTTAAAACGATTTGTAATCTGATTTGATTCAGGGATTGCATGCACTCTTTGTCCTACACTGATTGTCACACAACACTGGGTACCCAGGATAGTAAATCCAAGGACCATCTTGCAAATGAGCTCACTCAATGATGTAACTGCCTGGTTAAATAAAGTTTGATTGGTTGACTGAAATCCGGCTAGCCAGAGGCATTGCCTGGGGGGTGACCAGTGTTGCAGCTGATGTTGGGGCCCTTGATGGAAAGAAAAGGCAGTTAACATGCAAAACAGTCACATTACTTGTAATCCAAGCTGGTTGGCTCAGTCCTTTGCAAACCCAAGAAAAATGAAACAATTAGTTGGTACCACAAATGATTTAAACCACTTGTTGCAGGGAGTTACCCTGCTTGTACTCATGCTACCAGGTATCTGCTGCAAGGCTGGTGATATGTAGACCTTGTGGTGATGACCAATGGGCATGGGGAAGCTGGGCGACATGATGCACCTTCTCTTCACGGCCTTTCCTCCAGGTGGCCTCAACCTGCATGATGTTGCTGCACAGGGGCTGGATCCCCGGGCCGGTCTCTTACCGAAACAGTCTCTGGTGCAGGAGTAGCTGCCTAGGCCGAATTGGCAGGGCCCAGGCAGGATGGGCAGTCTGGCAAATTTCGTGATCTCCTGCTAGTGAAGCCTTCAGCTGGTGCAACAGGTTCATTCGTGGGGAAGCAGGTCTCAACCCAAGTAACACATTCAGCACATTTAACTCAACAGCAAACTCAGAATACAGTTTGGATATAGTCTGGCTGCAATTCAGCAGCTCTACTGAGCAAACCATTCGACCCGCGTATGTCTCGCACACAAACTGGGCTGATCGCTTCAGGAGCAAGTCTTCGATCCAGATTGCAAGTAGCACTAACAAACTTCTTCTCTTCTGCCACAGTACCAGGCTGGAATCGGACAATTCCCACTTCTGCAATCCGGCAGTTCAATGCAGGAGAAAGGTGGCAGGAAGGCAAGTTAGGCCTCTTCCTAGAGATTCCCCTACACTCTTTCTGGAAGCAGCTGCTTGAAAGCTCGAGCTGTTCATACTTCAACTTCCAGCTCTAACTGATCCCTTGTCTCTTGGCATACTGGGCATTTCCCTTGTAAATCCCAAGGTTCGATTGGCTGAAGGAGCTGTCAAGTCACAGTAAGGGCTCCCCTCCAGTTCCATTTAGGTGGCAACTGAAAAACTACAAAACTACAGAATTTCCTTTCCATGGAACACTAGGATCTGGATCCATTTTAGGTCCCCAGTGATTCTATTGGTCCAATTACTGGAAGTCCCAGACCGAACATGGTGGTTTCCATCCAGATGAACGAGCTGCATTTAAAGCAGGTTAGACAAGCATCTCTGTCTCAGATATACAGCATATAAACAGTAAATAAGCACAGTTCCTACATAAGCTCCCTCTGCACAAGTAGAGACTGCAGATTGGAGCAAAACAACATACTGTCTGGCAGGTCACAAGCCCTAAATCAATCTGACCCACCACAGACCAATTTCTAGACACAGATTAGCTATTCTCTAAAAGGGACAGGCGTGGAGGCTCAGCATGGCACTTTCATGCAAATACACAAAATCACACTAGGACGGGATACCAGCCTGACAGTGGGCTTTAGGGACCCAGGAAGACATTACAGTAAACCCCAGGCTGGTAGGGGGATTGCAGTATAATCACAATATACCACTCCAGGGTGTGGGTTATGCTGGGATTTACCCACTTCAGGTGTGGTTTTCTCACTCTGCCTGTGGTCTTGTGACCAAACCATACCGGGCGTGGGTAAATCCCAGCATAACCCACACCCTGTCATGGTACATTGCTTCAATGAACACACAGAAACATAGAAACATAGAAGTTGGCAGCAGAAAAGGACCACGAGGCCCATTCAGTCTGCTCATTTTTTCTGTCTTATGAATGTGCCAAAGGCCTTTACTCGGTAAATGGCCTATCTATTCATACTCATCTGTATTGCTCCCTTATGACTATCCCATGCCTGTTTGAAGCCCTGCACTGTATTCATACCCACCATTTCATGAGATAGGCAGTTCCATACATCCATCACCCTTTCTGTGAAAAAGAACTTCCTCACATTGCCCCTTATTCAGCCTCCCTCTAATCTCATACAGTGTCTTCCTGTCCTGCTATTTTCCTTATATTGAAACATGTTAGACTCTTTCACCTTGTTAATGCCCTTAAGATGTTTGAATGTTTCGTTCATATCACCTCTCTCCCTCCTTTGTTCTAGGGTATAAATGTTGAGCTCTGTTAATCTGTCCTCATATGTTTTCTGATGCAGTTCCTGCACCATTTTGGTTGCCCTGCTCTGGACTGCCTCCATTTTGTTAATGTCCTTGTGCAAGTGTGGCCTCCAGTACTGCACACAGTACTCCAGATGGGGCCTTACCAGTGTCTTGTAAAGAGGGATCATTACCTCCCTCTTACAACTTGCAATACTCCTACTAATACACCCCAACATCCCTCTAGCCTTACCTACTAATTTAGTGATCTGCTTGGATGATTTCAGGTCATCTGTGATGATGATGCCCAAGTTTATTTCTTCCCTTGTGATTGCCAGCAACTCCCCTCCCAGCCTATAGGTGGCTTCAGGGTTTCTCTTCCCTATGTGCATGATCTTGCACTTCTTTGCATTAAACCCCAGTTGCCACTCTTCTGATCATTTTGCCAGTTTATCCAGATCTCTTCTCATTCTGCCCACCCCATCTGGATCATCTACTCTGTTGCAGATCTTGGTGTCATCTGCAAACAGGCAAACCTTACCCTCCAAGTCCATCTGCAATGTCACTGATGAAGATATCGAAGAGGACTGGCCCCATGACTGATCCCTGAGGTACCACACTTGTGACTGTATACCGTTTACCACTACTCTCTGTTTTCCACCCACCAACCAGTTTGCCACCCAGTTGACCAACTCTTCTGACCCATCCCGAGCCTACCCACCTTATTAATCAATCTTCTATGTGGAACAGTATTGAAAGCTTTGCTCAAGTCAAGGTAGGCGACATCAACTGCACCCCCTTGGTCCACCACTCAGGTTACCCAGTTAAAGAAATCTATGAGATTAGTTTGACAGGACCTTCCTTTTGTAAACAGATTCTGTCTTGGATCCTGTGCTCCTATGAATTCCAGGTTCTGCACTATCCTTTCCTTAAGGAGTGCCTCCATAATCTTGCCCACTACTGAGGTAAGACTGGTCTGTAGTTCTCTTCCTCCTCCCTGTTGCCACTCTTGTGCAGCGGGATCACGTGAGCCCTTCTCCAGTCTTCTGGGACCTCTCCTGTGCTCAGAGACTCACTAAACAGTTCTGCTAATGGATCTGCTAATTCCACCCTTAGCTTCTTTAGTATCCTGGGATGTATGCCATCAGGTCTGATTGCCTTCCCCACCCTGATCTTAGCGAGCTCTTGTAGGACCCTTTTTTTGGTGAAGGGACTTGTGCACACTTCCTTCCCCCCCCTCCGTGTCCTTGGTGCTTAGCTGTGAGCCCTGCCCAGCCTTCTCCTCAGTAAATACCGAGCAGAAGTATCTATTTAGGATATATGCTTTTCCTTGGTCTTCCTCCACACACTCCCTGTTATCCCCTTTGCTCTAAGTAATACCTACTCTGGACTTTCTCCTTTCACTAATGTATCTATAGAAAGTCTTGTCCCCTTCTTTTACTGCTCATGCTAGTGTTTCCTCGGTTTGGGCCTTTACCTGCCTTACTGTCTTCCCTGCTTCCCTTAGGGAAGTTTGGTATGCCACCCTATCTTTGTCCCACTGCGTTCCCTTATATTTCCTGAAGACCAGCCTTTTGGCTTTGATCTTTTCAGTTACTGTTTTTGAGAACCAGAGCGGTTTCCTCCTTCTTTTGCTCTTGCTTTTCTCTCTAACACAATGAGATGTTGCTTCAAGTACTGCATCCGTAATGCTTGCCCACTTTGCCTGTACCCCTCACCTGTATTTCTTTTTGCCAGGGCTAGCTTAACGCACTTGGTGAACTTGAAAGTTGAGCAGATAGAAACATGTTAAATTTTAATGTAAATAAGTGTACCATTATGCACTTTGGGAAAACAAATGTATTAGCAAAATACAAGTTGGGAGGCAAATTGTTGAATGTGGTGGAAAATGAAAGGGACTTGGGTGTAAGGGTACAAAATAACTTAAGTCCTAAACTTCGTTGTCAACAACTCATTAAAAAAGCTGGAGGAATACTTCACTGTATTAATAAGCATATCCAAAGCAATAGTAGTAAAGTGTTGCTCCCCTTGTATACTTCTTTAGTGAGGCCTCACTTGGAGTATTGTGCTCAATTTTGGTCCCCACAAGACCAGGGCTCCAAACATGCTCTGGAAAAAATTCAGAGGAAAGCAACAAAGAAAATGAATGAGTTTAAGGATCTGAATTATGTTGACCATTTAAACAAGTTAGGACTTTATTCCTTGGAATACCGCAGAATGAGAGGTGACCTTTGTATGGTCTTTAAAACGCTGCATGATGACTGTTTATGGGACAAAATGGGACTAATAATAAGTAAAAATCTCTATGAAACTCGGTCACATCCCTTGCAACTTAAGGGAGAATGTTGTAAAACAAAGAAAAGGAGCTCTTGGTTTACAATAAGAGTCACTAGTGTTTGGAATCAATTACCCTTGACGGTGGTAACTAGTTATTCAATGGACATCTTCAAGACAAGATTAGATATCTATTTACGTAAAAACTCAATAAATGGTTATAAGTAAATACTTCTAGCGAGCTATATGGACCTCGGTCTTTTCTGCTCTGATATCCTATGAAACCTATGAAACTCTGTTGGCCTTCTTATCAAAGTCAACTTCTCTGAAGTCTCATATTTTTGCCTTGCAATGGGATGATTTAGCTCTAGTGGCCAAATTGAACCATACCATGTGATGGTCAGTGGCCCGCAGGTGACCTTCGACCTGGAGATCTGTGATCCTTTCCCTGTTAGTCAGTACTTGATCTAGGATAGCCCTGTCTCTTGTGGGTTGTTGTACCAGTTGTTTGAGGCCCTCCCCCTGCAGGGAATCCACCATGTGTCTAGTTCTGGTGAATGTTCCTGCTGGTATTGACCAATCTGTATCTGGCATGTTGAAGTCTCCCAATATCAGAAGCTCCCCTTTAGCAGTCATGTTTTTTCTAACTTGTTTTGTATATCTTCTAACAGTAATGTGTCTATGTCCTCCCCTGGTCTGGAGGCCTGTAGACAACCCCAGTTCGTATGGCTGTCCCATTTCCTGTTTCCAGGGTGATCCACAGTTCTTCTGGCTCCTTATATGTATTCTGAATTTCTGTAGCTTTTATATTTTTATTTACATAAAGGGCCACTCCACCCTCCCCCTTTTTGCACCTCAGTCTCTTCTGAACAGTACATAGCTAAGGTACTGAAGTCTCCCAAGTGTGGTTACTGGTGAACCATGTCTCTCTAATGGCTACTATGACCAGTTTAGCCTCTGTCATTGCTGTCTGCAGGTCTGGGATCTTGTTTTACAGACTGTGAGCATTTATGTACACGATTTTCCATTGGCCAGATTTTGGTGCGTTAGTTGCTGGGTGAGGTCCGGCTTTTCCCCTGCACATCATATGGGGAGTCTGACCTTTTTCCTTACCAGGTGATGCAAATGAACAACAAACCTGCCAAACTCCTGTTTGATCACTAGCTGGGGGGGGTGTTCTTCCCATTCGATGTATTGGGTGCTGCACCCCTCTCCCCCTTTGGTAGTATAAATATTCTGCAAAGACATCAAACTTCTGTCCCAATGCACTGACTCCCTACTTAGTCAGATGCAGTCCATTGAATTTAAAGAACTTTCGCTCCCAAAACTGTTGCCAGTTGCCTACAAATTTGTGTCCTTTTTCCTGGCACCAAACCTTAAGCCACATGTTTAGCTCCCCAATCTCCCCTCCTCTGACCTTCCATCCATCTGCCCCCCCCCCCAGACCGGCAGTATCTCAGAGAAGGAGATGCCAGACGAAATGGATGACAGTTTGTCTATCAGCCTGGTCAGGTGTTCCTTGGTCTCCGCAAGTGACCAGCTGGCGAGATTGTTAGTCCCTATGTGTACCAGGATGTCGGTGTTTTCTCTTGCTTCCTGTACAATTTTAGCAATGTGGTCAGTGTCTTTCCCTGCTGATGTACCTGGGATACATCTGACCATTATCCCTGGCTAGAGGTAGGTATCAACTCCCTGAATCATGGAATCTTTTAAGATCAGAAGTGTTTTTTTTTCCCAATTGTTTAACTAGGTGAGACACACTAAGCTAAAAGCTTATTTTACTGGTGCAACCTGGACGCACAGGGAAGTTAAGTGACTTGCTCAGGGTCACACAGTACGCAAGTGGGGGCTGGGGGATTCAAACCCAGGTCTCCAGATTTGCAGCTCTGAGCCTTAAACCACTGCGCTATACTGCTATATTTTGCCTTTTTTTGTTTTGGTCCCTGTTTAGGTCAAGTTTTGTTGCGCTATCTCCTTTGCTGCAGTGTCCTGCTCTGCAGTGTCCTCTGCCCCCTGTTTGATTTTGGAGATAGAATCAGATACCTGTTTGTAGTTTTTATATGGTTTGTGGAGGTGATACGTTGGAAAGCATTGAGTGATGGAGCACCCGATTTGTCCCTCCTAACTAGTTTGCATGAGAAACCCTATGAGGAGAGGCTGTGGGAGCTCAACATGTACTCCTAGGAGGAGAGGAGAGTGAGAGGGGACATGAAACATAGAAACATAGACTTTGACAGCAGATAAGGACTGCTTGGCCCACCTAGTCTGCACATTTCCCTACCTAGATGATAAGCTGCAGATCCTATTTAACCAACAGCCTATTTCTTCCTACCCCCCCCACAAAAATTGCCTTATGTCTGTCCCATGCATTCTTGAATTCTCCCACAGTTTTAGACCCCACAACCTCCTCAGGAAGGCTGTTCCATGCATCCACCACCCTCTCTGCAAAAAATTCTTCCTCACATTGCCCCTGAGCCATCCCCCCTCTATCTTCAAATTGTGTCCCCTTGTTCTTGCACATCCCTTTTTCTAAAAGATGCTACCCTCTTGGACTTCGTTGATTCCACTGAATTACTTAAAAGTTTCTATCATGTCTCCCCTCTCCCTCCTTTCCTCAAAGGTATACATATTAAGCTCCTTTAGTCTCTCCTCATATGGCTTCTCTTGCAGACCCTGCACCATTTTGGTTGCCCTCCTCTGAACTGCCTCCATCCTATGTCCTTGCGGAGATGGGGTCTCCAGAACTGGACTCAGTACTCCAGATGGGGTCTCACCAACTGTCTGTATGGGGGATAACAACTTCCTGTTTTCTGCTGGTGATGCCTCTCCCTATACATCCCAGCATCCCCCAACCCTCTACCACCTTCTCACATTGCTTGCCAACCTTAAGGTCATCTGATATGATTACCCCCAGGTCCCTTTCCATTTTTGTTGTTGTTACTACCCCCGCATTGTGTAATCTTCCCCTGGGATTTTGTTTCCCATGTGCATTATTTTGCACTTCTTTGCACTGAATCCAAGCTGCCATACTTCTGACCATTTCTCCAACCTTGCCAAGTCCCTACTCATTCTTTCCACACCTCCTTGTGTATCAACCCTGTTGCAGATCTTTGTGTCATCTGCAAAGAGGCTTACTTTTCCTTCTAGTCCCTCTGTAATGTCACTTATAAAGACATTAAAAATGACTGGACCCAGTACTGAACCCAGCAGTACCCCACTAGTAACCCCTCTTTCTTCAGAGTGAACTCCATTTACAATTACTTTCTGTGTCCTGTTGTCCAGCCAATGTTTTACCCAGGCTACCACCCTGGGACCCACTCCCAGGCTGGTTAATTTGACTATTAATCTTTTGTGTGGGACTGTGTCAAATGCCTTGCTAAAGTCTAGGTAGGCCATGTCCACAGACCCTCCCTGGTCTACTACTTTGGTCACCCAGTCAAAGAAATCAATTAGATTCGTCTGACATGACCTTCCCACTGTGAACCCATGCTGCCTTGGGTCCTGTGCCCCACTGTCCTCTAGGTATTCAACAATTCTTTGCTTCAGAAGTGATTCCATCACTTTCCCTACCGCAGAGGTCAAACTGACAGGTCTGTAGTTTCCTGCCTCTGTCTTGGTCCCACTTTTGTGAAGGGGAATCACATCTGCCTTCCTCCAGTCCTCAGGTACCACACCATCCTCCCGTGATTTGTTAAAAAGGGTAGTCAGTGGTGTCACTAGCTCTCTGCTTAATTCTTTTAGAATTCTGGGGTGAATTCCATCTGGCTGCATTGCTTTGTCCACCTTTAGTTTTAGGAGTTCATTCAGAACCCTTTCTTCTGTTAAAGGAATGGGATCGACCCCCCATCCAGAGTGCTTCTGTTAACTGGATTAGGCTCTTCCCCCACCTCCTCTTTTGTGAATACTAAACAGAAGTATTCATTCAGTAACCCTACTTTTTCACTGTCCCTCTCTGCCCACCCACTGTCCATTCTATTCAGCCTCACTATCCCTCCCTTTGTCTTTCTACGCTCTCTGATATACCTGTAAATGATTTTATCCCCCTTCTTAACTGAGTTGGCTATTGTAAATGGGTGTGGGATAGAGATAAGACACTCAGACAAAATTAACAGCAAAAGAAATGAACGTTTATTTAAACAGCCAACTGGTAGGTGACAAAACAAAAAAAAAAACAAGAACCAACAGATACATAGGTTCAACTCAAGAGCTAGAAATAGCTAACTCAGATCAGGGTGTTGCTACTTCTACACCCTTTTACATACTGACTGACCTCCCTAGGCAGTTACTTTTTGTAGCATATTCAATCATGTGACATGAAAACTCCAGCTTTAATATTACCTATTTGGAACTAAAAAATTAAAGAAAGCATTAATCTCTTTTATTCACATAGAATAATAAGTTTAAAGAATACCCACACCTTACAAGGAGCTCAAAACGTTGTTACAGTCCTTTTCTAAGTTTATAATATCCAGAGGGGAGTTTAGAAGGACTGCCCTTCCAACCAGCAGCATAAAGGAGAGGAGAATTCGGCCGGCCGGCTCATAGAGAATGCTATGCTGCAATAGGAGGAAGGGGAGACCTTGAAACTGCACAGCTCTTGGACAAGACCAGGAATTGTCTCCGTTTCAGAACAGTTCCAAAACCTGTTTATTTGCTCAGCCTGAAAGAAAAAGGGGGGTAAGCTAAACCTTCTGAACAGTTTTATACTGTTCATTGTGAAGCGTTTCTATATCACGATTAAATATTTCTTCGCGATAGTGCAAGCATTCGTGTGGTAAACTTTACCGGAGCTCCACACTATCCCTACGTTTCTCGCATTTAATTTAGCTTCTTTGCAGCCTCTGAATGCTTAAACACTGGGGTAAGGCAAGGATACCAGCAAGAATAAAGAAAGGAGCAGCACAACATACCATGACTGACATCCTTTTGGAAGCATAAATATGTAACCCATTTGAGAAGTTCGTTTTCTTTCAACAAAGGCAGAATAAAGCCTAGCTCTAGACCGCAATACCGTGGTCATTTAAACACGTAAAATAAACATAATATTTATGGAGCCAAGCTTAAATCTAGCTTCTATAATATCCTTAGGCTGAAGGATATTATACTTTTATTTAAGGAGGGCTGGATTATAACTTAAGGAGCCCGATGCATACCTAGGCTCATAAACTCCTTAAAGGCTTTCTAATAACACTAAGGGCTATCATATATTTTATTTAAAGAGGTCTGGAGTGCACAAGAGAGTGTAACAGAATAAACGATAAGACAATGGTTTTACAAAGTGGGTGGCCAGCCCAACAAACAAGACATAATACATGTATAATGACAAAGACAAGACAGGAAAGGTTTGTACATTCCAGACTATCCTTAAAATAAAATTAATACCTTAAGTGAATATAGTATGAACAAAGAGACAAAAGGGGGGGTTCTCTCTATCACATTCCTCCCCGCCCAAGACCAAACATATCATGTTTGGTTTTTAATGAGAGAAACAATATATCTGCCATCAGATCCCTTATTCAAAAAGATGGAGCCATAGCCCACCCTCTCCAGGGCTCCACCTCGGGGTCCCTAATAAACAAAAATTAAAAGAAAAAAGGAAAAAACTCCCAAAGTGAAACTGGTTCACCTAGTGTTTTTTATCTTTCTCTACCCCGAGGTCTGTTGACAGATAGGTGTATCTCCCATGCCATACCTGAACAAAAAAGTCAGCGTTCCTATGGGCCGAACCTCTTCTATATCTTATAGTGAATCTATAGGGTTGCATTGCGAGGTACCATCGCATTATACAAGGGTTTTTGTCTTTCATTACATGAAGCCAGCATAGGGGGTTATGATCAATCCACAGTTCAAACTCTCTACCCCACAAATAGAAGCGTAAGGCTTCTATCGACCATTTAATGGCTAAACACTCTTTCTCAATAATGGAATAATGTTTTTCACTTTCATGTAGTTTCCGGCTTATAAAAATTATGGGATGTTCTTCTTCTTGCACCATCTATGTGAGTACGGCTCCTATACCATAATTAGAAGCGTCTGTTTGTAATATAAATGGTTGTGAAAAGTCAGGGGTATGCAAAATAGGTGGGGAACATATCTTGTCCTTTAGACAGTGGAATGCCTCCTCACAGTCAGTTGTACATTTTACTTTGTCTGGGTTGAATTTTTTGTTAGGTCCATTAAAGGTCCAGCTATTGTAGAGAAGTTAGGTATAAAACATTTATAATACCCAATAAGTCCCAGAAATGATCTAACATCCTTTTTTGTTATAGGACGGGGGGTTATTAGCCACTGCCTCGACTTTAGAAACTTCTGGTTTCACTATCCCGTTTCCAGTCTGGAACCCTAGATATTTGGTTTCCTGCATTGCCAGGGAACATTTGGAGGGATGTATAGTCAACCCGGCTTCATATAGGGCTGATAATATTGCCTCCAGATGTTGTATATGTTCCTCCCATGAGTGACTAAATATCACCACATTGTCTAGGTAAGCTGTGCTATATGCTGCATGTGGTTGTAATATGTTGTCCATAACTCGTTGGAAGGTAGCAGGGGCACTGTGTAGGCCAAAAGGCCTTACTGTAAAGTGGTACAGGCCTATAGGTGTGCTAAATGCAGTTTTTTCTTTATCTTTTGGATCTAGGGGAATTTGCCAATACCCCTTAGTCAGATCTAACATGCTAATGTATTGAGCTTTACCTAAATGATCTATGATATCATCTATCCGGGGCATCGGGTAGCAATCAAATATGGACACTGCATTTAAACATCTAAAATCAAGGCAGATTCTGATACCTCCTTCCTTTTTCCCCTACTACCATCATGGGAAAGTTCCACTCACTATGGGAGGGTTCAATAATTCCCAGGTCGTGCCTCTTTCTAATCTCCTGTATGACATCTTTCTGTACTCTTTCAGGTATTCTGTATGTTTTTTGTCGTATGGGTATGTTTTCTGGGACCACAATATGGTGGACAGCATTTTTAGCTTTTCCCAGTGTTCCTGTAAATAGGGTCTGGAAGGGCCGTAACACAGTCTGCAAAGTGGCAATCTGCTCAGCCGTTAGGTCTGGATTGATACGTACCTCTGAAAGGTTTCCCGTATTCTCTATTCTTTGATATGCTAAGTCTAATTCTGACTCAAAGGTCTCCGGGTAAATGTAGCTACACATATGGGGGGTTCTATCTACCCATTGCTTTAACAAATTCACATGATATACCCGGTGTTTACGTTTCTTCTCTGGTAGTTTGACCTCATAGGTTACTGGGCCTAAACGCTTTGTGATCTTATACGGGCCTTACCACTTCATAAGTAATTTATTGTCAGAGGAAGGTAACAAAAGTAAAACTTTATCTCCTACTATAAACTCTTTATGTTTTGTTCCTGTATCATAATACTCTTTTTGTTTCAACTGTTGTTGTAAGTTAATCTGGTGGGCCTTTTGTACATAAGTCATTAATCTCTGACGTAGCTGTTGCCAATATTCTAAGGGTTGTGTCATTTGTTTGCCCGTTCTATCTTCCCACTCTTCCTTTATAACATCTAAAGAACCCCTTGGGTTATGACCGTATAGTAACTCAAACGGGGAAAATCCAGTAGATGCCTGAGGAACTTCTCTATAGGCAAACATCAGGTAGGGAAGATATGGATCTCATTTTTTCCCTTCCTCTAATACATACTTTTTTAGCATTTTTTTCAATGGTTGTTTGAACCGTTCGACTAATCCGTCAGTTTGAGTGTGGTAGGGTGTAGTGAAAATAGCTTCTATACCTAGTGCCTGGTACAAATGCTGTAATAATTTTGAACAAAAATTGGTACCTCTATCCGTTAAAATGGTTTTAGGAATTCCCATGCGACTGAAAATTTTTACCAATTCCTCTGCTATTCTAGGAGCAGTAATCGTACAAGGGGAATCGCCTCTGGATATTTTGTGGTGTAATCCACTGCCACTAATATAAAATGGTTCCCTTTTGTACTTCTAGGAAGTGGACCTATGACATCCATTGCTATTCTTTCAAACATGTTACAAACCAAAGGCATTGGTATCAGGGGTACCTTATCTTTACGTCCTACTGCTGCTACTTGTTGACAGTCAGAGCAGCTTTTACAATATTCTGCCACCTGCTCATGAATGCCAGGCCAAAAGAACCTGTACAAAAGGCATTTCAGAGTACGGTCCCTACCTAAATGGCCGGCTAAAGGGATATCATGGGCAATGGTCAACAACTTATGTCGGTACTGTAATGGCACCATCAATTGCTCTACTGTCTCTCCAGTTTGAGGATTAGTACACACCCTATACAGCAAGTCATTTTCAATTTTATAGTAAGGTTGATGAGGTTCAGTAGTTACATTTACCTGTGGAAAAAAGGTGTTAAGGTTACATCACTTTTTTGCATATCTATGAACTCTTTGTTAGGTGATATACATTTTTAGACAATATATCAAGTCCAGTATTTCACTTAGTCCACAGGTTTTTATCCTTTCTCTTCTGTAGTTTGCATTTCTTGTCTTTACTGGTAGTCCCAAATACATCTTCCTCAAAAGGAAATAATTGACCCAACTCTTTCTCCTGCTTCCCTTGTGCCTGGGTGGTAACAGCTCCTATGTTTGTAGTTAATAAAGAGTCAAAATAGGGGTAATTGTGTCCAATTATCACAGGAACTGGCAAATAAGGTACTATGCCTACTTTCATTTTCAGTAGTGTCCCATTTATTCGAATCTCAATTTCTCTTAAGGGATACCAGTGAATATCCCCATGTATACACTTGACCCCCGTGGTTGGTTCCCCTGGCTCTGGCTTTTCCACTAGAGAGGTATGAACCAAAGTCTGCTTGCTGCCTGAGTCAACAAGTCCAGATACTCCTATTCCTCCAATTTCCACAGTTGTTAGATAATGCCCACAGTTGGCAAGAACTAGGTGTATTGCATCTATTTTCTTTTTTGGACAGAACCTAGTGATGTGTCCTTTTGCTTTACACTCATGACATATGATATCATGGCTATATCCTTTACTTGTCTTGCTATATTCCCTACCCCCAGATATATCACTAGGTTGTGTCACAGGGGTAGTACTAGTGGAAGAAGGTTTTATTACAGCTGGAGGACTCCTAAGACTTGTAAATGTCCTAGGTCGTTGAGGCCTAGCAGTTAAATAATCCTCAGCCAATCGTATAGCTACCTCAGAGGTTTCGGGGCAGTATTTCTTTACCCACAACTGTACATTTTGGGGCAAAACTCGGACAAATTGTTCTAAGATAATACTTTCCAATATTTGTACTACTGTTCTTGTGTTGGGTTTCAACCATTTATGACATAAGTCTTTTAAATGAGTGTATACATCTTTTGGGGGGTATCAGTGGATTGCAATTTATATGCTCTAAAACGTTGCCTGTATGTTTCAGTACATATATCATATCTTTTAAGGGTGGCTTGCTTAATATGGTCATAGTCATTGATATGTGCAATTTCTGTATGGCTGTAGGCTAATTGTGCTTTCCCAGTCAAATAGGGGGCCAACCTGATAACCCATTGATCTCTAGGCCAAGCACAAGCAGTGGCCACCCTCTCAAATGTCAGAAGATATGCCTCAATATCATCAGAATCAGCCATTTTTACCAACTTTATATCTTTTTGTCCTACCACAGGTGCTGGTGGTGGTCTCATCATGCCCAGAGACTGTATAGCACATAGGGTATCAGTCCAACGGGCAGCATTCTCTGCATGATCTTTCTCCCTTTCTTTCTTTCTTTCTCCATTTCCACTTGTCGTAGACATAGCCAGTGGGGCAGTTCATGGGGGATCTCTGGAGGGTCCTCCTTCTCTGATCCGGCTGCTTGGGTGCCCCTTTCAGTAGGTTTAATTTTTTCCATCATCACGGTGTCCCCTTCAGCTTCTTTCTTGGCCACCTTTCTGCATACCACTGGCTCCAGATGGGTTAGTAAGGGCAAATCCAACTTCTGTACAATAGACCTTGTGGCTATCACAGTCCACTCTTCTGCCTTGTCTGAGTGCATACCATCAGGATCTGATCACAGATCCAGCAGTAGGTCTCCACAAACCCACTATCCCACTGCTGACACCAAATGTAAACTGGTGTGGGATAGAGATAAGACACTCAGACAAAATTAGCAGCAAAAGAATTTTATTTAAACAGCGAACAGGTAGGTGACAAAACAAAAAAAAACAAGAACCAACAGATACATAGGTTCAACTCAAGAGCTAGAAATAGCTAACTCAGATCAGGGTGTTGCTACTTCTACACCCTTTTACATACTGACTGACTGACCTCCCTAGGCAGTCACTTTTTATAGCATATTCAATCATGTGACATGAAAACTCCACCTTTAATATTACCTATTTGGAACTAAAAAATTAAAGAAAGCATTAATCTCTTTTATTCACATAAAATAATAAGTTTAAAGAATACCCACATCTTACAAGGAGCTCAAAAAGTTGTTACAGTCCTTTTATAAGTTTATAATATCCAGAGGGAAGTTTAGAAGGACTGCCCCTCCAACCAGCAGCATAAAGGAGAGGAGAATTCGGCCGGCCGGCTCATAGGGAATGCTATGCTGCAATAGGAGGAAGGGGAGACCTTGAAACTGCACAGCTCTTGGAAAAGACCAGGAATTGTCTCTGTTTCAGAACAGTTCCAAAACCTGTTTATTTGCTCAGCCTGAAAGAAAAAGGGGGGTAAGCTAAACCTTCTGAACAGTTTTATACTGTTCATTGTGAAGCGTTTCTATATCACGATTAAATATTCCTTCGCGATAGTGCGAGCATTTGTGTGGTAAACTTTACCGAAGCTCCGCACTATCGCTAAGTTTCTTGCATTTAATTTAGCTTCTTTGCAGCCTCTGAATGCTTAAACACTGGGGTAAGGCAAGGATACCAGCAAGAATAAAGAAAGAAGCAGCACAACATACCATGACTGACATCCTTTCGGAAGCATAAATATGTAACCCATTTGAGAAGTTCATTTTCTTTCAACAAAGGCAGAATAAAGCCTAGCTCTAGACCGCAATACCGCGGTCATTTAAACACGTAAAATAAACATAATATTTACAGAGCCAGGCTTAAATCTAGCTTCTATAATATCCTTAGGCTGAAGGATATTATGCTTTTATTTAAGGAGGGCTGGATTATAACTTAAGGAGCCCAATGCATATCTAGGCTCATAAACTCCTTAAAGACTTTCTAATAACACTAAGGGCTATCATATATTTTATTTAAAGGGGTCTGGAGTGCACAAGAGAGTGTAACAGAATAAATGACAAGACAAAGGTTTTACAAAGTGGGTGGCCAGCCCAACAAACAAGACATAATACATGCATAATGACAAAGACGAGACAGGAAAAGTTTGTACATTCCAGACTATCCTTAAAATAAAATTAATACCTTAAGTGAATATAGTATGAACAAAGAGACAAAAGGGGGGGGGTCTCTCTAGCACAGCTATCTTTTCCTCAGTTTGGCCCTTTGCTATTCTGACTACCCTCCCTGCTTCCTTCTGCCTTAACTGATACAGTTCTCTGTCCTTCTCCTTCTGTGTTTCCTTATACTTCCTAAACAGTGGCGTCATGCCCATGAGGCCCGAGGGGGCATGTGCCCCCCCAATATTTCAGACCAATGTTTTAAAAAAAAAAGTATTTTTATTTGATTTTCGGCAATTAGAAGGCAAAAAACAATCAATGTTTTTCACAGTCTTTGGTTGTGGGGTGGGGGTTGGGGTCAGGTCGATCTGCTCATTAATCGACCCGGCGCTTGTTTCTGGCTGTAGTGTGATTAGTAGTTCATGCTGACAATCAGCATTCATTGACTCGACCAATCTTTTGTTTTGTTTGTCAGTTCAGCATGAACTCTCATTGAGCTCCATTAGAGCAGCCAATCATGCTTTGACACAGGGTAGATGACATGCCAAGCGGCAAACTGCCCTTTTTCTGGCGCCATTGCGAGTGTGCGGAGGAAAGAGCAAGGAACAACTCGTCTCGTCCGATGGAGACTATCTGTATTTTAAGCGACTGCTGGGAGAGGCTGAGGAAAAGCACACTGAGATAGTCGGAGCAACATTGACTTAAAACTGGGTTGGACAGCGATCTTTTTTTTTTTTAACCATTAATCCGTCTCTCTGATGGAAGTAAAAACAAGATCTGTAGAAAAAATCGAGGAGGGTGGAAGTTGAAAGTGCTTCCTGCTTGCCTGGTCGAAGGAGGTTGGGGACTTCATCTTTTTCATCACTGGAAAAAAAAAACAGGACACAAAAGGAGCACAGTCAGCCAGTGATCATCATCAGGGCGAGTCAAGGCAAGCCGCTGCTGAATCATGAATGAATTTATAGTAAGTTATTTATTCAAGTAAATGTATTTTCTCTATACCGGGCTCACTGTGGTAAACCCTTGCCAACGTGGCACTGCATCACATACCCCCCCCCCCAAAAGTGATCTACATTTTGTGGGTCTGATCAGATTTTGAGCTGTAAAAGCCACTGACCCACACACCACAGACTGACCTGCTAAACCCCAGCTTCCTGGTCTGTGCATGTGAATCCTGTGGATATAATAGAGTGCAGGCAGATTAGCGGAGAATGAAAAGCGAGCAACAGCAGTGCGGTTCCTCTGATTTAACGCAAAAGTAATAAAACCAAATGTGCCTGGTTGCTGCAATGTTAGAGTTCGACATGGAATCTTATCCTCCATGAAGCTGGGGGCGCAAGGCTGAATTAACCCATAAGCCAATGATGCCATGGTGTCGGGTCACTGGTTCGGGGGGGGGTCAAAAAAATGGACTTTGTATGCAGCAGAATTTCTCAGTGAAGGTAGCGCTTGTCCCGACCCAAGACTGTGTGTGTGTGGGGGGCTCACTGCGGCTGCCACTCTAAAGAAAAGAATGACAGAGAAAAGAATCAGTACCACTATTTATTTCCTGCCTGGTTGCTCAGCCCTTATGTAAAACAAGAAGTAGTTGTCACCTCCTCTAAGACCACAGTTTAGTCACATCTCCTGCTGAGCTATTCCCATTTAACACCTTTTTAAAGTTACACCTTTGATGAGGCACTAATGGCAGAGAGACTTTGTGAACAACTGGTTGGGGACCATCAGGGTATTTGATGTTTCTGTGTCGGCACCTTCTTCTTCAACAACAGCAGCTGCACGAACAGCTGTCTGTCTGCTGCAATTTCATTTGAATAAGGGATTATCTGGGAAAACAAGTTGAAGAAGCCAGCCGCTGCCCCTTAGCCATGGCATGCCATCAGTCAGGTATAAGTATGTGGCATGGGGTCATGTCACAGCCATTTCTTCTGGGCTGGGCCGGCTAGCTAGTATAGTAGGTTATGGGCTAGTTGGTTGTCTTGCTATTTACCCCGTTCCCGACTGCCGACTTTGTTGCCGACTCCAGTCTGACTTGAGCGGTCTCCACACGTCACGACTCGATTCCACTCACTCGACTGGACCCTCAATTCATTTTGGACTTTATTTAATTCATCATTTTGATTTTACACTAGTCTGTGTATCTACCTGGAATGAATTACCGCCAGTCTGCCCCTTCAGTCTGACTGCCCGCAACCACTGTTGCTTGCTACGTGCAAAATAGGACGTCAGGCGGCTAATATTTTGCCAAGCAAAAACTGTATGTTTTTCCTGATTCTGCTGCTTTCCTTTTCTCATTCATTTCGATGGACCCAGTGGTGCCATATACAGCAGTGCTGTGCTGAGCTGCTGTCTGTGTGCACTGTTTTTCTTTTGTCCTTCACTATCACTATGTCTCATTATCTATTGTATAGCAGCACCATAATGAAAGACTGGTAGTGAGGATGATGTGCTCTGCAGTCCACTCTGTCTGGGAGGGTTCTTTTTATTTAAGCTCCTGAAATATCCTAACCTGGCTCTGTCTTCGATGTACAGGGGTTGGGGGGAATGATCATGATGTAATATTGTCTGAAACTCGATGCAGTTCTCAGAGCAAAGTCAAGGTTGGGGGGTGTCAGACTCATTTTTAAAAGGCAGCTACCATATATAAAAAATGGTTATACTGCAGGGTGAAAGGGAATAGCTCTATGTATTACCTAGCAAATTCTAGTTCAAATTAGTTACTGTATATTCATGTTACCCTTCCCTGGGTCGAACCTGGGAACAGGTTACTGCTCAGTGTACCTTTCACCATTTATCAAATTTTAAATAAATAAATCATCAGCAGGAACCAATGACATATGTCATTATTTTTCATGTATAGCATTTATAGTAGATGACTAATTATATGGAATATCAAATGGTGCATTTCTGACATTTAGCAGTTAGTAAATGAGCTAGAAATGGACTAAGTAGTTAGCCGATTCTATATATGATAAGATGACAAAATGCACAAGTTCAGTTCTTTAAAAATGTCTGAACTACAAAAGGTCACTGTACACAGCCTTAACAAAGAACGAGAACAATTTATTATTGTTCTATCATTATAATGGTATTTAGTTTTATGGCCTGCTAAAAGTCACAAAAATGCACCTATTTACTTCAATTTTTCCTGGGGGGGCATTTCCCCAGACCCCCCAGAGAGGTTCGGATTTTGTGCCCCTCCAAAATTTCTGGATGCATGACGCCCCTGTTCCTAAATGCTATCTTTTTCTCCCTAACCTTCACCGCCACCTCTTTTGAGAACCATAGTTGCTTTTTCTTTCATTTTGATTTGTTTATTTGCTTCACACAAAGTCTTGTTGCCGCTGTGATGGCAGTTTTGATATTTCCCCATTGTTGCTCCACCCCTCCTTCTAGGCTATTTGCTACTGCTTTTGTAAGGCACTCTCCCATCTTGCCAAAGTCAGCCCTCCCGAAGTCCACAACCCTCACTTTTGTATGGCTTGACTCTGTAGCTGAGTTTATCATGAACCACACTGTTTGGTGGTCACTTGTTCCCAAATGGCTACCTGCTTCTAGATCTGATATCCTCTCACTGTTCCCATTTGAGAGTACGAGGTCTAAGATTGCTTCCTCATGAGTAGGTTCCAAAACTAGCTGTTTGAGGCATGCCACCTGAAGGGCATCAAGAATGGTCCTGCTCTTGGATGTGGCTGCAGCAAAGGTGCTCCAGCTGACATCTGGCATATTAAGGTCACCCATCAACAGCATCTCCCCTTTCTCTGCCATCCTAAGTATGTCTTCTATCATATTCTTGTCCATTTCCTCCCCCTGACATGGGGGTCTGTATACAACCCCTGTGTGGATTGTGGCACCATTTCCAGTCTCTAAGGTGACCCACAGTGCCTCCTCTTCTCCCTGTTTACTCTTTTGTTCAGTTGCTTTTATCCCTTCCCTTACATAGAGAGCTACTCTGCCCCCTCTTCTCCCCTCCCTGTCTCTCCTGTAGGTTGTGTACCATGGTATGTTAACATCCCAGTCATGGTTCTCTGTGTACCATGTTTCTGTGACTGCTATGATATCCAAGCATCCCTCTTCCATCAAGGCCAACCTGTTCAGGGAGCTTATTGCCCAGACTACGGGTGTTGGTACTCATTACCCTCCATTTCTTGATGGCCTTACCCCTTTTGGCCCCACCCCTGTCCTTATTGCATTTGTCATTTTCTCCATTTACCTCTGCGCTTCTCTCTATCGACATCTCTATGTTGGTTTCTACCTCACTTAGTACCTTGATTTTTAGGGGGGGCAGGATTTCTGCTCCTCCAGTTTCCCTTACGTTTTAAATGTCACCAATGAAGCATTTAAACCTATCACTTAGGATCCTGGTTCCCCTCCTGGACAGATGCAGACCATCATGCCAGTATAGGCCTACATCCCTCCAGGTGGACCCCCAGTCCCCAATGAAGCCAAATCCCTGAGCTCTGCACAGGTTTCTCAACCACTGATTGAATCCCATGGTGTGGATCACCCTAGCCTCACCTGTGCCATAGACAGGTAACACCTCCGAGAAGGTTACCATGTGTGCTATTTGTCTAAGGCCCCTCCCCATCTCCACAAAAGCTTCTTGAACTGCTCTGATCCCTTTCTTAGCCAGGTCATTTGTCCCTAGGTGGACAATGACATCCAGCTCCCTCCCCTGTGCAGCTGCTCCTGTCATCCTGAGGATTCGCTCCCTGTCCCTCCAAGCCATGGCGCCAGGCAGGCACCTTACCTCCCTCTCCCTTTCCTCCCCCAGTTCTACCTTCCTAACAATGGAGTCCCCACCAGGAGTTGTTTCCTTCCCCTGTAGGGTCCCATGCCACCCTCCTGTGGGTCTCCTTTGTGGAGGTTCCCAGCATCCTCCTTGGTCTCCACTGTGGGTGCCTCCATAGAGGAACCACACCTTTCCAGAACGGCATAGAAATTGTGGAGCGGTACAGCTGGAGAGATACACCTCTGCTCCACCACCCTCACCCTCCCCAAACCCACTGTGGTCCAACTGCTCCTCTTTCTTGGCAACCTCTGAGGCAACAGCAGTGACCCTGGTGGTCCCTGGGTTGGAGAGGAGGTCCCACAAATCCCTGCCAACTCAGCCTGGAGACGAGCAACCTCCTCCCTCAACCCAGAAAGGTGCCTGCAGATGGGACAACATCACATCCTCCAGAAGGTCTCCCGGAAGACTGCTGCACCACAGTCACTGCACTGCACCACTCCCATCATGTCTTATTTCTGGCCCCCAATTGTTGTTTGGAATACTCACTCTTTCCTCTGTTTGTTTATTTCTTTTTTTTTTCTGTCCCTACTTACGTATCTGTGCCCTTTTAGCTCTTGATCTTCCTGTTCTGAGACAAGAAGTTCCCATATTTCTCAGTAGTCTCCTTACTTGCTCAGAGTCAGACCTCCAGCAGCTGGGGGGGGGGGTGGAGAGCTACTCTTGCCCTTTTAGGATGGCGAGTCTTTGGTGGATCTGTGATCACTCACTTCCTGCTCCCAAACAGGAAGTTCATGTTGTCAGTTAAGTCCTGTGCCTATAAATGTAGAACTGCCTTTGGGTGGGGGGGCTGGAGGGGAGGGAAGGAAGGAGGGCAATATAGTCCAAGAAGAGAAGTTTAGTTATACCAGCAGGTCCTTCCTCCCAGTGCTCTGCTTGTTCTCTGGCAGAAGCTAACTAGGGCAGTGTTTAAATCTGGTTTTAACCTGGCTCCTTATAGCTAAGCCACTCCCCGTACTTTGCAAATCTTTCTACACTTAGATAATTCACAGATAATTCCCTTCAGCCACCCGTGACAAGCACCTAGATAACTACACAGATAACAGATAACAATTCACTTCGACTAACTCTGACAAACAAACTAACTTTTTTTTTACCCTAAATTGAAGGTCCCAGTACAAGAGTTCTAGTTCTTAGTCCAAGTAGAGAAGTTTAGTTATACCAGCAGGTCCTTCCTCCTGGTGCTCTGCTTGTTCTCATGACTGAGACTTGTACTGTAAGTATCTCACAGGGGTGAACAAGGTGTAAGTGGGGAATCTCTTTCACAAAAGGGGGAACACTAGAACAGAACATGGGGGCATGTTATGAAGCTTGAGGTATGTGAGGAAATAACGTCTTCACTGACAGGGTGGTGGATGCCTGGAACAGTCTGCCAGAGTAGAGGTGAAGACAGTGGGGAGCTTCAAGTATGTATGGGGTAGGAACATGGGTAAAATAGTGGTAATGAAAGCAGGAGGAGGGAGGACACCTTTGACAAAATAGAGTTCTGGGTGCAATGCTAGACAGGGAAATAGGGCAGACTGGACGAGTCTGCCAGCCCTTTTCTTCTGACACATTCTATATTTCTGTTTCAGTATGCTTAACACTCTACACAATATGCAGTATTTGGAATGCTGACTCTAACTCCAAAAGTAAGCTTTAACATGTAGATTGAGCACTCACATGTATCTGCTATTCTATTTTGCAACAGGGAGTTGCTGTCACCAACTACAATAAACTGTGTGTTTCCCAGTGAGTAACCCCTTGCTCATCCATTTCTTAAGCAGTGTCCTCCTGGCATCCAACGGAAAGTTAGCAAAGCATTATGGACAACTGAAAGGAGTAATAGTAAGGCACTCTGCTCACTAACTGATAGTCATACAATATCATATCCTAGCCCCCCCAACACATTTCAATGGTATAGCTGCAAAACATTTACTGACTTTGATTTTAATAGAAACATAGAAACAGAAACGATCAGCAGATAAGCACCACTAGGCCCATCCAGTCTGCCTGTAAGCCCCGTATTTGATTATGGCTTCTGTCCCTTCCTCTGCTTTACCGCTATGGTTCCCCTATACCTGTCCCATGCATGTTTAAATCCAACCACACTGCTCACTCCCATCACCTCTTGTGGCAGACCATTCCATGAGTCCACCACCTTCTCTGTGAAGAAAAACTTCGTTACATTTCCTCTTAGCCTGCCACCTTCCAATTTCATGTCATGCCCCCTCATTCTTGTTCCCCTTCTGTATTGGAAGATATCTCCCCCCTGCACCTTGTTTATACCCTTGAGGTACTTGAATGTTTTTATTATGTCCCCTCTCTCCCTCCCTCCTCTTCTCCAGTGAGTACATATTGAGGTCCTGTAATCTCTCCTCGTACGTTTAGTGGTGCAGGCCCTGTACCAACTTAGTTGCCCTTCTCTGGACTGTCTCCAGCACGTTAATGTCTTTTCAAAGGTGCAGCCTTCAGAACTGCACACAGTACTCCATGTGAGGCCTGACCATGGTTTTTATATAATGGCATCACTACCTCCTGTCTTCTGCTAGTGATACCCCTGCCTATGCACCCCAGCATGCCAGTGGCCTTCCCTACTGCTCTTTTACTCCGGTTTGAAATTTTCAGGTGATTGGAAATAATAAACCCAGGTCACTTTCTTCATTGGTGACTGTCAGCAACCCCCCCCCATCCTGTCGCTTTCTGCAGGGTTTCTATGCCCCAGGTGCATAATTTTGCACATCTTTGAAATTAAACTTCAGTTGCCACACCTCAGACCATTTCTCAAGCTTTCACAGGTCCCTCTTCATTTTCTTCACTCCTTCTGGAGTATTCACCCAGTTACAGATCTTGGTGTGATCTGCAAACAGGCATGCCTTTCCTTCCAGCGTCTCTGCAATGTCACTGATGAAGACACTGAACAGGACTGACCCAAGGACTGATCCCTGAGGTACCCCGCTAGTCACACCCTCTCCCCAGATTGTACCTCATTTATCACCATCCTCTGCCTCCTATCCATTAGCCAGTTCCTAACCAAGTTTACTACCTTGTCTCCCATGCCCAGACTGCCCACCTTGTTAACCAGCCTCTTGTGTGGGATGGTGTAATAGGTATTTTATAAATAAAATAAATATATTTAAGTAAAACAAACGGAGAAGTAAGAAGTAGACATTGGTCACATTCTGATAACATATCAGGATATGAGACAATTTGTAAAGAGTGAAGACTAGGGCAAGTCTGTAAGTGACATAGATGATGTAACATCACTGTTGACTGGGACAAAGTGGTGTGTGGCCCATAAAACGTTACCTGTTCTTCTACATAAAAAGATACATAAAAGGATTTGAGAAACAATTTCTGAGTGGTGTGAGACCTCCATTATTGGTCCCTAAAGCACTAAAATGATATTCAGAACAGAGAGTATCCCCAAGACCAGATAAAGACTGATTTCTCAGAGGTGCAAGCATCTTACAGCCCTCTTCTTGGAACCAGTAGCTCAGTCATCCTACCCAAATCCACTTAATGGTGGTACAATATCTGAGTCTTAGATTTAGTATACCTTGACACAAAGGCAATGGAAAACCACACTGTGTTATGATTGCTGGGCCCTAGAGGGACCTTGGCCCTTTTGTTGTTAGGTCTTGCCATATCTGACAACACTAGCGCCAAGGTGGCTCCCTGTCTGGTGTGATCCTTAGCATGCTGTGTTAGAAAGCTATCCTAAAAACTGTCCACCATGGTCTGTGTGCGCTTCTTGCAGGTGGGGCTCAGCCTACTTCAGGCATATTCAAATCACACATTAGGATTACACATCCCTGCAGCTCTCCTGAGCTCCTTCTCCTCCTCTTGAAGCCAGTTTCCTGTCTGTGACTGTTTTTGAAGCCTTTATACTACTCCCAGGCTAGTATTTCTCCCCTTCTTCTTCCAGCTATATCCTAAGTGCCACCCGTCCCATATGGCTCTCTTGTCCATTACCCTGATGTAATCTACATATAGTGCTACTCTCCTGGTTTTCTGGTTTCCCTGTCACTTCTGAAGAAAGTTTACTCTAGGATGAGACAGGCATATGGGCTTTTTCAAAAAAAGAAGGGGACAGTGGCCAAGGGTCATGATGACCACTAGGTCCAGAGCTGAGTAGTTAGGTAGAGTGGGCAATCTGGATGGTGTGATAAGCCTTCAGCAGCTGACAATGTCTAAGTACCTGTGTACTGTATTCCAGTTTTGTAACGGTGAGGCCCACATCTATGTGACCGCTATTACATCTGCCTCAGTCTCTGCAACTACTGTCTTTAGGTAACTTAACTTATTGCCAGGACTACAAGCACTGAGACTGATCATCCTCCAAGATGATTTACCTCTGCTGTTTTCTGCCCCTTCACTTATTCAAGCCTTCCTTTGCTGCCCTCCTATCTTTTATCTACATTATGCCATCCTTCTTGTTTTCACATATGCCCCTAGCTAGGAGTGCTAGCTAGGCCCCCTACATCCTCCTCTCTGTTTGAGGAATCTCTAGCTGTAGTCTCCCCCTTCCTAGTTTAAGTGTCTTCCAATGTATGCATCAAACATCTGCCCTAAGTTGCTCATCCTCTTTTCTGTCAGGTGAAGGCTGTCCCTCTTTAACAGCTTTTTATTCCAGAAGTGGCTTCAGTTCAATATGAACCCAAACCTTTCCTCATTGCACCAACTTTCAGCCATGAGCTGAATGCCCTAACTTTCAACTGTGTCCTACTACCGATGTACCACACAGGCAGGACCTCAAAGAAAGTCACAAATTCTGCCCTCATCTTGCTGCCTAACCAAACCTGAAGAAGCTATTCTCAACTTCTTCAAAGTCAAAGTTGTCTAGATCCTTTATCCCTAAATGGTCGGTCACATCTTGCTCCCCTCATACTCCTGATTATGCCCTCCATTGTAACTGTGTCTCATCTAGCCGAGGCCCCAAAAAGGCATCTAGTAATGCTACTGCTACCACCCTGACTACCTGGACATACCACTTTCATGGTCCTTCTGGCAATAGATTTGCCATCTACAAGAGTCTTCTTGGCCACAATGCTGGGTCCCTGTCCCCCAGATGCTGCCTTGTGGTTATTTCCTGGAGGCTAGAGGCAGGATTTTCAAAGCAACCCTAGATAGCCACATATTTTCAGCAATCTAGGGCTGTATTGCACCTCAGTTGTGTCAGAGACTTTGCTCCATATTCGGGAAGAACAGGGTCACTGAGCCACGAATCCAGAAGTTTGCGCAGTTGCAGGCATGCACCAAAACAATTGATGCACCTGCAGGAAATGCCACAGGGATCTAGCTGCCCCTCCCCACAAAGCACAACACCAAAGGAGCTGGGATGGATGGGGGGTACAGAAACTGGTCAGGCAGCAGTGGGCAGAGGGCAGAAGGGACACGGGGTGCATGGTGGGTGTTGGGGAGGCTGTGGGTAGTCAGATTAGTGCAGTAGCACACAGCAGGGGTGCCAATTATAGCACACTTACACTGATGACATGGCACCCTTCCCTGGCCCAATGTGGGCAGAATTCTGACGGCATCTCCAGCTTTCAGGCTGCTGCCAGGACTGTGCCCATGTGGACTCATGGCACTGCGTGGCTGTGGAACCCCCCCGGTACCACATAATTAGTGTAAGTGTTCTATAGTTGGCACCCCCACTGGGTGCTATTGCACTCATCTGACTACCCACATCCTCCTGAACACCGACTACAGCACCCCATGCCAATTCTCCTGTCAGATGTCACTGTCAGGCCCCCCCCACTGGAGTTCTCCCAGGGAGTGCCAATGGTGGAAGGGGCATAGACCAGCTCAGTGCTTGTCTATTCCAAGCCCCTTGCTGTAGTCATGGTGGAGCTTTCTGCATCCCAGAAAAAGGAATGTTGCAGCCTCACCATGGCACAAGCCCCCCTTGTGACATGTTGCAGCCAGCTGTATGGTGCAAGGGGGGCACAGAGGCAGCTTCATGCAGCGTCTCCCGATTCAGATGCAGACTGTGTTTTTGAATCAGGAATGCTGCATGTTTTCATGCAAGGTGCCAGCTGCATCACACCTGTTTGATGCAAGTACCTTGCATCCTTTGGAGGGCTTTGAAAATCCAGCCCAAGGTGTTTACTGGCATGTTATCCTTTTGTGGAAGCGATGGCTGATTTACCTTACCAGGCATCCAAGTGGTTAGCCTTCACAAGTCCAGGGGCTTGATTTTAAAGGCACCATTAGATCAGTGCAGTGAACCACTAGCTGCCGCAAGCCTGGGTGCACCAGGGACCCTGTGTTTGATTTTACTAAAAGTGGGGTCCCAGTGCCAAAGTTCCCAGGCTTGCTGCTAGCCAACAGCTGTGCTGAAGAAATGGCACACCAAGACCAGCCCAGTGGGACTGAGGGTTCTATGCCGGTGACCCATGCTCGGGAGCAAGCGCAGGTCACCAGGGGTCAGCCAGGGGGTAGGGAGGATGATGGAATGAGCATCCAAGGAACTGCTGTCCTTGCCAGGTGGGTAGACTGCCACTCCTCACTGAACAACTGCCCCACGGTGGAGGCCTGATGGGTAGGGTGGGATGACATGAAGGGTGGGCATTGTGGGCAGGAGTGTGCGCATGTCTCCACACACGCACATGCATGCCAGCAGCAGGGGGAGGGAGAAAAAGTGGAAAATGGAGCTGGCCGTCTCCATGATGGCCCAGACACGCTCCTGTATCAACCTCCCCGTTATCAGGACTGTGCTCCAGGGGTGGAGGAAGGCGGCACTCCTCTTTCTGACCCCGTCATGGGGGGGTAATTCATTGTGGAACTACCGGGGGCAAACCTGGATCGGGACAGCTGGGCTTGGAGGATGAGCCCTCCAAGGGAGGGCTGGAGCCACCTGCAAGCTCCACAGAGGTGGAGAAAATAGAATAGGGAATTAAAAAAAAAAATGTCTGTAAGCCATGGGACAGGTTTGTAGCAACAGCAGCCAGTGATGGTGACTCACCAGCCAGTCACCATTGTGGCTAGCAGGTCATCCTGGGTATGCCCTGACTCCTGGGTGGGGATGGGTCAGGCTAGGGGGTCAGGGTGGCAACTGGCCCCGATGGGCTGAGTGTGCTGGTGGTATGGGTCCATGTAGGGGGGGACCAATTCAGCAGTGCCACTACTAGGAGGGAGTGGTCTTGTACCTGCCATGAAGGATCAGCTGTTCTAGCAGTGGTCTTGTGGGTGTTGGGGTTGTAGGGGTACCATCCCTTCCTTGGGGGGGCACTGGGCACCCTCCACTCAACAAGGGCTCCGGCAGTGGTACACAGCATGTTAGACTAGTTACATGCTGGTCTAATGGCAGGGCCTGTGTGCCCATTGGGGGCTTGCAAAATGCCAAATTAGGGAAAACGGCAGCGCCACTGTGGTGCGATCCCCCTTCCACCATGGTGCACTGCTGCAACTGCTACAAGGACAAAGCAAGCCTGGTTGGTGCAAGCGGTCCCCCCAGTGGAGCATGCTGCCATCAAAAATCAGGACTGGTGCAAGATGTGGCACAAGGAACTCTTTGCGCCATTTCTCCTTGACGCAAGGTACTTGCACCAGTCCTGACCATTTTCAAATCAGGCCCCAGGACTCTAACCACCACTTGGGGGTCTTGGCTTATTTTCCTCCCTCTGTCCACTAGCCTCCAATTATCCCCAAACCCAATCCAGTCTGCAATATGACTGACTACCAGTGCTACAGAACAGCCAGGAACCACTGCACCCAGCTAATCCAGCTCGCCGAAGCCAACTATCATAAGGCCCAGCTTTGTAATTCTTGGGGTGATGGGAAAATATTCTGGGATAACATCAAAAGCATCCTTAGAAAGGAGTACAAGAAGCACCCTCTTCTGCTCAGTATCAGTAACACCCCCACTACGGACCCTCTAGCTATTGCAGAAGCCTTCAATAAGGCCTTCACCAATCTTACCCCAGTGCTACCACCTGCCTATTTTCAACCTGATTTGAACCACTCTAACGACATATCTACCGAGTGTTCTCACCCGACCTTCTACTTTAAAAGGGGACAGTGAAGGAGGCTCTTACTATGGTCAAGAAAATACTAGGTAAGACTAGACTGGGCAGTGGATGGGATAGACATGAAACTTATATCCCTCACCCTGGACATTCTTATAGTACCCATTACCATGCTGTACATTAAGTCCCTGGCCCTGGCCCAGTGCCCAACGGTTTAGAAGCAGGCCCTTACACCTGTGCATAAAGGAGGTGACAAGTCTCTGGTAGCCAACTACAGACCCATCTCGATCATCTCCCCCCGTCCAAGGCACTGGAAAAGATTGTGGTGGGTCAACTCATTGACTACCTCAATAAGTATAATCTACTATGCCCCAACCAGCATGGCTTCAGACAAAATCACAGTACCACCACTGCCCTGCTAGACTACACAAACTATGCACATAAGGCCCTGGATGAAGGCAAACTGGTGGGGTCTGTCTTTATGGGCCTCACCAAAGCCTTCGATACAGTCAACCACCCCCTGTTACCGACCAAACTGCAAAACATGGGTGAGGCACCCAATGCCCTTTGCTGGTTCCAAGACTACTCGTTACGGAGAAATCAATGTGTCAAAATTGGGCAAACAGTATCCAGTGCAAGAGAGGTATCATTAGGGGTACCCCAGGGATCAGTACCCCCCTACTCTTCAGCCTCTTCTTAAATGACCTTCCCACAGCCTGCAACACCAAACTCATACTATATGCAGATGATGCTGTGCTCCTGAGCAGCAGCATGTCTCAGGCTGCCCTACTATCTGAGCTGCAGAACTCCTTCTCCAAACTCGAGGACTGATTCTGTAGTTATAAGTTGCTACTAAACTACAAGAAGACCAAGGTCATGCTTATGTCCAGCCCCCACAACGAAAATAAGCACCACCCCTTCATCATCTCCAACTCATGCAGTGAGCCGCTGGAACAAGTTTACTTGTTCAAGTATCTGGGGGTCATAATAGATGATACCCTCACATTTGCGCACCATATTGACTCTTTGGCCAAGACAGTCAGTACCAAGATTGGTGTCCTGTACAGGCACAGGCAACATCTCTCTCCAGGGGCCCTCCACCTCTTAGTCCACAGTTCAATTATGTCTACTATTGACTATGGACTAGTGGTCTATGGGGCTGCAATGGATACAGCACTCAAGAGGGTTCAGACTACGCTCAATAAAGCCTGTAGACTCACCCTGGATGCTGAGTGTGGTACTCACACCTGTACTCTGTATGAACGCACTGACTGGCTGTCATTAAGAAACAGGGTCAAATTCCAAACTTGCATCCTAGGGAAGAAAGCTCTATTGGTAAAACACCACCTTGTGTAGGCAATTTGATTAAGGTGGCCAACTCGTTACAGGTCACCAAAGGGAGGACTAAAGGGGTCTTGGCTATCCCCTTCTGTAGCACCTCACTTGGGCAATGTAAATTTGCCTACTGGGCCCCCTGTGGATGAATGAACTTCCTGGGCACCTCTTGGCCACCAATTGTCTGGCACAATTCAAAACTGACCTAAAAAAGCACCTAATAACACTCTCTAAGTGCACCTGCCCCTGAGTCCAGCTACAACTGCTCTCTCTGCCTCCTAGCAAGCACTAGGCAGGCCTCAGTTACCCCTTCCCTCTGTCCCTTCTCATGACTTGCCTCAGCAATCAGTCTGCGTCATGCTCCTTCAGCACCCACCACCCCACCCTTTCCCAACTCACAGTCTCGTGAGTTTCCCAAACAGTCACTACTAATGCAGGCTGCCTGACCATGCCCCCTCACACCCCACCATTTACTTTAGCATGTCTTCTCCACTCAGCCTCCCCTCAGACCACCATTTATCCCTATACCTTATCGCCCTTCTTCCCCCACCCTTCACCTCCACTGCATTACATACCTCTCTCTCTTACCTCCTTTCTTCACCCACTGCCAGCTATCCCTGTCCCTCTGAACTACTGACAAGGCACTCTGTGGTTGCTAATTCCTCCCACTCTCATTAAGTGTTTTTCTTGTTATTTTAACTTGTACCTATGTTTTGAGTTATTCTGTAAATTCTGAATCCAAGCTGTATCATTCATTGTAATGTACCTTTGCTTTCTCCTATTGTTTTTTGTTTTGCAATCTATGATGTGGAACCTTTGTAAAACATCTTGCTCACAAAGGTCTTTTCTGAATCACTAAATAAATAAAATAAAATAAATATAACAGGCAGATGTCATCCTGTGCCACAACAAGTTCTACGTTGATTGATTCCTATCTCCTGCTATCAGAGCACCCAACAGTTCCTGCAGCTATGTCATATCATTAATCCTTGTTGAACTGCATGTTTCTAGCACTTCCAGTCTCAGGTGTGCCTAAATGCTGTTTACTAGTGAGTCTAACCTACAGAAAAATCATCCCACAATCCTGACCCAGTTAGGTTTTTCCATGCCTGGAAGCAAACCGTAGTTCTTGCATAACACCTTAACTTAAACAACAGAGCCCTTCTCCAGTTGCTGTTGGTTTCTTAATGCATTGGCAGCACATAGTAGTTTCTGTGTAGCCCCATAACATAATCAAAGTAAAGACTGAGCCTGTTTAGGTTCTTCATGCCCTTTTAATAGTAGTCAGCTGTTACTTCTTGTATCAGTAGTATTTTTTCTTTTCATTTTGCTAATTGGAAGATTTTTTTTTACCTGTGACAGTAGTAGATGTGATATGTGGAATATTATTCTTTGATGGAGTGCTGCTGACCATTTGTAGCACTCTGCTAACCTGAACATGACACACTCTTGTTCTACAGAGTGTCTCACATGCTGTAGAGTTGCCTTAGAAACTGCTATGTTCAGAGCGTTAAGTAGCATGTTTAATGTTAAACCTCAAATACTCACTTTTTTTGAAATTCAAGTTTATTCAACTTTTTCCCCAATACAGAGCAAGTTGCAAGTACATACAACACTCCAGCATGCAATACACTCTAATATCATTACGAACATGCCCAGAAACGCTGTTCAGATGCTTCTTGCTCCCTTCCCCTCCCTCCCTCCTCCTATCCCCTGCCTCAAGCAGACAGAACAATATAACAAGGTACATATCGTTGAAACACCATCCAGTTTAGTCTTGTAATCATGAAGAATAAGCACCTGTCTGGAGTAGGTACAACTCATGTCGTTTTTCCCATACCTTGCGGTACCTCGGCAAACAATTTCTTCTATTCGCACTGAATTTCTCCATGTTCAAATTAAAAAGCAACTCCTGTAACCACTCTGTGTAGGAAATTGAGGTACCATCCACCAAATGTTTTAGTACTACCTTTTTGAGTGACGCTGATATAATAGCCATATAATACCTTCTGACTTTTACCTTAACCCTGGAGTAATCCCCCAATAGGCAAACCTCAGGGCTGAAGAGAAGTTCGAGTCCCAACAGGGGGTCTGCTCTTTCCTTAATCGTGTCCCACAGGGATTTAACCCTGGGACATTCCCAAAAGATGTGTAGTAATGTCCCTTCCTGATGGTGACAATAGTTACATTTTGAATCGGGAATACGGCCGATCTCATGCAATTTTGATGGGGTCCAAAACATACTATTTAAAAATTGAAATTGCGTAACTCTCAGTCTATCTTGAGTTATATACCTATAGGTATGCTGCCAAATTATATCCCAATCCCTCCCCAGCCCCCCCCAAAATAGTGTTCCAGTAACGGGGGATACCGTCAAGATGCTGATATGCTTGACTGTATAGACAGTTGTAGAATCTGGAAACTACATGTGGCTCCCATACAGTCCGGGCGAGGGCTTCAAATAGACCATCGCATGGCTGAGACCAGTCAAACTTCCGAAGGGATTGCACCATTAAATGTCTGAGCTGAAAAACTTTAAAAGTTTGAGTAGGGGCCATATGATATTTATTGATTAAATCCGCAACTGAGAGGCACTCCCCCTCCTGAAAGAGGTCTGATACCCTAAAGCTCTTTATCTCAGGAAGTCAAGAATCCTGAATCATTTTCCCCCCAATTTTTAAATTCTGATTCTGGCACAGAGGTTGGTGCCTATCCTTGCTAGGGGAATATTTTAAGAATGAGCATAACTGTGCATGAATTCTTAAAGAGGTTTTTATCGGGGTGCAAAATAAGTCAGTGGGGAGGGACGTCGGTGAAGTGTAAAGAAGGGCAATTGGATCAATACCAGATTCCCTTATTAAATCCACTTCTAATTTGACCCATGAGGGGACATGAGAGGGTGAGCAATGCCCTGTGGGAGTTACCAGCCACTTTAGGTACTTACTGGCATTACTTGCCCAATAATATAATCCTGTTATGTGGTAATCGTAACCCAGCCTTTTCTCTGGGGGAGGCCATTCTATAATAGGGTCTGCGTTAGGTTTTCCCTTGCCAGATGAAGGCTGATATTATTGCATGCAAGTTTTTAAACCACCTTAATGGCAGCCAGGAGTTCAGCATGGTTAGAGGATACAGTACCCTAGGTAACACATTCATTTTCATTAAACTCACCCTTCCCCATAAAGATATCGGGAGTTTGGCCCACCTTGTAAGGTCTTGTTGAATGGCATTCTTAATTGAATCTAAGTTCAGCTGCACCATCTTGGAGTCGCTCCGGGCCAGTATTATTCCTAAATATTTGAGCTTGTGTGGGCTCCATTGTAAGCCCAACGCAGTGATTTGCAACTTAAATAATTTAGAGTTCACCGAGAACACCGGGGTTTTCTCTCTATTTATTTTGTAGTTGGAGAACCTGCTATCCTCCTCTATAAGCCCCATGACCAAGGGTATAGAGGCAGTGGGGTGAGTTAAATGGAGAAAAATGTCATCTGCATAGGCAGAAAGTTTGAACTCATGGGAACCTAGTTTGATGCCTTGAACCTTATGATCCTACCTTATTTTTGTCAGAAGAGGTTCCAGGTAAAGATTGAAAAAAGAAGGGGTGATAAGGGACATCCCTGTCTAGTTCCTGAGCACAGGGGAAATATTGAGGAAAAAAACCCATTACAGTAGATCTGTGCGCTCGGTTGACTGTACAGGGAGAAGACACTCTTAATAAAGGGGAGGGGGCGACTGAATTTCACCATGGCCAGAAATAAAAACTGCCAATCCACCCTGTCAAATGCCTTCTCTGCGTCTATCGAGACCAACCCAGAAGGCAAGCAATGATCCCTTGATGCAGAGAAGACATTAGCCAGTTTGCGTAGGTGGTCAGAGGCCGTTCTGCCCGCCATGAAACCTATCTGGTCACTATGAATGAGTAGGGGCATTACTTTAGCTAAACGATTCGCCAAGATTTTTGCTAAAATCTTAACATAGTAGTTTATTAATGAGATAGGCCTATAACTGGACACTTTATCTGGCTCCTTACCTTCTTTAGGGATAACAATAATAAGGGCTGCAAATAAGTGCTTGTCCACCTTCTCAGAGTTCAAAATACATTGAAATAATCTTTTTAACCCAGGGGCTAACTGTGTGGCAAAGCATTTGTAAAAGTTAGGGGAGAACCCATCAGGGCCTGGGGCTTTATCAACGGTAAGCAAATTTATTGTTGTGACAAGCTCTTCCTCTGAAATGGGATGGAACAACTCCCCTCCCAACTTAGGCGCCAAAGAAGGGAGTGGACAAGAGGAAAGATATCTTTCCACCTCCTCCTGCGAGGGTCTAGAACTCATCGGGCTATACAGCTCCCTGTAATAATTTTCAAACTTCTGGACAATCTCCTTTGGGTGAGTTTTGATCTCCCCATCCGACAGGGAAGTAATATTCTTTATAATCCTGGCAGACTCTTCCCCTTTTAATCTCATTGCCAGCAGGTGTCCCGCCTTTTTGCCCTGATCCAAGTACCAAACTTTTGTCTTTAGCAGAGCGTATTCAGTTTTCTCCCTCAAGAGGTCACTGTATTGGTTTCTTAAACCTATTAGCCTCTCTCTAATAACAGCGGGGGTGGTCCCGGAGAGGGTGCACTCTATTTCCCTGATTTGCCTAAGTAAAGTCATAGCTTTATTCTCCCTTTTTTCCTTTCTTTCTGCCGCCAATCTGATAAATTCACCCCTTAGAACACATTTAAGTGCACTCCATTCCATATCCCCTTTACCTGTCGAATCTAAATTTTCCCCTTCATACTGCTCTATAATATGAATGATGCTATTTTTGATTACCAGGGAGAGTAATAACTGATTGTTCAGTTTCCAATTCATTTGCCTAGGAAGATTAGGGGATAGATTTATTGAGCAGCGGACCATCAAGTGGTCTGAGATTATCCCAAGCAGTACTGAACATTGTGAGAGACCGGGGAGGGCTGATTGACTAATCAGAAAATAATCAATCCTAGATCTGGATCCATGCACAGCCGAAATGAATGTGTATTCCCTATGTGAGAGACAAAGAACCCTCCATGGATCGCATAAACCAACACTATCAACCAATTCCCTTAAGGCTCTTTGAGCGGGTGTTAGCCCACTTCTTCTTTTCCCGTCTTTGTCCAATTCTGAGTCAAATGGTAAGTTCCAATCTCCCCCTAAAAACATCGGGATGTGGACAAATGGGGACAAGGTCTTTAAAAGATCTTCAAAAAAAACTGGCGTATCCGTGTTTGGGCTGTAGATACTGCAAATTATCACCTTTGATCTATATAATGTACCCAAAATGAACAGAAACCTACCCAAGGAGTCTTTAATGACTTTCTCACTGGAAAATAGGGTTTGCCTAGTGATCAGGATGGCAACACCCTTGCTAGCTGTACTATCTCCAGACAAATACGCTTGCCCTATACTCTGTCGCCTAAACAAAGAGGTTTCTGATTCAAGTAAATGCGTTTCCTGATAACAAATAATTTTCCCTTTTTGCATTTGTAAGTGTTTCAGCAGCTTGTATCTTTTTGTGTTGTTTCTGGCCCCATTAACATTCCACATAATTAAGTCACATAGAGTACCCATTTAAATTCTGGATATTATTTATATGTAATACCTTACTAAATGTAAACAACCCCTGCTTTTCAAACTCCATAAAAAATTTCTCTGCCTGACTGGTCCCCATACTCTCCTGTCTGCTTTCCCCTTCTCCCCTACCCCACTCTTTCTCCCCAATACAATTCAGTCCCCCGCACTGACCCCTTATAAACCCCCAAATAATACTTAACCCCAACCCCCCCCAACACCCTACCAGAAGTGTTGCCCTCCCAACTGAAAACATTTTGGTCCACGATGTCAAATGCACTTACCCTCCTGACCTCAGCCCAGCCCCCCGTCCCTGCACTTACTGCAGCCCAATTCATTATCTAACTCCAGCTGAGCCCCCTATTCAAGAAGAAAGACAAAAAAAATAAAAAAACTACCCCCTAGCTATCCTGCAGGGAGATTCTTGGCGAGGGAAAGGAATCCTACAAAAAGCAAAACTCAGTTAAGCCCTCCTTAAACTGGGCCATAGCATATCAGTACCCTCGCACCCAAGAAGAACAGAAAAGAACTCAGGGAGCAGGAAACAGCTAAAGCTCACTTCCTCTCATATCGTGGTGCATATTTACAATTCAGACAACTAAACTATGATCCCCTCTGTCATTTCTTCCCCGTGTGAACCTCACTCCAGAATTGCCCCATATTTGCCCATTCCAACTAATCCCCAACAAAAAGAAATATAGAGACCCCCATTACTATACAGGTTCCACTCTCCGTCTCTTGAAGACTGAAAAAATAGCCAGGAGAAAAAGGCGACCTTGCCCAGATCTTCCCCGATGCCCCTGCACCATCTTGCATGAAAATTAGCTATCCTCCTTGGTAAAAGTATCGGGAAAAAAACTTACAAGCCATGGGGAAGCCGACTAGCAGAAGTCCAACCTGCAGTAAAAAAAAAGAAAACAACTTACACAGTTTCAGACTGAAACGGAGAACTGGCACCCTCTAATGGCTAAATCCGCCTATTAATCTTTACAGCTAAATGCAGTCAGTCCTGAGAAGGGTGTAAAAGACAGCTCTTTACAAAACAGCTATATACAGTCCCTTCCCACTTGTAAGATCTCCAACACTTGATGAAGCTGTCCTTCAAAGCGCTGTGTAGCACCTTCACCCAGTTCCATCTCAGGCAGGACACATGAAAATAATCTTGCCACTTCAGACTTCTCTTATACCCCAAACCCCATACCGGAGCCACCAGTCCAGCAGAAAAAACTACTCACTCATCAATTAGCCAGGGGAAACTCCTTCCTCAGAGGCTTATTGTCCCACAACCCCAAGAACTTGGCCTTCATTCTCAGGATAAAGAGATTTCCTCTCATTTAAACAGGTCAGGGAGTGCAACCCTTAAGCCCTCCATTGCTGCATACAGGTTGTCATAATTCACCCACGAGCCAGACAGAAGAACTTGCAAACACGCTGGGTAGTTCATGCGGAATCGGGTAGAGGAGACAATCAACTTTACCACTATGGAGTGGTGTTCTGCGTGCTTCTGCTGCACTGTTAACAATAAATCTTGAGTTATCCTCAAAGCAGCATTCTCCCAGGAGACTTCTTTAAGCTCTTTAATCTTGAGGAGGATGTGCTGTTTCTCCAGGTAGTTCAGAAAGCGGAGGATTAAGGTGCTTGGGTGGGTGCCCGGTGGGGGCATTGCTCTCAGAACCTGATGAGCTCGTTCTATCATATAATTTGAGCCATATGGCGACAGGCCAGTAACTTTCAGCAGGAACCTCTGCACAAACGCTATAGGGTCAGCCCCCTCCTCTTTCTCCGGTAGACCAAAAATAATTACATTATTACGTCTACTTCTCCCTTCTAAATCTTCAATTTTTGATTCCATTCTGGACAATTTCTGATGGATGGCCACCAGCTCCAGTTCCTGTTTAGCTGAATGGGCTTCAACAGATGCGATTCTAGCTTCATTATCCCTTGTGCGTCTGGATAAATCCTCCAGTGCCTGGGTTACCGATTTTAATTCTTCAGTAACCGCATGAAGTTCTGTTCGGAAAGGTTTGAACTCTGCAAGAAATCTCACCAGTGTTAACAGCTCATTTTCCGTAGCTGCCATTTCAGTTTCCAGATCCCCAGCACTTGGAGAGGCCCTGGCTTTCTTCGGGGCCTTCACAGGAGAGACAGGCGGAGTATGCTTCCTGTGATTTCTGCGCATTTCTTTATCCATGTGCTACCAAAACGGGATCTCCTCACCCTCCAGCACTTTAGGCAGAAAACTTGGATCGAATTTAACTGCTGCACCACTTTTCAAACTAATATTTAGCTGAAAAACAGAGACGAGAGGCGAGAGCCGAGCAGTCAGGGTGTTATGAAGGCACTTGCATCACGTGACTCCCTTAAATACTTGCTTTAATAACTTTGCAACTGATCAATGGATTAGCTACAAATTTGGTATGCGCTGTTCTGTAAGGTAGATCTCTTGATGTGGCAAGTTTCGTTCCGGTTGGTTGGGAGGATTCTGAGATTCAGTGCAAAAAGTCATAAAGGCGCCACTTTTTGCTGTTTTTTCCTCATTGCTTTGCATCCATATGGTGTGGAATTTTAGTGTGATTTTTTTATGGTAGAAATAGCTTGTGTAACAGAATAGGTATGCTTTGTTGTGTGAAAAAAATATTAATCTGTTGAAAAGTTATTACATTTTTCATTTCCCATTGTTTTCAATGGGAAGATCACTTTTCAGGATAGAAGGGGAATGTTCGACAAAGGATTTGATCTCACAAAAAAGGATTCTGTTTTGAGAGACCCATTTCTTATTTGTGAGAATAAAAACCCTTTTTATGAGAAAAAAATCCTTTTTCATGAGACGCCCTCTTGATTGTTTTTTTATTTCACAAACTCAAATGCATGGAGAGTACTTAAAAATGTAAATATTTTACAAATCAAACTCCAGAACCTAGGTAAATGGGTCTAGTTTAGTTAGATGCTGGTGTTTGTTTTTCACAGTTAGGGCCAGAAATACTTCTGGGCACCCAAAATACCATGTGCCCAGCTTAGCGAGAGAAGCCTTGTGCTGCATTCTCTGTATGAGAACAGCTCCATATATTCCCTGGTGTCTAGTGGTACCCCCCACCCACCCTCCGATTGCCATCTTTAGTCCCTGTTTTTTATCAGTTTTATATAATCCAATGGGAATGGGGTACTCACAGAGGGGCTGAGCAGTAAGATGGCTGCACTGCTGCTTCACTCCAAGCTTTGGTTTTACTTTGACTGTCATAGCCAAGTCCATTTCATTCAAATGGGGGGGGGGTTATACAAAGATTTTTTGAGTTATTACTAGCACTTGAGCAATGTGAGGCTAGCTTTTCAGGAGCACTGAGAGTTTCTCACCAGTGAAGCTGCTGTGAGTGGTAGAGGTTTAAAGAGGTAGTGTAACAAACAATGTTCATTTGTATTGAGACATGTTCTCCCCATGTGTGAAAGGCAACTGGTTATTATAGTGTTTAATTTGTAGTTTTGCAGTAGTAGTTTGTTTACGAAAACAGGTAATGCACTTATTTTCTGATGTGAGAATCTGTGACATTGGGAATGAGCATAGGCAGTGCAATTGTGAAAGCAGATTAGCTAACTAACGAGAAATATATCTGTCAGGGCACAGATTTCACCATAGTAGAAAGTAAGAATTAAGACCCATTTAAAAGAATAGTTCTGTAGTGAATTAACACCATCCTTATGTCTCAAACCTTATGTATTTCATGCCAACATTATGGTATGCACTGCTTCAAGTCATTAGTGTAAACTAGTATAATTTAGGACTCATACACAGACATAATGAAATTATGGAGTGCAGCAAAGCTGCTATTGTAGTCCATTCTAAGGGTCTGCGGTATAACGAGTGTTAGATACAACAGTGCCAAGCTTCAAAGAGGTCTTGTAAACCATGATAGTTAGAATCATTGCGTGATTTTGCTACAGGTGCTCTATGATGGACTTGATTTTCAGAATTGTTGGTGTCAGTTATTTTCTGTTTGCGGGTGTTTCTGACCTCATCATGCCATTCATTTCTTGCTTTTTTTTCAATGCTGCCCAGCACATGTGCACTGCCTACTTTCCATTGTGATTGTGACATTTATATATTTGCAAGTTTGTGGGTTGGTGGGAGGGGGGGACGAATGCAATGAGCTGTATATTGATTTGCTCTCTTTCAGACCGTGGTGGGAATCAAACATTCATTTCCTACACATGTACAGTGAGTCATTACCAAAATAAATAGGTGTGTATGCAATAAAGCTCTTATTTCTTTTTGCCAGCTTTGCAATACTATGTGGCACTTTACATTAAAGGGTTGCTTCTGTTTGGGTCATTGTATCACTTAACGTATCCAATTTGATTTTACTGAACATTCAGAATGCCTTCAGCTTACACAGTAATGTGCATTCACTTCCAACAATGAGCTGGCCTCGGAGTCTCTTGTTTTTAAACATAAAAAAGTTTTGGGACATCAAATATCTTTGTTAAACAAATAACACAACATGTACACCCCTGGAAGAGAGGAGGGATACGGTGGATATAAGAGACTTTTACCTCATGTGATTAAATAAGGCGCATTAGGGAAGAATTTTTTTGAAGAAAAGATGCACATGAACAAGGGACATTATATGAAGCTGTAAAGTAGATTCTGGAGAGATGTGAGGAAGTACTTCTTTACAGAAAGGGTGGTTGATGTTGTACATCAGAGCAGCTCTGGCCACTGCCACAAGCAACTGGGCCAGCACTTAAAGGAACTAACAAGATGTGACACCCAACCAGTTAGGTTAACATCAAGGTAGTATTTGGGTGGCCCCACTAATGTGCACAATCCATTTGACCAGTGAGGCTATGGCTAGCCCAAAGGCTAGTGAAACTGCCACTCCCAAGCTTGAAGAAGTCAAAAATGAGGGTGACTGAAAGTTCCACATAAAAACCATCCTGGTGAAGGATCATGAATGTTGCACCCACATATTTTAGCCTCAATTTAGGTCCAGTGACAATTTTTGAGAGGCAAACTGGGCTACTGGTTCATAGAAATGTGAGTCAGACTATACTGTACATGTAATGATCAGTACTAGCCAACGACTCCATGATACAAAGAAAAAGCATAGCTTGGCATCATTGAATTCAGCCAGCAGCCGGTAAGCAGAAGTAATACTAGGAACCTGCCCAACCATCGATAGTTTCAAAATTGGTCTAAAAACATATTTATTTAGTCTAGCTTTTATTTAATTATGGTTGACATATTTTAATGTTGTTTCAATCTATATTATGTATATGTTTTTATGTACAGCGCCTTGGCTCTGAAAAGTGCTATATAAATAAAGTCAATTTGATTTGATAGAGATACTGCATAGGTATGGTTTGGGTTTACTGCATGTCCCTGTACCTATATGTGCAAGTAGTAAATAAATTCCAGCTGACTAAGTTGATGGAGAGATTGTCCTGGACTGCAAACAGAGTGATCTCATACAGTAGAGCAGACCTGATCCATGCCCCCAGTATCAGGGCCACCACATAAATCAATACCTGAAGCAATAAAATGTGACATCAGACCAGAAAGGAGAATGTCATTGCCATGTTTAGGTGGCCGCCGCTGATGTGACCGATCGACTTGACAATTGCTCCCCCCAACCTAACCCTTCTCGAGTACCCAATACTCACACACACACGCAGAATGTAACAGCAGCAAAAGACAGGTAGCGGCAGCTGAAGCTCCATTGTGGTCCCCCAGCCTTCCCCAACTTGATTCCCTGATCCTAGACACAGCAGCACACACAGTGGGAACAACTGTTTCTTTAATCCTGCAAAAAGAAAACAGTCCTCCAATGTCTTTTTATTTAACCCGAAAATAAGAAAACAGTCCATTGTCATCCCCACTGTTCCCCTCCCCCATCCCGACCCTCCCAATGAGCACCCACTCCCCCCTTATCCTATAATTACCACTGGAGGTCATAGGCTGTCATCTTTTGTGGACCAGGATACATCTGCACTCTTCAAAGCTGAACCACGAACTGAGGAATAACGGTAAGTGAAAAATTTAAGGGAATCACATGATGCAGAGCACCTAGAAGCAGCACTAAACTAGAGCTCCTGCCTACCGCCCTCTGCCAAATCCCTATTCACTGATATTGGGAAGGGCTACATGCTGAATTTTAGCCTAATTTACTACTACAGCATTCCTGCCTTCATCGATCTTTTTTTGTCTGGATTCTGCATCACAGTCAGCTTTACAGCAGCGATGGATGCTGAAATGAGGCAGGCCAGGATCAAGCACACTCCACCTTCCACCCCGAAGAAAACTCCTAAAAAAATCAAGAAGCCAAGGTGCAGGGAGTTCTATTAAATCAAATACCCCTAATCCTCCTGCGATTCCTCTGACTGAGGATCATTTCCTTCAAGAGCTGTTACCTTTCAGGGAAAGTTTGGAGGACATCTCTATGGAGCTGAAATCAATCAGGGGTGACCTTACTAGCCTCACGACAAGGGTGGGTGACTCGGAGGCCAGATCCTCTTCTTTGGAGAAATGGAAGGAAAAAGTTGACCCAGAGATCATACAACTTCACCAATAATTACATAAACTCCAGCTAAAAATGGAGGACTTAGAAGGGAAAAGCAGGAGAAACAATGTGCTGATTATCAGATTACCTGAGGCCAAGGAGGGAGCTGACACCATTGCCTTTATGCAGAAATTTTTAAACAAGGTCGAGGGCACATCACCTCTGAACCCACAGTACCATTTAGAAAGAGCACACCACTGTCTCAGACCGAAACCTCAACCCGGAACCCCCCCGACCAATCATTGTAAAATTCCTCAGCTTTGCGGAGAAACAACATATTTTAACAAAGTCAAAAGAGCTGCAATCAATAACCTGGGGAAGCTCCAAAATAACAATAACGTAAGATCTCCCTTTCAAGACCCACTAGAAATATTCAGCATTCCATCCAACTGTCAGCAAGCTGATAGCTGCAGGCATCCACTTCAAGATGCTATACCCAGCTAAATTACAAGTGGCTATCGAAGGCACCTGGTACTCCTACGACTCTCTTGAGCAAGCAGTTACAGACCTCACTATCAAGCTTCCCAATCTCTTTAAAGCAGGCTGACTCCTCAAAGGACTTATCTAGGTTTAAAATGTGTAAAGGGAGATTCTTCTCCTAGAGTTGGTTGCAATAATTTATATTATTTACCTGTTCCAGGTCAATTTTTTCTTCTCCTTGTTCAGTTGGGTTGGGAGGGATGAGTAGGCTGAGAGGCACCTAGTAGGCCCAGTTTTCTCCTTGTGGTGTCGCATGATCGCTCCTGATCTGGGAGGGTAGAAACCTTTGGCTGGTGCGTGTTTCCATGCAGCGCTATTGGGAACGGACGTTTTTTGGTCCCATCACATATATCGTCCCCCTGTTACTTCCTCGACCTCTCGGGGTTTGTGTTATTTGGGGTTTATATGGTATACTATCAGCTTAATGGGTGGATTGCTGCCTCACAATTTGTGGATTATTCCAATTTATCAGGACAGGAGGGTCCTACAAGTCCCACCTTGGACTAGCAAGGCTGCATGGGGGTAAGTCGCTATAATTTATCTAGACAATGCTGGTGGACTGGGTAGTTTGTATTGGGTCATGGGTGGGGCCTCAATTCCAGGACATATTTATCTCTGGGAGTTATGGCCCTTTTTACTTTCTCCCTGTTCTTTCTCTTATTATCCTGAAACATTTAATATCAGTGCATTGTACAGCCTTGCTGACTTGCAGTGGATGGCGCAGGGTGGGCGGGGGGAGACTCCTGGTTGGAACAGGCTCAGGGAGAGCTGTATAGTGTACCTGTGAAGGGGGGGATGGCGTATTTCTAGGGAACCTTAATGGGTATGTAGGCTTTGGGTGTCAGGCTAGACACCCTCTAAAACCAGAGTTTAGGATTCCCATTCAAGATAGGAATCACTGTTTCTGGTCATACTTTCACCGAAATACTGTCAATAGGGATCGGTCTCCAGTGACCTTTACTAGGGAGTTATGGTTATTTTTCACAGTTACTCTGGGACCTTTTGTACATAGTTGTTGGGGTTCTTGGGGGTTGGGGGCTTTACTGACCGGATGTCTTTCCTGCTGACAAAATCTACTGATGTTAAAGATAGGTTGCTAAAGCCAGTCACACTTCCGGCAATGGGCAAAAATGTTTGTTTTATCAGAGGAAGACATAGCTTTATTACTAGATCATTTTCTCTGGGAAGGGGATGGGAGGGAGGTGGAAATGGAGGGTGCCTTTTAAAGTATATCTTCCAGCTAGCTCTTTACAATTGCTTCTTCTTTTTAAATGTTGACAATGGTTAACAAATCACTTATAATTGCCACATGGAATGTCAGAGGTGTTAGAGACATAACGAAGAGATATCAAGTATTTAAACATTGTGCTTTTATTAAATGTTGATATTATTTTGCTCCAAGAAACCCATCTATTAACCAGTGAGGCAACCTGGCTACGCTGACAAGGTTTTTCCCAAACCTTTGCTGCAGGTGGGTCTTCATCGAGCCGGGGTGTGGCCATCTTGATAAAGGGACACATATCGTTCCAGACAGAAGAGAATTTAATGGACCCAAATGGTAGGTTTGTATTAGTTAAAGGTTCCCTTAATAACACCAAGGTAGTGTTAGGCTCCACTTATGGACCAGTCAGGGTGGATGCAGAATTCCTAATGGACTTAGCTAATAGGATAGCTGCCCTTTTGCCCTTTCCACTAGTTTTGGGAGGTGATTGGAGCATTCTGCTGTCTCAAGACTTGGATAGATCATACTTGCCATTAAAACCTTTATCTTCCCCACAAAAGGCCTTAGTGGACTTTATGGGGCTTCTTGGATTATGGGATCCCTGGCGCCTTCTCGATCCTTCTCACTGGATCTTCTCTTTCTAATCCCACGTGCACCAGTCTTGGTCCTGATTAGATCATATTCTAATCAGTCTTTCCCTTCTACCCGGTCTTTGTCAGGCAGGAATCGAACCAATTGTCTTATCAGACCATTCGGTTGCATGGTTGTTGATTTCCCCTGTTCCAGACCTCCAAAGGGACACTACTTGGAGATTAAATACACAACTCATCAAAGAAGAACAAATGGTTTCCCATATTAAAATGCTAATTCCCACTTTCATGGACATTAATAACAGCTCCACATCAAGGGAGGACCTAATATGGTGCAACCTTAAATGTTACTTTTGGGGGGATTTTATTAAATTAGCCTCCAGGAGGAAAAAACAAGCAAGAGCAATTTCCCTGTTAGCACAAATAAGAGAAGCCGAAAACTCTTTATCTTCAACCTCTCCACCAAACTCCCTGGAAACCCTATTAGCATTAAGAAATGACTACGTGGACTTACTAAGGAAAAACAGAGTATGTTATCTTAAAAGCAAAATCTAAATACATTGACCAAGGAGAGAAAGCTGGTAGAATGTTGGCCCTTCATCTACGTAAAATAGAAAGCTTGAGGCTAATCCCTTCCTTACAAGCATTAGATGGTACCATCAAAACCTCATCTCGGGATATAACTCAAGTTTTTTAAACTTTCTATAGTATACTTCATAGCAAAAACTCCTCTCCGGCACCTTCCTCAAGCATCGAAAGATATTTAGTGGCTCTCAACCTTTCCTGTCTACAAGCTCATCATCGTTCCTCTCTGTCTTCCCCTATCATGTTGAAGGAAGTGGAAGATGCAATTATGATGGCTTTCCCTCAAAATTCTATAAGACCTCCTGTAAAGAACTAGCCCCCCCCCGTCTTAACCTATATGAATATATGTTTATGGCCGATATTTTAGATCCCACACTGCTAGAAGCCACGATAGTTCTACTCCTTAAACCAGATAAACCATACATGGATCCTGCCAGTTACCGACCAATCTCCCTTTTAAATTGTGATATTAAAATATTAACAAAAATCCTATCCCTTTGGATTAAGAGATTTGGTTCCCCTTACTGAACCCAGAACAAGTGGGTTTTGTACAAGGCCACTCTTTAGATGATCATCTTAGAACTCTCTCACATATTTTCCATATAGCCCAAACCTCTCAGGTTCCCATTGCTCTAATCTTGTTAGATGCCGAAAAGGCCTTTGACAGAGTTAGCTGGGAGTTTCTCTGGGCAACACTTAAGAAAATGGGATTCCCCACTTCCTTTATCTGGTGGATACAGATGGTATACATGTCTCCCTCAACAAAAATTTACTGCAATGGGGTCTTCTCTTCTCTTCTCATTTCCCTCTGTATACGGGCACCAGGCAGGATTGTCCCTTATCTCCCTTCCTCTTTAACTTATACTTAGAACCTCTCCTTCTCAATCTTAAATGCTCCTCTCAAATACAAGGTATCTCAGTGCCTCAGCAGACCCCGACTCTCTCAGTATATGCTGACGTCATTCTTCTCCATCTGAAACATCCGGATACATCTCTAGCACATGCCCTAGAAATGATTACACAATATGGACATCTTTCCAATTACAAGTTGAACCTATCAAAAACAGAAATCTTTCCCTTAAATGACCTCACCCATAGAGCTGACTTTACCCAATTAGGGATGAAATGGTCCTTACAATCAATTAAATACCTAGGAATACACCTTACTAAAGACCCAGTATCTTTCAAGAAACTTAACCTTGAAGATTTACTGGTAAATATTCAACAGGACCTCCAAAGATGGGCAAAATTACCTCTCTCTTTATGGGGTTGGATTAGTATTATCAAAATGAATGTTTTGCCCAGCCTTTTCTATCCTTTAAATTTAATGACTCTGTGGCTCCCACTATCCTATTTTCAGCACATTCACTCAATTATTTCCAAATTTATTTGGCAGGGCAAACATCCTAGATGTTCTTTTCTCAAGCTTAGTCTTCCCAAAGAGATGGGAGGTCTCCGTCTCCTTAACTTTCTTTTGTACTACTGGACTAGTCACTTATCCAAACTGGGTTGATGGTTTTCAGTAAGGGATAATGAACACCCTCCTGTTTGGCTCCAACTTGAAAGTCTGCTGCTGGAATCACATAACCTCAGCTCGTCTACTATCTTCTTTCTTACCAACTCGGTATTACCGATTCCATTACAAAACTCGGTTATCAGTACCTCGCTTAAAATCCTAGCCCAATGCGGACTTACTTCAAGATCTCCCCCAAGATGGATCCCACTCAACCCCTTATCCTTAATCCTAATATAAAGATAGGAAGATCACAGCTTTCTTCAGAATGGCTTCCTCAATTGCAAGGAGCCCTAATAGAAAACCTTTTCTCTCAAGACTCTCTTCTTTCTTCTCCTGAAATGCTGGCTAGATTCAGGATACCTCAGAAGTATATTTTCAAAATCTTCCAGCTGAGGCATCTAATTGGTTCTCTCTTTGGTACTGTCTCTAGAGAGTCTCAGGTTAGGCCCATTCTAAACCAACTGCAAGATTATGCTAACAAACCCCATTGGGTCTCAAAGATATATTCCTACCTTTTTGGCCTTAAATTCCCAGACACTCTTCCAGGTTCCAAAGTCTGGGTTTCACTTTTGCTGGATACTACCCCTGTATGGGGTAAAATTTGGAAAGATCCCATTTAATGCATACATATCGGACATCAGGGAGGGTATAGGGTGTGAAATGAGTCTCTTCACGGATGACTCCAAGATGGGAGCAGTAGTGGAGGGAGAAGAGGGGAGGTTGGCCCTGCAAGGGTACCTGGACACCCTGGAAAGCTGGGCTCACACATGGAAATTAAATTTCAATATCACCAAGTGCAAGGTGTTGCATCTTGGTTGGGGAAACCCAAACACAGGTACACCTGGGAGAGGAGGCACTGAGGCCTCAATTAGGGAAAAGACCTAGGGGTCATGGTGGATGCATGTATGAATAACTCTGAGCAGTGCAGGAGAGCAGCTAGCAAGGCAGACAGGATGTTGGGATGCATCATAAGGGGGATCACCTCTAGGAGCAAGGAAGTGATTCTGCCATTGTACAATGGACTGGTTAGACCACACCTTGAGTACTGTGTACAGTACTGGAGACCACACTTGAAGAGGGACATACAGCTCCTGGAGAGGGTACAGAGGAGGGCAACTAAGATGATACAAGGGTTAGGGGATTTGACGTATGAAGACAGACTTGAGGAGCTCTGCCTGTTTTCACTGGAGGAGAGGAGAGACAGGGAGGACATGATTGAGGTCTTCAAATAGCTCAAGGGAATAAATAGGGTAAACATGGAGGGGATCTTTAGACTAAAGCAGGGAGGTATCACCAGAGGGCATAGTTTGAAGTTGGAAGGTGGAAGGGTGAGGGGAAAGAGGAGGAGGTTTTCACTGAGAGGGTGGTGGACCCTTGGAATGCACTGCCTGGTGAGCTGGTTCAGAGATCCACAGTGGAGGGCTTCAAGAGAGGGTGGGACAGACACAGAAAGTGGATGTATCAGATGATGGCCTGTCCCAGGGGGGTGGGGATGGATGATAGGGGTTTCTGGAGCTCAAGGGATGGGAGGGCCTCGGCACCCAACTAAGGATCTAAGGTTTGAGCAGACTCGATAGACTGTAAGGCCTAATCTGCTGGCAAATAGTTTGTTAGTAAATACCATACCCAGGACAGACTCATACTCACCCATTATCACATCCTAAATAATATGTATTATACGCCAGTTAGGCTAGCTAAATTGGGCAAACTTCTGGCTCCTACCTGTACCAGGTGCGGTAAAGATGAAGGGAACTTGATACATACTTTTTGGCAATGTGAAAAAGTGGCCCATCTATGGCAAACAATTCAATCCAAACTAGACCCATTACTAGGATTGGAGGAGCTTTTCACCATAGAGATATGTATCTTGGGAATGTTTTCCAACATTGGTGTTCGACACTGTAAATTCCACATGGCATTAATTTCAAGAGTGGTTAAGAAATTAGTACTTAAGCACTGGATGGACCAGCTGGTCATATCATACACTGAATGGTTGAAGGATCTATCAGCTTGTTTCTGTATTTAAAGACTGGTGGCTAGCTCCCGTAACAATATAAAATCATTCAATAAAAAATGGGGCAAATTATATGCTTTATATCTGCACTAATGATCATTATTCATATGTGTTTTATCTTTTTTTGTATACAGAAAATAGGTTGCTTATTGTTCCCTGCTCCCTCCCTGCATTGTCAGTTTGAGTTGGCACACTGGGGGTAGTGGAGGAGGAGAATGGGGGGGATTGGGTTAAGGGGTTTATTATAATTTGTATATGTTATCCGAAGATGGAATATTCCATGCAAGATACATGTACTACATGAGTATGTATATTGGTTGTTTTTCATGACATAAAAATTAAATAAAGATGTTGAATTAAAAAAAAAAGAAAACGTTACTGCCGTATAATGTATTTCAATGGTATTTTGAAGTTATGTTGATATCTTTGCCATTTTTTGGAATTTTTGCACCAAATTTTCAACATGATCTTTTTGTGACCCCATCTTATGAACACTGCAACTGTCATTCCATTAATCGAATCCAAAAGGTGAGTTTGTGGCCACTGCACAAAATCACCTTTCTGCATTGAATAATGAAATTCACCACCAGTGTTTGGGGAGTACCAAAAAGGCCATGTTGAAAATTTAGTGAAAAAAATTCCTAAAAATGTCTAAGTTACACATGTTCATTTAAATTTTTCTATGCACATGCATTACTTTGGTAATTTTCAATATTTTGACTCCAGATTTTCAACATAGCCATTTTTTCACACCATCTCACCATTTCACACCATTTCACAGATGTCATTTTTCGCATCCTGTCCAAAAGGTGTTTTCACACGTATGACACAGAATGGCATTTTGGTATGGATTTGAAAATGTTCACCAACTGGGTTTATGAGGTGAGGTCATAAGAAGAACACTGCAACAAAAAGCAAGGGCTGCCTAAAATTATCATCAATGAACATTGGAAGTCTACTGCCAGAATTTATCAATTCCAAGCCTGGATGTGCCAACAACAACCAGACATTACAAGCCTGATTGAAATCTGGCTGTCCCCTAAAATAAAGGATTGTTCAATAGCACTTCCTGGCTACATGCTATTTAGGTTTGATGGAGTAACTAAAAGAGGAGGGAGGGTGCCTCAATTACCTTCGAGACACCTTGCAGGGCAGTATGCTGCCCACTTCCAGAAACTCACCTAAGTAGAGATGTGCGAAATATTTTGCATAATTTCTGCATTATGCAAAAATTTTCTCCTAGGCGAAACATAATTTTGCCTCTGATTTCGCTTTTGCATAAGGTGAAATCTCTCCACATTTCACAAACGTTTTTCAATTCTGCCTGCGAATTTGCAATGCATTATGGGTATACCACTGAAATATCATGTGCAGGCTGTTTCCTGCACAATGTATTGTGTTTTTTTTATTTATTTTATTTATTTATTTCAGTTTGGGAATTACTACCATTGAGCCAACATGGCTCTTTTACAAAGGCTCCAAGTTGGAAAGCAAACAGCATTACAATATGAGGCCATACATTACATATACAATAATGGATGGGGTGGTGAATATAACGAGATTTTACACACACCCCCGAGTTGTGGGATGCTACATAAACCTCAAGGGCGGAGCCTGAGGGGTTTATGCAAAGCATTCCACAACAAGGGTGTGTAAATCAGTTGCTAAGACCACCCCATCTGTTATTTTTTATAATTGCTGGTCAGCAATTTTTTTGTTTATTTTGACATACTGGGTTGGGTTCTGGGTTGTCCTGTCCTATTAGTGCTTACCTCTGAAGTGCATCATGATTCCCAGTGCCAGTTTTTCTCCGGTGTGGATGAAAACTGCACGGTGTAGTTTCTGAATGGCAGGATCAATGAGAATGAGTAGAGGAGAGAATAAACGTTTGAAAATAAAATCACCCACACTCTTGGTGTGGTGGCTCATCGCTAAGCAGAACGGAGGAGCCACCATGTTTCTCTTAGTGGAAAGCCCACCCAGGAGGCTTAAAGAGCCAATTAGGATGTGGATCTTGTTTGAGTGACATGGCGCGTGTTCCCCATTATAACTCGCAAGTTATAATGGGAAATTATAACTGGGTCAGGCAATGTAAAACATTGCTGACCAGTTATTATAATACAAGAACATACAGTAAAGAGATTACACCTAATAATGCAGTTACAAAGTCATTAAGTGGAGCTAAGGATTATCAGCTTAAACTGTGGACTCTGAGACATCAAAATCTGGTAAACAGGTTTCCAGAAATAATCAGCAGACAGAACGTTTCATTACTAAGTGCTAGCTGCAGTTAGGTAGCAGCCAGACAAGGCTGTGTCAAGAATAAATGTGTGTTGAGGGAGGGGAGGAGGGTGGTTAGTGAAGGGGAGGTAGCAGGCAGAGAAGGCTGTGTCAAGAATAAATGTGTGTGGAGGGGGGGTTGGTGGAGAGGAGGTAGCAGCTAGAGAAGGGTAAGTCAAGGAGGAGAAAAAATATTTGAGGGAGAAGGGAGAGGGGAGAGGGTGTGGTATATGGGGGCAGTAGCAACCAGAGAAAGCTCAGTCATAGAGTATGGGCAGGCATCATTTATACATCAGTCACAGTGGTTGTATTCTGTCTTTTGAGTCAGAGAGCAGTTAAGTGTGATGCATCACATCCAATGAACCCTTCAAAAACCTCTTTATTTTTGATTTTTTTAGAGTTAATTACTCCCAGAATCTCAATTTAGTTCCTAGTGCTACTAGTGAACCTTTTTTGGTTTTGGTATCTTTGGATAATACATAGTTAAACTTGGGTAGTGCTTTCAGTTTTCTGTGTGTCTGTGAGGGAGTTCAGTGGGGGAGGGTTGACCGTGCTGTGTGTGTGTGTGTGTATGTATGTGAAAGCAGAGCAAGCTAGTTCCTAATATTTGACAGTTTTCTTATAAGTTGTGAGTGAGTTTCTGTAATTTCTTTTAAGTCTTTTTCTTGGCGTGCTGCTTATTTGTTATATTTTTCTTACGTATTGACCCTTTTTTGGGTAACTTTATCTGAACACTCATTCTGAATAGTTCTTTTCCTGTTTCCCCTTGTTTAATCACTTTTGTGCTTCATTTTTGTATTGCAAGTATTCGTGTCCATTGACCACTTGACTTGTTCATATCCAGGTACACTGCATTGTTGAATTGCTTGCAAAATTGAATATTGTGATCAAGCATCTGCATTGCAGTGTTCTGTCTTTCTGTTTAATTTGCTTACCATATTAACCCTTTCCTTCCTAGTGCATCACTGGTGTTTACTACCTGACCCATACTATATAAAAAACTACATCGTTTTCAAGAGAGTAGTGGTCCCTGCGTGATTGTTGGAGGTGACTTTGTTCATTTCAAATCTTGTTGTCCTTTCCATCTGAAGTACAGTGGTGTCCCCCAGGATGAAACCCAACTCTGCAGCATTTTGCAGCACTCTGCAAAATGCTGCAGCAGACCTACTGAATAAAGCAATACAATTCCAATGGAAATTAGTCCCTTTTGTCATTCAGGAAAATGTGACACTGCCAGGATGAAGTGAATGCTACAGTTTCCTGCATGACAAATGGAACTAATTGCTATTTAAGTCTGCTGCAGCATACTGCAGAGTGCTTTAAAAGTGGGTTTCATCCTGGGGGCTGCCGCTGTATCTATAAGCCAAAATTGTGTTTAGTAAGTATTAACACGTTGCAGTACTTGCCTTCTCCAGACACCACTTGTCTGGACCATAGATCGTATTTTGACTGTGAGGTGTTCTGTGTAGTTGGTTTACTATTTAGTTTGCTTGAGCCTTCCTGTACCTACCTGGTTATTATCAAGTTGTATAATAACCATTCCATTTAAAAACTGGCATTTTATTAAGAACTACTGAAGTATTTTTTCAGAGTTATTGCACATCCTTGTTGTGGTGGTGTTCTCTGTCAGTTTGGCATTTAAAGTCTCTTACTTCAGTCCTCCTGTTACCCCATGTTACTTAATTCGTGTTTTGGTAACTGAAAAAACAAAATAGTGTTTTAACACTCAAATAGGCTACAGTAGCAGTTGTAGGTAGTTGAATAGACTACAGTGCTGCTACCTGTTCTGATTTATGTTTGCCCTTTGCAGATAGTACTGCAGGTGTTAAATCACCCTCATTCAATAGAAATACATAATCATATACTTCCAGAGGAAGGCACATGGAACAAACATATAAATGTGCTTGCCAAGAGACGTTCCAGTTCAGGGAAAGGTGCCTGGGTGGGAGGTGACTCAAAGACGTCTGTTCAAAAAAGTTGAAATACAGTTCCGCTATCAGTAAGCAAACCTACAGTATTTCTTAATCAGTGCCTTCTGTGGGTTCCTTTACTGCAGTGGGAGCCAGTGCCAGCAAAATCGAAGTTAGAAGTGCCTTCAGATCTTTGACTTAGATTTTTACTGCCCAATCTGTAGCTAGCATGCTTGTTGGGGATGATAATACTGAGAATAAGGGAGACACTCACACCAGTGGAGGCACAGAGGTCCAGGAGGAGGTGGAAGTGGAAAATGTTGTCAGTGTGACTGTTACGAACATACAAACATACAAAATTTGCCAGCAGATAAAGGCCTAAAGGTCTATCAAGTCTGCTCGAATGTGCGGCTAGCACCCCTTATTCTGCAGCTGCCCCTCCCTTCCACCCTTCCTCTTCATTAACCCTCCCCCTTGTTCTGTCCCATCCCCTTTTGAAGCAGTCCACTCTTCTACTGGATACCACTTCTACAGGTAATGCATTCCACCCAGCCACCACCCACTCAGTAAAAAAGTGTCTCCTCATCTCCCTCCTGAACCTTCCTCCCTCTAGTCTCATATCATGGCCCCTGGTGTCCCTCCCCTCCCTTACTTTGAACAGCCCCTCTGTACCCATCTTGTTTATTCCTTTCATGTATTTAAAGGTTTCACTCATGTCCCCCCATCCCTCCTCTCCTCCAGTGAGTACTTGTTCAACTCCCTCAGCCTCCTCTCGTATGATAAGTCCCCCAGCCCCTTGATCATCTTTCTAGCCCTGCGCTGCACCCCCTCCAGTAACTTAATGTCCCTCTTCAGATACAGGCCCCAGTACTGCATGCAGTACTCCAGGTGTGGTCTAATTAATGACCTATACAGTGGCAGAATCACCTCCTCCCTCCTCGAGGATATACCCCTTGCAATACAACCCAGCATTTTGTTGGCCTTTGCAGCTGCCTTCCTACATTGTGCTGAGTTGTTCATTGACCCTGTAATGAGCACCCCCAGATCTTTCTCCTCCTCCTCCTCTGTCTGGGCTAGCTGCACTCCCCCCAGCTGGTAACTCCTCCTTGGGTTCTTCATCCCAAAATGCAGCACCTTGCACTTTTTGGCATTAAACCCCAGTTGCCAGGTGTCTAACCAGGTTTCAAGCTTTGCCAGATCATCCTGCAACCCCTGCCATCCCCCTAGGTTTTCCACCACTGCTCCTACCTTGGTATCATCAGCAAACAGACTGATCTTGCTCTTGATGTCTAATGATATGTCCACAATGAATATCCCAATCAACACTGATCCCAACACCGAGCCCTGTGGAACACCGCTTGTCACTACCCTTGGGTGTGAGATCTTCCCACCCACCACCACCACCCTCTGTTGTCTTCCCTGAAGCCAGTTCCCTACCCATCTCACCAGCTTTGCACCTGCCCCCCTGTGCCTACTAACTTACTTCTCAGCCTTCCATGCAGCACCGAGTTGAATGCCTTACTGAAGTCCAGACACAGGACATCCACTGCATGGCCCCTGTCCAGTTGTCTATTTACCCAGTCATAGAACTCCACCAGGTTGGTTTGGCAGGATCTGCCCTGTATGAAGCCATGCTGTCTGTTGTCCTGTAGTCCTTTGGCCTCTAGGAGGGCTACCAGCCTTCCCTTCAGGATAGTCTCCATTAGCTTACCCATGATGGATGTGAGGCTCACTGGTCTGTAGTGTTTCCCGGTTCATCCTTGGAGCCACTCTTGTGGAGGGGCACCACATGAGCCATCCTCCAGTCCTGAGGTACACACCCTGAATGTAGTGAGGCATTAAATAGGTCTGCCAAAGGTTCTGCAAGGACCTCTGCCAGCTCCTTCAGTACCCTGCGGTGGATGCCATCTGGGCCTGGCACCTTATCCATCCTCAGTGGTTTCAAACCCTCCCAAACTCTGCCCTCCGTGATTTCCCCATCTGTCACCCTTCCCCCCGTTTCTGCCATTTCTACCCCCTTGGGTGTCATCCCCCTCTTCTCTTTAGTAAGTACTGTGCAGAAGTACTCATTTAGTGCTTCTGCCTTATCTACCCTGCTTCCACCCAACCCCTCCTTCCTAATCCTACTATGTGGTCCTTACAGCTCCTTTTCTCCCTGATGTACTTATAAAAGTCCTTCTCCCCTTCTTAAAAGCCTGTGCCAGCCTGAGTTCTATGGGTATGGCTCCCTTTCTGCCCTTGTCACCTCCTTGATTCTATCAAGTACTCCTCCCTGTCCTCCCCTCTCCCTGTTTTCTTGTACTTCCTAAAGGCAGCTCTTTACCTCCTTACCTTTTCCATGACCTCCTTGCTCAACCAGCTCGGTTTCTTAGCCCTAGCCTTCTTGCTCTGGGCTTTGCAGCAGGTTTTGTTTGCCTCCACTATCCCCAGCTTTATGAGCTCCCACCTCTGGTTAGTGTCCATACTAGATTGAATTCTGGCCAGGTACCCTTTTACCACTTCCCCCATCCTCCCAAAGTCGGCCCTCCTGAAGTCCAGCACTCTTGTGCCAGATTCCACTCCATCCTTGCTCATATCCAATGTGAGCCATACTGAGTGGTGGTCACTCCCTGACAGCGGTTCCTCCACTATAAGTTCTCTCACAATCCCCATTTGCCAGCACAAGGTCAAGAGTATTTCTTAACCTGGTTGGTTCACTGACAATCTGCAGCAGGAAGCTGTCCTGGAAGGCATCCAGCAGTACCTGCTCCCTTCTGTTCCTGGTTGTTGGGGTACTCCAGTCCACTCCTGCCATGTTGAAGTCCCCCACAATCACCACACTACCCTTCTTGCAGGTCCTCCTGCTCTGACCCACTAGTTCCCTGTCTAACTCCTCCATCTGAGATGGCAGTCTGTACACCACTCCCATTCTAAGAATCCTTTTCTTGGAATCCTGGATTTGCATCCAAATTGACTCCATACTACCCTCCTCCCCTTCCTCCCTTTCACACGTCAGTCCTTCCTTCACATATAGTGCCACACCCCCTCCTTTCCCAATCACCCTGTCCCCACGAAATAACCTGTACCCTGGTACAGACAGGTCCCAGTCATTGTATTGGGTGGCCAATGTTTCTGTGATGGCTGCAATGTCCACCTCTCCCTCTGCCATGAGCACCTGTAACTCTGCAGTTTTCCTACCAAGGCTCCTAGCATTAAGGGTAACCACCCTTCACCCTTTCCTCCCCCATCCTGCTCTCCTTTACTAGCATCACCAATAGTACTTGCCCTTTGTCCTTTGTCACTGTTATGGGGTGTAAGCTCATATGGTTTTCCAACCTGTGGTCTCTGCATGTCTCTTGCCCAATTGCCACCTCCCACTCCTAGTTTAAATTCTGTACTTCCTCTATGTACTCCTCCATCCACTGTTTCAACACTTTCTTTTCCTCCTCACTCAAATGTAGTCTGTCCTTGGCATACAGACTACTGTCCTCTCAGGTCCCTCCCCACTCCCCCCAGCAGCCCATACCCTTTAGTGCAACACCAGGTTCTTAGCTGTCTGTTAAATTCCTCTATTCTCAGCTTTCTTGTTGTGCTTGCCTTGGGCACTGGAAACATCTCTGAAAAAGTTACTGATCTTCCTGTCCCATCACATAAATGTCCTAATTCCTCAAACCTCCTCTGGACTATATCTATTGTTTTGTCAGCCAGGTCATTCGTCCCAAGATGTATAATTAAATGAGGCTTGTCCCTACCCCTTCTAGCATATTTCAGAACAGATTGTCCCACCCTTTCTGCTGTCATTCCTGGCATGGCCTCCACCCAAATGCGACTATGCCTCTCCCCCTTGCTACCCCACCTGACTCCTCTGAGTATTGAGTCCCCCAGCCCTAAGATTCCACCACTCTTACTCCCTGCTTGCTTCCATTCATCTCCCTCTCTCATTTCTGGTTCCTCTTCTTCCTCCTGCATATTATTTCCCCCTTTTGCCCCTGTTGCAATTCTCCCAGCAGAACTTCCCCCTGCTCTGGTTTGGTCCAGGCATTTATCAATTACTCCTCTAATTTCATCATTTCCCTCCTCTATCTTCTTCCTCTCTAGCAGTGCAAAACTATTTTCTGAAGACCCTTCACAAATGCCCGCTCCCTCTCTCTTCATAGTAACCTGTTCTCTCCTTTCCACTCCATGACTTTTGTCACTTCTTCACCTCCCCTCACAAGTCCCTATCTCCTCCTTCCATTTGTCTTTTGTCTCCTGACCTGGTTTCACTGGCAATTGTTCTTCCTAGCCTGGGCACCCTTATCCCTGCTTCCATTCTTCTGACCCTTTCCTCACCACTGTTGGCTTAAATCGCCCTCCCTCATCTCCCATTCTTCCTCCCTCCAGTATTGGGCTAAACCCACCCCCAGTCTGCCTTGCCTGTCTTAGTTCCTCCTGCAGATCCTCAATCTCCTTTCTAAGTTTCTCTATGTGGTTGCACACTAAACATCCTCCCACTCCAGGCAATGTTTAGAAAGATTGGTGCACCGAGTTGTTGCAGCCTACCACCTACCCATTGCTGTGGTTGCCCACCAGCGACCCCCCACCTTCCAGATGCAGGATGCCAAACACTCCCCAAGTCTCCCTCTCCCCCTCTATCAGTGCAAAATTCTTTTCTTTATTTCCCTTATCCCTTTGTTGCACACATTTAGATAGATTGAGCAACTGCTTTTTATATTCTAACCTTCCTATCCAAACTCAAAAGAGACTTTAAGTAGCTATTGCACAAACATTTTCAAACTCCTACTCCTCCTTTCCACAATACAATAGCAATGCAAAGAAGTAACAATGAAAGCTCCTAGATTTGCAGTAACTTCCCTTCCACTGAGATAGCAGTCACCTCTTCACTTGCTGCTGTTCCTTTCCTGGATATCTGCTTCTGCTATGACAGGTGCATATCCTTTGCCCATTTGAGGAAGTGATGTCAGAACCCCTGGTATAAAGGAACTCATAGACCAGGGGCAGGTGGGTTGAGGGGTTGGGGGATGGGACCAACCCAAGTCTTCCACAAACAATCAGGTAGCTGAGGCCCCTGCTCAGACCATTAGCACCCTTCCCCCCACTCTGCACTAACCTTTGCAGCTAGTGAAGCCAGCAAAAATGAATCACAATTCTACTCAAAGCCCCCAAAATAGGTTTGCTACCAAAAGAAACAGGTCTCCAATTCACACAGCTTCACCAACAACATATCAAAATAGGCTTGAAATTAGAAGATATGGGTCTCTGATTCAAAGCAACAGCCCCAGTTAAATCACACAAAATAGGTTTTAAATCAGAAGAAATAGGCCTTTACAAATGCAGCCTGCTACACAGTGAAACATCAAACAAATGATCCTACTTATAGCCACCAAAACAGTTTTCAAAATTCCAACAGCCCCAAAACAATACCCTGCTAGCCCCTTAGAAGTTGTAAGAAAGAAAAGAAATAACCTTCTACCAAGTAAAATCCACAAGAAACAGTGCAAAAACAACAAGAAGCTACTGTACTGTAACAAATCTGATCCTTTCCCTTCTAGTTCCTTCTGAGAAGCTAAAGCAACTGACACCACACCTGATTCAGCTCTGCTTCCCTAGCTGAGTGAGACCTGGCCAGACCATTAACACCCTACCCCCACTATGCACTAACCTTTGCAGCTAGTGAAGCCAGCAAAAATGAATCACAATTCTACTCAAAGCCCCCAAAATAGGCTTGCTACCAAAAGAAACAGGTCTCCAATCCTGCATGAAATTTACATAATCAAATGTTTTAAAGCTGCCAAATTGAATGTTTGTTGCTCATAGGTTTCTTAAGCTGTTTTTAATACAAAAGATAAACTGATGGCTGGACACTGAGTTGGGCAAAACCCCACTGGAGGATATACTGTCCTCAGAGTTAGTAAACACTAAATCCAACAGTTTGGAGAAATCTGAGGTTACCATATTTATTCTAGTAGGGTCACAAATTAACTGCACCATTCCTAGATTTACCTGTAGATCAACTAATGGACGAAAATCTTTGACACAGGCCCAATCAGTGTTAAAGTCACCCACCATGAAGATTTCATGGGTAGTATTAAACCCAAATAAAAAAATCCTGGAGTTGGTTAAAAACTGTGGGGTCCATTTTTGGAGGACTATAAATCCCCAATATTAACATTCTTTTGTGGAAAGGGACACTCATTCCTAGGGCCAAAACCACTAATCCATTCAAATTCCTGGTGACTTCAATAGGAACTAATGGTAAATTGGATTTCCCATAAATCAAAAGACCACCCACTTGCTTATTCCTGTCCTGTCTCTAAAGATTGTACTCAGAAATTCCTACCAAGGCATCTTCTTTTTTCTTATCAAGCCAGGCTTCGGTAATAATAACTAACTCTGAGCTATTTTCTACTATCCATGAACTAATTAGATTAAATTTAGGTAGCATACTCCTAGCATTTAAATGAATTAAAGTAAAATCTGAACTAATAATATCTTTGCTAGATGGGTCCCGACTTCCCAACTTCACCCCATCCTTGAGCCCATTCCACACAGGCATCCCACAGGTTGTTGGACCAGGGTTTGGATGGACATCTCCACATAACATAAGAAAAACCATGGTCATACATTTCAAAATCCCAGTATATTTCCACTTTGTCCTATAGGTCCTCTGATAGAACAAAAGGTAATTACTGGGAATTACTTGGAGCCTAACCTTATAGAAACTCAGATGTTCTATAAAACAACAGACCTTTAAGAAGTAATTGTAGCAACTGTTAGAAATAATACCCTCTACAATAAAAACATCACTAATTACCTGAAATTCGTCAACCCCTAGATTACAGTGTCTATAATATCCCTGTTCTTGCATTGCTTCCTGTGTCCCCTTATCCTGCTCCATTTCCACTACTAAATTTATATTCCATAGGATACAAACACAGCACCATAAAGAGCAAATCCATTTAAAACCGCAATTCCAATGCCACCAAAAATAAATAAATCCCATATACGCTCCAGACTTTATCTTTCTATCTAATAAATGCTTTAAACTCTCCCTTATTGATTTGTTTAAACTCCTTTTAATTTTCTTTTTTTTTGTGGACGAGTGGCGCTCATGCCTTGTGGCACAAGAGCTTTAAACAGCCCGGTGCCCCTCCCCTTTGATTCGCTCCTGCATGGTCTGCCTCTGGACCCCCTACAACACAGTGCAGGTTGCAGTCTCAGTCCTGAATTACAGGGGAGGTGCAGCTGAAACGGGCACAAGTTAAACAAGCTTCCAGGTACAGTTCAAATGGCAGGAATATACTTTGTGTGCTCAGCAGTATAAAACATTCTGTTAGCAGCAGTGATATTTGTGCAGTAAAAAAAGCAGCAGTTAATGTTACAAATAGGCAGCACACTCTCAGACAAGCACAGCAGCACAATTCACTTCAGTTCAGGGTTCTCCTGTCGTCAGATACAGCTCTCACCTGTCGGCAGATCTTCCAGGGAACTCCAGCTCCAGCAATTCGGTTATGACTAACCCAAGGGAGATGTTTGCATTGTAGCTGCAGTTTTTTGGGAGGTGCATGCAGGTCCCAGATTTTGAGCAGGGTTATGGTGAAAGACACAAGAGCAGAGTCTATGTCCAGTGCTGTGGGGACCCCAGACCAGTCAGCCAGGTATGGGTCTGACAAAAGGTCTTGTACATTGAGCAATCTGAGTGGGCAGAACTACAGATACTTGGGGTGGGGGGTTTGGGGGCCAAGACTTCCTAATATAATATGTCATACAGTGATCACTGAAAGCATCAGGTAGGGTGCCAGCAGATGGGCATTTGAGTGGATGGGACATTAAGATCCAATCAATTAGGGAATGGTTGGCAGAGTGGGGGTTTAGCCTAGTAAATTTGGATATTAAATGGACAAGGTTTAGGGCCTCAGTTTGTTGGGTGATGGATTTGGAAAGAGCCAAAAACCATTTTATGTTGTAGTCGTCCAGAAGAAGCAGTTCAACAGACTGGGTGAGAGAGGTATGGGATGCTAGGACATGTACTATATAGCAGAGGGCTGGACTTTGGGGGACAAATAACAAATCCCTATGAAGATCGGTGATGTTGAAGAGTAGTACAATTTAAGGAGCAGTACCTCATGTGGAGAGGGGGAGGCCCATTGGAGAACAGTGGAGGAGGGGAGAGATTCGTGCAAGTATGCTGCAACACCACTTCCTGTTTTCCCTCTGTCCTGACTATACAGTAAATGGCCAGTGAGATCCACCATGGAGCTGAGGATTCTGAAGGATATCCAAGTCTCAAAGATGCATAATATGTCCAGGGAGTTTAGTGAAACTCAAGCCCTAAGATGGTCCATTTTGGGCAGCAAGCTCCTGGTGTTCACATGGTAAATGCTGAGGCCACCACCTGGAGAACCAACTGGGGCAGCAAGACTGGGGTTGGGTTCAATGTCACCAGCCAGAAGGAGGAAAAGGAAGCAGGGTACCGGAAGCCTAGAGTAATGCCTTTTTCTGAGGTTGTTAAAGGAGCAGACTCTTGGCTTTGTGGTGAGGGTGCAACTGCTGCTAAGGGGGCATAGGGAAAAAGGCGGGGGGGAGGGACCAGGGCTGAAAGAAAAGAAAGAGTGTGGGGGCAGATAGGGGAAGGACAAAGGAAAATCTAGGGAGGAAGAGAGAGTGGTTAGATGGAGAGGACATAGTGAGCATGTGGTCAGGACTGGGAGAGAGATTGGGAGGAGGGTGATTATAAGGAGGGTAAGAGAGAGCATAATTAATGAGGGATTGAGTGACATACTGTACTGCCAGAGAGCAGTAGGATGAGATGGGACAGTTTCACTGTGCTTCTTTTCTTATTTGAGTGGCTGGTTTGGGTATTAGAAATTACCAGTATTACACATGGGGAGCCTATGTTGATGAACACACTTAGCTCTGCCTTGTGCCTCAGTGTCTACTCAGATAACTGCATACCTTTGCTTGATCACTATGTACAATTGTGAGTGACATTATTCTGAATATCTTCTGTCATTTTATGTGATTGGCCTCTAATGTATGCATGAGTTACATTTATTGATTTATGCAACAGGTGTCAGGATAAAAAGTGACAGATAACTCCAGGTACCTGAGTCACTGTGTGGATAAATGAGTGGTGATGTAATCACTATGTGGATAACTTCAAATTATTCCCATAGTGATTACATCATCACCCATTTAGCCATACAGTGACTACATCACTCACCACCACCACCATCTGTGCTGCCCACTCTGCAGTACTATCTCCTAATTTCACTTTCAGCTTCTCACAGTGCGCTATCACCTTCTCACAGTGCGCTATCATGGTCCCACAGACTCACAAAATGCACACTCTAACACCTCCCCCCCAAACTGGGGCCACATTTTAAATTTAAACACTTTCTAAGGAAAAAAGCCATTTTCCCCTTTCTCAGCTTTTTGCAACACGTACATCCACCTCTCGCCTGCTCCGTTTCCCTCCCGTGATCTCATTCTCCTACTTTGCTCCTCTGTTTCTGCTTCTTACTCCAACACCAAAGAAAGATATACCCTTTTTGTAACTCAAGCACTACAGACAAGCATTCTCCCACTCTGTACTCCAATGTCTGACTAGCCACACTTACTGAATGAGACCGCCATGTCTCCTTCACATTTTTAAAAATCCACTCACTCCACCAATCAGTGAGTATGCTGTGACATCACCTACTTGCTCCACCAATCAGCAAGCATGCTGTGACATCATCTACTTGCTCCACCTATCAGCGTGTACCCTGTGACATCACCTACAAACCAAATACAGCAAACAGACACAGGAAAAAAAAAACAGGAGAAGGAACTCAAGGAAAAAAGAAAATATAACAACCCCCCCCAAAAAAAACTATTCTGTTGCATAAATCAAATATGCAGGGGTTGCCTATTGGATAACAAAGTTATTTGTACAGTTGCCCATGACCACTTGTAACCCTCACTCATGGCTTCGCCACTCATCAGGTTACTCAAGGTTTCAGGCAACTGTACGAATAATTCATTATCCCACAGGCACCCCCCAGGTATCCCTTATTTATTTCAGTTTCAGATTACCAACTTTGAACCGAGAGGCTCCTTTATGAAGGTTCCAAGTCAACTGAGCACAATAAAAGTACAAAGGGCATGTAACATTGTTACAGTAAGCAGGTAGTTACAAAGGTGCAAAAGACAGGTGAAACAAAGAAAACAGTGAGGTACAACAAGTGCAGGAATTAGGCTGTATGTATCATAAAAGTTCTATTGTTATGAGGCTCAGGACATCAATAGGTTGATATGTGCAGGTAATAGGTGATTGTAGCAGCCTGAGCGGGCTTTGTCCAGCAGCAGGAGGAGGAGGAGAGTGAAACTGATGGGGAGGTAGCTGGAAGAAGGAGGATGAATCTGTAAGGATGAGAAGTGAGGCAGTAACTGCCCAGATAGGCATTATTTAATGGGGGGAGAGAGGGGTGTAAGGATGAAGGTTGTTGGAGGGAGTAGGGTGAGATAGCCAGGATTAGGGATATTATGCTGAGGTTGTCTATGTAATGGGGGAGGGGTGGGGAAGGGGGAATCATAGGGATTAGGTGGGACGTAGTGCCAGTGGTTGGTATAGCACATGGGTAGGATGGGCAGTCACAGTGATTAGCACTGGCTAGATGGAAGCTTTGACCTTTTTTGAAGAGACCAGTCTTTCCATATTCAATGAGCTGGGCCAGAAGTTCATTTATCCACAGAGACCCACGGTATGCAAGGGATCTCTGGGCAAATGTGGTACGCTTGAAAGGGATTTGGACAGCACCTTTGGTAGTTCTCCTTGTCATTTGTGATGTTGTAGAGCACTGGAAGAGTGCAGCAGTTGTGTCAGGAGTTAAGCCTAGCATGGTCTTTGTCCCTATTAAGCAGGTCTGATATTTGACCCGGAGATGCAATGGAAGCCAACCCATTCTGGAATAGAGGCTACAGGAATGAATGAGTTTAAGTGCCCCTAGAACTAGTCTGCAGGCCTTATTAAGTAGTACCTTAATTCTTTTCAGAGTGGTATCAGAGCCAGCACAGTAAATGACAAGCCCATAATCAATAGTTGAAAGTATTGAGCTTTGAATGACAAGGCTCAAAGCTGCAGGGGACATAGCTTGTCTATGACGATACAGGATCCCAAGCTTGTGCTAACTATTTTGACTACATGATCAGTGTGTGGTGTGTAGGATAGAGTATCAACAATGAGGACACCAAGGCATTGTCTAGGTTGGTTTTATCCCCACTTTTAAACACAGGGGATACAAGAGCTATTTTCCATCTATCAGGGAATACTCCTGTTCTTAAGGAGATGTTGAATAGCTTGGTAAGAGGACAGGCAAGTTCATCCAGGGTGATGTCTATGATCTTCATGTCTATGTTGTTACTCACCATTCTGGTTTTGCCAAGAAACCTCATGATATATTTAGTGGTCTGAGTCCTTGTTATTCCTCTAAAATAGAAGAGGGGTTGCCCCATGTTTTGTGTAGACTGAGGTTTAATGACAGGGGTCATGCTGTTGGGTGAGTTTTTAAATTGTCAGGGCAGAACCGTGCTGGGTCTGTAAATGCATTGTTGGAGGCATTTTCAATGTCCTTAGGTTCTTGTAGAGGGCCTGATAACATGACTATGAGGTCAGGTGGTGTCCTGGAATCCCTACCAGTCAAAGATTTAACGTTATTCCAGAATTCTTTCCCGTTACCCCAACTTTTTTTTATTAGTTCTTTGTAATAGCTTGCCTTCGCATTCCTCACTAGCCTACTACAACTGTTTCTGGCTGCTTTGTATGATATTGTGTGCTCACCCCATTGGCTCTCCACTGCCTCTGCTCAATACAGGCAAATTGAAGTCTTAGCTGTGAAAGACCTACGGTGCCTTGAGACCACCTCCCTCCACCACCTTCAGCTATTAGTCTTCGTTTATTATACTGTGGACTTAGTGCTGGGTTCTGAGGGCCCTGCATTCACTTCCTACACCCTCATTTTTTCCTTCTCTATTGGTCCAATAGTTGCTCATCTACAGGCTCCCCCATTTAACAAAAGCACGCTCTCAAACTTCTGCTCTGCACTTGTTTACATCCCTGAAAAATTTGCTCTAGCAGCCCCAAGATTACCTATCTTGCTAAGTGTGCCCCAGACCACCAACTCTCAGAGCCTGTTTTTGGTGAGACTTCTGCATTGGCCCAGCCTAAGTATCAGTGCTCTGCCGCATCTGAGACACTACTTGCCACAGTTATGGGCAGACCAGTCCTGGTTCTCAGAATAACTCTGATGGCAGTGACCTGCCCTAGTATCCTGTATGGCACCATGAAACAATCTCCATGTCTATACACACAAAATAAAAGCATGCACTACGATCCTGGCATGGTCACAGGAATACCTGCACAAAACAATTACCCCTCAAGCTTTTCTGTAAAATGCTCAAAGGTTACCTCTTGAGACTCCCACTAATGCTACTTCTCCTGTCTGGCAATATCCACCCCAACCCTGGACCCGGTGGACCAACCTCACAACCTGGTTAAAGAAAGGGTGCGACCCTCACGTTTGCTTCTCTCAATGTCTGCAGCCTCCTCAGCAAGCTTGATAATCTCCTTACCTGGGTTCAGCAACACAATCCTGACAGCCTCTCTGTAGTTGGAACTTGGCTTAACCCAAAAATTCCTGACTCTGCAGTCACTATCCCTGGATATGTAATATTCAGGCAGGACAGGACTACAAAAAGGGGTGGGGCTGTGTCATTTATCTTAGGGACACTTACATGGGACATGCCCTACCTGTACCAAACCCTGGGTCCCTGTCCCAGGTCCTTGCCATGAAAGTTCTCCTTGGGGCGCATAACAAAGCACTGACAAAAGCCTCTGTGTACCTATTCTCTAAGGAACAATCCACTGGCTTCAACAACATCTTGGAATATCTTAGGGGTCAGCATCTTAACTCAGAAACAATAATCCTAGGAGACTTCAACATTAACTGACTCTCGCCTGATGCCTGCTCCTACAAGGACACTGCTGCAGCACAGCACCTCACCCAGCTTGTCTCTGCCCTCACCACATATATCTACAAGGCAGGTTCTTACATTCTGCTTGAATGGATTCTGGCTAACCGTCCAGAACATATTTCACAGGTGGATGTGCTCCCCAACACCATTAGTGACCACTGTCCCATTACCTTGGTCTGGTCCAACAAGTTTAATAAGCCCCCTCCTAAGTTTCTATATGCAAGGGGATTAAAGTGGGGTCACCTTGAATCATTAAAATCTCATCTTCGTAACCTGGACTGGTCCCCACTAGATACTATCCCTGATAGTAACACAGCGCTGGAACTCTTTATCTCACAATTCACCACAGATTGTGAGATACCTATGCGCCTGTCAGAAAGATTTAGGTTAGAGGGAACTCCAACCCATGGATAACACCTGAGCTAATATCTCAGTTGAAACTGAGGGACCACCTCTGGCATTGTGCAAGAGCCACATCTAGGCAAGTGGACATACAAAGATACAAAGCTGCCAGAAACGAATGCATGCATGCCATTCGAAACTCTAAAAGTAAATACTATAGGGAAATGCTCACTAACTCCTGGGGAGATGGGAAAAAATTTTGGAGCAACCTGAAAGACCTCACGGAAAAGATCACAAGCGACCACCCATGATGTTTAACATCAATGGTGCTCCTGTTCTCAACCTTGGGATAATTACAAATACCTTCAATGATACTTTCTCGGATCTGGGTAGTGTTCTGCCACCTGATTTCTTTGACACATCCAACACTAGTTCTCACCATGTTGAAACATCCTTGGGCGGCAGTACCCTGCAGTTCTATTTCAAGGAGACTGCGCCAAGTAAGAGCATACATATGCAAAGCCACCCATAAACCTTGTACCAGCAGTGACTCTCTTGATCTAGAACTCATCTCACTCATCCATGAAGAAATCCTTACCCCTATCACAAAGATCTTTAACCTCTCACTTAGGTCTGCACAGTTCCCTTTACTCTGGAAACAGGCGCTTGTCACACCTGTTCATAACAGTGGAGACAGGGCACTTCGCACCAACTACAGGCTCATTTCCATTCTCCTTCCCCTTTCCAGAGCACTTGAATGCATAGTCTTGGACTAGCTGGTTGAATATCTGGAGAAATATGAAATCCAGTGCCCTCAACAGCATGGATTTATAAAAGGGCACAGTACCACCACTGCCCTTTTGGAGTTTACGGGTTACATCTACAACACACTTGATCAGGGAAACTGTACTGGCGCAGTGTTCATTGACCTAACAAAAGCTTTCAACACCATCAACCACCCTCTTCTACTCAGACAGCTTTCCTCCATTGGTCTCTCCAAAGAAGCACTACAATGCTTCGAGAGTTACAGTATCTTGTGGGCCAGTTCCAACAAGTTAGGATTGCCAATATCACCTCAAATCCATGGCACTTTAAATGCCTATATTTGCACTTGCTTTACATGTCTGATTCATCCAAGTACTGACTTTGTATATTGTAACTGCCTGTACTGATGTCTACTTTTGTAGGAAGAGCTGTCTACTGTAAGCAAAAGTGTCCTCTGTTTCCAGGACCATCTTGAAAATGAGAGTGCTCGATGTAACTGCCTGGTTAAATAAAGTTTGATTGGTTGATTGATTGATTGATTGAAACTGAAAGCCGGTCCTCTCAGGCCTCTATCCTGGAACCATTACTGTTTAGTCTATTCATGAATAATCTTTCTAGTGTCTGTCAACAGAGAATGTTACCATATGCAGACAATACTGTCATCTTTACCAGCCACCAGGACTCTAAACTCATCGAACATCATCTACAGCTACACTTTGCAAGGGTTGAAGAATGGTTCAGTGCCCACAAACTGATCCTGAACTTCAGCAAAACCAAGGTTATGCTATTCAGCAGTGTGCATAGCAACAAAAAACCCAGTCCCTCACCGTGAAAAATGGCTCTGGGTCCTGCTTGAGCAGGTCAAGCAGTTCAGATACCTAGGAATCACGTTGGATAGCTTCCTCTCCTACACACAACACATTGAGCATGTTGCCAAGGTCGTAAACATTCGAATTGGAATGCTGTATAGGCACAAGCATTGTATGTCTTCTGATGCCCTGCAACTGGCAATCCACGCTCAGTCACCTCCATCATCAACTATGGACTAGCCATCTATGGCTCTGCCTTCCCTACTGCCCTCCATAGGATAACAGTGGCACATAATAAAGCCTGTAGACTACTCACTGCTACTGCCCGTTTAACTCACACTTGTGACCTGTACACCCAATCTGGATGGCTCTTGCTCCTTTGTAGGATCCAGTATCAGAACTGCCAGTTAACAAAAGACGTACTCCTAGGCCACATGCTACCAAGGGTTGAAAAGCTGTTAAACATTCTCTGTAGCTCTCAGCACACCTGTAATACCATCAATCATACCTTCCACGTTCCCAGATGTCGGACCTCCAAAGGACAGAGATCGTTTGCCTATAGGGCACCACACTGGTATAATGCTCTCAACTGGGATATCCTGACTACTCCCCAAATTGGCCACTTCAAACGACTGCTCCGGGAACACCTCACCTCTTCCAGTAGCTGTGACTGTTTCACATAAGAGCGCCACCTCCCTAAGTACTCCTGACTATCCTGCTCGCAATGCTCCTCTCTAATAAACTTCTGCTTTCTAGTCCACCTGTTCATACCCCCATTACCCCCACTCCCCCACCACTATCCTTGCCAACACTAGCATTTCCAGCACCCCTGTCCCCTACCCCCTACCCAACTAGCACTTCTCACTCCCTTCTCCCTCCTTGACAATGGCCTTCTAGCCTGTCTACTTCTACTGGGTCCCCCCTCCCTAGTGTTCTTCCCCACAAATGACATCACATTTAGTCTACCGAAACTCTGCTTAGTTCTCAGTCTCAGCCAGTCTCCCCACATTTATCACTGGTTTTTAGCTATACTCCTATCTTACTTAAGTAATCTTGTTTAATATATAATGACGTTCACCCTTGTATGTTCTTTACCATCTGTGTAATTTCTATATAATTTTTAATGATGTTCACCTTGTTTGTCTACTAACATTTTGATGTGGAACCTTTGTAAATGAGCTGTTCTTGCTCAAGGTGTTTAATCTGACAGTTAAATAAAAATAAAATGTAGTCAGATTGCTTTCCTGTTGCCTTGGTCTTGTGCCAGAGGTTATCTTGTAGGTTCAACTGCTCTTTTATTTATTTATTTATTAGCTTTTGGTGACCGGGTAAGTGCGTTAGGCAACTGGTCCTTCCTATCTTCAAACACAACCCGGGAGAGTACAGCGATACAAAATAAACAGTAGAAAATGGCACAGTATGACAAAGCAGGACTTCACATAGGAAGGGCAAAATACAAATCAACATTTATCGCATAGGTCACCCACGCAGGAGTGAGACAAACAAAAACAATCAAATTGACCTGTGCTGGACCCCAACACAGGAAGGTCTGACATTGTGGATTACATTCACACAACTGGACACCCAGAGATAATAGAGAGAGAGAAGCAAAACATAACACAGTGTAGGGGAATTAACACAGCGGTAATATCGAACAAGACAAGCAACAAAAAAGAAAGTTAAGAGCATTTGCAGACACCATGTGTGCTTAGGTAAGAGAAGAGTACTTTCTTGAATGAGTCATGAGATTTGGAGCCCATGAGCCAGGGGTTTGTTGTGTCTTTGACTTTAGATTTTTTGTAAGGGGCAAATAGGTCACAGGCATTGTTGAAAGTTGAGGTGAAATAGTCAAGGGCCTGATTAGCATAATCTTAGATGTTTAGGGGGGACCAGTCACAGCTCTTTAGATGCTGTTTAAAGAGCTCTAGTCACCCTTTTCTTAGGGAGTTGTGCTTAGTGAGCTTAGAAGCATCCTTCGGGCCCTTGTTAGACCAAGAGCAGATGATCGGCGAGTGGTCACTTAAGGAGTTCAGGAGAACAGACACACCTGTTTTGTGATCAGGGGAGTTTGTCAGAAGCCAATCAATGAGGGTGCTAGTCCCTGTGCAGTAGTTCAATCTGGTGGCTTGGGAGACCAGCTGCATGAGATTCAGGCTGTTTATTTTATCTCTGATGCCAACAGTATCTTGTACCAACCAATTTGTACTAAAGTTACCCAGGAAGACTTGTTCCCAGTTCTGCTTTATTTGGTTAAGGTGGTCATACAACTCTTCCATTCCTGGACCTTGCTTTTCTGGAGGAATAAAGACTGTGAAGAGCAGCAGTGCTTAACTATGACATCCAACTGAAAGGTTGATGGAGAGAATTTGGGCTTCACTTGTACTGATACTGTTTGGTAGTTCCTGTCCACTGAGGTTATTTATTAGATATACCAGGCAGCCACCCCCTCTTTTGGTTACCCTGTCCAGTCAGAAGATGTCATAGCCAGGCATGGAAACTGTTGCATTAGATATTTTTGGACAGACCAGGTTTCGGATACAGCGATAATGTCAGGATTGTGATGGTCAGCCCAGGCCTGTACCTGGGGAATTTATGGTAGCAGGCTTCAGATATTGATGGAGGCAATATTGAGGTGACTTTGAGGCTGTCTAGTTTATGGTCCAATGGGGTTAGGATGTACATTTCCAGAAAGTACAAAAAGGATGATAATTAGCTGTTTTAGGTAATGCATCTCTTAATGCACCCGGGATGGGCGTCTCTTAAATAAAATTTGTCTTGCCTTGCCTAATGCTTCCGGTACCCCCTCAGTCTATGAATGTGCCTGTGATTACTGGGTTTGGGCATAGACGTTCTAGATTTGGGGGGTAGCATCCTGAGTATTACTGTTATAGGTGTTGGAGTATGTTGGGAAAAGGGGTTGCTCAGAGTTTGGCTGAAACGATTAACATCTATTTCTTCCAGTGTACCCACAGGCTGAACTAAACGGGGGCAAACTATTGGTAAGCCAGGAAGGGGTGCAAGCCTTGATGTCTCATCTTCTATCTCATGCAGATTGGGCAAGTGAGTAATTAACAGTGCCCATAAGAACTTACAAGAGCCCAGGGTGGTAGGTGTTCTACTAAAGTTCATTTTGTAAAAGTGGGTATCTGTCACTATAAGAGAGGTGAGTCAGCACCTTAGTGACAGGTTTGGGAGGTGCTTATATTGGTGGAAGTATATTTAAAGAGTGTTGGGTGGGGGTGGGATGGAGAAAATTCAACTCAGCTAAACAGTTCCCTTTAGAAAATGCAGAGAGAGATGTACAAAATAAACAAAGCAGAGTAGTAGCCAATCGGAGAAGGCTAGAGTTGAGGAGCAGCCAATCCACAGGCAAAGCTGAGGGTAGTAAGGGAATTCAAGCTTAGGCACTCAAGGTGGAAACTTATGGCCGGGGAAGAGGTCCAGCAGGTCAGCTAGCAGGAGATTGGTGGAGGGCTGGTGGCATGGTGGCGGCAGGAACAGAGAGCCAGGTCCAGCAGGTCAGCTAGCAGGAGATTGGTGGAGGGCTGGTGGCATGGTGGCGGCAGGAACAGAGAGCCACACGTGCCACAACAGGGAGTGTCCGCTCAGGAGCTTGCAATCTGGGGGGGGAGGGGAGAGAGAGACGTTAATACCTAGCCAAGAAAGGGGGTGGGTAGAAGAGGAACAGAGGCAGACAGATGAAAATAAGCAGGACAAAGAAGAGAGGTTAAGGGCTGGAGCCAAGATCAATTCAGAAGACAATGGCAGGTTCAGGGGACAAAGTCACAGCAGGGTGCCACAAAGAAGAGGGCAGTGAAGTTGTCAAGATCAGCAGGAGAGAAGGGGGGAAATAAGGAAAGGCAGAGCAGGTAAGAACAATTTAGAAATGCACAAATCAAGTTAAATACAGTACACGGTTCAAAAACATCAATTTGGCTATCTAAAAAATACAAACTCAACTCAGCTAAACAGTTCCCATTAGAAAATGCTGAGCGAGATGAACAAAATAAAGAAAGCAGAGTAGTAGCCAATTGGAGGACACCAGAGTTCAGGAACAGCCAATCTGCAGGCAGAGTTGAGGGTGCTGAGAGAACTCAAGCTTAGGTGCCCAAGGTGGAAACTTACGGCCTGGAAAGAGGTCCAGTAGGTCAGCTAGCAGGAGATTGGTGAGGGCTGGTGGTGTAGCGTTGGCAGGAGCAGAGCGCCGCACTTGCCACAACAGGGAGCACCCACTCAGGGCCCTTAGAATGGCTGGGGAAGATATCCATCAGGTCAGCTTCGGGAAGATTGGTGGAGGGCTGGTGATGGGGCAGCAGCAGGAGCAGAGAGCCACACTTGCCGCAACAGAAAGTGCCTGCTCAGGGCACTTGTGATGGCTGGGGAAGATGTCCAGCAGGTCGGCTTGCAGGAGATTGTTGGAGGGCTGGTGATGGGGCAGCAGCAGAAGCAGAGAGCCACACTTGCTGCAACAGGAAGCGCCTGCTCAGGGCACTTATGATGGCTGGGGAAGATGTCCAGCAGGTCAACTAGCAGGAGACTGGTGGAGGACTGGTGGTGCAGTGACAGCAGGAGCAGACAGCAACACTTATTGCAACAGGGAGCGCCCACTAAGGCACTTAAAATGGCCGGAGAAGAGGTCCAGCAGGTCAGCTAGCAGGAGGTTGGTGGAGGACTGGTGGCACAGTGGTGGCAGAAGCAGAGAGCCACTCTTGCCCCATCAGGAAGCACCTGTTCAGCTCTGCTTAATGCCTCACTGCATACCCTGGTAAGTTCATGTTATACTGTAAAACTTGTGTCACTTTTTTGTGACTGGTCTCTGCTATATAATCACCTAGGGTACTGGAACACACTTGGCTCTGCCTTGTGCCTCAGTGTATATACAGGAAACCTTACACCATGGTTCCATCACTATGTACAGATGTGGTTGCACTTATTTTGCAAACCTTGTCTCACTCTGTGTGATTGACCTCTGACATATGCTATCCTGTGTTCACTGAACACACTTGACTCTACCTTGTGCATGACTCAGTGTCTACCAAAGTACTTTTCTCCACCCAGTCTACAATTGTGTCTGCAGTTTTTTTGTAAACCTTCTCTCACTTTCTGTGATCGGCCTCTGATATATGCCCACCTGAGTTACATGAACTCACTTGGGTCTGACTCGTACCTCACTGGATACACTGGTAAGCGCATACCATGGCTCCATTACAGTGTACAATTGTGAGTGCAGTTATTTTGCAAACCTTATGTCTCTATTGTGGGATCGGCCTATGCTATATGCTCACCTCGATTACATAAAGACACTTGGACCTGCCTCGTGCCTCAGTACATACACGGTAAAGAGCATAGCATAATTCCATCACTCTGTACAAATGTGACTGCACTTATTTTGCCAACCTTATCTCACTTTCTGTAAATGGCATCAGATATACTCTCACCAACATTGCATGAACACATTTGGCTCTGCCTCATGCCTCAGTGCATACCCAGGAAAGTGCATACCATGGCTCCATCACGATGTACAAATGTGACTGCACTTATTCTGCAAACCTTGTCTCACTTTGTGTAATCAGTTTCTGATATAGGCTACCCTGTGTTTAATGAACACACTCGGCTCTGCCTCATGCCTCAGTATCATAGAAACCTAGAAGTTGATGGCAGATAAGGATAGCAAGGCCCATCCAGTCTGCCCATTTTTTCTACTTGACGAATGTGCCATAGGCCTTTACTCTGTCAATGGCCTATCTATTCATACGCATCTGTATTGCTCCCTTATGCCTATCCCATGCTTGTTTGAAGCCCTGCACTGTATTCATATCCACTACTTCTTGAGGTAGGCAGTTTCATGCATCCACCACCCTTTCTGTGAAAAAGAACTTCCTCACATTAGCCCTTAATTGGCCTCCCTCTAATCTCATGCTGTGTCCTCTTGTCCAGCTATTTTTCTTATATTGAAACATGTTGGACTCTTTTACCTTGTTAATGCCCTTAAGATGTTTGAATGTTTCGATCATATCACCGCTGTCCCTCCTTTGCTCTAGGGTATACATATTGAGCTCTGTTAATCTGTCCTCATATGTTTTCTGATGCAGTCTCTGCACCATTTTGGTTGCCCTTCTCTGGACTGCCTCCATTTTGTTAATGTCCTTGTGCAGATGCGGCCTCCAGTACCGTACGCAGTACTCCAGATGGGGCCTAACCAATGTCTTGTAAAGAGGGATTATTACCTCCCTCTTATGACTTGTGATACCCCTATTAATACACCCCAACATCTCTCTAGCCTTACCTACTGCTTTAGTGGTCTGCTTGGATGATTTCAGGTCATCTGTGATGATGACGCCCAAGTTTCTTTCTTCCCTTGTGATTGTCAGCAAATCCCCTCCCAACCTATAGGTGGCTTCAGGGTTTTCTCTTCCCTATGTGCATGATCTTGCACTTCTTTGCATTAAACCCCAGTTGCCACTTTTTCAACCATTTTGCCAGTTTATCCAGATCTTTTCTCATTCTGCCCACCCCATCTGGATCATCTATTCTGTTGCAGATCTTGGTGTCATCTGCAAACAGACAAACCTTACCCCTCCAGTCCATCTGCAATGTCACTGATGAAGATATTAAAGAGAACTGGCCCCAGGACTGATCCCTGAGGTACCACACTTGTGACTTGCATCTCTTCTGACTGTGTACCTTTTACCACCACTCTTTGTTTTCTGTCTGCCAACCAGTTGACCAACTTCTGACCCACCCTGAGCCTACCCAGCTTATTAATCAATCTTCTATGTGGAACAGTCTCAAAAGCTTTGCTGAAGTCAAGGTAGGTGACATCAACTGCACTCCCCGTGGTCCACCACTCTGGTTACCCAGTCAGAGAAATCAATGAGATTAGTTTGACAGGACCTTCCTGTTGTAAACCCATGCTGTCTTGGATCCTGTGCTCCTATGGATTCCAGGTGTTGCACTATCCTTTCCTTAAGGAGTGCCTCCATAATCTTGCCCACTACTGAGGTAAGACTGACTGGTCTGTAGTTCTCTGCCTCCTCCCTGCTACCACTCTTGTGGAGCGGGATCACATGAGCCCTTCTCCAGTCTTCTGGGACCTCTCCTGTGCTCAGAGACTTATTAAACAGTTCTGATAATGGCTCTGCTAGTTCCACCCTTAGCTCCTTCAGTACCCTGGGATGTATGCCATCAGGTCCTACTGCCTTGTCCACCCTTTATTTATTTATTTATTTTTAATTTATTTATTGAAATGTTTCACCAGGAGGGCACACTGAACAGCAAGTTGCTCATCTCACGGTGCGACCTGGGGGAGGTGGTTATACAGGGTTGTGAAGGAAGATCAGTTACAATAGTATGTGGGTAGTACAAACAATACAACATTGTAAGATTATGCAACAGTTGGAACACAGGGTATTAAAAAAATAAACAGTAGTATAACATTGGGTAAACTACAATACTTGTCCAAAAGGAAACATACAAAAGTACAAAGCAGCCCTCAATGCCTGCACTCACCTAATTCGGAATACCAAAAGTAAATATTTCAAGGAGGCAATGACCAACTCCTGTGGTGATGGGAAAAACCTCTGGATCAACCTAAAAGAACTCACCGGAAAGAAACCTAAAGCACCCCCTACCATGCTCAACTTACATGGTACTCCAACATTCGACCTTGACACCATTACCAATACCTTCAATAATGCTTTCATGAACCTGGACAATGTGCTTCCACCTAATTTCTTCAACGACCCTTCCCCCAATGCCCCCCTCAAGACCACCTTAAATTCTCATTCAGCTCCACCTTTCTTCTTCAAAGAGGTTCCTCCACACGTGGCTCGTACCTATATCTGCAAAGCCATCCACAAGTTCGGGTTCAGTGGTGACTCCCTTGACCTCAGACTACTGGCGCGTGTTCTGGATGAGGTCACTGAACCCCTGACGAAAATTTTTAACCTCTCGCTAAGATTGGGCCAATTCCCTGCATGCTGGAAGCAGGCAACTGTCACACTAGTGCATAAAAATGGAGACAGGTCTCTTCATTCCAACTACAGACCTATCTCACTCCTCCCCCCGCTATCAAAGGCATTAGAATGAATAGTGTCAGATCAGCTAGTCGAATACCTGGATAAATATGATGTCCAATGCTCTGAACAGCATGGCTTCAGAATAGGGCACAGCACCACCACCATGGCTGTTCTGGAATTCATGAGTTGCATTCACTACATACTCAACAAAGGACACTTTGGTGGTGCAGTCTTCATTGGCCTCACGAAGGCCTTGGACACCGTTAATCACCTTCTACTTCTTAGGCAACTGTCCTACATTGGGATCTCTAATGAGACCCTTCAGTGGTTTGCTAGCTACCCCAAGGATCAGACCCAAAGGGTCAGGATTGCAGGTGTCATGTCCGATGTCAAGCCTGTCTGCTCAGGAGTCCCCCATGGGTCCATCCTGGGATCTCTACTCTTCTCCCTCAATAGGCTCCCTGGTGTCTGCCAGCAAAAAATTCTACTCTACGTGGACGATGCAGTACTAGTCTCCTCTCACCGTGACACTAATCTCCTTGAAACACAGATGCAACTTGACTTCAAGCGTGTTGAAGATTGGTTCACATCACATAAACTCATGAACTATAGCAAGACCAAAGTTATGACATTCTGTAATCCGAGGAGCAGGTACAAATCTCGGTCACTCAATATCGTGAACAATGCTTTTGCTCAAACACGTCCTGGAGTTCAAATACCTTGGTGTCACACTGGACAGCTCCCTCTCCTATACACGGCATACTGACACTGTTGCCAATGCTGTTAATATGCAAATCGGATTGCTACACAAACACAAGTCCTGTATAACTGAGGATGCCCTTAGATTGGCCATCTACAGCTCTGTCACCTCTATCATTGACTATGGTCTGGCAATCTATGGCTCTGCTTCTTCAACCACCCTCCATAGAATCTCAGTCACGCTAAACAAAGCCTGCAGACTCTTAATGGGTGCTGCCAGAGACACACACACATGTGACCTCTATACACAGACTTGTTGGCTACCACTCCTCAGCAGGATTCAATACCAGACCTGCCTGCTTACCAAGAAGATTCTCCTTGGACTCATGCCTCCTGATGTTTGTAAGCTCCTCTCTGCCTTCAGTGGTACACAGCAAACATGTAATGCCCAGTCCCAAACCTTTCAGGTTCCTAGATGCCATACCTCTTTGGGTCGGCGGTCCTTCTACTAGAGGTCTCCTTAGGTTTAATACCCTCAACAAAGAAGCACTTTCCTCCTCTACAATCGGACCCTTTAAAAAGAATCTCCGACTTTACCTCACCTCTACCTCCAAATGTGACTGCTTCTCCTAGCTGACTGGTCCATTCTCGGACTAGAAGATCTTGACCTGGGCCCCGCATCCCTCTTGACACTACTCCCACTGACAAATGTCTCCATGTGCTCCTTTTCCTTCCTCCATCATTGCTCCCTCCTTCCCTTCCCCTCTACACTCCTCCTCCACTATTCTAACTCCACCTTTTCCCCCATTTAGATCCCCTCCCACCATCCTTCTCCCCCTCATGACAAAGGCCCCTCAACCTGCCTCATCTCTCTTGCAATTATCAGGCCGTTTGTCCCCGTTCTTCTTAATTCCCTTACTCTGCTGTATCTTCTATCTGCCTACCTTTGTTGCTCCCTACTAATAACCTTTATCTCTAAAGTAAGAATTTTCAGCTTTGTCTATATTATGCTTGGTTACCATTACCAACCTTTGTATGTATGGTTCCCATTACTTTGATGCAGAACATTTGTAAATGAGCAGCTCCTGCTTAAAGGTACTTGTAATCCGAGAGTTTAATAAAAAAATAAAATAAAAAAAAATTGTACAAAAGAACATACAAACATACAAAACAGTAATAATGCAACAAAACCATTATAGTGCATGAGTGTACCGGGAACAGGCTTGAGGTAGTATGCAAGTGCTGTTGGAGTAAAAAGGATGGGGTAGGTTGTGCACATGGGCACCCTGAGCTTAGTAGCGCTTGTATGGCCCTTTTTTTTTGTGAAGGGACTTGTGCACACCTCCCTCCCTCCCCCCTGTGTCCATGGTGCTGAGCTGTGGGCCCTGCCCTACCTTCTCCTCAGTAAATACTGAGCAGAAGTATCTATTTAGGACAGATGCCTTTCCTCGGTCCTCCTCCACACACTCCCTGTTATCCCCTTTGATCTTAGCAATACCCCCTCTGGACTTTCTCCTTTCACTAATGTATCTATAGAAAGTCTTGCCCACTTCTTTCACTGTTCATGCTAGTGTTTCCTCAGTTTGGGCCTTTGCCTGCCTTACTGCCTTCCCTGCTTCTCATAGGGAAGTTTGGTATGCCTCCTTACTTTTGTCCCACTGCGTTCCCTTATATTTCCTGAAGGCCAACCTTTTGGCTTTGACCTTTTCTGCTACTATTTTTGAAAACCAGAGGGGTTTACTCCTTCTTTTGCTCTTGCTTTTCTCCCTAACACAGTGGGATGTCGCTTCAAGTATTGCATCCTTAATGCTTGCCCACTTTGCCTGTACCCCCTCACCTGTATTTCTTCTTGCCAGGGCTAGCTTAACTCTGTTGGTCATCATATCAAAGTCGGCTCCTCTGAAGTCCCATATTTTTGCCTTGGAATAGGATGATTTAGTTCTAGTCGCCAAATTGAACCATACCATGTGATGGTCACTGGCCCCCAGGTGACCTTTTACCTGGAGATCTGTGATCCTGTCCTTGTCAGTACTAGATCTAGAATGGCTCTGTGTCTTGTGGGTTGTTGTACCAGTTGTTTGAGACCCCCCCCAGGGAATCCACTACGTGTCTAGTTCTGGCAGATGTTCCTGCTTATATTGATCAATCTGTATATGGCATGTTGAAGTCTCCCATTCCTACCCGGGTAACTGCATATCATTGCTTGACCACTACGTACAATTGTGAGTGCACTTATTCTGAAAATCTTCTGTCACTGTGTGTGATTGGCCTCTGATATATGTTCACCTGCATTATGTGAACACACTCTGCTCTGCCTTGTGTCTCACTGCATACCCCTTTAAGAGCATTTAATTTCATTTTCATTTTTATTTGTTAACCCGGTTAGGGCAACTGGGCCAAAGCCCTTTTTCAGGTCCAACCCAGACAAGAAACAAGAATAACAAAATAACAAAACTATACAAACACACAGATTAAGTAACATTACAACTCTGGACAATATTCAGAACAAATATCAAAACCAAGCACAATTTATCAGTGTTATCAAATACTTTTTAAATAAATATTTAAAAGTGGGGTACAATTTAACATCATGGCTCCATCATCATGTACATTTGTGAGTGGAGTTATTCTGAAAACCTTATGTCACTTGGTATAATTGGCCTCTGATATACACTTACCTAGGTTACATGAACCCGTTGGGCTCTGCATTGCACCTCAGTGTCTGCCCAGGTAGTTGCATTGCTCAATCACTATGTACAATTTTGAGTGCAGTTATTCTGTACACCTTGTGTCACTTTGTGTGACTGACCTTATATATGCTCACCTTTGTTACGTTAACACACTTGACTCTGCCTCATGCCTCAGTGCATACCCTGGTAAGCGCATAATATGACTCAATCCATGTGCAGCAGTGTATACCCAGGTATGTGCATATCACATTACCACTATACTGGGCACTATGTCATAACTGCACCTGTCTGAACAGCGCTGTAAAAAACAGCACTGTCCAAACAGTGCTCTCAGCAAAAGTGGCAGGAAACAATGCCGACAACAACATCAGCGCTAGTGGTAGTGATCACAAGTGTGGTTCTCGATTGTTGCCACTAAAAATCATTATTTTTCCGGGGGCTTTAACCCCCGCACTCTGAGATGCAGGAGGTTCTGCCCCCCACACCTCCTTAATTAAAATAATCAGCTCTGAGTTGGAGTTAGATTACAGGGGAAATCATAAAATTGCAGAGATGGGGATTAGAACCCTGGTCTCCACCACCTTTCTGGCCAAGCTGCTCCTGTATTACCACTCCACACCATGGGAGCAGCTTGGCCAGCCTCCTCCATTCCCCGGTTCTTAACCCAGCAACTAGTACCCTGGAAAGCAATCAGGATAATGCTTACTGCATAGCACTGTAATTCCCCTGTCACAGTCTGGGGTAGAGTGGTATAGACCATGCTGTATTAGAATGCACTTTTCATGTAGTGCTATTCTGACTGGGTAGGCTATACTGTGCTAGTCTTGGATTATATACTATGATGATGTGTTTTGCACCGTAATAATGTACTGATGAATCAATAAAGAACTACACCCAGAGACACAGAAGAGAAGTCTAAGTGTCTGGAGTGCTCTGTATTTGCTTACCTCATTCCTCCCATGTCATAGTCATTCCTTCTCTTGGTATTTCCAGTTATTAATTATGGTTTAAGGAGCATTTGAAATGTAAAAAAAAGTAATAATAAACTTTTTAAACTAAGTGATCTAGCTCGCCATTTTCTAGCTGCTGAAAGGAGGACGTATATCATCTGTCAGTCTACTCCTTCCTACATGTTACAACTGTCTTACAGTGAGAGATGGGCAGTATGAAGGAACAGATTTTTTTCTTGTGAACAAAATAATTTTAGATGTATTATTGGCTATACACAAATAAAGCCTACAAGTACTATACACTGTTTGAGTGGCATGACAGGACTGTCTTAAACCATTGCAAACTTAAAATAAACTACAGATAGAAAGCATTGAGAACCTTATGCTTTTTTCTGAGCTGTTGCTCTAGTAGTGACATCAAAAAATGGGAGGGGTTGTATTACGAGTGCCTCATTTACATATAAATGCAGGCTTGCTAGAAACTTTGCAGGCTTTTGTAGGAGCCTCAGAATCTAGATATGTGTTGCAAACTTGCAATAAAAACAAGTTCTAGCCAGAGCTGATAGGGCTGTGAAAAGCTACCAAGTGACCTAAGTTATTTTCTTGTTGGTTCCATATAGTGCTGTTTAGTCACAATCATCAAAATTTGGCATGCTGCTAATTCAGTCCTCTTAAATTTATGTAGTCAGAGTACAGACTGCTGTGTGTGTGTGTGTGTGTGTGCCACAGGGGTGCCAGAAGATTGTAAAAGTTGGGGGTGCCAAAGATAAAATGGGCACTTGTTGCATTATAAAGGGCACTTTTTCCAAACCAGGTTTTTATATACAGTAAATGCACATTTATGACAACGATAGTAATTTTAAAAATACCTTTATACCATATCAGAATATTGACTATGTAATATTAAGGGTTCAGCTCATATGTAACAGTTTCAACTTGGTTTTCAAAGTTAAAAAAATGAGCCACAAAGATAAGTTATCCTGTTAGACAGCAAAAACACATCATCCAATTGTAGAGAAAGCAGCAGTGTAATTTAAAAAAAGCGATAAAAGTGTACCATATTGACAATGTTACCTGTAAAATATGCAAACAATGGTTTACAAATGGTATATGATATCATAAGCAAATAGTTTTGCATAGTTTTTTACTGTAATCATGAATTGCAATATCCATCAGTTAAAAATGGTCTATGGTGTTACAGAAAATGTCCAGGATGGAGTTGCTTATCATTTAGATAAAATACCTGACATTCCCTGCAAGCTTAGTTAAAAGAGAACTGCACTGAACCTGTGAGTAATGTTTCCTGTAGAAGCTTTTTTTTCATATAGTGAGTCCCATTCTGTTTCTCCTAGGGGTGGGCAAAAGTAACAAATTCCGCTTTCGCAGAACTTCTATGAAATTTCTGAAATTTCACGGAAAGTTCAGAACTTTGGCCACTGAAGAAACTGGGATTTTCCATGGATTTTCGCTGAGTTCCGGGGACATTTTTTGTGAACTGTGGAAAAATGCATATAAACTGTGGAATTTATTCTATCCACAGTTTAATGAACTGTCAGTGAATGAGCGCCTGCTTGTACAACCATGCAGTCATTCACTGACAATTCAGTGAGCCACCGGTGGTGGAGAAGAGAGGAGAGCTGCACTGGTGGCCTGCTCAGGGTCAGGGTCTGGGGGACTAGGGTGGTGGCGGATGAACTGTCTGGGTGTGGGGGTCCACTAGACACCAGGGAATTGGGATTATTTTTTATAAGGGATTAGAGATGGGGGGGTCCACTAGACACCAGGAAATACTAGGAATAGAAGGGGATCAGTCGGTGAACTGCTGGCTGTTTTTTTGTGCATTAAGGAATCCAGGCTTGGGGGGGATCCACTAAACAACATGGAAATAAAATGTTTTTGGGGTTATGATTGGTGGGTGGGGGGCCCACTAGACACCAGGAGGGTCTGAGGGAGGGATTGGAGGTATTTATTTATTTATTGGGACCCCTAATCAATGGTGAGTGGATTAATGAATTAAACTGCAGATAAAAAAAGCCTCAGAACTGACCCCTGCACAGTGATCCATTCTGTGGATTTTTTTCAGCAGTTTAATAAATTAACCCACAGTTTGTTTATTTATTCTGCAGTTTTAAGGTGGAACTTTCACGAAAGTTGGGAAAATGATTTCCAAACTTTCGCGGAAGCAAAATTCACACTTTTGCTGAAGTTCTGCTGGCGGAATTTTTTTTGCACACCCCTAGTTTCTGCCCCATTTGTGCTGGCCTTTTAGTTAACCCATTGGATATTTATGGGTTACACACCGCTGAAAGTGCCATCTAAGAATTGTACGATGTTGTTTATGTCCCCATGAACTTAAGAATTCTAAATTAGAACACAGATGCATTGTACCAACAATGTTAGTTCTTGACAAGATCACAGTGTTCTAAAATGGTCAATGCCAGCAGTGTGTGAATCAGAAACACTCACTGAATTTACCAAAAGGCCAGTTAAGATTAAGCAGTAACAAAATGAGAACTGGTATTTTAAAAACTAACATCTACTTCTACAAAATGCATGTTTGCCAATTCAAGGTGGTTTTCCTTTGAGATATTAACAGCCCAGTCTAAACTGTTTACTATTTATGGGGCTGGGAGTATAGCCTAGAGGTTAGAGTAATGAACTATAAATGAGCTTTGCACATCCAGCATTCAGACATGGGTTTGATTCCCACAACCTCAATTTCCACACTGTGTGGCTCTGATTAAGTCACTTAATCTCCCTAGTGTTCCTGGCTTGTCCCTAGAAACAAGCACATGTGCCTAGTTGGCCTTACCTGGTTACCAAAGAAAAAAAAAAATCTATATATATATATATTATATATTAGAGGCAAAAAAACTCATTTTAATGCATTAGTTAGGGTTGTTCCACAGTGACAAAAGTAAGGAAATTCGGTGTTAGGGTTGAAAACCCCTTGGACCCCACCCAACCCCAACCGGCATTGAGTGCGTGTTGGGATAAGTCAACCCTACTCTCACCCCATGACATGTGTAAAGCAACAGAAGTATAGGAGAATGGGGTGAGAGTTAGGACCAACGTAATGCGGCGGCGGGAGCGCGGGACCCAACCACATGATGTCTTGTGGCATAGTAACAGGAACAACAATGCAAACAGAAGTGCTAACAGTGGTGCACATGGTAACGCAAGCACGATTGAGACCAGAAAGGGTAACACACACGGTGGCGTAGATGGGAATGGTCTGCCACATGATGTGTTGTCACATAGTAACATGGTGCCTGCAAACGGAAATGTCAATGGGCATGGTGAAGCAAAGTGAAACAGAAAGAGAAACAGTACTGTAGACACAAATGGCAAAAAATAACAGAAACGCATGCTCAAATGAAAACGCAAAGGATAACGCACATGGTGGCACAGACGTCAACGGTAAGTGAAACGGGTACTGAACCTCAAGCGGAAAGGGCAAAAGTAACAGTAATGTAAGTGCACAGGCTGGTTTTCCCCAAAACCTGCATAGAGAAAGACAGTGAGTACAAATAATGTATGCGTAATAATGAGTATCGGAGCAGAAAATGAGAACTTGGAATACTAAATAGGTTATATCTCAGGAACCGTGCGGCGTGAAAAAATGTGAAAGTCATATGATTTACAACTGTCCTGGTTGTTTTGCATAGTGTTTTCTGACGAAACGTCCGTATCTCGCACCGTTTCCGAGATACGGGCCCTGAAAGGCGCGGCGAATGCCGTAATGTTATCCTATGGGAAAAAAAGAGAAGTTCAGAGTGCCATAACTTTGCCTCCTTGTAATATTTTTTCACCAAACCACTGCAAGACACATCTGTGGGCTGTTGGCTGTCATCCTTCCAAATTTCAGGAAAAAAGACTAAACCGTTATTTTGCAGCAGGGTGCCAAAGGATTCCTGTAATGCGTCGGGCGCCGTAATGTTATCCTATGGGAAAAACTGTCAACTTTGGAGTACTGTAACTTTGCCGCCGTTTAATATTTTTTCAATACAACACTGAAAGGCACATCTGTGAGATGTCATCTACGTTCCCCAAATTTCAGCCCAAAACTCCCAACTGTTCTTTTGCAGCAGAGTGCCAAAGAATTACTGTTATTTTGGGCATAGTGTACAAAAAGTAGTGCTTAATTTATACAGCAGCAAAAAAATTTATGACACTTTCGCGGAGTGTGACACTACTTTGTGAAAGTACTTTTTCCAGAAATCTGAAAAACATATTTCTGGGGTGTTTTACCCCAAAATAAAGACATGGCTAGCATCCTCAGGGCCCGACTAGGTGAATACAAAAAGAATTAGGTTGCTAGAGGGTCTCAATTTTAAATGCCAAGCATTTTTCTGATCACTAACTGAAAACAAGATGGTGGATTTGTGACAGTAACAGAGCCATTTGCGACAGTAAAAAGTGCATTTGCGACACTGTCAAACTTTTTGTTAACTTTTCCCATTGACTTATAATGGGAAATTGTTTTTTGAATAACTTTTGAACCGTTTAATATTTTTTCACAAAATCTTTGAAAGACACATTGGGGACCCTGGCTGCATGTTCCCTGAAGATTTGGGGCCAGTCATGCAAACCGTACGACCTGTAGGCGCGACCGTAGAATTCCAGAAAAGCATAAACGTGCGCACAGATCATGCTTAATAACTCCGCAGCCGTATACCCAACTGGTATAAAACTTGGCAGATCTCAAGAACTATGGTTCTTGATCATGTATTCCAAATTTCAGGCAAATCTGTTAAATGATTGCAAAGTTATTAAGGTGCAAAGTTTTGGGGTTTAACATAGAAATGGCTCCTCAACCTTAACTACGGTAGCACTACCTGTTACCATAATATATATATATATATATATATATATATATATATATATATATATATATATATATATATATATATATATATATATATATATATATATATATATATATATATATATATATAGATAGATATATATATTTATTAAATTAACATTTATAAACTGTAAACAAACATTAAACTGCAGTACATAGATTCCAGATCCATGCAATAACCAAGTAATACACCAGCCAAGTCTGGGGCTGTCAATATAGCCTTAGAGGCTAGAGAAAAGAGCTTGGTACATCCAGCATGCAGACCTGAGTTTGATTCCCACAACCTACACTTGCATACTGCGTAACTCTGAACAAGTCACTTAACCTCCTCAGTGCTCCTGGGTAGCCCCAAAAAACAGGCACCTGTGCCTTGTGGGCCATACTTGGTTACCAAAGAATAATAAAAAAAGTATTTAAATGCTTATATTCTTTAATCTTTAGAAGGCCACAGTTTAAATATTAGAGGCTGGTGTACACTGCTTACAGCCTCAGATCAGGAACAGACATAAATCAAATACTGCTGCTTTAAGCAACAAACCCAAAAAAGAAACCCATCCTGAGGAATGCAAGACATTTAGAAAGGACTCCTTTGCAAATGACCTTGACTCAGTGGTTACATTCCCTAAAACTGAAGTCTGTGATTATAGACAGTGGCAATCTCCTTCCCCATCAGTGCAAAAAAGACAGGATACTACCAATGAAGAATAAGCTCATCCCCCACCCCAGATATGAAGAAAAGGAAAAAAGAATGCAACCTAAGGGAGAGGAAACTACAGAGGCTGACAGGGTGGGGTAGGTGGGGTCTGTGGGTCTGGGGGGGTGACAGCTAAGGCTGAGTTAAGTTTTGTTGAATGGTCACTGTCTGGTCTAGCCCACAGTGTTGATACATGTTGCAGGAGTCAGGGGTGGAAGAAGAAGCTAGCTGAGGCAGCTTTCTGGAATGTAATGGGAGCACCCAGAGGAGCTGCTGAACATGTAAACCAGGCCAGCTGGCTGCTGTTTGTTACATTTTACCCCATGCCTTTCAGCCAGCCATTTGCTCAGTGGTTGCAGCACTGGGATATTATTCATTTTTGGGGCCACGGTTCAGTTCCCAGGAGGTCACATTACTTTTTTCACTACAGTTTGTGAGTTAATTGCTAAGAAGTAACTAATACTACACCAAAAACATCTAATTGTCATCTCGACTATTTCAAAATAATCACACAAGACAATACACTGGGTGGCATTAAATATACTTCATGCAGGCCTACATTTCCAATTAAATATTAAAAAACATGAAAAGGAGGCTGCACAGAATAGTGGTTAAAGGCACTGAGCTGCAAACCTGGAGACCTGGGTTTGAATCGAACAGGCCCCACTTGCATACTGTGTGATCCTGAGCAAGTCACTTAACTTCCTTGTGCTCCCAGGTTGCACCTTGAAATGAGCTCTGGCTTAGTGTGCCTTTACAATGTTCCCTTTCCCCAGAATTATTTATATATAGTTGTATGTTTCCTTTAAAAATATGCTTGACTGGTGCTCTTTAAATAAGAGGCAATGGCACCGTGTGTAACAATGCCAAGAGTGCAGGTCATAACTGTGGGGAAATTAATTTATATGATTGCCCTAACAGTTCCTTGAGCTAAACAATTACTGATTCTGTGAGAAAGCTACCTGATTAAAAGCACACTTATGAAAACAGAAACAGCAGTGATTTTTCAGACCTCTTCATAGTCGGGTCAAAGTGGCATTTCATCCCTGAGTAAGGTAAGCAAGCAGACTAAATGATCACAGATCCATTACATTTTCACAGCCTCGCAGAACTATTTCTTTAGAGTTTTTTTTTACATTCTGTTGTAGTTTTTAAAATCACAAAATATCAGAGTGCAAGGACAGAGCACTCATACCAGGACACTGGGCTGGAAACAGGGTACACGGAACTTGAGGACAAAAAGCACAAATCTGAGAACAGGGGGCACCACCCTGGGGACAAGGAGACACATCATATTGGGGACAGAGGACACAGGACTGCAGATGGGGGACACAGGCTGGGTTAGGAATTAATTCCTTCATTAAAACACTTAGCAAACATGACCAAGACCCAACTGTGTGGTCTAGCTTTGTTTAAAGGAATTCACAACTGGAATTTCAAGTATAAAAGGTGCATTGAGATAGGAAGAATGAAATAGCTAGTGAGAGAGAGAGAGAGAGATGCTAAAAAGATTGTATGTGTCCACTAATGTGCCATGATCTGTCACAACCATATATGATAAACAGGAGAGGACACACACACGCACACACACACACACACACTTAAAAGCACTTTACAAGCCGGCCTGATGGCACTGAGGGTTGAGGTGCTGGACGCCACACCTCACACCACGCCGGCGACCCGGGTTCGGGAATGGACTCGGGTCGTCGGTGGGTCGGCCGAGGGAGATAGGCAGGCGTCCAATGACAGCTCGCCTCCGCTGAGAGATCGGCCGATGCCCGACACTTGCATGACCTTGCCGAGCTCGAGGAACTGCAAGCTCCACTTGGGATGGTGCCATTGAGCAGCATGGACGCCGCACGCGCGCCATGACGCTGGGGAGGTTACCTGCTGCTGGGGAAGGAGAAAAACACGGAAAAAGCCTGCCTCAGCCGGGAAGATGGGAGGAGGACCATGGCGTGCCACGGTGCCTGTGCCACCCAGCAGACCTCAGACCGATAAAGCGTAATGCTAGAGGTTTGAGCCCCCATACCGTCCCCACCGGGGGTAATCCGTGGCTCCATGGGGCCAGGGGTCTGCTTGGGTAGGGTTCCGGGCAGTGGGATGTCCAGATGTCCCCCCGAAGGGTCGGAGATGGCAGGCTAGGGAGGAGGAATAAACAGAAATTTCAAAAAAAAAAAAAAAAAAAAAGCACTTTACACTTGACACTTTGGACTCCAGAAACAGCAAACAAGCACAAAGCACCTCTTTTGTTCTATGTGTGCTTGAACAGTTGGACTTAATTAACTCTGTTGTTTATGCTTACTTTTTGTTTGTTTGTTTAAAGGGCAAGATCCTTCAGGCCAAAAAATGTGATGAGGTAACAGCCCTCCTCCCCCCCTCGCCCTGCAGTTCTGACACCTATGTGTGCCCACAGGAATTAAATAACTCACAGACTGCAGTTCCACTGTTTGTAATCTGACACTAGTCTGACTTTCAGAGGTTCAGTATTTTCCAGACAACATATAATGAGTTAACCCCTAGATTGCAGATAGAAATAGAATACATCTATTAGATTGAGCTGGACAGATGATAGAAACAGCAGTTTAAAAATGTTTTTTGTTAATATCCTGAGAGGTTCTGAGGCACAATACAGTAGCATCCCCCCTCCAGTCAGATGCCTTTAACACAGAGCAGCAGATAGCAAAAATCAGAGGGGGCGTGCACTATTTTGCAGCTGTGGAGGAATACTTCCAAATGTCCAAAAAGGGAGTTCCATGATCAGCCATTTTAGAGCTACTCTGAGCCCAATAGTGCTGTAGGCTCCGCCCACAGCCCTAAAAATGACTGCTCTCTTATTGACATACTTTCAGTAATTGATGTAATGTATAACAATTATGTCAGAAATATCCAAATCATGAATAAATAGGAGTTTTCTCAATAAGTAGCAATCCCTGAACTTTCGATATACACAATATTGCCAGAAGCAGAGACTAACTAACATGTCATTCTTGCCTAACTGGAGGAAGGCTGTGAAACTTGTTCTTCTGTAGCTGCTCCTGCAGTCACATATTGCCTGCTAATCCATACAACAGATGTTTTTTGTCATCTGGTAGTTTCCCATTTCCCCATACACCTCTGTACTTTACATAGCTTACTTGGCTGTTCTCAGAATGACTTCAGACTCTGTTTTAGTTTATTTCATACCCCTATTCTTCATTTGTTCCCTGCAGCTACATAACATTTTAATTAATGTGCAGCACACTAACCTTCTAATGTCACTCAGTTTATTAGCTGCATTTCAGTGTTATCAGAAAACGGAGAAATTTTTCTTGTTAATATGACACACATTCTTATAGTTACACCATTGGTGTTTATGCAGGACAGCACTGTATGTAACCTACAGCAACTCCAACACTCAGACACCCCTGCTGTGTGTTTATCAAGAACTGAGAGCAAGTGAGGAAGGGCCAGATATTCAAAACTTTGCTCCAGGGCTAAATTAGCACTGCCAGGTGGGCAAAGTTGGCCCAGAACACAAAGAAAACTATATTCAAAAGGAATAGCCCAGGGCAAACAGCCTCTGCATATAGCATGGGAATGAGGCCAGGCAAACTGAGCTGGAAGCGCAGGGCAAACATAGCCCTGTAATAAGACAGCTCTGAATATAGCAATCAGGAAGTGCAGATCACAGCAGCAACACAGTGCATAGCAAAGTGAAGGTAGGTAGAGGTGACCTATGTGGACAATGTGTGTGCCAGGAAATGCGTGGACCCAGTACAGCTGCAGGGAGCAGCCTATGGGAAAGGACAGTGTGCAAAACAGTATAATATTCCCCAAACTGTTTGCATGGAGCTAACACATTTGCTTAGGATTAGTGCGGAGCTATGCTGTATACCCAGTGCAAACATGTTTACCCAGTGCTAAACTTTGCCATATTCAAAAGTGACATGCAAATGAGCCTACTTAGGTAGTCTCTGGGCAAACAGCCACATTAGCATCTCATTATGCCCTGATTTGCATGCAGTTTGTCCAGTGTTACTGCAGGGTCTCACAGCTCCACCTGTAGGTCAGTCTGGAGGTACCCGCGCAAACGGTTTACTCACCACTCAAAGCTTTGAATATCTGAGCCCAACTGAGGTAAACACAAGATGTTGGAATGTTCATAGCTTCTCCTCTCTGCATATTAATAGCAGTACCATATGCTGATTCGCTTAACAAATGTTAAGCTTGCATGTTAAATGCCTGCATGGTTCTTACATTACTCTGTACATAATGTTTCTATTTCTTATCTGCCTACCCTTGCTTTGTGTTAGATGACCTGTAACTTTGACTGTGTATTTAGCTGCTATCCTTTTTTTGAGCTATGTTTAATGCTCTCTGTAACAATCGTTTTACCCCGGGTTGAGCCTGAAAAAGGGACTGTACTTATCTCAGTGGACTTACCCGGTCACCAAAACTCAAATAAATAAAGAAATAAATACTGCAGGCAGTGGGGTGTGGGTGGGTTTGGAGGAGAGGGAAGAAGAAAACATCTTGTACTGAATGAGAGGACACAGAGAGGTTTTCAGGAAGTTGTGTTTTGGTTCCATTCCCTCATAACAACAAAAGCTATGCTGCATTAGGAATTCAGATCCCCTTCTTCTGATATCAATACATCTGCATGGCTCCACCCATGCAGTCATAAAAAGGGACAGGGAAGAAAGTGACTGAGAAAACAGTCCTATTGCACTTGGTAAACACACTAAAATGGGAAGAGAAGACATTCATGTAACAAATAATGATTGCTGTTTGGTTCAAAATAGAGGCCACAAATGAGGAAGAAGGGCAGTAACTAGTATCCCAGAACCAGCCCCACTATATAATAAATTCTCCTCATTTAATTTGCATTTATTTATATAGTTAGTTAGTTAATTACTTGAAAACTGGTGACCAGGAAAAGCACACCGAGCCAAAGCTCACTTCCAAGTATGACTTGGGGGACGGGAACAAGGGAGGCAAACAGATAACATGGTTACAATGCACAGTTAAATGCAATTTCATAACACTGACACAGCTCACAGTTACAGAAACATGGAATAAAGTGCAGGATTAAAACAGGAGTAAGTACAATATGAATCTCTCACCCCACACACAGTACTGACAAACATTCAACCCTGCCAACCACAAATACAACAACAAAAATCTCATAAACAGAAACTAGTAATTGGAAACTCAGTAGTGACAGTCACAGATTCTCATGTTTGTAAATCAGGGAAAATAACACAGTGTCCTGTTTATCTGGGGACAGGGTAAAAGACATTAAACCCAGAATAGATGGTCTGCTCAAAAATATGGATCATAATTTCTTCATAGCACTCCATTGTGGGACAAACAATGTGAGTAAAAACATGAAAAGGTTATCTGCCATGAATGTGGGAAGGGTAAAGACCCAGGATCTGCCATGAATGTGGTATGGATAAGGACCCAGGATCTGCCATGAATGTGGGAAGGGTAAGGACCCAGGATCTGCCATGAATGTGAGAAGGGTAAGGACCTAGGAAAGAAAGTAGAACTGCCAGCTAAAAAGTGGTCATTCCAAGTTTTTTTGGTTTTTTTTTACCTACTCCCAAGGGCTCATAAGAAAAATAACTGATCATCAAATGGATAAACAGATGTCTAGCAAATTGTTGCAGTAAACTTCAGAATAATTGTAGTCTGTATGATAAGGCCAACATTGAAAATATCAATAATGTATTAAGAAAAATAGAAAGGGAGAAACTATGCTTAAATACTCTAAATCAGGGAAAAAATGAAGTATATACTAAAAGGAATTAACCACAAAGTGAGGGCAAAATTTATCCCAAAAATCAAAAACATGAGCCGGACTGGTAGTGCTGAGGGTTGAGGTGCCGGGCATCACACCTCGCTCCATGCCGGAGATCCGCATCGGGAATGAGCATGGGCTGCTGGGGGTCAGCAGGGAGGAGAAGGATTGAGTGTCCACTGGATAGCTCTTCTTCTCTGGGAAGGGGGGACTCAGACAGTTGAAGCTTGCCTGTCCCCTAGCAGAGGCTGGGAGTAGGAGCACTGACACTGCACATGGGGTTCAGGGAGTGACACAGATGCTAAACAGGGTTGTGTATGGGAGCGTGTGTGGCAATGGCGCGGGCATCATTGCACACGCCACCCCAGGGGAAGAGAAAATCAGGAAATACAGCTCCCAGAGGATGGCAGGGGAGTGCGCAGGCCCCACACCTTGCCAGCCACAGCACTACACTCAGATACGGTCTTGGTGGGGGAAGTGCCCCTTCCGCCAACCCTGTCGGGTGGGTAATCCCTGGAAGTTAGCACTGGATGGCGGATGCCAGGGTGATGGGGCTGGGGCTCCCGAGGATTGAGAGGGCCATGGAGCAGAGGAGCATAAATAATAATAAAAGAAAAACATAGGAACATAGAATTTGATGACAGATAAGGACCGCTTTCGCCTACCTAGTCTGCCCATTTTCACTACCTACTGTAACACCGCAGACTCTGCTTGATCTCCGACTTTACCCCCCCATTTCCTTACAGCTAAGATTCTCTTATGCCTATCCCATGTATTCATGCATTATTGTAGCCCGTTACTGTTTTTACCTACACCACCTCCGCTGGGAGGCTGTTCCAAGCATCCACCAGTCTTTTTGTGAAGACATACTTCCTCACATCTCCCTTGAGTCTACCCTTACAGAAATAATTTTATGACATGTTTTCATGCTGTATACATAAAACTACTCATGTGATACTGTATGTGTGCTGCAAACACAATTTAAATATAAATTGCAACCGACTGCATGCATGTGGCATGTGTGCAGCAAGCAAGTGTGGAAAGCATACTTTTTATGTTAAATTGGCACAGAGTGCATGCATGGGGCATGTGTGCAAAAAGCAAGTGGTCACTAATAACTGCACACATAAAAGTTAAGAGACTTGCTCAGGATTACACAGAGTACAAGTGGGGATTGATGAAATTCAGACCCAGTTTTTCAGTTCTCTCGGTTTGTAGTTCAGTGCCTTTAACCACTAAGCTATACTGGCTGCACACATATGGCTCGTTTGTACTTCAATACAAATCTGCATACATCTGCACACACGCATGCTGCTTATAGTCACTGATATACTTTTTACTTTTCTTGTCTTCCCTCATCTCAGCTGCACAGCTGAACTGAAGCACAAGTACCATTGGAAACACATGCGGTTCTTCCCACCCCAGTGCACACACTTATCCACAGAACTACTGAATTACTTCTGTCTGGCCAGTACTCCTACTGTTAACTCTTCATAGTTTTAAAAGCTTCCATGCAAACAAACTTTAAAGGACAAACACAAAACTAGGAAACACTTGATGCCCACCCGCACAGCCTGTCTCCCCCTGCACACACACCGTAGCGGGTGCAGCCATGCTGCCACAGACAACCCAGCAAGTATAGATATCAGCTGAGAGTCTCTTACCTGAGTACTAGAGAGCCAGAGGCAGGAGTCTTTAAGAGATGATGTCCATGGGTCAGAGTGCTGGGGTGTACCCCCTTGAAATGAATGGAGTTATTTTTTGTTACTATTTTATACATTATGATGGTGAGTTGGAGAATAATGACGGCCGCTGTTCTACTAATAAGGCCCTTGTTAGACGAGCAGTGGCCTTCATTAATCTCCAACTCTCCATCAATAATGTATAAAACTGTAATAAAAAAATACCCCCATTCATTTCAATGGGGCATGCCCCTGCACCTACCCTTGCCCTATGTCATAATGTGCCTGAGTGTGGGGATGTGGAGGTCATTTTCACTGGGGTTGGGAGACCATAAGCCTGACTATAGTGGGTCTCCAATAATCTGTGCATGCCATACTATTCAACTGTCCTGGAATGCAAGGGACAGCCTTCATTTTACCCTTGAAAACTGCTCTGTCCCTCATCCATCCCTCATGAAAAACATGCTGCTCACACCAAAGATGTCCTGTGAATTTAGACTTTATGGCAGCGGTACCATTAGACATTTCAGCGGGGGGGGAGCCAACAACCAGTGGAGGCTAGGTGCTTGTTAACCCCTAGGCAGCACATTCTGGAATGTCTGAACGTCTCTAAAAGGTAAAACTTATTTGTTGTGACTGAAAAGTGATATGCAAATCAGGAAAATTTCAAATGTATAAGATTCATCTACTGTATCTATACTCCAGAGCAGAGCATCTGATTTTGACTTAAACCCACGCAGTTACTAACCAATTTATTTCCTGGCTTAAGTTCTGCCCCCCCCCAAAAAAAAAATGTTTCCAAATTTCTCTCCCCAACTCCATTCCATTCCATACCAATCCAATATGGGTCGTGAAGCCTCCCAAAGGCACAGAAATGCGAAAAATACATCAATATTTCAGTCCTTCCTTCTGCCCCAATCCCCCCTGTAAAAAATGTTGTTTACTTTTACTTACCTAGCCATCTGGCCAGAACCTGCAGCCTAGCCCAGTATGCCACCAGCCCAGTTTTCAGTCCACTCCTCCTCCATCCTTCTGCCATAAGCTGGATGATAGAACTAACCATCCCAGGTCCCCACCGTGGTCTGCGACCAAGTCACCTCACCAACTCGCACCACAGGCCTATGCATGGTCACCATGAATATCTGTAGCATCCTAAAAAAGTTTGACTCACTACAATGCCTGGTCACATCAATTAACCCTGATGTCATCACCCTGGTTGAGACTTGGCTGTCGAAAACCTCCCCTGACTCCCTAGTCTCCCTTCCTGGTTTCACGCTTTTCCAGTCCGACCGTGTTGGGAGACGGGGCGGCGGCTGCGCTATTTATGTCAAGGAATCTCTCCCCGTACTAGCCCTGCCCACTCCCATCCTTGACTCCAGGGCCCAGGCGCTTACGCTGAAACTAACCCCTGACCCTTTAAAGGGACCCCTTTTTCAGACTACTGCATACGTGCCCCTCAGGGACCAAACACAGGCCATTGCCTCTCTTACAGAATACCTTACCTCTCTACCTCCTTCCGCTGATCAAATTCTGGTGGGTGACTTAAATGTCAACTGGCTCAGCCCCTCCTCCTCCTCTACCGAGACTCCTTTTCTGTAATAGACCTAAGCAACTAGTTACCCACCCTACCAGGACTAACCCCAAGAGGGCTCCAGTACCCTGCTTGATGTGGTACTCACCAACCGCCCCTAATCGGATCCCCAATGTACAAGTCCTCCCAGACTCTCTCAGCGATCACTCCCATTCTATTCCACTGGTCAACCTCAGTCCCCAAACCCATAGCACAGTCCACATGCCGGTGGCGTCCTATTACCTGGTGGACTGATAAAACTTAAGGAACTTCTTTCCCAAATTGACTGGTCTCCTATACTGGCAACTCCTGACATCGACACAGCCTCTCCTTCTTTACCCAAACTTTTAATAATGCCTGTGATATCTTTGCCCCAGTGTTGACCCTTCGTTCTAAAAGGAAGAATGCCCCTAGGTTACCCAGCTTTGATCCACCAGCTCAAACATAGGGACAGCCTATGGCACGTGCCATTGAGACTGGCTGCCCAATGACAGGCGGTTATATGCTGCCGCCCGAAACAAGTGCACTCGGGCCATCAGAAAGGCCAAGTCTGAGCACTCATCGGTCCTCACTCACTGCCTCATGGGGAATCCCAGAACCTTCTGGGATAACATTAAACAGTTAAATGGAGTGCACACTCCCCACCCACCCAGATCAACATTAATGGTGTGATCTCCTCAGACCCAGCCCTCATAGCCAACCACCTCAACACCTCATTCACTTACCTTAGCCTATCCTCCTACAAATTTTTTGACCCTCCTCCCCAGCACCTGCCGTAAATCTTTCTCGCTCTTATTTTCTCCTCCGCCGTGTTTCTGCCCAAGAACTTAGGCCGCACCTTGTCACTGCCCTCAAGAGTAATAGTACAGGCAGTGACACCCTGGATCCGTGTATCCTATGGCTGGTCTTAGACACAGTCCTTACCCCGATCACATGCCTCATCAACCACTCTCTTTGCCTGGGGAAGGTTCCAACTGCCTGGAAAGTCGCCACTGTCACCCCTGTCTTTAAAGGTGGTGATAGGACTGTGGCTGGAAACTATCGACTGATCTCCATTCTCTCTCCTCTCTCCAAGGCCTTGGAAAAAGTGGTGGCCTCTCAAATCTCTGACTACCTCTCCACCTACAATGTCCTTTGTCCTGAGCAGCATGGCTTCCGAGCGGGCCACAGTACCAACACAGCCCTCCTAGAGTTCTCCAACTTTCTCCACTCCTCCTTAGACACTGGTTCTCTGGCTGGTGCTGTCTTCATTGACCTCTCGAAAGCTTTCGACACTGTCTCCAACCCCCTCCTTCTTGATACCCTTAGTCTCTCTGGTTTTGCTGCTGGGCCTATCTCCTGGTGCACCAGTTATCTGTCTGACCGCTCAGAGCGTGTAAAAATTAATGGGACCTACTCAGACATCTGTCCTATCTTTTCTGGGGTTCCCCAGGGCTCCATTCTGGGCCCCTTACTATTCTCCCTTTACCTTAACACCCTTCCACGCTCTTTCTTGGGGAACATTCTATTGTACGCTGATGATGCAGTCATCTTTGCCTCAAGTTGTAACCCTATTGCCCTCCAGGACTCGCTGCAGAAGTCCTTCACTGAAGCCGAGGGCTGGTTCAAGGAACATAGATTGGTGAAAAATCTTAAAAAAAACCAAAAACCATGTTCTTCTCTCATCCCCAAAACAAGTCCTGCAACTTCAAACTCCTCATTCACTCTGGGTCCTCATTCCCACTCGAACAAGTTTGCTCCTATAAATACCTAGGGATCCATTTTGACCCTCCTCTCCTTTCATGGACACATCGCTGCCTAGCCACTGCCACTAATATCCGATTGGGCATCTTACATCGTACAAACACTGCCTCCCCCCGGAGGCTCTTCGACTCGCAGTCACCTCCTCTATCCTGTCCCTAGTGGACTATGGACTGCCAGTGTATGGTGCTGCTGATCAGACCGCACTCCATAAAATTCGCACTACTCTGAATAAGGCCTGCAGGTTAATTACTGGAGCACCTAGGATGACACACACCTGTCTACTGTATGCTAAAGCGCTGGTACTTGATCTCGATGAGCGCCTCAAATATCTTACCTGTACCCTTACAAAAAAGACCCTCCTTGGGCTTTCCCCACCAGGATTGACCACCACCATACGCCGCTCTGTCCCTCTAGTTCATACTCGGACCTCTGGGAAAACCTTGTTATCCCTAGAGCTAGGACCTCTCACGGCCAAAGAGCCTTCAGCTTTAGGGCCCCCTCCTGGTTCAACACACTGCCCCCCTCCATCTCCAAAGCTCCAACTATATCGTGCTTCAAAACTTCCTTACGGAACCACCTTATTAACACCCGACGCTGTAAGTGCCGCTAGTCAAAGCGCATTTCAATACTTATGACAAAGCTTATTACTAAGCTGCTACAACAACATAACTCTGGTATTGTTTGCATCCATCCTACCTGTACCAGCTTGTTTGTATCTATGTCTTAATTTACTGTTATACTTATGTGTTGTATTGCTATACTGTGTATTTTGGTTTGTCTTACTGTGACAAGGTACCTTTGTAAATGAGCCTATGGCTCAAAGGTTTTCCAAACTGCTGTTTAAATAAAATAAAATAAAATAAAATAAAAAAACTGAACCCATCCAGCCTTGCTCCTTGCTTGGCTGCTTCTGTGGCTGCTGCTGCACTGCACTGATCAAGGCTAATGAAGGCTGCCCACACTGCTGTCTCTGCTGCTGCACTGCACTGATCAAGGCCTATGAAGGCTGCCCACACTGCTGTCACTGCTGCTGCGAGGCCTAGCTTGCTGCCGCAGGGGCCCACAATGTTTTTTTTTTGTTGTGAGATGAGCCTAGTAGAGTAAGTAGGTAGCCTAGTCTCGAGTTAGCTTCTAGCTCAGCCCCAGCTCCTCCAGCACTAAGGGAGATGGAGGCTCACTGAGAGTAGAACAGCAAAAATATGTCACCACAACACAGCCATTTAACGACACAAATCAAAAGCCATTAAACAACTTGCAAAGGGATCAGAATTAATGAGTTTACCTAATTGTAATGGGAAGTCAATGAAAAGGGTATTATAATGGCTCTAATTGCTAGCAGTAGTATGAGAAATAGGAATTGATGTGTTTTTTTAGATGAGATTTCCACCAGCTTAGTTGCTGCACACATGGCAAGCGTGTAGCATTTGAACCCAACATGATTTTTAAATGATGTTCATACCAGCTTAGCTGCTGCACTCAAGTCAAGCGTGCAACATGCAAACTTGGTGTAATTTTTAGAAGATGTTTGCACCAGGTTACCTGCTGTATACATGTCAAGCTTGCAGCATGCAAATCCGATGTGCTTTTTGGACTTGGTTTGTATAGGTTCACTTTGTGTATGCAAACCGCATGCAAACATTGCACAATTAAGCATGTGGCATGCATTCTGCATGCACAAAGCACACTTATATTTCTGTAAGGGTACCCTCCTCCAGCTTCACAAGATGAACCCTTCTTCTTGAGCATTTTTTTTTTTTGAAAAATGCTTTCCTCTTGAACCTTATTTACACTCATGAGGTAGCTGAATGTCTCAATCAAATCCCCCCTTGCCATCTTTTCCTCCAGGGTGTATATATATTGAGATCCTTTAGTCTCTCCTTAGAGCTTTTGATGCAGACCCTGCACCATTGTAATGGCCCTCCTCTGGACCTCCTCAACTCTGTCTATGTCCTTCCAGAGATGTGGTCTCCAGAACTAGACACAGTACTCTAGGTGAGGTCTCACCAATGATCTACACTGTGGTATCACCACTGCCTCTTTCTGCTGGTGATACCCCTCGCTATGCACCCTAGCATCCCACTAGCTCTCCTCACTTCCTTGTCACACTATTTGGCCACTTTTAGGTCATGAGACATGATTATCTTCATATTTCTTTCCTGTTTACTGGTCGACAATACCACTCCCCAATTTTTTTACTCTGCCCCTGGGTTTCTGTGCCCCAAGTGCATGATTTTGCATTTCTTCGCAATGAAACTTAGTTACCACATTCTTGACCACTCCTTAAGCTTTCTTAGATCTCTATTCATTTGTTCCATGCCCCTGAGTGTCTACCCTATTGCAGATCTTTGTGTCATCTACAGAAAGGCATATCTTCCCTTCTAGCCCATCTGCAATGTCACTGATAAAGACATTAAAGAGCACCGGTCCCAGTACTGATCCTTGTGGCACCCCGCTGGTCACCCTTCTCTTCCTCAGAGTGAACTCTGTTTACTACCAGCCTCTGTCACCTATCCTCCAATCAATTCCTTACCCAGCGTACCACTTTTGGACCCACTCAAAGCCTACCCAACTTGTTTGCGAGTCTCCTATGTGGAACAGTGTCAAAGGCCTTACTGAAATCCAGGTAGACCACATACACCCTGATATAATGCACTGGTCACAAAGTCAAAGAAATCTATCAGATTAGATTAACTTGCCCTCCCCCTCAGTGAATCCATGCTGCCTCAGATCTTGTAAGCCACTGGATTCAAGATATTCTACAATCCTTTCCTTCAGTAGTGATTCCATTAATTTTTCTGCAGCCAAAGTTAGGTTGACTGGCCTGTAATTGCCAGCCTCCTCCCTTCTACCATTTTTGTGAAGAGGGACTACATCTGTCCTCCTCCAGTCTTTAGTAACCACTCCCATCTACAGTGAGTGGTTGAACAGGACTGTCAGAGGTGCAGCCATTACCTCTCTGAGTTTGCTCAAGATCATTGGATATATCTTGTCTGGCCCCTCTGCGTTGACCTTTTTCAGATTTGAGAGTTCCTTCAGGACTCTCTTCTCAATAAATGAACTAGTGTCCACCTCCCTTCCTTCAATGTTCCTGTCACTTATCTGTGGTCCCTCACCTTCCCCTTATTCTGCGAACACTGAACAAAAGTATCTGTTTAGGGATGTCTGCTTTTCAGTCCTGCTCACACACTCCCCCCCTTCCCCCTTAGCCTTACAATACTGGTCATGCCGGGTCATACTGGGTTATACCTGAAAATATTCATTTCATGCCTAGAGCACCTACCCGGTTAACAAAAACTAAATAAATTAAATAAATACTCCCCTGGTCTTTCTCTTTTTGCTTGCATAACTGAAAAATGTCTTGTCCCCTTTCTTTACTGCTTTGGTTATTTTCTCCTCCGTTTGCACCTTTGTGCTCCTGATTGCTTTCTCTGCCTCCCTCTGCTTTTCCTGATACAACTCCCTATCCTTCTCCTCTCTCTATGTCTCCTTATACCTCCTGAATGCTAACTGTTTTGCCCTTACCTTCCCAGCAACCTCGTTTGAGAACCACAGTGGTCTTTTTCCTCTTGCTTTTGCTTACTTGCCTGACACAGAGGTTTATTGCCTTTACCGCCCCCCTTTTTAGTTTTGCTCACTGTTCCTCCACTCAACCCAAGTCCTCTCCCCCTGCCAGGGCATCATTGAGGCATTCCCAAATCTTTGTAAACTCGGCCCTCCTGAAGTCCAAGACCCTCACCTTTGTGTGGTTCCAGTGTGTCACAGTACTTAGATTGAACCACATCATGCGGTGAGCACTGGTCCACAGGTGGCCATCAACAGTGATGTCTGCAACATTGTCCCCATTGGTGAGTAGAAGGTCCAATATTTTTCCCTTATGAGTGGACTCTCTTACTAGTTACCTGAGGAATGCCCCCTGCAGGGAGTCCAGGATGTCCCTGCTCCTAGGTGAAGATGAAGCTGAGATGCTCCATTCTACATCCAGCAGACTGAAGTCCAACACCAGCAGCACTTCCCTCTTATTTGCCATCTTTTGGATGGCTTCCTCCAAAACCTTATACATCTCCCCTTCCCCATGCTGAAGGTCTATAGAGTATGCCAGTGTGATATTGGCTACACTGCCTGTCTCTAGGGTGACCAACAGTACCTCTGGCACTCTCTTGTTTTACTTGTATCTCTGTTGCTTTAATACTATCCTTCATGTAATGAGCCACTCCTCCCTCTTTCTTACCCACCCTGTCCTTCCTGAACAGAGTATAGCCTGGTATGCTATATCCCAGTCATGCTTCTCATTGCACCATGACTCGGTAATGGCAAAAATGTCCAGATCTGCCTCTGCCATAGTGGCCACTGGGTTTGGAATTTTATTTCCCAGACTTTGAGCATTTGCACACATGACCTTCCAAATTCTGCTACCACCTGCTTGTCAACCCGCCATTTTTTTCAGTTGTTTAACAGGAGTAGCACACTAAGCTGAAAGCTTGTTTACAGGTGTGACTTGGGAGCACAGGGAAGTTAAGTGACTTGCTCAGGGTCACACAGTATACAAGTGGGGGCTGTGGGATTCAAACCCAGGTCTCAAGATTTGCAGCTCAGAGCCTTAGACCGTTGTGCTATACTGCCTCTGTTTCCCTTTTGACTTCTCTTCTTATACCATCTGCTCTCATTCCCATCCCTCTTCATTTCTACCATTTTGTTTTTCTTGTTTTTTGGTACCCTTGGATATTTCCCTTCCTTAGGGTTCTCCCTACTGACCACTTCAGCTTGCAGGGAAGGGGAACAATTTATGTTTCCCTGCTTCCTTCCACCATACCCCTCAGCTAGTTTAAATGCTCACCAATGTAACATTTAAACCATTCGCTGAGGACTGTGGTTCCCCTCCCAGATGGATGCAGGCCTCCTTTCCTATATAGGCCCTTATCCTTCCTGGTGAGACCCCAGTTTCCTAATGTAGCTGAGCCCCTCCTCTCTACATCACTCAGTCAACCATGAGTGAAAGCTCCTAGTATAGAGGACCCTATCCTCTCCCCTGTCATAGACAGGGCACCTCAGAAAAAGGCCACTGCAAAGACCCTCCTCAACTCCCTGAACTCCTCCTGCACTATCCTAGCCTTGTCCCTAACTAGGTCATTAGTACCTATGTGGACAATGACATCTAGCTCTCCCTCCCTTCCTGCTACTGTAGCAATCCTCAGGATCTGCCTCCCATCCCTCTGAGCTGTGGCACCAGGTAGGCACCTAACCTCCCTCTCCCCCTCTTCCTGTTCCCAAATCTAACTTCCCTCTCTCCCTCTCTTCCTGTTTTCAAATCTATCCCCCCCTCACAATGGAGTCCTAACCAGGAGTTGTTTCCTTCTCATCTGGGGTCCTCTGTTGCCTTCCTTGGGGCCTCCACTAAGGACGATCCCCATATCCTCCCTGGCCACTATTATGGGTGCATCTTTGGAAGAATTCTGCCCCACCAGAGTGGCATGAGAACTGTGTAGTGCTACAATTTGGGAGATGTTCCTCTGATCCACCACCCTCACCCTTCCTGAGCCCACCATAGTCCAGCTGCTCCACCTCCTTTGCATCCTTTAAGGCAGCATTAGCAGACTTGGTGGTCCATGGTTGGGTAGGAGACCCTCTGAATCCTAACTAGCTTGGCCTGGAGTCTACCTTCCCCCTCATCCCAGAAAGGCCCAGGCAGATGGGGCAGCACTGTGTCTCCAGAAAACCTCCCTGAAAACTACCGCCCCACAGCCACTGCACTGCACCACTCCCAGCACATCTGTTTTCTACTATGCCTGTTTTTGTTTTGCTTTCTTTAAACCCTTTTTCTCCCCTACCCTAGATAGGGTGCTCTACCTATTCCAAATTTTTATGTGACCTTATCTCTCCTCACTCTCTTGCAGTGATTCCCAAATCAGGCAGGCCAGTGGATAAAGGTGAATCTTATTATCCTATATCTCTACTTAATGTAGACTCAAAAATCTTTACAAAAATATTGGCGAGTAGGATAAATCAGTTTTTGCCTGGGCTGGTGCACATTGACCAATTTGGTGTTATCCCCCAGAGACATCTTCCGGACAATATTCGTAAATGCTTAAACATATTTCTTACTAGTAAGAAAATGTTAGAACCACAGAGAGCAATCATGATTAATGCTGAAAAAGCCTTCAATAAGCTAGACTTGGATTTCCTATTTGCTACTTTAAATAAATTTGGTTTTGTAGATACATTTCTCACTTGACTTCATGGTATCTATTACTTTCCAACAGCTCAAATCAGCATTAATGGCATGGAATCTATCACTTTCCTACAGCTCAAATCAACGTTAATGGCACGGTATCTATCACTTTCCTACAGCTCGAATCAACGTTAATGGCACGGTATCTATCACTGTCCTACAGCTTGAATCAATGTTAATGGCACGGTATCTATCACTGTCCTATAGCTCGACTCAACGTTAATGGCACAGTATCTATCACTGTCTTACAGCTTGAATCAATGTTAATGGCACAATATCTATCACTTTCCTACAGCTTGAATCAACGTTAATGGCACGGTATCTATCACTGTCCTACAGCTCGAGTCAACGTTAATCTCACGGAATCTGACCTCCTCAATATTGGCAGGGGGAGAAAGGGTTGTTTTCTCTTGCCAATTTTATTTGCCCTGAGTATAGAACCCTTAGTGGCACTGGTCAGGGCACACCAGCACCTAAGAGGGGTAAAAGTTGGAGGGGAAGAGAACTGAATTTCCCTTTATGCTGATGATACAATGCTCTATTTGAACAACCCAGTTCATACCTTCTCCATGCTGCAACTAATTCTGATAGAGTATAGTGCAGTCTCAGGTTTCAGAATCAATGAGACTCAAACTGAAGTGGTTATACTCAGTGGCACACAAATCCCTGAGCTCCGTAATCTGATTTCATACAAATTGGCCACCACACAGACTCGTTATCTTGGTACATATAACTGGTAGGATTATGCAGGTTATATGAAGCTAAATATAGCAAATTGATCACAGAAGTTAATACTGATCTTAATCACTGGGAACTGCTCCCCTTGTCTTTATTCCGGAAAAGAGACACAATCCACATGAACGTGTTGCCACAATTTTTATTCTTCTTTCAAACTCTGCCTCTAAATCCTCAGTACAGATTGGAGGAAAATCAATAAAGCCCTTCACCACTTCATATGAGGTAACAAAATAGCTCATATTAAATAGAGTGGCATGCAGAAATCAAAGTTGGAAGGTGAGGCAGGAATCTCAAACTTAAAATTATATGACCAGATGGCACAACTTTTGCCTTAGATAGAATGCAAAACAGACACAAGCAAGGCAGAGAAAAGACCGTGGGCTCTTCAACAGGACCCCCATCCATTAGTTGCAAGGCTAAGCTGTAGTTCAATGGGATGAGTAACTAGCCACGCTCCTTTCCTGAACTATATAAGCAGCTCCTCCCAGTCTCCTTCTGAAGCACTTTTTCTCTGCAGCCAGAAGCTGTTGGTCTGTCTTCTCCCCTGGGGCCTGCTGAGGCTTTGCCCCCCCCTCCCCAATGTTGCCATGCTTGGACTCTGCTTGGTTTGTGCTGGAATTCTGTTTTTGTGTTCTCCTGCTTTTGGTTTGTATTGCTTGCCTCTGGCTGCTCCACGCGTCCTTGTGCGCTTGTTTCCTTCCTGCTCCTGTACATCAGTTTGCTTTGTCTGTTTCATTTGGGCTTTCTAGTTTTCTAGTGCCCTATGTATGCATGTTTATTTGTGCTTCAGGTTACATATTGTTGTTCCTTACTTTAAGCTGCCTTGTGTCTAAACTCTCAGGCTCCATTTATTCACCAGATTTTGCTCAGCCTACCACTTTCCTGCCTACCACTCCTTAGTATTCCTGCAATTATATTGTATGCTGTAGTAGGTCAGGTGACAGGTAAAATAAACCTATCTGCCCACTTCTCCAGCTGCAGGTTATAGAAATCCAGCCCGAGAGGCCGCTGTCTCGCTTGGCAGACCCACTATGTATCTCACCCTATTTACAATGCTAATAGCCAGCAGGCTCACTCTCCTTGCTCATCAACCCCCCCCAGTGGCTCTCCGCCCATGACTCCACCACCAACCCTGTTCCCTTAGCTTTCTGACAATTGCCGCCCAACCATCCCAACGCAAAGCCAATGCCTCTAGTACTAACTCACCTTTCTTTGCCTATACCCTTGCTCACACCCTCATTTCAACTGGGCAAACACTGTACCACAGTTTTTCCCAACTTATAACCCAGCCCCTCCCAGCTACAATGACTTATTGCTACTTCTCCCCATCGCTCCCTCCCTTCTTCCCGGTGACATCTCTAGCTTACCAGTGCCCACCCACAACAAAAACAAAACATTCTCCATTGCGCCACAGCATGAGTCTCTTAAACTCTCCAGGCTCTCCTGCTGTGACACGTTCCTTCTACTCCTCCTTTCTGAAACATTCACCCCAACCCTGGTCCCCCTCAACAAAAACCTCCCCAAACAAACCACAGGAAGACTACTGCTGGCATCACTTAATATCTGTAGCCTTCCCAAGAAAACACATCCTACTGCAGGGTTGGATTGCCCAACATGCCCCAGACATCCTAACCCTCTCAGAAACCTGGCTATCAAATAAAATCCCCAATGATGCTGTTTCCCTAAGCAACTATAACCTCCTTAGGGCGGATAGATCCGGTAAGCGAGGTGGAGGCTGCGCAATATACATTAAATCAACACTCTGCGCCACCATCGTTGATACCCCTCCCCCCAAACATGAGGCCCAGACTCTCGCAGTCAAAATTAGATTGGGCTCTAAAACAATCATCATCATCTCAGCCTATATCCCCCCGAGAAACCAGAAACCCGCATTTGAATCCATCCTCCACACTGTCTCACACCTCCCAAATACTAATGAAACCATATTAATGGGTGACTTCAACATCGACTGGGCATCCCCATCCTCCTCCGTCTTCAGAGATGCTGCCCAGGCTATCGGTCTCTCCCAAATTATCACATCCCCAACGAGGCGCGACACAAGAACCGGGACATCCTCACTACTAGATCTCATCTTTACCAACAGGCCAAAAATATTACCCAGGCTTCAGTGTTCCTGACTCTATCAGTGACCACCCCTGTTATCTGCTGGTGGTCGGGCAAACTGCCCACTGCACCACCCAAAACCACATGGCACTGAAAATCAAAAGGAGGCATAAATAACCTCAAAGAATACCTAGCCAATAGTTACTGCTTCCCTTTATATTACGCACAATCAGTTGATGCCGCCCGCCCACTTTATAGCTACCTTTAACAAAGCTCATGCGTATATATGCTCTCACTAGGCAGGTTGTGAAACCAGGTCTACACCATGGATAACACCTCCCTCCTAAAACTCATGCAACACAGGGACAACCTCTGGCACAGGGCCATAGACTCCAATGCTCCCAGGACAGACAACTCTCACAGGAGGCTCTGAATAAATGCACCTGGGCACATGGCAGGCAAGGCTGATTACTATCAGCACCTTTCTCCTCCTGGGAGATGGGAGAAAGTTCTGAGTAACATACAAGAAATTAGCGGCAAATCACGTTCCCCCACCCCTACCCAACTAAGTCTGAACGGGGACGTTACCCAAGATCCTGCTAAAATCACTGAAGCCCTCAATGAAACTTTCTCAGACCTCTCACATATCCTCCCGCCTAACTTCTTCCACCCCCCCAAACCCCCCTCTACTCCACTTATGGCGAGAACAGCCCTCCCTCCCCCTTTCCGGTTCCGTACCATCCCCTGCTCCTTAGCCAAGCGTTACATCTCCAAAGCAATCGCTAACACTCGCTTCAGCAATGACTCCCTGGACCTAAAACTCATAAGGCTTACCCTTGATATCACCATAACCCATCTCACACATATCCTAAACCTCTCGCTGTGCCTCGGCCAATTCCCCACTACCTGGAAAAAAGCCGTGATCACCCCTATCTTAAAGAGCGGGGATCCCACCCTCCCCGGAATTATAGACCAATCTCTATACTCCCTCCTCTCTCCAAAGCCCTGGAAAAAATAGTCTCTGACCAACTTACTGAGCATCTAACAAAACACAACCTGCTCAGCAAGGAACAGCATGGGTTCAGAGCTGGCCACAGCACCATCACGGCTCTCGCTGAGCTCACAACATTCATCCATGAGGCGCTCGACCAAGGGTCACTAGCAGGGGCTATCTTTATAGACTTAACTAAGGCCTTCGACACGGTCAGCCACTCCTTCAAGTCCTGCCGCAACTAAATGTAGTCTCCGAGGCCGCTGCCTGCTAAAGGACTACCTCACAGAACGCTCGCAGCAAGTAAGAATAAACTCCACCATCTCCACTCCCAAGCCCGTTCGCTCCGGTGTTCCGCAGGGGTCAATCTTAGGCCCACTGCTTTTCACTCTCTTCCTTAATTCTCTCCCCAAAGCCTGCAGTGGTCATCTCTTACTCTATGCCGATGACGCGGTTCTCTACTGGAAACACCCCCAACCGTACGTACTCCAGCACACCCTCCAGGAATACTTCCTGGAGCTGGAAAATTGGTTCGCTGACCACCGACTGATCATTAATTATTCCAAAACCAAGGCCATGACCTTTGCTCACCGCAAAGCCCGCACAGCCAGATGGCTCTTCACATTTCCAACTCGATGGTTCCTGCTGAGCGTCAATCACTTCAAATACCTGGGGTCACCCTGGATACCTCCCTCTCCTACCACAGACATGTACGCCTCCTCTCGGCAGCAATCAACTCGAGAGTGGGTACCCTCTACAGAATCAAAAACAGTCTGCCCGCACATGCCATGCAGATAGCTGTCACATCCTCCATCCTCTCCCTAATCGATTACGGGATTGTAATCTACGGCACTGCTGATAACTCCACCCTAAGCTGCATAACCACTGCGCTAAACAAAGCATGTCGCCTTGTCTCGGTTGTGACAGACTCACCCACACCATGACTCCATACTCAACTGACTGGCTGGCTTAATTTCCACCAAAGGCTCAAGTACCACACCTGCATTCTAGCAAAAAGATTCACCTCCAGCTAGCGCCCAACCGCCCTTCATCACATCATCAAACCGCCCCTCTCAGGCATATTACCAGACTCTCGGCTTCCACATCCTCGTGGTTCCCATGTTGAACGCCTCAAGCAGAGATCCTCCTCCGCTACTGTGCTCCCCCAATTGGCTAAACACTTCTTCCGCCTCCCTCTCCCAACTCCGCAGCATCCATCTCTTCAAAGCAGGCCTAAAACCTTCCTACTGGGTAGCTCAAATGTGAATGCTACGTGAGGCCTACCTGCTCTCTCTTCCCTCCCCCACACACCCACACAGGGGCCCTTCTGACCTTTCTAACCCCCATGCTCAACTCCAGGGGTCGTGAGGTATGTCTCCACTCTGCCCAAACCAGAGGGAAAAAAAAAGTCCCTCTGCCATGATACCAACAATTAACTCAGTAATACCACTTGTTTATTATGCATTGAAAGTTGCCTTCCATTGCCTTTCTGTCATATGTCTCTCCACCCTCTGTAACCACCGGAGAGCTAATGTTACTAAAATGTGATTGTACATAAAACTGTAAATAATTTGTGCTTGTATATAACTTGCCTGGCCTGTTCCGTCTGTCTTCCCCCAACTCGTGTTCCCCCCCTCCACCCTTTGTAACCGACGTGGAGCCTTTGCAAAACAGTCTTTGACTCAAAGGTTTGTAATTCCGAATTTCAGTAAATAAATAAAATAAATAAAATGCTTCAGTTCCCATTGTTGTTTCTCTGCTGTCTCCTGTGCTACAGCTTAATTGTTTGTACCCAATTCTGGCTCACTCTGCAAAGCTAGCTGCCTCTCCCTGTTCTGTTGTTCTGTTGCAAATTATTGTTGCCCTTCTGCCTCAGCAGACGCCTTCATTTGACTGTCAATAACTGGAACTTTGCCAGTAAAAGCACCACTATTTTGGGGTTCCTACCCCTATCAACATTATAGTGCTGTTTGGTCTTATGGTGCTCAGCTGTGGCTTCCTGTTATTCCCATGGGATAGGACTGTGATGTCATGATGGGGCATCATGGCTCAGAGTAGCGGAAGCATGCTTTATGTAAGCTACAGTATATAAATTTTGCCCTGCTTTCTTGCCTTTATGGCTTTCAGTAACTCATGTTTAAGTCAGTAACCTCACAGCCTACATGGCTTCAGATGTTCATTGCATTCCATTACTGGGCTGAAAAAGTGTAGGATTAGAGGATCACTTGAATCCCAGTGTAGGGTCTGATAGGGTAGTGAGTGAGAACAGGGAGAGAATAAGGTGAGACTAGAAAGCCTGCAGCTTCAAGTGCCTGAGATCCTGCTGCAGCTCCTGATAAATAAGGTGACAGTGTGATAGATACCAGCTCTGTCTTCCGGCAACTCGTCGACAGGAATCATGTCAACCGCAAGTTGTGGTTTACACGATTCATGTGTCTCACCCTGTCCATTTTTCTTATTAGGGGGCTTCACCCCCAAACACCTCACGCACAAGGTTCTGCCCTCCACCACCCCCACCTTTAGGATTCTCAACTCCAGTCAGAGTTGATTCAGGGTGGGGGTGCAGGACCAGGTCACAGTGTGCCCCTGTCTCGGGCACACCAACACTGTGATCTGTTGGCAAAGTGTTGATTTTGCTGGCAGGGATGTAGTTCACTGTGTTGCTGTCGCCGTACGTGGGGCATACCATAAACACTGGGATAGGTATCCGGAGTAAGGGGTCAGTGGGCTGACTGAAGTAGGATAAGGCCTAGTAATCACAGTATGCCCTTAAGATTTCAGTGTGAACAAACTCATGGATTAAGGCCAGAGTGAGGGTGCTTTTCCTGGGACTAGATCATGTGGTATCTGGAGGGCTGGTGGGTGGTGAGTGCCTGCAGTCTCCAGGGGTAAAGGGAATGTGCTGGAGGGCTGGTGGGTGGTGAGTGCCTGCAGTCTCCAGGGGTACAGTGAATGTGCTGGAAGACTGGTGGGTGGTGAGTGCTTGCAGTCTCCAGGGGTAAAGTGAATGTGCTGGAGGGCTGGTGGGTGTTCAGTGCCTGCAGTATCCAGGGGAAAAGTGAATGTGCTGGAGGGTTGGTGGGTGGTGAGTTCCTGCAGTCTCCAGGGGTACAGTGACTGTGCTGGAGGGTTGGTGGGTGGCAAGTGCCTGCAGTCTTCAGGGGTAAAGTGAATGTGCTCAAGGGCTGGTGGTTTGGGAGTGCCTGCAGTCTCCAGGGGTACAATGAATGTGCTGGAGGGCTGGTGGTTGGGGAGTGCCTGAAGTCTCCAGGGGTAAAGGGAATGTGCTAGAGATCTGGTGGGTGGGAGTGCATGCAGTCTCCAGGGATAAAGGGAATGTGCTGGAGGGCTGGTGGGTGTTCAGTGCCTGCAGTCTCCAGGGGTAAAGTGAATGTGCTGGAGGACTGGTGGGTGGTGAGTGCCTGCAGTCTCCAGGGGTAAAGTGAATGTGCTGGAGGGCTGGTGGGTTGGGAGTCCCTCAGTCTCCAGGGGTACAATGAATGTGCTGGAGGGCTGGTGGGTGGGGAGTGCCTGCAGTCTCCAGGGGTAAAGGGAATGTGCTAGAGATCTGGTGGGTGGGAGTGCATGCAGTCTCCAGGGATAAAGGGAATGTGCTGGAGGGCTGGTGGGTGGTAAGTGCCTGCAGTCTCCAGGGGTACAGTGAATGTGCTGGAGGGCTGGTGGGTGGTGAGTGCCTGCAGTCTCCAGGGGTAAAGGGAATGTGCTAGAGATCTGGTGGGTGGGAGTGCATGCAGTCTCCAGGGATAAAGTGAATGTGCTGGAGGACTAGTGGGTGGTGAGTGCCTGCAGCCTCCAGGGGTAAAGGGAATGTGCTCAAGGGCTGGTGGGTTGGGAGTGCCTGCAGTCTCCAGGGGTAAAGTGAATGTGCTGGAGGGCTGGTGGCTGGTGAGTGCCTGCAGTCTCCAGGGATAAAGTGAATGTGCTGGAGGGCTGGTGGTGAGTACCTGTAGTCTCCAGGGGTAAAGGGAATATGCTGGACGGCTGGTGGCTGGTGAGTGCCTGCAGTCTCCTGGGGTAAAGTGAATGTGCTGGAGGGCTGGCGGTGAGTACCTGCAGTCTCCAGGGGTAAAGTGAATGTGCTGGAGGGCTGGCGGTGAGTACCTGCAGTCTCCAGGGGTAAAGTGAATGTGCTCGAGTACTGGTGGGTGGTGAGTGCCTGCAGTCTCCAGAGCAGTGTAACAAGAAGATTAGTGGGGTGGTGTTGCCCTGCTGGAAAAGTTTAACAAGAAGGTTAGTGGGGTGGTGTGCCCTACTGGGAAAGAAGTGAAGTGTATAAACAAACTGCAGATTTCATGTGTATTTGTTTGCCATTGATTCAAAAGGTATGTAAGCCATTTGTGGCTATTTGAGATATTTATTTCACCTTTTCTGTAAAATTGCACCTTTTTTCCAACAATCCAAGTGCTGGTGTCCTTGCCTGCAGAGACAGTGTCTCATATTCCCAGTCTTTGACTTTGGCAACATTGTCTATAATTCTGCCCCTAAGACCTTTTTATCCAGACTGGACACTCTTCAATTCATTCTGCCGCTACATTCTTGGCTGCCTCCCCTCTCACCCACCACTGCAGTCTTTATACCTCACTCTCTTTCCCTACCCTCACTGCCAGGCACCTGTCCCACACTGCCAACCTTCTAGGAAAATATTGGTTTGGCTCTCTGCCATCCTACCTGTCTGCCTGCTTCTCTAGCCCCCCTCCTTCCTGCTACTTCCTTCGATCCTCTGCACACAGAACACTTGCCATCCCTCCATGGCATACATCTACTGGTCGCCCCGCCTTCTCTTACAAATTCCCTAGCACCTGGAATTCTGTTTCTCTCGAAATTCACCCTGCCTGGTCTCACCATTCCCTTGCTTTCCTCCTTTGGAGACACACAGTTCACTGCTGTTCCTGTAACTAACCCCCCCCGCTCACTTCCCTCCTCTCCTTGCTTCAGCTGCCTCCCAGCTTCTCCAAATCCCGCTCCCTACCTTAATCCACCACTCCCCCTTCCCTTGGCTTCCTCTCCCTTGCTCCAATCTCATGCCCTTCCAACTCCCTCCTCTATAGTGCTCTCCCCCTGCCTCCCTCCCTCCCTTCTCCTTCTGACCCTGCACCACTGCCTCGTCCAACCTCTCCTTCTCTCCTATACCCCTCCCTCCCTCTACCCCTCCTTTTGTTTAATCTCTTGCCTGCTCCATTTCCCCTTGCAGGGTTCTCAGCATCGTGAAGGGGAGTTTGTCCAGGCTCCCCCTCTCCCCTCCCACTATCCCCAATACTTTAATCCCCTGCTTGTTCCACTTCCCTTTGCAGGGTTCTCAGCATCCTGAAGGGGTAAATGTCCAGGCTTCCCCTCATCCCACCCCTACTCTCCTCTAATCTCTTCAAATTTCTCCCACACTCTGTGAACGTATAGGACAATTAAATATCACTCAGCATCCCTTACCTCACCTACTATACATAGGTACATAAATACATAGACAGTGTCGGCAGATAAGGGACTATGGCCCACCCAGTCTGCCCATTTGAGCTTGTAAGTTCAGTTTATGTTTTCCAAGAAGTCTGTTGCCCCTTACCCTTGACCTCCAGAATTCCTTTATGTCTATCCCACGCAATCTTAAATCCCGTGATTGTTTCAGCCCCCACTACTTCATCTGGCAGGGTGTTCCACTTGTACACTACCCGTTCTGTGAAGAAATTCTTCCTCACGTTTCCTCTGAATTGTCCTCCCTCCAACTTCATCCCATGCCCTCTAGTCCTGGAACATCTTTTTGCTTAAAAATAGTGTATTCCTGCACCCTGTTCCTCCCTGTAAGATACTTGTATGTCTCTATCATATCCCCTCTCTCCCTCCTCTCCTCCAGGGAGTACATGTTCAGTTCCTTCAACCTGTCCTCATAGGACTTGTGATGCAATCCATGCACCATCTTTGTTGCCCTCCTCTGAACCTTCTCTACCCTGTCTATGTCCTTACGTAGGTAAGGTCTCCAGAACTGTACAGTGTACTCCAGGTGGGGCCTCACTAGTGTCTTGTATAGTGGAATTATGACCTCCTTTTCCTGCTGGCGATGCCTCTCCCATGCATCCCAGCATCCTATTTGCTTTACCTGCTGCCTTGTCACACTGTTTCCTGCCTTGAGGTCATCAGAGATGATAACCCCAAGATCCCTTTCCTGCTTGGTAGCTATATCCTCACCCCCAACTGATATATTGTGCCAGGGTTTTGTGCCCCTATATGCATTATCTTGCACTTCCTTGCATTGAATTTCAACTGCCAAACCCCTGACCATTCTTCAAGTTTCTGCAGGTCCCTTCTCATTCTGTCTACACCCTCTGGTGTGTCTACTCTGTTACAGAGATTTGTGTCATCAGCGAACAGTGAAATTCTGCCTTCTAGGTCCTGCGCAATGTCACTGATGAAGATATTGAATAGGACCGGTCCCAGCACTGATCCCTGTGGTACCCCACTGGTCACTCTTCCATCTGTGGAGTGACAGCCATTTACCACCACCCTCTGTGTCCTGCTGCCCAGCCAGTTACCTACCCACCACACTACTGTCCTGCCCACATCCATATTCCACAGTTTGTGCAATAGTCTTCTATGTGGTATAGTTATAGTACTATAACCGCTTGTCTTCCAGGCATGTTTTTGTTCACCTGCCCACTTCCTAGATCTACCAGCTTTGCTCACAGTACTCAGTTCTGTACCATTGTCTCAAGCAGGCTTTGTTCACTAAGATTATTCTTATATGTTGTGTACTATATGCATTACCTTGATTCTATGATGTTTGCTGTATTTTGATACCTGTCACAATGACTCCAGAATATTGCTGCACTTAGCTAGTTAATTGAATTATAGCTAAAAAAGTACTTGCTATACTATGTTATATACATGTTATTATTTGACATGTAATGTAATGCACATGTTTATTGTCTACTGAGGTTTTTGCCTTCTCCATCTATAATCCCCCCCCAGGATGCTTCTAGAAACAAGCTGTTCCCAGTTCATGTTGCTCTCCTGGTGAATCTTTTCTAAATAAATAAATAAAATAATATTCCTGCAGGTCTCCAGATCAGTCTGGTGCAGGATTTCCTGCATTTGGCAGCTCTTAGCTACACCAGTTGGGGAGGTAAGGTACTGTACTCAGGTAGTACCCAACTGGAAAAGTGTTGTCAAAGGGGGGAATGAACAGAGAATCCTCGATGACACCCACTACTGTGTGAAATGGTCAGAACTGTGGTCAGAGGTTAATGCAGTAGGAATCCCCTGTCATCACAAGGTCAGGAAGCACTTCTTCATGGAGAGGGTGGGGGACACTTAGAATGTGCTGCCAGACAAGATGGTCTCATTGAAAATGGTTGGCAGCTTCAAGAGACGCTGGGATAGGCATAGGAATAAGGTAAGGATCAAGGGTAGGGAGGATGGGAAGGATTGGAGGGGGGGCAAGATCAGTAGCTCAAGCTCTGGACCCTGCAATATGAACAAAGTCTGAGCAAATGGCAATTCCCCCATGTTGCGACCATCATTTTTTTGTGACTCTTCCCCCATCCAGTACCATGCACGAGTGGTTGTTGTTTATTTATTTTATTTTTTTTAAATCCCCACCTAACCCTCCCTCTCAGCACCCACCACCCCACTCTTCCTCTAAGAAACATAATACTGATACTGGGGGTGCCCAGTCCCCCAGTGCAGGAATCCTTGAGAATTTTTGGTTTGTTTTCATACCTGTAAAAAGAAAATCGTCCATCAATGTCTTTTGCGACCATTAAACTCCCCCACTTGACCCTCCCACTCAGCACCCACTACGCTGCACCCCACCAAGCCCTTTCTTACCCATCGGGTGGTCCAACACCATAATCCTCTCTGGACTGCAGACACATCTTCACTCTTCAAAGCTGTAATGCAAACTGAAGAAACAGATATGTGTTTCAATGTATTTCAATAGGGTTTTGAACTTAGTGGCATAACTTGGTAATTTTTGCATATTTTCACCTGAATTTTCAACATGCCTTCTTTGGGACCCTACCTCAAAAATAATTGAACTGTCATTAGTCATATCTGTCCCAAAAGGTGATTTGCAGTCGTAGCACAAAATTACCTTTTGGGCTGGAGTTGAACATTTTCTCTGTCCTTCTCCATGAGGTGGGGTCATAAGAAATCTATGTTGAAAATTTGGTGCAAAAACATTTAAGAACAGCAACGGTATGAGCCTATAATGAATTGTGTGAATGCAGGCTAACTTTGTTAATTTTCAGTATTTTCCCCCCAAATTCACAACATAGCCATATCTTCACAATACTTCATTAATGTGACAGCTGTCATTTTTCAAATCCTGGCCAAAATGTTTTTTTCACATCCCAGAAGGTGATTTTGTGGTTCCTGCACACAATCACCTTTCGGGCAGGAGTTTAACATTTTCTCTGCCCTTGCTCACAAACTGAGGCCATAAGAAGGCTATGTTAAAAAATATGGTGTAAAAATATTAAAACAATGAAGTTATGAGCCTACATTGAATTTTGCAAATGCAGGCTTGTAACTTTGGTAATTCTCTGTATTTTTACCCCAAATGTACAACACAGACATATCTTTACAGCACCTCATGAATGTGACAGCTGTCATTTTTTAAATCCTAGCCAAAATGTTTTTTTGACATCCCAAATGGTGAATTTGTGGTGTCATAAGAAGGCTATGTTGAAAATGTGGTTTAAAACTATTAAAAAGCACAAAGTTATGATCCTACATTGAATTTTGCAAAAGCAGGCTCATAACTTTGGTAATTTTAATTATTTTTATCCCACCTTTACAGCATAGTCATTTCCTTACAGCACCTCATGAATGTGACAGCTGTCATTTTTAAACTCCAGCCCAAAATGTGTTTTTGCATCCCGAAAGTTGATTTTGCAGTCCCTGCATGAAATCACCTTTCAGGCAGGACTTGAACATTTGCTCTGCCCTTCCTCATGGGGCAGGGTCATAACAAGGCTATACTGAAAATCTGGTGTACAAATATTACAAAACAACAAATTTATGAGCCTACGTTACATTTTGCTAACCCAGGCTCTAACGTTGACAATTTTTAATATTTCTACCCCAAATTCCGCCCATGCAGCCCTATCAGCTCTGAGCAGAATTTGATTAATTATAGGTGCTGCCATATAGCTGTGAGACCCACCCCATTGGTTTCCTCCTGCATGAGATTAGTCTCCTGCAAAAAGGTTACCCCTGCTCCCTCCCGTATGAGCATGCAGCAGCCAGACAGGTTTGTTTTGGCAGCTGAAATTTCTAGGAAAACAGAATTGATTTATTTTGAGCTTTACTAACAATTTCCTCTAAAGTGCGATACAAATACTCTGCCGGGAGAGGGGCTGAATCATAGTGTACCAACTTAAAGCAGCAAGTATCAGATTGAAATATTTATTCTGGTAGTTCAGAAAAAACTCTGGGTCACAGAATACATGTGTGTTGTGCTTTTCTCACACTTTCCCCTATAGTGCATTACAATACCTGTAGCAGGGGAACTGAATCATTACATTGCACTGTGCACTGTAGCAGCATGCAGCAGCCTGCTATATTAAATCTGGTAGTTCAGAAAAAATCTGGGAGTACAGAATTTATGTATGTAGTGCTTTTTCTTTTTTATATAGCTGTTTGCTCCCCCCTTCCCCGTGGCTGCCTATACCTTTCTTTGGTTGCCCCTCTAGCTCCCAACTCTCTCATCCTCACCCACCCTCAGGGATCCACAATGAGCAGGGTTCCAGGGCTTCAGGGACTGTCACTAATGGCCACAGGGAATCATAGGATTTTTGTGTTTTTTCCCAGCCCCCTTCCAGAGCAGTGGCAAACACAGATGAACGCATGTAAGTAGAGGTACATGTGCACTCCCAGATTCCACGCTGCTTCCACTCTCCCATCATCAGTCCCCCAGACCTCCCTTGATTTGACATCCAGCCTCCACTGGGTGTCAGTTGAGAGTGAGGTGCAGTAACTAGCCTCTCTGATCTGGGAGAGGAGAGCAGCCCAGCAGCCACTACAGTCCTCTCCCAGTCCTCCCCCCTTGCTGATCCCCAGTGGCCTGAGCTTGACCCCAAACATGGGTTGTCGGTGAGGCACAAAGTGTGGCATCCATTGCCTCAACCCTCAGCACCACTAAGCCAGCCCATATGTTGTACTTTTATCACAGTTTTACATCAAATGTATTCCTGTATTTGTGGTGCTTGAACTGAATCTTAGCACATCACCATGTGGCAGCATGCATCAACCAGCTATATTTAGCATAGAGTTTATGTATGTTGTGCTTTTCTCACACTTTCCCCTAAAGTGTGTACAAGAACCTGGGTGGGGAGACAGAATCATAGTGCGGCACCTTCTAACAGCATGCAGCAGCTTGATACATTGCTGCTATACTGATATGCAGCTGTGTATAATTTGATGTGGAACCTTTGTAAATATCCTTGCTCAAAGGTATTTCTCTGAAACATGAATAAATAAAATAAATATTTATTGTGGTAGTTCATAAAAACTCTAGGAGCATAGAATTTACAGTACGTGTGTTATGTAACAAAAACTGAGGGGGCACTAAATCATAGCACTCCACCCTGTAGCAGCATGCAGCAGCTGATATATTTATTCTGGGAGAACAGAATTCATGTAGCTTGTGCTTTTTCTCATAATTTCCTCTAAAGTGCATTGCAACAACTGTGGTGGGGGACTAAATCATAGCACACCACCTGTAGCAACATGCAGCAGCCTCATATGTTTATTCTGGGGGTTCAGAAATATTATGGGAGCACAGAATTTATGTATCTTGTGCATTTCTCACAAATACATATAAAGTGTCAAACAGTGCTGTGACAAGCTGGCCTATGGTAGATGAAGAGGCAACATGCTGTATTTAAAGTGCACAGAAGAAAATGTACTTGTATTGCTTCAAATGTAAGTTGTTGCTCCAGAAAAGCAAAATCAGTTAGTTCAACTTCTCCAGCCTGGTCAGGTAACATAAAGGTTAACACAAAACAATTCTTTCAATCTGACTTGACAAAGAAATCGTTGAACCACCTATGTGGGCCAACAGTTTATTCAACATACAGTCTCAAACAAAACAAACAGTTTGTGGGCCAGCAGTTTTGAATGCACAGTCTCAAATAAACCACAGACAGTTTTCCCTTTTTGCCTTATTTGTAGGCTGTTATCAGCAGTACATTTCACTCACTGTTTTTGGCCCAGCTGGCTAGACTGATCCTTTACCTCAGGACTCTGTGCTTTAGAACTGGTTTGTTTCTCAGCAGTAGGTGTCAAGTTTTCCCAAAGGCTCTCTCCAATACTTAATCATTCTCCTTGACTTTTTTCTCTGGTTCCTGTCTCACATTCCACACTCCATCTTGTAGGGTTCTCTACATAGGAGTCTCTGCTCCCTGCAACAGTTTCCAGCTTCTAACTCTTTGCTGGATTCTCTCTGCCTTTCAGCAATCCCTCTAATTAGCCACATCTGGGGAGGCACCACCCTTGCCTGTTCATGTTGCATTCTCTGCATTTCCTCAGCCTCAAACAAGAGGTTAACCTCTTGTTTCCCAGTGTAGTGTTTACACTGCCACAAATGCCAACTGAGAGTAGGCACTAGGAAAGTGATGCTACCATACTAAATAACTTGCAGAACAACAGACTGAGAAGTAGAGCACATACCAACCTAAATAAGCAAGGGCACCAGTCTCATAAAAACTTAAATACTTTATTTTAAGGCATAAAAAGAGGCACATGAAGCCTGATGCATTTTGGATGCCTACGCATCCTTTCTCAAAGGTCTTTCACAATTCCTGGATTCCCATCTACATCCATTTGTAACTTCTTTACAATGGTATTTACAGGATACTAACGGAGTATTAAGATTTCTAAATAATTTGAAACTAAGTAAAGATTGTTATTTAGTTCCAATGGATGTGGAGACTCTATATTCAAACATTTCCCATGATGGGGTACTGGACGCTGCTGCAGGTTTTTTGAATTCTGGGGGGGGGGGAGAGAGCTAAGCCCAGTACTACCTTTTTGCTAAAATTGTTGGAATTTGTGTTGCAAGACAATGCATTTTTATTTAACCAAGAGATGTATTTACAAATCAAGAGGACAGCGATGGGGCAACATGTGCCCCATAAACAGTTAACATCTATATGGGTGTATGGGAAAATGAATTTGTGCTGAATAACATCAGAAACCCCTTTCTTACTAAAATCATGACGTGGAAACATTACTGTACATCGATGATTTGTTTTTTATTTGTTAAGGCAACATTAGTGAGCTACAAGATTTTGTGAAGTATTTAGAAAATGCAAATAACAACTTAAAGTTCACTTTCAAAGCTTCAAAGGAAAAGATACGTTTTCTTGATTTGCTGATTGTGAAAGATAATGAAACTGAAATTTCCACTAGTATACTGTATACAAAAAGCCTACTAATGGTAACACGCTTCTGCATGTGGATAATTGCCACCTGAGGCACGTGATTAGAAATATATCAAAGGGACAATTATTAAGGGTATGTCGCAACTGCATCGATATGGGGGCTTTTGAGATAGGTACTGAATCTTTAAAGTACCAGGGTAAAACAGTGAGGCTTTAGCAATGAAAATATTAATAAAGGGAGAATTTTGCAGCCAATCGGGGGAGAAAGAGAGATCATTTGCTGAAGGAGAAGAACCAGGAACTACATACACAGGAGCAAATGAGGTTTAACTTTGTTATCCCTTATTCTTATTAGGCAGAAGAAATTGACAAAATAATAAAGAATCGCTGGAATGTCTTGACCAGTGACCCTGGTCTACATGATATAGCTTCAGTGCCACCATGAATGTCCTATGAAAGGGCACCAACTCTGGGCGACAAAATAGTGCATAGTCATTTTGTGGATCAGACCCCAGCAGGGACATGGTTAGACAGAGCTGCAACAGGTTGTTTTCCATGTAAGAGGTGTAATACATGTGTGGATATAAAGCAAGGTAAAGAATTTGTAAATCAGAATATAGGGGTGTACCTACGAGATCAGGTAACTAATCACCCGTGATTCAGAAGGCATTATTTACATGGCTATGTGTAGCTGCATTGCGTTTTATATTGGTAAAACAAAAACCTCTGTTAAGGTAAGGGTCAAGGGACATGTCAGGGCAATAGAGAAAGGTGACCTGACATACACTACAGCAGCATACATAGCCAAATGTCAGAACAAAAGTGAACGTTTGTTTATCTTTATGGGGACTGATAAGATGTGCCATAGAGCACAGGGGAGGGGCAATTTTAATGATTCATTGCTTACTCGTGAGGCCTTCTGGATTATTAACCTGAATGCGGTTAAAAACAAGGGTTTCAACTCGGGTCTTGAACCAAAACCCTTTTTGAAGAAGAAAAAGAAGTAGCTTTCTGTTTGTGTGTGTAGTACCAGAAATCTGGCTTTATTTAAGACTATTTTTAGATAGATTGAGATACATATTTCTAGCCTACGAGGTTTCCATGTAGTGTTAATACCTTCCCCCACGATTTGTTTATATTTTGTATATGACATGATATTTATTGTAGCATTTTTATTGAGGTAGTTCTTCATCTGCTTGCACTTATTTGATCAATTGTTCATTGCATGTTGCACTTTGTCTTGTGTGGTCACTATAGATATTGTTAATGAATAGCCTGACTGTATGAAGACCAATCAGATGTATTGTTAATGCTGACATCATTATGACATTTTTCATGTGTTCCACCTCCCTTTCAAATGCTTGTATATAACTACCACATTCTCATTGGACAATTTAGCCTTTGAGAAAGGCTGTAGGTACATCTGAAATGCGTCAGACTTTACATGCCTCTTCTTCAGCCTTAAAATAAAGTATTTAAGTTTTTATGAGCTTGGTGGCCTTGCTTACTCAGGTTGGTGTGCGCTGTACTTCTCAATTTGTTGTTTTACATATAACGTGTGTTACAAGAACTGTACCAAGGGGGACTGAATCATAGAGCAGTAGTTTGTATCACCATGCAGCAGTCTGATATATTTATTCTGGTAGCTCAGAAAAATTCTGGGAGCACAGAATTTGTGAATTGTGTGCTTTTCTCACAATTTCCCATAATGTGTGTTACAGAAACTGTGGTGGGGGAACTGATTCATAGTGCTACACCATGTACCAACATACAGCAGTTCAATAGACTTGTTCTGGTAGTTCATAAACCTCCTGGGAGTGTAGAACTGATGTATGTTGTGCATTTCTCACAGAGGGGCCTATTCAAGATAGTGCGGGTTATAGGTGGGAAATGTACATATATCACCCACATAGTTACGCAGCCCCGGACAGGTGGAGGGTGCACAGTATTCACAACCATGAACACCAGTAGTGCACCTGTCCATGGCCCTGCCTCTCTGGTGTGTAGGTATGAGGGGGCAGATCTCGGGACTCAGGCAAGCATCCAATAGGAGGCCCACGCTGTGTGTGTCTGTGCTTTTGCTCCCATCACTGCCTTGTCTGTTTGCCTCTGTTTTACTTGGTACACCATCCTGTCTTCCTCCCTCTGCATTTATTTGTACCTCCAGAATGCCACCTGTTTTTCTTTCACCACATGGCCACTTCCCTAGCGTACCATAACAGTCTTCTTTCTTTTTGCTTTTCCTCACTTCTTTCATTATGCCCTCTCTTATTTTTTCCCACTGTTCATCTACCCCTCCCTTGGCAATCTTCCTGTACAAGACAGTTTCTGAGGCAGTCTCCCATTCCTTTAAAATCTGCCCTCTTAAAGTCCAAGACCATTGTCCTCATGTGGTTGCCTCTGCTTCCATCTTCTGCTCCTGTCTTCATATTGAACCACACTGTATGTTGATCACTGGTCCCAAGGGGACTGCCCACTATGATGTCTGCAATGCCGTCCATGTTTATAAGCACCAGATTCAGCACTGCCTAGTCCCTAGTGGGTTTTCGGACTAGTTGCCTGAGAAATGCCCCCTGAAGGAAGTCGAAGATGGCCCTACTGTTTGCTGAAACTAGAAGGCTCCAATCCACATATGGCAGCTGAAGTCCCTGACTATCTGCAACTCTACCTTTTTTGCCATCTTGATGATGGTTTCCTCTGGAGCCTTATGAACTCCTTTACCTGTGCTGAAAGCCTGTATACAACCCCTGTATGGACAATAACCACAGCTCCTCGTGAGCGGCCGAATATCCGCCGGACAAATAGTCACAGTCAAATTGTCATGGACTGTTTGTTGCATGGACTACTGGTAGCTGATCTTTTGGTCGATGCAAGAACTAGTCGATGATATCAGTTGTCGACAGCAACCTTTGTAGACTGACAAAATGTAGACTTCTGATAGGACAAAAATGCTGACAGACAGAGTTCAAACTTTTATTACATCAATGAGGACAATACAAAATTGCTCGTACAAATGCTGACAGACAGACAGAGTTCATTTTAGAGTATAAAATACAAAAGAATGATTTTAAAATATGCTCGTTCAAGTGCATTTAAGATGTGCAATTTAAATACGGACAATACAAAATTTTAAAATATGCTAGTTTATGATGTGCAATTTAAAGTGTGTCACTCATAAATATGTGCAAATAATGCATTTAAGTGTTATTCATTTTCTGTTGCTAGTTTAAGATGTGCAATTTAAAGTGCATTGCTCATTAATATGCTTTTAAAATATGCTCGTTCAAGTGCATTTAAGATGTGCAATTTAAATACGGACAATACAACATTTTAAAATATGCTCGTTCTAGTGTGATAGAGTTCATTTAAGATGTGCAATTTAAAGTGCGTTGCTCATTAATATGTGCTCATTCTAGAGTGCAAACCAACAAAATCTTAAAATTTTAAATTTACACAACATTAATCTCAATAACGGTTGCTATGTCACTCAAATATTGTTTCTCTGACCTATTATTAAAATCTGAACAGATGCTATGAAAGACTTTATTTACACGGATGTACTTGCAGTGCTTTCTGGGACCTTGTTGACCTAGCTCAAGCTGCCTTATTCGTAATGACACTGCGTGTTGTTCCTGAAATAATTTTCTTGCGAGTTTTGCATGAGTGGGGTGTGCGATGGAAACAGTCCTAGAGAAAGCTTTGTGCCATGCCTCAAGTGCACTGTTACTGTGCAGCAAATCCAATGTCACCTGGTCATATTGATTCCAGAACTTGACAGGGAACCTAGCTTGATGCCATTTCTTTTTATTTCTTGCTAAGTGCCCTATATAGGTGTCTTCAAAATAATCCAAAAGACACTCTAATTCTTCAAAATCAAGGTTGTCCTGCCTCATCTCAAACAATTACCTGGCAACTGATTTAGATGTGGGGACATCTAGCTTCATTTTGGGGAACCGTACTTGAGCTTCTGCACTATAGGTAAAATCGAGTTAACTTCTGAAATGTTTTTAAAACTGTGTTTTGCCTAGGTATTATCAGGGTTGCTAACACGTTTTAAAATGGATTACAATGCGTGTTAAGTGCGAATGCAAACTGTGCTAGGGCACTTTAAAACGGTTTAAGCTGCTTAAACCATTTTAAATACCTTAGTCTGAACAAGGCCTTATAGTAAAAAGGATAGGTACAAATAAAAAATCAGTAATTCTATAAGGATTTATTTAGAATTCTCAAGGTGTAGCCATAGGGGGATATGAGAATCAGAAAGCAATTGAATATTCCAATGACTTGCTATTTGCTTTAAAATAAAAGCCCATTGATACCATTCCCAATATAGTAATGCCAACCCTCCTAGGGTATAGGGAGCACACAATTTTTTCATGCTGAGTCTTGGGGGTTTATTATTCCAAAGAAATTTCCTTATAGTCGTAATTCATTTCTTTATCAAATTTCTATCCAAAAGAAAAGGAGTTTTTTGAAATAAATAAAATAATTTGGGGGCAATAATCATTTTAATAGAATTTATTTTGGCCCATAATGATAGGTGTAAATTACCCCATCTACAGTACTTAAATCTCATTCAATATCTTGTAATAAAGGTAAATAGTTGAGTTTATTCAAAGCTCCTAGATTGTTGGAAATGTGAAGGCCCAAATATGTTATGTGATCTTTGACCCATCCATTGTTAAAAATTTCCACTAGATTCTGTTTAATGTAGGGAGAAAGATTTGGACATATAACTTGTGCTTTATCCCAATTAACCTGTAACCCTGAAGTACTTCCGAAAAGAAGTAATTCTTTGAGAGCCTTATAGGATTGGATTGGTTTTGTCAAGGTTAGGAGGAAATCATCAGCAAAAGCATATGTTTTCTGGGTTTGAGAATTGACCTTAATCCCAGAGATAGATGTATCTTTATCTATTGTTCTAATCAGGGGTTCTATGGCTAAAATAAACAGGAAAGGAGATAAAGGACAACTTGTCGAGTGCTGCAGGCTAAAGTAATTGGATTAGTCATACGTCCATTGGTAATGATTCGAGATGTAGAATTTTTATATAAAAGGGATTCCCAAGTAATAAAGTTTTCTCCACACTTATAGAAGTCAAGTGCTTTAAACATATAATCCCAGGACAAGGAATCAAAGACTTTAAATAGATCCAGAGAGAACACCATGTATGGCTCCTTAGATTTGTTAGCATACCAAATTGTATGTATTATTCTCCTAACACTATCTACTGCAGATCTTCCCTGCATAAAACCCACCTGTTCTTTTCCTATGATCAGATCCATAACTTTCTGAATATGGAGTGCCAGTATCTTAGCTAATATTTTGTCTTCTGTATTCATTAGAGAAATGGGTCTATAGCTAGCACAAGATGGGGGATCTTTGTTTTTCTTAAGAATTAAAGTAACCAGCGATTGTGTAAGGGTGGGGGTAGAGAGTTATTTTCCAAGGATTCTTGGTACATATTGAATAGATGAGGAGAAATCTTGGAAGATAACAGTTTATAAAATTTGCTTGGAAGATCATCTAAACCTGGGGTTTTATTATTAGGCAGAGTTTTGATTGACGTAACTATTTCATCTAATGAAATTTCTTTATTTAGCTGTTCACATTGTTTCTGGCCTAATACAGAGTTGTGGACTGAATTTAAAAATGAATCCACATCTAGATTATTTATATCTTTATACTCATATATTTTCATATAAAACTCCTGGATTAAACTATTGATATCATTATTGTTGTTATAGGTTTTCCCCACATGGTCCTGAATTCCTGAGATAATGTTTTGATTATTTAATTTTTTAAGTTTATGCGCTAGTAATTTCCCAGCATTATCTCCCAACTCCCAGTAGCTTTGTTTAAGCCTAAATAAAGCATATTCAGCTTCGGCAGAGAGAATACAATTAATTTGATATTTCACTAATTCTATTTTATGAATCAATGGTACTTGACAGAAGTTTGCCTTTTTAAGATCTGTAAGATTTTTAAGATCTGGTGTAATGATAACCATGACTGGGAGATGGCCATACCTGGCTACAACATATTCAGAAGAGACAGAGCAGGCAGGAAGGGAGGAGGAGTGGCACTGTATGTGAAAAATGACATAAGGGCCACACAGATCCAGGAGGAACAAAATGGGGGAGAGATACTGTGGGTTAAGCTGAGGAAAATGGGGCCAGCCATCCGCACAGGTGTGGTCTATAGACCACCAGCCCAGGAGGAAGAAACAGATAGGGAGCTGATGCTAGCCATCCAAAGGATGGCAGACAAGGGTGAGGTAGTACTAGTTGGAGACTTCAATATACCAGACGTGGACTGGAGCATCCCAGCAGCAGCATCAACTAGGAGCAGATTTATCCTGGACTCCCTTCAGGGTGCCTTCCTCAAGCAACTGGTCATGGAACCAACTCGGTAGAAGGCAATACTGGACCTTGTGCTCACAAACAGGGACAGTGTGATGGGGGTAACAGTGGGGGAGCACCTGGGTAACAGTGACCACCAGTCATTGTGGTTTGAAATCACAGAAAGAGCAGAACCAAACCACACAAAAACACGTATCCTGGATTTTAGGGGGCAGACTTTGGGAAAATGGGGAGATGCTTGAAAGAGGCATTAAGGGAATGGGACAGGAATCAGGGATTGAGGAACAGGGCAGTATTTAAAATGGGGATTATAAGAACAACAGAATTATGCATTAGCAGGTTAGCAAGAGGAAAAGAAAGAGGAGACCATTATGGTTTTCCAAAGAGGTAGCAAAGAAAGTGAAAGCCAAAAGACTGCATTCAGGCAATACAAAGACACAGGCAGAAGGGATAGGGAGAAGTACCAGGAGAAACAAAGGGAGGCAGGGAAGTCAGTAAGGAAGCCAAAGCTCAGACAGAAGAACACATTGCAAAATCAGTGGTTAAAGGGGACAAACCTTTACAGGTACATAAGTGAAAAAGAAGGACAAAGGAGGGATAGTGAGACTGAAGGGGAGGATGGGAGCTGCGTGGAGGATGACAACAGTAAAGCTGACATACTGAATAGGTATTTCTGCTCAGTCTTTACTAAGGAAGAGGGGGTAATGGGTCTGAAGGAGTACAAGGGGTGAGAATGGGCAGAAATGGACACAAGTCCCTTTACACGAGAAAGGGTCCTGAAGGAACTGGAAGTAATAAGAGCTGATAAAGCAATGGGGCCAGATGGGGTGCACCCCAGGGTCCTTAAAGAACTATAAGAGGTGGTGGCTGAACCTCTGGCTATCCTGTTCAGCCAATCACTGTAAACAGGGAGGTACCCAAAGACTGGAGGACAGCAGATGTAGTCCCCTACACAAAGTGGGAACAAAGAGGAAGCAGGGAACTACAGACCAGTCAGCCTCACCTCGGTAGTGGGAAAGATCATGAAGCACTACTGAAGAGAGATTGGTGGAACATCTGGTTGTCAATGGACCACAGGACCCAAGGCAGCATGGTTTCACCAGGGGAGGTCATGTCAGACCAACCTCATTGAATTTTTGACTACGACTAGGAGGTGGATCAGGGAGGGCAGTGGACATGGCCTATCTGGACTTCAGCAAGGCCTTTGACACTGTGCCACATAGAAGACTATTACACAAACTGGGGACTATGGGTGTGGGCAGGACAGTAGTGTGGTGGGTAGGTAACTGGCTGGGTGGCAGGACACAGAGGGTGGTGGTAAATGGCTGTCACTCCACAGAGGGAAGAGTGACCAGTGGGTACCACAGGGATCAGTGCTGGGACCGGTCCTATTCAACATCTTCATCAGTGACATTGCACAGGATATAGAAGGCAGAATTTCACTGTTCGCTGATGACACAAAGCTCTGTAACAGAGTAGACACACCAGAGGGTGTAGACAGAATGAGAAGGGACCTGCAGAAACTTGAAGAATGGTCAAGGGTTTGGCAGTTGAAATTCAATGCAAGAAGTGCAAGATAATGCATATGGGGCACAAAAACCCTGGCACAATATATCAGTTGGGGGTGAGGATATAGCATGCACCAAGCAGGAAAGGATCTTGGGGTTGTCATCTCTGATGACCTCAAGGTAGGGAAACAGTGTGACAAGGCATCAGGTAAAGCAAATAGGATGCTGGGATGTATAGGCAGGGGCATCACCAGCAGGAAAAGGGAGGTCATAATTCCGCTATACAAGACACTAGTGAGGCCCCACCTGGAGTACAGTGTACAGTTCTGGAGACCATACCTCACGTAAGGACATAGACAGGGTAGAGAAGGTTCAGAGGAGGGCAACAAAGATGGTGCATGGGTTGCATCACAAGTCCTATGAAGACAGGTTGAAGGAACTGAACATGTACTCCTGGAGGAGAGGAGGAGAGAGGATATGATAGAGACATACAAGTATCTTACAGGGAGGAACAGGGTGCAGGAAAACATTATTTTAAGCGAAAAAGATGTTTCAGGACTAGAGGGCATGGGATGAAGTTGGAGGAGGACGATTCAGAGGAAACATGAGAAAGAATTTCTTCACAGAACGGTGGTGGACAAGTGGAACACCCTGCCAGAGGAAGTGGTGGGGGCTGAAACAATCACGGGATTTAAGAATGCATGGGATAGACATAAAGGAATTCTAGAGGTCAGGGGTAAGGGGAAATAGACTTCTAGGAAAACAAACTGAACTTACAAGCTCAAATGGGCAGACTAGGTGGGCCATAGGCCCTTATCTGCCGACACTGTCTATGTATCTATGTATCTATGTATCTGCTTCTAGAGTAGTCAGAATCATTTGTTTTTCTTTTAAGATTTTTGCTTTCTCTTCTTCCCTCCCTGCAGAAAAACTTATTATTCTGCCTCTAATAAAAGCTTTATAAGCCTCCCAAAGACAGGCCTTTGAAACCTTGCCATTATCATTATTTCGAAAGTATTCTTCACTTTCATTTGTTATCCATTCAATTCATTTTTCATCCTTTATAAGAGATGTACTAAGCCTCCATCCAAATTCTTTTGGTTTGCCTTCCCCTATAACCAGAGTAATATCTATCAATGCGTGATCTGAAATTATGATAGAGTCTATTTTGGCATCAATGACTGAATTTAAAAGTTCAGAAGAGATAAATAAATGATCAAGTCTACTGTATGTATGGGACAAAGTAAAGTAAAATATTTAGCTTTAGGATTTACCATCCTCCACGCATCAAATAAGGAAAGGTCTTGAATCAACTTATGAAAAGCCTGGTGAGACTTAGTACTAATTAGGGAGGTTTTAGTACCTTTTTTATCCAAAATAGGATCCATACCCTCATTGAAATCACCTCCCATAATAATTATGTACTCTGAATAGTTAGACAAAACTGCAGAAACCTTTTCAAAAAACATATTTTGTCCTGAATTAGGTGCATAAATGTTAATCAACATAACTTTAATACCATCTAGTGTATCAAGAAGAAACTGAAATCGTCCTTCAGTGTCAACAAAATGTTTTTCTTTCACAAAATGAATACCTTTTCTAATAAGAATAACAGTACTTCTTTTTTTTTGCAGTTTGCTGTGCTATATTCTACAGTTGCCACCCAAGATCTGCATAATTTAGCAGATTCTTTCTCATGTAGATGAGTTTCCTGTATAAAAGCAATATCTGCTTTCTTCTTCTTAAGGTATGCATGTATTACATAGACTTTGATGGCAGATAAGAACTGCTTGGCCCATCTAGTCTGCCCATTTCCCTACCTACAGGATAGGCCACAGATCCTAGTTAACCAACAGCCTAATTCTTCCTACCCCTCACAAGAATTGCCTTATGTCTGTCCCATGCATTCTTGAATTCTCCCACAGTTTTAGACCCCCACAACCTCCTCAGGAAGGCTGTTCCATACATCCACTACCCTCTCTGTGAAATAATACTTCCTCACATTGCCCCTGAACCGCCCTCTATCTTTAAATTGTGTCCCCTTGTTCTTGCACGTCTCTTTTTCTGAAAGATGCTACCCTCTTGGACTTTGTTGATTCCACTGAGGTACTTAAAAGTTTCTATCATGTCCCCCTCTCCCTTCTTTCCTCAAGGGTATACATATTAAGCTCCTTTAGTGTCTCCTCATACGGCTTCTCTTGCAGACCCTGCACCATTTTAGTTGCCCTCCTCTGGACTGCCTCTATCCTGTTTATGTCCTCATGGAGATGGGGTCTCCAGAACTGGACACAGTACTCAGATGGGGTCTCACCAACTGTCTGTACAGGGGATGACAACTTCCTGTTTTCTGCTGCTGATGCCTCTCCCTATGTATCCCAGTATACCCCCAGCCCTCCCTACTGCCTTCTCACATTGCTTGCTAACCTTAAGGTCATCTGATATGATTACACCCAAGTCCCTTTCCTTTTTTGTTGTTGTTACTACCTCCATCCATTGTGTATTCTTCTCCTGGGTTCTTGTTTCCCAGGTGCATTATTTTGCACTTCTTTGCATTGAATCCTAGCTGCCATACTTCTGACCATTCCTCCAACCTTGCCAAGTCCCTTCTCATCCTTTCCATGCCTCCTTGTGTATCAACCCTGCTGCAGATCTTTGTGTCATCTGCAAAGAGGCATACTTTTCCTTCCAGTCCCTCTGCAATGTCACTTATGAAGACATTAAAAGGACTGGACCCAATACTGAACCTCGTGTACCCCACTAGCAACCCTCTTTCTTCAGAGTGACTCCATTTACAATTACCTTCTTGACTGTTGTCCAGCCAATGTTTTACCCAGGCTACTACCCTGGGACCCACTCCCAGGCTGGTTAATTTGACTATTAATCTTTGTGTGGACTGTGTCAAATGCCTTGCTAAAGTCTAGGTAGGCCATGTCCACAGCCCCTCCCTGGTCTACTACTTTGGTCAACCAGTCAAAGAAATCTATTAGATTCATCTGACATGACCTTCCCACTGTGAACCCATGCTGCTTTGGGTCCGTAGCCCCACTGGCCTCTAGGTACTCAACTATTCTTTCCTTCAGAAGTGACTCCATCACTTTCCACCACAGAGGTCAGACTGATAGGTCTGTAGTTTCCTGCCTCTGTCTTGGTCCCACTTTCTGAAGAGGAATCACATCTGCCTTCCTCCAGTCCTCGGGTACCACACCATCCTCCCATGATTTATTAAAAAGAGTAGCCAGTGGTTTCACTAGTTCCCCCTTAATTTTTTTAGAATTTTGGGGTGAATTCCATCAGGCCCCATTGCTTTGTCCACCTTCAGTTTTAGGGAGTTCTTCAGAACCTTTCTTCTGTGAAAGGACTGGATCGACCCCCTATCAAGAGTGCTTCTGTTAATTGGATTAGGCACTTCCTCCCTTTGTGAATACTGAACTGAAATGTTCATTCAGTATCCCTGCTTTTTCACTGCCCCCCTCTGCCCACCCACCGTTCATTCTATTCAGCCTCACTATCCCTCCCTTTGTCTTTCTACGCTCGCTGATGTACCTATAAAAGGTTTTATCCCCCCTTCTTAACTGAGTTGGCTATCTTTTCCTCAGTTTGGGCCTTTGCTATTCTGACTTCCCTCCCTGCTTCCTTCTGCCTTAACTGATACAGCTGTCTGTCCTGCTCCTTCTGTGTTTCCTTATACTTCCGGAATGCTATCTTTTTCTTCCTGACTTTCACAGCCACCTCTTTTGAGAACCATAGTGGCTTTTTCTTTTGTTTTGATTTGTTTATTTGCTTCACACAAAGGCTTGTTGCCTCTGTGATGGCAGTTTTGATGATTCCCCATTGTTGCTCCACACCTCCTTCTAGCCTGTTTGCTAGTGCTTTTCTGAGGCACTCTTCCATCAGCCTTCCTGAAGTCCAGTACCCTCACTTTTGTATGGCTTAACTCTGTAGCTGAGTTTAACGTGAACCACACTGTTTGATGGTCACTTGTTCCCAGATGGCAACCCACTTCTAGATCTGAGATCGTCTCACTGCCCCCGTTTGAGTACACGAGGTCTAAGATTGCTCCCTCACGAGTGGGTTCCAAAACTAGCTGTCTGAGGCCTGCTACCTGTAGGGCATCAAGAATGGCCCTGCTCTTAGATGTGGCTGCAGCAAATGTGCTCCAGTTAACATCTGGCATATTTATTTATTTATTTATTTGCTTTTGGTAACCGGGTAAGCATGCTAGACAGCAAGTGCCTATTATCAGGTGCGACCCAGGAGAATTACAGGTAGTTACATAGAAGGAATACATAGTAAGCATAGCAATCTGGAGTGGCATACTCCAACAGTGGAATTTACATGAGAGAAATACATAGTCAACATTGCTAACAGGAGCAGCATGGTCCAAATGGAGGGACAAGACACTAGAGAGAATTCTTAAGCAGTAGGAAACAGCAAACATACAAACTGGGGGCACAGAAGACTTCCCCTTGGTTGAGAGCGTAACAATGAACATATACCCAGAGGTAGGGAGGTTCAGGTCTCCCATCAACAGTATCTCCCCTTTCTCTGCCATTCTAAGAATGCCTTCTAGCATATCCTTGTCCATTCCCTCCCCCTGACATGGGGGTCTGTACACAACCCCTGTGCAGATTGTGGTGCCCTTTCCAGTCTCTAAGGTGACCCACAATCCCCCTCTCCTCCCTGTTTACTCTTTTGTTCAGTTGCTTTTATCCCTTCCTTTACATACAGAGCTACTCCTCCCCATCTTCTCCCCTGCCTGTCTCTCCTGTAGGTTATGTACCCTGGTATGTTAACATCCCAGTCATGGTTCTCTGTGTACCATGTTTCTGTGACTACTATGATATCCAGGCATCCCTCTTCCATCAAGACCACCAGCTCAGGGAGCTTGTTGCCCAGACTACAGGCATTGGTACTCATTACCCTACATTTCCTGATGGTCTTACTCCTTTTTGCCCCATCCCTGTCCTTCTTGCCTTTGTCACTTTCTCCATTTACCCCTGCCCTTCTCCCTATTGACACCTCTATGTTGGTGTTTACATAGAAACATAGACTTTGACGGCAGATAAGGACCGCTAGGCCCATCTAGTCTGCCCATTTCCCTACCTACAGGATAGGCCGCAGATCCTAGTTAACCAACAGCCTATATCTTCCTGCCCCCCACAAGAATTGCCTTATGTCTGTCCCATGCATTCTTGAATTCTCCCACAGTTTTAGACCCCACAACTTCCTCAGGAAGGCTGTTCCATGCATCCACTACCCTCTCTGTGAAATAATACTTCCTCACATTGCCCTGAACGCCCTCCTTCTATCTTTAAATTGTGTCCCCTTGTTCTTGCAAGTCTCTTTTCTGAAAAGATGCTACCCTCTTGGACTTTGTTGATTCCTTGAGGTACTTGAAAAGTTTCTATCATGTCCCCCTCTCCCTTCTTTCCTCAAGGGTATACATATTAAGCTCCTTTAGTCTCTCTCCTCATACGGCTTCTCTTGCAGACCCTGCACCATTTTAGTTGCCCTCCTCTGGACTGCCTCTATCCTGTCTATGTCCTTGCGGAGATGGGGTCTCCAGAACTGGACACAGTATTCCAGATGGGGTCTCACCAACTGTCTGTACAGAGGGATAACAACTTCCTGTTTTCTGCTGCTGATGCCTCTCCCTATACATCCCAGTATACCCTGGCCCTTCCTACTGCCTTCTCACATTGCTTGCTAACCTTAAGGTCATCTGATATGATTACCCCCAGGTCTCTTTCCTGTTTTGTTGTTGTTACTACCTCCCACCCATTGTGTATTCTTCCCTGGGTTCTTGTTTCCCAGGCGCATTATTTGCACTTTTGCATTGAATCCTAGCTGCCATCGTCTGACCATTCCTCCAACCTTGCCAAGTCCCTTTTCATCCTTTCCACGCCTCCTTGTGTATCAACCCTGTTGCAGATCTTTGTGTCATCTGCAAAAGGCATACTTTCCTTCAGTCCCTCTGCAATGTCACTGATGAAGACATTAAAAGGACTGGACCCAATACTGAACCCTGCGGTACCCACTGGTAACGCCCTTTCTTCAAGTGGACTCCATTTACAATTACCTTCTGTGTCCTGTTGTCCAGCCAATGTTTCAGGCCACACCCTGGGACCCACTCCCAGGCTAGTTAATCTGACTAATAATCTTTTGTGGGACTGTGTCAAATGCCTTGCTAAAAGTCTAGGTAGGCCATGTCCACAGCCCTCCTGGTCTACTACTTGGTCACCCAGTCAAAGAAATCTATTAGATTTGTCTGACATGACCTTCCCGCTGTGAACCCATGCTGCGTTGGATCCTGTGCTCCACTGACCTCTAGGTACTCAATTATTCTTTCCTTCAGAAGTGACTCCATCACTTTCCCTACCACAGAGGTCAGGACTGACAGGTCTGTAGTTTCCTGCCTCTGTCTTGGTCCCACTTTTGTGAAGGGGAATCACATCCGCTTCCTCCAGTCCTCGGGTACCACACCATCCTCCCATGATTTATTAAAAAGAGTAGCCAGTGGTTTCACTAGTTCCTTCCTTAATTCTTTTAGAATTCTGGGGTGAATTCCATCAGGACCCATTGCTTTGTCCACCTTCAGTTTTAGGAGTTCTTGCAGAACCCTTTCTTCTGTGAAAGGACTGGGATCGACCCCCCTATCAAGAGTGCTTCTGTTAATTGGATTAGGCACTTCCCCCTCCTCTTTTGTGAATACTGAGCAGAAATATCCGTTCAGTATTCCTGCTTTTTCACTGTCCCCCTCTGCCCACCCACCGTTCATTCTATTCAGCCTCACTATCCCTCCCTTTGTCTTTCTACGCTCGCTGATGTACCTATAAAAGGTTTTATCCCCCTTCTTAACTGAGTTGGCTATCTTTTCCTCAGTTTGGGCCTTGCTATTCTGACTTCCTCCCTGCTTCTTTCTGCCTTAACTGGTACAGATCTCTGTCCTGCTCCTTCTGTGTTCTCTTATACCTCCGGAATGCTATCTTTTCTTCCTGACTTTCACAGCCACCTCTTGAGAACCATAGTGGCTTTTTCTTTCATTTTGATTTGTTTATTTGCTTCACACAAAGGCTTGTTGCCTCTGTGATGGCAGTTTTGATAATTCCCCATTGTTGCTCCACACCTCCTTCTAGCCTGTTTGCTAGTGCTTTTCTGAGGCACTCTCCTGCACTTACTACTGTGATTTTTTTTGGGGGGGACTAGGATTTCCCTGCTCCTTTCCAGTGCCTCCCCCCTTGGCTAGTTTAAATGCTGACCAGTGAAGCATTTAAACCTATCACCTAGGATTCTGGTTCCCCTCCTGGACAGATGCAGCCCATCATGCCAGTATAGGCTTGCATCACTCCAGGTGGACCCCCAGTCTCCAATGAAGCCAAATCCCTGAGCTCCACACCAGTTTTTCAACCAATGATTGAATCCCATGGTGCGGAACACCCTAGTCTCTCCTACGCCATAGATCAGCAGCACCTCCGAGAAGGTTACCGTGTGTGCTACTTGTCTAAGACCCTTCCCCAATTCCACAAACTCTTCTTGCACTTCTCTAATCCCTTTCTTAGCCAGGTCATTTGTCCCTAGGTGGACGTTGACATCCAGCTCCCTCCACGGTGCATCCTGAGGATTCGCTCCCTGTCCCTCCAAGCCATGGCACCAGGCAGGCACCTTACCTCCCTCTCCCCTTCCTCCCCCAGTTCTACCTTCCTAACAATGGAGTCCCCCACCAGGAGTTGTTTCCTTCCCCTGCGGGGTCCCCTGACACCCTCCTGTGGGTCTCCTTTGTGGAGGTTCTCTGCATCCTCCTTGGTCTCCACTGTGGGTGCCTCCAAAGAGGAACTACACTTTGCCAGAATAGCATAGGAATTGTGGAGAGGTACAACTGGAGGGATGCACCTCTGTTCCACCACCCTCACCCTCCCTGAGCCCATTGCGGTCCAACCGCTCCTCTTTCTTTTCAACCTCTGAGGCAACGGCAGTGGCACTGGTGGCCCTGGATGGAAGAGGAGGTCCCACAAATCCTGACCAACTCAGCCTGGAGATGAGCAACCTCCTCCCTCAGCCCAGAGAGGTGCCTGCAGATGGGACAACACCGCATCCTCCAGAATGTCTCCCAGAAGACTGCTGCTCCACAGCCACTGCACTGCACCACTCCCATCATGTCTTATTTCTGGCCCCTTAACTGTTTGCAATCCTTACTCTTTCCTCTGTTTTTTTCCTCTCTCTCCTTACTTTCTGCCTGTGTGCCCTTTAAGCTTCTGATTGTCCTGTTCTGAGACAAGAATATCCTATATTTCTCAGTAGACCCCTTACTTGCTCAGAGGCAGACCTCCAGCAGCTAGAGGGGGCCGGAGAGCTACTCTTACCCTTCTAGGATGGTGGGTCTTTGGTGGCTCTGTGATCACTCACTTCCTGCTCCTAAACAGGAAGTTCCTGTTGTCAGTCAAATTCTGTGCCTATAAAAGTAGAACTAGCTTTGGGTGGGAGGGTGGAGGGAAGGGGAGGGAAGGAGGGCAATATAGTCCCAGTAGAGAGTCCAGTCACACAGCAGTCCTTTCTCCTGGTCTCTTCTGCCAAGCTACTAGCAAAATATTTCTAAGGCAGTCTTTAAATGTAGCTTCCTTCTAGCTAAGCCACTCCCCCTACTTACTAGATCTTTCTACAAGTAATTTAAACCTCACAGCTATCAAGTCCTTTCAATCACCTGAGATTCACACCTAGATAACTGTTCAGATAACCATTCAGTTCAGTTAACTCAGACAAACACACACTTTTTTTTTGTTTTGTTTGTTAGTTTTAATTTTTTACCCTAAATTAAAGTTTCAAGTACAGGAGTTCTACTTCTTTTTTAATAAGGGTCCCTAGACCATTCATATTCCATGAAGTGAAAATACAAGGAATCATTCTAAAACCATAAATACCTTTATCGAAATAATCAACTAAAACCTATTTGAGATCTGAACTATAAAAAAATAATTAGATTTCTATATTCAAGGCCAAATCTCTAAAAGAAATGAAATACTAGCAATATTTAGAAATTTAAATATTAAACATCTTCAATCTTTCCATTACATCTGCTGCTGTGCCGTCCTGCTGGAAATCAGCACATATCCTCCCTCTATTTAAATCTGGTGACCCATGCGATGTAAACAACTATAGGCCTATCTCCATATTGCCTATCCTTTCTAAAGTTCTCGAAAAACTGATCCATATTCAGTTAAAATCTCACTTGGAAACCTTCTCTCTCATTAACCCAGCTCAACCTGGCTTCCGGGCTAATCATAGCACAATCACTGCACTAGCAAAAGTAACCAATGATTGGATCTCTGCTATAGATGCTAAGAAGGTAACTGGTGCAGTCTTTTGGACCTCAAGCAAAGCTTTTGATACTGTTGATCACAAACTATTAGTCAATTGCTTTGCAAAGTTGGGTGCCACATACCATACCACCCAATGGTTCTCTAGCTATCTAACTGGAAGATTCCAAAAGTAAAGGCGGAAGGTTTTTTCTGCTGCCTTGCCAATTGCAAGAGGAGTCCCCAAGGATCCATCTTAGGCCCTATCTTGTTTTTCTGTACATCAATGACTTAGATGCTAACATATCTATGTCCAATCTGCACTTTTTTGCAGAGTGATACTGTTGTGTTAGTATACTTTGGGTTCATCGTTATCTGAAGTCAAGGGAGTGCTTCAAGCGGACTTCGCACAACTTGAGCATAATTTAATAAAGGCAAAGCTTCTGCTCAATGCCAAGAAGACTAAAGCGATGATATTCTCCCACAGTGCTGTCTCAGGCCCCCCCAATACTCTTGCCCAAGACTTCATTGTCACCACGCTAAACGAGCCTCTGGAAGTTGTAACCAAATTTAAATATCTAGGTATCTGGATCGACAATAAATTATCTTTCAGTGACCACATCGAAGATGTCTTTAGAAGGTTAAAAGCAAGGTTAGGTTTCTTCTACAGAAATAGGCCCCCTTTTCCCCATGAAACTTGAAACAAGCTTGTACAGGCCACTTTTCTCCCCCTACTTTCGACTATGGCGATGTAATCTATTCCTCCACCACTCTTGCAAATCTAAGTAAACTGGACATCCTTTATCACCGTGCGTTACGGTTCATTACCAACTCCCCTTACCGTTTGCACCACTGTGACTTATATGCAGCTGTTGGTTGGACATCCCTTACTACTAGACGCCTGCTCCATGCTGGGCTATGGACTCTTAAACTGCTCCTGTAGAAATTGCCAAGCTATCTCTTCCTTATTAGTATCTCACATAGTGCATACTCGTTAAGAAAATCTGACTTTATTATGCTTGACATACCAAGACGCGGATCTCCTTTGGTAGTAAATTAAGCATGCATATGCCCTTCCCTCCATTTGAACCAATTACAAACCGCATTGAAACTAATTCAGCACAGTTTCAATAAACTTCTATAAATCGCTAAGTTCAGCCAAAATAAAGACACCTGTAACTGTCATTAAGTCTCTTCCTTCCCCATGTGTGCCATATTTATCCACTGGTAAGGTATAATTGATTTGTCATATTAACTGCTTTCCTTCCCTTCTACTCCTGGCTTTATCTTTGCTTACGCTCCACTGCTACTCTATCAAATCTCTCCTCCCTCCCATATCAATTGTAGACTGTTGTTTGTTCTAGTTGCCAAAATACTGTATATTTGATTTGATTTGATTAAATCAAATCACACCAGTCATCATGTTTCATTTATCAGTATGCGACCTATAAGTCGCTTCCCTGTCTCATATCAATGTTTACCACCTGCGGTCACCCTGTGTGGTACCCTTGTATGTATATCCAGCCTGCATCATGTAACGTGTATTTCATGTATATACTGTTATTACCTATCTGTGTTTGTACTTTAAGTGTTTATGTCACAGGACCTCCTTGTGAATGAGCTTGCTCAATGGAGTTTTCCTGCAATAAACTTGAACTTGAACTTGAAACAAGAAAATCAAAATCAGCTTTTGGATAAAGTTAAATGAGAGCAGGAACAGTAGGTTGTTTACTACTACAAAGTCAGTCAATGTCTACTGGACATTGTCCAAGGTTCTACTGACCAGTCACACACAGCAGAATAGAGCACGAGAGAGATATTTATTCATTTCCAGTTGTAGAATCCGAAGCCCTAAAGAAAAAACTGTTACTACTGGACCTAAAGTTTGGATTAACTGCAAGTTAAATAGATTACTCAGCAAATGAATACCAGGAAACAAAAATAAAATATTCAAGATATCCAGAATACATAGATACATATGAGACACATGAGACACAGAGTAAAAACACCTAGTTAGACTAAATGCGGGAGCACTGGAAATATCAAGGATGTTTAAAGTCACAAATAAATATTAGCTTAAATATGGCCAGGTAAACCCCATGCAAACTAGCACAATATATTGCAATATAATAAATAAATGTCACTATTAAAGAGCTATGTTTATCTGCACATAGCCATCCACGTTTCAGGCAAATTATCTCACATTTGAGCACATACAGAATATTCTCAGAAGATTAATCCTGGTACTGAATTACTTGTTACCAATGTATATGTGCCATTTCAGCAGAAATCTGGCAGTATGTCACAGATTGCAACCAGACCTTTAAGCTCTATTAATAGACATAAATCACAATGATCTTAGTTAGGGATTACCAAAAAAAAAAAGAATAGGTAGGGAAAATATAGTAATAGGGAATAGCATCAGCAATTAGGGAGAGATAGAGAATCAAATGCAACAAAAACAAGTAACTGAGGGAGACGTGAAAATTGTAGACCACAAAATAGAAATAAATAGAATCGAAGAAGTAAGAGTGTGATATGAAATACATATAAAAGACAGTAACAGGAGGAAAATCATTGGCACAAAGGAAAAAAAGAAAAAAGGAGAAAAAAGAAGCAAGAGCACAAACTTTTAGCAATGTCTAGATATCTGTGATTATTTTATCTATCATAAGTTATAACTGAAATGCCAGCAATCAAAACAATAGGCCTTAGCATTCCATTATATTGAATCATTGTGCTCCGCTATATAGTTGTAATTCCCAAGATTGTGTAGCAGTATTGTTTGTAGATAAAGCGATCTCCATGGTCTTATGACTTCTTTTTGTTGGATTAGAAACATAGAAACATAGAAGTTGGTGGCAGATAAGGACCGCAAGGCTCATCCAGTCTGCCCATTTCTTTTTCTACCTTATAAATGTGCCATCGGCCTTTGCTCTGTCAGTGGCCTATCTATTCATACTCATCTGTATTGCTCCCTTATGCCTATCCCATGCCTGTTTGAAGCCCTGCACTGTATTCATAGCCACCACTTCTTGTGGTAAGCCATTCCATGCATCCACCACCTTTCTGTGAAAAAGAATTTCCTCACATTCCCCCTTAATCGGCCCCCCTCTAATCTCATGCTGTGTCCTCTTGTCCTGCTATTTTTTGTATATTTAAACATGTTAGACTCTTTCACCTTGTTAATGCCCTTAAGGTATTTGAATGCCTCAATCATATCACCTCTCTCCCTCCTTTGCTCAAGGGTATACATATCAAGCTCTGTTAATCTGTCCTCATATGTCTTCTAATGCAGTCCCTGCACCATTTTGGTTGCCCTTCTCTGGACTGCCTCAATTTGGTTAATGTCCTTGTGAAGGTGTGGCCTCCAATACTGCACGCAGTACTCCAGATGGGGCCTAACCAGTGTGTTGTAAAGAGGGATTATTACCTTCCTCTTACGACTTGTGATACCCCTACTAATACAAGCTAACACCCCCCTAGCCTTACCTACTGCTTTAGAGGTCTGCTTGGATGATTTCAGGTCATCAGTGATGATGATGCCCAAGTCACTTTCTTCCTTTGTGACTGCTAGCAACTCCCCTCCCAGCCTATAGGTGGCTTCAGGGTTTCTCTTCCCTATGTGCATGATCTTGCACTTCTTTGCATTAAACCCCAGTTGCCACTCTTCTGACCATTTTGCCAGTTTATCTAGATCTCTTCTGATTCTGCCCACCCCATCTGGATAATCTTCTCTGTTGCAGATCTTGGTGTCATCTGCAAACAGACAAGCCTTATTCTCTAGTCCATCTGCAAGGTCACTAATGAAGATGTTGAAGAGGACTGGTCCCAGGACTGATCCCTGAGGTACCCCACTTGTGACTTGCATCTCTTCTGACTGTATACCATTTACCACCACTCTCTGTTTTCTGCCCATCAACCAGTTTGCCACCCAGTTGACCAACTTCTGACCCACCCTGAGCCTACCCAGCTTATTTATCAATCTTCTATGTGGAACAGTGTCAAAAGCTTTGCTGAAGTCAAGGTAGGTGACATCAACTGCTCCCCCCTTGGTCCACCACTCTGGTTACCCAGTCAAAGAAATCTATGAGATTAGTTTGACAGGACCTTCCTTTTTGTAAACCCATGCTGTCTTGGATTCTGTGCACCTATGAATTCCAGGTGTCGCACTATCCTTTCCTTAAGAAGTGCCTCCATAATCTTGCCCACTACTGAGGTAAGACTGACTGGTCTGTAGTTCTCTGCCTCCTCCCTGCTACCACTCTTGTGGAGCGGGATCACATGAGCCCTTCTCCAGTCTTCTGGGACCTCTCCTGTGCTCAGAGACTCACTAAACAGTTCTGCTAATGGCTCTGCTAGTTCCACCTTTAGCTCCTTAAGAACCCTGGGATGTATGCCATCAGGTCCCATTGCCTTATCCACCCTGAGCTTAGCAAGCTCTTGTAGGACCCTTTCTTTTGTGAAGGGAGTAGTGCTCACCTCCTTCCCCCCTGTGTCCATGATGCTGAGCTGTGGGCCCTGCCCTACCTTCTCTTCAGTAAATACTGAGCAAAAGTAACTGTTTAGGATAGATGCCTTTACAGGGTCCTCCTCCTCACATGCTCCCTTTTCTACATTAAGCTTAGCAATACCCCCTCTGGACTTTCTCCTTTCACTAATGTATCTATAGAAAGTCTTGTCACCTTCTTTTACTGTTTGTGCTAGTTTTTCCTCAGTTTGGGACTTTGCCTGCCTTACTGCCTTCCCTGCTTCCCTTAGGGCAGTTTGGTATGCCTCCCTATCTTCATCCCGCTGTGTTCCCTTATATTTCCTGAAGGCCAGCCTTTTGGCTCTGACCTTTTCTGCTACTGTATTTGAGAACCAAAGTGGTTTCCTTCTTCTTTTGCACTTCATTTTGTGTCTAACACAATGGGATGTTGCTTCAAGTATTGCATCCTTAATGCTTGCCCACTTTGCCTGTACCCTCTCACCTGTGTTTCTTTTTGCCAGGGCTAGCTTAACTCTGTTGGCCATCTTATCAAAGTCAGCTCCTCTGAAGTCCCATATTTTTGCCTTGGAATGGGATGATTTAGATGTAGTAGCCAAATTGAACCGTACCATGTGATGGTCACTGGCCCCCAGGTGACCTTCTACCTGGAGATCTGTGATCCCTTCCTTGTTAGTCAGTACTAGATCTAGGATAGCCCTGTCTCTCGTGGGTTGCTGTACCAGTTGTTTGAGGCCCTCCCCCTGCAGGGAATCCACTATGTGTCTAGTTCTGGTAGATGTTCCTGCTGGTATTGACCAATCCGTATCCGGCATGTTGAAGTCTCCCATTATCAGAACCTCCCCTTTAGCTGTCATGTTTTGTATATCTTCTAACAGTAATGTGTCTATGTCCTCCCCCTGGTCTGGGGGCCTGTAGACAACCCCAGTTCTTATGATGTCCCATTTCCTGTTTCCAGGGTGACCCACAGTTCTTCTGGCTCCTTATGTGTATTCTGAATTTCTGTAGCTTTGATATTTTCATTGACATACAGGCCACTCCTCCCCCCCTTTTTGCACCTCGGTCTCTTCTGAACAATACATAGCCAGGTACTGAAGTCTCCCAAGTGTGGTTACTGGTAAACCACATCTCATTAATTGCTACTATGTCCAGTTTAGCCTCTGACATTATTGCCTGTAGGTCTGGGATCTTATTTCTCAGGCTGTGAGCATTTGTGTACATGATTTTCCATTGGCCAGATTTTGGTGTGTTAGTTGTTGGGTGAGGTTTGGCATTACCCTGTGCATCGTATGGAGACAAACCTTTTTCTTACCTGGTGATGCAAATGAACTGCAAACATGCTGAATCCCTGTTTGACCACTAGTTGAGGGGGAAGGGGTGTTCTTCCCATTCGACGTATGGGGTGATGCACCCCTCTCCCCATTTGCTAGTTTAAATATTCTGTAAAGACATCAAACTTCTGCCCCAATGCACTGACTCCCTCCTTGGTCAGATGCAGTCCATCAAATTTAAAGAACTTTCGCTCCCAGAACTGTTGCCAGTTCCCTACAAATCTGTGTCCTTTTTCCTGGCACCAGCCCTTGAGCCACGTGTTTAGCTCCCCTATCTCCCCTTCTCTGATCTTCCGTCCATCTGCTCCCCTCTCCCAGACTGGCAGGATCTCAGAGAAGGAGATGCCGGACGAAATAGATGACAGTTTGTCACCCAGCCTGGTCAGGTGTTCCTTGGTCTCCACAACTGACCGGCTGGTGAGATCATTAGTCCCCATGTGTGCTAGGACATCAATGTTTTCTCCTGCTTTGTGAACAATTTTAGCAATGCAATCAGTGTCTCTCCATGCTGATGTACCTGGGAGACATCTAACCATTACCCCTGGCTGGGGATGGGTATCAACTCCCCGAATCATGGAGTCTCCTATGATCAGAAGTTTTTTGGATTTCCTTTTTGCTTTTTTTGTTTTGGTTCCTGATTTGGGTGAGTTTTGTTGTGCTAGCTCCTGTGCTGCAGTGTCCTGCTCTGCATTGTCTTCTGCCTCTTTGTTTGATTTCAGAGATAGAGGCAGATACCTGTTTGTAGTGTTTATATGGTTTTTGGAGGTAATATGTTGGAGAGCAGAGAGTGATGGGGCACCCAATTTGCCCCTCCTAACCACCTGCCAACCTCCTGGACCAACTACCCTCTGCGGTCGAGGTTTTTCTGTTGGATGCTGGGGAAATGGCGGGTGGTTCTTATAATGTATTTCCTCTTGAATATGAAATTTGAGGTGTGCAATCTCTGCCCATGCTGCCCGGAGCTGAGTGCTAAGATCTCCAAAGGCCCAGCATGTAGGATAGTGTCCTAAATCCTGTAAGACTGTCCTTCTGAAAATTGTTCCACAGTACCTGCAGTTAATGATATCCATTCCAGATAAGTTGCTGGGTTTATAACCTAGTCAGAGTAATTAGAAGGAAAAAAAAGAAAAAAAAAATGCAAGTAATGGTTTGATTGTGTTTTGTTTAACTTGTTATAACAACAAGTTAAATTACTAGTGCCCCTGTAAATGAGCTCACCTTGTGGAAGCCCCACTGATCCACCCCTTCCTGCTCTGCCACAGGAAATGTCACAACTGTGGTACCCTATAAAAGGAGTGTAGTGTGGGGTGGTTAGGGATGGGGGTGGGTGGCTGGGCCCTTCCCCTTCCGAAAAAGAAAAACCATGGATGAAGGAACAAGGAGGTAAGAGCAGAAACAATCAGTCAACAACAAATGCAGTAACCCTGAAAGCTTATCCTATTGTTAGATAAAACTGTAAAACCTGTAAAGCACCACCTGTAATAATTTCAGAGAAGATATACGCTGTAAGAAACACTTTGCTACAGAGAAAAATAAAACAATGAAATGTTAGCAACAAACAGTAGCAATCCCTGTGAGTAAAAAATAAAAACAACACCACACAGTAAATCTGCTTAGCCAAAATAAGTCTTAATCCTTTTCCCTTGCTCTGGTAAATTTCTCTACTCTGCCTTTCAAGCAGTCTTAGAAGGAAAGAGCTCAGGTGAAGCTAGGTGCCTTGGCCAGCAAACCAAGTCTTCTACCTCCAAGATATCAACTGATTACTGAATAAAATTTCAAGATCGTTGCATTCTACCTTATTAGGAATCCTTCCAATAGTTAGAGCAATGCTGTGTGACAGACCGAGCAAGAAACAGGAAGTGAAGCACTCTTAAGATTTCATGTGTCTTATGACCAGCTTGGCCTATTCTGTATCTAATACTTACAAGAGCTTATATAATTGAGCGTATCCTAACTGTTTTGCACCTGAGAAGTATTGGGGTAATTTTTTTCCTAATCAGGAAATAGAATGGACAACTTTATGGCACAACTGTCATAAATATATTACTCAGGATAGACTACGGGTTACTCAGTTCCACATATTGCACATATATATATTATACCCCTTAAAACTTATATAATATGGGCTTATTGGTTCGCCCACCTGCTCTCGTTGCCAGCAGGCAGAGGGTTCTATGTTTCATATATCTTGGACCTGTCCTAAAGCCTCTACTCTCTGGAAAGTCACCCAGCAGAAGACAGATTCCTTGCTAGGGCTGTCGGATGTTTTTACCCTGGAAGTATGCCTTTTAGGTGATTATGCCACAATTTCAGTAACTATCAGGCGATATCATATAGCCCTGATAGCCCTATCTGTTGAAAAGGTTATTCTCCGTCATTGGAATTATGGTGCTGATATCTCTTATTCCGAATGGCTAAAGGAATTACTTGCTAATCTCAGGATGGAAAAAATGGTGGCAAGTTTCAATAATAGATGGACAGATACAAAAAGATATGGGAGCCTCTTCATACGCTGTTCTCCATCTAACATATAGTATATCAATGTTTGGTTAAGAGTCTGATGATTATGTTGTCGGGTATAGACTGTGCTGAATTGGGAGGGAGGGTTCTAGTATGGGGAGGGGGAGGGGGTTAAGGTTGAGGGGGGAGGAGAGTTCCAGCGTATACAGTTTTTTTTCTGGTTCCATGTACAATACAGATTGTTTTTACTGGACCTGTTCTCATTATTCCAAAAACAATAAACTTTGATTTGAAAAGAAAAAAAATATTTCATGTGTCAATCTTTAACCCAAAAAAACAAGCCCCCTTTCATTCGAGCTCTTAAGAGGGAAAGAAATATTGGTGGTAGCATCCTCTGTTGCATCCATTTTCCCTTTGCATGTGAGCTCCGGAGATGATCTGATGGAGGAAGAATGGCTATTTTCTTTACTTCTCCCCCTTTTCTTTGCATTCCTGGCTGAGTTGACTAATTTCAGGATGTACGACTGATTGATCTTTGGTCTGGTTCTCCTTTGGATTTTCGAATCCCAGGTATGATTTGTAATAGTAGAGATCACCTCAGAGAAAAGATGTGGTGTTGAGGATTGAGGACAGTGTAATCTAGAATTCCCTTGTGGAGACTCGCACGATCGAGCAGGAATTTGTACAGCGTGAGTCTCGGAACACTGACGACTATATTCTGAGAAGGCTTATGAAGGTTTTGAAATATGGTGGTTTGTTGTAGGGCCTTCCACATTCCTGCAATGAAAATCTCTATAGTTTTGTATAAACTGCCATGCCTCATTCGGTGTATCACATTTGCAATATTTACCCCCATGATCCTGAACAATGAGAGAGGTGGGGTACTTAAAAAATATCTCAAACCTATTTCTCTCAAACAATGTTTAGCCTCATTGAAATCTTTTCTTCTGTTGACCACCTCACTAGAGAAGTCCTGAAAAAGCAGAATACTTTCCCCTTTCCATTTTAGTGACTTTTTTTCTCTTGCCAGCCTCATTATTTCCTCTCGGATTGAAAACCTTAGTAGATAGGCAATTATTGGTCTGGGTCTCTGGTTTACAGGTTTTGGACCAATAGATCTATAAGCTTGCTCTATTTCTAAAGGACTACGCCACTGATATTTTAAAATTTCCGGTAAGAAGGATTTAAGAAATGAAAGCATATTATCCCCTTCTGCGCCCTCTGATACTCCCAATATTCTTATGTTGCTGACAAGATTGAACATTTCCTCTTGCTGCTTAGCCAGTGATATATTTGAATTTTTAACTTCCATTTGGCTAGATCTAATCTCAGTAAAAATTTCTTTTAGCTGAGAAATGTCATTTTTAGTGGCAAACTAACTAGATTCATCCGAATAGGCTCCATTTTCTGAATCTCTTAAATTTAAACGTCCTGGTGAGCGCGGGGAGCAGATCCTCCCTGTAGACATCATGACAAAAGGATTTTACCTGAGTGTTGATACTAACAGGAAAGAAGTATTTTTTAGAAAAATACCTTCAGGAAGTTCCTATTCAGCTACCGAATGCTAGCTTTACCAATCAGGCATCCGTAGTTTAAGAAAACAAAGGAAATGGGCTATCATAATTAAAAATATATGGAAGGAAATACAGAGCTCACTCTCATGCGGCTTTCTCCACCCATCACCAGCGTGCGACCCCTCAGTGTCGGTATTGCCATCAGTGCTGTCAGTGTCAGTGTTGCTGTCGACACGAAGATCTACTACTGGAAAAAACATCGCTATCGCTTTGTTAATAGTCGCCCCGCTAACTGGCACCTTATTGACCACGACCACTTGAATGGCAGCATACTGTCCCTTCTAGCAATTGCACACGACCTTTTGACTGAGACTGAAAATTCTCGCAACTTTCTGGCTGCTTGCCCAGCTCCTGCCTCTAAGATAACCCACAGTATATCCAGCCCTCGCATTCTGACTGCTGCTGTATTTCCATACTCTTGCCTTCTCTCCCTCTCTATCCTGAACAGAGAGTAGCCTAATACGGCAATGTTCCAGTCATGATTGTCAGTCCACCACAACTCAGTTATGGCCACCAAATCCAGGCTAGCCCCCTCCATGATGGCCTCCAGGTTCGGAATTGTATTTCTTAGACTCTTTACATTGGTGCACATGGCTTTACATACCTTGTTAACTCCCTCTCTGCAACTCCTCTTCCCTGCCTCGGCCTGTGCTGCTCCCTGAAACTCCGCTGACTGCCCTCTTCTTTAATCACTTCTGATTTTTGTCTCTTATACTTCTCTCTTCTTGCACTCTTGATTTATACCCCCTTGTCCTCAGCCTTTTCTGTATCCCTTTCTTCTTGTGCCCCTGCCCTGGGGGAGTTTATTTCCCTTGGACCCTCCCTCCTTGTTGCTTCATCATGTATGGGGGCAATTTTTGCCTCCTTTGGTAATACAGTCCCCCTCCCCGACTAGTTTAAATGCTTATCAAAATAACATTTAAACCTCCAACTAAGGAGTGTGCCCCCCAGGAAGGAGGCAAGCTGTCACCCTATAGAGGTCAATATCCTCCCAGGCTGGCCCTCAGTCCCCACTGTAGCCAAAACCTTCCTCCTTGCATCATGGCTTCAACCAAGTGGTAAAGTTCTAGTCTAGAATGCACTGTCTGTCCTCCCCTTGGCTATACACAGGTAACACCTCAATGAATGCCACTGTGCACACTATCTGCTTAAGGCCCTTTCAGCTCCATTAAATGACCTTGTACTAACATTATCTCATCTCTTGCCAGGTCATTTGTCCACTGGTGTACAATGACATCTTGCTCCCTCTTGTGACCTTCTCTGCTAGTGATACTCTGGATCTGCTCTCTATCCCTCCAAGCCAAAGCACCAAGGAGACACTTTACCTCCCTCTCCCCTCCATCTCCTGCTCCCATGTCTATCCCCCTAAAGACAGTGTTCCCTACCAGCAGCTGATTCCTCCTTGAATGGGATCCTCTCCTCTTACCTTGGGGCCTCCCCTTCTGAGGACCCCCACGCTCTCCCTTGCCACTGCTTTGGGTGCCTCTTCCACCAGAACAGGGATGGAATTTTGAACTTGTATAGACTGAGGAGTATGTACCCTACCAACAAATCCACCTTCCCAGAGCCCACATAGGTCCAGCAATTTTGTCTTTTTCTAGGCATTCTCTGGGGTAGTGGCAGGAGACTTGGTGGCTCTTGGGTGGGGAAAAAGGTTCTCTGAACCCTTGCTAGTTTGACCCAGAGTCCAGCAACCTCTGCCTTCAGCCACAGAGGTGAGTGCAAAAAGAGGTCTTCTCTGGAGATTGAACCCAGACCAGCCCCCATTAACAACTGGTTCATTGCTCTTCCACTTTGTGCTGTCATCTCATTGTATCACTGTGTGTTTCTTACCTCAAAATCCTCATTTGGCTCTTTGCTTCCCTACCTCTCTGCACTCCTATCTTCCCTTCTCCATTCTCCTACCTCTTCACAACACTACATCCCAATCTCTCTCCCCCCCTCCAGGAAAACAGCCATGGACCTAGCTTCCTTCTCATTTCATTTTCCTAAATTCTGGCCCTCTTTTCCCTTTTCTCTCCACTCAGCTGCTTCTGTTCCTTCCTCAAGCCCCTTCTTCATGACTTTATGACCACTTCATGCAACTGTAGCTGACCCCTGCCCAAAGGTCTCCATTCTCTCTTCTCTAGTTTGCTGGTGCCCACCTTCACCCCTCCCTCCCAACTGGTATCAATCTCCTACCTGCCCTAGACCCCCAGTCTGCAGGGTATAATCTGCTCCTAATCGATGTTTCACATGAGGTAATGATTTGCTGTTGTACCTGCTTCATTGCACTGCATTAATAACTCTCACACTGTACCTTCACATCTGGGTGGCATTAATCGCTCATTATCTACTGTTTGCTCCCAGTATTGTACTGTGCCATTCTACATGGTATTGCACCTTAGTTTGGACTTCACTGTCTACTGCCCGAACATCATGACTACTCAACTGTGATTTTTTTTGGGAGGGATTTACTCAAGATTCAATGTGGGGAAATAAACTCCTCCTACTACTCCAGTAAAACCCAGCGTCTCCCAGCAATCTAAGCTTCAAGTGCTTCGAGCTCCTGGGCAGCTGCATGGTCTATGTGGCTGTGTCCTGTCTTTTGCCTTTGCTCCCTTCATCTTCTGTTTCTACCTTTGCTCTTTGTTCTTCTGTTCCTGCCTCCTCTAGCCTATTCCTTTCTTTTTCTGCTGCTGTGGCTTTCCTCGGCTGTTTGCCACCTCCCTTTTTCTATGCCACCTTCCCTGTCATTCCCATCATGTTTGCCCTGTCCTCTCCTGCCTCATCCCACTGCCTGCTCCTTCATGCCACCTGCAGCTTTTTAGTTGGTGCTCCTCTGCTAACCCCTGTACCACCCTTCTGTGCTCATCCACTTGGTCCTGGGTTGCTGCCCCTGCTCCTCATTCTGCTGCTCCGAGTCCCCACTCCAGCCCTTGCTCTACTGCTTTCCTTCCCTGTGCTTTCCTTTTGGGGGTTTCTCTTGTCCACTTTGTCCTCGGTGCCATCTCTTCCGGATTTGGGATGCAGCTGATGTCACCGCCTGACTTCAGCTTCCAGCTACATGCAGCTCCAATTCCAATGCATTTTTGCAGTAGTTCTTCTCATTCCCCACTAGTTCATTTAGTCCTGAGTGTTTAGCTTTTGCCCTCCAGTATAACAGCTAGGCACCTCTGTGGCTCTCACAGTTACTGCACTCCATACTGCCATTGCAGAAGGAGCTTTGGGATTTACTACTAACTCTGTGCAATTCAGTGCTATATTTCTTTGTCTCCTCACCCTTCTATTAGAACCATGGGTCACTTGACAGTCAACCATACTGAGACCTGCTCTGATCATTGTAACTGCTATAATCGCAGTCTGTCAGTCCAAAACTCACCTTAACATATTCCCTAAGTGTTCCCTTCTCACTGCATGAGAACCTCTAATGCCAGTATAACATTTTCAGTAATTTAGCCGTTCATGAGTCTGACTACAGTTTCTAAGGAATCCATCAATTATCCAGTTACTCATCCATCAAGTACCACCCTCATTCATAGAAAACTATGGCCATGTGATGTTGCTACCAATGTAACTCAAGAGGGGTAGTCTATGCCATCTCAATTTTCTCCCATTGCCTATAGCAGTCATTCTCTGTTGTCCTACTGCTCACCAATATTCTGCTCAGTCTGCTGTTACTGCTTCCTAGTCCAGTTCCTCATGCATCTGTTTTCTTTCTCTATCTCCATGCCATCTACCTAAGTGGCTAGTCTGCTCTCTCCATTCTTATACAGCCTTCACCAGCAACTCTAGCAGACTCCACCTCCCTAACTCATGCCTTAGGAGGTCTATAAGTGTATATGGGGTTTGATTTCATCCACCAGAGATGGGAACTTGCAACTTCAAGTCATCAGCAATGCATCTCACTGGTTCCAACAGTTCTTCAACTGATTCAAGTATTAGGCTGCCTTACTGGACTCTGTCTACCTAACTTATACACTCAAGAGGTCCACGAGCATATGTAGGATTTAACTCATCCACCAGAGGCAGGAGTCCACAACTGTCAATCTAGTTGTATTAAAAACATAGGAACATAGAATTTGATGGCAGATAAGGAGTGATTGGCCCACCTAGTCTGCTCATTTCCCTTCCTAATGGACATGCTGCAGATCCTAGTTAACCAACAGCCTACTTCCTCCTACCCCCCCACTAGAATTGCCTTATGTCTGTCCCATGAATTTTTGAATTCCCTCACTGTTTTTGACTCTACGACCTCCTCAGAAAGGCCATTCCATGCATCTACAACCCTCTCTGTGAAGAAATACTTCCTTACATTACCTCTGAGCTGTTCCCCCTCTATCTTCAAATTGTGCCCTGTGATAGGGTGGGTGACCCTACCCCAGTTGGAAAACTGTAGTGATGGTTAAAGCAGCTCAGCTTCAACAAAGTTTACCCCATGATGCCAAATTAGGGATATGTATAGCATGCAGTAGACCCTGGAAGTAAAATAAAGTTGTAGTTACCTTTTCCTTCCTCTATGTAAGTCTGTTGTACTTTATATTTTGTTTATCTTTGAGCCTTGCTAGCTGGCCACTAACAGGGTAGTCTTCAATCTAGTTTGTGTTCTGCATCTCCCCCCCCAAAAGAATGTGGCATGCTGGTATATAGAGATCACCATAAGAAGCATTACATGAGGGCTTTGCTTTTAAATAAGAGTAAAAGAAACTGCCCAAGGGGTGTAATCTGCCAGCTAACAAATGAATAAAGCTCTCCTTGCTGTAAACACTCTGAGCATGGCAGTTTGGCTATTTAATGGGAGGATGCAATCCCCCCCCCCCCAAGTACAAGTGTTACAAAGTGCTGAACAGTAAATCCAGGCAAATATACCTGTGCTAAATAGTTTGCTGTTTGCAGGCTGCTGCTGATTTTAGGAAACAGTTCAGATTATATTTATGTGAAACAAAACATGATATAAGGAAGCATTTGATAGCTTTAGAAAAAAATATGTGTATAAACTATAAAAGTACATGCAGGATAACAGTTAAAGGCTGAGTTCATCTCTAGAAGAATCTATGCTTTTTAAAGGTAGTTTGTACCTGGAAGCTGGGAGTTCAGAAGCTCCTGGGTCTGTGTGTCTGCTGCTGCTATCTCAGCAGCTGCAGCCATTTTAGAAAGATGTTCCCTTAGGGATGGGCTGGCCCTTAATTGCATTAGTATATAGGGAAGGCTTGGGTCTTGTCCTGCCAGGAAGTGATTAGTTTAGAAGGATGAACTTTCTGAAAAGGATATTTGTTTGTATGTTCTTGTGTTTATGCTTTTGTAAGGGGTTTAGCATTGTACAACAATTGCCCCTATATATGTATCCTGTATATTTCTTTGAAAGTAATGCAGTTGTGTGAATTATAAATCTGGTATTCCTCTAATTGTTTAATAGAACATGACTGATAAATCATGTGACACCTGAGCTATATATAAGGGATGCTCAGGTAACCTACAGTTAGTTTTACTTTGGGCTGAGGGGTAGAGAGGAACCTCAGGGAGAAGCAGTGTGGAGCCAGAGAAGTAGCCAAATGTGAAAGAGACACATGTAGTACTGAGATCCTGGTTACCCAAAGGTGAAGGTGAGGCAAGCTTAAGGTGGAGCTCAGATTGAAAGTCCTGTAAAGCCTAAAAGCAAGGAGGGATCGCTGTGGCCTGGGATTGGCCCTGGACCTCCAAAGGGCAGATTTGGGCTCCCTGGATGCTAGAAGCTGCTCACCTGGAATTTACCAAAGGGAGAGGACTCAGACTGGTGAGAAGCTGCAGAGATCTGAGTGGGCAGATACTCAGACTGCAGAGGAACTTGCAGAAACCCAGGGGGTATTGGCAGGGTGACCATAGCATGCGATGGGTTCAGTTCCTGGTCTCTAGAGGGCATTGTAAGGTCCAACTGCAGTATTCTAGTGAGAGGTCTCCTAGCTAAACTCTCAGTCCATACTCTTTATTTTTTTTCTTATAGTAACCTGACAAAAGTTTACATCTGAAAATGCCATCTGTACAAACCTGGCAATAAAACAGCACTTCAGGGTGTTTTACATGATATTTTATGATTCCTGCTGTCTTCCTGAATTGAACCCCACGACATGCCCCCTTGTTCTTGCACATCTCTTTTTCTGAAAGATTCTATGCTCTTGGACTTTGTTGATTCCCTTGAGGTATTTAAAAGTTTCTATCATGTCCCTCCTCTATCTACTTTCCTCAAGGCTATACATCTTAAGCTCCTTTAGTATTTCTTCATATGTCTTCTGGTGCAGACCCTGCATCATTTTGGTTGCCCTCCTTTGGACAGCCTCCACCCTGTCTATGTATTTGTGGAGATGGGGTCTCCAGAACTGTACACAGTACTCCAGATGTGGTGTTACCAACTGACTGTACAGAGGGCCAACAACTTCCTGTTTTCTACTGGCGATGCCTCTCCCTATGCATCCCAGTATTCCTTCAGCCCTCCTTACTGCCTTCTCACATTGCTGGACCACTTTTAGGTTGTCTGATATGACTACCCCCAGATCCCATTCCATTTTTATTGTTGTCAGTATCTCACCCCCCATTGTGTACTTTTCCCCTGGGTTTTTGTTTCCCAGGTGCATTACTTTGCACTTCTTTGCATTGAATCTAAGCTGCCATACATATGACCATTCCTCCAACCTTGCCAAGTCCCTTTTCATCCTTTCCACACCATCTTGTGTATCAACCTGTTACAGATCTTTGTGTCATCTAAAAAGAGACATACTTTCCCTTCCAGTCCCTCTGCAATGTCACCTATAAAGACATTGAAAAGAACCAGCCCCAGTACTGAACCCTGTGGTACCCTACTAGTAACCCCCCTTTCTTCACTGTGGACTCCATTTACTATTACCCACTGTGTCCTGTTGTCCAGCCAGTGTTTTACCCAGGCTACCACCCTAGGACCCACTCCCAGGCTGACTAATTTGTTAATTAATCTTATGTGCAGGACTGTGTCAAATGCCTTGCTAAAGTCTAGGTAGGCCATGTCCACAGCCCCTCCCTGGTCTACTGCTTTGGTCACTCGGTCAAAGAAATCAATTAGATTTGTCTGATATGATGACCTTCCTGCTGTTAATCCATGCTGCCTTGGGTCCTGTGCCCCACTGTCCTCTATTACTCAACAATGATTTCCTTCAGAAGTGATTCCATCATTTTCCCTACCACTGAGTTCAAACTGACAGGTCTGTAGTTTCCTGCCTCTGTCTTGCTCCCACTTTTGTGAAGGAGAATCACATCGACCCCCCTCCTGTCCTCGGGTACCACACCATCCTCCCATGATTTATTAAAAAGGGTAGTTAGTGGTGTTACTAGTTCTTCCTTTAGTTCTTTTAGAATTCTGGGGTGAATCCCATCAGGCCCCATTGCTTTATCCACCTTCAGTTTTAAGAGTTCTTTCAGAACCTTTTCTTCAGTGAAAGGACTAATATCAACCCTTCTATCCAGAGTGCTTCTATTGACTGGATTAGGTATCTCCCCCTGCATTTCCACTGTGAATACTGAGAAGAAGTATTCATTCAGTATCCCGGCTTTTTCACTGTCGCTTTCTGCTCAACCACCTTCCTCTTTATTCAGCCTCAGTATAGAAACATAGAAACATAGAAGTTGATGGCAGATAAGGACCTCAAGGCCCATCGAGTCTGCCCATTTCTTTTTCTACCTTATGAATGTGCCATTGACCTTTGCTCTGTCAATGACCTATCTATTCATGCTCATCTGTATTGCTCTCTTATGGCTATCTCATGCCTGTTTGAAGCCCTGCACTGTATTCATATCCACCACTTCCTGAAGTAGGCCGTTCCAGGCATCCACCACCCTTTCTGTGAAAAAGAACTTCCTCACATTACACCTTAATCGGCCTCCCTCTAATCTCATGCTGTGTCCTCTTGTTGTGCTATTTTTCTTATACTGAAATATGTTAGACTCTTTCACCTTGCTAATGCCCTTAAGGTGTTTGAATGTTTCAATCATATCACCTCCCTCCCTCCTTTGCTCTAGGGTATACATATTGAGCTTAGTTAATCTGTCCTCATATGTTTTCTGATGCAGTCCCTGCACCATTTTGGTTGTCCTTCTCTGGACTACCTCAGTTTGGTTAATGTCCTTTGTGAAGGTGTGGCCTCCAGTACTGCATGCAGTACTCCAGATGGGGCCTAACCAGTGTCTTGTAAAGAGGGATTATTACCTTCCTCTTATGACTTGTGATACCCCTACTAATACACCCCAACATCCCTCTAGCCTTACCTACTGCTTTAGTGGTCTGCTTGGGTGATTTCAGGTCATCGGTGATGATGATGCCCAAGTTCCTTTCTTCCCTTGTTACTGCCAGCAACTCTTCTCCCAGCCTACAGGTGGCTTCAGGGTTTCTCTTCCCTATGTGCATGATCTTGCACTTATTTGCATTAAATCCCAGTTGCCACTCTTCTGACCATTTTGCTTGTTTATCCAGATCTCTTCTCATTCTGCCCACCCCATCTGGATCATCTACTCTGTTGCAGATCTTGGTGTCATCTGCAAACAGACAAACCTTACCCTCCAGTCCATTGGTGATGTCACTGATGAAGATAATGAAGAGGACTGGCCCTAGAACTGATCCCCGAGGTACCCCACTTGTGACTTGCATCTCTTCTGACTGTGTACCATATATCACCACTCTCTGTTTTCTGCCCATCAACCAGTTTGCCACCCAGTTGATCAACGTCTGACCCACCCCGAGCCTACCCAGCTTATTAATCAATCTTCTATGTGGAACACTATCGAAAGCTTTGCTGAAGTCATGGTAGGCAACATCAACTGCTCCCACTTGGTCCACCATTCTGGTTACCCAGTCAAAGAAATGTATGAGATTAGTTTGACAGGACCTTCCTTTTGTAAACCCATGCTGTCTTGAATCCTGTGCTCCTATGGATTCCAGGTGTTGTGCAATCCTTTCCTTAAGGAGTGTTTCCATATTCATGCCCACTGCTGAGGTAAGAATGACTGGTCTGTAGTTCCCTGCCTCCTCCCTGCTACCACTCTTGAGGAGCGGGATCACATGAGCCCTTCTTCAGTCCTCTCCTGTGCTCAGAGACTCAATAAACAGTTCTGATAATGGCTCTGCTAGTTCCACCCTTAGCTCCTTTAGTATCCTGGGATTTATGCCATCAGGTCCCATTGCCTTGTCCACCCTGAGCTTATTGAGCTCTTGTAGGACCCTTTCTTTTGTGAAGGGACTAGTGCACACCTCCCTCTCCCCCGTGTCCATGGTGCTGATCTGTGGGCCCTGCCCTATCTCCTCTTCAGTAAATACTGAGCAGAAGTATGTATTTAGGATAGATGCTTTTACATGGTCCTCCTCCTCACACGCCCACTTATCACCTTTGATCTTAGCAATACCCCCCTGGACTTTCTCCTTTCACTAATGTATCAGTAGAAAGTCTTGTCACCTTCTTTTACTGTTCATGCTAGTGTTTCCTTGGTTTGGGCCTTTGCCTGCCTTACTGCCTTCCCTGCTTCCCTTAGGGAAGTTTGGTAAGCCTCCCTATCTTCATCCCGCTGTGTTCCCTTATATTTCCTGAAGGCCAGCCTTTTAGCTCTGACCTTTTCTGCTACTGTGTTTGAGAACCAAAGTGGTTTCCTTCTTCTTTTGCACTTCCTTTTCTCTCTAACACAATGAGATGTTGCTTCAAGTATTGCATCTTTAATGCTTGCCCACTTTGCCTGTACCCCCTCACCTGTATTTCTGTTTGCCAGGGCCAGATTAACTCTGTTGGCCATCTTATCAAAGTCAGCTTTTCTGAAGTCCAATATTTTTGCCTTGGAATGGGATTATTTTGTTCTAGTGGCCAAATTGAACCATACCCTGTGATGGTCACTGGCACCCAGGTGACCTTCTACCTGGAGATCTGTGATCCTTTCCCTGCCTTAGTCTTTCTTTGCTCCCTAATGTACCTATAAAGGGTTGTATCCCCCTTCTTAACCGAGTTGACTATCTTTTCCTTGGTTTGGGCCTTTGCTTTTCTGACTGCCTTCCCCGCTTCCTTCTGCTTTAACTGGTACAGTTCTCTGTCCTGCTCCTTCTTTGTTTCCTTATACTTCCTGAATGCTATCTTTTCCTCCCTTACCTTTCTCGCCACTTCTTTTGAGAACCATAGTGTTTTTTTTCTTTTGTTTTGATTTATTTGCTTCGCACAAAGGAGTTTTGCCTCTGTGATGGCAGTTTTGATGTTTCCCCATTGTTGCTCCACCCTACCTTCTTGCCTGTTTGCTACCATTTTTACAAAATCAGCCCTCCTGAAGTCCAGTACCTTCACTTTTGTATGGCTTGACTCTACAGCTAAGTTTATCGTGAACCACACTGTTTGATGGTCGTTTGTTCCCAGATGGCCACCCACTTCAAGATCAGAGATCCTTTCTCTGTCCCAATTTGAGAGTACCAGGTCTAAGATTGCTCCCTCCTGAGTGGGTTCCAAAACTAGCTGTCTGAGGCATGCCCCCTGTACAGCATCGAGAATGGCCCTGCTCTTGGATGTGGCTGCAACTAAGGTGCTCCAGTTAACATCTGGCATATTCAGGTCCCCCATCAGCAATATCTCTCATTTCTTGACCATCCCAAGGATGCCTTCTATCATTTTCTTGTTCATTTCCTCCCCCGAGATGGAGGTCTGTATACCTCCCCTGTGTGGATTGTGGTACCATTTCCAGTCTCCAGAGTGACCCATAGTGCCTCCTCTCCTCCCCTCCCTGTTTACCCTTTAGTTCTGTTGCTTTGATCCCTTCCCTTTCATAGAGAGCTAATCCTCCTTCTCTTCTTCCCTCCCTGTCCCTCCTGTAGATTGTGTACCCTGGTATATTGACATCCCAGTCATGGTACTCTGTGTACCATGTTTCTGTGACTGCCATGATATCCAGGCATCCCTCTTCCATCAAGGCCACCATTTTGGGGAACTTTTTACCTAGACTACATCTGATCACCTTTTGATTGCATCTGACTGACCTTGACTACTGGCATTGGTACTCATTACCCTCCATTTTTTATGGATTTCTTTCTTTTTGCCCCATCCCTGTCCTTACTGCCTTTGTCTTTTTCTCCATTTACCCAAGCTCTTCTCCCTATCCACTGCTCTATCTTGGTGTTTACCTCACTAACTACCCTGATTTGGGGGGGGCTAGGATTTCTATTCTCCTTTTCAGTTTAAATGGTTAGTTTAAATGCGTGCCAATAAAACATTTAAACCTATCACCTAGGATCCTGGTTCCCCACCAGATAGATGCAGACCATCATGCCAGTATATACCTGCATCCCTCCAGGTGGAGCCCCAGTCTCCAATGAAGCCAAATCCCTGAGCTCTGCACCAGTTTTTCAACCAGTCATAGAATCCCATGATGCGGAGTACCCTAGCTTCATCCATGAAATACACAGGTAGCACTTTCAAGAAAGTTACCATGTATTCTACTTGTCTAAGACCCCTCCCCAACTCCACAAACTCCTATTACACTGCTCTGATCCCATTCTCAGCCAGGTCATTTGTTCCTAGGTGGATAATGACATCCAGCTCACTCCCCCTTGCAGCTGCTCCCATGATCCTGAGGATTTGTTTCCTGTTCCTCCAAGCCATGGTGACAGGCAGGCACCTTACCTCCCTTTCCCCTCCCTCCCCCAGTTCTACCCCCCAACAATTGAGTGCTCTAATGTGAGTTGTTTCCTTCCCCTGTGGGGTCCTGTGCCACCCTCCTGTGGGTCTTCATTGTTGGAGGGTCCCAGCATCTTCCTTGGTCTCCACTGTGGGTGCCTGCATAGAGAAACCATGCTCCACCAGAGTGGTGAATTAATTCTGGAGAGGCACAACTGTAGGGATGCACCTCTGTTCCACCACCCTCACCCTTCCTGAGCCCACTGTGGTCCAACCACTCTGCTTTCTTGGCAAAATCTGAGGTAGTGGCAGTTGTCTGGGTGATCCCTGGGTGGGGTTGCAGGTTTCTAGAATCCTTTCCAGGTCAGCATGGAGATGAACAACCTCCTCCTCCCTCAGACCAGAGAGGTGCCTGCAAATAGGGCAGAAACACAGTCTCCAGAATGCCTCCCAGAAGACTGCTGCTCCACAGCCAGTGCATTGCACCACTCCCCACATGTCTGTGTTTCTTCCTGTTACAGATGCTTTTCTTCTTTTTTTTGTTCCTGTTTTAGTGTGTGCAAGCTTGTGAGTGTCTCTACCCCCTACTCAGTGTGCTTTGCCTTTAAGGATATGGACAGGAGTATGTTGTTAGCAGTTTTGGGGAAGTGTTTGATAATTAATCTGGGTAGGCTTGGGATGGGTCAGAAGTTGGTCAACTGGGTGGCAAACTGGTTGACGTGCAAAAAACAGAGAATGGTGGTAAATGGTATACAGTCAGAAGAGATGCAAGTCACAAGTGGGGTACCTCAAGGATCAGTCCTGGGGTCAGTCCTCTTCAATATCTTCATTAGTGACAATGCAGATGGACTAGAGGGTAAGGCATGTCTGTTTGCAGATGACACCAAGATATGTAACAGAGTAGATAATCCAGATGGGGTGGGCAGAATGAGAAGAGATCTGGATAAACTAGCAAAATGGTCAGAAGAGTGGCTACTGGGATTTAATGCAAAGAAGTGCAAGATCATGCACATAGGGAAGAGAAACCCTGAAGCCACCTATAGGCTGGGAGGGGAGTTGCTGGCAGTCACAAAGGAAGAAAGAGACTTGGGAATCATCATCACCAATGACCTGAAATCATCTAAAGCAGTAGGTAAGGCTAGGGGGGTGTTAGGGTGTATTAGTTGGGGTATCACAAGTCGTAAGAGGAAGGTAATAATCCCTCTCTACAAGACACTGGTTAGGCCCCATCTGGAGTACTATGTGCAGTACTGGAGGCCACACCTTCACAAGGACATTAACCAAATTTAGGCAGTCCAGAGAAGGGCAACCAAAATGGTGCAGGGACTGCATCAGAAGACATATGAGGACAGATTAATGGAGCTCAATATGTATAGCCTAGAGCAAAGGAGGGAGGGAGGTGATATGATCGAAACATTCAAACACCTTAAGAGCATAAACAAGATGAAAGAGTGTAACATGTTTAAATATAAGAAAAATAGCAGGACTAGAGGACACAGCATGAGATTAGAGGGATGCCGATTAAAGGGAAATGTGAGGAAATTCTTTTTCACACAAAGAGTGGTGGATGCATGAAACTGCCTACCTCAGGAAGTGATGGTTATGAATACAATTCAGGGCTTGAAACAAGCATGGGATAGGCATAAGGAAGCAATACAGATGAGTATGAATAGATAGACCACTGACAGATCAAAGGCTGATGGCACATTTATAAGGTAGAAAAAGAAATGGGCAGACTGGATGGGCCTTGCAGTCCTTATCTGCTGTCAACCTCTATGTTTCTATGTTTCTATGATGTCAGAACCCCTGCTATAAAGGAAGTTATGTGCTTGGGGCAGGTGGGGTGAGGGGCAGACTGGGTGGGAGTAAACCTGTGCCCTCCAGAAACAATCAACTACAACTCTGACCCTCCAGCCTGGGGAGTACCTTCCTTCCTTTCAGACACCTATTTCACAGAGGTTAAGTAACAGGTCTAGTCACAAATGATTGTAAGTATCTCCCAGCTACAGTTCCTCTCTGGCAAGTTAAAGTTAAACCAAGAAAAGTCAACCCCCAAAAAAGAAGCAATACTAGTTACTTACGCAGGTTCAAAAAGTAATAATTCAATTCAGTGTAGTCTAGAAAATAGCCTCCTGGATTTATGGAAGCTTTGGCTGCTTTCTCTGTCTGTCTCAGCAGACCAAGAGATTCTCACTATGGCTCAACCTCACCCACCAGACTGAGGATTCTGTATTGTCATTAGGACTGTGCGAATACCTTTTCCCGAATATTCGGTATTCGGTTCCCAGGTATTCGGTATTCGGTATTCGGCCAGAAAAGGTGTATTTTTAAGGAAACTTTAAAAAAGCACTTTAACAACACCATTAATCACCCATTAAACCTCATGTAGCATATACACCTCAGTGAGACTTCAGCCACCAATGCAGAGCTTTCATTAATGCAACACAAGCTACATGTGGCACACTTGATCCACCACACCACAAATATAGCACTCAGAAAATGATATCAAGCATTGCATTGGGTCAGCACTGGAGGGTGTTCATGGTCACAGACATGGTAGCCCATGACATGGGCATCGGTGATTGAGTGCTTGCACTAATGGCAACTCAATCCTGGTGCATGTCAAAGGGGCTATTGCTGAGGAAGGGTGACCGGATGGGGGAGGTGAGCACATATAGTGACAGGACATCACTATATGTGTGCGTGTGCGGTGGGGGTCCAGCATAATGGAAGGGAGGGAGGGGTGGCCTGGTGCGGTTGGTGTGGGGCTGCCAAGCTGGACCCATAGTGTGGTTGGTGGTTGTCAGCCTAAAAGTGCAAGGGTTTCAGGTTCAGGTCTGGGCATGCCTACATTTTTGTGTGCCCGTTCCACAAATTTTTTTCTCCAGATTTTGCACCCCCCTGACATGCAACCCCCTGGAGTTAAGAATTCTTTAGTAGGGGAGTGTGGGGCAATACAAGGGGCACAGCTCACTGCATGAACAATCAAAATTTAAGTCCCTGGCACTGTTTTCCTGTGTGTTAGGGGTGTACATCACTGAAATAGATTTTTGGTGATATATACTTGCCCTGCCATCAATCGTGATTGCGCTTTCATGGTTATCACATAAATCCACAGACACAAGGTAGACTGTGCTTTGGCCATGGGCATAAGAATAGTGGTAACAGTGGCTGCTATAGTGGTGACAACTGAAAGGGTGGCTGCTGCACGAATGGCACCGGTGGTGGTGGGAAGCACAATTACTGTAGATGTAGCAGCCATAGTGATAGCAGTGGGAACACTGGTGGTGGTGTCTGCTGCTTCCTGCACAAAGCTTATATGCACTAATGCCCTCCTACTACTGCACAAAAGGATGTGACAGTGAATGTATAGATGGAACAGGTGGTGACACGGTACCAGCAGTAGTAATAGTTCTGCCGGTGGTATTAGTAGTAGTAGTACTATTCCCAATGCTACTAGAACTAAAAGGCTTGCTTGGGGAGAAAAATATTTGAGACCATCTAATAAAGAGACACCTGTCTGTCATCGTCCATGTAGTCTATCTCACCACCTTCTCTGGAATTGTATTACGTATCAATAGTATACAGTGAAGCAAGACAAGATGCAATTCAGTACTTTGCAGTAAATGCTGTCACAAAATATTGGATGACTAGAGATTAACTGCCACTGAATTACACTGCTCCTTGCAGCATACTGCAGCACTTTGCAATAATGTTTTAGGCATGGAAAATAATTGAGACTGTTGATGCCACACTGGTAACTGGAATATTTCAGGCATGGGAAATACCTGAGATGGGTGATGCCATACTGATAACTAGAATATTTCAGTCATGTGAACTACTGGAGACTGGAGATGCCATACCGGTAACTGGAATATTTCAGTCATGTAAAATACTGGAGACTGAAGTTGCTATACTGGTAACTGGAATATTTCAGGCATGTGAAATACTTGAGAATGGTGATGCCATACAGGTAACCAGAACATTTTAATCATGTGAAATACTTGAGATATGTGATGCTATACTGGTACCTGGAATATTTCAGTCATGTGAAATACTTGAGACAAGTGATACCATACTCATAACCGTAATATTTCAGTCATGGGAAATACTAAGAACGGAGATGCCACACTTGTAACTGCCATATTTTATGCACTCAAAATACTTGAGACTGGTGATGCCACACGATTAACTGCCATATTTCAGGCATGGGAAACACTGAGACTGGTGATGCCACACTTGTAACTGCCATATTTCAGGCATGGGAAACACTGAGACTGGGATGCCACACTTGTAACTGCCATATTTCAGGCATGGGAAACACTAAGACTGGTGCTGCCATGGGAAACACTGAGACTGGAGATGCCACACTTGTAACTGCCATATTTCAGGGATGGGAAACACTGAGACTGGTGATGCCACACTTGTAACTGCCATATTTCAGGCATGGGAAACACTGAGACCGGAGATGCCACACTTGTAACTGTCATATTTCAGGCATGGGAAACACTGAGACTGGAGATGACACGCTATTAGCTGCTATATTTTATGCACGTGAAATACTTGAGACTGGTGATGCTACACTGATAACTGGCACCTAGAAAGCTGTTAAAGGGATCGATGGAATATGGGCACGAGCAACACAGGGGATGAGAGACGTAACAACACCAGTTGAGGATTTTGTATTGGGAACAGCAGTCAATAGGTGGGTGGCAGTTTTAGGCACTGGGAACTGCAGGGCATGCTCGTTCAAAAGAATACACCATGACAGTGGAAGTAATAAAGGAAAAGGGTGCTGGTCACAGATTTGTGTTAGTATGACTTTGAATATAAATGTTAATATGTGCTTATTTGCTAACAGAACAATGATGGTTAACACAGAATGGCTTGTGTATGGGTCAATGCTACAACACACAAATGCTGTATCCAGTACAAGACAATTAGTTAATGCAATTGTTAGTGGCCATATGTGTACCCAAGGTGAGGTAGATTTATTTTTATAAACACAGGTTGTTCCACATGTGCTGGGTCAAGTGAGGATCAGAGAGGTTCCACCACATCTCCAGCAGTGCTGAACATTCATTCAGAGGGTATGCTTATGGGGGCGGTAACAGATATATTTAATGGCCAACTGTGCCAAGTGCAGAGATGCATTCATCCTTTTGATCCAGTACTCCACTGGATTTATGGAGAATGACTCCAGAGGCTTATTGAAATAACTGTTCAGCAGATTGGGTGCCTACTGTGGCTGCTGTCCTGCTGTCTTCCGCTGCTCAGCCTGTAGTGATGAGCTGAGTTCAGCCCAACAGTCACCCTCCTTCTCAAGGTTTTCCATACTGCTTTCAGTTTGTGATTCTGAGACTGGCTCATCAATAGGGTTACCTGCTGGTTTCATTGACCCAAGGATGCAGAAACTAAGTTCTGAGCACATCTGCTTCTGAATGTCTGTAACCCTGTGAGTGGGCATCATAAGGTGTAGGACCCCACACTTGAAACGTGGAGCCAATGTAGTGGCAAATGTGTGCTTTTTATTGGAACAGAGATCAGAAAATCTAACTTCTAGTTCTGTGGTGAGGGTTTCCACAAGGGATATCACTGTTCCTGGTGTCTGGTTTGGATCTTTCTCAGCATTTTCACTGACTCTCCTTGTGGCTTTTTTCAGGATCTGTACAGCAGGAATTACCTGACTTAGCAGTGCAGAATCAGAGCTAAGGTCACAAGTGCTCCTTTCAAATGGGGCTAAAACTTTTACCAAGCCCTCAATCACAGCCCAGTCCTGATGTCCAAGGACCCCCCCATATCAGTTTTCATGCTCATCTCATGAAGGGCCCACTTTTGCCCTAGAAGCCTTTGCAGCATGTAGTAGGTGGAATTCCACCAGGTCTGTACATCCTGGATGAGATGAAGTTGCGGCATTTGAAGATGCTGTTGTAGCTGATGCAGACGGTTTGTGGCTTTCACAGAGTGATGGAAGTGGCTGCATATGCTTCTGGCTACTTTGACTGTGTGATCTGCCTCCACCGAGTTTGCCAAAGCCTTTGTCACCACCAAATTTAGTGTATGAGCAAAGCAGCATATCCCTTTAAAATTGCCATCTCTAAGTGCTTTTATCATATTTGTGGCATTGTCTGTGACCACAAACCCTACCTGCAAATTGTTGCCATCAATCGATGGGCTCAACATCTCTTGCAGGAATGACAGTATGTTTATAGCCCGGTGATCCTTTTCTATAACACTGATATTTAGCAAAGCAGACCTGCAGGGAGAGGGGGAAGAGACAGAACCAGCACCAGTACCACCATCACCACCAGTGACTACCACATCTGCAACACACCAGTGTGCTGTCAGTGACATATATGCATGATTTGAATTCATGCTGGTCTATATGTCAGTTGCGCAGTGTAAAACTCCACCAACAGCCTGTGCTAGTAGTCTGGCAACTTCTTTTCTCAAATCATGGTAAATATTGGGTACTCCATTGTTAGGAAGGTATAACTGGGGGATGAAGGGGAGAGGGAGGTAAGGTGCCTGCCTGGCGCCATGGCTTGGAGGGACAGGGAGCGAATCCTCAAGATTGCCTGAGCAGCTGCTCAAGGGAGGGAGCTGGTTGTCATTGTCCACCTAGGGACAAATGACCTGGCTAAGAAAGGGATTAGAGAAGTGCAGGAAGAGTTTGTGGAATTGGGGAGGGGCCTTAGTCAAGTAGCACACACGGTAACCTTCTCGGAGGTGCTACCCATCTATGGCATAGGAGAGGCTAGGGTGTTCCAGAGCATGGGATTCAATCAGTGGTTGAAAAACTGGTGTGGAGCTCAGGGATTTGGCTTCATTGGGGACTGGGGTCCACCTGGAGTGATGCAAGCCTTATACTGGCATGATGGGCTGCACCTGTCCGGGATGGGAACCAGGATCCTAGGTGATAGGTTTAAATGCTTCATTGGCAAGCTTTTAAACTAGCCAAGGGGAGCACTGGAAAGGAGCAAGGAAACCTAGCCCCCCCAAATAATAACGGTAGTAAGTGCAGCAAACACCAACATAGAGGTGTCGATAAGGAGAAAGGCAGGGGTAAATGGAGAAAGAGACAAAGGCAAGAAGGACAGGGATGGGGCAAAAGGGAGTAAGGCCATCAGGAAATGGAGGGTAATGAGTACCAATGCCCGTAGTCTGGGCAACAAGCTCCCTGAGCTGATGGCCTTAATGGAAGAGGGATGCCTGGATATCGTAGCAGTCACAGAAACATGGTACACAGAGAACCACGACTGGGATGTTAACATACCAGGGTATATAACCTACAGGAGAGACATGCAGGGGAGAAGAGGGGGAGGAGTAGCTCTCTATGTAAAGGAAGGGATAAAAGCAACTGAACAAAAGAGTAAACAGGGAGGAGAGGAGGCACTATAGGTCACCTTGGAGACTGGAAAGGGCACCACAATCCGCATAGGGGTTGTGTACAGACCCCCATGTCAGGGGGAAGAAATGGACAAGGATATGATAGAAGGCATTCTTAGAATGGCAGAGAAAGGGGAGATACTGTTGATGGGAGACCTGAATATGCCAGATGTTAACTGGAGCACATTTGCTGCAGCCACATCCAAGAGCAGGGCCATTCTTGATGCCCTACAGGTGGCAGGCATTAGACAGCTAGTTTTGGAACCCACTCGTGAGGGAGCAATCTTAGACCTCATACTCTCAAATGGGGGCAGTGAGAGGATCTCAGATCTAGAAGTGGGTTGCCATCTGGGGACAAGTGACCATCAAACAGTGTGGTTCACGTTAAACTCAGCTACAGAGTCAAGCTTCACAAAAGTGAGGGTACTGGACTTTAGGGAGGGCTGACTTTGGCAAGATGGGAGAGTGCCTCAGAAAGCACTAGCAAACAGGCTAGAAGGAGTGTGGAGCAAAATGGGAATTATCAAACTGCCATCACAGAGGCAACAAGCCTTTATGTGAAGCAAATAAATCAATGAAAGAAAAGCCACTATGGTTCTCAAAAGAGGTGGCTGTGAAAGTCAGGAAGAAAAGATAGCATTCGGAAGTATAAGGAAACAGAAGGAGCAGGACAGAGAGCTGTACCAGTTAAGGCAGAAGGAAGCAGGGAGGGAAGTCAGAATAGCAAAGGCCCAAACTGAGGAAAAGATAGCCAACTCAGTTAAGAAGGGGATAAACCTTTTATAGGTACATCAGCGGCTGAGAAAGACAAAGGGAGGGATAGTGAGGCTGAATAGAATGAATGGTGGGTGGGCAGAGGGGGACAGTGAAAAAGCAGGAATACTGAACGAATATTTCTGCTCAGTATTCACAAAAGAGGAGGGTGAAGTGCCTAATCCAATTAACAGAAGCACTCTTGATAGGGGGGTCGATCCCAGTCCTTTCACAGAAGAAAGGGTTCTGCAAGAACTCCTAAAACTGAAGGTGGACAAAGCAATGGGTCCTGATGGAATACACCCCAGAATTCTAAAAGAATTAAGGGAGGAACTAGTGAAACCACTGGCTACTCTTTTTAATAAATCATGGGAGGATGGTGTGGTACCCGAGGACTGGAGGAAGGCGGATGTGATTCCCCTTCACAAAAGTGGGACCAAGACAGAGGCAGGAAACTACAGACCTATCAGTCTGACCCTCTGTGGTAGGGAAAGTGATGGAGCTCACTTGAAGGAAAGAATAGTTGAGTACCTAGAGGCCAGTGGAGCACAGGACCCAAGGCAGCATGGGTTCACAGCGGGAAGGTCATGTCAGACAAATCTAATAAATTTCTTTGACTGGGTGACCAAAGTAGTAGACCAGGGGGGGGCTGTGGACATGGCCTACCTAGACTTTAGCAAGGCATTTGACACAGTCCCACACAAAAGATTACTAGTCAAATTAACCAGCCTGGGAGTGGGACCCAGGGTGGTAGCCTGGGTAAAACATTGGCTGGACAACAGGACACAGAAGGTAATTGTAAATGGAGTCCACTCTGAAGAAAGGGGGGTTACTAGTGGGGTACCGCAGGGTTCAGTATTGGGTCCAGTCCTTTTTAATGTCTTAATCAGTGACATTACAGAGGGACTGCAAGGAAAAGTATGCCTTTTTGCAGATGACACAAAGATCTGCAACAGGGTTGATACACAAGGAGGTGTGGAAAGGATGAAAAGGGACTTGGCAAGGTTGGAGGAATGGTCAGAAGTATGGCAGCTAGGATTCAATGCAAAGAAGTGCAAAATAATGCACCTAGGAAACAAGAACCCAGGGGAAGTATACACAATGGGTGGGGAGGTAGTAACAACAACAAAAAAGGATAGGGACCTGGGGGTAATCATATCAGATGACCTTAAGGTTAGCAAGCAATGTGAGAAGGCAGTAGGGAGGGCTGGGGGTATACTGGAATGTATAGGGAGAGGCATCATCAGCAGAAAACAGGAAGTTGTTATCCCTCTGTACAGACAGTTGGTGAGACCCCATCTGGAGTACTGTGTCCAGTTCTGGAGACCCCATCTCCTCAAGGACATAGACAGGATAGAGGCAGTCCAGAGGAGGGCAACTAAAATGGTGCAGGGTCTGCAAGAGAAGCCGTATGAGGAGAGACTAAAAGAGCTTAATATGTATACCCTGGAGGAAAGAAGGGAGAGGGGGGACATGATAGAAACTTTTAAGTACCTCAGTGGAATCCACAAAGTCCAAGAGGGTAGCATCTTTCAGAAAAAGAGACTTGCAAGAACAAGGGGACACAATTTAAAGATAGAAGGAGGCGGTTCAGGGGCAATGTGAGGAAGTATTATTTCACAGAGAGGGTAGTGGATGCATGGAACAGCCTTCCTGAGGAGATTGTGGGGTCTAAAACTGTGGGAGAATTCAAGAATGCATGGGACAGACATAAGGCAATTCTTGTGGGGGGTAGGAAGAAATAAGCTGTTGGTTAACTAGGATCTGCGGCCTATCCTGTAGGTAGGGAAATGGGCAGACTAGATGGGCGTAGAGGTCCTTATCTGCCATCAAAGTCTATGTTTCTATGTTTCTACTACAGTAAGTGAAAATGTGGTCTGTGATGGTATATTATACCTAGGGTGCAAATGCTGCAGCAGCCTACGGAAACCTATGTTTTCCACAATGGAAAATGGCTGCAGATCCAAGGCCATCATCTCACCAATTAAACTGGTGATCTGCTGTACTGTTGGGTGTGATGCCTGGTATTTGGTGTGGGCATGGAAGGCTTGCATGATGGGTGTAGTCAAAGCGGTACAACACCACATTGGTTTTGACTGTGAACCCTTGGTGGAGGGTATTACAATAATAGACAATTGAGCAGAAGAAGGCAGAATGGGTGATGCTTCTGTACGGGGATGCACTATAAGTGGTGTAGGGGGAGTTGAGGGTACACTGTCTGTCTCGGTAATAGAATCACTAACAATACTTTGTGCATCTACTGGACCAGTACCAGAAGAGGGTCTGACAGGTACATGTTGTGGAGGGGGAGGAACAGCTGTGGATCACTGAAGTGCACTGGGATGTTTCATTCAGAGATCATTGATTGATCATTGATGTTGTTGTGAGATTTGAAAGGTTTTTACCACAACTTATAGTACAGTTACACACAGAGCATACTGCCTTTGTTGAATCATTTTTACAACACTAAAGTACAGCCACACCACACTTTTCCTTGCACTGACAGTGGAAGTACAGGCCCCAATAGGGTGACCATGGGTATGTTTTGCCCCTTTCCCCTTATCAGACCTGGGTGCAGTGGATGCAGTTGTTCTACCACTTTCTTTCTCCGCAACAGATGTAGTTGTAAAACTACTTTGTGTATCAAATGGGGTTGAACTTGACACAACTCTTTGAAAGGACATGGTGGACTGTTTGTATTTTTAGGAGGAGAAGGAGGAGGAAGAGGGCGACCCTGATTGGCCTGCTTGCCATGACAAGAAGCACTGCATTTTTTGGCAGCTGCACATTCATGCTTCTTACACACATATGCCGCATATTCGGCCTCATCGCCAAATTCACTTAGGTGGGTATCGCTGTCAGATGATTTACTTAGCAAGTCTGGAGGCTCTGGTAAATATTAAGAATCAGAAGAATGCTCTTCTTTGGAATCCTCCACATCAGCAAAAGGAAATGTGGTGAGAGGAAACTTGCGAGGCTGAGCAACAGTATGTTTTGGCAACACAATTGGTGCAGTCGTTGTAACAGTCTCATGGTCAGTACTAGTCACAGTACCTATGGTCATGGGCACAGTTGGCAAGGTAGTAGCAGTGTTGACAGTAGTCCTGTTGCCAGAATTACAATCAGGAGTTACAGTCAAAGAAATTGGCATCATATTACAGCTAGTTGTAATACTGCCAGCAGTAGTCATGGTGACAGCAGAACACTCAGGACTACTAATGGAGGCAAAGGTTGTGGTGACAGTGGCTGTGCAAGGAGCACAAATAACAGTGCACACTGTTATGGCAGTGGTGGTGTCAACAGTACACAAAGGATTTGTTCTGGTTGCTGAAATCACGGCACTGGTGGTGGTTGGGAGGAGCACACTGATAGGCGATGTTACCTCTATGGGGGCAGTTGTGTGAATAGTACTACCACTGGTAGTGGGGGTGGGTTCTTGTTCTTGTATAACTGGAGATGTCAGCTGTAAAGCTATCCTACTTTTATAAAATGTTGGTGCTGCAAATGCAGTACTAGTAGTAGTGGCAGCAGCTGTAGTTATAGTAGTACTAGTACTACCCCCAATCTTACTGACACCAGAACCCGAAGGCTTATCAGGGGAGAAAACTATTTTAGAGTGGCGAATACAAACAGACCTTCTCTCACCCTGTTCCTCACCACTTATGACTGGTTGTGAAAATGACTTGCTTGGGCTGGACCATGCACGTTTACGGGATTGATTCGGTGGTGGATCACCTTTAAAGTCGGCTTGCTGACTTTCAAAGCTCTACATGATCTGGGCCCAGGCTATCTGAAAGAACTTCTGCTTCCTTATCACCCGAATCGATCGCTCCACTCGGCCGACAAGGGGTTACTAGAGTTCAAGGGTGAAATTTGAAATATCTTGGTGCTCGGATTTGCTTATGTAGCCCCACCTTTGAACTCTCACCCCATTGGTTACAGGAGTGCACTTCTGTGGAGGGCTTTGAAAGAGGTCCGAAGACTTTTTTTATGGGAAACTGCATTTTTATTATATTGACTGGTATAAATGTTTTGTTTTAATTGTATGTTTTAATGATTTTTCTTTTATTGTTTTGATTTGTTATTTATGCATGGCACCTTGGTAATTGAAAGGCACCTTATAAATAAAATCATTATCATTATTGTTATTATGAGACATGGTCCGTAACTTGCTGTGTATATTGTTTGTGATTAGTGTCTTTGTTTATGTTGGTGCTTCTTGCAGAAAACAACAATAGCAACACTGCTTAAGTAGCAGCTAATAAAGTCAAGCTGGTACTAGAGAGAGATGGAGTCAGCAAACAACTTCTTACTTCTACGGTGTCAGTTGTGCAGTCATACAGTACAGCAATTCAAGCTTTGAAGATGCACCAAACAACTTACAACACACAGAACCCAGTGAGTCACGCCTGACACACACAGAAATACTAAAGCAGTTCACATAAAATTTACCTGTACACACTCACAATAGTGCACACACAGGGGGTGAAGACACACAAAAAAGAAAAAGCTCACATGCACAGGAGGCCACTCAGGTGCAGTGAGCTATGGAGGGAGGAGTCACCTCCGACACCCTCTTCACTCAGTTGTACAGGGAACTGAGCCAAGAACCAGACTACAGTCAGCAACAATTCAATGGGCCAAGCCTGACCCAGTGAGAAAAAAATACACTGCTTTATATATCACATAAAAAATGCATGCAGACAACTGCATGCACTTGCAGGACACAGATTACAAGAACAACAATACAATGCACACACGGATGATGTATGCACTGCGGTAAGCTGCAACACAGATATGAGGGAGTCAGATGACAATCACACCTCACTTATACAGGGAACCGAGCCTGGAGCATAATTACAGCAAAATACCAATTTGCTTCACAAAAGAAATAGAAAATACCACAGGGGCTATGTGTGGATTTGGAAAAAAAGCTAAGCAAGCACAGCAGTGGGGGATGGAGCAGTCAGCAAAAGCTTGAGCCACTCACTGTTACTGAGCCCAGTAACAGTTACTCACTACATGCAAAAGCCAAACTGGACTTTCTTGACAAAAAAAAAAAATCCTGATAAGAACTAATTGGTTCTTAAGCAAAAAATTAAACCACACTGCTTCAGCTGAGCTGTGAAACTGTAAGCAGTGGGGAAGGGGAGTCAGCATGCAGCAGCACACACACAGGTTCACTCACACACAGACTCTCCTTTTCCTTGAAACTGAGCCCACTTTCAAGGATGAAAAACAAAACTGCAGTCAGATGCAGTCACAAGGTGATCAGATGTAAAAACTGGATCACACACAAAACATTTTTCAAACAGTTATAAAAGTTACAAGTGTGAAACTAAACAGAGCTAGCTCTCTGAGAAACAACTGACTCCTCTCATCTACACACTCACAGTGAGGAGATCACATGGTGTTCCTGGCACTGAGCTCCAAAAACAGCCTCTGATTGGCCAATGAAGCTCTGTGACATTTTGAAATCTCACCCACCACATAGTAGGTCCCGAATAGTAGCCGAAGAGTGAACTATTCGGATTGTCCATCCGAATATTCGGCAAGCCTACTATTCGTGGTGTTCGGGAAATACTATTCGGACCATGCACAGCCCTAATCTTCATTCCAGCCCTAATTTATCAAACTCACTCCAGAGCTTGACATAGTCTGCCAGAGTGTGATTCTGAAACCTCTCACTTCTTCAGCAACATTCCACCCACAGTTTCTTCAGCTGATACAAGATTCAGGCCTTGATGTTGTCCGCTTGAAGAAATTCTGAAACTTGCAAAGCTGAATCGTATGCAGCCCGCTGCAGCATTCCATCCATGACAATATCCTTTACCCAGTCCTGGCTGCATGAGGCTTATCCTCCTTCTTGAAACTGGCAGCAGAAACAATTCCAATGAACCCTGACAGAGTACACTGTCCCCGATTGTTCTGCAGTTTGTGACAGGCTCAAGTTCCTCAGCTCAAGGCTCACTCTTCCAAAGTGCACTATGGACTCACTATTGGCACTATGGACTCTCCACTTCTACTCATCTTCCTTTTCAGATACCAAAGAAGGTCCTCTGGGTTCCCCTCGGACTTCTTCAGACATTCTTCAGTCCTACAAAGACTTCCAACTTTTTCCTTTGCTCTGAGTTTGTCCTCTAAAATGCATTATGAAGTGGTGTATTGGCACTATGCCTTCTCCACTCCCATGGTTCTACATTTTCAGATTCAAAAGAAGGTCCTCAGGGTTCCTCTCTGATTTCTTCAGACTTGATCCCTCTGCAACAGAACTTCTCCACTTTCTTTGATACTACAGCTTCATCTTCCAAAGAAGGTCCTCTGGGCTCCCCTCGGACTTCTTCAGACATGCATTTGTCTGGTTAAAGACCTGCAAATCACCACTCCACAAAGATTTTATTTTTATAATAACAAATTTATTAAAAATATTTACAAAGTACAAAGACCAGTAACCATAATTACACATAATGCTACAAATAAGGAAAACTCAGGCTGAAAAAAAATAATTTACATAACTTCAACAGCCATGAAATAGGGGAGTAGCGATTGAGAAAAGTGGACTCTAAATGAAAAAAATCCTAAACAAGGGGGGTAGGAACAAACCATGTGGTAAGTATACAGAGCAAGCAGCTAAATGCTATAAACAGTAAAATGTGACAGTATCTCTTCTAACCAGAGAACATAATATAGAAAACAACAGGAATAAAAATGACAAAGTACCTATACACAAAGAGAATCCAGGATGGGACAGGCAACTAATGAAAACACAAGGGGGAAATCAGGTATCCCAGGGTAGTAGTAGTAGTAGTAACATATTTTATTCATACCAGTCATATGAATAGGAATAAATTTGATTGAGAATAAACTCATTTACAATGAGGTCCACATGGATAGACAACAGCAGTTTACAATGTTCTAAATACATTCATGCATATTACACTGTTTTCATACTCAGTATAAAATTAACAAGATATAATAAATATATCAGATAAAAGTTGCACCACACTTTCAGATTTAGTGAAATGAGCAATGATACCCATCTATTTGATTATAAAACTCTATATCTTTCAGAGCAACACTGTTTGAATTTGCCTACTGCCTCTCTTAACCAGGCCACAGTTACTTTCCAAGATGGATTCCTTAATAATTCTCTTAGCTTTGAATCCATTTTGTTCCAGCTCACTGGGCCTCTAAAAAAAATAGACTGTTGTCCTATTTCCTGATTATATTTGGGAATATCTAAATCTAAGGTATCTGCAGATCTCAAGGAACCCAGCCTGAGCCTCCAGACCAACCTTTCAGAGACCTACCCTGGAAGTTTACCCAGTAAACCCTTGCAAACAGAAGTTATTAAATGCTCTTAGATCTTTCATATAAGTTTGGCCAGCCCAGTGTATCATACAAGGAACACTTATGAGTCAAGCGTGAGGCACCCAATCTAAATCTAGCCAATCTTCCATAACAGGCCTCGAATTTAGCGAGATCGTTTTTTCTTTCACAGAATAAAGGATATCTCTGTAATTAAATATAGGAATAATCATAGATTCCACTACTCTCTTACGGGTAACCAGGCTCATACAGGACCTTACCCTGCATAGTGTTCCCAGTCTTTTCCCTGCACTCTTAATCAAGTTCTTAACATGTATCCAGTGCAAGGAATCATCCAGCCATAAACCCAGATATTTACATGACCGTACTTGTTGGATCAGGGATCCCCCAAGTGTAACCACCTTCAATTCCAAATCCTCCCAAGTCCTATTAGATCTACAAAACAATATAGACTGAGCTTTCTTTACATTTAGGATTAGTTTACTGTTCTCAGAAAAAGCCTGCAAGTCATTAAATGCTCTTTGGTGTTTACCTTGAATTTTTTCTATATTAGTATCCGAAGTACAGATTACAGTATCATCAGCATATAAGTGGTATAATATGGATGAATCTGCAAAACATAAACCATGACTGTGTATGTTGAACAAAAGAAGGCCCAAAATGTAACCCTGAGGGACCCCCGACCCAACTGGCAACATACCCAAAGCCCAATTGCCTATCTTCACAATCTGGGTTCTCCCATCAAGTATGAGGCCAGCCATTTAATCTCAAGACCCTCTAAACCCTGGGATGCCACCCTGGACAGGAGGACACCATGGCCCAAGGAATCAAAAGCCTTGTAAAAGTCTACAAAAATTGCATCCACTGGTTTCCCCCTGTCTAGGGCCCCCTGGCTATCCCCCACCACTTTCACTAGGGCTGATGTAGTGCTATGGCAGCTTACGAACCCTAACTGCATGTTATTGAAAAGGTTCTGAGAAACTAGATGTTCCTTTATTTGAACAGCAATCAGTCTTTCAAATATTTTAGAGACCTGTGAAAGCAACGAATTGGGTGATAATTGTCCAGGTCCGTTTTCTTACCCCCTTATATATGAGAATAATCCTTGAAAGCTTCCAAGCCCTTGAATATTCCCCTGTGGATAATAACAGATTAAAAATATAATCTAGCAGATGGGCTGTAAATGGTGAGGCATGCTTTAATAATTTAGAGAGTAGCCACAAATCAGGCAAGGATATTCCAGGCTACAAAACAACCAGCTGCAAAAAATTAAAAATAAATCGGCTCACGGAACAAATGTCGGATCTAAATTTCATCTATAAAACACCCATTTCTGCCATATTAACTGAAAAGCTTTCAGACGATGTAAATATCAATAATTACATCTTCCACAATAATAAATAGAATCAACTAACTTTGTCCAATGATCATAAGATGGAAGACATGAGGTTAGCCATATCTAATAATAATCTTTTTAGCACATACCAAAAGTATTATCAATAACTTTAATTGCTGGTTACTTAGTTGTAGATTGCAAGGGGGAATATGTAAGATAATAATTGCAGAGAAAATGGTAAAGAAATAACAAATAAAGAAGTAATAACTTTTGAAATGTCCTCCCAGTTGGGCTTCAGAAGAGGCAAGACAAAAAGATATGAACATGGTCCGCCACAAGATTTGACTGTCTCACTCCTTACGTCTCTATTGAAAACTTCAGTATGTCACCTTCCTCTCAGCCTGGAAATAAGAACTGTTTGATTTCATAACTGCTACATCTCTGCTTGCCAGCAATCCTGCTCCTAACCTGTTCATTTCCCAGTCAGTTCCTGATGCTCCTCTGAAATATGACAGTCATGGCTTAAGCTTGCCACAGCCATAACAGAGCTACAAAGATATTGTTTCTCAAAGTATGCTTTCCTTGCTGCCTTCTCCTGCTCCAGCTGCATAATATCTGCTATCCTTCCATCCACCAGCCATCTCAAAACTAAGATGCTCCTCTGAGTGCTACATCAATCAAATACTTTCTGTACGTCAAAACTGTATATTTGTCAGATTTCAAGCACCAGCTCCTCCTCAGCTTCTCCTCGATCATCTCCCTATAATCTTTATTAAGGCCCTCAGCAAGAATGTCATACATGGACAGGCAGTAAATCTGATGTCCCTTCTCAGCTCGTCCTATACCATCAACTACAGACTAGCATCTTACAGAGATGTTCTGTTATTTATTTATTTATTTAAAAGTTTTACCAGGAAGGAGTACTGAACAGACTACTGCTCGATTCCAGATGCATTCTGGGAGGTGGGTAGCAAGGGAGTCAACACAGAGAATAATACATCAGAGAAATTCATGATTTCAAAACACAATGCGCGGGATATTCAAAAGCGCCATGCGCAACCCACTGATGTGGCCCGGCACAATATTCAAAGGGGGATGTTGCACTGTGCACATCCCAATACACCGGGGTGCACCAGTAATGTATGCATCACAAGTGCGGGGGTCATGTCCACGCATATGCGGCACATCCCAATATTCAGCCCAGGATGTGCGGCGCATATGCAGGCACACACCCGCCTTGCACCACACAGGGGAGCGCAAAGATCCACCGTGAAAAAAAGGAGCAAGGTCTGGCCACCCACTGGTGAACTGCTGTATTGCAGGGTGCAACACGGCAGCCACCAGCTGTGGATGGCCACCCAACCTCCAGAGCCATGGTCCGGTCATCATCGCGCCCCCCCCGCCTGCAGGCTTAAGCAAAAAGAAATACTCCCTGGTGGTCCAGTGGACCTGCTCCCAAGCCTGATCACAGGCTTAAATGATAAATACTCCCTGGTGGCCCAGTGGACCTGAACCCAAGCCCGATCGTAGGCTTCTGTAAACATAACGTCCCTGGTGGTCCAGCGGTACCCCCTTCCTCACCCACCTGCTCAGACCCACCACCCCACTCCCCACCCAGTCAGCAGTGGGTGGCTGCTCCCCACCAGCAAGCTGCCCGGCTGCCTGCCGACTGACAACGTATAGTACGGCTGTATGCACATTGGTCCACTGTGTGGGCCAATGGGTGTGCAGACCACACTGTATTACACAGTCCCGAAATATGAATGAAATGTGAAATGGGACTGCGTAGTACAATATGGCTGTACGCTGTCAGTTGGCAGGTGGCAAGGTGGCTTGCGGGTGGGCAGCTGCCGCCTGCCACTGACTGGGGAGCGGGTGGTGGGTCTGGTGAGTGGAGTGGGGAAGGGGTACTGCTGGACCACCAGAAGATCTTCAGAAGCCCATGATGGGAGCTGGGCTGCTCACTGGACCTCCAGGATATTGTGTTCACATATGCCCACGATTGGGCATTGAGGTGCGTTGGCTGCCGTGGGGCGGGGGCGTTGGTCCCGTCAGTTACGCAGCCTGGCAAGGCACCAGACACAAGTTATAGGGGAGCGGCGCACCTGCATGCAAATGGGGCCATAATGACATGCAAATGACACCATTTGCACCTTCTATGCATAATGGTGCCATTTGCATACCCAACGCTGAATATCGCGGTTCTTGCACCTAGCGCACCTGCACTTGCACTGGCGCATCCCCCTACTCCACATTTGCCACTTGTGCTGGTGCATTGCCACTGTGCCCTGCGCAATGCGAGTGGCCACAGTGCCATATTCAACGGTGCTGAGCCATGGCGGCAGCACTGTTGAATATCACCCAGACCATGCCCTGGCACAGCCCAGTTGCGCTGCACCCAGGCTTGTGCCCCTGCCTGGTGCATTCTGAATATCCCGCCCAATATCTACAGAAAATAGGGAACAGTACAGATACATTAGTAATACATGAGTACAAGGCACATTATGTACTGAAAGTGCAGCCAGAGAATTAGAATACAGGCAGTCTGTTACATTGTGTAAGGAAATTATATGTTATATTGAATGGAATGTTATATTGATGTCTAAAGATTCCAGTGGTATGAAAAACCTTTAATACATTTTCGCTTCCTTCTCATATCATGATGTACCTTGTTTTACTTTTTGACCAGAATTGCTGAACCAGATTCATTTATCTCTTGGCATCTGGGCACTGATATGGATATCATTGGTCCTTCTCCTCATAAGTTGCCACTGTATTAACTTTTTTACTTCAAACTGAGCAGCGCTAACCTGACTGACAAACTGCTTTTTTCACCTACTGAGCACTAAACATACTCCTACCTCTATGCAGCTCCATGCTCAGTTGCCTAATCTTATCCTTTAAATATGTCTGATTTCTCACCATCCACTATTCAGCCAGACTGATTAAACAGTTGGGGCAACTCTTGCTTCCTTCTCCTCTTGAAGCTGTTCTTCAAAATTGCTCGCCTCTTTTTGCCTTCACTTGGAGAGACAACAAAAACACAGTAACTATCCAAGAGAAAAGTAATTTCTATAAACTGTATCTATGAAAGGTTACTCAGACTTAGCAGTCAGTTTTGTCTCATCTGCAGTCTCGTGACCATTTCATTTTCTTGTCTACTGGAACACTATATTTGCATTATATCTTATTGCTTATGGTCTTATTTCTAACTCCAAGCATCCCTGAATCATTCACCTAAATCATCTGTCCTTCAGGACTGGTAACAACATCTCCATGAAACTATCGTATTTGCATGGTGTCTTATCTGGTCTTCGGACCATCTTAATCTTTCAGCCAATCAGCTAATGTGGATATGGCACTAAAGGCAGATTATAATCCTATCCCATCAATCATGGTTATCTCTATGACATACAGTATCTACTCTGAAATGCTTGCATACCCCTTGCTATGTGAATGAACTAGCTATCGTTTGGCTATTATTTCCAGGATTCTATCAGTACTCCTTCTCCTCGATTTGCAGATCTTCTCATAACTCAGCTTACGATCATCAGCAAACCTAAACATTCTGGTCCTTCTCTAAATTCTGTGGTGGCAGAAGGAATCAGGAAGGCAGAAACTGCCCCCCCCAGGCTAAAGTGGAGAGTAAGGAGAACAGAGGGGAAAGGAATCCTCCAGGGTGCAAATTAAAAAAGGAAGCAGAGTTTCTGGACCTAGGAGCCATCATGGCAGAGGGCAGCCTGGATTCTGTGGCCATTATGGAGTCATGGTGCACTGAAAACCATGAATGGGACGTGGCCTTATCAGGCTATACTCTGTTCAGGAAGGACTGGGTGGGAAGGAAGGAAGGGGTGTGGTGCTTTATATCAGGAAAACCATAAAAGTGATGGAAATACTGGTAGTACAGGGTGAGGCAGAGGTAATGTAGGTCACCCTGGAGATGGGGAATGCAGCCACTATTTGTACTAGAGTGATCTGCAGACCTCCAGCACAGGGGGAGGAATTAGATAAGGCACTGTTGGAAGCCATTGGCAAGATGGCAAAAAAGGTGGATGTGATGCTGGTGGGGGACTTGAACTTGCCAAATATAGACTGGAGCCTCATAGCAGAGGCTTCAACTAGAAGCAGGAAAATCCTGGACTTTCTACATGGGACATTTCTCAGGCAACTAGTCAGTGAATCCATTCATGATGGGGCAATGTTCAATCTGATAATCACTAACAGGGACAGTGTTGAAGACGTCAAGGTGGGAGGCCACCTGGGGACCAGTGATCACCAGACATTGTGGGTCAATATAAGGATGGCTGTAGAATCCAACCATACAAGAGTGAGGGTCGTGGACTTCAGAAGGGCAAATTTTATAAAGATGGGTGAATGCCTCAGGGATAACCTAGCATACCCCCTTCCCCAGGCCAGGTCATCCCTGAGGCATTCACTCATTTGATGGGGTGGAGGAACAGAGGGCAAAGGTAAACGGGAGCATAGCAAAAGCAACAACCCTCTATGTCAAATAAGTGAGCAAAAGGCAAGGCATGGCAAATTGTATTTATATAGCACCCTGTCCAGGGGCGCAGAGCACTTAACAAAATAATAGTAAAACGCAATAACACCACCCCAAAATAAGTTATTCAAGAAAATTAAAAGCCTTATCAAATAAATAGGTTTTACAATAGGTTTTGAAGGCCTCCACCATGCTAGCAGCCTGATGTGTGTTGGAAGAGAATACCACAGCAGTAGAGCAGCCACCCCAAAGGCCCTGTCTCCTGATCTTTTTAAATGGAAGGATGGTACAACTAATAAGCCAACTTCAGTGGAGTGCAGGGTGTGGATAGGAGAGTACGGAATCAGGAGCTCTTTAAGGTGATGCACGCACTCACAGGTAGCCAGTGCAGAGAGCGCAGGACAGGAGTGACATGGTCCCTCATAGAGGTACCAGTCAACATCCTGGTTGCAGCATTCTATACTAGCTGCAGGTGACTCATCAAACCTCCAAACAGCCCTAGGTACAGGGCATTACAGTAATCAAGCTGACTAGTGACAAAGGCATGGATAACCATAGCCAGGTCAGTGGGAGTCAGGAATGGATGGATCCTGGCAATAGTCCGGAGATGGAGAAAGCTGGCCCTAACAACCAATGAGACCTGTTTTTCAAACAAAAAGCAAGAGGAACAGAGACTCTTGTGGTTCTTGAAAGAGGTGGCTGAAAAGGTAAAGGCTAAAATGGTAGCATTCTGAAGGTATAAGGAGATGCAACGAGAGGGGGGTAGGGAGGTGTCTCAGGGGAAACAAAGGGAAGCAGTGAAAGCATCAAAGGCACAAACTGAAGAGTGAATAGCCCAGGAGGTAATGAAAGGGGACAAAACATTTTTAGGTGTGTAAGTGAAAAGAGGATTACCTGGGGTGGAATTGTAAGGTTAAAAAGGAAGGGGGAGAACTGTGCAGATGGAAACCAGGTAAAGACAGACATTCTGAACAATTACCTTTGTTCAATGTTCACAGAGGAAGGAGATGGGGTGGGGCCACAAAAAAAAGTAACAGCAGCTTAAAGGGACACTGTCAACGTGTTTTTCATCATATTATTTCTAGTTGAAACCCCACATTTTATGATTGCTTACCCTCTCTAAAATTCACTGATGTTGCTGTTTGTTTTATCTGTCTCCTTGCTTTGTAGAACTGAAATGCATGGCAATGTATATTTGTAAACAACCTTGTTTTGTTTACAGTCCTGGATCTGTTCTTACTGTATGCTTCCTGAGCATGAGAAACACACCCAAACAGTGCAGATACTCATTAGGCAGTAACCTCCTGAACTCCCACTGCATCATGAGGGGCTAGACTGTTTTGTGAGTGTTCCCAAGTCCAGGCAAGATGCATTTGGAGTTGATAAAGGAATGTAAACAAACCTGTTTTGGTGTGATAACACCAGTATGTTGGGCAGTCTGTTTTTTACTATTTTAAAGAAAATAAGAGTCAAAATCAAACTACCAGCTACATCAACAATCTTTACAGAATTTTGGCAATCATAAAATATGTTTTTTTAAACTAGGGACACTTTGAGACCCAAGGGGGTTGACAGTGTCCCTTTAAGAGGGAGGAATTTGGACACTAGTACTTTCTGGGAGTAGAGATTCCTGAAGGGACTAGCTAATCTGAAGGTAGATAAAGCAATGGGGCCAGATGGGGTGCATACAAGGGTATTGAGGGAGCTCAGGGAAATTCTGGTTGCACCTCTAACAGTTCTGTTTAACAGCTCACTGAAAACAGGAGTGGTTCTGGAGGACTGGAGGAGGGCGGCTGCACTCCCACTATGCAAAAGTGACAGCAGGGAAGAAGCTGGCATATATAGGCCAGTCAGCCTGACATCAGTGGAGGGAAAGTTAATGGAATCACTGCAAAAGGAAGGATTGTACAATATTTTGAATCCAGTGGGTTACAAGATGCAAGTCAGTATGGGTTCACAAAGGGGAGGCCATGTCAAACGAATCTGATAGATTTCTTTGATTGGTTGACAAAGGATTTAGATCAGGCTGGAGCGGTGGACGTGGCTTACCTAGATTTCGGTAAGGCTTTCAACATCATTCCACATTGGAGACTAGTAAGCAAGCAGGGTAGCTTAGGAGTGGGTCTAAAGGTGGTAAACTGGATAAGAAATTGGTCAGGGGATAGGAGACAGAAGGTGGTGGTAAACAGAGTTCATTCTGAGGAAGGGAGGGTGACCAGTGGAGTGCCTCAGGGATGATCACTGGAACCAGTCCTCTTTAATGCCTTTATAAGTGACATTGCAGAGGACCTGGAAGGGAAGGTTTGCCTCTTTGTGGATGACACCAAAATCTGCAATAGAGTGGACACTCCAGGGAATGGAAAGGATGAGTAGAGACCTGGGAAAACTAGAGGAGTGGTCAAGGGTATGTCAGCTGGGCTTCAATGTGAAAAAGTGCAAAATAATGCATTTAGGGGACAGAAACCCAGGCCTGTAGTACAAAATGGGTGGAAGAAGAAGAAGAAGAAGAAGAATCAGCATTTATATAGCACTTTTCATACACAGTATCCCAAAGTGCTTTACAAGCAATGCTAGACTGGTAGTGAAGTGACTGAATGTGCGGTGGCGGCCATAATGCACATCATCACCCACACACAGCCTGTATAATTGCATGAACCAGTTTATGGGAAGGGGAATGTTGGCCAGGACACTGGGAATGTTCCCTGCTCTTTGCGAAGAGTATCCTGGGTTCTTTTACTTTCACCTGTACACCCACCAGGACAACACCAGGATGGGCAGAAGGGACATCAGTTTAACGTCTCATCCGAAGGACGGCACACCCCAGCAGTACAGCACCCCCCAATACTGCACTCGGATGCCAGAGATTTTTAGGTTCAAGTCCAATCCTGGTGTGGAACGAGAACCCACGACCTTCTGGTCCAGAGGCAGATGTGCTACCAACTGATGACCACCAAGTAGGAAAGCGACTTGGGGGTAATCATATTGGATGACATAACGGTGTCCAAGCAGTACGACAAGGCAGATATGAGGGCTAGTGGGATGCTGTAGTGCATAGGGAGGGGTATCACTGGCAGAAAGAGGGAGGTGATGTTGCCTCTGTGTAGATTGCTGGTAAGACTCTCTCTAGAGTACTGTGTCCAGTTCTGGATACCACATGTCCAGAAGGACATAGAGTGGGGATGTTCCAGAGCAGGGCAATTGGAATGGTGCAGGGTCTGCAACAAAAGCTCTATGTTGCGAGACTAAAGAACCTCAATATGTACACCCTGGAAGAGAGGGGGGATATGATAGAGACCTTCAAATACCTCATGGGGGTAAATAAGGTACAGGAGGGAAGGATGTTTCAGAAGAAAAGATGGTCAAGAGCAAGGTGATATGTTATGAAGCTGGGGGTAGATTCAGGAAAAATGTGAGAAAGTACTTCTTCACAGAAAGAGTTGTGCATTCCTGGAACAACCTTCCAGTGGAGGTCATGGGGGCAAAAACAGTGATGGGGTTCAAGAATGCATGGGATAAGCACAAGGGAATCATAGTGAAAAGGAAGGGGGGAGGGAGAAAGAGCTGTAGATCAAGTATAGTCTGCGGTAATGGTGTAGGTAGGGAGAAATGGGCAGACTGGATGGGCCAAGCAGACCTTATCTGCTATCAGATTCTATGTTTCTATGTCTTTATGGTCCACCTAAGCACTCCTGTTATTTATCAGTGCTTTGGCTAATGTAAAATATGGACCGAGAGAATCCTGAGGGGGTTACCTGTTTATGTGTTATTATGATATGATATAAATAGATAATGTGTGTCTTGTTGAGTGATATAGGATGTAGAGTGATATAGGATGAATGGAGTGATTGATTGTTCTGGCATTATTATGTATGTTATAGTTGTATTTTTTTAAAATGTAAAGGCAACAAGTTTATAAGAGGACAGTCTTGTAAACTGGGCCTATTGGCCTAAAGATTTGTTTCCCTGTATAAAAATAGTTTTTACTACTGCTACTACTACTTACACTCACTACCCAAGCAATTAATTCGTACTTTCCAGTCAACTCTTTGATCATGTCCTCGCATCCATGACGCTGCCTCAAAATCATTATGGAACCATAAAGCTACAGTATGTTCATTCAGAATCCTAGGCTTATCATCAAATCCTTCCATCTTCAAGTTATCTCATGCTTGTTTAGATTTCTTATCACACTCAGATGCAAGCTCCTAAATTATTCCACATCAATGGACTTCTATTATGGAACTCATCATAATGCATATTACATCAATCGGTCCGTTCTCAGCAACTGAATGCCTCATGTCATCAACGTCTTCTACTGAAAATCCTCACAGGTGCAATTCAAGATATCATACAAATTATTATCACGCTACTTCCACTAAGATAACATCTATCTTCCCCAGGAATTCAGATTATTACCGCATTCATCATAATTGGTGCCTTGAAACTTTTAATCGACTTCTGCCATTTATGCTTCATGTCTTCTTCAACCTCTTCTGACTTTGTCATACAGCAAGGTTCATCAAATGTTCATAGACTATCTGAGAACTCTCCTACAGCTTGGACTGAATTCTCACACCTTATTAGGACAATTCTCCAGACTGAGTCAGCCCCATCAGCATCCATGCCAACATTCAAGAGTCTTGGAAGATGGATCCTCATGCTAGAAACATAGAAACATAGAAGCTGATGGCAGATAAGGACCACAAGGCCCGTTTAGTCTGCCCATTCCTTTTTCTACCTTATAAATGCGCCATTGGCTTTTACTCTGTCAATGGCCTATCTAGTCATACTCATTTGTATTGCTCCCTTATGCCTATCCCATGCCTGTTTGAAGCCCTGCACTGTATTCATAGCCACCACTTCCTGAGGTACGCCATTCCATGCATCCACCACCCTTTCTGTGAAAAAGAACTTCCTCACATTACCCTTTAATCGGCCTCTATCTAATCTCATGCTGTGTCCTCTTGTCCTGCTATTTTTCTTATATTGAAACATGTTAGACTCTTTCACCTTGTTAATGCCCTTAAGGTGTTTGAATGTTTCAATCATATCATCTCTCTCCCTCCTTTGCTCTAGGGTATACATATTGAGCTCCGTTAATCTGTCCTCATATGTTCTGTGATGCAGTCCCTACACCATTTTGGATGCCCTTCTCTGGACTGCCTCCATTTTGTTAATGTCCTTGTGAAGGTGTGGCCTCCAGTACTGCACACAGTACTCGAGATGGGGCCTAACCAGTGTGTTGTAAAGAAGGATTATTATCTCCCTCTTCCGACTTGTGATACCCCTACTAATACACCCCAACATCCCTCTAGCCTTACCTAATGCTTTAGAGGTCCGCTTGGGCGATTTCAGTTCATCTGTGATGATGATGCCTAAGTCTCTTTCTTCCCTTGTGACAGCCAACAACTCCCCTCCCACCCTGTAGGTGGTTTCAGGGTTTCCCTTCCCTTTATGCATGATCTTGCACTTCTTTGCATTAAACCACAGTTGCCACTCTTCCAACCATTTTGCTACTTTATCCAGATCTCTTCTCATTCTGCCCACCCCATCTGGAAAGAAAGCAGTTAAGCATTTTAGATCATCTCCTCTTAGTATACCCAGAAGACGGGTAGTTCAGTAGCCAAGGGTCCTCAGAGGTTTCCTTCACAGGGTTTTTTTCCTCTGCTGCATGCTACTTTTCACACTCTCTGTGAGCTGGAGGAGGTAATTTCTTTTCCTTTTGGGCTTCCATTCCCTGTTGCTGCCTGGCTCCTCTACTGAGTATGGAAACTGAGAAAGGCCAAAGTTTTTTATAAACAAGCACCATCCACAATTCACCAAATATCGAATGGGAGGGCTTTGCTCAAGATTCAATGTGAGGGAATATGCTCCTCTTACTACTCCAATAAAAGCCACCCCCTCCCAGCAATCTATGCTCAGAGTGTTTCGAGCTCCCACCATCCTCCCTGCCTACTCCTCCTCCTCCTCTGGTACTCTTTTCACCCTTAGTGCTCGGCCTTCTATTCCCTACCACCACCTGGCTCCTCCACTGAGGGTGGGAATTGAGAAAGGCGAAAGTTAAGTACACACAAGTAGTGGTGGGCGAAATGAGTGAAATTCGCTTTGCAGGAAGTAATCCACAAATTCCACCCATTTGCATGAGCAAAATGTGAAATTTCACCTGGCCGGAGTGGCGAAATTTCACCCATGGGACAGTGAAATTTCACCTTTCCATAAGCCTAAATTTTTCAGTGGTGAAATTTCTCCATGGAAGGATAAATTTCACTCATGAAGGTGGAATTTCACCACAGAAGGCGGAATTTTGCCTGTGGAAGATGAAATTTCACTGCTGAAGGTGACATTTTGCCTAGGCAAAATTCCACCTTATGTGGGAAAATTTTGTGAATTGCTCTGCCAGGTGAATTTGGACACTTTGCCAGCACTTAGCTGACAAAATTTAAATTCACTGCATCCCTATACACAAGCAACATCCCCTACTCACCAAACATTGAATTGATATTACTATTGTATCTTAAAGTATGTTAGTGTCTATTGAACATCTAGAATTGTTTACTCCATCACCCTTAGCCCCCCTCCCTGAACACATCTGGAAATGAGCTGCTACTAGCTTAGTATGTCTTTCCTGAGAACATTTTTGAAATAAATATATGACACGAATAAATAAATACACAGAAAACCAATCAAAAGGTTTGTGACAGTTACAGTCTTACCAGTAAAATCAAAGCCAGCCTGTGGCAGAAAGTTAATTAGTGGGAAATGCGAGGTACACAAGAAGGTACACCTGTGTACAGGCCCTGGGACACTGGCTGTTTTCCATTAGATACAGGATACTGTATCCCTTACCAGAAGTAGACATTTATGAGTCCTTGTGCGTTGATCAATGGGCCCCTGATAGTAGCGGATCAGCTGACAGTGCTCTGATTAGCAGGCTACACAGCTGGGGGCTCTTGCATGGAGGGTTAGTGCTCTGAGTCCCTTATGCAAAATGTGTAAAATACTTATTGTGTGTCAAAATCATTTTCCGTTGCTTGAGCTAGAACTGAATGAGGCACAGTGATGCAGGCTGTGAGGCCCAGGGATATAAGGAGAGTATGTATCCAAGCATTAGGACACCATAAGAGAAAATTCCATCCCCACCACTGGCTATGTGTAGGAAGGGCTAAGGCAGAATAGGGGGAACTGACAGGAATTCAAATGCAAAATTCACACACTTAAGATTATCCAGGGAGTGGGAACTGGGGTGACAGATGTTTCTGTAAAATGGGTTCAAAAAACACCTGAAAAATTGTTACTTCTCTCTTACATATTTATGTACTAATCCAACCCTGTTGGAATGCCTGCATGTCGCCAGTGTACCAAAACATTCATATATAAGGGAAACAGTAGCAGAAGAGTTTAGGCAAGCACTAATACCCTCCAGGGTGACCGGTACTGGGCTATACCCTCCCACTCAAGGGCATAATGAGGCCTGGCTCCGCAGGTGGAGGGCCTTATAGCTCCTGGAAAGGCAGGAATAGACCACATCACTGACCCTGGAGGGTATTATTGTGCTTAGAAAATGGGATGTTGGCTGTATTTTAGTAACTTCTGTATTTTTACCTTTTTGGCTGGCTTCCCTGAACTCCCCTACAGGGGCTCAGCTCCCACCCCCAACACCTCCTAATGCCCAGGCTTACCCCCTGGATGGGGCCACCAGGCGGGAGCCTCCCAAGGTCAGCGGTAACTTTTGCCCTGGCTTATCCCTCAAAGTGGAGCCACGGGAGTGGGGCCCTACCTGGCAGAGATTGTAGGATGGTAGACAGTGGAGGCGGCAGAGCTTCAGGGAGCTGGCATTTTTGTGGGCTGTATCGAGGGCATGGACGTGCAATGATGGCCAGTGTCCGCCCCTCCATTGATGCGGTGCCAGCACTGTACTTCCCAGGGCTCATAGTGTGCAGAACACACAACCCACCTCCGGAGAAGGACAGCAATCCCGCAGATGCTCAATCCTTCTACCCCCAGCTGGCCCTCTGATGTATTGAGTCTGTTCCCGAACCCGGGTCATCGGCAATGCAGTCAGACTCTCTGCCTCTGTGCCAGCGAGCCAGCCTTGTTAGCTGTATTTTATGAAAAAAAAAGTAATATTAAAACAAAAAAATAGTTAAATTAATACAATTTTTTTTTTTTTTTAAAGTAGTCCCTCTCCTTTTTTTTCATGAACAACGTTGCTATTGGGTGTTTTTGTGTAGCTTGTATAGATTTCAAGCTATTTTGATTTGTTTGGCATGTGTGCAGATGTGCTTACAAACAGCAGATGTTTTTTTTCTCGTCGAGTGAACACTCAAGTAGACATGCCAAACAAATGTAAATATCTTGAAAACCATACTTATACACAGCCAGTGTCAACATTGTTCACAACAGGGCCAGTCTGGTGGCACTGAGGGTTGAGGCGCTGGATGCCATACCTCGCTCCATACCGGTGACCCGGGTTCGGGAGCGGACTCTGGTCGCTGGTGGGTCGGCCGGGGGGAAATAGGCTTGAGTGTCCCATGACAACTTGCCTACTCCGGGGAGGGTTGAGGCCATAGCCTGCACTCTTGTATGACTCTGAGCGGGGGCTCAGAGTATTACAAGCCCCTTACAACAGAGGATGGGCGGCCACTACAGAACAGCGTGACGTCGCCGAACAATGCCTTGACATCTGGGTCATACACTGTAGGGGTGGGAGAAAAAGGGAAAATGCCTGCCAGGACTGGGAAGATGGGCTGCTTGGAGTGTGCCTCTGATGTGCTCCTGCTTGCCCTGCCACGTCCGGATCAACGAAACAGTAAGGAGCTTGGGGCGTTAGGACCCCGCCTTGTCCCCACCTGAGGGGTAATCCAAGGCTCCATGGGGACACAGAGGTGGAAGTGGGTAGAGCGGGAGGCAGGAGGATGATTCCTTAGCAGCCGCGAAGGGTCGAGGCTAGCAGGACGAGGAGGGGATAAAACATGATTTAAAAAAAAAAAAAAAAATTGTTCACAACAAAAAGACCTTTACAATGAGGATAGTCACCAAGTTGAACTCTGTATAATTTTTAAAATATAGCCATCTCTGCTGTTGTATTGCAAAGCAGTGCTTGTTGCTGAATCTATGGGCTCGGCTACATCGCTGTCACATGAGACAGGATGCATTGTAGGTACAAGAAAAGCAACAAACTTAGCTGAGATGGAGATTCCCAGGGGTCGTAACACTGCCATAAAGCTAGCAGGCTAATTTAGGAAAAACTCCCGATAGCAAACAGAGGGAAGGACATACTAGGAATTCACACAGCCCTAAGGGAGGCAGTATAGCGCAGTGATTTAATGCTCTGAGCTGCAAATCTGGAGATCTGGGTTTGAATCCCACAGCCCCTACTTCCATACTGTGTGACCATGAGCAAGCCATTTAACTTCCCTGTGCTCCCAGGTCGCACCTGTAAACACGTTTTCAGCTTAGTGTGCCACTCCTGGTTAAATAATTGGATTAAAAAAAAAACACACACAAATCAAAATACTCTGCACAATATATGTTTTTACAAATTCTGGTTTACTACTCCTTTAAGTCTGATGTAAACATCTGCTTGACTCCATTGCAAAAGTCATGTCCTGACTCTTCTAAGACATCCTAGAATTTTATGATGTTTTGATGCTAAAGCCTGCAGTAGATATACTGTTTTTGTCAGTGCTGTTGTTGTCTTCTGCTGCCCTATGTTCTTGTCTTATGCTGGCCATGAAACTATTCTGCCAGAATAACAAGTGCCCTACTGTTTTCTATAGTTTAAAGTGTATCTGAGTTAGAAAAAAATGCTTTTAGAGAATACAGGACATGTTCACAGGACATGTAATAGGCAAGCAATAATACCCAACAGGGTGGGTGGTATTGGGCAATACTGGACCACCCAGGAGTGTAATGAGGCCTGACACCACAGGCTGAGGGTCTTATAGCTCCTGGAAGGTCCAGTATTGCCCATACCGCCCACCCTGGAGGGTATTAGTGCACTTAGAAAATGGGCTGAAGAAAAAAAGATTAAAAAAATAATGTTTAGTATGTTTTTCCATTTCATTTTTTTTGGTGTGTGTTGCTATAGGTTTGCAAAAAAAAAGTTTGTTGTCTGTGTTTTGGTCCAGTAGAAGCTGCTGCAACTGTACACTGTCTCCTCTTTCAGTCTCTACTAGATTCCTGTGTTCTGAGAAATGTCTGTGTCTTAGCCGTTAATTTGTACTGCCCCCCTGCAAGAGTAGAAAAATACACACTATTTTTTTATTCTCCCAAGTACGGTGAGTGTATAGAAAAGCAGCTTCATTTTATCTGTACCTTTGTTTAAACTGTGAGTTTGATAGTCAGCAGCAGTCAACAGGAAGACGGGGGCACAAGAGTTCAAATGGCTGTGCAAGACTGGCGCGGCAGAATTCACCGTTTTGGAGAAATGCTGAATTGATGAATCTGTGTAAATGATAAGAAACCTGAACTGGGGGCAGTATTTTGTAGAGTGACAATAATTCTGGTGTTCGGTCAGCTGAAGCACCATGTCTTGAGAGGCTGTTGTTGGCAGCACTGTACATCGGGCTGTTGGGTCACGAGAAGAACGAAGGTTGAAGCAGGTACTGTTGGAAAAAAAAGATCAGACACCAAAGAAACAAAGAAAATGACCTATTGTAGAATAGCAGAATTAGAGTGGAGTCAGGGTAACTCATGGACCAAGCATGCGGAACTGGTGTCTGTGAAAAGGCTGAGCACGCGACATGCTAGTGTTACTGATTTGAAAATGAAAGTTTTTTTTTTAAATGGTAACTTGAACTGGCAGAGTCTGTGATAGAAAAAGAGCATTGCTAATGTGTTTGGAGAATCTGCTGGGAGAGGTGGCCGTCTATCATAGGTATGTGACTGTCCCTCTCCAAGGGAGTATTGGGGGGACAGTAAAACTCACTAAGCGAGAGAAAAACATGGCGGCAATTTAAAATTTAGTGATGATGTTTTGCCCAATGAACAAGCAGAGTGAGCAGACCTTAGGTGGTGATGGGTTCAAGTGACTGGCACTTTTTATTTACTGGGCATCTATTGACTGATAGACACCCACCTTGCTAGGTCTATCAGCCAATCAGAGCCTGAGATTTTTCAAGGCCATTTTCTAAAATTGAATGAGAGTATAACGTATGCTGGCTTGTGCGTGTATGCATCATAAACTCCCATGATGCCTTGCATGAGTGAAGTAATGACATTTGCAACATAGGTTTTTACACCAGGGCAAAATAGAGTGAAGCAACCACATTTATGTTTAAATTAGGATGAAATTAGGGGGATGTACAGTAAGAGAGGGAATCATTGTTCATGCCTACAAACTACACAGGTATACAGAAAATAGGTTGAGGGGACTTTCTCTTTAAGTGAAACACTACACCACCTTGTTTATCACTTGTCATGCCTAATGTAACAGCAGATCATGATGCTGACCAGATAGGGGCAAGAAGCAAGACAGAGAACAAAACAATGCTCACACAGAGAAAACACAAATTGCACATACTCCAATAATGTTCGGCTGTAAGGTCAGCATCTTCCAGGATAACCCATGCCCCAGTGCATTTGCTCTGGGGTTCTTTTGTAGTTCTCTTCACACACAGAAGGAAGATCTGGTACACAAACAAGGCTGTCTGTGAAACTTTGAGGCATCTGTTCTGCAGAACTGATTTTTCTTTTATTATTTCCTCTTTGGCAACGTCTATTATTAAAATGCAATAAATGTGTAGTTTACTAAATCTTGACCTTGGGATAACTCTTGAATGACTCCCAAATAAGTTTTTAAGCCATTTCCTTCATGGGAGTTTAAGATCTGTGCAAAAGGTCGTGTCATTTTTTCATATTTTGTTTTACAAATTTCCAAAGTAAAGTATGGAGAAATACCAAAGTATGCACAAGTAACCCTACTGATTACCATTAAGATTGAGCAAAATCTAAATTTTATAAATTATGTTGTTTCCAAGTGTTTTTGTATCGTTCTTTGTATGTTGATTGCGTGCAGCGCAAGAAACATATTGGGACAGCTTTCTCAGAAGCAGGTTGTGGAGGCACAGCACTGTTGTGGCTAATGTCCCCACAGCCTGCAAAGGCTTGTCCCGCTTACCCCAATGCCGTGGCACGCTGCTGCTGACACTAGTTTGGAACCTTGCCACCAACTTGTCACAATTTAGATGCTGCAATCAGGGGCTGCCTCGTCATTGCAGTGTAAGCCATCCGCTGCAATAAGGCCGCGTGTTTCTGTTGCCGACAAGGGGGCCCAATCCCCGTCGACATTATGTAAACCCCCCTCCCTGTGTATATTCTCTGCCAACGGGGTGCCCAATCCCCAGTCAGCTACAGTGCCCCCCCCAAAAAAGTGAAGACTCCATTGGCATGCTGGGAGCCCACCCCAGCGAGCCACATGCCCCAGTGAAATAAAAAACTGTCCCGCAACGTGTTTTTTTTTTTTTAACCCTGTAAAAAAGGAAACTGTCCCTTGGTGTTCTCCTGGCCCCCCGCAATCTGCATCCATCCACTGTGCACCCTGCCTTCCCACCCCTTACCCCATACTTACCTCCGGAGTGCGGCGCGATGATCTTCGGTGGACCGGGAACACTACTGCACCTTCAAAGCCGACCGCAAACTGAGGAAATGCCGGTAAGCTGTATAATGGAATAAATGGGTGTTTTCCAACTTTAATGCATATCTCAGTAATTTTTTGGAATTGTGGCACCACATTTTCAACATGGGGGTTTTGGGACCCCTCCTCATGAATTCTTGAACTGTCATGGCGTTAATCGGCCCGGAAAGGTGATTTCACGGTCACTGCATGGAATCACCTTTCAGGGCCGATTAACAAAACAACAGTGCCAGTGTTCTGGAGGTGGGCTCTCAAGAAGCCTATGTTGCAAATCTGGTGGGAAAAAATTCCAAACAATGACTGTTTTATGAGCGTGCACTGCGCAGTTGCTACGCACACTTGTAACTTCATGAATTTACAAGATTTTCACGCCAGATTTTCAACATTGGCATTTTTTCACACCTCCTCGTGAACAGTACAGCTATCATTGTTCACATCCTGGTGGAAATGTGGTTTCACATTTGCAGTGCAGAATAGCGCAGTCGCTGCAGGAAATCAGTGTTCAGGACAGATTACAAAAATTACAGTGACACTGTTCATGAGTAGAGGTCCTAAAATGCCTATGTTGAAAATTTGGTTTGCACGCATGCTCGTAACTTTGCGAATTGATATTTTCACTCCAGATTTTCAACATTGCCATTTTCCCACACCTACTTATGAACAGTGCAGCTGTCATTTTTCCCATCCTGGACGAAATGTGTTTTCGCACTTCTGGCACAGAATGGAGTGGTCGCTGTGAGAAATTACTGTCTGGGACAGATTAATAAAATGACAGTGATACTGTTCATGAGCAGAGGTCCTAAAATGCCTACGTTGAAAATCTGGTGATGATAGCCCATCAAATGACTGTGTTACAAGTGTGCGTTGCACACTTTCCACACACCCTTGTAATGTTGTAGGTTTGTAATATTGTCATGCCAGATTTTCAACAGTGGCATTTTTTCACACCTCCTTATGAGCAGTATAGCTGTCATTTTTCACATTCTGACTGAAATGTGGTTTCATAGTTGCGGCACAGAATAACGTGGTCGCTGTGGGAAATCAGTGTTCAGGACAGATTAAGAAAACGACAGTGTCACTGTTCATGAGCAGAGGTCCTAAAATCCCTATGTTGAAAATTTGGTGACAAAACTCCATCACATGACTGTGTTACAAGCGTGCATTCAACTGTTTCCACGCACCTTTTTAACTTCATAAATTTGTAATATTTTCACACCACATTTTCAACAGTGGCATTTTTTCACACCTCCTTATGAACACTACAGCTGTCATTTTTCACATCCTGGCTAAAATATGTTTTTGCACTCCTGTTGGAGAATAGCATGGTTGCTGTCAGAAATCAGTGTTTGGGACAGATTAAGATCGAACGAGTGAGAGGTGGGAGCAACCAAGCTCAACTGAGCTCTGTCGGGACTGGTCTGGATTTGTTTGTGGGCAGAAAAAGGCCCCAACGCAAGAGGCCAGTACAAAAGGGCAGCCTGCAGCACTGGGAGAAACAGAACGAGAGAGTAAGTGAAGGACGGGGAGTGAGCAAACTCACTGGAGCACTGTCAGGACTGCTGCAGATTTCTTTGTGGGCAGAAAAAGACGTCAATGCAGGCAGGGGCCCAGTAGAAAAGGCCAGCCTGCAGCGGTGGGAGAAACAGTACGAGCGAGTGAGTGAGACAGGGGGATGAGTGAGCTCAAAGGAGCTCTATCAGGACTGCTGCAGATTTTGTGGGCAGAAAAAGGTGCCAATGCAGGCAGCAGCCCCGTACTAAAGGGCCGCTTGCAACACCAGGACAAACAGAATGAGCGCGTTACAGAGGGAGACTAAGTGACCTCAACAGAGCTCTGTCGGGACAGCTTCAGATTTCTTTGTGGACAGACAAAGGTGCCAATGCAGCCAGGAGTCCCGTACACAAGTGCAGCCTGCAGCGCCAAGAGAAACAGAACAAGCGAGTGAGAGAGGGGGAGTGAGCGAGCTCAATGGAGCTGTATCATGACTGTGCGGATTTCTTTGTTGGCAGAAAAAGGCAGCAACGCAGGAGCCCAGTACAAAAGGCCAGCCTGCAGCACCAGCAGAAGTGGAATGAGTGACTGAGAGAGGGAGAGTCAGCAGGCTCAACAGACCTGTGTTGGGACTGCTGCAGATTTCTTTGTGGGCAAAAAAAGCCACCAACAGAGGCAGGAGCCCAGTACAAAAGGGCAGCCTGCAGCGCCAGGAGAAACAGAATGAGTGAGTGAGAGAGAGGGAGTGAGCCACCTCAATGCAGCTCTGTTGGGACAGCTGCGGATTTCTTAGTGGGCAGAACAAGGTGCCAACGCAGGCAGGAGCCCAGTACAAAAGAGTAGCCTGCAGCACAGTGAGAAACAGACTGAGCGAGTGACAGAGGGGCAGTGAGTGAGCTCAACACACCAATGCAATCAACATTCGGCATTGACAAATGCTTGTTTTTGCTAGCTGCACAATTGCCCTTTGTTTAATTGGTTCCTGTGTAACCCCTAGGTGGAGCTATCCTAAGGGCTACTACCCCTGCCTGTTTGACTATGGACGGGTCGAGGGGCCTAGGTCCTATGGTGGGTGCCTCCACCCAGAAGTCAGGGTTTGTAGTGGTTAGACTAGCTTGGTCACAGCCCTCTGGGACACTGAGACCCCTTTTTATTCCCTCTAGTGGCTCACACAGTACACCGGAGTTACAGCCCCAATACCTCACATATATGCACTGTTCACTTATACAGATACCACTTACCCTCGAGACTGATTCTGCAGCACGTCTCTGAAGATCCTCTGTAAAGTAAGATTAAACAACATACACAGCAAAACATAATACTGTTTCCATAAGTACCAACACCACAGACAGTATATAGTATAACAACAACAACTCCGATTTATTTAGGGGACAGTAACAAGGAGGGGGCAATCAGGTTGATTTGGTTTGGAAATATTCAAATCACAGTACTGTGCACACATACAGGGTCTGAAATGTCACACTCTGGGTACCCAGGTTGGGGGGGGGCTAGCCAGGTCCATTGCCCGGGGTTGGCCGGCAGGTGCAGATGGATAGGGCCCTGTAGAAGAAAATATATGCACAACACCCAATTGTAATCCGGAGCCAGAGGGCTCAGTCCATGAAACAGTGAAACAACAAGAATTAGGTGACACACTTGTGATTGTAAACAGACTGCAGGGGAATACCCTGATTTGTACTCACAATACCCAAGCTGAGGATTGGATGGGACTGGACCCCACTGCAGTTAATAGCAAACATATTTAGTCCAAGCTAAGCTGGGGTTTGCTTCCAGCTTCAGCACACAGCACTGGGAATTGGAAATAGTGATTCCCCACAAGCACTACGCACATTCATATGTAAAAGGAAAGTACTATACCAGGCTGGCTGCTCCCCGATCCCGATCGCAATTACTGCAAAATACCCGGGAGCACGCACAGCAGCTTCAGTTCCTGACAGACCGAGCGCTATTCAGCAATTTCTCCAGTCTTTTACAGATTGAGCCTGGTTTCCACAATTCTAGTGCTTCTTTCTCCTCACAACTCGGATTCAGTCCAAACTGGCATTCACAAAGGCTGCAGACCGAAACTCAGGGCCTCACACGCGCTTCCCAAGCGAAACTATACACCGCAGAAGCACAGAGCTCCTTCTCTTCACAGTCACAACTGATCTAAACTTTCCAGTCACAGAGCAGGGCATTTCCTTTAGCTCCACACTATTCCGTTGGCTGATTCAGCTGTCACTCACAATAAGACTCCCTCTGTTGGTAGAAAAAGGCGCCAAGGTCAAAACCACATTTCCCAGAGTCACTGCCCATACAATCCCGTTGTGGCTGGCTCAAAATTAAGAGTCCACGTTCTGATTCATCCACAGGGTGCATTTTAGGGAACCCTTAACCCAATTGGCCCAGTACAGTAGTTTAGGTCCAAAATGGAGGGGTAACACACACAGAGTCCCAGCTGCAAGAAAGGCAGGTTAGACAAACTGCATTTTACTTAACACTAACTGGTTTGAGGCAAACAGTTACATCTTTCATTTAGGCTCCCTCTGCGCTTTTAGCGACTGCAGAAACAGAGCGATTTCTCTGTAGCTCGGGCCGGATTCGAGCATTAAGTACACAGTCCCCCCATGTAAACTAATTAAGTCTGCAAGCAGACAGCTCTTAAAGAGACAGTACACAGAGGCTCAAATAGCACTCACTTGGAACCACATTTAAACAGCTCAGATGCCAAACACCACCCAGACTTGGAGCATTCAGGCAAGTTCCTGGAAGACTTTTGGGAACCCCCATTTGCAGGGGGGTTACACCTGCATTTACCTTCCACAGAAATAGGCTAATTGATTTCTCTCCAGTACCCTTGTATTTAGAAAGCCAGAATAATGTAAAAAATGTTTTTTCTTCTTTGGAATGGCTGTGTAAATAGTGCTTAGTCAACTGTGCTGAGGTTCACACTATAGCCTCTTGTTCACAAAGCCGGAATGAGTTGAGGATGATGGAGGGTACAAGCTATAGAAGCAAAGAAAGGAACAGTTGGGTGGGGGAGGCAGGTTTAGGATCTGTTTCAGGAGGGAGGGTGGGAGAGGGAGAGGGAAAGAAGGGCATTTTCTGTGTTTCTGTACTCGAAGAAGCTGCCTGCGATTCTGCCTTACCATTGTGTTGCCAAAGTGCTCTGGCATAGTTTTCAGTGATTCTGTTTATGTAGCCCTTCCCACCCATGGGCCACATAAACATACCCACTTCTCGACACACTACTTTTCCTTTCTGCAACTGCAGGAGTGACGACCGCCATGTGCAACATGGTGGCACCGACTGAAACTGCACATGCATGACTATCATGCATGCGTAGTTATGTCAGCACTGCCATCTTGCGCATGGCTGACTCTGGGGCAAACTGCACATGTGAGAGTATCAAGGATGCCTAGTACTGTAATTGTTGCAGTATTACTTATAGCTGACTCTGGTGCAGTGAGAGTGCAATGCTCTTGCCTCTCCTAAAAGCTCTCCAGAACCGTATTGACTTTGACCAGACTTTGTTTAAAATGCTGGGGAGAGCGTGACTTCAATACTAAAAATACACAGTATGTATCATTTTAACTACAAGGTTGTATTTGATATTCAAAACATGTCTTCTAACACAACTCTTTTTTTTACTTTGCTGCCCCCCCCCACTTTTTTCACCTCACCAGCTACTAGGATATCCTTCCACCTACACAAGCCCTTCTACCCACTGCAGGAATCCTTTGGTGGTTCAGCCTACCACCAGTTTTTGCTCAACAACCACCCCAAATACCCCAACTGCAAACCATGGCTTATCCCTGGTGCAGAGCCCCCCCCCAGTGACCCTAAGACAGGAGGAAAATACTTTGCTTGACAGTTGGGGCCCATGAGAAGGAGCTGGTGAGGCACAGATGGAGTTGAAAAGACCCTGCTGAGGTATGGGGGGGCAGGGCAGTTTCATCTTCCTTGCATTGCTGGGGGCATTTTTTTCCCCTGCTAAACCCTGCCCTTATCCCACCCAGGGCATGGTCTGGAAAGGTAACCCTGGCAAAGCACCTATCGTGACCATTGGAAGGGCAGGTGAGCTCCACTCTACCTTTGGTAATCCCCTGCCAGCCCCACTCTGAGTGTGTGACACCTCCATGTCACTCGCCAGACAAGTGGATGCATGCCGACATGTGGGCACCCCAGAGGGGCCACTTGTTCCTTCCTACATGACACTTCCCTCTTCCTGGATCACAAGGAGGCATTCATGAAACAGAAGGAGGAGCCCTCCCTCCCTCCCTGAGGTAGGAGGTATCCAAGGAATGCCCGAACCCCACCAGTCGGCCCAGACTTGTCAGGCTTGGGACATGAACCCACATCATCTGGGTAGCAAGTGGTAACTCTACTGCTGTGCTAGCCAGCCAGTAACATGACTTTGAAATAAACTTCCCATCATATGCTGTAACTTCAAAAACATTATCTGTAAAGTAACATGTAAGGAAGGCAATAAAACTTTAAAGTGTCATAAAATAATTTCTTACGTGCTTATTTTTTTATTTCTTCTCGCTTTTGACTTACCACCAGATATCAGCATTTTCAATTGAAATCAACTTTAAATGTACTTGTCTCAAAGGGTTATCTATGCAGCAACCATTTAGAAGAACAAAGGAAATGTACAGACAAGGTTTTCACAGCCTGTAAATGCCCAGGCCATGGTTCATCATCTCAGGCATTTAGCACACTCTGTGACACTGAACCTTAGCAATTCACCATTTCCTCTGGATTTGACTTTTTCTTAACTCTGGAATTGAGTTTGCAGCATATGACCTGTCAATGGTGCCACTACTCAATGGTCTCATATTCCGTGTAGAATACACAAAAGTCAGAGTGACCAGCAAAAGGCTGCAGCTCTTCTGTAAAAAAAAAAAAATTAGAGGAACATCTAAACATAGAAACATAGAATTTAACGGCAGATAAAGACCGCTTGGCCCACGTAGTCTGCCCATTTCCCTACCTACAGGATAAGCTGTAGATACTTGTTAACCAACAGCCTATTTCTTCCTACCCCCCAATAGAATTGCCTTATGCCTGTCCCATTCATTCTTAAATTCCCCCACTGTTTTTGACTCTACAACCTCCTCAGGGAGGCTGTTCCATGCATTTACAACCCTCTCTGTGAAGAAATACTTCCTCACATTACCTCTGAGCCGTCTTCCCTCTATCTTCAAATTATACCCTCTTGTTCTTGCACATCTCTTTTTTTGAAAGATGCTCTCCTCTTGGACTTTGTTGATTCTCTTGAGGTATTTGAAAGTTTCTATCATGTCCCCCCACCCCTTTCCTCGAGGCTATACATCTTAAGCTCCTCTAGTCTTTCTTCATATGTCTACTGGTGCAGACCCTGCACCATTTTGGTGGCCCTTCTCTGGACAGCCTCCACCCTATCTATGTCTTTGTGGAGATGGGGTCTCCAGAACTGTACACAGTACTCCAGATATGGTCTTACCAACTGTCTGTACAGAGAGCCAACAACTTCCTGTTTTTTACTGGTGATGCCTCTCCCTATGCATCCCAGTATCCCGCAGCCCTCCTTACTGCCTTCTCACATTGCTGGCCCATTTTAAGGTCGTCTGATATGACTACCATAGGTCCCTTTCCAGTTTTGTTGTTGTCAATATCTCACCCCCCATTGTGTACTCTTGCACTCGGTTTTTGTTTCCCAGGTGTATTACTTTGCTCTTCTTTGTGTTGAATCTAAACTGCCATACATTTGACCATTCCTCCAACCTTGCCAAGTCCCTTTTCATCCTTTCCACCCCACCTTGCGTATCAACCTTGTTGCAGATCTTTGTGTCATCGGCAAAAAGACATACTTTCCCCTCCAGTCCCTCTGCAATGTCACTTATAAAGACATTAAAAAAGACCGGCCCCAGTACTGAACCCTGCGGTACCCCACTAGTAAACCTCTTTTCTTCACTGTGGACTCCATTTGCTATTACCCGCTGTGTCCTGTTGTTCAGCCAGTGTTTTACCCAGGCTACCACCCTGGGTAAAACACTCCCAGGCTGGCTAATTTGTTTATTAATCTTTTGTGTGGGACTGTGTCAAATACCTTGCTAAAGTCAAGATAGGCCATGTCCACAGCCCCTCCTTAGTCTACTACTTTGGTCACCTAGTCGAAGAAATCAATTAGATTTGTCTGACATGACCTTCCTGCTGTGACTCCATGCTGCCTTGGGTCCTGTGCCCCACTGGTCTCTAGGTACTCAACAATTCTTTCCTTCAGAAGTGATTCCATCTTTTTCCCTACCTCTGAGGTCAAACTGACAGGTCTGTAGTTTTCTGCCTCTGTCTTGCTCTCACTTTTGTGAAGGGAATCACATCTGCACTTCTCCAGTCCCCAGGTACCACACCATCCTCCCATGATTTATTAAAAAGGGTAGTCAGTGGTGTTACTAGTTCTTCCCTTAGTTCTTTTAGAATTATGGGGTGAATTCCATCAGGCCCTATTGCTTTATCCACCTTCAGTTTTAAGAGTTCTTTCAGAACCCTTTCTTCTGTGAAAGGACTAATATCAACCCCCCTATCCAGAGTGCTTATGTTGACTGGATTAGGTCTCTCCCCCTACTTTTCCACTGTGAATATTGAGCAGAAATATTTGTTCAGTATCCCTGCTTTTTCATTGTCGCTCTGTGCCCAACCACCATCCTCTTTATTCAGCCTCAGTATCACTGTCTTCATCTTTCTTTGCTCCCTAATGTACCTATAAAAGGTTTTTATCCCCCTTCTTAACCGAGTTGGCAATCTTTTCCTCAGTTTGGGCCTTTGCTATTCTGACTGCCTTCCCCGCTTCCTTCTGTTTTAACTGGTACAGTTCTCTGTCCTGCTTCTTCTGTGTTTCTTTATACTTCCTGAATGCTATCTTTTTTTCCCTTACCTTCCCTGCCACTTCTTTTGAGAACCATAGTGTTTTTTTCTTTCATTTTGATTTATTTGCTTCACACAAAGGTGTGTTACCTTTGTGATGGAAGTTTTGATGTTTCCCTGTTGTTGCTCCACCCCACATTCTTGCCTGTTTGCTAGTTCTTTTCTGCAGCACTCTCCCATTTTGACGAAATCAGCCCTCCTGAAGTCCAGTACCTTCACTTTTGTGTGGCTTGACTCTACAGCTAAGTTTATCATGAACCACACTGTTTGTTGGTCGCTTGTTCCCAGATGGCTGCCCACTTCAAGATCAGAGATCCTCTCTCCTTCTCCATTTGAGAGTACCAAGTCTAAGATTGATCCCTCCCGAGTGGGTTCCAAAACTAGCTGTCTGAGGCATGCCTCCTGTAGGGCATTGAGAATGGCCCTGCTCTTGGATGTGGCTGCAGCAAAGATGCTCCAGTTAACATCTGACATATTCAGGTTCCCTATCAGCAAAATCTCCCCTTTCTCTGCCATCCCAAGGATGCCTTCTATCATTTTCTTGTCCATTTCCTCCCCCTGAGACAGGGGCCTGTATACAACCCCTGGGCAAATTGTGGAGCCATTTCCAGTCTCCAGGGTGACCCACAGTGACTCCTCTCCTCCCTGTTTACCCTTTAGTTCTGTTGCTTTGATCTCTTCCCTTACATAGAGAGCTACTCCTCCTCCTCCTCCTCCTCCCTCCCTGTTCCTCCTGTAGATTGTGTACCCTAGTATGTTGACATTCCAGTCATGGTTCTCTGTGTACCATGTTTCTGTGACTGCCACAATATCCAGGCATCCCTCTTCCATCAAGGTCACCATTTTGGGGAGCTTTTTACCTAGACTACGGGCATTGGTACTCATTACCCTCCATTTTTTTCTGGCTTTATTTCTTTTTGCCCCATCCCTGTCCTTTCTGCCTTTGTCTTTTTCTCCATTTACTCCTGCCCTTATCCCTATCGACTGCTCTGTCCTGGTGTTTACCTCACTAACTACCCTGACTTTTGGGGGAAGGGCTAAGATTTCCCTTCTCCTTTTCAGTGCCTCTCCCCTTGGCTAGTTTAAATGCTTGCCAATGAAGCATTTATACCTATCACCAAGGATCCTGGTTCCCCTCCAGGATAGATGCAGACCATCACACTTGTATAGGCCTGCATCCCTCCAGGTGGAGCCCCAGTCCCCAATGAAGCCAAATCCCTGAGTTCTGCACCAGTTTTTCAACCAGTCCTTGAATTCCACGGTGTGGAGTACCTTAGCCTCATCCATGCCATACACAGGTAGCACTTCCGAGAAAGTTACCGTGTGAGCTACTTGTCTAAGGCTCCTCCCCAACTCCACAAACTCCTGTTGCACTGCTCTGATCCCATTCTTAGCCAGGTCATTCATCCCTAGGTGGATAATGACATCCAGCTTACTCCCCTTGAAGCTGCTCTCACAATCCTGAGGATTCGTTTCCTGTCCTTCCAAGCCATGGCACTGGGCAGGCACCTTACCTCCATTTCCCTCCCCTCCCCCCAGTTCTACCCTCTAGCAATTGAGTCCCCCACCAGTTGTTTCCTTCCCCTGTGGGATCCTGAGTCACCCTCTTGTGGTTCTCCATTGTGGAGGTTCCCAGCATCCTCCTTGGTCTCCACTGCAGGTGCCTCCATAGATGAACCATGCTCTGCCAGAGTGACGAATGAATTGTGGAGAGGGACAACTGGAGGGATGTGCCTCTTTTCCACCACCCTCACCCTCCCTGAGCCCACCGTGGTCCAACCACTCATCTTTCTTGGCAACCTCTGAGGTAGTGGCAGTAGACTGGGTTGTCCCTCGGTCAGGGAGCAGGTTTTCCGAATCATTGCCAGGTCAGCATGAGGACGAGAAACCTCCTCCCTCAGACCAGAGAGGTGCCTGCAAATAGGGCAACAACGCAGTTTCCAGAATGTCTCCTGGAAGACTGCTGCTCCACAGCCAGTACATTGCACCACTCCTCACATGCCTGTGTCCCTTCCTGTTACAGATGCTTTTCTTTTTTTTTTTCTTGTTTTAGTGTGTGCAAGCTTGTGAGTGTCTCTACCCCCTATTCAGTGTGCTGTGCCTTTAAGGATATGAACAGGTGTATGTTGTTAGCAGTTTTGGGGAAGTGATATCGGAACCCCTGCTATAAAGGAAGTTATGCGCTTGGGGCAGGTGGGGTGTGGGGAAGGGTGGGAGGGAGTAAATCTATGCTGTCTGGAAACAATCAACTACAACTCTGACCCTCCACCCCAGGGAGAACCTTCCTTCCTTTCAGACACCTATTTTGCAGAGGTTAAGTACCAGGTCTAGTCACAAATGACTGCAAATATCTCCTAGCTACAGTTCCTCCCAGGCAAATTAAAATTAAAACTAAGACAAGTTAACCCCAAGAACACAATCAATTCTAGTTACTTACACAGGTCCAAAAAGTAATAATTCAGTTCAGTGTAGTCTAGAGAATAACCTCCTTGATTTAAGGAATCTCTGGCTGCTTTCTCTGTCTCTGGGTCCTCCATCTGCTTACACTACTCATACTACTAATGTCTGGCAATGTGCATCCCAGCTCTGGTCCTACTCCAAACCACAGTGCTCCATCATGAAAAACCCCTGTGCTCGTGCTTGCCTCACTAAACATCTGCAGCCTGCTCCCCTAACTAGACTGCCTGAAGGCCTGGATCACTCAGCATAACCCTGATGTGCCCTCCATCATGGAAACCTGGCTATCTATGAAGATATCCAACACGGCCATCACCCTTCCCAGCTATACCCTTTACAGACAGGACCGACAATTTAAAAGAGGCAGGGGCTGCATCATCTACACCAAAGAACACCTCCAGGGACACATAATCCCCCCATCATGTGGCAGTGACAACTTACAAGCCCTGGTCATCAAACTGTTGCTGGGGCCCACAACAGAGTGCTAACCATACTCTCAGTTTATATTCTGCTAAAACGTTCCCAGGCTGGCACCAACAATCTACTGGACTATATTAACATACTGAACCTAAACTCTGAAATAGTACTACTAGGAGACTTTAATATTAACTGGCAATCACCTGCATCTACTGCTATAAAGGATACCCTCTCTATGATCCATTTCTCCCAACGAGTGAATGCTCTGGCTAGAATCAACTATAAGACCAGCACCAGCACACTCCTAGACTGGGTCCTCACAAACCGCACATCTCCGATTTTACCTTTTTCTCTGATGGCGACCACTCTCCTGTCAAATGCCTATGGAACAGTAACTACTGCAAGCTCCCAACAAGAACCATTAAAAACTGGATGCTCTTAAAGGGCCATCTGCCTCTACTAAAGGCTGACCTTAAACTCATTGACTGGTCAGACCTCAGAGAATCCAAAGATGTGGACACGGTGCTCGACCTCTTTATATCAAAATTTAATACGGTCTGTGACAAACATGTTCCTGTCAAAAAAAGGAAAGCTAAAGGACCCATTAACCCATGGATCACCCCCGAACTCCTGGCACTTCTTGACCTAAGAGATCAATATTGGTTAAAAGCACGATCGCAGGGCTCTGCAGCTAATGTTCGGCAATATAAAAAGGCCCGTAATGACTGTACAAAAGTGATCAGACAGGCAAAAAGTAAACAAAGAAGCCCTCACCGACTCATGGAACAGCAGTAAATCCTTCTGGACAAACCTACAAGATATTACAGGGAAGGATCCAAACCCCCCCTCGCTGTGCTCACTGTTGAGGGTGTCCCTACAGTAAACCTCTTACTCATAGTCAGCTCACTGAATCAGGCTTTTACTGACCTCAGTAGTGTTCTTCCATCTGACTTCTTCAATGCCCCTAAACCAAGAGCCACTACAAGGGCTTCTGCACCGCCTCCTAAACGTCCACCTTTCCACTTCAAAATAGTCTCTGAAGCTGAAGCACACAAATATGTAGTGAAGGTCCTAGGAAAGTCAAGGTATAGTGGGGACACACTGAACCTTAAATTCGTACATCTGGCACTTGACGAGATAATTGGACTGCTAACAAAAATAATTAACCTCTCCCTCTGCCACTCCCAATTCCCGCTAAGATGGAAATCCACCACAGTAATCCCTGTCCATAAAAGTGGGGACCAAACAAAACACAACTACAGGCCAATCTCCATATTCATGCTGCTCTCCAAGGCTCTGGAGTGGATAGAGACTGACCAGATGGTGGAGTATCTTAACCAACACAATCTTCTCTGCCCAGAACAACATGGATTCCACAGTGGCCACAGTACCATCATGGACCTTCTAGAATTCACCAGGTTCATCAATAACACCCTGGACCAAGGCCACCTAGTAGGGACATCATTCATTAACCTATCAAATGCATTTGATACGGTTCATCATGCCCTCCTCCTACAGCAGCTCTCTGAAATTGGACTTGCAACAGAAACCATGGACTGGTTTAGCAGCTACCTGAGCCTCCGCTCCCAAAAAGTCAAGACTGGGGAAGTCCTATCTGACAGCCAACCTGTCAGATCTGGAGTACTACAAGGGTCTATACTGGGGCTGCTGCTATTCAGCGTCTTCCTAAACAACCTCTTCGCAACTTGCCAATGCCGCTTGCTCTTATATGAAGATGACTTGGTAATCTTCAACAGCAACCAGCGCCTGGAACTCCTCGAAAAGGACCTCCAAAGTGGTTTCACAACAGCTGAAAAATGGTTTAAAGAACAAAAACTGGTCTTGAATTATAAAAAGACCAAAACCATGCTCTATGCATCAACCCACAACAAACATAAAAGCTAACCCTTGGCCATACGGAGTGACAGTGGCAGCACCCTGAAACTTGTCCCACACTTCAAATGCCTGGGAGTAACTATCAACTCCACCTTGTCCTTCACACAACACATCGACAACGCTGCCAAAGCCATCAGCACCAGAATCGACATCCTCTACCGACACAGACATTGTCTCACCCACAAAGCACTGAACCAGGCAATTAACAGCTCAGTTGTACCCCTTATAGGTTATGGACTGATAATATACAGATCTGCAACCAACTCAGCATTCCAACGTATCACTGTTGCACTATATAAAGCCTGATGCCTGCTCACTAATGCAGCTAAACTAACCCATTCCTGCAAACTCTGTATCTGTACTGGCTGGCTCCAGCTGAATGACAGAATAAGTTATCAAGCCTGCCTTCTTGCCAAGAAGGTTGCACTAAATCAGCTTCTTCCTGGAGTACAGAACCTGCTGTTCCTTTTGCTAAATACCAGGCAAACCAGGAGCTCCTCCACACAAACATTCTATACTCCCAGATGCCACATATCCATGGCACAACATGCCTTTGCATACCGGGCACTGCTCTGGACAAATGCACTACTACCGGATATCTCTGGCACTGCTACGCTTGGACCTTTCAAACTTAAACTGCTCCAACACCTTATTCATATGACTACCTGCAGGTGTCACTGCTGAGTCATCCTATACACCCACTGACTGACCCCAGCACTTCTCAGACCCTAACCTTGGGATAGGCAAAATGCAGCACTTAGCCCCATCTCCAACCCCTTTATCCCAGCCTACCCCACTCTGTTCACACTGTACTGTCTACCCCACCCCTTCTTCCCTTTTCCCCTACTTCTCCTTCTTACACAGGCTTACTTTACACATCGCCGCAGCTACTAATTTGACTTGGATTTATGTACCCTTATGTTAATATTGTCATTATTTGTTTACTGTACTCTCAGTGTTTTATCTGTGCATTGTCCTGAATTGCTTGCATTGTTGTTTATGTACATGATGTGGAACCTCTCAATTAGCATCCGCTCACAGGTGTATCCAAGATTTCAATAAATAAATAAATAAAATTATATGATACTTTTTATATGACAGTATTATTTGTTTATTTGAAATTTGCATCACACAGATGATGGGATGGCCCCATGAGATGTAGTGTCTTGTTTTCATGGGGTATACTGAAGTGCTTAGTTTATAGTGTTGTACACTACATACACAAGAGTATTCAAGGCTTTCAACTCGGTGCCTCACAGAAGGTTACTGAAAAAGCTAGAGGATGTGGGTGCAGCAAAGGACTCAGCTAGATGGGTGAGAAATGGGTTGGAATAGAGACAGCAGAGTTGTGGTTAACAGAGTGAAATCAGGAGAGAGGGAAGTCACCAGTGGGTGCCACAAGCAGAGATTCTAGGCCTAGTCCTTTTGAATGTGTTCACTAGGAACACTGGAGAAGGAATTCAGGGCAAGATGTGTCTCTTTTTATGTTGTCTTATGCCTGCACAAGAAACATGTTGCGGTAACCTCGGAATAGCAGGTTTTGGAGGTGTGGTCCTGTTGTGGCCTGTGGCGCCACTGCTTTTTGGGGCTGGGCTCCGTGGCATGAATTCGATTGCACACTGTCTATGACAGCAGAGCAAAAGTGTGTCCACCACCTTGAAAGGTTTTAGCCACTGCAATGAGGGAGCTCCACCTTATTGCAGGGTGTGCCTTTCCTGGTGTAAGTTTCAGTGCGACATGGTGGCGGCTGTGCCGTCCACCATGCACAGTCCCCAGAAAAGACGACTTAGGGGGGTGCCCAATCCCCCTGTTGGCAACATCATGCCCCCCTCCCCAGTTCATCTGCTGATCGGGGAGCCTGATTCCTGCCAGCATCATCCACCCACCAACACTCTTTTTTATTTGCCAAGGGGGTGCCCAATCCCTGTCTGCTACACTCCCCCCCCAAAAAAAAACCTGCAGGTGACACCCCTTCCCCAGTTCATTTGTCGATGGGGGAGCCCAATTCCCATCTGCATCATCCCCCAACCACTCTTTTTATTTGCTGACAGGGTGCCCAATCCCCATTGGCTTCAGTCACCTCCCCAAAAAACACAGGTGACATGCTGGGAGCCCACCCGGCATGTCAAATGTCCTGTAAACAAAAAGCTTCCCACAATTTTTTTTTCCCCTGTAAAGTAGAAAGTGGACCCTCGCAGTCTGCAGCCCCCCAACCCATGTCCACCCACTACGCGTACTACCTCCCCACACCTCCCTTGCCCCATACTTACCTCCAGAGCCCTGCGCAATGATCTTCTGTGGACCGGGAACACATCTGCACTCTTCAAAGCCGACCACAAACTGAAGAAATGCCAGTAAGCTGTATAAAGGCATAAATAAGTTTTTTTCAACTTTGATGCATACTGTATCTCAGGCATTTTTGGGAATTTTGCTACCAAATGTTCAACATGGGGTTATTGGGACCCCTCCTCATGAATTCAGCTACTGTCATGGCCTTATTCGGTCCCAAAAGGTGATTTTGCGGTCACTGCACAGAATCACCCTTTGGGACCAATTAACAAAATGACAGTGCCACTGTTCATGAGGTGGCCTCTCAAAAAGCGTGTGTTGCAAATTTGGTGAAAAAAATGTTAAAAAATGACTGTTTTTCGAGCACGCGTTGCGCAGTTTCCACACACGCTTGTAATTTCATGAATCTGTAATATTTTCACTCCAGATTTTCAACATTGCCATTTTTCCAAACCTCCTTATGAACAGTACAGCTGTAATTTTTCACATCCTGGCTGAAATGTGTTTTCGCATTCCAGGGCAGAATAGCATGGTCACTGTGGGAAATCAGTGTTTGGGACAGAGTAAGAAAATCATAGTGATACTGTTCATGAGCAGAGGTCCTAAAATGCCTATGTTGAAAATTTGGTGATGAAAGTCCATTAAATGACTGTGCTATGAGTGTGTGTTGTGTAGTGTTCATGCACCCTCATCATTTTTCACATCCTGGTCGAAATGTGTTTTCACACTTCTGACACAGAATAGCATGGTCCCTGTGGGAAATCAGTGTTTGGGACAGATTAGAAAAACCACAGTGACTCTGTTCATGAGTTGAGGTCCTAAAATGCCTATGCTGAAAATTAGGTGATTAGGTCTCCCTTCCTGGTTTCACCCTCTTCCGGTCCGACTGTGTTGGGAGACGGGGCGGCGGCTGCGCTATTTATGTCAAGGAATCTCTCCCAGTACTAGCCCTGCCTACTCAAATCCTTGACTCCAGGGCCCAGGCGCTTACACTGAAACTAACCCCTGACCCTTTAAAGGGACCCCTTTATCTGACTACTGCATACGTGCCCCCCAGGGACCAAACACAGGCCATTGTCTCTCTTACAGAATACCTTTCCTCACTACCTCCTTCCGCTGATCAAATTCTGGTGGGTGACTTAAATGTTAACTGGCTCAGCCCCTCCTCCTCCTCCTCTACCCGTGACTCCTTTTCTGCAATAGACCTAACACAACTAATTACCCAACCTACCAGGACTAACCCCAAGAGAGGCTCGAGTACTCTGCTTGATGTGGTACTCACCAACCGCCCTAATCGGGTCCCCAATGGACAAGTCCTCCCAGACTATCTCAGCGATCACTCCCCCATTCTGTTCCACTGGTCATCCTCAGTCCCCAAACCCATAGCACAGTCCACATGCTGGCGGCATCTAATACCTGGTGGTCTGACAAAACTTAAGGAACTTCTGTCCCAAATTGACTGGTCTCCTATATAGGCAACTTCTGACATTGACACAGCTCTCTCCTTCTTTACCCTAACTTTTAATAATGCCTGTGATATCTTTGCCCCAATGTCGACCCGCCGTTCTAAAAGGCAGAATGCCCCCTGGGTAACCCCAGCTTTGATCCACCAACTCAAACATAGGGACAACCTATGGCACCATGCCATTGAGACTGGCTGGCCCAATGACAGGCAGTTACATGCTGCCACCCAAAACAAGTGCACTCGGGCCATCAGAAAGGCCAAGTCTGAGCACTATCGGTCCTCACTCACAGCCTCATGGGGGAACCCCAGAACCTTCTGGGATAACATTAAGCAGTTAAATGGGAGTGCACACTCCCCCTCACCCACCCAGATCAACATTAATGGCGTGATCTCTTCAGACCCAGCCCTCATAGCCAACCACCTCAACACCTTAGCCCTATCCTCCCTACAAATTTTTTTGACCCTCCTCCCCCAGCGCATGCCGTAAATCTTTCTCACCCTTATTTTCTCCTCCGCCGTGTTTCTGCCCAAGAACTTAGGCCGCACCTTGTCACCTTGTCACTGCCCTCAAGAGTAATAGTACGGATAGTACACCCTGGATCCGTGTATCCTACGGCTGGTCTTAGACACAGTCCTTACCCCGATCACATGCCTCATCAACCACTCTCTTTGCCTGGGGAAGGTTCCAACTGCCTGGAAAGTCACCACTGTCACCCCTATCTTTAAAGGTGGTGATAGGACTGTGGCTGGAAACTATCGGCTAATCTCCATTCTCTCTCCTCTCTCCAAGGCCTTGGAAAAAATCTCTGACTACCTCTCCACCTACAATGTCCTATGTCCTGAGCAGCATGGCTTCTGAGCAGGCCAAAGTACCAACACAGCCCTCCTAGAGTTCTCCAACTTTCTCCACTCCTCCTTAGACACTGGTTCTCTGGCTGGTGCGGTCTTCATTGACCTCTCTAAAGCTTTCGACACTGTCTCCCACCCACTCCTTCTTGATGCCCTTAGTCTCTCTGGTTTTGCTGCTGGGCCTATCTCCTGGTGCACCAGTTATCTGTCTGACCGCTCACAGCGTGTAAAAATTAATGGGACCTACTCAGACATCTGTCCCATCTTTTCTGGGGTTCCCCAGGGCTCCATTCTGGGCCCCTTACTATTCTCCCTTTACCTTAACACCCTTTCCCACTCTTGCTCGGGGAACATTCTATTGTACGCTGATGATGCAGTCATCCTTGCCTCAAGTCGTAACCCTATTGCCCTCCAGGACTCGCTGCAGAAGTCCTTCGCTGAAGCCGAGGGATGGTTCAAGGAACATAGATTGGTGGTAAATCTTAAAAAAACAAAAACCAAGTTCTTCATTCATCCTCAAAACAAGTCCTGCAACTTCAAACTCCTCATTCACTCTGGGTCCTCTTTCCCCAGACAAGTTTGCTCCTATAAATACCTAGGGATCCATTTTGACCCTCCTCTCCTTCCATGGACACATATTGCCCTAGCCACTGCCACTAATATCCGATTGGGCATCTTACGCCGGTATAAACACTGCCTCCCTCTGGAGGCTCTTCAACTCGATCACCTCCTCTATCCTGTCCCTAGTGGACTATGGACTGCCGTGTATGGTGCTGCTGATCAGACCGCACTCCATAAAGTCCTTTTCTCTGAATAAGGCCTGCAGGTTAATTACTGGGGCACCTAAGCTACACACACACCTGTCTACTGTACGCTAAAGCGCTGGTACTTGATCTTGAAGAGCGCCTCAAATATCTGACATGTACCCTTACAAAAAAGACCCTCCTTGGGCTATCCCCACCTGGATTGACCACCACCATCCGCCGCCGCTCTGTCCCACTAGTTCATACTCGGACCTATGGGAAAACCTCTCTTGTTATCCCTAGAGCTAGGACCTCTCAAGGCCAAAGAGCCTTCAGCTTTAGGGCCCCCTCCTGGTTGAACACACTGCCCCCCTCCATCTCCGAAGCTCCAACTATATCGTGCTTCAAAACGTCCTTACGGAACCACCTTGTTAACACCCGAAGCTGTAATTGTCACTAGTCAAAGCCGTACCCAATACTAATGACAAAGCTTACTACTAAGCTGCTAAGGACAACATAACTCTGGTATTGTTTGCATCAATCCTACCTGTACCAGCTTGTTTGTATCTATGTCTTAAGTTACTGTTATACTGTGTATTTTCATTTGTCTTACTGTGACAAGGTACCTTTATAAGTGAGCCTATGGCTCAAAGGTTTTCCAAACTGCTGTCTAAATAAATAAATAAGTAAATAAATAAACATCCATAAAATGACTGTTTTACAAGCGTGCATTCTGCAGTTTCTATGCATGCTCGTGACGTTGATAATTTTTTAATAGTTATACTCCAGAGTTTCACCATTGCCATTTTTTCACACCTCATTATGAACAGTACAGCTTTCATTTCCCACATTCTACCTGAACTGTGTTTTCGCACATCTGACGCGCAGTGATGCAGTTGCTGTAGAAAAACAATGTTCAGAACAGAGTAAGAAAATTACAATGACACTGTTCATGAGCAGAGGTACCAAAATTCCTATGTTGAAAATTTGGTGAAAAAGTTCCATAAAATGACTATGTTACAAGCATGCATTCCGCAGTGTCCATGCACAGTTGTGAGTTCAAGAATGTGTAATATTTTCACTCCAGATTTTCAATATTGTCATTTTTGCACACCTTCTTGTGAACAGTTCAGCTGTCATTAGTCACATACTGCCCAAAAAGTACTTTCTCACATCTGACACACAATCACACGTTTGCTGTGGGAAATCAACGTTCGGGTAGATTAAGATAATCATAGTGCCACTGTTCATGAGCAGAGATACCAAAATGGCTATGTTAAAGATTTGGTGAAATAATTCCACTAAATGAGTATGTTATGAGCATGCAATGTGTAGTTTTCACATATGCTCGTAACTTTGAGAATGTTCAATATTTTACTCCAGATTTCCCACATCGCCATCTCTTCACACCTCCTTATCAAATGGTGCAGCTGACTTTTTCATGTGGTGCAGAATGGTGTGGTCACTGTGGGACATCAACGTTCGAGACAGATTAACAAAATGACAGGGGCACTGTTCATGAAAAGAGGTCCCAAATGCTTTCATGAGGTGGGGTCACAAAAAGGCCATGTCTTAAAATTTGGAGTGCAAATACCAACACATGCCCAGGGCATTAGGGTTTCTAAACATTACATCTCACCCTGTACAGACTAACAAGCATCAGGGGTGTGTCTTTGGATTGTCTGCTTTACTACTCACACCACTGGTCCTCCACCTCCACCACCCTGCAGCCACTGACAGGCATCAAGGTGTGCCTTGGACTCTTCAGCCCCAAAGTTCAACCCATTCTCCTATGCTGCACCCATCTCAACGTACTTCCTTATGAAATGGAATGAGCATAAGGCCAGATGACCCCAAGGCACAATGCGACACTTGTCACTCTCTGCAGGGTAGAGTGAGGTGAAATAGCATGAGCATTATGGCCAGCAACCCAAACGCACACCCCAATGCCTGTCACTTTCTGCAGGCTAGGGTGGGGTTGATGTTGGTTCTATACTTCACTGCTATTCCTATTATGCATCTCTCTAACTCCTGCACTACCAATGCCAAAACCAGCAAGACAACATTCGGCATTGACAACTGCTTGTTTCAGACAGCACTAAGCTCTGTGTCTGGGTAAACAGTAAGGTGGGGGTTAAGGAGATACAGACCTGCAAAGACTAGAGAGGTGGTCAAAGGTTTGACAGTTGAAATTCAGTGTCAAAAAGTGCAAGTTGATGCACATAGGGAGCAAGAACCCAGTGACAGAGTACTGAATAGGAGGGGGTTGCCAGGTACAACCTCTGAAGCAAGAGACCTAGGGGTCATCATTATTGACTCCCTAAAACAAACAAACCAGTGTAACAAGGCCTACAGTAAATTGGCCAGGATGCTGAGGTGTATAGGCAGGGGCATTGAGAGTAGAAAGAAGGAGGTATTACTGTCTTGCTATAAATCACTGGTGAGGCCCCAGCTGAAGTACTGTGCCCACTTCTAAGTGCAGGCTGGAGACAGTTCAACATATGGTGGCCAAAATGATTCAAGGCCAGCAGGGCAGCTCTTACAAGGATCAGCTTAAGGCACTGAGCATGTGATCGCAGGAGGCTAGATGAGAGAATGGAGATAAGATGGAGACCTTCAAATTCCTGGAAGGAGTAAGCAAGGTAAACTGTAAGGAACTATTTAGCATGAGTAGTACATCAACAACATGGGGGTACGAGTGGAAACTAACAGAGGGAATTCAAGAGGGACATGAAAATGTTTTATTTTACAGAAATGGTGTTGGAGCTGTGAAACAGTCTGCCAGCTGTTGTGCTGGGAATGGGCACCAAACCTATCAAATGGTTTCAGATATGGTTGGGTCAAACTGAAGGGCTTAGTGGTTGCTGGCTCTACAATGCCGGTTTGACAACTAATTTGTAGACTGCCATTACAGCGACAGATTTATGTAGACTGAAACTTGTGGTTGACATAAATCCAACTGGAGAACCCAGCTGTTTTTTCAGCTGGGGGCTTCGGTCCCCAAACCCTCCATGCAGGGGGCTTTAGCCCCCGCACTCCCCGATCTATAAAATTCTAACTCCAAGTCGGAGCTGGGTCAGGGAGGGGGTGCAGGACTGGGAGAGAGAGTGCCGGGGTCTCAGGTGGACTATTACAAGTGAAAACATTGATGCTGTCTGCATCAACATTTTCGCTGTAATAGTGTCACCATCCTGGGGGCATACCGTGGTGACTCAGGGTGGTAGCGGTAGGGCAGGGAGCATTGGGGTGGGTAGTATGGGTTAGAACCCTATATGTTCAATAGATCCTGATTTTGTTAGGGTTTTATGGGCAGTCTGGATGTACCTGTGGTCTTTCTGCCTTCACTGTATACGTTTTTATGTTAACCCACTGTATTTTTACAGTAAAAGGCAATTTAAGGCAACAGCAGAGTACAATACGTACACTGACTTGGGGAATGACAGTCACAGGCGGTGAGAGTTTCTTCTTTCTTCACACTGGCACAACAGATAATTAAAAAGAAAGTGAGTGTTAGTGTTCAGTATAGATCAGCAAATACTGGAGCATGGGATATAATGGGGGAGGGTCAGGTCACATTGTCCTTTGAGTTTCCCCCGCAGCAGACTTTGGGGTATGGGAAGGTTAGGTTTTGTTAAAAAGTGGCTAGAAGCTTGCTATTCTATGAAACACGAGAAAGAGAACACCTGTCTAAAGAAGGCTTTTCAGAATTTGGGCACTATACTATAGGTATCTTTACTTGACATGTGACTGAATCTGTCATTGTTTTGCAAGCTGGGACCTCCTTTTAGATTCCTTCCCGCCATTTTGTAGACTCTCAGCCACATCCTTGATTTTATTGCTTTACAAATTCATGAGTTCAGATATAACATTGCAGCCATCAAGGAGACATGGGCCACCCAGAACCAGGACTGGGATATTATGATCTCAGGATACAGGATATTCAGAAAGGTCAGGGAAAGGGGGGGGGTGTGGTGATCTACGTGAGGAAGGGGATATGGTGTATAGAGATGAGGGGTGGAGGGCAGGACAGAGGCCCTATGGTTGTAGTTTCAAGACTCTAAAAGTAAGACACTGAGGGTGGGGGTAGTGTACAGGCCACCAGCTCAGGGGGATGACCTGGACAGGGAGTTGGCTGAGCAGATTAGAAGAGTCTGTAGGAGGGAGGACACCATAGTGGTGGGGGATTTCAACCTCCTGGGGTGGATTGGAACATGCCAACCACCATCTGTGTAAAGGAGTAGAGATTACTACATGCATTTCAGGACTGCTTCCTGGTGCAATTGGTCTGCGAGCCAACTAGGGAGGGTAGGACTGTGGACCTGGTATTAACAAATGGGGAGGCTGTTAGGGATCTGGGAGTAGAGGAACCCCTCACTGGGAGTGACCATCATACACTGTGGTTCACACTCAATGTGGGAAGGGTAACAGGAGGAACCGGTACCAGGGTGATCGATTTTAAGGGAGTGAACTTTAAAAGGATGGGGGAATTTTTGGTTGAGCATCTGGTGGGAATTGAGACATGCATGAGTGCCAGTCAAAAATGGAATATCATTAATAAAGGGCTGGCAGAGGCTACTGAGACCTGCACCAGGACATGGAGCAAGAAGGGGAGAGCAAAGAAGCCATGCTGGCCAACTCGGGAGGTAATTGAAGGGGAGAGGACCAAGAGAAAAGCATTCTGGATGCTTAGGAATTCAGGAGGGCAAGGGGACAAAGATGAGTACACAGAGATGTCAAGGGAGGTTACCAGGGCTAGTCAGAGTGGCCAAGGCTTCCAGACAGCTGAGACTGGTACAGGGAATCAAGGAATCAAGGACGGGGAAAAGGACTTCTTCAGATACATTGGGGAGAGAAGAGGAAACAAAGACCAGATTGTAAGGCTTAAGAAAGATGGAGAGTGGGTGGAGAAGGGGGAGAACCAGGCAGAGGCACTGAATGAGTACTTCTGCTCTGTGTTCGTGAAGGAAAGAGGGGTGTGGATACCCCAGGGGAAGCATGGAGTGGGCAGAGTGAGGCCGGGGGTGACTGATATCAGAATTACAGAGGACAGGGTGCTGGAGGAACTAAGGGCACTGAGGGTGGACAACACACCGGGGCCAGACAGTATTCACCCTAGGGTACTTAGGGAGCTAGTGTGGATCCTGGCGGGACCACTGGTATCTAATGCCTCAGCTCTACTCGCAACCTTCTGTGATAACCATGGATTGACACAACTTATTGCCGAACCGATGCACCCCAATAAAAGGAACCCTAGCAACAGTGCCCTTCTGAACATTATCATGGTGAGTATCCCTCATCTCTTTAGCCATGCCGGTACCTTTTTTTCTGATGTCAGTGACCATTGCTTCATCACTGGTGTAAGCTACTAGCAAATCCCCTTCCACATCAAAGTTCTCTGTGAAGAGATCAAGGTGTAACTTTGACTTGTTTGCTTACCTCAATGAGCTTAAATACTCATTGTGTTGGCAGGATTTCTACCTTGGAAAAAAGGTCATCTCAGCGTACAACATCGTCCAGGATATCTTGTCGGGGGCTCTCAACAAATACACTCCCCTGGCTAAAACCCACATAAGGAATAAAGATTGTAGATGGTTCTCTCCTGAACTCAAGGCTATGCTGCTCAAAAGGGATAAGCTTTGGAAAAAAGCTTGCAGATTCAACACCTCTACGGACTGGAACCAGTTCAGGATAATACGAAATGTCTGCATGAAAATGGTCAGAGATTCAAAGGCTGCATTCTTTCATTCAGAATTCGATTCTGCTGCCAAGAGCTCAGCTAAATTCTGGAAAACTATCAAGGACCTGTCCGGCCACGATTCTGGCAACTCCCTCCCGACTAAGATCAACTCTGGGAATGCAACCATCACCGCTAGGTTGGAGATTTTAGATTCATTCAGTGATCATCTCGCCACCGCAGGCCTAGAATTTGACATTTCCCCAGCGTGCTCCCTACGTACCCAGATCGGTACCTCTTATCCTGATCCCCTTGTCACAGACTCAGCATTCGCATTTCAACCTGCTTCATTAAAAGCAGTGAAGGATCTCCTTCTGCAAATGGACACCAGAAAAACCACTGGTGCTAATTCCTTAGACCCATACTTTATAAAGATTGCCCATCATGTACTAGCCGTGCCCATTACCCACCTATTTAATCTATCACTGTCTCAGGGTATCCTGACACCTATTTGGAAGACTGCACATGTCATTCCCCTTTTTAAATCAGGGAACCCCTGTGATCTTAATGACTATAGGCCGATCTCCATCCTTCCTGTATTGTCTAAATTACTGGAGAAAATAGTGAATATACAGCTGCGGGTCCTGTCTCGAAACTATGAGTCTATTAAACCTAATGCCGTCTGGCTTCAGAGCTAACCATATCACTATCACAGCCCTTGCCAAAGTAACTAATGATTGGCAGAGGGACTTAGACCTCAAGAATTATGTCTGTGCTGTATTTCTGGATCTAAGCATGGCTTTTGACACCGTTGATCACAGCCTGCTCCTCCTCTCCCTGCAATCCATAGGCATGGACTCTTCATTGTTGCATTGGTTCACTGACTATCTTACAGGACGCCTTCAGCAAGTTAAAGCTGAAGGTGAATTGTCACCTCTTAAACCTGTCCAGCAGGGTGTGCCTCAGGGATCAATCTTAGGTCCCTTACTGTTTGCGATATACATTAACAATATCGACAATTGTGTAAACAAGGCCAATATTTATCTGTTTGCAGATGATACTGTCTTATACTTAAGCCGCCCAATGCCAAAAGCGGCCTGTGAAGATTTACAATCCAAATTCGATCTACTTCAGAGCCAACTAATTCACAAAAAGCTCCTCCTTAACGCCAAAAAACCATTTACCCTTTCAATCAACCTTGCAACTACTGGCTCAGTACCCCAGATTGCCACCTTATTAGGAGAAAAGCTGGAATACATCTCAAAATTCAAGTACCTGGAGTGTGGCTAGACCATAGACTTTCCTTCACTGAACACATTCAAGATCTACTAAAAAGACTAAGGCAGAGGCTGCGAATTTTCTTTAGAATTAGTCAATTCCTAACCAGAGATGCTAAGTCACGGCTGGTCAAATCCACAATTTTATCATTGGTAGACTAAACAAACTTCCTTTACAGTCAGTGTCCTACCTATTGCTTGACCAAAATTGGACACACTTTATCACAGGGCCCTGAGGTTCATAACAGGTCTCCCACTCGGCATGCACCACACCACTGTTCTCTGTATGTGGCTGTAGGAAGGACCTCCCTTCAGTCTAGGAGAGAGAGAAACGTCGCACTTTGGACCTTCAGAGCTATTTCAAAAAAACTGCCACATTACATTACCAACTGTCTTCCACTAAGTACAATAGGTAATTACGCACTATGAAGTTACTCATCTATCTCACTCAAGGTACCTATGGCTAAATCTTGCTTTGGCAGAGCAGCCATAAGCTAAGTGCTGCCCGCACTATGGAAAAAAAACTCTTAAATTGTGCACCCCTGTCTGCTTCTCCACCTTCAAGACCTTATATTCCCACTCATTCAAAGAAATATGCAATTGCCCCCCCACTATCTGGATCAGTGTCTTTCATAGTACCTCATCCCACCCTGCACAGTACTCAAATATCAAAAATTCCTGGTACAATCCACTGTTCTACTAAGACCTAGACATTCCATCACCTCTTTCCCCACCTCTCCCCTCACTTACTCCCAACCTTATCCTCAGTCTATGTCTCCCATCTTCAGGATAGGAATCGCTTGTACCCTCTGGTTGCGACTATCTCCGCACCCTTTCCCTTGCTACTCTCTCACCTCCCATACGGTCTCCACCACTACCCGTTGCATACATCCTTCTCCCACCCCACCTGTTTTTTCTCCCCCTGCACCCCTAGTTATCTCCTCTTCCCTCCACTCCCTCTATTCTGACTTCCTGCTGCTCTTTCTGCTTCTCATTCTACTATGTCACTCCAATCATGCTTCTTTTTTCACCTCCTCTCTCTTCTCTTTTCCTCTCCCTCATTACTGTGTCCCGGTTGAATATATGTACATGCTCCCCCTTTTTTCACTACTGCCTTGAACCGCTAGATGCTTGTATGTTCTATTGTTTCTTGTTGATCTGTTTTCAATATATATCTGTATTCAATTGCACCACTTTGTATTGTAATGGCCACCATGTTCCACACAGGTCCATCTCACAAATACACATTGCACAATGATGTTTGCTTGGATAAATAAAGATCTTGATCGATTGATTGATATCACATTTGTAAATAATATCCATGTATGTTGTATGTTGCTTGTAATTTATAAATCTTCATGTATTACCTTGTCTGGTTATATATATATACACTTGTAACAGCCTAGCCTAACCAAGTCCATCTTGCAAATGAGCTCTGCTCAACGATGTTCACCTGGATAAATAAAGATTTTGATTGACTGGTAGACCTGTTCAGTACATCACTGCACTGGAGGATGGCCCAACTGATGCCCATTCATAAAAGTGGCCCGAAGGATGATCCAGGCAACTACAGACCGGTGAGTCTCACTTCAATCGTGGGGAAGCTCACGGAGTCAATCATAAAAGAGAGACTGGTGACTTTTCTGGAAGACGATGGGCTCCAAGAGGGCCATCAGCATGGTTTTGTATTGGACAGATCCTGCCAGATGAACCTAGTCAAGTACTACAGCTGGGTTACCAGGGAAGTGGACAGGGGCCATGCAGTGGATGTCCTATATTTGGACTTCAACAAGGCCTTTGACTCGGTGCAGCATGGGAAGCTGGGGGAAAACTAGAATACATTGGGGTGGGGACAAAAATTATCAACTGGATCACCAACTGTCTGAGGAGTAGGCAGCAAAGGGTGGTGGTGGGGGACTCTGATCACCAAGAGACATTATGAGTGGGGTGCCCCAGGGTTCAGTACTGGGATCAGTGCTGTTAGGGATATTCGTAGCCGATATCTCAAATGGGATCCAGAGTAGGATTATTTTGTTCGCAGATGATACTAAGCTCGGTGCAGTGGTAGATGACATAGAGGGGTGGAGAGGGCTGCAGGAGGACCTGATCAAATAACAGGAATGGTCAGAGACATGGCAGTTGGTGTTCAACGGCAAGAAGTGCAAGGTACTGCACTTCGAGGCAAGGAACCAGGGAAGGAAATATCAGTTTGGAGGGGTACAGTTGGAAAGCACAGTGGAGGAAAAGGATCTAGGGGTACTAATAATGAGGAGTATGAACCACTCAGCTCAGTGCAGGAAGGCAGCTGCAAAGGCAAACAAGATGCTGGGGTGCATTGTGAAAGGAGTCTCCTCCAGGCACAGAGAGGTGATCCTTCCCCTATACAGGTCACTGGTCAGGCTGCACCTGGAATACTGCATGCAGTACTGGCGTCCATTCCTGAGGAAGGGCATCAGATTACTGGAGGGGTGCAGCATAGGGCAACAAGGATGATCCGGGGACTGGAGGTAAAATCCCATGAGGAGAGACTGGGAGAGCAGAACATGTATTCCCTGGAGGAGAGGAGGGATGGGGGATATGACTGAAACCTTTAAATACTTAAAGGAAATAAACAAGACTAAAACAGAAGGGATTCTTCAGATCAGAAGGTGGGGACATGAAAAGGCATCGACTGACTGAGATTGGGGGGGGGATATTCAGGAGGGAAATCCAGAGACACTTTTTCATGGAAAGGGTGGTAAACAAGTGGAATATCTGCCGAGTGAAGTGATCTGTGGGAATAGTGGGGATTTAAGAGGGTGGGGCAGAGTGGGGGTTGTTAAGAGAAGGGGAGGAGAGGATGGGGCAGCTGCAAACTCAGGGGCTAGCTGCACAATCAAGCAGACTCGATAGATGGTGAGGCCTTCTGCTGGCATTTCGTATGTTCATGCATTTGTATGATGATGCCATTTCTGAATCCAGTCCCTCAAGTGCAGTGTCGACACAATGTGAAGAGTCTGGAGGGAACATTGAGTGTTGATGATGTATTCCTGGAGAAACTGTAGGATATAGCACTAGAGAGTAGAGTTATTATTATGGGAGACTAGATGCTGGGGTGCATAGTGAGAGGAATCTCCTCCAAGCACAGAGAAGTGATCCTATCCCTGTACATGTCAAAGGGCATCAACTGAGATTGGGAGGGGGCAGTTTCAGGAAGGAAATCAGGAGACACTTTTTCATGTAAAAGGTGGTACATAAGTGGAACACTCTGCCCGAGGAGTTGATATCATGTAGAATGGTGGGAGGATTTAAGAGAGGATGGGACAAAGTGGGGGGGGGGGGTTATGAGGAGGGGAGTGGAGGAGTGGAGGGAAGGGTGGGGCAGCTGCAAGTTGAGGGGCTAGCTGCACAGTCGGGCAGACTCGATAGACCGTGAGGCCTGCTTCTGCTGGCATTTCGTATGTTTGTATGTTAACACTCAATTCAGAGTGTTCAGTTTTATAGTAAAAGTTTTTCAACCTTACAATTACTGGTTCTTTAAAATATTGGTTGACATTTACTCAGCTAGAAGTTCCCCACAACCCTGGCCACATCCTGTGTCAGTTTATATTCTGCATATACCAATGTCCACCTCATTTCTCATTTGTCATTCTTTATATGTATGGTCTCCTAACATGTTTTCCTGTTTAAACATTGTTTTACTTTTCTGTTGCTTCTAATATTCTCCGCATATCATAACCGCTGCATCTATCATTTGTTGATAGTGGTTGAGTTTAACTAATTGCACACTTGCAATTTTGTTTTGCTCACATTCCTTTCACATCCATGTGTATTTTACTAAGTAAACACATAATCTGAACCTGCTACTCAACGTTTCTGCATGTTAATTCTTTAAGACAATCATTTACTGGGAAAGGATAGCAGCATTCAGTAAATAAACTGAATGAGTAGCTGAAACCACAGACTGCCACTATGGTTGTGCTTACATTTGTGTGATCCTAACACATGGAAAAATACTTAGAACCTGCTTAAAAAGTAAAAGGTAAAACAACTCGAATCTAGAAGAACGCATGGATATAACTACACTGTTTTGGTGATACAGCACTGTGAAGACTCAAAGCATCTGCATGACTTGGGGCATAAGATGCCGACTAATCGGTGTGCTATGTGTCTCTATAGTGCAGGTGCAAAGGAAGTCAGTCAGATACACATCCACAGTGCACAATACACGCACACAGAAATAGACTGGGCACAAGTTTTGAACAGCCAACCAGCAGAGCACTGTTCGGGGGCATACCTGAACATATGCATGATTTGATATGCAAATACCTAACCAAAGCATACTGTAGGCATTTGCACATGCAGAATCCAAGCACAGAAACTACACCTGTCCATTGGCAGCATCAGAAAAAGTACATTCAGTGAGCATGGCTCATGTTAATGGAGACAGTGTTTGTCACAGCTGAGCTCACACCATGCACATACACAGCTCAGTACAGTAGTCAAACAACATGCTGTGGCATACACCAGCAATAAGACACTCCGAGGTATGAGTTATTGATCTGATGAAAGCATGCCCCAGGTGTGGTATGAGACATGAGGTGCTTGCACCGAGTGCCTTTAACACCTGGGAGGAGTGCTCTTATCGACCATAACTCACACCTCGGAAGTGTCTTAATACTCTTATAAATACCCCCCAAGTAAATCTTAAAAAAAAAAATAATTAAAAAGTCTAAAATATATTTATAAAAAAGGTTTAATGGTTGAAATAGTTAAAAATAGTCCCTTTTAGTAAATGTTTCAGACCTCTCCCCACCATCACCAATGGCTGAGACAGACTATTTTATTCAGTATTAGTTTATTTTTTAGTGACATCATATTTTGTGGTTTTAGAAAGACTGACAGCCTTCTACAGTATGTAATTGTGTATGCTGCCAGCTTTTTAGTAATGACATGTCCTCAGGAGCCACCGATCAGCTTCATGCTTACCTTCATTTTATGAAAGCGTTTTCATCGGGCTGTTGCTCATTTACAATAATGCTCTGTTGCCAAGAGTTTCTCTGGTTCTGCCAATGTGAAATAATTATTTTGCTGGGAGCAGTGGGAGAGTAGTAGTACAAGGGTGGAGGGCGGAGCATATGGACTCCAGAGATGGTGAAAACGATGAACAACGGGAGCGACAGCTGCTCCTGTAAGGAAACAAGCAGCCATGAGTAGATCAAAGAATAATATGAAGAGCTTATTTAGCTGCTGTCCCTTTCACTGGATCACAAATAGAGGAGTGATGCTGTATCTGTAATGGCTACCAGGATTTTAAACCTGTGGCTTGCGCTTTGCTCTGTTTACTGCTGTCAGCTTTAACTGTACTAGAGATTACTTTAGAAAACAAAGAACTATAAAATGGCTGGTATAATTATGTTTGTAAGACTTGTGTGAGTGTGCGTGTATGGGGGCATAATTTACAGATCATTTGGGCTTGTGTTGCTATGGTGGCAGAGCTTTGAGGGTGGCAGTGGAGTGGCACACTGATATGTTTGCATTATCGGGCTCAGGTTTCTGCAAGTAGTGCCCGTTGTAAGGTTATGTCCTGATAAGGACATGTCTGAAAACCTGTCATCAGGATTCAGGATTTCTTAACCCATTTTATAAACAGGGATATATACCAAACATCATAAAACTGTAGGTAATGTCCTGCCTCCCTAAGAACACATACAGTAGCCCCTCCCCAATGTCTCTGCAGTATAACTGAGCAAGATCATTCCACTCACCACACAAATGCAGATGAGAGGAAATACTGTATCAAAGTGCACACTGACGCAGTAAAAGTGGTATAAGCTGCAATATTTTATTTCTCAAGAGAAAAACAAAATCAGGATCTTCATATAGATACATAGGCACATACAGCAGAGTTAACCAGGATGCAGTGTCCTGTGATAAGGACATCACGCTGTCCTGTACGAAGAATTCTGCAGCATGTCACTGGCAGAAACTGGGAGAAGAGTGTTGCATCTGGGCTGACTCCACTGTAGGTTTGGAGAGATGAAGTAAGACCATGTGGGCCAACTAGTGTACCTCCCTGCTATCTTAACAGCAATATAAAGGATGGTGTATGAGCACTCGTACACAACAAGGCTGTTTTTTGATCAAGAGGTTTCTGTGGTAGCAAGAGAACTTGAGAGATCAACTTAAGAGGTCTCGTTACCAGGGAAATGTTGAGACAGGAAAAACAGCCTTGTTTGTGTGTGATTGCTCATACACAATCTTTTATAGTGTTTGGCAAATAATACTCCAATCCAGTAACCGAAAACATCCCCCAGTACTTAAATCAGTCTTACTGTGAGGCGGTTCTCTCCAGTACCGGTCACTCCGGGCCAGTTCTCACCACTGCAGTGGTTTCATTGCGCATGAGCTAAGACCTTCTAAGTTGTTGTGCTGCAGCAGCAACATGTCTAGTGCAGCACAGCAGCAATCTGAGGTCACTACTGCAGCACAACAAACTGACTCCAGTAATCGAATTTCATATGCAGTCATGTTCTTCCTTACACTATAAACTGATATCCTTTTCCCTTCATTAGCTGTTGAGCCAAGTATGTAAACTCTGGGTACTTTCTGCATTTACCCCCTCCTCTGACAATCTGTTTCACATTGCTGTCACTTTCTGGGTAAAAATAAAAAATGTTTCTATGAATCCCTCTGTCTCGCTACTTAGAATGAACTTATGCTCCTTGGTGTTGCTGTTGTTAACTCTGTTAAGCAGTCCATTCTCATATGTTAGGTGTTTGCCCTGCTGATTTAGATGCACCACCTCTGAGAAGGGTATGGTCTGCATGAAACCTTAGCCACTGTGCAGTATATGTCCCATAGTATTTGTGCCAGTTACCAGGATGTGTTACATCATGGGCACACATTTGTCAGAAGAGCACCCTCTGCAAACCCTAGTTGAAGGCATGGAGCAGCACCCCCATACTTTGTTGCCTGTTTCTACACATCCGTTCAAAAGACCCCATGGTAGGCCATTCCACTATTTGGGTTTTTTGAGTAATCATCATAGTAGGGCCACTTTGAGTCTTAGGGCCTGATTCCAAAGCCCTTATTACGACACAAGGTGCCTGCATCAAACATGTATGTCGCAAGTGGCACCTTGCGTCAAACACTGCACACTGAGCTATTCTGAAAGGCATCCTGTGTCAAACGTAGGCTGCATGCACCAAAGGGGGCATGCACCAGCCTTGTGCCACTAATAAACTGGCTGCTGCATGGCACAAGGGGGCATGCAGCAGATGCAAGCTGCCACATTTCTCCTCAGTGCAGTCAAGAACCCCTGGGACAGGTGACTTGGTCCCTTTGCTAGGGACTCTCTCTCTCAGCACCAACAGTGGACTTTGGAGGGCTCCCCAGGGAAGGCAGGGCAGTGCAAGGAGAGCCGCAAACCAGCGCAACACCAGCACCAAAGGTAGACTTCGGAGGCGCTCCTCAGGGAGGACAGGGCAGTACAAGGATCAAGCAGGGCAGGCAAGGAAAACTGCAAACCAGTGACAACACCAGCATCAGGGGGAGAGATGCTAACCGGTGGCAAGGGCAAGGGAAAGAGTCGAGTTCTAGCTGCTCTCAGAAGCAGACCCACAGTTTGGATTCAAGGAGCAGTTTAACTGTCAACTTGCCAGGTTCCTGGTGGCACCAATCAGCCACGAGCTAAAAAGGGAACTGCTGGCAAATCAGGAAAATCTGAGGAGACCACAAAGAGTCCAGTCAGGGCAGGTAGCACCTCCTTTAAAAGGAGGAAGAAAGTGAATTGGAGAACATTTCTCCTCGGTGCAGGAGACAACCCCTGGCAGAGGACTTGGTCCCTTTGCTTGGGACTCCCTCTCTCAGCACCAACAACGGACATTGGAGGGCTCCCAAGGGAGGGCAGAGCAGTACAAAGAGAGCCACAAACCAGTAGCAACACCAGCACCGAAGGTGGAATTTGGACATGTTCCTCAGGGAGGACAGAGCAGCACAAGGATTCAGCAGGGCAGGCAAGGAAAGCCACAAACCAGTGGCAACACCAGCACTGGGGGAGAAATGCTAACCAGCGGCAAAAGCAAGGGAAAGAGCCAAGTTCCAGGGGCTCTCAGAAGCAGACCCACAGTTTGGATTCATGCCCCACCCACCCGACACTTTATTAAATCCTAGGGCTGTAACAGAGGATTAGACAAAGCAGGTAGGGGGTGGAGCATTGAAGAAATGACCAGTTGAAGAGGACAAAAAGGGAGGTAGGGCAAAACCTACAACCAACAGGATTTTCTACCTCCTAGGAACTGAGGAAATAAGTAAGAACCAAGTACAACATCTCTTTATAACTCCTAGGGGAAGAAATAACGTAAGAATTTGAGTAATATAAATTCTAGGAGTTGAAGATCTAAAGCTAATTACATGTTACTGTACAGTTTATTACAGATATAAAATTTATGAATAGTCATGATTGTGTTGGGGGCAGTAGGATAAACTAAATGCCCAGACAGTATGGATTGTATTGCATAGCTATAGGGGCATTAGTGCATAGTTAGGTAGGGACCGCAGTATTGATTGTATTGCATAGGTATTATAGCATCATCACATAGGTATTAGGGCATCATCACATAGGTATTGTGGCATCATCACATAGGTATTCGGGCATCATCACATAGGTATTGTAGCATCATCACATAGGTATTGTAGCATCATCGCATAGGTATTGCAGCATCATCGCATAGGTATTGCAGCATCATCACATAGGTATTGCAGCATCATCTCATAGGTATTGCAGCATCATCACATAGGTATTGTAGCATCATCACATAGGTATTGTAGCATCATCGCATAGGTATTGTAGCAACATCACATAGGTATTGCAGCATCTTCTCATAGGTATTGTAACATCATTGCAAAGGTATTAGGGCATCATTGCAAAGGTATTAGGGCATCATCGCATAGGTATTAGGGCATCATCACATAGGTATTGTGGCATCATCAGATAGGTATTGTAGCATTATCGTATAGGTATTGTAGCATCATTGCATAGGTATTGTGGCATCATCACATAGGTATTAGGGCATCAGCGCATAGGTATTGTTGCATCATCGCATAGGTATTGTTGCATCATCGCATAGGTATTGTGGCATCATCACATAGGTATTGTGGCATCATCACATAGGTATTAGGGCATCATCACTTAGGTATTGTAACATCTTTGCATAGGTATTGGGCATCATCACATAGGTATTAGGGCATCATCACATAGGTATTAGGGCACCATCGCATTGGTATTGTAGCATCATCGCATAGGTATTGTGACATCATCGCATAGGTATTGTGGCATCATCGCATAGGTATTGAGGCATCATTGCATAGGTATTGTAGCATCATCGCATAGATATTGCATCATCATCGCATAGGTATTGTAGCATCATCGCATAGGTATTAGGGCATCATCGCATAGGTATTAGGGCATCATCACATAGGCATTGTGGCATCATCAGATAGGTATTGTAGCATCATCGCTTAGGTAATGTGGCATCATCACATAGGTATTGTAGCATCATCACATAGGTATTGCATCATCATCGCATAGGTATTGTAGCATCATAGCATAGGTATTAGGGCATCATCGCATAGGTATTAGGGCATCATCGCATAGGTATTGTGGCATCAGATAGGTATTGTAGCATCATCGTATAGGTATTGTAGCATCATCGCATAGGTATTGTGGCATCATCACATAGGTATTGTAGCATCATCACATAGGTATTAGGGCACCATTACATAGGTATTGTAGCATCATCGCATAGGTATTGTGGCATCATCGCATAGGTATTGTAGCATCATCGCATAGGTATTGTGGCATCATAACATAGGTATTGTAGCATCATTACATAGGTATTAGGGCATCATCACTTAGGTATTGTAGCATCATTGCATAGGTATTAGGGCATCATCACATAGGTATTAGGGCATCAGATAGGTATTGTAGCATCATCGTATAGGTATTGTAGCATCATCACATTGGTATTGCAGCATCTTCTCATAGGTATTGTGGCATCATCACATAGGTATTGTAGCATCATCGCATAGGTATTAGGGCATCATCGCATAGGTATTACAGCATCATCGCATAGGTATTGTAGCATCATCACATATGTATTGCAGCATCTTCTCATAGGTATTAGGGCATCATCACTTAGGTATTGTAGCATCATTGCATAGGTATTAGGGCATCATCACATAGGTATTAGGGCATCATCACATAGGTATTAGGGCACCATCGCATTGGTATTGTAGCATCATCGCATAGGTATTGTGACATCATCGCATAGGTATTGTGGCATCATCGCATAGGTATTGAGGCATCATCGCATAGGTATTGTGGCATCATCACATAGGTATTGTGGCATCATCACATAGGTATTGTGGCATCATCGCATAGCTATTGTGGCATCATCGCATAGGTATTGTAGCATCATCGCATAGGTATTGTGGCATCATCGCACAGGTTTTGTAGCATCATTGCATAGGTATTGTAGCATCATCATACAGGTATTGTGGCATCATCGCATAGCTATTGTGGCATCATCGCATAGGTATTGTAGCATCATCGCATAGGTATGGTAGCATCATCACATAGGTATTGTAGCATCATAACATAGGTATTACGGCATCGTCGCATAGGTATTGTAGCATCATCGCATAGGTATTGTAACATCATCATACAGGTATTGTGGCATCATCGCATAGCTATTGAGGCATCATCACATAGGTATTGTGGCATCATCGCATAGGTATTGTAGCATCATCGCATAAGTATTGTAGCATCATCACATAGGTATTGGCGCATCATCACATAGGTATTAGGGCATCATCATATAGGTATTAGGGCATCATTGCATAGCTATTGTAGCATCATCGCATAGGTATTGTAGCATCATTGCATAGCTAATGTGCCATCATCACATAGGTATTGTAGCATCATCACATAGGTATTAGGGCATCATCACATAGGTATTGTAGCATCATCGCATAGGTATTGTAGCATCATCACATAGGTATTAGGGCATCATCACATAGTTATTGTAGCATCATCGCATAGGTATTAGGGCATCATCGCATAGGCATTACAGCATCATCACATAGGTATAGTGGCATCATCACATTGGTATTGCAGCATCTTCTGACAGGTATTGTAGCATCATCACATAGGTATTGTGGCATCATCGCATAGGTATTGTAGCATCATCAGATAGATATTGCATCATCATCGCATAGGTATTGTAGCATCATCGCATAGGTATTAGGGCATCATCACATAGGTATTGTGGCATCATCAGATAGGTATTATAGCATCATCGTATAGGTATTGTAGCATCATCGCATAGGTATTGTGGCATCATCGCATAGGTATTGTGGCATCATCGCATAGGTACTGTGGCATCATCACATAGGTATTGTAGCATCATCACTTAGGTATTAGGGCATCATCACCTAGGTATTGTAGCATCATCGCATAGGTATTAGGGCATCATCACATAGGTATTAGGGCATCATCACATAGGTATTAGGGCACCATCGCATTGGTATTGTAGCATCATCACATAGGTATTGTGGCATCATCGCATAGGTATTGTGGCATCATCGCATAAGTATTGAGGCATCATCGCATAGGTATTGTGGCATCATTGCATAGCTAATGTGCCATTATCACATAGGTATTGTGGCATCATCGCATAGTTATTGTGGCATCATCGCATAGTTATTGTGGCATCATCGCATAGCTATTGTGGCATCATTGCATTGGTATTGTGGCATCATCGCATAGGTATTAGGGCATCACTGCATAGTTAGGTAGCGACCACAGTACTGAAAGTATTATATAGCACTGCTTTCCATCATAGGTTGTAGCACTATTGTTTCTTTACTTTAGTACAGTAGTAGTAGGCTATATGGTACTGAAATGTTCTGTACCGGGTAGCACAAAATGTAGTGCAGGAGCATAGAACTGGTACAGTGCAGGGGGTGGAGGCTGTGAAGATGGGAACATCAAGGACAATGGGAGCATCAAAGTGAGGTGTGGAGGTGGGGGGAGCAGAGATACACCAGAGAAGGAAGGAGAGCAGATGGCATGCACTAGAGTGAATAGGAGGTTGTAACAGATGCGGGGAGGCTGTATTTATGAGCGTGATAGAGAGAGTGCCCAGTCTGTCAGAAATTGGGAGAACTGGAAGCTGAACTGGTATGGTTAAAAAGGGAAGTGGGAAGGAGAGTAAGAGAAGGCAGAGAATGGGGAATGGAGCCAGGAAGGAAGGATGGAGGGGGGAAGGATATGGGAAGGAGAGTCCCAGAATGGGGGAATGGGAGGGAGGGGCAAGGGGAAGAAGAGAAATACAGGGATACACTGAGACAAGCAAAAATGAAAAAAGAGATAAGGGGGGATTAAACAAGAACTGGCCCCTATCTGGAGTACGGGAACAGGAGGTAGAAGAGGGGGCAGGGGTAAGCTTGAAGCTGATGTAAGGAAAATATAGGGATCCTACAGGTTCTGGCCCATATCAGAATTGCAGAAAAAGGAGGTGCAAGGGGGAACAGAGGCACAGGACAGCAGGGAATTGGAAACTGGGAAAAAGAGAGATCCAGTATTAAAGGAAAGACCCATGGCAACCTATCAGGAGAAGAGACTGGAGAAGGAAAGAAGGGGTAAAGGTAGATGCTGCAGAGGGAGGGGAGTGAAGGGGGAAGAGAAAGAGCATTGGGGACCATGGGAGTAAGGAAAATACTGTGGGGAAGGAAAGGGGAAAGGACAGTGGCAACCGGAGGGGGAATGAAGGCGAAAACAACCAGACTGGGCAACAAGGAGGAGGAGAAAGGGACCAGACAGGGCAACAAGGGGGGGAGAAAGGGACCAGACAGGGCAACAAGGGGGAGGACTGGGGGAAACAGAGATGATGACTGCAGTGGTGTGAAACTAGGGGGATGAGTACAATAAGGCAAGGAAATCAAGTGAAAGTGGGCAGGGCCGGGTTATGGAGGTATACTCGGGCATAGGAAATGCAAATTTGGTATTGGTATATGGGGACTCAATCATAAAGGGGATACACTGGTTGAGAAAGAGGGTAGCATATAAAGGGAGATCAGTTTTCTGTGACTCAGGGATGGAGGTAATCAGGGCATTACCTAGAATCAAGGAGAACGTTAGGATAATTGGAGGCAAACCGCACCAAGTCCTTCACCTTGGAACAAATGATCTGGCGGGGAGGAGTTGGAAGAGCTACAGAAAAGATTCAGAGGGTTAGCCAAGGGGTGTAAGGGGATAGTCAATCAATCAATCAATCAAAATCTTTATTTTACCAGGCGAACATCATTGAGCAACGCTCATTTTCAAGATGGACCTGGCCAGAACGTAAAAACATAATATACATTGGCTACAGGCAATGAGTAAAATAGTATAGGATTTCAGAGACTAAATGATGCAGTCAGCAGGAGTAGACAAGATATTTACAGCGTATGAACATTTCATTGGTCAATGCCAGGCTGAATGGTGCAATCAGCAGGACGAGCCATAAGATTTACAGTGCATAAATGTTACATTGGTTGGTGCTAGACTAGGTGATACATTCAGCAGGACTAGACATAAGATTTACAGTGTATAAGCATTATAATGGTCGATGCTAGACTAGATAAAACATTCAGCGGGGCTAGACATACGTTTACAGTATATGGACATTTCAGAGTCAGTGTGCTGGTTTAGATAGCTATGCACCAGCATGTGCATGCAACCCTAAAGCTAACAGAGGAGGGAGGAGGGAAGCTGGTTCAACACTGGATGATGGGATAGTGACTGGTGGAGGTGGGCACTAGGATGTTTTTTTAGAGAAAGAGCCAGGAAGGAGTACCTGATGGGAGATGAATATGTGAAGCCTAAAGTGCTTGTTCAGAAATCTGGTTTACTGAGCAAATAACTGATAAGTAATCAGGGTGAGGGGCCAGGTAGTACTATGGTTGTGGGGAGAGAGTCAGTGCTAGTACATAGGCCAAGTTAGGATCGGGATCAAACACTGGGTGGATAGAGAATACTGATAAGTGCTAGGGGTGTGGGAGAGGAAGATAAAAAGAATGTATAACAAGCATTTTGACCCCAGTTCATCATAGCAGGAGCAGGAATATAGGTTCAGTGATAACTGTGGGATTCAATGAAGAAGAAATCATAACTAGTTTTGAAAGCAGCCACTGAGGGGAGAACGGACCAGTTTCAAGGATTTTTGTATCATATTCCATAGTAGCTGGAGTATATAACGTATTGAAGCCCTACCGAAACGAGATCTCACTTTGGGTACAAATAACAAAATATAGGAAGTGCTTCTTAATGAGTACTTGCCTACTGTGCAAAAAGGCAAGCAATCTGATATATATTGGGGCAGCCTACTGGAAATGGCTCTGAACGCCCAAATGGCTGCATTTCTCTGCCATCTGTACTTAAGCGAAGACCATCCCACTGTTCTATACAAAGAACAGTGATGGGTCGAGTAGGGTAGACCAGTGATAAATCTTAGGGCTCTGTGGTAAAGGGTATCTAGTTTTGCGAGCATAGCAGTCTACCCCTGACTGTACAAAAAGTCAGCATAATCGAGAAGGGGAAAAAAGTGGACTGAACCAGTCTCATCTTGGGCTCTCTGGTCAGGAACTCTTTAATTCTATAAAAGAGACCGAGTCTCTGCCTGAGTTCTTTTAGTAGTTCATCTTTGTGGTCATTAAAGGACAGCCTTTGATCAAGCCAGACACCCAGGTATTTGAACTTAGTTACGTATTCCAAGGGTTCTCCCAGAAGTGTAGTGATGTGAGGGGATGATATAGGTGTGGCATCATATGCGCCAGGTGAGAATAGCATTGCTTTGGTCTTTTTTGCATTTAGTAATAGTTTCTGGTTTAACAGTTGCAATTGCAGCAGGTTAAAGTCATGTTGCAGGTCATCACATGTGGCAGTGGGAGAGGGACCTTCAGAGTAGAGCACTGTGTCGTCAGCAAAGAGGTGAATGTTGGCAGCTTTGATGTTGTCATTGATTCTATTAACATAAATTGTGAATAGTAGAGGACCCAAAATGGAGCCTTGGGGAACTCCTCTCAATAGAGGTTTTAGGGGAGAAAATTCTCCTTCCTCCTTGACTTGCTGGTACTGGCCTATAAGGTAATTAGAGAACCACTTTTGGGAGTGTTGGTCCAGACCAATGTTCCTGAGTGAAGTGAGAAGCAGACTGTGGTCTACAGTATCAAAGGCCTTGCTCAGGTCCAACAATACAGCACATACAGAGTTTTTAGTATCCAGACTATGTAGCCAGTCATTGGTCACTTTAGCGAGAGCAGGGACAGTACTATGTCATGCCCTGAAACTGGATTATAACAGGTTAATTAGATTTTCAGCTTCTATATATTTTTGAGCTGGTTATTCACAATCTTTCCAGGAGTGTGGATAAAATCGGAAGTAAGGAAATGGGCCTGTAATTATTAAGGTCTGCAGGATCTCCAGATTTATATAGGGAGATGACTTGAGCTGTCTTCCATATTGGTGGCAAGGCAGCCTGGGAGAGTAATAGGTTAAAGAGGTAAGTAAGTGGGACAGCTAGGACCTGGTAAACAATTTTCAGGTAGTAGGGGTCAAAAGAATTAGCTCCAGCATTTTTCTTGACATCCAATTGTAACAAAAGTTCTTCAACCTCCTTCAACGAGACCGGCTGCAGGGAACATGAGGAGTTAGAGATCGGAATTACTTGTTCCTGGACACCAAGTTGGGATTGTAGGTTATTGGCAGGAGAGGTGTCGAAGACTAGTCCTGCAGTGGCAAAATAATTGTTGAGGTGTTCAAGGATGGAGGGCTTATCAGAGATAGAGGTGCCACCAACTAGGATTTTGGCGAGTAGGGAGTTACCAGGACAGTGTCCTTCTAAGTCTTTTAGGGTTTTCCAGAATTTGTTGGGGCAGTTCAAAGATGTTTAGAGTTCCTTACGATAAAAAATGGCCTTTGATTCCCTGACCAGTTTGGTGCAGAGATTTCTAGCCCACCTAAATAAAGTCCAATCAATTGGGAGCTTAGATTTCCACGCCATTTTCCAAAGTGCATCTCTTTTTTGTAGGGCAGACTTTAGCTCTGGATTAAACCAACGGCAGGATTTCACCCTATTACGGACTTTAATCAGCAGAGCAAGATTATACAGGGCTCCTGTTACTTTTTCATGAAAGATGTCATAAGCTGTGTCCACAGTTTTTGCACGGTAAAAGTTCTGTCAACGTAATGAATTTCTTAGTTGGACATTAAATGTATGGGAGTTGAAGTTGTGGCTGCTTCTTTTTGTGGTAAATTTTGAGGCTGATGTGGCATTTTTTGATGCTTTTATGCAGGCAATGTAACAATGGTCACTTGTATCTGTGAAAAATACCCCAGCATGAGTAAATAGATAAGGTTTACTTACTAAAATAAGATCCAGAAGGGAGCTATTGTTTGGGTTCTTTCGATTTGGTCTTGTGGGTTCATTGATAAGTTGTGTCAGCCTGAGGGAGTCACAAATGGCTTTGAGCGGTGCAGAGGCAGTGGCAAGCCAATTCAAGTTGAAATCTCCTAAGGTTATGACTTCTAAGGATAATGATCCCAGAGCCTTGTTTAGGTGATGCAGCAACTGCAGTCCAGCAGACGGAGGCCTGTAGCATCCAGCTATACATAGCGAGACCATAGGTGAAATCGTAACCTTCAGGGACAGGCATTCAAATTCATTTTGAATGGAGGTCAAGTCAATAACAGAGGCTTGGAATTTATCTTTGACGTATATGGCTACTCCACCTCCTCTAGTCAGTCTATCAGTCCTATAGAGAAGGAACGATGGAATATTCACCTCATGGTCCGCCATTCCAGGTCTTAGCCATGTTTCAGTGATCACTAAAATGTCAGGAGCAGTATGGTATACCCAAGCCAGGATGGAGGTAAGCTTCTTTAGAAGGCTACATGCGTTTACGTGCACAAAACTTATACCTTTGAGACTGGGTAGGTCAGAAGGGGAATAAATAGTATCTGGAGGTCCTGGGTTGAGCTCCACATTACCCGAGCAGAGCAACAAAAGTAGTAGTAACTTCCTTTTTTTTTAACATATAATACTTTACTGAGTTTTTGTTTTCCATATAACAGAGTGCAAACTACAGTCATGGTGATGAACCAGCTACCTACATAGCCACCTATTGCCATTTAACACAGATAGAGAACAGTGAATAATGTGCTAGTCTACTAATGATCAAAGCCAAGTACATAGTGAAGCGTAAGGCTTTGTCATAGAACAGTGCTCAAACTCCATTGTACATTTGTTTAATCACTGACTAAGCAGTGTCCGAAGAAATATATGTGAGCAGGACAAACTTCAAGGGGATACCCTGCCATAGTGTTGAAGTAACCAAACATGCGTTTCTTCCTACCTTGCTGGCAACTATCTACCAAGATACAGTACCCAGAAAACAGAAAGGAGAAATCAAGGGCAAGTAACATACAAGTAAAACAGAACCGTTGGTAGGGAAGGAGGGAGCCCCACAGTCCCAGCACTTATAGTACCGGGGGGTTGCGAGGAGGAGGTGGCGGGATTGCGCATAAGTGCAAATGAAGGTACACATCCCATTTTTTGTGAAATCTGTGAAGTTGGCCCTTTCCCACAGCTGTGAGCCTCTCAAAAGATGCCAGTCTAGAGAGGGTAGCTTGCCAAGCAGCCACAGAGGAGGCACTGATTAGCCCCCAGTTCATCAGGATGGCCCGTTTGGCCTCTATAAGCGCAGCAAGGGTCCACATTTTAAGTGGAGTTGAATTGGGGTCCAGCGTGGAGGAGTCACCTAGAAGAAGCGAGTCCTGGGATAGGGTGAAACTTGTCCCCACGATTCTCGAGCAATCCTGCAATACTAAAGTCCAGAACAGCTGAAGGGCTGGGCAGGACCAAAGAATATGAAGTAGGTAGGCTGGAGAGGATTGACACCTCCAGCATTTGTCATGCTTCAACACCCCGATTTTAAAGAGCGCCGCAGGTGTCCTATACCACCTTAGGAGAATTTTTAGTTGAATCAGGTGGCTCCTAGCATCCTCATAAGCTGTATAGGCTGCTTTTAAACAATTGCTCCACACCTGTGAGGTCGTGTGTCAGAGATCCAGCTCCCACGCCCTTCGATATGTGGAGGTGGTATCTGGCTGTGAATCTCCCAGCACGTTATAGAAGAGTCCCACCCACCCCTGTCCTTGCTTAGGTCTGTGCAATGTGGTAAGACACTCTCATGGACCCAACTCTTTGTGTTTGGCCAAGAGAGAGGTAAGGGCACTGCGTATTTGGAGATGTCTCCAGAAATCATGACCCTGGAGGCCAAAGTGAGTCTGCAACTGCTCAAAGGACATCAACGTCAGACTGTCAGTGAGAAGAAGCTCTCCCATGATACAAATGTCCCTAGAGATCCAATTGGGCCAATTCAGAGGTTTATGGTCCACGGTGATTAATTTGTTATGCCACAAAGAGGCATAAATAATCAGGGGGGAGTGGTCCGAGTTTGGGATCCCAGTCAAGTTCATAGCCCGACGCCACATCTTGCAGGTATGCTCCATAATAGGAGTAGCAACTTCCTAACAGCCCCCAAGAGAAATCGAGATGCCTTTACTCTTTTTCGTTTAGACGGGTATTTAGTGGTCACAGCTGGCATACTAAAGCTATTACTCAGCTGTCCTAGTACAGCAAAGATCAGTGTTCTAGCTGTAAGGTACTTGGGATAATGCAGCGCATCCGTAGTGGGTGGGGGGCCCGCCATGACTATAACTACATCTGTTCCCCCATTCCGGAGTAGCTGCAGGGCCTGTTCCAGTTTGGGGAACAGAAGGGGAAAAGAGTAAGAATTCAGGTGCTCAGCTGGGCATTGGAACACCACAGCATACCTAATTGTAGAGGCATTATTGGGTGGCATATCAGTAATCCTAAGCAGGAGACTAAAACAGTTCAGGAGAAGGGGCATACAGGGAATGGCAGTATAGTCTGCATTGTGACCTACCATACTAACCCCCACAGCTTAGATATATTTGAGTCTGAAAATCAGAACAATAAGAATTTTCTTCTAGGGTTTAACAGTTGTCCTAAAGACAGAGAGCTTGATTTAAATCCAGCCTAAATATGCCAGGCTAGTGTCTCACCTAATTACTTTTAAGGAGACAGGCAGGGTCTGAAAGAGTTACGCCAGTTATATGAATGGTATCTCTTTAAGACTGAGCTGTGGGATGCTTGTGGGCTTAATTGCTGATTGAGGTCCAAACCTGAGAAACAGGGGAAGAGCACATAGGTGCACAAGTCCAGACCCTCTCCCTGAATTCCTCAGTCCCTCCCCTAGTATCTTTGAGGAACAAGCAATGCCTACAATAAATTGCCACAGATAAGAGTGCAATATCCCTTTAAGGAGTGAGCAACAAGATAGTTTCAGTCCTATCTGCCAATGGAAATGAGTATAAAAGATGATGGGCGGAGTCAGAGCGCATTTAAGGTTGGCCTGGCAGGGGGTTGGGGTGGGGGGTCGGCCGAAAAATTCAGTTCCAGCACTTGCACTCGCTAGTGAGGGGAGCGCTCCCAGTTTGCATATCAGCTGTTTCTGCACTCAGGAAGCTGTCTGCCTAAGGGGCTTGTAACGCAACAACCCAACTGGCCAGAATCCCAACTCATGCCAAGTGTAGGTTGCTTCAATTTGAACTTGGCGCCGAAATGCAGGGTTCTGTATCAGTACCTGGATTGTGTGGAGGGCGGGTGGCTGCAGGCTCTTCGCTCTGAGGAGGCGCTGGCTTCCTTAGATAGCCCACAGACTAGGGGCACCTGGGTTGTGTGGAGGGCAGGTGGCTGCAGGCTCCTCATGCCGAGGAGGCACTGGCTTCCTTAGATAGCCCATGGGCTAGGGGCACCTGGATTGTGTGGAGGGCGGGTGGCTGCAGGCTCTTCGCTCTGAGGCGTGGCTGTAGATAGCCCACGGGTTGGGGCACCTGGATTGTGTGGAGGGCGGGTGGCTGCAGGCTCTTCGCTCTGAGGAGGCACTGGCTTCCTTAGATAGCCCACAGGCTAGGGGCACCAGGATTGTGTGGAGGGCGGGTGGCTGCAGGCTCCATGCTCTGAGGAGGTGCTGGCTTCCTTAGATAGCCCACAGACTAGGGGCACCTGGATTGTGTGGAGGCCGGGTGGCTGCAGGTTCCTCGCTCTGAGGAGGTGCTGGCTTCCTTAGATAGCCCACGGACTAGGGGCACCTGGATTGTGTGGAGGCCGGGTGGCTGGGCTCCTCACTCTGAGGCGTGCTTTCCTTTAGATAGCCCACGGGCTAGGGGCACCTGGATTGTGTGGAGGGCAGGTGGCTGCAGGCTCCCAGCACCGAGGAGGCACTGGCTTCCTTAGATAGCCCACAGGCTAGGGGCACCTGGATTGTGTGGAGTGCAGGTGGCTGCAGACTCCTCGCTCTGAGGAGGCACTGGCTTCATTAGATAGCCCACAGGCTAGGGGCACCTGGATTGTGTGGAGGGTGGATGGCTGCAGGCTCCTCGTGCTGAGGAGGCACTGGCTTCCTTAGATAGCCCACGGGCTAGGAACACCTGGATTGTGTGGAGAGCAGGTGGCTGCAGACTCCTCGCTCTGAGGAGGCACTTGCTTCCTTAGATAGTCCACTGGCTAGGGGCACCTGGATTGTGTGGAGTGCAGGTGGCTGCAGACTCCTCGCTCTGAGGAGGCACTGGCTTCATTAGATAGCCCACAGGCTAGGGGCACCTGGATTGTGTGGAGGGTGGGTGGCTGCAGGCTCCTCGTGAAGAGGAGGCACTAGCTTCCTTAGCTAGCCCACGGGCTAGGGGCACCTGGAATGTGTGGAGGGCAGGTGGCTGCAGGCTCCTTGCTCTGAGGAGGCACTGGCTTCCTTAGATAGCCTACGGGCTAGGGGCACCTGAGTCAGTTCCCTGGCTTCTTCAGAGGTCCTGCCAGTACACTGTGCAAGTACAGCCAGGCAGCTAAGAATCAGAGATTTTAATCATTGGCTAAGGCAGTGGTGCAGAAGGGAGGGACATGCATGTATAGGAGACTGGGGGAACAAGTGGGTAGATGAACACCTGTATGCAAGGGGTAGACTTCATATAAACAATGAGGGAGCCAGGCTGCTAAGGGGAAAGTTGCTGGGGTATATAGATGAAACATTGGAATATGATTTAAACTAGGGGGGGCAGTATGAAGCTAGGGGTGGACCAGAGAAAGTAGCTAGTGGGACTCGTCTAACTCGCACTCCCTCACAAAAAGGGATAGGAAATGATAGACAGAGGGAGAGAGGTTGAAGGGACTGGTGGCAAATGCTAGGAGTCTGGGGAAAAAGATGGGGGACCTGGAGGCAGTGGTGGGGACAGAAGACCTAGACCTGTTAGCGGTTACTGGGACGTGGTGGACTGATAACCACAGCTGGGAAGTAGAAATATTGAGTATAGTCTCTATAGGAGGGACAGGAATGGAAAAAAGGGGGGAGGGGTAGCAATATACATAAAGGACGGGATAAGAGCCACGGTGAGTGGGGAAGGTCAGGGCTCAGTTGAGATCATCTGGGTAATGATAACTAAGAGGACTGGGGAAGTAGTAAGGATGGGGTGGCATATAGCCCACCAAATCAGGAAGAGGAGGTACAGTAGATAGGGAGCTAGCTAGGGAGATACAAAGGATGGCCGGCAAAGGAGAAATTCTAGTGGTAGGGGATCTGAATCTTCCTGATGTGAACTGGGGGATCCCAGCAGCAGCATCTGAAAGTAGCAGGGAGCTGTTGGAGTCAGTACAGGAGGCATTTATTCAACAGCTGGCCAGGGAACCAACTAGGGGAGAGGCCATACTTGACCTAGTAATGACCAATGGGGATAGTGTAGAGCAGGGAACCAACTAGGGGAGAGGCCATACTCGACCTAGTAATGATCAATGGGGATAGTGTAGAGCAGGGAACCAACTAAGGGAGAGGCCATACTCGACCTGGGAATGACCAATGGGGATAGTGTAGAGCAGGGAACCAACTAAGGGAGAGGCCATACTCGACCTGGTAATGACCAATGGGGGATAGTATAGAGGATGTGGAGGTTGGAGACAATCTGGGAGATAGTGACCACAGGATGGGAAGGTTTAGTAATTGGACTGGGTCGGATAAGAACAGGACCACCACTAGGGCACTGGACTTCGGGACAGCAGATTTTAGTAAGAAAGAAATTCTCAAAGGGGGGCACGCAATGAGGCTGGTGGGAGGGAGGCCCGGGGGAGACAAGGAAATTATACTTCACTGAAAGGGTGGTGGAACCTTGGAATGCACTACCTGTGGAACTGGTGGCTGTAGATATGGTGGAGGGGTTCAAGAGGGGATGGGACAGGTACAGGGGGAAGGTGAAGCTGAGTAATGCCAAAGTTGGAGGTGTATTTCAGTAGGAGGTTGGGTGGAGGGTTATCAGGGGTGGAGGGAAAGGTAGCAGCAGTGCCCTGAATGGGTGCTGACTCTCAAGCAGACTCGATAGACCATGTGGCTTATTCTGCTGGCATGTTAGTATGTTATATTTTTTCTGCATTCCTCTTCCTTTCACTCTTCATTTGTAGGTTAATTTGCATGGAAACAGAATCCTTGTCCCCTAGAGTTCATATGCTATTCCAGTATAATCCTTTTCTGAAGTCATAATCCTTGGCTTGTGATGTCACAATTTATTATAGCATTTGGTACCAAAGTTCAAAGGTCATAGAATGTTGTTATACCCTTCTGTGGTACAACTGTTTTTTTATCATCTAATTATTGAATTTTATCACAATACAAACAACTATCAGACAGTAAATTTGACTTACTTGTACCAGGGAAATGAAAGTATAAATAAGTAATAATAGACAAGACTTAGCACTGTATTGCGTCCTCTCAAACCTCCCTCTTAAACAACCTACACTCAGTTAACTCAATACAATTCGAGAGGCTTCAAATCATGTAGATACATAGAAATTATCAGAAGATAAGGACTGCTAGGCCCATCCAGTCTGCCCCTAAGCCCCACACTTGTATGCAGCTACTGACCCTACCTGACCAATGGCATTTTGCCTCTCATACCCACCTCCAAGGTTCCCTTATGCCTGTCATCTACCACAGCTCCCAGGCATCGGAGCTATGGTATATGACATAGAGGGGTGGAGTGGGCTGCAGGAGGACCTGGCCAAACTACAGGAGTGGTCAGAGACATGGCAGTTGGGATTCAATGCCAAGAAGTGCAAGGTAGAAGACTGGGTTTGCTGGCCAAGGCACCTAGCTTCACCTGAGCTCTTTCCTTCTAAGACTGCTTGAAAGGCAGAGTAGAGAAACTTACCAGAGCAAGGGAGAAGGATTAAGACTTAGTTTGGCTAAGCAGATTTACTGTGTGGTGGTGTTTTTATTTTTTACTCACAGGGATTGCTACTGTTTGTTGCTAACATTTCATTGCTTTATTTTTTCTCTGATTCAAATTGTTGTTGCTGGTATACCTTCTTCTGCATTATTACAAGGTGTGCCTACAGGTGTGTGCTAACAGATTACTGCTGTAATCTTCTGATTCAAATTGTCTTTTGCAAGGTATATCTTCTGTTACTGCTTTATTTTTCTCTGGAGCAAAGTGTTTCTTACAGGGTATATCTTCTCTGAAATTATTACAGGTGGTGCTTTACAGGTTTTACAGTTTTATCTAACATTAGGATAAGCTTTCAGGGTTACTGCATTTGTTGTTGACTGATTGTTTCTGCTCGTACCTCCTTGTTCTTTCGTCCGTGGTTCTTCTTTTTAGGCAGGGGAAGGGCCCAGCCACCCACCCCCATCCCCAACCACCCCACGCTACACTCCTTTATAAGGGTACCACAGTTGTGACATTTCCTGTGGCAGAGCAGGAAGGGCGGATCAGTGGGGCCTCCACAAGGTGATCTCATTTACAGGGGCACTAGTAATTTAACTTGTTATAACAAGTTAAACAAAGCACAATTAAACCATTACTTGCATTTTTTTCCTTTTTTTTTTCCTTCTAATTACTCTGACTAGGTTACAAACCCAGCAACTTATTTGGAATGGATTTCATTAACTGCAGGTACTGTGGAACAATTTTTCAGAAGGACAGTCTTACAGGATTTAGAACACTGTCCTACATGCTGGGCCTTTGGAGATCTTAGGTCTCAGCTCCGGGCAGCATGGGCAGATATTGCACGCCTCAAATTTCATATTGAAGAGGAAATACATTATAAGAACCACCCGCCATTTCCCCAGCATCCAACAGAAAAACCTCGACCGCAGAGGGTAGTTGGTCTAGGAGGTTGGCAGGTGGTTAGAAGGAGCAAATCAGGTGCCCCATCACCTCTGCTCTCCAACACATTACTCCAAAACCATATAAACACTACAAACAGGTATCTGCCTCTATCTCTGAAATCAAATAAAGAGGCAGAAGACACTGCAGAGCAGGACACTGTGGCACAGGAGCTAGCACAACAATACTCACCCAAATCAGGAACCAAAACTAAACAAGCACAAGGAAATCCAAAAAACTTCGTCATAGGAGACTCCATGATTCGGGAGTTGATACCCATCTCCAGCCAGGGTGATGGTCAGATGTCCCAGGTACATCAGCATGGAGAGACACTGACCGCATTAGCTAAATTGTTCACAAAGCAGGAGAAAACATTGATGTCCTAGTACACATAGGGCTAATGATCTCGCCAGCCGGTCAGTTGTGGAGACCAAGGAACACCTGACTAAGCTGGGTGACAAACTATCATCTATTTCGTCGGCATCTCCTTCTCTGAGATCCTGCCAGTCTGGGAGAAGGGAGCAGATGGACGGAAGGTCAGAGAAGGGAGATAGGGGAGCTAAACACGTGGCTCAGGGACTGGTGCCAGGAAAAAGGACACAGATTTGTAGGGAACTGGCAACAGTTCTGGGAGCGAAAGTTCTTTAAATTTGATGGACTGCATCTGACTAAAGAGGGAGTCAGTGCATTGGGGCAGGAGTTTGACATCTTTGCAGAATATTTAAACTAGCAAATGGGGAGAGGGTGCAGCACCCATACGTCGAATGGAAGAACACCTCCCCTCAGCTAATGGTCAAACAGGAATTCAGAGTGTTTGCCGTTCATTTGCATCACCAGGTAAGGAAAAAGGTTTGTCTCCCCACACGATGCACAGGGTAATGCCAAACTTCACCCAACAACTAACACACCAAAATCTGCCAATGGAAAATCATGTACACAAATGCTCACAGCCTGGGAAATAAGATCTCAGACCTGCAGGCACAATGTCAGAGGCTAAACTGGACATAGTAGCAATTAGTGAGGCGTGGTTTACCAGTAACCACCAGGAGACTTCAGTACCTGGCTATGTACTGTTCAGAAGAGACCAAGGTGCAAAAAGGGGAGGAGTGGCCCTGTATGTTAATGAAAATATCAAAAGCTACAAATTCAGAATACACATAAGGAGCCAGAAGAACTGTGGGTCACCCTGGAAACGGGAAATGGGACAGCCATAAGAACTGGGGTTGTCTACAGGCCCCAGACCAGAGGAGGACATAGACACATTACTGTTAGAAGATATACAAAACATGACAGCTAAAGGGAGGTTCTGATAATGAGAGACTTCAACATGCCAGATACAGATTGGTCAATACCAGCAGGAACATCTGCCAGAACTAGACTCATAGTGGATTCCTGCAGGAGGGCCTCAAACAACTGGTACAGCAACCCACAAGAGACAGGGCTATCCTAGATCTAGTACTGACTAACAAAGAAGGGATCACAGATCTCCAGGTAGAAGGTCACCTGGGGGCCAGTGACCATCACATGGTATGGTTCAATTTGGCTACTACATCTAAATCATCCCATTCCAAGGCAAAAATATGGGACTTCAGAGGAGCTGACTTTGATAAGATGGCCAACAGAGTTAAGCTAGCCCTGGCAAAAAGAAACACAGGCGAGGAGGTACAGGCAAAGTGGGCAAGTATAGGATACAATACTTGAAGCAACATCCCATTGTGTTAGACAGAAAAGGAAGTGCAAAAGAAGAAGAAACCACTTTGGTTTTCAAATACAGTAGCAGAAAGGTCAGAGCCAAAGGCTGGCCTTCAGGAAATATAAGGGAACACAGCGGGATGAAGATAGGGAGGCATACCAAACTGCCCTAAGGGAAGCAGGTAAGGCAGTAAGGCAGGCAAAGTCCCAAACTGAGGAAACACTAGCACAACAGTAAAAGAAGGTGACAAGACTTCTATAGATACATTAGTGAAAGGAGAAAGTCCAGAGGTATTGCTAAGCTTAATGGAGAAAAGGAGCATGTGAGGAGGAGGACCTGTAAAGGCATCTATCCTAAATAGATACTTTTGCTCAGTATTTACTGAAGAGAAGGTAGGGCAGGGCCCACAGCTCAGCATCATGGACACAGGGGAGGAGGTGAGCACTACTCCCTTCACAAAAAGAAAGGGTCCTACAAGAGCTTGCTAAGCTCAGGTGGATAAGGCAATGGGACCTGATGGCATACATCCCAGGGTACTTAAGGAGCTAAAGGAGGAACTAGCAGAGCCATTAGCAGAATTGTTTAGTGAGTCTCTGAGCACAGGAGAGGTCCCAGAAGACTGGAGAAGGGCTCATGTGATCCCGCTCCACAAGAGTGGTAGCAGGAGGAGGCGGGGAACTACAGACCAGTCAGTCTTACCTCAGTAGTGGGCAAGATTATGGAGGCACTCCTTAAGGAAAGGATAGTGCAACACCTGGAATCCATAGGGGCACAGGATCCAAGACAGCATGGGTTTACAAAGGAAGGTCCTGTCAAACTAATCTCATAGATTTCTTTGACTGGGTAACCAGAGTGGTGGACCAAGGAGCAGTTGATGTCGCCTACCTTGACTTCAGCAAAGCTTTTGACACTGTTCCACATAGAAGATTGATAAATAAGCTAGGTAGACCGGGTGGGTCAGAAGTTGGTCAACTGGGTGGCAAACTGGTTGACTGGCAGAAAACAGAGAGTGGTGGTAAATGGTATACAGTCAGAAGAGATGCAAGTCACAAGTGGGGTACCTCAGGGATCAGTCCTGGGGCCAGTCCTATTCAACATCTTCATTAGTGACCTGCCCAGATGGACTAGAGGGTAAGGCTTGTCTGTTTGCAGATGACACCAAGATCTGCAACAGAGTAGATGATCCAGATGGGGTGGGCAGAATGAGAAGAGATCTGGATAAACTAGCAAAATGGTCAGAAAAGTGACAACTGGGATTTAATGCAAAAAATGCAAAATCATGCACATAGGAAGAGAAACCCTGAAGCCACTTATAGGCTGGGAGGGAGTTGCTAGCAGTCACAAAGGAAGAAAGAGACTTGGGCATCATCATCACTGATGACCTAAAATCATCTAAGCAGACCTCTAAAGCAGTAAGTGAAGGCTAGGGGGTGTTAGGGTGTATTAGTAGGGTATCACAAGTCGTGAAGGAGGTAATAATCCCTCTGTACAAGACATTGTTAGGCCCATCTGGAGTACTGCGAGCAGTACTGGAGGCCACACCTTCACAAGGACATTAACCAAATTGAGGCAGTCCAGAGAAGGGCAACCAAAATGGTGCAGGGACTGCATCAGAAGACATATGAGGACAGATTAACGGAGCTCAATATATACCCTTGAGCAAAGGAGGAGAGAGGTGATATGATCGAGACATTTAAACACCTTAAGGGCATAAACAAGGTGAAAGAGTCTAACATGTTTAAATATAAGAAAAATAGCAGGACAAGAGGACGAGCTTGAGATTAGAGGAGGCCGATTAAGGGGAATGTGAGGAAATTCTTTTCACAGAAAGGGTGGTAGATGCATGGAATAGCTTACCACAAGAAGTGGTGGCTATGAATACAGTGCAGGGCTTCAAACAGGCATGGGATAGGCATAAGGGAGCAATACAAATGACTATGAATAGATAGGTCACTGACAGAGCAAAGGCCGATGGCACATTTATAAGGTAGAAAAAGAAATGGGCAGACTGGATGGGCCTTGCGGTCCTTATCTGCCGTCAACTTCTATGTTTCTGTGTTTCTATGTTTCAGTACAAGGAACGAGGGGAGAACATATTAGTTGTGAGGGGTACAATTGGAAGGCACCTTGGAGGAAAAAGTCTAGGGGTACTAATAACAGGGAGTATGAACCACTCAGCTCAGTGAAGGAAGGCAGCTGCAAAGACAAACAAGATGCTGGAGTGCATTGCGAGGGGAATCTCCTCCAGGCATAGAGAGGTGATCCTTCCCCTATACAGGTCACTGGTCAGGCTACGCCTAGAATACTGCATGCAGTAATGGTATCCATTCCTGAAGAAGGGCATCAGATTGCTGGTGGGGATGCAGCATAGGGCAACGAGGATGATCCAGGGACTGGAGGTAAAATCCCTTGAGGAGAGGCTGGGAGAGCTGAACATGTATTCCCTGGAGGAGAGGAGGGATGGGGGGATATGACTGAAACCTTTAAATACTTAAAGGGAATAAACAAGACTAAAACAGAAGGATTCTTCAGATCAGAAGGGGGACATGAAAGGGCATCGACGGAGATGGGGGGAAATTCAGGAGGAAATCGGAGACACTTTTTTCATGGAAAGGGTGATAAACAAGTGGCATACTCTGCCCGAGGAAGTGGTATCGTGTAGAACGGTGGGGGATTTAAAGGGGTGGGACAGAGTGAGGGGTTGTTAGAGAAGGGAGGGCGGGTGGGACAGCTGCAAACTGGGGGCTAGCTGCACCCAGCAGACTACAGACGGTGAGGTTTACCAAGGGTATTTCTGTGATGTTCACATTTGTATGGACGATGCTATTTCTGAATCTAGTCTCTCAGGTGCAGTGTCGCCACAATGTGAAGAGTCTAGAGGGAACATTGATAGTTGATGATGTATTCCTGGAGAAATTGTAGGATATAGCACTAGAGAGTAGAGTTATTATTATGGGAGACTTTAATTGGCTGGCAGCAAAGCCTAGAGGTTAGAGGAACGAGGTGTGAACCAGCTTGGTACATCCAGCACAGCAGACCTGAGTTTGATTCTCACAACCTCCACTTGCATATTGTGTGACTCTGAGCAAGTCACTTAACTGCCAAGTGCTCCCAGGTCACCCCTGAAAATAGGTACTTGTGCCTAGTGGGCCTTACCCAGTTACCAAATACTAAAATAAATAAATAGATAAATAAAAATAATTTCCAAAAAGCCTCACTGCCACTCGTGTACTGGAAAGATATTTCATTTATTCTCATTTATTTATTTATTCATTACAAATCAGGTTTACAACCTTTGAGTCAGAGACTCATTTACAAAGACACAAAGGGCAGACATCAAGACAGTTATTGCAGTTATTACAATGCAGATTAAAACACAGGATAACATTACAGGTGTAGTAAAAGAAACATTTAACATAGATACACTTAGGTTACATAATGTTACAAAATTGTGAGTTACACTTGTGGATATAGTAGGTCCTCAGAGAAGACAATGGGTTACATCCCTGTTTGGACCTAGTAGGGAAGGAGTGGGTCTGGGAGAAGGAGAGGCTGTCCAGTGGACGTTGTCCAGCCGGGGGGCAAGGCGGGCGGGTACCACAGGTTACAACAGGGGGTTAGTTGCACCTACAACAGCGGGTATTAAAGATATTGTTCCGAAGAGCTGTTTTGAAGGAGCCAATTTTTGGCAGGTTGGAGATGCAGCTAGGGAGAGAGTTGAACCAGGTGGGGGCTCGGTAGAGGAAGGAACTCTGGGCAAGAGAGGTCTTGGTTCTGAGCGCCTTGAAAGTGGCCTTAACAGAGCTATAGGTAACGACGGATGATGATGACTGCTGTAGGGAGGTGGAGACCCCGGGGGAGAGAGTCCTAGCAGTAATTTCTTAGCGAGAAGGCAGGTCTGGTAGAGCAGTCACTCCTCAAAGTTGAGCAGTGGTAGTATAGAGAAGGCAGGTGTGAGTTAGACTGGGGGCACTGGTCAGTAGCCTACAGGCCTTATTAATGGAGAGTTGGATTTTGGAGAGGGCAGTGTTGTCAGCTGCGGCACAGATGGGCAAGCCATAGTCCACGAGGGACAAGATGGAGGAGGTGATGGCCAGCCTGAGGGTACCCTAAGGCAGGCAGTCCCTGTGCTGGTATAGCAGGCCAATCCAAGAGTTAATAGTGGCTGACAGGGCATTAATGTGGGTGCAGAAGGAGAGGGAAGTATCGAACGTGATGCCTAGGTACTTATATGTGGTCACTTATTCTAGCGGGTGCAGAATGTTGGAGATAATCAAGAGGGGGGTATTTTTAGCTTTATTTTGGTGGTGGGAAAAGAGCATTGATTTGGTTTTCTTTAGGTTAATGACCAGTCTGTGGTCACCGAACCACCTTTCTGCTTGGTTGTAAGCTTGCTAGAGGGATAATTGGAGGGAGATGGGATTGGGATGTGAGGCAACAAGGACTGCATCGTCAGCGTAGAGGAGCATTTTACCGGTACATGAGCTGGGGAGGGTGTGGAGGTAGAGACTAAAAAGTATTGGACCCACGATGGAGCCCTGAGGGACCCCGAAGCGAACGGGAAGAGTGCTGGAGAGGGAGCCGCTGATCTTGACATGCTGGGATCTAGCAGAGAGGTAGCTAGAGAACCAGGAAATGGGACCACCAGAGAAGCCAAGTTGGTGGAGAGAGTCGAGTAGAAGGGGATGACAGACAGTGTCAAAGGCCTTGGAGAGGTCAATGAACACTGCTCCTGCAAGGCTGCCAGAGTTGAGAGCAGCATGCAGGTGTTGGGAGAATTCCAGGAGAGCTGTGGTTGTAGTGTGTCCTGGGTGGAAAAGCCTGCTGCGGGGGGCACATAATGTCACACTTGGTTAGCTATTCAGAGAGCTGGATCAACACCACTTTTTCAAGGGCTTTAGAGAGTGGGGGGAGGATGGAGATGGGCCGGCAATTGTTGGGGTGGACTGGTCCCCACTCATATGTATGGGTGTGATTTCAGCAGTTTTCCAAGCACTTGGGAACTGACCCAGGCATAGAGACCAGTTTAGAAGGTCAGTGAGGGGACGAGACTTCGTCCAAGACCAATGGAGGATCCTGGAGTCGAGGGGCTCACTGCTGGGGTTATTGCTGCCTAAGGCTTTTAGCAGGTGTGGCCTGGCTTTTTGGGGGGATAGGGTGTGCAGGTAAAATGATGGGTGATGCAGGACCAGAGGGAGAGGTGGGGATTGGGTCAAAGAAGCTGCTGGGAAGGACCGAGCTTAGGACAGAGAAGGCAGTATTAAGGCAATCAGCTATAAGGAGTGGATCTGTGGTGGGGGTGCCATTGATGGAGAGCTGAGATGGTGGGGAGAGCGTTACTTCCCAGTTAGCTCTTTCATATTATCCCAGAAGGTCCTGGTTGAACCCCAATTGGAAGTGAGGGTGGTCTGGTAGTTCTCTGCCTTGGCCCGCCTAATGGCCCAAGTGCACTGATTGCATTGTGCATTGTAGGCCTGTCTACCAGATGCCTTTCCAGATTCTACAGCAATATGCCAGAGAATATCTCTGTTTTTGAGTCTCTCGGGGGGGTGATCCATGGGGCATTGCATTTTTTGGAGTGGATCCTGGTGAGGGGGTCAAAAAGGTCACAAGCCTTACAGAAGGCATTTGTGAAGTGGTCAAGAGCTGAGTCCATGTCAGGAACACACTGGATAGGGGACCAGTCTAGCTGGGCTAGGTATTGTTTTAATTTTCTGAGGCCACCGGGGCATAAACGTAGGCGTAGAGTGGCCTGGAACACTGGCTTCAGAGTGGAGGATGACCAGAGACAGAGGACTGGAGAGTGATCACTAAGAGAGTCGGGTAGGACAGTGACATCCCAGATTTTGTAGGGGCGGTTAGATATAGCAACATCTAGGAGAGTGCTAGTGCCAGTAGAGTGGTTGAATCTGGTGGGCTGGGTGACTAACTGGGACATATCCAGGGCAGCAAAGGAGTCCCTTATGTGGGAGGCAGTGGAGGCAAGCCAGTTAACACTGAGATCACCTAGGATGACTTGCTCCACTTTGTGAGGGAGCGATGTGAGGTAGTCAATGAGGGACTGGACCACTTGGTTTTGATTCCTTGGGGGTACGTAGGAGACTATGAGGAAGAGAGGGCCTCAGGCAGGGTCAGGTATGATTTTTAAGGCGAGGGCTTGGGGTCCATAATCAAGTTTAGGAGCTGGGAGTGCCTGACCTATAAGGGAGTCCCATACAAGTAGTGTGCAACCACCACTGAGTTTGCCTACTCTGTCTTCCCTGTAGATGGTATATCCAGGGAGGGTGATAGCACAGTCAGGGTTGGATTTGGAGAGCCAAGTCTCTACCAGTGCAACTACGTCAGGTTGATGTTGAACGACCCAGCACTGGAGGGCAGCAGATTTCTTTAGGAGACTGCAAATGTTTAAGGATGCAAAGCGAGGCCAGTTGCAGTACACGGTTTAGAAGGGCTGGAAGCTACAGGTCCTGGGTTTGGGTGTACATTACCAGATAATAACAATGAAGAGCTGAATATTCTGGTTAGTGACCGTGGGTGATGGAGACCCTTGGGTCGACACCCAGCTGAGGACTGTACAATCAGGGTGCATGGGATAGATAAAGTGCAAAGGGTGGGAATGGCAGGGGAGAGCTGGGTCAGTTGGGCCTTGGAGGGCGGAGGGAGTGGGGGTGTTGGCAGGGTGGAGGTGTTGGGGGGTCACGGGTGTGTCTAGGGTGGGGGAGGACTGAGTCACTGTGGGGTAGTCTGGGGATGAGATGCCTAGTGTAGAGGAAAGGTGCTCTGGTCAGTGTGAGGTCTGTACCAAGAGGGTGAAGGAGAGCAGACTTAGTAAAGGAGTGTAGGTACCCATAGCAGCTGAGCAGTAAAGGAAGAGTGTCCAGGAGTAGTAGAGAATAAGGAGATATAGAACAACTTTGGCACGGTTGGGGGAAAAGCCCTCTAGTGGGCAAAGGGTATAAGCTACAAATGAGAAAAATCAGTATCAATCAGTAGAAGAGGAAGGGGGCAAAGACTGATGAATAGTGATAAACTGACTACACAACAAGTGAAATGAGACAGGAACTGTATTGTGTTGGATTGGGTAAGTGTGCTTATAACTGGGCCCTCTAGTAGCTAAAATATATAATCTGCTAATGGAAAAGTCAGTTAAAAAAAAAAAACAGGCAGGGAGGTTCTGAAGCAAGTTTTTTTTTTGAGGGGGGGCACTGCAGCAGCCTAAATGATACACAGAGGTCAATGGTGCAGCCCACAGACTTACAGCTCTAAGAGAAGGGGCACAGGGCTCAGGACAGATACTGTAGCAAAATCACACCACCTTAAAACCTCTCTCAAAACTTAAATCAACTCTTAAGAAATCTCTACATCAGACTAAACATTACTTAAAGTGAGAAAACAAGAACATGTCAATCAGAGGTAAGTCCTAGCATTAATTTCTTGGCAGCAGTTCCTAGAAGACTTCTGGATTGCTGCACATAGTGTGAGAAACACTGGCAAACAGGGGCAAATGATAGTCCTCCAGGGGTAGATGCCAAAATTCAGAGTTCCAACCCGTGCCTTGCTTGGAGTGTGAGTTTATAGTGACATACAATCTCAAACAGCAGGTACAGGACTATACTCACGGAAGCAGCACACAGCTTCATCATCATCATCATATCCTTATAAAAAGAGCCTTTCTGAAAACCAAGGCCCTTCTACTTAAACTGAACAAAATATTAACAATTAAAAACAGTCATGAGAAATCAGTAATGTTAAAATCCATGAAACTGCAGTTCAATAAATGTCGGGTTCAACAAGAATCTGAATACGCTAGGCTAAATAAATATGTTTTTAGTGCTGTTTTGAAACCCTGGATGGTCAGGCACTCTCGTACCCAACTAACATGGGTGGAGCCATAGTTAAATGTAATGTAAGGGAACCCCTCAGTGACAGTGACCATAATAAGGTCCAGTTTACCCTAAATACTAGCTGACACCTGATACAAAGCAAAACAAGGGTAAGATACACCAAGGTAAACTACCAAGAGAACATACATTTTTTTTACAACTATATAAATAGTGTAAAGAAAGGGTGTGCAGGGAATACTGTACTAGACAGTACCAAGGCTGTGAATGACTCCATTCACATATTTGGGACTGTCTAGTACAGTATGCCCTGCAAACTCATTGGTCCACACTGGGGACCAATGGGCTTACAGCCCATGCCTGTACCTGTCATTCGGCAGGCGCACCGGTGGTTTGCAGGTAAGATGCAGCCTCCGCTGATGACAGGGGCTAGGGGAGCGAAAGGGGTGCTGTGTGGGTGGGTGGGTGGGTGGGGATGCCACTGGATCACCAGGGCATCCTATCCGGGTGTCCACCAATCATGGCAATGGGCGGGGGGGTTTCCACTAGACCACTAGGGGCCTCTTATTGCCATTATTCAGGGCATTGGGGACTCGGGTGGGATGGAGGACCACTAGACCACCAAGGATGGGCCTGTTTCAAACACATCAGGGTATCAGGGACTTGGAGGGGGCCACTAGACTACCAGGGTTTCCCTTATTAACATATACCACATAATCACGGCTACGGGGTGGGGGATGCCCCAGGATCCTCACAGCACACATCATGCTGTGCAGGGCGCCAGGCGTAATTCACCGGCCTGCCCTGTGCAAGGCATGCAAATGGGGCCATAATGACATGCAAATGGCCACATATGCACCTTGCATATATTATAGCCTCATTTGCATGCCCCCTGCTGAATATCACTGGTGATGCTCCTAGCACAACTGCACTTGCACTGGCGCATCCCTGTGCTCCCTATCAGTGGCTTGCAGTTTGTGCACTGCCCATGCCATATTCAATGGTGCAGCACCGTTGAATATCACCTGGGTCTGGCCCCTGCGCATCACAGTTGCACTGTGCCCAGGCTTGCGTCACTGCCTGGCGCAGTCTGAATATCCCGACCACAGTCATTAGCAAGGGACAGGTGATGGCTGAAGTATTTAATAAGTACGTTACTAGTATATACCGGCCAAGTGACATACTCTATGTAGTCAAGAGTTACACATGGGTATGTAAGAAATTATTGAAATTTCATCGCATGAGGTTAAAAACAAGCTACTCAAACTTAAACACAACAAATCCCCAGGTCCAGATGAACTCCATCCTGTATTTCTGAAGGGACTGGCAGGTGAACTCTCTGGTAGAGGTGGGCAAAGTAGACAAAATTCATTCCGCAAAATATTTTGCGAATAGTGCTCAATTCACAGAGCGCAATTTGTGAAATTAGCCAGTTTGTGAAATGTGGATTGATGGCAAAAGTGTGGAATTTCACATGAGAAATTCCACACTTTGCACAAAAACTACTGTTTGCCCTCCCTGCCAATTGCTGGCCCCAATAATAAAAAAAAAGACTCCAGATCCCTGGTATCTAGTGGACCCCCCTAATGCCGTTCCCCCTGATCCCGCCTCCCCACAGAAGACTGGAGCAGTCCCCTTCCATTCTCTAGCTTGCTGAAAAATGTTCCCCTACAATGATAAGCTGGGTGACTGACTGAATGAATGAGCATGTGCTTGTACAAGCACATGATCATTCATTCAGAGCAGGTAAGTTGGGATGCCGGCCGCAAAAGTGAGTAGAGAGCTGTGTCGGTGGCCCACTCAGGGTTTGGGTGAGTGGAATAGTGGTGAGGGCAGGGGGGTTCCACTACACAGCAGGGATTTTTTTATTGGGGCTGACTATTGGTGGGGGGCCACTAGACACCAGAGATCTGGAGTTTTTTTATTCATTATTAGGGCCGGCAATCGGCGAGGTGGGGGTCCATTAGACACCAAGAATTTGGAGACTTTTTGGTGAGGGGTCCACTAGACACACCAGGGATTTTAGTTATATACATATTATATATGTTTGCGTGTGTGTGTATATATATATATATATATATATATATATATATATATAGATATATATATATATGAAATACAAAATCACATATGCCTCCTCATTGTGGGGGCATGTGTGATTTTGTTTTTCTTGAAACTTGGCTTCCCAGCCAAATGCCCTTTGGGGTAACTATTGCCTCAGTGCTTGAACAAAGAGGTTCTTTGTCAACATATATATATATATATATATATATATATATATACACACACACACACACACACACACATACATGTATACAGGGTAGTCAAAGTGTTCAGAGTACTGAGGTATACCCTAGGTATACTGAGGCAGAATGAGGCAGGGTCACATTACAGTCAGTGCAAATTACCTTCAGGTACCTCAAGGTAGGAAACTTTTCGATAGCTACCACTGTATATACAGTACATGTGTTTTAGTATATTTAGGGTTGAGTAAGCAGTTTAATATTAAACCCCAAATTTTGCACTCTAATAACTTTGCAACCGCTCAATTGATTTGCATGAAATTTGGAATGTGTGGTCTTGTATGGTAGATCTCCTGATTTGCCAAGTTGTGTTTCAGTCAGAATTGTGGTTTATGTGCAGCAAAGCACTGAAAAACATGTTTTTCACTTTTTTGGGGCTCTTTTTGACTGATTTTTGCCCATCACTCTTCGACCACACTGTTTGGTATTTTGGTCTGAAATTTTCAAGGTGGAAAGAGGATTGGTCAAAGAACAATCCAGCACTAGCATGGTGAAAAAATATCAATCCATTCCAAAGTTATTTAATGTTTAATTTTCTGGTTCTAAGCATGCTCAGTTCACTCCAAGATTTATATGCATGTTTTATGAAAGGGGATTGGGTTCACGAGCAAGGATTTTGTCAGCTTGTGAATGGGATTTATAAATTCTCCATTTGTGAAAAACAAATTCTTCGTTCACAAGCAGCCATTTTGTTTTCATTTTGTCGCCCAAACAAAATGTAGCTTGCTCCACAGGTGACTTGTTGCTCAAATAAAGCAAGGGTTTTGTTCACGGTGCTGCTCTCTACAAACCCATAACCTTGGTTTCCTTTGTTTTGGCAAGAAAACGAGTTTTAAATTTTAAAATTCTTTGTTCACGATCAGTTTGATCCTCGCTTGCAGGATAATCCCTGCTTCGCTTCGATTCCCCATTTGCGAGGTAGCAAAACTTGATCGCAACTTAGGGGACCAGATGGCCCTATCTCACGAACAAGAATCGGCTCATGAATGGGAATTTTGTCAGCTCGCGAAAGGGGATTGGGTTTTTGAATCCCCTTTCGCTAGCTGACAAAATCCTCTTTTGCGAGCTGTCAAAATCCTTGTTCATGAGCTGATCCCCTTTCACGAGCTGGCAAAATCCTTGATCGTCATTTCACGACCGGATGGCCATTCTCGCGAATGAGGACTGGCTCGCAAACAGAGATTTTGACATCTCGTGAAAAAGGATCGACTTGCTAAAGGGGATTTTGTCAGCTTGCAAAAGGGGATTGATTTTTCAATTTCTCGTTCGCAAGTTGTGAAAATCCCATTTCATGAGCTGTCAAAATCCCTGTTTGTGAGCCAATCCATTTTCGCAAGCTGACAAAATCCCCTTTTGTGACTTGCAGACCAGATGGCCCAAATCTGATGATCAAGGATTCCTTACGAATGGGGATTTTGACAGCTCTCAAACGTGGATTGACCTCGTGGACAGGGATTTTGACACCTCGGGAACTAGGATTCTGAAAATGTTGCCACTGCACTGTAAATAAACGGTTTGGTCTTTTGGCTTGAAATTTGCAGTGTATAAAGGACATGACCCAGAGATGTGAATTACGCTATTTAGTGTTAAAAAGTTAATCAATTACAAAGATATGCCTTCACGAAGCTGAGATATTTCCCATAGGATAACATTACGCCCATAGCTACTTTTGGTGCTCATATTTCGGAAATGATGCAAGATACGGATTTGTCGCTACACACAGCTTTGTCCACCCGTGAAAGTTTCAAAGTCATGATTAAAACTGCAGTAGAATTTTTTATAGGTTGTACGGTTACTGAGATGTTGGCAAACTAGTGTTACAAGGGCTCCTTTTCAGGCCTATAGGGCTACTGTATGGCTCCGTTGTTATGTATAAGTGGGAGTGTGGGCCCCACAGATGCATATCATTATGCACAAATGGGCAGTTTGGTGGGATACATACCATTTACTAGTTACATTACACTTTTTCAAAAAGTAAGGAAATTCATTGCAACAAAACTTTGTTACGGTTGACAATATTGAAGATGTCAATTTCCTAACCCAAGACCTCAAAAACATAGAACAGTGGTCAATTAAGAACAGCATGAGGTTTTCTGTGGGCTTCCTAAGCTGCTCCTGTGGCCCAAGCAGGCCACAGCTAACAGACCACCTGACTGACCCCCAGACAGATTCAGACAGCCCATCTGCAGGCTTCCCAAGCTGCTCCTGTGACCCGAGCAGGCCACAGCTAACAGATCACCTGACTGACCCCCGGACAGATTCAGACAGCCCATCTGTGGGCTTTCCAAGCTGCTCCTGTGGCCCGAGCAGGCCACAGCTAACAGACCACCCCACTGACCCCCAGACAGATTCAGGTACGCACTGGACCTCCGAAACTCGTGGTTTTGAATGCCACTGTTTTGACTGGATGCCCAGTGGAGGAACCAGGCACTGATTGGCAGCTTTACCCCTTGGCTGATTTTCCAGCGTCTGGCGCTTCCTAATCTCAGGGAAATCTCTTTCTGTGCTGTCCTCCTCACAGTATTAAATAGACCCTTACTCCGCCCCTTCCTCAGCCTAGCAGCTGATCGGTCACTCCACTGCTGCACATTTTCATGCTATTGGCTTCCCTGTCTTCAATACCTGACTTGACCCAATTTCTCACCGCCCCTTTTTAAAGCAGTTCCACTCACAGGATCACACATTTGCTCTCAATCTTTTCTCCAGCCACTCCATCTAATTCCTCTCAATTACTGCTCTACCTGCCCTATTGTTAGGGACCTCACCCTAATTCGACTATATACCCTTTCAACTATAAACCAGCTAGCAGTTAAGCAGGCCAGCAACACCAAACAAACTACCATGGGGTGCAACCACCTACTACTACTTCTCACTACCTCTTTTGACATTGCTGGTACCATACACGTCCTTTTGTTTTGCTGTTGGAATAGATAAAGGCCCAGATATTCAAACTGCGCCATTCTGAGGCGCAAGCCCTTGCGCTGCTCAAATAGTTGCGCGAGGGTGTGGCGAGGATATTCAAAGAGTTAGCTGTTGAGCAACTCACTTGAATATCACCCCAACTCACAACACTTGCATAGGGCGCAGTGGAACTGCACCGCAAGTTGCCAGAGTTGAGCATTAAACTTGCGTTGGCAAGTACCATTGCGCCATGCTCCAAATTTCCAATATTCAAAAGGTGACATGCAAATGGGGCCATAATTTATACAAGGCGCAGGGGGCCATTTGCATCTATTTATAGCCTCATTTGCATGCCATTAGCATGTAGTGCGCCCGATCCCGAGGACTGCGCCTGGCCACCCTGCCAGGCAGCAGCCGTCCGGGGACCGCGCCTGCCTGCAGCTCTGATCGAGGGCAGTATCTCTGTAAGTCTACATTCCCCACACACATCTCCCAAGCCCGATCGCGGGCATTACAGTTCTGAACCCCCACATCTCCCACAGCCCGATCGCGGGCATTACAGTTCATGAACCCCCACATCTCCACAGCCTGATCGCGGGCAGAACATGTATGAACACCCCCAAGTGCCCGATCGCGGGCAGAATTGTATGAACCCCCAGTGCCCGATCGGCGGGCAGAATGTAACCCTCCCCAACCTGAATATCTCCCTGGTGGTCCAGTGGACCCGTAAAGCCCGATCGCGGGCAGGAATGTCAGTTACAACCCCCAAACATCTCCCTGGTGTCTAGTCCCCCCACCCACGAAGCCCCTCCACCCTCCCCCCTGCAGCCGGCGGGCAGCAGCATCCCACCTGCCCCCCTGCCGCCCGACTGACTGTCGGTAGGGCTGCCGCCCGATGGTGCAGGAGCTGAGCCAATGGGTGTGCAGCCCATACACGACGAACACGAGATTTGTGAATGAACATCATTCACAAATCTGGACTTTGTCGTGTCTGATATGAGCTTCTGCGCCCGACTGGCTGTAACTCACTCGCGTGCAGTCGACAATCGGCACAGTCAGGCGGGCGGCGGGCAGGGTGGATGCTGCCGCCCGCCAGCTGCGGGGGCGGGTGGAGGAACTTCGTGGAGTGGGTGGAGGGACACTAGATACCAGGGAGATGTTTGGGGTTGTGAAGACATTCTGCCAGCGATCGGGCTTCTACGTCACTGGACCACCAGGAGATATTCGGGTTGGGGTTACATTCTGCCGGGATCGGGCACTGGGGACTGTACCGCGTTCTGCCCTTGATCGGGCTGTGGGAAGATATTGGGTGGGTTCATGTTACTTTATGCCCACGATTGGGCTGGTGGGGGCACAGGGACCGAGTTGAGGGGCCAACCAGGGTGGCAGCTGCTGTGTTGCGCCCTGCAATGCAGCCTCACCTGTGGGTGGCCTCAACCTGATCCTTTTTTGGCTCAAGGTTGTGCAGGCGCGGGTTGGTGGTTAGCATGCACAACTCTGCACAACCCGACTGAATGTCGGGTTGCGGGTTATGTATGGTTCCTCCCCTCCTGTTGAGCATGCATTCATTTGCATTGCTCTTTTGCATAACCTGTTGTCAGTGGAGCAACTGCCTCCTGCTGAATATCGCAGAATGGCGCAATGTAGGACTTTAGCATGTGCAACCCCTGTTGCGCATGGAGCAACTCTTTGAATATCTGGGCCAAGCGTTTTGTTTTCTTTTTTCTCCCCCTCCAGCAAACGAGGCAGTGGCCCTCCTCTAGTGAAAAACTAATCTAAAAACTGCTGCCGAAATCTATCCTTAAGCCAGGGACTGCTCTGCAACTGACAACCTAAGCTGCCAGTGAGTGCCGACCTCCTGATAGATCTAAGGGCAGCTAGACTTAGAGCACCCTATTCCAACTGATCCACATAGAGATCATTCAACCATGTCTGACAAAGCACATGCTTCCCCTCTGCACCGCAATGTGCTCAAAACCAAAGCATCCCTCTCCCTAACAGGGGGGCACTTCTTGCCATAATCTACTCACTGACCTTCCTCTGGGTGGATAGGCTCATTGACCCATGCCACTTCGAACCAGGGGGCCATCTGCATAATGACCCCCCCCATGATTTCCACAGCGGTAATCCTACCTCAAGCATGCTTGCTCTCTCAAAGGCGCACGAGATGGTAAAAAAGGCTATATGCTACGACCTGTTCTACTTCATGAGCAGGATGCGTTGAAGGAACCTTATCACCATACCCAGTACTAAACTACTCAGCTTACTGGTAGTGCTACTACTCCTGGCAGGAGATATTCAACCCAACCCTGGCCCCAATACCACCAATATCTTGGTGGCATCCCCTCAGGATCCTCGCTGGGTGTCTGCCAAGGGTCTGAAGATAGCACATATGAATGTATGTAGCCTCAGACCTAAAATACATGAAGTCCAAGCCTGGCTGGACCTCTACAAGTCTGATGTCCTAGCCATCTCTGAAACCTGGTTAAAAGCCCACATCCTTGATCATGCGATACAAGCACTGGGCTATAGCACCTACCGCAAGGACAGGAAATCCAAAAAAGGGGGTGGGGTGCTAATCTATACAAAGACTGAACTCACCGTGTCACCTCTAACCCTGCAGGGAAGTCTCCCTGCTGAGGGTGAAGGTATATTGATCAGCATAACCCTAGGACACACCAGTAACTAACAATAGGTTGTGTCTACCACCTGCCAAAGTCTGCCATCCAATCACTCGAAGCCATCACGAATAAACTGGCCCAAGAGGTAGCTATGGAGCTACTCATCTTGGGTGACTTCAACCTCAACTGGGCCCAGGACCCTGTCCATGCCTCGATGTGTCTGACCCATGAAGCAGGTCTGACGCAGGTCATCTCTGAACCGACCAGACTGAATTACAAAACTGGGACTCACACCACCCTGGATCGGGCTCTGGTGTCAAACCCTGCAAACATCCAGAGTGCGGGCACAATGGCAGACTCCTTGAGTGACCATTCCCCGATTTTCTGTATATGGAAGAACAGAGCACCCAAGGTCCAGCCAAGAATCCTTACTGCCCGAGACTACACCAAATTCTCGGAAGTACAATTCAGTCACTACCTAAGTAGCCAGGATTGGAGTCCCATAACACTCCTCCCAACTCTGGATGAGGCCTTGGAATACTTTCAGGACTTACTAAGTATAGCTGCCAACCTCTTCACTCCTATGAAGAGACTAAGGGTGAAAGGCGGCTGTTACAAGTGGATCTCTCCATCCCTCAAAGCTCTAATGACTACTGGGGACAAAGCCTGGAAGATGTTCAGGCTCTCCACCCTCCCAGCAGATCTTGTGGAATACAAAGCCCTAAGAAACAAAGCCAAGAGAGCCATTAAAATTTTTTTTTTTTTTTATTTTAGCTTTTGATGACCGGGTAAGTACACTAGACAAGTATTATGCCTATTTTCAGGAACAACCCGGGAGAGTACAACATAGGGATACAGACATTTTTACAGAAGAATGTAAGTACATCATGACAACATATAGGAATAGTAACATTGTCCAGGGGTATGGAAGGTCATAATAAAACTTATAACTTTAAGGTTAATGTACCCCCGGGGTGAGTAGGTCACCTACAAATTCTAACAAATCATATACACATTAGAGACAATTTAGAAAGGCAATGTCCAGGGAACCTAGGCATAGACAGTATGCCCTAGGTCAGGTACCCTGGTAATTGGTAGAGCCATGGAAAACAGCAGGAGTTACGGGTAGCATCTGTGGGAGGCAACTTTGGACTGGAAAGACAACCATTGATAATTACTCCAGGAGGCTTAGGGCAGTCACACGCTGAGGCTTGTTTCAGGAAACCCCAGAGGAATTCTGAAAGCACAGATGGGAAGAGGTCAAGCGAATATGCACAGGAAGGGAGTTCCAGAGTCTAGGCGCACATGCGGCAAGCCGGTCACCCATGAGGGTCACGGGTGGAGGGACTTTGAGCATCCCTGAGGCCTGGGACCTAAGGTGGTGAGTAGTAGTGTCAATTTACTTGGCAGAAGCAGGGCCAGCTCGGGGGATGCGGTTCTGATCACTTTGTCCATGAGACAGCCACCCAAGTCAGGTACCTGGCTGGGGAGAGCCAGCGAGTTTATCGTATAGCTCACAGCGATGGGTGAGACGGGGACAGCAAGGAAGCGACAGATGTTGTTATATGTAGTGTGCCACCGAGTGAGATGAGTCTTGAGAGAAGCGGCGAATAGGTGCAGTCCATAGCTGAGAGAGGAAGAAGTACACCTCTCGCGAAGGCTAGTCTAGCAGCTGGTGTAAGGTTGTACTTGGCCTGTGAAACCAGGCCCAGCTTGCAGTTACTGCCCTGCAGATGTTTTGGATGTGACTGCCCATGTCAAGTTGGGGGTCAAGGGTGACCCCTAGGTATTTGGCAGAGTTCACTACAGGAAGGGGAGATCCGTCAGGACTGGTAATCTTTAACAATGCCGACGAGGCTTTGATTTTGGCTGTTGAGCCAAAGAGCATGGCCTGTGTTTTTTTTCAGGTTCAGGACCAGTTTGTTTTCAGTAATCCAGGTTAGGACATTGTTAAAGTCTTCGAACATGTGCTTGTTAAGAGTAGCGACATCTCGGGTGTGTGCCAGGATCACCAGGTCGTCAGCATAGAGGGTGGCACTGCAGGTGGTTGTCACCACAGGTAGCTGGTTGATAAAGAGGGAGAAGAGGAGAGGGCCCAGTACCGAGCCCTGAGGGACACCGGAGGTCACTGGAAGGGACTCTGAGAGGACTTTATTGAAGCTGGTCCACTGCGTTCTACCATGCAGGTAGCTCATAAGCCATTTCATGGCAAGTGGAGAGAGACCAAGTGACCACAGCTGTGAACCGAGCAACGTGTGGTCAACAAGATCAAAGGCTTTGGACAGGTCAATAAATATGGCTCCGGAGAGTTTGCCCTGATCCATGGCTGATCTGATGCTGGATGTGACCGAGATCGGGGCTGTAGTGGTGCTGTGACCCTTGCGAAAACCATGCTGGGCCGGGGACAGCAACTCATGTGACTGGATGTGTTCGGAAAGCTGTTCGGCCACTACCTTTTCAAGGAGCTTACTAAGAGATGAGAGGATAGCAATCGGGCGATAGTTATCCGGTAATTCAGGATTGCCCTGCTTCAGTACTGGGACAATCCTTGCCTCTTTCCAGATATCGGGGAAGGTACCGCATCTGACAGATAGGTTAAAGATGTGGGCTACTGGGTAGGCAATGTGAACAGCACCAAGCTTAAGGAGCTTTGATTCCAGGTTATCTGGGCCAGGACTGGAGTACTGGGAGAGGCCAGCTAAGTGCCTCTGGGTGTCCAATACAGACACTCCCCTGAGGTTAAACATTAGCAGCAGGGGGTGAACCTCCCTCCGAGTCGAGTGGGGAAGGGAGGGCGAACTCTTATCGGACGAGAAGAGTGAAGTGAAGGCTGAGAGATCTGTGAAGTGTGAATTTAGGGAGTTGGCAATGGTGTGGGGGTTCGTACAGGAGACCCCATTGATAATCATGTCGGATACCCCTGGTTGGGAGGATCCATTGACAAGAGTTTTTATATTCCCCCAGAATCTCCTGGGGTCGCAGTGTGCTAAGTAGGGGCGGATTTGAGAAGTCACTTTTCACAGCCCTAATGGCCTTTTTACAAGTGTTTCTAAGGTGTCTGTATTTTTGTAAAATGGTGGGATCACTGGAACTTTTGAAGTGGGCCCAACACTTGTCTCTCTCCCGCATTTGGGCTAAGAGATTCCCATGCAGCCAATGAGTAGCAGACCCCCTCACCCTACGGGTGACCTTGGGGGCATGCTTATCTTGCAGGGTCCCAAAGATGGTGATGAAGGTGGAGGTTGCCACTGAGGGGTCAGTGGCCCCTAGCACCTCGGACCAGTCGGTAAGCCATAGGTCCTCCAGGAACTCCCCAGGGTCAAACCTGGAGTAGTTTCTGACATGCAGGATTTTGTGAGGAATTTTGGGGGAGGAAATTTTCCATACAACTTGTTAAAAAACAGTACATCATACACCTCCAGAAAACTAGCTAAGGCAACCCTATGCAATTCTGGAATCATGTCAATGACCTGATCAAGGGCAGCAAAAAGACTGAATCCAGCCCCACGGAGATCAACAGTCAGCTCAGTACTGACTCTTCTCTAATATCGGCTGCCCTTAACAACCACTTCACAGATCTGGAGGCCTACAAGACTGGCCAATCTTCCCTGGCTTTGGCCCCATGCTCAGCTGAAGCAACACACTTTGAATGACCCTCTTTCCACCTGAGACTGGCAAAGTGCACTGAGGTCCTAACCCTCCTAAAGAAGCTGAAACCTAAAGGATTAGGGGGACCAGATGGGATCAACCCTCGGCTACTCAAGGCTGGAGCCACCTCCTTATCCAGGCCCTTAACCATGCTCCTTAACAGATCACTGAGGGAAGGAGCAGTCCCTGACCAGTGGAAACATGCCAATGTAGTCCCTATCCACAAAGGTGGACTCTGAGAAAAACTAACCAACTATAGACCGATCTCCCTTCTCTGCACACTTGCCAAGTTGCAAGAAAGGCTAATCTACAACCAACTCTGGGACTACTTGGAAGCTCATCAGCTCCTTGCTCCCTCTCAACATAGATTCAGACCAAACCACAGTACTGACACTGCCCTCATTAACTTCTCAGACGAAGTGCTCAGGGCAATGGACAAAGGGATACCCACAAGTGCAGTCTTTATAGACCTGTCCAAGTCATTTGACCTTGTCGACCACAATCTTCTGCTACAGAAGCTGCACAATGTGGGCCTAGACCCGCATGCCCTCAAGTGGCTTGGGAGTTATATATCAGGCCAGACACAGAGGGTCACATGGAAGGGGGCCACATCAGAGCCACTGCCTCTAAAACAGGGAGTACCTCAGGGTTCAATACTAGGCCCCCTCCTATTCTCCCTATTTACCAAAGAATTAAGTACCTACTGTGGGGAGAGCTCGGTTGTACAGTATGCTGACGACACTGTCATCTACCAACCCTTGGGCAATGTGGCCGCTCTTGGTCCGCTCCTCCAAAAGGACCTCACATCCCTAGAGACATGGCTGTGTGAGAACAGAATGGTACTTAATGCAGACAAAACCAAGGCAATGCTATTCGGGCCAAGATCACTGGGACTTGACAGGTCCTCATCCCTCCTACTAACCACACTCTCTGGCAAAAGCATTAATGCAGTTCCCTCCCTAAATACTTGGGCCTAACTCTGGATCAGTCTGTCACCTACAAGGACCACGTGGACCAGGTCACCAGGACCCTACATCGCAAACTCGGTACCTTGTACCGACTCAGGGACCAGCTCATCCGTGAGGCCAGGCTCTCCATTGCAACAAGTGTCCTGCTCCCTACCCTGACCTATGCGGCCCCGATTACACAGGCATGGCAAAGCAAGAGGTATCCAGGATGCAAATCCTATACAACAAAATAGCTCGGTTCGCTACCCAAGACCACCCTCAATGTCACCACTGTGACACTCTGGCCCAGCTCCAGTGGCCCACATTGGCCGCTCGCCTCCAATACCCATTGCTTGTCCAGGCCTACAAGCTACTCAAACCCCCCACTCCACCAAGCATAGCCGGAACCATAGCCATTAAACACAACCCTAGGAATTTAAGGACATCAGAACGAATGCTACTAGAAGTCCCCAGAGTAAGGACCAATTCTGGCGGCAGATCCTTTTCTTGCCAAGCCCCCAGCCTATGGAACAAGCTCCCCCCAGTCCAGAATGCCTCCTCACTCACAAACTTCTGCACCAGGCTCAAGTCCCACATACTGGCCACAAGTGCATGCCACTGCCATGGCTCTTAAGGTATCCCCTTTCTCTGCATCAAACCTTCCCAAAGGTGAGCCGGCCATGTACCTCCCTCTAGTATCTGGACACCTAGGGACCAATGCTACCTAATGTATATCACTATGCCAAGTAGTACCAAGGCAAAACTGTGTCGTGATGATAACCATGTCTGTAACCACTGCCTGTAACCACCTTATGCTTGAACAACCTATGTAATCAAAGGTTTTTCTCCACTGTATTTTATCTTGTATTATTATCCCGGGTCGTCCCTGAAAAAGGGACCTTCGGGGCTCAGTGGGCCTACCCAGTCACCAAAATGTAATAAATAAATAAATAATGTTGACAAGTGCACTATCATGCACTTTGGTGAGAGGAATCCAAACATTAACTATTATCTAAACAATAAATTAATCAAGAGCTTGACCTGGGAGCGAGACCTCGGTATCCTAGTAAATAATAAATTATCACCCTTCGACCATATAACTAAAATATCTCGACTGGCGCATGGCCTGCTTAACAAATAACACAGAATAACAAAATCACAGAATTTGATGGCAGAAAAAGACCTCCTGGCCCATCCAGTTTGCCCTTTTTTTTTTTTTGAACAATTCTTTTTCTAGCTCCACTTTGATCCCGGGAACTCTCTCGGGCATCCACTTACCCTCAGCTCCACCTCTGGGCCTGAAACTCCTCTTCCCCTGGCACCAGCCTGGCTATCCCCTTGGCTCTGAGCCCCCTGAGGTGGGGCCACCCTATCCACCCAGGGCGTTCTATCTAGAATTCAGGCCGGGCTGGGCTCAGCACAGGAGTTGAGTGAGTCCAGCCAGTGGAGTGGGGCTGAGAGGGCAGTGCCATCTCCTATTCTGGAAGTGGGGATTTTCTTGGCTATGTTCCCTTCTTCCTCCCTCACTGGCAGAGCCCTGATGTGCAATGATGCCAAGCATGTCTGCCGCAGCTCTGTGTCCCCCTTTGCTATTCCCTAGGTGATACAGTGCCTCTGGTCATCACCAGGGGCAGCTGCAGTGCTGGGCAGATGGCTGGATCCCCCCCCAGACAGAGGAAAGAGGAGAGCAGTCCTCCAGATGCTCTATCCTCTCTCTCCCCTCTGCTGACCCCTGGTGGCCCAGGCTCGTTCCCAAAGCCGGGTTGCCGGCATGGCACAAGGTGTGATGTCCAGCACCTCAACCCTCAGCACCACCGGGCTGACCAGTTTGCCCTTTTTGTTACTTACATGTCCCTCCCCCTCCCAAAATACCCTCCTCACTCCCCTGCAACCTAATGTGTCTATCTCATGATTTCTTGAAACCCATCACAGTCATGGACATCGCCACCTCCTCCGGAAACCCATTCCATCCTTCCACCACCCTTTTCATGAAGTATTTTCCTCTCACATTACTCCTGAATTACCCCCCGTAGTCTCAGACCATGCCCTCTAGTTTTGGTACCCTCCTTCCTGTTGAATAGTTGGCTTGAGACTGCTTTGTTTATCCCCCTGACATATTTAAAGGTCTCTGTCATGTTCCCCCTCTCCCTTCTGGTCTCTAGTGAGTACAGGCCCAGTTCCTTGCATCTCTGTTTGTATGGTTTACCCTTCATCCCTTGCACTATCTTGGCTGCCCTTCTCTGTACCCTCTCAATTGAATATATATCCTTGCTCAGAAAAGGCCTCCAGAACTGGACTCCGTACTCGAAGTGCATCTCACCAATGCTTGGTACAGGGGCACCAGGACCTCCCTTCATCTGCTTGTGATCCCCCTGCTTATACTCACTAGCATCCCATATGCCTTGCCTACAGCTCTTGTACACTGCTCCCCCACCTTGAAATCACTGGAGACTATTATCCCAAGATCCATTTCCTGATCAGTAACCCTGATACTCTCCCCCCCCGTGTATCTAACCCTGTAGTTCCTGTGCCCCAGGTGCATGACTGCACATTTCTTGATGTTGAATTTTAGTTGTCAGGTCTCAACCCACCCCTCCAGCATCCTCAGGGCACGTCTCATGTCTTCAAATCCCGCCTCCGAGTCAACCCTATTGCAGATTTTCATGTCATCCACGAAAAGGGCCACCGACCCCACAGCCTGTTTACTAAATCTCCTGTGCAGATACTGAAAAGAAGTGGTCCCAGCACCGATCCTTGAGGAACCCCACTCAATACCTGTCTTGTCCTGAACAGCACCCCATTTACTACCACCTTTTGGCTTCTATTCTCCAGCCAATTTTCCACCAATTTTGTTATTTTGTCCCCTATCTCTTTGCTTTCCAGCTTGTTGACCAGTCTTCTGTGGGGTATGGTGTCAAAGGCCTTACTGAAGTCCCAATAGGCCACGTCCATCCTTGGTTGATTACCTACATCACCCAGTCAAAGAATTCAATTAAATTGGACTGGCATGACTTCCCTCTTGTAAACCCATGCTGCCTCTCATCCAGAAGGCCATTGTCCTCCAAGTATTTTGTTACCCTTTCCCTGATCAGCCCCTCCAAAATCTTCCCCGTCACTGCAGTAAGACTGATGGGGCAGTAGTTCTCCCTCAACTCTCTGCATCCCCCCCTTGTGAATCGGCACCACAGTCGCTGTCCTCCAGTCCTCCAGCACTCTTCTGGTGTCCACGGACAGATTAAACAATCTCACTAGTGGGGCAGCCAACTCCTCTCTCAGTTCCCTAATCACGAAGGTGCAGCCCATCTGGCCTCATGGCCTTGTCCACCTTCACCCTACCTGGTTCTTCCCTCACTCTGTCTGTGCTGAAGGGTCCTGATTCCATCACTATGCCTCCCCTCTTCCTAATCAACTCTGGTCCTCTGCCCTCCCCTTCTTTGTAAATACTGAGCAGAAGTACCTGTTTAGTTCTTCTGCCTTCTCACAGTCCTCCTCCAGATCCTCCCCCCATTCACCTAAATCCTTGCAATCCATTTTCCAGCTTTCCTCCTATCCCTGACATATCTAAAGAATGTCTAGTTCCCTCTCCTGGCCTGTTTTGCTATCCTTTCTTCTGTTTCAGTCTTAACCCTCCTAATCACCTTCCCCTCTAGCCGCCTTATTTCTCTGTATGCCTACCTGTCCTCTACAGTTTGCATACTTTTGTATTTCGTAAATGCCCAATGCCTTCCCTCTACTATTCTTGATACATCCCTATTAAACCAGAGTGGCCTCCTGCTTCATGCACCCTTCGTAACTCTCATTATACACATGTGTGTGTGGCCTCCCTGACCCTGTCCCTGATAGCTACCCATAATTCTTCCACTTTGTTTATCTCCCCAAGCCTGCCATCACCTCCCTCATCAGCCATCTCATTTTGTCAAAGTCTGCTCACCTGAAATCCAGTACTGTTGTGCTGGTTTGGCTCAGCATTCTTCCTGCCCTTACCTTGAACCTGATGGTCCTGTGATAGCTGTTTCCCAACTTCTCCCCCACCTCCACCTTCTCTACATTATTACAATTTGTCATAACCACATCCAACAGGTTGTTTCCCCTGGCTGGCTCCTTAACTAACTGTTGAAGAAACATCCTCTGTAGCTCCTCTAGTACCTCCATGCTCCTGGTCGAAGCTGCTGCTGGGTTGGTCCAGTCAATGTCCGAAGGTTTAGGTCCCCCACCAGTCATGGCTCCCCCTTTAGAGCTCTCCTCTTGATTTCCTGCAGCATTCCCCTGCCCTGTTCCACCCCTTGTGTGGGTGGTCTGTAGACAATGCCCAGTCTCAGTTGCGACTCTACCCTTCTGTACTCTTCTGTCTAGTGTCACCCAAAGTAACTCAGTCTCCCCCGTTTCCCTCCTGCACTTCCATTGCCTTTATGCCCTCCCTGACATATAATGCCACCCCTCTACCCCTTTTGTCGCTCCTGTCTTTCCTAAATAATCTGAATCCTGGGATAGCAGTCTGCCACGTGTGAGCTTCTGTCCACCTGGTTTCTGTGATCACCACTAAGTCCAGCATATCATGTGCTATAACAGCCATCAGTTTGTCCATCTTATTTGCCAGGCTCCTAGCACTGACCACCAAGCCCTTCCACCACCTTCCCCCCACCCCCGCTCCCACTTCTTTCCAGTACCTGTCCTTTCCATCCTTTCACGGGGAGGGAGGGAGACCTAAGGTCCCTTGTCTCAGCCACAGTATGCTGTGGCTTTTTTTTCCAGCCCCCTCTTTTTCAGTTTAAATTGTACTCTCTTTCAAAGAACTCCCCCTTTCTGCACCTAAGAATGGCTGTACCCTCCTTATTTAAACGTAGTCTGTCATCAGCAAAGAGTCTTTCATCCTCCCTAAGTTGTTCCCCACTTACCTGTCAACCTGTATCCTATCTGCCTACACCACTTTGCTAGTCAGCCACTGAATTCTTGTATCCTCTGTTTTTTCACTGTGCTAGCTCTGGGTACCTACAGCACCTCTGAGAAGGCCAAAGACTTGAAGCAGAGCCCCTCGCAGACGTTGGCGAGGGTCCTGAAACTAGCCTGCACCCCCATGAGACTATATATATATATATATATATATATACATACATATCTAGTACAGTGGCGCAGTCACGCCACTATAGTTAGGGTTCAGCGGTCAGTTACATACTAAAGTTAAAAGTTTGGGTATTAATAACTTTGGACTCATTCAATGGATTTGCCTGAAATTAGGTACACACAGTGGGGCATGGTAGATCTCTTGATCTGTCAAATTGTGTTTTGGTCAGAGTGGCTGTCTTCGTGTACGAAAGCACTGAATAATGCAAAATTATCCATTTTTGGAGGCACCTTTAGGGATTCTGAATGTGATCCTGCACGGCTGTCGTGTGGCGTGCCACTCTGCAAGATGGCTCATTTGAAAGAGCTTTGGTGGCCGAATATGCTGCTTTTCATTTGGTGAAAAAATATTAAGGCATTCAAAAGTTATGGCACTTTTAAGTTCCCATTACAAGTCAATGGGAAAATTTATATGTACTGTATATCTTGCGAACAAAGAATGGTGTTCTGGCCATCTAACACAGAAACATAGAAACATAGAAGTTGACAGCAGATAAGGACCGCAAGGCCCATCCAGTCTGCCCATTTCTTTTACTACCTTATAAATGTGCCATCGTCCTTTGCTCTGTCAGTGGCCTATCTATTCATACTCATTTGTATTGCTCCCTTATGCCTATCCCATGCCTGTTTGAAGCCCTGCACTGTATTCATAGCCACCACTTCTTGAGGCAAGCCATTCCATGCATCCACCACCCTTTCTGTGAAAAGAATTTCCTCACATTCCCCTTAATCGCCCTCTAATCTCATGCTGTGTCCTCTTGTCCTGCTATTTTCTTATATTTAAACATGTTAGACTCTTTCACCTTGTTAATGCCCTTAAGGTGTTTGAATACCTCGATCATATTACTCTCTCCCTCCTTTGCTCAAGGGTATACATATTGAGCTCTGTTAATCTGTCCTCATGTGTCTTCTGATACAGTCTCTGCACCATTTTGGTTGCCCTTCTCTGGACTGCCTCAATTTGGTTAATGTCCTTGGCAGAGTGTGGCCTCCAATACCCATGCAGTACTCCAGATGGGGCCTAACCAGTGTCTTGTAAGAGGGATTATTACCTACCTCTACGACTTGTGATACCCTACTAATACACCCTAACACCCCCTAGCCTTACCTACTGCTTAGAGGTCTGCTTGGATGATTTCAGGTCATCAGTGATGATGATGCCCAAGTCTCTTTCTTCCTTTGTGACTGCAACTCCCTCCCAGCCTATAGGTGGCTAGGAGCTCTCTTCCCTATGTGCATGATCTTGCACTTCTTTGCATTAAATCCCAGTTGCCACTCTTCTGACCATTTTGCTAGTTTATCCAGATCTCTTCTCATTCTGCCCACCCCATCTGGATCACCTACTCTGTTGCAGATCTTGGTGTCATCTGCAAACAGACAAGCCTTACCCTCTAGTCCATCTGCAAGGTCACTAATGAAGATGTTGAAGAGGACTGGCCCCAGGACTGATCCCTGAGGTACCCCACTTGTGACTTGCATCTCTTCTGATTGTATACCATTTACCACCACTCTCTGGTTTCTGTCTGTCAACCAGTTTGCCACCCAGTTGACCAACTTCTGACCCACCCCGAGCCTACCTAGCTTATTTATCAATCTTCTATGTGGAACAGTATCAAAAGCTTGCTGAAGTCAAGGTAGATGACATCAACTGCTCCCTCTTGGTCCACCACTCTGGTTACCCAGCCAAAGAAATCTATGAGATTAGTTTGACAGGACCTTCCTTTTGTAAACCCATGCTGTCTTGGATCCTGTGCCCCTATGGATTCCAGGTGTCGCACTATCCTTTCCTTAAGGAGTGCCTCCATAATCTTGCCCACTACTGAGGTAAGACTGACTGGTCTGTAGTTCCTGCCTCCTCCCTGCTACCACTCTTGTGGGCCGGGATCACATAACCTTCTTCAGTCTTCTGGTACCTCTCCTGTGCTCAGAGACTCACTAAACAGTTCTGCTAATGGCTCTGCTAGTTCCACCTTTAGCTCCTAATACTCTGGGATGCATGCCATCAGGTCCCATTGCCTTATCCACCCTGAGCTTAGAAGCTCTTGTAGGACCCTTTCTTTTGTGAAGGGAGTAGTGCTCACCTCCATCCCCTGTGTCCATGATGCTGAGCTGTGGGCCCTGCCCTACCTTCTCTTCAGTAAATACTGAGCAAAGTATCTATTTAGGATAGATGCTTTACAGGGTCCTCCTCCTCACATGCTCCCTTTTCTCCATTAAGCTTAGCAATCCTCTCTGGACTTTCTCCTTTCACTAATGTATCTATAGAAAGTCTTGTCACCTTCTTTACTGTTCATGCTAGTGTTTCCTCAGTTTGGGACTTTGTCTGCCTTACTGCCTTCCTGCTTCCCTTAGGCAGTTTGGTATGCCTCTATCTTCATCCCTCTGTGTTCCTTATATTTCCTGAAGGCCAGCCTTTTGGCTCTGACCTTTTCTGCTACTGTATTTGAGAACCAAAGTGGTTTCCTTTTCTTTCACTTCCTTTCTGTCTAACACAATGGAATGTTGCTTCAAGTATTGCATCCTTAATGCTTGCCACTTTGCCTGTACCACCTCACCTGTGTTTCTTTTGCCAGGGCTAGCTTAACTCTGTTGGCCATCTTATCAAAGTCAGCTCCTCTGAAGTTCCATATTTTCACCTTGGAATGGGATGATTTAGATGTAGTAGCCAAATTGAACCATACCATGTGATGGTCACTGGCCCCAGGTGACCTTCTACCTGAGATCTGTGATCCCTTCCCTGTTAGTCAGTACTAGATCTAGGATAGCCCTGTCTCTTGTGGGTTGCTGTACCAGTTGTTTGAGGCCCTCCCCCTGCAGGGAATCCACTATGTGTCTAGTTCTGGCAGATGTTCCTGCTGGTATTGACCAATCTGTATCCGGCATGTTGAAGTCTCCCATTATCAGAACCTCCCCTTTAGCTGTCATGTTTTGTATATCTTCTAACAGTAATCCCATCTGGCGGTCAAAGAACTTGCAGCCTCGTGGTTCAAGAATCTTTATCCCCCTATCCCTGAGGATTTTTTCAAATTCTTTGATCGTGAGGTCTGCCATCTTTACCGATCGGAAAAACACAAATATTTCGGTTCAGGGGTCACTTCTGAAGTAAAACTTGGATGGATTTTACTCAGGGGGTCCCGATTTATAGAGCCATGCCTTTGGTTCCATCCAAATCAGTCTAAAAATAGAGTTATTAGCTTTTAAAATCTTTGTTCATGGCTCACTAATGATCTTTGATTGCGTGCCTGCAAATTCTTTGATGGCGAGATTCTTTGATCGTGCATCGCGAGCGAGGGACGAGATGGCCAGATTTTAAAATGGATATTTGTAGCCCAGGGGTGCCTTACAAAGGTATATAAGGGTGGGTTTTGGCTCAGGGGCTTCTGTTCTGCCCCATCTGAATAAAAAACTTTAGTTTTCATTATCCCTGGTAGTCTAGCAGCCCCCCCATCATAATAGTGTGCATAGTGATCCCACTATCCCTGGTCATCTAGTGGCCCCCCCAATGAGTATTTTATTAATATGTCTGTTTTTATCCGTGGTAGTCTAGTGCTCCCCCCATGTGTGTTCATGAATATTTCTTTCTCATATCCATGGTAGTCTAGTGGCCCTCATCTGTATTTCATTATTATTTATATCCGTGGTAGTCTAGCTGTCCCCACCCCATTACAATAAAATAAATAAGCATTTCAATGTCCTGGTAGTCTAGTGGCTCCCCCACCGCCCACCCAGCCATGCCAGCCACCCAGCACCCCCACCCTTCCCCATCCAGCGATTGGCACAGCCCCTCTCACCTCCACGGCCAGCCACCAACTGTGTATATTACAAGCACTAATCCAAATAGACACTCTGAAATTATTTCTGAGCACCTGTTTGAATTAGCACTCATAATATGCATCGTGAGGGTAGGACGAGATGGCCAAATTAAAAAATCTATTTTCTCAGCCCAGGGGTGCCCCAGGAAGTCAAATGACGGTGGGTTTTGCTCAGGGGAATTCGTTCTGTTGAACCATGGTGGTGGTTTATCGCAATTCGTTCAATTTTTTAAATTACAAAAGTTTTTATTCTTTGTTCACGAGCCTGAAAATTCTTTGATCACGAGCCTGCAAATTCTTTGATCATGAGATCCTTTGATCTCCATTTTTGATCACGAGATAGGGACAAGATGGCCAGATTTTTTATAATGGAATAGATAGGGAAATTTTGCCAATCTTTATCACCAAATTTTTACTTGAAATTTGGAGGGTGTTTACATCATGTTCTGTAGATGTGAATTATGGTGTTTACGTGTTGGAGAATTTTTTTTGTGGAGATATTGAGTAATGCACTTTATGTGTGGCGGACAGTGTTTTGCTTGTGGTGGTGGCTTGAAATTGATAGGATACCTAGCCTTAGTATCATGGATGTAGTTTTCAGTCGTTGTGTGTGTAAAATGTCAACAGGTGCGGAACTGTGCCAGTCTGGCAAATGAAAATCTCATACGTTAAAATGTTATATCTCGGACACGGTTTGGTCTTTTCACTTGAAATTTGGAAGATGTTGATGGCTTGTCCTGTGGATGTAAATTACAGTATTTCTGTGTTGGAAAATATTCTTTTGATGGTGATATGGTGTGGTGCAGTTTACATTCTGCGGACAGCATTTTGCTTGTGGTGGTGGCTTGAAATTGATAGGATACCTAGCCTTAGTGTCATGGAAGTAGTTTTCAGTTGTTGTGTGTGTAAAATGTCAACAGGTGTGGAACTGTGCCAGTCTGGCAAATGAAAATCTCATACGTTAAAATGTTATATCTCGGACACGGTTTGGTCTTTTCACTTGAAATTTGGAAGATGTTGTTGGCTTGTCCTGCGGATGTAAATTACAGTATTTCTGTGTTGGAAAATATTTTTTTGATGGAGATGTGGTGTGGTGCAGTTTACATTCTGCGGACAGCATTTTGCTTGTGGTGGTGGCTTGAAATTGATAGGATACCTAGCCTTAGTGTCATGGAAGTAGTTTTCAGTCGTTGTGTGTGTAAAATGTCAACAGGTGTGGAACTGTGCCAGTCTGGCAAATGAAAATCTCATACGTTAAAATGTTATATCTCGGACACGGTTTGGTCTTTTCACTTGAAATTTGAAGATGTTGTTGGCTTGTCTCATGGATGTAAATTACAGTATTTCTGTGTTGGAAAATATTTTTTTGATGGAGATGTGGTGTGGTGCAGTTTACATTCTGCGGACAGCATTTTGCTTGTGGTGGTGGCTTGAAATTGATAGGATACCTAGCCTTAGTGTCATGGAAGTAGTTTTCAGTCGTTGTGTGTGTTAAATGTCAACAGGTGTGGAACTGTTCCACTCTGACAAATGAACATTTCTAATTTTGACATGTCATATCTTAGACATGGTTTGGTCTTTTTACTTGAAATTTGGAGGGTGTTGATGGCATGCCCTGTAGATGTTAATAGAGGTGTTAATGTATCAGGCAATATATTTTTTTCGGAGATATTGTGTGGCACAGTTTACATTTTGTGCACAGTGTTTTCTATTGTTCTACTAGATTAACATTTGTTTGGTGGCTGGCCTTGCTGTTGTGAATGTACTTTTTAGTCATTTTGTGTGCAATGTGTCCTGGCACTTACAAGTTGACGGGCCCCGCGCTCCCACCAACTTGCACAACTTTCTACTTTTCTATTTTTTCTTAAAAAGTAAGGAAATTCTATGCAAACAACTTTGTTAATGCATCAATTAGGATTCTTCTACAGTAAAAAAAGTAAGGAAATTCGATTTCAGGGTTCCCACCCCTTGCACCCCACCCCCAGCCCGCCTCCACCAACAGGCATCGGAGTGTGCGTTGGAGTTGTCAGCCCCAACTCACCCCATCCCATGTGTAAACAAGCTGAGGTGGTGCAGTTTAGAGAATGGGGTGAGAGCTAGCTAATAACCTCAATGTACACCCCAATGCCTGTTGGTGGGGCGGGCACGGGTAGGGTACAAGGGGTGGGAACCCTAAATTGAATTTCCTCTTTTTTCGCTAGAAGATCCTCCAACTGATGCATTAACAAAGTATTTTGCATAGTGTGTATATATATATATGTTTATATCTTCACTGCAAAAATGTATATATCTTCATTAATGCATCAGTTAGGGTTGATAGCACAGCGCCGAAAGTATGGAAATGTGATGTTAGGGTTGCCCCCCTACCATCCACCACCCACCATTCACACACAAAAAGACATCGGGGTGTGCCATGGGGTCATCAGGCCCGACTCTCACCCCATTCCATGTGTAAACAAGCTGACATGCTACATTATAGGAGAATGGGGTGGAGTTGGGGGGTCCTCAATTGTAATTTCTACTTGCTTTGGTTTTTTTAAGTGCAATTTGCATTTAAAAAACTCAAAAGCAAGGCAAAGTCACAAATGGTGAATTTTGGTTAATTTGGAAAAATCACGTGACATGCTCCATGGAGCGGAATTTGGCGACTTCACAACAGATTCACCCGTGAAGTAAAACTTTGCTGCATCTCTACTCTCAGGCCCACTTGCAAACATATTCTCTAGTTCAATCTCTGTGGATACAGCTCTTCCAGAATAAAAGGTAGCCACAGTTGTACCTATCCACAACAAACTCTGGTCAGAGTCACTACAGCTGCTAATGCATTAACTTGATAAGAGTGTTTCATGAGCTTAAATGTAAAGAAGAACTGCTGTAGTAAGTTTTATGTGCAGATTTCATTTTTGGTAAAAGATCATTTATTTGTTTGGTCCTGTGTTTCCCATGTGTTTAACATGCGAGTGGCGAGTGCGTATTGTATTATGTGGGGAAGAAGTGGGAGCTCCACACCAAGGCCTTCAAGTTATGGTAGAAGAAATGGTGCAGATGCAGTATGGCTACAATGGGGACTGAAGGCCAACCTGGAAGGGTAAGATCCTATACCAAGGTGATGGACAGCGTCTATTAAGCAGGGAACCATAGTCCTCAGTGCAGTTGAAATGCTACTTTAATGAACATTTAAAGTAGCTAAGCGGGATGATAGAAGAAATGGGGAGGCTGAAAGTGGGCCACCACAGGTTGACATAGAGACTAGGGAGATCCCAAGCAGGGGGTTAGCAAAGAAGGAAGGAAGGGAAGGAACAGTCAAAGAAGAAAGGTGAGGAAGGAGGAACAATTGGAAAAAAGAGAAAGTGACAAGCAGAAAGCTGAGGGACGTCAAAAGGGTGCAAGGTCTGCATCAGAATCCATATGAGTGGAAACTGACAGAGTTCAATATGTACACAGGGGGCTTATACATTAAGATTGGAATATTTGCAGCTACACAATTTAGAGTTAAGAAGAAGATGGGGGGACCTGCTGTAATACTATAGTATTATGAAGAAGCCAATCCTGATAGCTTCCATTAAGGAGACACTTTAAATGTTACTTCGATGGACATTTGAAGAAGCCAAAGGGGAGTGATGGAAAATGTCATGGTACAACTGAAATGCATGCTAATGGTGTTACTATACCCAGAGTTGTTTTGTTTCAAATCCTTGACCTACTCTTAATGTACACTTCCTGAATGTTAGGAACACCCCTAAACAATATAGCCACTCATGATGTCATATTCTCCTCCCCTCCCACTGCATAATGATGTTTTATTTGGGGGGGTGTCCTAAGTCCAGGAAAGATGAAATGGGAGTTGATCAAGGACTGTAAACAAACATGATTTGACAACAGGAACCTGAGGTCATGAGTTGAAACTGGAGGGGGAGGTTTAAGAGGGATGTGAGGAAATTCTACTTTATGGAAAGGGTGGTGAAGCTGTAGAGGTCTGCCAGAGGAGGTGGTGGGCACCAAGTCCCTAAATGGTTTCAGCCATGGCTGGGATGGCGTGAAGGGCTTGGTGGTTGCTCAGGTCAGCAGCATTAAGGAGGGGAGCAGGGGGTGCTATGTATGGACAATAGGTCCCGGGGCAGATGGGGAAGTCTAGGCAGACTAGATGGACCTTTGGCCTTGTTCTGCTGTCATTGTGTTTGTAATAATATTTGCATTGAGCAAGGGAGAAAAAAATCAAGGGGAACATATGTGAAGCAATATACTACTCATAGGTGTGGTGACACCATGATAGATACGTAAAGGAAGTCAAGGTAGACTAGATTGACCTTTGGTCTTTTTCTGTTGTCATTGTCTATGTAATAATAAATGCACTGAGCAGGGATAAAAACTCAAGGGGAACATGTGTGAAGCAATATACTACTCATAGAGTGGTGACACCATAATAGGTACATACTGTATGAAGTTACTGTATTATGATAGTATCCAACTGTATACCAATGTTGAATAAGCTACAATATGGGATTTTATTTATTTCTGTTTTATTTTTAATAACCCAGACATTGTCCACACAGCAATAACACACAGTCAATGACGCTGCTTATAATTTAAGACCTTGGTGTTTTTTAACCACTTTATTCATTTTTAGGAAATCATTTATAACATGGCTGCAATTCCATTTAGCCAGTTAACTTTTGGTTTACCCATGCATGCCTCTTACAAGAGAGTACTGCGTGTATTAATGGCAGTGTGCAATATTACCCTTAGGACAGGTTGTCGAGTGCATTTGAATAGATGTAAAAATCGTGACACTGCACTGTGTGTCAAGTAAGAATGATGTCTCTGTGAGCATCATACCTCTCAATTGTCCCTGATTTTCATGGATATCCCTGATTTTGCCTCAGAAATTTCTTCTGTCCTTCCTAAATGTAACATTTCTGTCACTGAAGAGTAAGGATTTCAGTCACAAAATAATGCCAGCCATTGTTGTTACAGTCTAGTTCTCATTAAGAAAATGCTATCCATACTAAGAAGCATGTTGTATACAGGTTCTGGAACTAATATTACTATTTTTTCAGCTGTGTCACTGAGTTTAGTCATTTGTCCCCAATCATTTTAAGCCTATACACACACACATGCACACATGCCACTCACACACACACACACACACACACACACACACACACAGAATCTAGACAGCTCTCTCAAAGTAATTTGAAACTCCTCTGGAATTTCCTTTAAACACTTGCAAAATTATCCAATTTTGGAGGCAGTTTTAGGGATTTTGTCCGTGGCCCTGCGTGGCTGTCATGTGACATGCTGCTCTACGAGATTGCTCATCAGAAAGAGCTTGGCTGGCCGAGCAAACCACTTTTTATTTGGTGAAAAAATATTAAGCCATTCAAAAGCTATGCCACTTTTAAGCTCCCATTATAAGTCAAAGGGAACATCTATATGGTTGTTTTGTGAACAAAGAATGGAGTTTGGGCCATCTCATCCCCACAGTGATTCACGTCTACAGGACATGCTGAAAACACCCTCCAATGTCACCCCATTCTTTTTAGCTGTCCCTTGCCAATATCATTACACATGGTATGGGGTGACATTTAGGCCTCACAACCCCAATGACACATCCCATCATCTGTCAGTCTTGGGATGAGTGGTGGGTCCAGGGAAGGGGCAACCCTAAAGATTTTCCATTTCCTGACTTTTGTGGTTTAACCCTAAATGATGCATTAACACAGTTTTTTTATAGATATATATATATATATATATATATATATATATATATATATATAGATAGATATAATATATGTGTGTATATATATATATATATATATATACACACATATATACATTATAGTGGCTCGGTAATGCCACTATAGTTAGAGTTGAGTACCCCATTTAAGGTTAAAGTGTGAACTTTGTCAGGTTAATAACTTTGCCATCATATGACAGATTTGCCTGAAATTTGGCAGGCACAGAGCAGTAGCATAGATCTCTGGATCTATCAAGTATTATACCGGTCGGATATACGGTTGTGAAGATATAAAGTGCCATTCCATATCGCATTTATGCTTTTTTGTGCATTCTTTGCTCACACCTACAGGTTGCACGGTTTTTGCGACAGGTCCGAAACCTTCAGGGAACATGCAGCCAGGGTTCCACATGTGGCTTTTGAAGAATTTGTGAAAAAATATCAAATGGTTCAAAAGTTATTCAAAAAACAAATTTCCCATCATAGTCAATGGGAAAAGTTAAGAAAATATTCAACGGTGTCACAAATGCAGTTTTTAGTGTCGCAAATGACCCTGTAGTGTCATGAGTCAGCCATTTTTTTTCAGTTGCTGATCAAAGAAATGCTTGCCATTCAAATTTGGGACCCTCTAGGGACACAATTATTTTTGTATTCACCTAGTTCAGCCCTGGGGATGCTAGTCATGTCTTTTTTTCTGGGTTAAATACCCCAGAAATATGTTTTTCAAATTTTTGTAAACTGTAATGTTGCAAAATAGTGCTGAACTTGCAACACTTTTGTGATTTTTTTGCCAAAGTGTCACAAATCACGGCACTACTTTCTGACTCTATGGCTAAAATTACAAGAATTCTTTGCCATCCTGCTGCAAAAGAACGGTTTGGTCTTTTGGGCTGAAATCTGGACAGAAGAAAGCCAACATCTCACAGACATGCCTTTTGTGGTTTGGTGGCAAAATATTGCAGGGATGCAAAGTTACAGTACTCTGAAGTTGACAATTTTTCCCACAGAGTAACACTGTGGTGTCTGCCACGTCTTTTGGGGCCCGTATCTTGGAAACACTTCAAGATACGGACTTTTCGTCAGAAAAATGCTTAGCCCCTCACTAGGTGGCTGAGTGCAAAACTAGCCAAGAAAGTCATAAATCGTATGAAATTTGTATTTTTTCCTACGTCGTACAGTTCCTGAGATATAAGCAATTTAGTATTCCAAGTGCTCATTTTCTGCTCCGAGACCCATTATTATGCATACATTCTTTGTACTCACTGTCTTTCTCTATGCAGCTGTTGGGGAAAAAAAGGATGTGCACTTCTGTTACTGTTACAGTTAGCATTTGCATTAGCTTTCCCGTACTCGTTTGCATTAGCTTTCCGCTACGCCACGCTAGCGTTACCCTTTGCGCTTATCGCTGGTGCTGTTTTGCATTACTGTTACCATTTGGCGCTTCCACTACTGTTTCTGTTTGGCATTTCATTTTATGCCACCGTGTGCATTATCATTTGCATTTGGCGTATTTATTTCCGCTTATGCTTGTTTTTCCTTTTCGTCATCGTTACTGCTACCATTACCAATTGCGTTTCCAATTGCATTACCGTGACCGTGCGCATTACAGTTTGCGTTTCCATACCTGCTTGTTTGCATTTCTGTCTCCATTACCATTTGTGCTTACATTTCTATTACCGTTTGCATTATCATTAACGTTTGCGTCACCATGTGCATTAGCATTTGCCATTACTTCACTATTTATAGTGCACATTCTCAAAAAGAAGGGAAATTCATGGCAAAAAAATCCATTTAATGTATTAGTAAGGGTTGTTCCTCAATGAGAAAAGCAAGGAAATTCGATGTTAGGGTTCCCACCTCTTGCACCCCACTCCCACCAACAGGCATCGGACTGTGCGTTCGGGTCATCAGTCCTAACTGTCACCCCATTCTCCTATACTGCAACATCTCAGCTTGTCTACACATGGGATGGGGTGAGAGTTGGGACCGATGACCCCAACACACACCCAGATGGCTGTCGGTGGGGCCGGGGTGGGGGTCGGGTGCAAGGGGGGGTGGAAACCCTAACATCAAATTTCCTCACTTTTGTCACTGTGGAACAACCCTAACTGATGCATTAAATGGAGTTTTGTGCCATGAATACACACACACACACACACACACACACACACATACACAATGGGGTAAGAGATATTTTTGTGGACTAAATGTAGATATTCTCAATGCAGTGAAATAAATGCTGATGATATCTGTGTCATGAGATATATTCCATTTATCCATACTCTGCTGATGTCACCACTCACTCACTAAAGCTTGCATTCTAAATGAAACTACTTCAGAAAACAGTTTCTCTTTCTCACTGAAGCCTGCAATTTATTCAGTTAGCATTGCAAAAGATACTCACTTGTGTTCCCTAGTGTTTCTAAGACTCCTAGTCCATTTATGTGCTGATCTGAGTTCAAAACAGCCTGCATTTTAAATGGAACTCCTTCACAAAGCAGTTTCTCTTTCTCCATGCTACCTGTAACAGTTTCTGTTTCTCACTGAAGCCTGCAACATACTCAATTAGCATTACAAAAGACATTCAGCTGGGTCCCATAGTGTTTCTGAGACTCCCTGCCCATTACTGTGTTGATCTCAGCTTCAAAACAGCCTGCATTCTAAATAGAACCCCTTCACAAAAGCAATTTCTCTTTCTCAGTGCTACCTGCAATTTACTTACTTAGCATTGTAAAAGACACTCACCTGTGTGCCATTGTGTTTCTCAGACTCCCAATCCATTCAGAAAGAACTCACACACACTCACACCACACACAGAAAGAGCAGAAAACACACAGAAACAGAAAAGAACACAGAAAATATATTTGTAAACTTTTCGCCTCCATTGTATTAATTGTACACATGATGTGCAGATTGTGAGATATGGAAAATATTTTCAATCCTGCAGAGTGAACTGTGCATTCACACTCATGCCGTCGGCACTTGTGAAAATATGGAGCTCACTCTGCAGGAGTGAAAATATTTCCATATCTCACTCCTGCTGATCATGTAGCCTATATACATATATGTAAGGGATATACAATGGTGAGCTGTCAGATAAATGATTTATCTACAGAAGTGCTGTTTGACCTTGGGTAACCTCACGAGTGGCGAAGTCACAAGTGAGGTGTCCAAGGTCAAACAGCGCAAGTGTAGATAAATCATTTATCTGACAGCTCACCATTGTATATTTCATTTATGCAATAGGGATGCTTTCTATCAGTGCAGGAACATTTGGTTTTGACTGTTTATTTTTATTTTAAATGATAACTTCTGGGAGTTTTGGTTAACGTTCCTAGAGTATGTCTGCCTAGCATAGTGGTTGCTATTAAATGAAACACCACTCATTTTGTAGAATACTTCTTGCTGAACAAATGTTGTGCTCACAGTACTATACTACCTTTTTCATTTTAAAGTTATTCACATTTGTTTGTCAAAAAAGGGAAAAGAAAATTGAATTGTATGCTGTTTTTTGCTAATTATTAAAAAACTAAAAGGTATCTATAAATGAAACACCACTCATTTTGTAGATATTTTTGTGCTGAACATTTTTCGTGCTCACAGTACCATGCTATAATTTTTTGTTTTAAAGTTATTCACATTTGTATGTCAAAAAAGTGAACAAAAAATTACATTTTCTTCTGCTTTTTTGCTAATTGTAAAAAATGTATACGGTATCTATACATGAAACACCACTCATTTTGTAGAGAATTTTGTACTGAACAATTTTCATGCTCACAGCACCATGCTATCTTTTTTCGCTTTAAAGTTATTTGCATTTGAATATGGTTAGTACTGTTTCTGAGGCCAATCATTCTAACTGAATTCTCAAGAGATTTCTGACATAGTAACTATGTGTATAAATGGTCACTGTATGTATAAATGTATTTATACATACAGTGACTCAGATAAACACATTTATCACACTGAATATATGTCCACCCCATTGCATAAATATATATATATATATATATATATATATATATACATATATATATATATATATATATTATAGCTACACGGTAGTGCAGCTGTAGTTAGGGTTGGCAGACCACTTCTATGTTAAACCCCAAAGTCTGCACTTTAATAACTTTGCAACCATTTATCCAGTTTGCCTGAAATTATATATGCACAGCATTCAACCATAGACCTCTGGATCTGGAAAGTTTAGTTTCGGTCGCATGTACGATTGCGGAACTGTAGAGTGTCAAAAACATGAAAAATCCTCAACTTTTGTGCATTGTATCATCAGGCGTAACAGACTGAAAGATGAATCTGTTTGGATTCAGATGTGCACGTGTATATGTGGCCTGGTCAAAGTGGTGCCTTTTGAAGATTTGATGAAAAAATATTAATCCATTCAAAAGTTATGGACATTTTTCATGTCCCATTTTAGCCTACGGGAAAATCTATATGTGCACTGTGAAAACTTTTATGAAAATATTTTTTTGTGCACGAAAAAATTTCATTATAAGGTACAGGGTGTCATGAAAACATTTTTGTTTTCTCAAAATCAACGCTCAAAAACATTGTCTCATGTGTTGTTTTCTTTGTCACTTCATTGTGCCAGGTGGATTGTGCTTTTGAGCTGAAATTTGCAGGGTGGCAAGCTCTGGTCCCACAGATGTGCCATGTGGTGGTTTGGTCCCAAAACTTTCATCGGCCCCAGAGTTACAGCATTCCAAAGTTGAGAAATTTCCCATAGGATAACACTGTGGTGCCTGCCATGCCTTTTGGCACCCATATCTTGAAAACGATTTGAGATACAGCATTTTCGCTACCCGCAGCTACGCATGTGTGGAGATTTTGAAGTTATGATTACAACTACAGTGGAATTTTTTCCATACTTGCTACGGTTACTGAGATATCGCCAAATAAACGTTATGAGGGTTCCTTTTTAGTACTATGGGGTTGCTGTATGGCTCCGTACTTATGTGTAAGTGGGAGCACAGGGACCAGAGGGCCCGTGCTCCCACAGATGCATACCAGTTACCAGTTACATTACACTTTCTTAAAAGAAGGGACAGTCATTGCAAAAACTTCATTAATGCATCAGATGGGTTCATAGCACAGTGACAAAAGTACAGAACTATGATTAGAGCTAGCCACACCATTTTCACCCTCCACACAGCAATTCAATAAAACAGGCTATAACATTAGTCCCAACTTTCAACCATTCCATGTGTAAGCATGCTGACATGCTACAGTATAGGACAATGGGTGAGAGTTAGGTCTGACAACCCCATGGCATAACCCGTCAGTTGGTGTGTGGAGGGGGGGGGTGGGGTGGTAGGGGAGGTAACCCTAACATCACATTTCCATATTTTTGTCATCATGCTGTCATAGAAACATAGAAACATAGACTTTGATGGCAGATAAGGACCGCTAGGCCCATCTAGTCTGCCCATTTCCCTACCTACAGGATAGGCCGCAGATCCTAGTTAACCAACAGCCTTTCAACCCTAATTGATGCATTAATGAAGCTTTTATATACATTATACTGGCGTGGTGCACCAGTGCAGTTAGGGCGCAACTGCACTTTTACGTTAAAGTTCAAATGTTGAGCCCTAATAACTTTGGAGCCATTTAATGGATATACATGAAATTAGCATGCATAATCTCTAAGAGTAGGTCTCTTGATCTGCCAAAGTATGTGGGAATCCTTCAAGTGGTTTCTGAGATATAAAGTGCTGAAAAAACAGAAAAATCTGGATTTTTTTTACATTTATTTCTACAGCTGTATCTCAAAAATGACTTCATGAAGATGGCTGAAATTGTCAGGGCAGAACTGCTTTGTGTCACAGATGTGCCTTTTGAAGATTTAGTGAAAAAATATGAATCCGTTCAAAAGTTATGACATTTTAAATTTTCTCATTATTTCCTAAGGGAAAATGTATATGTCAGGCATGAAAAATGCTATTGTTCGAATAATACTGTATTGTGCAAATAATCCCAGTTTATTGTGCGCACAATATGGTATTGTGTGCACAATATGGTATTGTGCACACAATGTAGTATTGTGTGAACAATACCAGTTTCTTTAAAAAAAAAAAAGCCTGGTATTGTGTGCACGATTGGACAGCTGTGTGAAAAATACCAGCTTCTTTTCGCAAAGAATGCTGCCATTTTTTGCTCAGTTCCCTGTGATGCGTCCACCATCGTATTTCCCCACTTAGCGAGACACTTGAAGTCACGAACCTCTGTAACACACAAAAAAAATCAGAAAACAGCTAAAGAGAACCCCTTACATGTATTCTGATGTTTTTTTTGTTTTTGAAACTAAATTCCAACAATTTTTATTTTCAGGGTCCAGCTTATACAGAAAATGGCTTGTAAGCCGTTCCTTGTATGAGAAGAGTGGTATATTCTTGGTTCTGCAGTTGCAGCTGGAACTCGTGCTGCCGGCTGTAGAGTCAAGGAAGATCCGCCAACATGGGGTGCCGAATTGCTGTATCCAGATGTATCCCCACACACACACACACACACACACACACACACACACACACACACACATATGCACAAACACACATATACATATTTGGCACACTGGGAGCCCACCCCAGTGTGTCCATATTATTTAAAATCCTGTGAAAAAGAAAACTGCCCCCAATATTTTTTCTTCAATGCAGAATCCTACATTGAAATGTGCAATCAATGCAGGATCCTGCATCGGAGCTGTCTGCCCTTCGCTGACATCAGAGTATTCAATCCCTGTATCAATCTGTATCCTCCCATATTGTGGCACACTGGGAGCCCACTCCAGTGCACCAATATATGTTTAATTTATTTTTAAATAGTTTCCGACACTGGGATGCCCACTCCTGGTGTTGGACTACTATCCCCCAGCCCACTCTTAATTGTGACTGGGTGCCCAATCCCCCTGTTGGTATGCTGACCCCTCCAAAGTTATGTGGCACACTGGGAGCCCACCCCAGTGCGCTCAGTGTCCAAAAGAACACCGTCCCTTGTAGTCTCCCCAGTCCCCCACACCCATTCTAACCCCCCCTCTGCGCAAACACCTCCCTGCACCCCCTTCACCCATACTTACCATCCAGAGGCCAGCACTAGTGATTTTCTGTGAACCGGGAAAACGTCTGCACTCTTTAAAGTCCAAACACAAAGTAAAGAAATCGAGGTAAGCCATATAATGGGAGTCAGTGGGGGGGGTTCAACTTAGGTTGATATCCCTTGCCAATTTTAGGAATTTTGTCCCCAAATTTAAAACACTGGGGTTCTTGGGACCCCTCCTTGAGAACATGTCACTGTCGTTTTTTTTCTCAGTCCCGAAAGGTGATTTTACTGTCGCTGCACGGAATCACCTTTTGGGGAAAATTCATAAAATGACAGTGCCACTGTTCATCAGGTGGGATCCCAAAAAGACCATGTTGCAATTCTGGTTAAAAAATTCCCCTAAATGACTGTGTTATGAGCATGTGTTGCACACTTTCTACTCACGCTCATTAATTCACCAATTTTTAATATTTTCACTCCAGATTTTCAACATTGGCATTTTGTAATACCTCCTTATCAACAGTACAGCTGTCATTTTTCACGTACTGCACGAAATGTGTTTTTACACCTGTGCTGCAGAATGGTGCGGTGCTACATGAAATCAACTTTTGGAACAGATTAACAAAATAGCAGTATCACTGTTCATGAGGGGAGAACCCATAAAGTCCAAAATGCTCCTGTTACAGGCGTGCATTGCACACTTTCTACTCACTCCCGTAACTTTGTCACTTTTTCATTTTTTCACTTCAGATTTTCAACATTGCCATTTTGTCACACCACCTATGAACAGAATAGCTGTCATTTTGCATATCCTGTCCAGAATATGATTTTGCACCTGTGGCGCAGAATGGCATGATCGCTGTGTGAAATCAACTTTTAGGATGGAATAACAAAATCACAGTTGTGCTGTTCATGAGGGGAGTTCCTGTAATACCAATGTTGAAAATTTGGTGAAACAATTCCAACAAATGAGTCCGTTATGAGCATGCATTGTGCAGTTTCTATGCACATTCGTAACTTTGCTGGCTTTCCCATTTTTCACACTGTTGTACTATCTGGATGGAGGGATGGGAGTGCAGGGTCCAAAGGACCCTATGCTCTTACTAAGACATATGGACAGTGTTGTACTATCTTGATTAAGGGATGGGAGTGCAGGGCTCCTTGGACACTGAGCTCCCACCATGACAAATGAATACTATTGTACTATCTCAATGGAGGGATAGCAGTGCAGGGTCCAAAGGACCCTGTGCTCCCATCATGAATGTGGACACTATTGCACTATCTGGATGGAGGGATGATTTGAACCCTGTGCTCTCACAGTAAAATGAGGATACAATTATACTATCTGAAAAAGAAGGGAGATTCTTTGGAAAAAAAAACTTTGTTAATGCATCATTTATGGTGGATACCACAGCGACAAAAGCAGGGAATTAGGTGTTAGGGTTTCCCAACCCTAAAGCCCCCACCCCAGGGTTCCCTACCCTACCACTTCCACCTTTCTCATCTCCACACACCAACAGGCATTGGGGTGTGCCATGGGTCATAAGGCCTAACTCTCACCTCATTGCCCTATACTGTAGCATGTAAGCATTTTTACACGTGGAATGGAGTGAGATGGGTCTTATGACACCATGGCACACCTCAACACCTTTTGTGTGTGGAGGATGGGTGGTGGGGTGGGGTGTTAGGAGTGGGAACTCTGAGGGTGGGGAGTTAGGGTTGAAAACCCTAACTTCCCTGCTTTGTTCATGGTGGTATCCAATTCTAAAAGATGCATTAATGAAGTTTTTCTGCAAAGATATATATATATATATATATATATATATATATATATATATATTAGCACAGTAGTGCTACCATAGTTAGGGTTGAGTAGCACTTTTAAGGTTAAAAGGTCAAATTTTGCACCTTAATAACTTTGCCACCATTCAACGGATTTGCCTGAAATTTGGTATGCACAATTGGGCATGGTAGATCTTGTGATCTGCCAAGCTTCGTACCGGTTGGAGATATGGCTGCGGAGTTATTAAGCAACAACCAACTGTGCAATTATGCTTTTTTGCAGTTTCTTTGCTCTCACCTACAGGTCGCACGGTTTTCGCAACTGGTCTGAAAACTTCAGGGAACATGCAGCCGGGGTCCCCGATGTGCCCTTTGAAGATTTTGTGAAAACATATTGAACGATTCAAAAGTTATTCAAAAAACAAGTTCCCATTATAAGTCAATGGGAAAAGTTAACAAAAAGTTCAACACTTTCACAAATGCAGTTTTTACTTTAGCAAATGGCCCTTTTACTTTCGCAAATCCACCATTTTGTTTTCAGTTAGTGATCAGAAAAATGCTTGGCATTTAAATTTGGGACCCTCTAGCAGCACAATTCTTTTTGTGGTTACCTAGTCAGACTCTGAGGATGCTCTGAGGATAGGCTGTTGGTTAAATAGGATCTGCAGCTTATCCTCTAGGTAGGGAAATGGGCAGTTCTTATCTGCCGTCAAAGTCCATGTTTTTATGTTTCTATGTTTCTAGGCATGTCTTTATTTTGAGGTTAGACACCCTAGAAATATGTTTTTCAAATTTCTGGAAAAAGTACTTTCACAAAGTAGTGTCGCACTCATGAAAGTGTAGCAAATTTTTGCGAAAGATTTCGCAAATTGCAACACTACTTTTCCAGGCTATGGCAAAATGACAGCAATTGCCACCCTGCTGCAAAAGAACGGTTTGGTCTTTTGGACTGAAATTTGAAGGGAACACAGCCAACATCTCACAGATGTGCCTTTCAGTGTTTTGGTGAAAAAATATTACAGGGCGGCAAAGTTACAGCACTCCAAATGTTATGCTTTTTCCCATAGGATAACATTACGGCGTCCGCCGCATTACAGGAATCCTTTGCCACCCTGCTGCAAAATAATGGTTTGCTCTTTTGGGCTAAAATTTGGAGGGAAGAAAGCCAACATCCAGCTGTTGTGCCTTTTGGTGGTTTGGTGAAAAAAATATTATAGCGTGGCACAGTGACGGCACTCCGAAGTTAATGCTTTTTCCCATTGGATAACATTACGGCGCACATTGCGCATTTCGGGGCCCGTATCTCAGAAACAGTGCGAGCTATGGACTTTTTGCCACAAAAATACTAAAACTAGCCAGGACAGTCATAATTCATATGAAATTTACATTTTTTTTCTACGTCATACAGTTCCTGAGATATAAGCAATTTAATATTCCAAGTCCTCATTTTCTGCTCCAAGGCCCATTGTTATGTATACATTCTTTGTTTTCACTGTGTTTTCCAATGCATTTTTGGAAAAAGAAGGGGTGTCTAGATAGCTTTTAGTTGAGCTTGTTGTTGCTTAGTAATCATTACTGTCTATGCCACCGTTAGGTGCATTATACTATGCTTTTGTCATGCTTATGCTTTCTGTGTCATTTCGATGCTATTGTTGCTGTTACCATTACCAGTTTCATTGCAATTGCGGTACCATCCACTTGCGTTACGGTTTGCATTTTCATACGTGCTTGCATTTCTGTTTCCTTTAGCGTTGTTTTTGCTGTTACTGTTACCATTTGTGTTTACAATTGCGGTACCATGACCATGTGCGTAATGATTTGCGCTTCTGTACTCGCTTGCATTTCTCTTTTCTTTGGCATTATTGTTGCTGTTACTGTTACCTTTTGCATTAAAAATTGAGGTTCCGTGACCATGCACATTACGGTTTGCATTTCCAAACGCGCCTCCGTTCCCGTTTCTGTTTCTGTTTACTTTGGCATTATTCTTCATGTTAACTTTACCATTTGTGTTTTCTATTACAGTACCATGGCTGTGCGCGTTACGGTTTGCGTTTATATGTGCTCTCGCGTTCGCATTTCCGTTTCTGTTCCCTTTCAAGTTCTTTTTGCTGTGACACTTAACATTTCCATTTAAAATACCACTGCCATCACTGTTTGTGTTACCTGTTGTGTTTTCGTATGCACTTCAATGTCCATTTGCGTCACTGTTCACTTTGGCGTCACTTTGCGCTTGCGTTTCTATTAAAGTTTCCTTTACCATTTACATTTCCGTTACCATGTGCGCCACTGTTGGCACTTCTGTTTGTGTTGCTGTTCCTGTTACTATGTCACAAGACATCAGGCCCCGCGCTCCCGCTGCTGCATTACTCTCACTATTTGTCGTCATCATTCTCAAAAAGAAGAGAAATTAGAGTCAAAAAACTCAGTTTAATGCATCAGTTAGGGTTGTTCCACAACAACAAAAGTGAAGAAATTCAGTGTTAGGTTGAAAACCCCTTGACCTCTAGTCCACCCCCAACTGGCATTGGGGTGCATGTTGGGTCGCTTGCTCTAACTCTCACCCCATTCTCCTATACCTCTGCTTCTTTACACGTGATGGGGTGAGAGTTAGAATGACAACCCCAACGCGCACCCCAGTGCCGGTTGGGGGTGGTGGGCTGGGGGTTCCAAGGAGGGTTTTTAACCCTAATACCAAATTTCTTCACTTTTGTCGCTGTGGAACAACCCTAACTGATGCATTAAACAGAGTTTTTTGCCTCTAATGTATATAGATATATAGTGTCGCTACAAACATCAGAAGATTTTTGGACCTGTAAGTTTGCAGATGATGTGAAGGTTGAGAAAATAGTTGACAGTGAGGGATCTGCCGAGGAACTGCAGTATGAAATAACAATATTGCATTGTGGGCAGGGCCCCTAGTGATCTGCGGCAGCATTTTCTGATTTCTGCAGCATGATTAATTCACTTCTGTGGCAGAATGCAGTCCTGCCATTGGCTAAAATATGATGTGATGTCATTGATGACATTACATGCCAAGTATAGAGAAGAAGAAGAAGAATCAGCATTTATATAGCGCTTTTCATACATCCAAAGTGCTTTACAAGCAATGCTAGACTGGTAGTGAAGTGACTGAATGTGTGGTGGTGGCCATATCGCACATCATCACCCACACACAGCCTGGATAATTGCATGAACTGGTTTATGGGAAGGGGAATGTTGGCCAGGACACCGGGAATGTTCCCTACTCTTTGCGAAGAGTGCCCTGGGTTCTTTTACTTCCACCTGGACACCCACCAGGACAACACCAGGATGGGCAGAAGGGACCTCGGTTTAATGTCTCATCTGAAGGACAGCACACCCCAGCAGTACAGCACCACCCAATACTGCACTCGGATGCCAGAGATTTTTAGGTGCAAGTCCAATCCCGGTGTGGGATGAGAACCCACGACCTTCTGGTCCAGAGGCGGATGTGCTACCAACTGAGCCACACTGAGGGGTTTCAGGATAAACAAGATGGGTATGGGAGCCTCATACTGTGGAAAAACTATATATTTTAATGAAAATTCACCAAAAACAATGAATTCTGCAGCACTGTATGAATTCCACAGCATGATGTAAATTCTGCTGAAAATTCTGCAACCGCAGAATTCCAGGGGCCTTGATTATGGGTCACAGAACATAACTTATCACTTAACATTGAAAAGTGTAGAAAACAGCTTAAATAGCTCATGAACAATAAGGGCCACAGAAGCCGGCTGATATGGGGAGGAATCGCTATGGGCTCACAAGAAGCTGGCCACATCGGGACAGGTAAGTGTGTTTGACCATTTAAATATTTGCCTTTACTTGCTGGGTTAAACAGTATCTGTTGCTTACCTGTAACTGCTTTTTAGGGCTTTGTTTACATAGTTGCTGCACAGACTGTTTTTTTTTTTTTTTTTTCTGTTTTAGGTTTTTTTTCCCAATTGCTGTACTCGGGGACAGTACACCTTTTTGTACAGAACAACAGGGGAGATTTTCTGAATGTGGGGAGGGACAGTTTGTGATCAACATCAGTGTCTTGCTAAAAAGTATTTTGTGGCTGCATTTTTGGAAAGCAGGTCACCAGAACATATCTCTCCACAGTGGGTTTCTTTGAGAGAGGGCTGACTGTTTTCGGGAGCTGGGGAGTAACACCCACCCCCCTCTCCTAGACCCTCCCAGCTCTGTGTGCTCTCTTATCTCTATAGCATCCACATCTAGTAGTACTTCCTGCTATGGAACAGGAAGGGGCTGCACATCTTTGAACACCACACAGATTGCAAGAGCCCCATATGGGACAGAGGGTATATGATATATCTCCCTCGTAGCGTGAGAGAGGAAAAGACAGAGAAGGAAAGAAAGCATTCTTCCAAGAAGAAGGCAAATGCATATACAAAAGGAGATTCAACAGGAGAGGGCACAACTGAGCTGGATAGCATGATGCAGGGAGTGGTGCAGTGCAGTGTGTGCGGGCCAGCAGAATTCAGAAGAACATTCTGGAAACTGCGATACTGCCCCATTTGCAGGTACCTCTCTGGACTGCATGCAGAGGTGGCCAAGCTCTAGGCCAAGCTGGCAGGAGTACAGGGGACCTTTGCCCACACTCAGAGGCCACCATGTCCCCAGCCATTGCCACAGCAGGAAACCAGACAGAGGGCTGGATGGATAACAGTGAGCTTAGGGAGGACAAGGAAGGTGGGGAAGAAGCTCATTCCCCATCAGTTCCAGCTAAGAACAAATATGCTGTTCTAGAGGAGTAAGAGATCCCATCAAGTGAGCCCAGGGTTGCGACCATGGAAAATGAGCATGACCACCAAGAGGTGGGCAAAAGTATGGGAGCCAGCAGATCCCAGAGGAGGAGGAGGAGGAGGAAGCTTCTCCTGGTGGGGGACTCAACAGTTTAGAATATGCACTTGGGTGCAGACAGTAGGATAGAAACATAGAAACACTGAAGTTGACAGCAGATAAGGACCGCAAGGCCCATCCAGTCTGCCCATGTCTTTTTCTACCTTATGAATGTGCTATTGGCCTTTGCTCTGTCATGGTCTATCTATTCATACTCATCTGTATTGCTTCCTTATGCCTATTCCATGCATGTTTGAAGCCCTGCACTGTATTCATATCTACCACTTCCTAAGGTAGGCCATTCCATGCATCCACCACCCTTTCTGTGAAAAAGAATTTCCTCACATTACTCTTAATTTGCCTCCATCTAATCTCATGCTGTATTATCTTGTCCTGCTATTTTTCTTATATTGAAACATGTTAGACCCTTTCACCTTGTTAATGCCCTTAAGGTGTTTGAATGTTTCGATCATATCACCTCTCTCCCTCCTTTGCTTTAGGGTATACATATTGAGCTCTGTTAATCTGCCCTCATATGTTTTCTGATGCAGTCCCTGCAGCATTTTGGTTGCCCTTCTCTGGACTGCCTCAATTTGGTTAATGTCTTGTTACATTGCGGCCTCAAGTACTGCACACAGTACTCCAGATGGGGCCTAACCAGTGTCTTGTAAATAGTGATTATTACCTCCCTCTTATGACTTGTGATACCCCTACTAATACATACCAACATTGCCCTAGCCTTACCTACTGTTTTAGTGGGCTGCTTGGATGATTTCAGGTCATCTGTGATGATGATGTCCAAGTCTCTTTCTTCCCTTGTGACTGCCAGCAACTCCCCTCCCAACTTATAGGTAGCTTCAGGGTTTCTCTTCCTTATGTGCATGATTTTGCACTTCTTTGCATTAAACCCCAATTGCCACTCTTCTGACAATTTTGCCAGTTTATCTAGATCTCTTCTGATTCTGCCCACCCCATCTGGATCATCTTCTCTGTTGCAGATCTTGGTGTCATCTGCAAACAGACATACTTTACCCTCCAGTCCATCTGCATTGTTACTGATGAAGATATTGAAGAGGACTGGCCCCAGGACTGATCCCTGAGGTACCCCACTTGTGACTTGCATCTCTTCTGACTGTATACCATTTACCACCACTCTCTGTTTTCTGTCCGTCAACCAGTTTGCCATCCAGTTGACCAACTTCTGATCCACCCCGAGCCTACCCAGCTTATTAATCAATCTTCTATGTGGAACAATATTGAAAGCTTTGCTGAAGTCAAGGTAGATGACATCAACTGCTCCCCCTTGGTCCACCACTCTGGTTACCCAGTCAAAGAAATCTAAGAGATCGCTTTGACAGGACCTTCCTGTTGTAAACCCATGCTGTCTTGGATCCTATGCCCCTATGGATTCCAGGTGTTGCACTATCCTTTCCTTAAGTACTGCCTCCATAATCTTGCCCACTACTGAGGTAAGACTGACTGGTCTGCCTCCTCCCTGCTACCACTCTTGTAGAGCAGGATCACATGAGCCTTTCTCCAGTCTTCTGGGACCTCTCCTATGCTCAGAGACTCATTAAACAGTTCTGATAATGGCTCTGCTAGTTCCATCCTTAGCTTCTTTAGTACCGTGGGATGTATGCCATCAGGTCCCATTGCCTTGTCCACCCTGAGCATATCAGGCTCTTGTAGTACCATTTCTGTTGTGAAGAAACTAGTGCACACCTCCCTCCCTCTCCCCTGTGTCCATGGTGCTGAGCTGTGGGCTCTGCCCTACCTTCTCTTCAGTAAATACTGAGCAGAAGTATCTATTTAGGATAGATGCTTTTACATGGTCCTCTCCTCACAAGCCCCCTTATTCCCTTTGATCTTAGCAACACCCCCTCTGGACTTTCTCCTTTCACTAATGTATCTGTAGAATGTCTTGTCACCTTCTTTTACTGTTTGTGCTAGTGTTTCCTCGGTTTGGTCCTTTGCCTGCCTTACTGCCTTCCCTGCTTCTCTTAGGGAAGTTTGGTATGCCTCCCTATCTTCATTACGCTGTGTCCCCTTATATTTCCTGAAGGCCAGCATTTTGGCTCTAACCTTTTCTGCTACTGGTTTTGAGAACCAAAGTAGTTTCCTTCTTTTTTTGCACTTCCTTTTCTCTCTAACACAATGGGATGTTGCAGTATTGCATCCTTAATACTTGCCCATGTTGCCTGTACTTCCTCACCTGTATTTCTTTTTGCTAGGGCTAGCTTAACTCCGTTGACCATCTTATCAAAGTCAGCTCCTCTGAAGTACCATATTTTTGCCTTGGTGTGGGATGATTTAGTTCTAGTGGCCAAATTAAATCATACCATGTGATGGTCACTGACCCCCAAGTGTTCTTCTACCTGGAGATCTGTGATCCCTTCCCTGTTAGTCAGTACTAGATCTAGGATAGCCCTGTCTCTTGTGGGTTGTTGTACCAGTTGTCTGAGGCCCTCCTTCTGCAGGGACTCCACCATGTGTCTAGTTCTGGCAGATGTTCCTGCTGCTATTGACCAATCTGTATCTGGCATATTGAAGTCTCCCATTATCAGATCCTCCCCTTTAGCTGTTATGTTTTGTATATCTTCTAACAGTAATGTGTCTTTGTCCTCCCCCTGGTCTGGAGGCCTGTAGACAACCCCAGTTCATATGGCCGTCCCATTTCTTATTTCTAGATGACCAACAGTCCTTCTGGCTCCTTATGTGTATTCTGAATTTCTGTAGCTTTGATATTTTCATTGACATAAAGGGCCACTCCACCCCCCCTTTTTGCACCTCAGTCTCTTTTGAACAGTACAAAGCCGGGTACTGAAGTCTCCCAGGTGAGGTTACTGGTAAACCATGTCTCGCTAATGGCTACTATGTCCAGTTTAGTTTCTGTCATTATTGCCTGCAGATCTGGGATCTTGTTTCTCAGACTGCGAGCATTTGTGTGCATGATTTCCCATTGGCCAGATTTCGGTGTGTTATTGGGTGAGGTCTGGCGTTTAGCCTGTGCGTCGAATGGGGAGCTGGACCTTTTTCCTTACCTGGTGATGCAAATGAACTACAAACATGCTGAACTCCTGTTTGACCAGTAGCTGAGGGGGAGAGGTGTTCTTCACATTTGACTTATCGGGTGCTGCACTCCATCCCCATTTGCTACTTTAAATATTCTGCAAAGACTTCAAACCTCTGCCCCAATGCACTGACTCCCTCCTCAGTCAGATGCAGTCCATCAAATTTAAAGAACTTTCACTCCCAAAACTGTTGCCAGTTACCTACAAATTTGTGTCCTTTTTCCTGGCACCAGCCCTTGAGCCACATGTTTATCTCCCCTATCTCCCCTTCTTTGACCTTCTATCCATCTGTCCCCCTCCCAGATTGGTAGCATCTCAGAGAAGGAGATGCCAGAAATGGATGATAGTTTGTCACTCAGCCTGGTCAGGTGTTCCTTGGTGCTCCACCACTGACTGACTGGTGAGATTATTAGTCCCTATGTGTACCAAGATGTCAATGTTTTCTCCTGCTTCCTGTACAATTTTAGCAATGCAGTCAGTGTCTTTCCACACTGATGTACCTGGGAGACATCTGACCATTACCCTGGCTGGAGATAGGTATCAACTGCCTGAGTCATGGAGTCTCCTATGATCAGAAGTTTTTTTTCAATTTCCTTCTTGCTTTTTATGGTTTGGGTCTTGTTTGGGTGAGTTTTGTTGTGCTAGCTCCTGTGCTACCATGTCCTGCTCTACAGTGTCCTCTGCCCCTTTGTTTGATTTCAGAGACAGAGGCAGATACCTGTTTGTAGTTTTTATATGGTTTGTGGAGGTGATATGTTGGAGAGCACCGAGTGATGGGGCATCTATTTGCCTCCCCAACCACCTGCCAACCTCCCAGACAAACTGTCCCCTACGGTCGAGGTGCTTCTGTTGGATGTTGGGGAAATGGTGGGTGGTTCTTTTAATATATTTCCTCCTGAATAGATGATTTGAGGTGTGCAATCTCTGCCCATGCTGCCTGGAGCTCAGCCCTTAGATCTCCTATCACCCAGCATGTAGGACAGTGTCCTAAATCCTGTATAACTTCCCTTCTGAAAAGTGTCCCACAGTACCTGCAGTTAATAATATCCATTCCAGATAAGTTGCTGGGTTTATAACCTGTTCAGAGTAATTAGTGAAGGAGGAAAATGAAAGTAAAAGTTTGTTTTTGTGTTTTATTTGTTTGTTTTTGTATAACTTGTTATAACAAGTTAAATTACTTGTGCCCCTGTAAATGAGGTCACTGTGTGGATACCCCTCTGATCATACGCTTCCTGCTTTGCTACAGGAAATGTCATGACTGTACTACCCTATAAAAGGAGTGTAGGGTGGGAGGATGGGGTGGGTGGCTGGGCCCTTCCCCTGCTGAAAAAGAAGAACCATAGATGAAAGAAACAAGGAGGTAAGAGCAGAAATAATCAGCCAGCAACAAAGGCAGTAGCCTTGAAAGCTTATCCTAATGATAGATAAAACTGTAAAACCTGTAAAGCACCACCTGTAATAATTTCACAGAAGATATGCCCTGTAAGAAACACTTTGCAACAGAGAAAAATAAAGCAGTAATAGATACACCTTGCAAAAGACAAGTTGAATCAGAAAATTACAGCAGTAATCTGTAAGCACACACCTGTAGGCACACTCTGTAATAATGCAGCAGAAGGTATACCCAGCAACAACAACTGGAATCGGAGAAAAATAAAACAATAAAATGTTAACAACAAACAGTAACAATCCCTGTGAGTACAAAAGAAAATAATAACACACAGTTAATCTGCCTTTCCAAAAGAAGCCTTAATCCTTTTCCTTGCTCTGGTAAGGTTCCTTGCTCTGTCCTTACAAGCAACCTAGAAGAAAAGAGCTCAGGTGAAACTAGGTGCCTTTTCTAGCAAACCTAGTCTAAGTGTCTCCCAGGAGGTACTGCTCAGAGGGAGGGGGAGCAGATCCTCAGGATCACTAAGGCTGTGGCAAGAAGGGGGTAGTTGAATATCATTGTCCACCTGGGGAAAAATGACCAAGCAAAGGAGGGAGCTAGTTTTGAGAAGGTAGAGGAGGATTTCAGGGACTTGGGAAGGTGCCTTGGTGGGGGTAGGGGGTAGCAAAGTCAGCGACATTTTCAGAGGTGCTACTGGTCAGCGGAAGGGGGTAGGTGAGAAATCAATGCATCAGTAACTTGAACAAGTGACTGGAGGGCTGGTGCAAGGAAAATGGGTATGGCATCACTGGAGACTGAGGAACGGAGAAATGCACGGCTGTATAAGTAGGACAGCCTGCATCCGTTCATGGTGGGTACAACAGCCCTCAAGAAAAGGTTTAAGTGCTTCCTTAGCAAGCATTTAAACTAGCCATGGTGGGGGCTATCAGGTGCAGGGAAACCCATGTAGCACACCCCTCAGGTTAGAGCAGGTAGCACAGTGGATAGGGAACACATGATTCAGGATGCTACACCATAGACACTGGTGGGGGCCAGATGTAAAGAGTATCAGTACAAGGAAGACAACAAGGGTGCAGAAAAGAAACAAAGAGACAAACACAGAAACAGGAGGGGAAGGGGCAGCAGTACCTGGAGAGTCATGTATACAAATGCCCGCATTCTAGGAAACAAAGTCCCAGACCCGGTGGCTGTAATGACTGAGGCTAAACTGGACATACTAGCCCTGTACATCAAAGAAGAAATTAAATCAACAGCAAGTCAGCACAGATACGAGGACACAGAGGAACTGTGGGTCACCCTTGAACCAGACAATGGAACAGCTATTAGCAGTGGGGTTGGCTACAGGCCTCCAGCTCAAGGAGAAGAAGTAGACAGGATTTTGATGGAAGATATACACAGCATGGCAGTGAAAGGGAAGTTTGCTGATGGGTGATTTTAACATGCCAGATACAGATTGGTCTGTCCCAGTTGGGGCATCTGCCAGGTCCAGGAACATCATGGGCTCCTTCGAGGGGGCAGGGCTCAAACAAATGATGCAGCAACCCACCAGAGACATGGCCATCCTGGATATGGTACTGACCACTGGTACTGACCAGTGAAGAAAGAATCACAGATCTCCAAGTGGAAGGTCACCTGGAGTCCAGTGACCACAACTTGGTATGGTTCAGTTTGGCCACAGGGATACAGGTAAATGCATCCTATGGTAAAGATATTGGAATTCAGAGGGGCTGAATTTGTTAAGATGGGGATAAGTGTTAAGGAACCCCTAGCAAATAGAGAGGCAGGAGGGGAGTTGAGGGAACATGGGCACGCATTAAGGAGGTCATTGTGGAGGTAATGGGGCAATGTCTTAGGGAGAGGATCAAAGGCAAGAAAAGGAGAAAACCACTTTGGTTCTCCAAGGCTGTAGCAGAAAAGGTAAGAGCCACATGAGTGGCTTTCAGAAAATATAAGGAGACACAAAAGGATAAGGAAAGGGAGGAGTACCAGAATTGTCTGAGGGAAGTTTGAAAGCGGTAAGGAGCACAAAAGTGCAAACCGAGGAAAGATTAGCTCAATCAGCAGAGAAAGGGGACAAGACATTCTACAGGTACATTGATGAAAGAAGGAAGTCTGGGTGGGGGGTTGCTAAACTCAGAGGGGATGAGGGAGAGTGCATGGAGGGGAACCTAGAAAAGGCATCGATCATAAATAAACAGTTCTGTTCAGACTTTGAGGAGAAGAGGGATGCACATCAAATGTGCAGACGGGAGAGATGTAGACACCAATCCATTTTCTGAGGCGAGGGTCCTTAAGGAGCTTACAAAGCTTAGGGTGGATAAAGCAGTGGGTCCAGATGGCGTACATCCCAGGATGCTAAGGGAACTGAGGATGAGCTGGCAGCACCGCTGGCAGACCTGTTTAACGAGTCACTGGACACTGGTGTGTTCACAGAGCACTGGAGGATGGTGCATGTGGTCCCTCTTCATATACATGGTAGCAAAGAGGAGACGGGAACTACAGACCAGTCAGTCTCACATCAGTTGTAGGTAAAATCATGAAGGCACCCTTTACGGAACAGATTGCGAAACACCTGGAATCCATAGGAGCACAGATCCAAGGCGGCATGAATTCACAGCAGGAAGGTCTTGTCAGACAAATCTCATAGATTTATTTGATTGGGTGGCCGGGGAGGTGGACAAAGGGGGAGCAGTTGATATCGCCTAGCTTGATTTCAGCAAGGCCTTCGACACCATTCCTCATCGAAGGCTCATAAACAAGCTGCTTAGTCTGGGAGTGGGCCACAAGCTGGTCAGTCTGGGAGTGGGCCACAAGCTGGTCAGTCTGGGAGTGGCCCACAAGCTGGTCAGTCTGGGAGGGGCCCACAAGCTGGTCAGTCTGGGAGTGGGCCACAAGCTGGTCAGTCTGGGAGTGGGCCACAAGCTGGTGAGCTGGGTTGCTAACTGGCTAAGGGACAGAAGGCAGAGGGCGGTGATAAAAGGAACCAAATCAGAAGAAATGGGGGTCACCAGTGGGGTACCTCAAGGATCAGTTCTGGGACCAGTCCTCTTCAGTGTCTTCATCAGTAAAGCTGCAGACGGGCTGGAGGGAAAGGTTTGCCTGTTTGTGGATGACACCAAGATCTGCAACAGGGTAGATATTCCAGAGGGTATGGATAAAATGAAGAAAGATCTAGAAAGGCTGGAGAGTTGGTCTGAAGTGTGACAACTGAGGTTCAATGCAAAAAGTGCAAAATCAGGCATGTGGGGAGCAGGAACCCTGGCGAGAGCTACAGGTTGAGAGGGGAGTTGTTGGAAGACACCCACCAGGGAAGAAAGAGATTTGAGGATCGTTATCACAGATGACCTGAAAGCAGCCAAGCAGACAGCAAAGACAGTAGGGAAGGCCAAGGGGATGTTGAGATGTATTGGGAGGGGTATCACAAACCGTAGGAGGGAGGTAATGCTTCCACTGTACAAAACACTAGTGAGGCCTCATCTGGAATACTACATGCAGAACTGGAGGCCACATCTGTACAAAGACATCGACAATACAGAGACAATACAGAGAAGGGCAACAGAGATGGTGCAGGGTCTACAGCACAAGACATATGAGGAAAGACTGAAAGACCTCAGTATGTATAGGCTGGAGCAGAGGAGGGGGTGGTGGATATGATCAAAACATTCAAATACCTCAAGGGCATAGAGAAGCTGAAAAGGCAAACACTTTCCAGTATACAACTGTACTAGAACAAGAGGACATGACATGAGAGTGGAGGGAAGCCATTTTAAGGGGAAATGTGAGAAAGTTCTTTTTCACTGAGAGGGTGGTGGGTGCATGTAACAACCTGCTGCAGGAGGTGGTGGGAGCCTGCACAGTGGTGGGATTCAAACATGCATGAGACAGGCATATGGGAACCTTAGAGATGGAAAGGAATAGCTAAGTCTATGGACTAGAGTCTGAAGGCGCTAATACAGGTAGGGTAAATAGGTAGACTGAATGGGCCTAGCAGTCCTTATCTGCTGACAATTCCTATGTTTCTGCATTTCTATGTAAAGCAATGCACATTGGAGGTAGAAACAGGAAGGCAGCACATACTATTTATGGAAAGAAGTTGATAGAAACTGAAAAAGAATGTTATCTAGTGGTTATTATTACAAACAGGATGTCACAAGATACACAGTGTAAGGAGGTGATTAGTAGGTAACAAGAAAGATCATGGGCTGTGTGCTCAGAAACATCAAAAGCAGAGACAGAGTGCTCATGTTGCCTTTGTATAGGTCATTGGCTCGGGTGCACCTAGAATACTGTGAACAGTTTTGGGCCCCTAGTATCAAGAAGAACAGCAGATTGCTGGAAAGTGCACAGAGAAAAGCCACAAAAAAGTTAGGCAACTTTTAAACATGCCTTATAGAGAGAGAGAGAGAGAGAGAGAGAGAGAGAGAGAGAGAGATGGTGTTGAACCTTTACTCCTTAGAGTATAGAAGATTAAAGGGAGACCTAACCTTGACCTACAGTATAAGGCAATGCACAACAATGACATTCTGAAATGTGTTGGGTTGGTAATGAAACATCCAGTAAAAGAAAGGTGACATGCACGCGACTGAAATAGACGGGGCTTGGTTTAACCAGAGAATAGTCAACTCCTGGAACAAGGTACCATACGAAATAGTGAATAGCAAAACCCTGAGGGCTTTTAAAACGTCACTACATAAATATATGGGAAACTTGAAATTCAAGGTTTTGTAATAAGCCTGGGCAAGTCTCATGGCCTAATGGCTACTGACTCATATACTGCTTTGATCCTATGATTCTATGCTTGGCAAGTTGAAAATACAGTACAGTCTAGGTGTCCGGGAGAAGACTGTTGGAACATTACTGATGGTCCTTGGGAAGCAGTGCTGTGTACTTGTAGTATGCTGCAGTCCCTCCCCCACCTGGCAAGCATCTTTCCATACATTCAAGAGATGGAATATCTGTTTACCATGGAATAAAATAATTCAGTATTCTGCAAAATACCACTGGCATTAAGCCCCCAGACAGACACACAAACACAACAAAAGGCCTCATTTAGAGGCAGGAATTCATGTTTTTCTCTTGCAGAATAAACAACAGAGATGTCCCTGATAAGCAGGTAAGTATAGGAGGGTGATTTCTCATTCTTAGCAAAGGAACACCAGGGGTGGGATTTTAGAAAATATTAATGTGCGTGGCTTGCATCCAGCCTCGTGTCAAACTCTAGTGTCGACACAGCCGCAGCACTGATGATTGCCACCGCTGAACCCAATTTCATCATCTTGGGTGCAGATCCAACAATTGACCTGGCAGCTTGGGCCAGACTGCGGATGCAAGCTGCTTGTAAAGGGTTCCCAGTTTGGATGCAAGCTGCTTGTAAAGGGTTCCCAGTTTGGATGCAAGCTGCTTGTAAAGGGTTCCCAGTTTGGATGCAAGCTTGCAAGCTGCTTGTAAAGGGTTCCCAGTTTGGATGCAAGCTGCTTGTAAAGGGTTCCCAGTTTGGATGCAAGCTTGCAAGCTGCTTGTAAAGGGTTCCCAGTTTGGATGCAAGCTGCTTGTAAATGGTTCCCAGTTTGGATGCAAGTTGCTTGTAAAGGGTTCCCAGTTTGGATGCAAGCTGCTTGTAAAGGGTTCCCAGTTTGGATGAAAGCAGCTTGTAAAGGGTTCCCAATTTGGATGCAAGCTGCTTGTAAAGGGTTCCCAGTTTGGATGCAAGCTGCTTGTAAATGGTTCCCAGTTTGGATGCAAGCTAAGCCACAAAATGGTGGTCTCACAAGCATCGTTTTGACAGAAGGAATAAAAACTCCCTTTTGGTTACCACAAACCTGGCATGCCACACCTTTGAGACACCTGAGGCTTACAGCAATTCCAATCCAAAATATGGCTCCAGAAATCAAAACTCAGTAGGGATTCTTTGGTGTGTATGTGCACTATTACAGGAGGTGATGACGGGTTAAAATACATTCATTTATGTTTCTGTACAGTTTAACAGAAGTTCAATTTTTAGGGCTTAGTTGATTTTGTAGTGAAAAAAGTGGCAGCTATATTATATACCACCCAATGATTTGAAATTCTGCTTGCCACAGGGTGGTTGAATGGCATGTTCTTGGGCACCCTTATGTGGTTCCTTTATAAATATAACTTGCATTGTTCTCCTAGGGGAGCTGTAGACACAGTGCCCAACTGGTCAGAAGTACCAGAGGGACCCATATGGGGGCCATGACCAGACATAAGAGCCCGTGTAAGGGCTGTAAAGCTAAAGTGTATTAAAGCAAGCCAGGTAGTCTGTCGAAACTCCCTGCCACAGCCTGCCTTAGCACTGCCACCTCTGTGTGTACAGCCCCAAGCTTAGTATACATGGCACCAAGCTGAGTAGTCACACTAGCAACCCCTATACACTGCACATGCAACTAGTCTCCATGTGCCACTGATGCAGCTCCTGCAGTCATGCTTTCTCTTTTCATAGCCCTGCTCTTTATTCAGAGGTATTTCATTGTATAGCTCGTGTAACAGTAGTAGGTAGTAAATCTTTTTTTATTCATAAGAATAAAGGGGAACAGTCAACTAAACCTAGGCTCATTTTCAATGATGTCCCAGTCAAAGAGTACAGTATAAAAAGAGAATAATGAATAGGTGCCGGTGCATTACCAGTGAGTAATACCATCGAAAGGTTCTGGGCATGTAGGAACCTTGAGAGTGAAGCTCGAGAGGTTCTCATGTCCAGAACCTCGAGATGGTAGCACTCGCAGGTAATGCACCAGCTCCTATTCATTATTTTTTTTAATAAATGGATTTAAAAAAATGTTTTTCTTATTTTGTCAGTGGCAGCTGGATGTTTCAGCAAAGGATGCTGCATCCTGGCCAACTGCTGCGTTGTCCTGCTGCTGTTGCTCTCGCCCCAGTCTGCTGCACTGTATCCCGCCCGCCTCTACTCCTGGCCTCACTCTATAACAAGAAGTGGTAGGTAGTCCAACCTTTTTGGGGCTGTGCTCCTGTCTCTTTTGTTTCAGAGGACAGGAGAGAAAGAAATGTTACCAGCAGGCAGTACAGTCTTGCCAAGCAAGAAAGCGAGCCGCCATGTTTTTTAAAATGTTCTGCCCACCCACACAGGAAAAACAGCCAATCAGGAGGCATGCTTAGGATGATGTGGGGGGCAGAAGACATCTTTGTGGGCACTTGCGCTGTTTGCTGGTTGTGATAATACTGTTGTTCAGCAGTGCAACGATAGTATTATCACCCTGAAATGATAGTTTTAAAAGTGATTGACAGTGCTATTATCGCAGAAGCTTTGATGTATTAACGAAAATGTTTTGTATGCTTTTTGAGCAAATTAAATTTAAAATCCATATATTAAACAATAATAATGTTGAATGTGTTTGTAGTAGATGTTTAATAGTTTCAAAGTGGAGTTACAAGTTTGGAGGTCATAGACCTATATGTAAACTCACCACTATTTCTAGTGGATGTAACTATATTTAGAATTATCCATGTATCTATCTAAGGCTAACTTAAAGGATTCCATAGTTTCACACCTGTGCTGGTAATGAATTCCATGTTTGTATTATTCTTTGTGAAAACCACTTTATTCTTTTGAAGGTTATAGATATTTCCCTTTTAGTTGAAGATTATGTGACCTTGTGGTTTTATTTACCATTCTCCCTTGTTATCAGATAATTTCTAACAGTAAATCGTTATTTATAGCTTTAAATACTAAACACATGTAACCCCTAGGTGGCACTATTCCAAGGGCTACTACCCCTGCCTGTATGTCTGGACACAGGTTGAGGGGCCTAGATTCAGTAATAAGGTGCCTCCACTCAGGGTAATGGTATTGGGGATGTTTACCAGTTCTGCTATAGCCCTCTGGGAAGCAATAACCACCTACTAACCCTCCTAGTGGTTCAGTACCTGATGCAGAAATAACTTCACAGTCAGTACAGAACAGTAATAATATGCACACCCTTTTCACACTTAACACCAGGGTTGGACTTGCAACAACGTCCTTGGAGACCCCCTGTAAAGTAAGGTTAGCAATTCAGTTGCACACTTTCACCACTGTAACTCAACTAATAATGTGCACACTAGCCAGGTTAAATATGAAAACAGACAATCAGGTTTATTTAGGGGTAGTGAACAAGGAAGGGGCATAAATTCAGTAAAATAATTGGCAATCTGATTTGGTTCAGTTTTGGCATGCACTTTTAGTCCCAAAATGACAGCCACACAACACTGGATACCCAGAATGGAAAGCCCGGGGGTGGCTGGTGTAGCAGCTGATGTTGGAGCCCTTGATGGAAAGAAAAGGCAGTTAACATCCCAAGCAACAAGATGATTATTTGTAATCCGAGCCAGATGGCTCAGTCTCTTGCAAAACCCAGAAAACAGAAGCAATTAGATGGCACCACAGATAATGTAAATAGTGGTTGCAGGGAGCTATCTGATAGTACTCATGCTACCAGGTTTCTGTTGAAATGCAGGCGATATGAAGACCTCTTGGTGTTTCTGATAAGCACAGGGAAGCAGGTCCGAAATGACAGACCTTTTATTCATGGCCTTTCCTACAGGTGGCCACAGCTTGCGTTTAGTTGTTGCGCAGGGGCTGAATCTCGGAAGCTGGTCTCTCGCTGAAACAGTCTCTGGTGCAGGAATCTCAGTCTGGGCAGGCTGGCAAAGCCCAGGCAGGGTGAATAGATTGGCAAAGTTCGTAATCTTCTGCTGGTGAAACCTCCAGCTGGTGCAACAGATCTGGCTGTACGTAAGCAGGTCTCTACTCAAATAATACATTCAGCATATTCAAAATAAGTAGCACTAACTTTGAACAGTTCAGATGCAGTCTGGGTGTAACTTCAGCTGTTTCACTAAGCAAACCTCTTGATCTGAAGCACATCTCACACACAAGCTGGGCCAATCGCCGTACAGGAGCAAATCTTTGGTCCAAAATCGAAAGTAGCATTGGTAACACTTTTTCTGTTCTGCCGCAGGTCCTCACTTCAATTGGAAAGTTCTGACTTTAGTGATAGGCAGTCTCAAAGCAGAAGAAATGTGGCAGGGAGGCAAGGTAGGCCTCTTCCTGCCCATTCCCCTATGCTCCTTCAGGGAGCAGCTGCTGGAAGGCTCAAGTCGTTCACACTTCAACCTGCAGCTGTAACTGATGCCCTGTCTCATGGCATGCTGGGGATTTCCCTTGTCAATCCAGCATGCAAGTTGACTGAGGAAACTATCAGTCACAGTTTGTTTCCCCTTCCAGGTCAACTTGGCGCCAATCTAAAAACTACAAAAATGACAGATTTTCCTTCCCATGAAACACTGGAGTCAGGACCCATTTTGGGTCCCCAGGTTCTATTGGTCCAGTTACTGGAAGTCCCAGACCTAACATGGTGGCTTCCATCCAGATAAACAAGCTGCAAATAAAGCATGTTAAACAAACATCTCTACTTCAGATACAACGTGTAAACAGTAAATAAGCACCGCTTCCATATAGGCTCCCTCTGCACTAATATCGACTGCAGAGTGGAGCACATAGCAGTGGTGGTAAGCTGGTTGCAAGCCCTAAATCGCTTGGACCCAGCTCAGACCATTCACAACAGAGATTTGCTGTTTTCTTAAAGGGACAGGCACAGAGGCTCAGCATGGCACTCATGCAAATACACAGAATCACACTGGGATGGGACACCAGCCTGGCAGTGGGCATTTAAGGAGCCCAGGAAGACCTTACAGTAAATCCCAAATTGGAAGGGGGGGGGTTACATTCTGGTCTCCTCTCAGCCTTCTATATTGCACTGAATATAGTACACACTGTTTAGTCTCTCTTCATGTGATTTTCCTGTGAGGGTTTTGATTGTTTTTGTTATTCTTCTCTGGATCCCCTCTATAAGTCTTTGTCCTTTTATACTCTGAGAGGCACAGAAGGCAGAGCAGTATTGAGGATGAGGTCTGACCAGTGATGAGTGCAAAGGCAATATCACATCTGATTTTCTGCCTTTTATATGTCTCAATATACCCACTTGTATTTTATTACATTTTTTAACCATATGTCTAGTATGTGTGTTGAATGACAGATCCTTAGGGATAATGATACCCAGATCCTTTTCATTTCCAGTTTCATGTAAAGTGGTGTTATTAAGTTTATACTCAACCATAGGGTTGTTCTTCCCAAGGTGCATATTCTTGCACTTTACACATTAAAACTCAGTTACAGTATATAGTTTTGCCCATTTGTCCAGCTGTTCCAAATCTCGTTGAAGGTACATTACACATACTTTGTTGACTGCTCTGCCTAGGCTTGCGGCTTTGTTTCACCTCTCCTTCCTCTTCTCTCCTCCCATGCTACCCTCCTTACTTCCCTCCACCTCTCCATCCCCTGCTACTCCCCATCTCGCTCCCACCTCCACCTACCATTCTACCCCCTCTAACCTCCCACCTACCATTCCACCCCTCTCCCACTCCTCTCCTCTCCTCCTGTCTCCTCCTCCCTATCACCCTATCTCTTGTTGCTCCACCCCAGACTACCTAGCACTTATCTTTCTGTTCTTGCACTTACGACAATGTCAAATCCTTGCCTGCCTACCCCCTTTTCCCCACCCCTCCCCCTCTTATCCCCCACCCCTTGCTCCACTTATGTCAACCCAGGATGGTTTTTATTTGTATTTGTGTCTCGCTATATATACACACCCACATTGTTAATTGTGCATTGTTATTTGCCACTGACTGTTTGCTACTGTGCTAGTCTATACACATGTACTGTCTTTTGCTACTAAGTTAACCTCCTGACCTGTATTGTATCTTATCACTGTTTTGCTTGCACCCATTGCTGACATGGAACCTTTGTAAAAGAACCTTGGTTCAAAGGTATTTGTAATCCTAGTAATTAATAAATAAATAAATAAAAATTATGATGGACCCAGTTTTGCTCTCATCAGCATACTTGCTCAACCAAGAATGTGTTGTAGTTTGCATTCATGAAATAAAATTATACAATGGCAAGACAATTTCTGGTTCCCTGATTGGTCAGTGGGTGCCTTGGACAGTGATGTTATTGGACAATAACATCACTGTATGAACTCCCGCAGACACATCACCTTCTGACACACACAGAAATCATGCACCAGCACACAAGTTACAGCGGCTTTGAGTGTAAACTGTCACTGCTACCCCCCCCCCAGCAATTACTTGTCTTGCTGTAGAGCAGTCACACCAAAGCTCAGGCTCTAAAGTTTATTTAACTAAATTTTCTCCTTGAAATGAGCACAACATTTTCTCCCTGATGCAAGTGGCTTCAGTAAATCGCATTAACCGTACCTACCGTCGCACGATTCACTGAAGCTGCCCAAAAGTTTCAAATGAGACCCACTCCTCCTAGTGAATCAGTCACTGTCTAGCTGGCACAACAAAGTTTTAGTACTGAAACCCTCATGGCTTCGTACATTCTCACTGTCCCCTGGGTCTTCCTCCATAGTCATCACACATTAAAAAAAAAAGAAACCATAACAACCAGAAGGAGCTCGTGTGGTGTTTAAACCACCATGCTCACTTACCGATTGACAGCTCTGCTTTCCTTTGCCCACTCTTGCTGAAAGAGACTCTTCAAAAGTGCCCTATTGTGAAAAATAAAACTGCATCTACATTGGGGAGGTCACTTAAAAATGAATGAGAGAGAGAGACAGAGTCAAAAAACACAGACAGAGGAGCACACAAGTGCATAAAGCAGAAGCAGCAACTATTGGACAAGGAGAGAGGTTCATAAAGCAGGAGCACCACAATCTGGACTACTTTATCTTCTATTTCAAATAAATGCCTTACATACAAAACAAAGAATAAAACTGTAATAAACAAAAACAATAAAAAAAAACTTTTTATTACTATTTTAAAATGAGCCATTGTATAATAGCAATAAGGCACTCCAGGGTGTGTGTTATTGTGTAATAACATCACTCCTCGGGTGGTGGAAGCACTCGGCTTTGCCTTGTGCTTCAACCCACCAAAGGAGTGATGTTATTACACAATGACATATACCCTGTCGTGCCTTCTTGCTTAAATGTTAAACAAATTGGGTCCCAGGACTGATCCTTGTGGGACCCCACTAGTCACTAGTCCCCAATCTGAATAATGCCCTGCAATGCCAACTCTCTGCCTTCTGTTACCTAACCACGCTTCTATCCAGGGAACAACATTGGGGTGCAACTGTATATCCCTGAAATTTTAATCAAAGTTTGATGACAAACTTGGTCAAAGGCCTTTGAATAGTCAAGAAAAATGATATCTACAGGTAGACCCTTATCCAGTGCTACATGCACGTTTTCATAAAAGTTCAACTTTACTGTGTGGCATGAATGCCCCTGAGTAAAACTATGTTGTGTAATATCTATGTGCCTGTGTTCTCTAATATGATCAGTTATACGGTCTTGTAGAATTCCCTCCAACATTTTACCCAGGATTGATGTTAGGCTTATAGGGGAATAATTAGATACCTCTTGCCTGTCACCTTTCTTAAATATCGGAGTAATTGTTGCCCCACTCCACTCTGGTGTCTGTTTCCATAGTTCTCTTTGAGTTCTCTATTCTGGTGATGTCCCCCACTGGTGTCTGCATGACTGGAGTCATCACTATGCTGTCAGTGTTTCAGTTCTCTTTAATCTGTGGTTGGACAATGGGTGCTTCTGTACAGTTTGTCCCTGCATTAGCATTGATTACAATTAGTTGCATGTGCAGAATAAAACATGTATTGCTGCGTAACCGATGTGATGGTCTTTGCTGTTTCATGGTTGTGTGGGTTCCATCATATGTATACTTAGTGCAGGCCTGTTGACAGCTGAGAGTTATCAGAATTGCACAACCCCCTCTTCTGAGCACCCTTCTTAGTTGTATTTGTTTATTGTCATTTTAAATTGTGTCAGTGCAGAGCATGCAGTGCAGATGGTCCCAGTGCCTTTCTGTCTTTACAACGTGCCTCCCCATCATGATCAGCCACCAATCAGCATGACTTAGCATGACTCATGACATCTGCAAACCGGCATGCACTGCCGCTGCTGCATGCCACCACAGAACTGTCTAGTTCTGTGAGTGCCACACTGTCTGACAGGTCACAAAGCTGAGAAGATGAAGCATGGTAGCTGAGGCACAGAGGCGTGGCAGAGAGGGAAAGCAGATATGAATGTTGGCAAATTAACTCCTTTTTTCAGGAACCGGAAGGTAACTGAAAGTGAGGTATTCTACTTGATCCATGCTGTTTGTTGAGCTGTGGAGTTGCTTGTCTATAATTCCTTTCATCATCTGTTTCTAAAGGGGTCAACAATCGTGGAGTGAGTGCAACCATTAATTTTTGCGCTGTGTAAATTATGTACATTATCACATGATACAGTACCATACTCACTGTTCAGTGAGTAAAGGCCATCATTCTTTCTGCTCTCTACTGATGGATTGCTGGTGGAATGTATCTGCCACCATGTCCTTAATGTGATTCAGCTTAGAATCAACATTTGGCTCAGCACCCCCAATGGTTAACCATGCCTGGAAGTGGGAGCCAGCCACTTTCTCATGATGTTCTGCAGGTTGCCCCATTTATGCTTAACTTCCATGATAGTTGTGTAAGGTGTATTACCATCAGTTCATAGTGACTGAAATACCCTCCAACACCTCTTAGAATATGGCCAGAGAAAATGGGGACTTGGCAATTACATATGATGGCTGTCACACTGCCGTTTGCACAGCTCTGACATTTACTCTGGACCTGTTTTACGGGTGTAACCCCCTTGCAAATGGGGGTTCCCCAAAGTCTTCCAGGAGCTTGCTTGATTGCTCCAAGCTTGAATGGTGTTCGGCGTCTAAGCCGTTTATCTGTGAGTGCTCTTAGAGCATCTGGTACTGCCGCTTTAAGAGCTGCCAAACTGCAGTATAATTAATTTGAAATGGAGGGGTCTGTGTGTTTTTCTGCTCGAGTCCCATTTGGGGTACTGAGTAAATCGCTTCATTTCTGCAGACGCTATATGCACAGAGGGAGCTCTTTCAGAAGATGTAATTGTTTGCTTGTAACCTGTCAGAGTAATAATGAAAATGCAGTTTGTTCTAACCTGCTTTCTTGTAGCCAGAACTGTGCAGAGTAGCTTCCTCATGTTGGTTCTGAACTGCCGAATTGGACCAGTCAGTATGGGGATCCTTTAAAATGGAGCCTGCCCATGGCGAATCAGAACTTGGGCTCTCCTCTGGAGCCTGCTGTAAGGGGATTGTATGGGCAGTGACTCTGGGAAATGTAGTTTTGACCTTGGCACCTTTTTCTACCAACAGAGGGCGTCTTATTGTGAGTGACAGCTGAATCAGCCAACAGAATAATGTGGAGCTAAAGGAAATACCCTGCTCTGTGACTGGAAAGATCAGATGAGTTGTGGCAGTGAAGAGAGAAGGATCTGTGTGCTTCTGCGGTGTATAGTTTCGCACGGGAAGCGTGTGTGAGGCCATGAGTTATGATCTGCAGCGTTTGTGAGTACCAGTTTGGACTGAATCTGAGTTGTGAGGAGAAAGAAGCACTAGAAGTGTGGATACCAGGCTCACCCTGTAGAAGATTGGAGAAATTGTTGAATTTTGTTCAGTCTGTCAGGAACTGAAGCTGCTGTGTGTTCTCCTGGGTATCCTGCAGTAATTGCGGTTGGGATCGAGGAGCAGCCTGCCTGGTATAGTACTTTCCTTTTACATATAAATGTATCTAGTGCCTGTGGGAAATTGCGATCTTATTTTCCCTGGTACTGTGAATTGTGTGCTGAAGCTGGAAGCCGAACCTAGCTTGATTCGGACTGAATCCGCCATTTTTCGAATGCAAGTGAGTCCTGCCACGAGGGCTGGGCCAGCTATTCTGTTTCTCCTGGCAATCCAGGACAACCTACATCCATCGAGTTTTCAGTATTGAGTCCGTGAGTAGAAATCAGGGTAGCTCCCTGCAATCTGTTTATCAAACTGCAAGTGTGTCATCTAATTGTTGCTTTTTCATTTCTTCACGAACTGAGCCCCAGGGCTATGGATTACAAGTTGTGTGTGCATGTGTTTTTTCCATCTAAGGGCCCCAACCAGTGCACTGACCCTGGCTAGCCGCCCATCATACTGGGTACCCAGTAAGAGTGACATTTGGGACTCTGAATATGCGCACAGTACTGTGATTATTAATGTGTCTAACCCAATTAACCTGATTTCCCCCTGTCCTTGTTACAGCCAATTAAATAAATCAGCTCTGTTTGTTTCAGCAAAGTTACACTGACTGAGGTATCTGTTCATGTTAAAGTATTGTACTGTGGCTATCGTATAGCATTATCTTGTTTTACAGGGGGTCCCCAGAATCAAGCTGACAGAACCAGTCCTGGGGGTAAGTGTAAATAGTGAAGATACTCATGGCATATTGAGTGGGCCACTAGTAGGAATAAAAGGGGGTCTCAGTGTCCCAGAGGGCTGTGACCAAATTAGTCTAACCACTACAAACTCTGACCTCTGGGTGGAGGCACCCGCCATAGAACCTAGCCCCCTCAACCTGTTAGCAGTCAAGCAAGCAGGGGTAGTAGCCCTTGGAATAACGCCACCTGGGGGTTACACTTGGCCATGTTATAAGAATGCTAATAACCCCTGCTGAGTGTGAGGTGAAGTGAAATAAACACAAACCCAAGGAGTGTTGATTTGTTTCCTATTGTTCTGAATTATTTTCATCTGACACATTACCTTTAATGCTGATTCGCAGCCCCCTGGCATCCTTTTTCATGCTCCTCACCATCCGCTTGATGTTACCTAGTAACTCGCCTCCCCGTTCACCACCCCTGCAGCAGCTGCCAGGACCATAGAACTCGTCTCCCCATTCACCACCCCTGCAGCAGCTGCCAGCAGTTCCTGCTCCCATTCTCCTATCACAGGTGATATGCTGCCCTCCTCAGGGCTTATGGTGAGCTGATTGGGACCCGCTGCCAGGTCTGTCCAGCAGCTGTGGGACAGCTGATCTCCAGCAGTATGCTCTTCAGTGCTATAACATGTTTTGGGACCTAATAGCGTGGAGAGGGCTTGCAGGAGTTGGGGATCATGCAGAATAGTGCCGGAAGCAACCAGACTCGAAGAAAGAAGTGGAGTCGGGGAGGCAACAGTAAGGAGGGAGGACTTGCAGCAGTTGAGGATCTTGCAGAATAGTGCAGGCAGCAACCATGCATTAACTGAGTGGAAGTGGAGTTGGAAATGTCACAGTAAGGATGGAGGGCTTGAAAGAGTCAGGGATCTTGTGGAACAGTGCCAGGAGCTACAAACAGTCCAGTGATATACCATTCTGTGTGCTGCCGACAGGGTAATCTCTGCTCCTACTCAAGTATAGGCTTCAAGCCCCAACATCGGAGGGGCGGGTGGCTGGGGAGGGAACAGAGACTGCATGATATAGAGCTCTGTGGGCTGAAAGGCTGATCCCCGCTGCAATTCAAGTGCACACTAGGAGCCCCGAGATCTGTGGTGCAGGTGGGTTGAGAGGGAGGGAGGGAGGAGGAAGGGAGGGACCAGAATGTTAAGATGCAGTGGTAATGGGTTGAGCCCTGAGGTCCATGGGGTGGGTGGGTGGGGAGGCCACAGAGACTGCAGTGTTACACTGGTGTGTGTCTGATTGAAAGGGTGATCTGTGGTGCTATTCAATGAATGCTAAGAACCCCAAGGTCGGCAGGGCTAGTGGTGGGTGGGTAGGGAACAGAATGCTACAATGCAGGACTACATGTAGGGCATCAGTATTCACAAGTGGACACTAGGGTACTACAAGAACAACCGTGATTTACTTGAGATTTAATCAACAGTCACCTGGCAGCTACTAACCAATGGGAACACTGTATTTCTCCCCAGTACCCTGTCCATGTTATAAGATACAGTAACAACAGGTAAACATAAAAACCATGGGGCGGGGGAGGGGTTATACACAAACTATTTACACAGAACACACCAAATAAGTAACAAATAGACATACAGAGAGAACAGGATCTAACAAGCAGTCCCCAACAAAAACAGACACTTTTTCAGCCTGTGTCAAACCAATAACTTATTAAGTTCTGAAAATAGTGGGTGAAGCTGAAAAACATTACATTTCATGCAGCGCTACATGTAGTGTGTAACTTTGTGTAGTGCTAAACTACACATGCTACAAAGTGGTACAGTGAAGCCCACCAGGATGAAGTGCAGTGCTGCAGAATTCTGCAGTAGAGTTACTGCAGCAAACAATACAATTTCAGTGGGAGTTAATCCCTTTTGTCATGCAGTAAACCTGTGACACTGTGCTTCATCCTGGTGGGCTTCACTGTAAGTGAATTGCAAGCAAAGTACAATAATTTGCCACTTCACGGCTGTTTGTTGCCACAGAGTGATGAAGTACTTTACGAACTGTGGCATAACACAAAGTGACCAATTTACCAGCACTACATGAAGTGCATAGTGGACCACTTTACTAGTGAATTTAAAACTTCACCCACTCCTACCCGTAAATTAAAACGAAAGGAACCTATGCAATGAAATGTCATCATTCAGTCCTTTCGGTATCATAGTCTGAAGTGTAAAGATCCTAAAAGCGTCATGCTGTGTCAGCTTTTTTCACAAAGTCTCCCCCTTTTGCATTGAACTTCAGTTTTTCAATTCCACTGAAACATAACTGAGCACCAGATCTGTGGTTTAGTTCTTTAAAATGCTTTGCCATAGTGTATGTTAAATTGTTGCAGATTGCTGTTTTGTGTTCACCTACAATATATGGAATTTAATACATTTCTTTTTCCAATGTAAGACATTTCACGTGGACACATCAGCATATATATCACTCGATTTGTCATACAATTGATTAAAGAGTTTGTTTACTATGTCTTGCCTGTTCCTGCATGCACAGAAATGTTACTATCTCTGGGTTTTTCACACCCGGAACAATTTCCACACCAGTAATAGCCATTTGGGATACTCAGTAGCCAGGTATTTATTTTTTGTCAGTGGTATAAAAGCCAAGTACCAGGATGTTTTTCAGGTTTTTCCCTTGTCTGTAACTTGTCTGTGCTCCCATCGTAATTTTAAAGGCATTGTCTGTCTGCAAGACATTCCACTGTTTTTTTTTTTCAAAATTTCAGTCACTTTCCAAGATTCTGCATTGTAGGTTGTGACAAAAGTTAACTTGTTGTTCTCACTCTCCTGTCTTTGTTTCAGTCTTAGCAGTTGTTCCCCATTCAATGTAGATGCCTGTGTGTAGGCTATTGCAACCTCCCTGGGGTCATAGTTTCTTTCACTAAAATGTCTGCCCATTTCTTTTGCTTTGTTCACGTCACTGTCTTGACTACAACTCTCTCTGATCTTTACCATCCAGCTATACGGGATGTTATTCTTTGGGTGTTGGGGATGAATAATAGTATATTCCAACACAGAGTTTCTCTCCATATGTTTCTGAAAAATGCTGGTTTCCAGTTTGTTGTCAATTCTCTCAATACACATGTCCAGAAACCTCACTTCACGCTCACTCCTAGTTCAGATACATTTGAGGTTACTATCACACTGGCTGATATATTTCAGGAATACTACCAGGTCTGTGTCTGTGCCATTCCAAATAAGGAGGCAACCATCTATATACCTTTTTCATTCCACAGTGTGTCACTAGAATGGCTTCTGTTTCCCATATATGTCGGCTTCTTCCCCTAGGCCCACATATAAGTTTTCTGGGCTCAAGGAAAATGTCACCTCCATTGCTGTTCTTTACTTTTATATGAAGTTACTGGCATCAAAAGAAGATTGTTTGTTTGCAGTACTATCTCAGGTATATACAGTATTAGTTATGTTGGTGGTAGTTGTTCAGGAATCCTTCTCCTTAGGTAGTGTGGCTCTCCTACCCCCACTCACATGGTATGTTGCTGTACAAACTCTCACTATCCATTGCAACCAATCTGTTGTTAATTAGTATTTCTTCTGTGTTTATTCTTTCAGTCAAGTTCAATACCACCTTGGTGCCATATAAATGTGACTTCAGTTCCCCACCGGGGGTCTCAGGAAATGGTCCACAAATCTCAAAACAGGCTCCAAGTTTGAGCTGATACTGGTCACCATTGGCCTTCCTGGTGGATTTATGGCATCTTTGTATAATGTGGAGAATGATGAATACATGTTCTTTTTTATGGGATTTGTCACACTCACAAAATCCCTCTCTTTCATATTTACTCACCCATTGTCACATGTTACTGCTACTAAACTCAGTGCTTTCTGTTGTATTTGTTTTGTTGGGTCACTCTGCAGTTTTATTGAAATCTGTGTTTTTGTCTTCTCATCTCTGACATGTGTTTCTCTTTCTCCATGTGACAATTGCTCTGCCCTTATATGTGGGCTTGATACACAAGCTTTCATCTTTTTGTAGTTCTTTTAAAGCCTCTTGTTGTGTCAAACTTTGATTGCCTTTATTTATACCAATATTTTGTTTGCACCTTTTATCAAGTTCATTGTCCATCAGTGCACAAAGTGACAGCTGCGCTTTGGCTACCAGAGATATTAAATGTCAGTTTTCTCCTGAATGGAACTTTTTACTCAGATGATTGTGGTGGAAAGAAAGAATATAAAGCAGGGATTGCATGGTTGAGTGGAGAGGGAGGGAGGGATAAAACTAGAAGAGGATTGTGAAAAAGTAGAGGAGCTGAATAACTATTTTTGCTCGGTATTTATGAAGGAGGAAGAGGGCAGGGGACCCGAACTTAGGGAGAGTGGGAGGGAAGACAAAAGGGTGGATTTGAGCCCATGTAGTGTAGAAAGAGTTAGAAAGTAAGATGGTTGCAGGTGGACAAGGCAATTGGGCCAGATAGCTTGCACCCGAGGGTACTCCAGGAACTGAGGGAGGAGTTGGCTACCCCACTGAGGAGGCTATTCAATTTGTCTCTGGATATGAGGAGGGTACTGAGGGACTAGAGGAGTGAGGACATGATGTCACTGCACAAGGGGGGCAGTAAGGAAGTGCTGGAGAACTATCACCCCTTCAGCCTCACCTCAGTGGTAGGGAAGGTAATGGCAGCACTGATAAAGGACAGGGTGATGGACTACCTGGAGGATAGCAGCTTGCAGGACAACAGACAACATGGCTTCTTGAAAGGAAAGTCATGCAGACAAACTTGACTAAGTTCTTTGATTGGGTGACACATGTAGTCGACCAGGGAGGGGCAGTGGACGTGGCCTATCTGGACTTCAGTGAGGTCTTTGACACCCCTCCTCACAGAAGGCTAGTAAGTAAGCTGGAAAGCATAGGGGTGAGTAGGAAAATAACCAGCTGGGTGAAAAACTGGTTGGTGGGCAGAAGCCAGAGAATGGTGGAAGATGGGGTGCACTCCAGGATAGGGGGGTGACGAGTGGGGTGCCTCAATGGTCAGTAGTGGAACCCCTCCTTTTTAATATTTACATCAGTGATATAGCTGAAGGACTAAGGGGGAGGGTGTGCCTATTTGCTTATGACATGAAAATCTGCAGTAGGGTGGACACCCTAAGGGGGGGTGGAGGACATAAGACAGGACCTGAAGATTCTTGAGGGATGGTCAGAGATTGGCAACTGAAATTCAATGCCAAAAAATGTGCTGTGAGGCACTTGGGGCATAGAAATCAGTAAGCAAGATACACCATAGGAAGGGAGGAGATCAAGGAAACGGAGCAGGAGTGATATCTGGGGATTATAGTATCAAGCAACCTTAAGGTAGATAACCGATGTAGCAAGGTGGTGGGGAAGGCCACTGGAATGTTGGCGTGCATTGGCAGGGGCATTATTAGCAGAGGGAGGGAGGTACTGATGCCTCTCTACAAAGCCATGGTGAGACCGCACTTGGAGTATGGAGTACGAAGGGACATAGATGGGCTAGAGAGAGTTCAGAGAAGGGCAAACAGGGTGGTGCAGGGTATGCAAGGGAAGACATACAAGCAGAGATGTAAGGAATTGGATATGTACACTCTGTAGACTAGAAGAGAGAGAGGGGACATGACTGAAACTTTTAAGTATGTGAAGGGGATCAACAAAGTAAAGGAGGGGTGTTTATCTAAAAGGAAGAAGGGGCCAAATACTAGAAGGCATAGCCTAAGACTGCAGGGAGGGAGATATAGAGGCAATGTGAGGGGACAGTTCTTCAGAGAGAGTGTGGTGGAGGCCTGGAACAAACTGCCAGAGATGATGGTGGGGGATGAAATGTTGGAGGGATTCAAGCGGGCATGGGACAGACCTATGTGGCTGAGTAGTGGGGAGAGCCAGTGGAAAAGGGGAGGAGTAGGGGGGCAAGGGGCAGACTAGATGGGCCGATGGGGTTCGTTTCTGCCGTCAGGTTTCTATGATTCTATATGATTCTATGAATGTTTTATTCTCCTCCTCCAAGTTCTGGGTGTCATTATTGGACATATTTCCCAGTCTTTTTGCTCATACTACTGTATTTACTGTTGCAGTGGCAGTACTGGTGGGAACCTAATTATAAAATGAGAGCAAATTCAGTTGTTACTAGAATTTATACATGTCCGTCTTTAGTTTGAAGGAGTTAATGCCATCTTCATGTACTTAGGATAAGCTTTCTGTGGGACAGTTACTTGATATTTTGTTAGTGTTTTGCTAGTAAGATTTATGATTGGCACTTGTTGGATCTGGCCAGTTACCTGGGAGGACCTGAATGTTGCCAGTGACTCTTCTTCTGCCTTTTCTTGTGTCCCTTTCCCTTCTCATTCTCTTGCACCTTGGTATCTTTTGGGGAGGTGGCTGCTGCCCTCCCCCACTACCCCTAAAAATTCTCTCCTTGGGGTACTGTGTTATTCTTTACATTCCACCTCACTTTTGGAGGCTGATGCAAACTCTGGAACCCAAATTTGTGCCTAAACTGGAATGACTTTTTTTTTGTTGCTCTTAGAGTTACACATTTGTCAGTTGCATATCTGTCCTGCCTGCCAGTCGTTTAAGTCTCTTTCTTGTTCTTTAACTTGTATTGTTTCAAGTCCTTTGGGAACTTACTGATGTCCATTTCTAATTTGTTGTGGGGTCTTTTTGGCATTGATTGCCTTGCCAACTTTTTTGAAATATACCTCACCAATTTAATTTTGGCAATGATTTTAGTACAGTCCCTTTTAGCTGTTTGTGTTAATAACATTATCAGATCATTAGAAGCTTTGTTCAGTATTGCTCCCATTTGACCATGACCTCCTTGTCGTCATGTCCATAAGCTGAAAGGGTTTGTATTCTCAAACCGTGTGGCACTTGGTTGTCAGACCAGTACTCAGATAGGAACAAAGCATGACGATTATATTTAACTGCCTTCTTTGTCATTATTATAATAGCCATCAAGGCAGTTCTGCTTGCTCCATTAATATTAACAACTGGCCATAAATCTTTTTGCATTCAGCCTGACACAGTGCTACTGACGCCGTCACTCATCAGTCGCTGATAGTAGCTCAATGTTTACATCAGTTGCAGCTGCCACTTGCTGTTTTTATCCAGAACTTAAAACTATTTGTTACCACCTATCTGGCATGTTCTGTATAAGTAGTTTCAGTTGAATTGTTCCCCACCCCGTGCCCTTTCTGTTTATCATTTGTTATCGTAGTGTTATTGTCTGTGTTGTATACTTGCCAGTTTTGATATTCTGCACTCTGTTGTTATCCTCCTTATGGATTATAGTTCTGATTTTTTAAGTTTATTATAGTGGCCAAAATCTTTTCTGAGTAGCCTGATTACCAACTGCAGTGCCCAGACATGTGACCATTACAAACTTACAAAATGTAAGTTGGACTGGGGTTTCAGGTAGCTCTTATGAAGGCATGTCTGAAAAATTAGCTATGTGCTACATGCGTCAGGCGTATGTGGGACCTCCCCGACCCTGGCAATGTGCACAGTTACCTATGTAGAGGATTTGTTTTCAGCAGTGATATTTTTTTTTTATTTAGTTATTTAACCAGGAGTTGCACACTAAGCTCAAAGCTTTTTTACAGGTGCAACCTGTAAAATTATATGTTATTGTATAAAATTATAAAATTATGATTATATGTGAAATACTTTGAACTAAACTGAACTTGTGTGAAGTGCAAATAAAGCACTGAAGACCTATGGAAATGTGGTATGTGAAGCATTTTTTTAAACATTTGAGCAAGGTATATGGTTTCTGTGTGTGCACTGCAACTAGTGACTGCCAGTTCACAATGTATTGTTTTCTGTGCTGTTTGAAATTCCTGGCAAGTGGCACCTCATCTGATATTGCCTAGTAAGGAAGTGAGCTCTGGTAAACATGGATTGGCGGTACAGTTGGGCCAGTAGTAAAAGTTAAGAGTGTTTGTGGGGACGCTCACCTCCCAGGGAGTGGGTGGGGGAGTGTGTCTCTCACTGAGTGGCACATACTTGGTAACTTGGTATTTTTGTGACAGAAGTAGGTGGTTGCCTATCGAGACTGTCACCCACTCTGTGTGGTTCATATTTGATTAAATATTACATGTACTTATCAAATTCACTTTTGAAAATATGAAATGATATGATGTTTACTAGGTACTCTAGTAGTTTGTCCCATAGCATTGGTACTCTAATAGTAAGTAATTATCCCCTTTTTTTATTGTTTTTTAATTTCAAACTGTTTGTTGTTGGACCTTAAATTTGGTTCTCTCATTAATTGGGAAAAACCACAGTAATTCCCAAGTTCCATGTTGTTTATTATACTGAAGAATTGTAAGCAGTCATCTCTTACTCTTCTGCAATCGTAGACATAGCTCTATGATGCTGGCTCAACAACACTTTTGTCAACCAGCATGGCAGAGACAGGATTTATGTTGACCGCAAGTTGCAGTTGACATAAATCCCGAATGTCTCCTGGTCTGTTTTTCTATGGGGGGGGGCTTTGCCCACCCAAACCCCCATGCAGGTGGCTGTGTCCCCCACACCCCCATACTATTTATATACAACTCTGAGTCGGAGTTGATCCGGGGAGGAGGTGCAGGACCAGGAAATAGTGTGCCCCTGTCTCAGGCACACCAGCATAGTGACCTGTTGGGGACCTGTTGATTTTGTTGACAGTGATCTAGGTCGCTGTGTTTGTGTCGCTGTCTGGGGGTATACCTAGTGACAGTAGGTTTAGTTCCTCTCGTCTTTTTGCCTACGGTTGGTGCCTTAAATGAGGAATTTGTTTGGTGGCCCTTCTCTGCTTCCCTTCAAAAAATTTGATATACTGTGTCTGGCAGCATGACCAGAATGGTGACCAATAGTTGATGTGTGCACGTACATAGGTTTTGTACAGACTCATGAGACAGTGTTCATCCTTTGTTATAAATTATTTTTTATGATATTAATAAACTTGTTAGCAGAAAACACAATTGCACATACCCTAATAATGCAAAGCATCATGGGACACATATGCAAATCTCCATAAGACAATTTGGACTGGCTCAACTTTAAGCAGACTTGCATGGTGCTGGAAGACCTCATTGTGCAATCAGCAAAGGATAAGAACAACAGACACATACACGCTTTGCCTTCATTTGGACTCATCAGTATGCCATATCTGTGTCTTAGCCCAGGGAGAGGGAGCCAGTCACCTCTTAAGGGGGATGTTATTTGTTTGGGTCATGGGGAGCACAAAATAGAGAAGGAAAAGAACTACAAAAGAACCCCTGAGCAAATGCCCCGAGGCATGCGTTATCCTGGAGGATATTGGCCATTCAGCCAAATTTTAAAGAAAACACAGTTGCACATATCCCAATAATGCAAAGCATCAAGGGAAATATATGCAAATCCCCATGAGAGAATTTGTACTGGCTCAACTTTCAGAAATATCTTTTCCAAACCATTAAGGCTGTATTGCTCTCAGGATCTCTGCCATAATCTATGAAGCGTGCTTACATCTCCTGTCTCCCTAAAAAAGGCAAGGACCCCCAGCAGTGTGAAAGTTATAGACCAATCTCACTGCTAAATGTTGACTATAAGGTTTTAGCAAAGATACTGGCTAACAGACTAAAGGGCTTTATAACTAAGCTAGTGGGTGAAGAACAGGTAGGGTTTGTTTCAAGCCAGAATGGGTATGAGAATGTTAGGAGATTGCTAGCCTGCCAATCCCTAGCAAGTAAGCTTAAAGATTCTGCCATAGCTATAGCATTATATTTCTTTAAGGCCTTTGATTCCTTGGAGTCGAATTATCTTTTTGCTACTCAGGACAACTTTAATATAGGCAAGGAATTAGTTTCAAGCATTAGAACCCTGTACATGAATCCTACTGCAAGGGTAATCTCGAATGCTTTCCTGTCTAATCCCTTTACCTTACAGACAGGGCTAGGCAGTGTTGCCCTCTCTCATCGTACCTGTTCATTTTTGGCTCTAGAACCATTACTGCACAATCTTTCAGCTAATAAACTTTTAAAAGGAATAAAATCAGGGACGATAAGCAGCAAGGTCTTTGCTTTTGCGAATGACGTATTGCTAGTCATTTCAAACCCCTGCTTGGCCATCAGCCCTCTGGAGGTTACACTGGAAAATGTTAGCAATAGATCAGGTTTAGAAATAAACTGGTTATGCCACTAAACAACAGTATGCAGACCGACATAGTGCTTGGGAAAATGGGTGAAGAATCTTGGTGCACAGAAGTTTTAACTTATCAAGGAATAAAGATTCCAAAATTTCCTGAAAAGATTGCAGTTCTGAACTTTTTACTGATCTTGAAAGAAATTGAAGATGACTTTAAAAAAATGGACCAAGCTAAATCTTTCAATTTAGGGACAAATTGATTCTATTAAAATGAGGGTGGCACCTAGGCTTTTCTTTTTCTTCCAGAATATCCCTTTAATGAAGAACAGGTAATTTTTTAAGGTTGAATACTGGGGTCAGGACGTTTCTACGGGGGAATGCTCCCCCCCGAGGCTATCCTTAAGCAAACTAAGAGCTAACATATCTGATGGGGGGTTCTTTTGCCCCACTGGGAAAAGTATCTGTTGGCTTTCAGATTTAAACAGGCAGTATGGTACATCACCCCAGACCCAGGACCAAAATGTCCCTTATGGTTTAAGGTAGAGAAACAGGCAGCCCACCTGCGTAAATTGCCTGACTGTATGTTTACTAGGATTCCTAAAACTCTGGGGGGGGGTTAATTGTATTTCAGAATCTATCTCAAGTATTCAGAATGTGCAAAGGCTTCTGGGCATTGAGGAACCCCCTTGCAGTTATTCACGCTTTGGAATAACTACAAGTTACTGTATAATGGCAACTCACCGAAGGATCCAGACTGGGAGGATTTAGGCAACCCCAATGGTGTGCCGACGCAAGGTCGACACCCACACAGTGAACGCCAGCACAGCAACTGTCTGCAGTAAGTCACTGTGCTGTGCAAGGAAAACACTACTGGTGTGTTTCCCAGTGTTGCGCCCCCCCCCGTTCAACTCCAACTCAGAGTTAGATATTTAGAGACTGGGGGATTGGGGGGTGCAGCCCCCCAATGGAAACACACTGACATCCCTAATGGTACAATGCTGACACTCGGCATTGTGTCTGTCACTGTGGGGGATATTGGTGTGAGAGCTGTTGAAGTGCTATAATAAAACCATAACCAGTCTGGAGGATTTACAAGAGGATTGTGGAATCCTACTGTCCTTCGAAGCTCTGAAACAAAAGTTCAAGATCCCAAGATTTCATTTTGTGATTTATTTGCAACTTAGGAAAGCTCTAACTGATTCCATCCTGGGCCCCAACCTTATCTTGGATGAGATAGGAAATTTACAATGGAACCAGTTAATAAAAGTGACTAGCCTTAAAAAGGGGGTACATTTAGGATGCAAACAATTTTTCGTAATATCATACCAGAGACTGGTTACACTTCCAGCTAAGCAAAAATGGGAATCTGAATTGGGTTTGGTCATTTCAGAATCTGAATGGAACTCTGCATGGAATACTGCATGTCTTGCTAGTAGGGAAGTGCTGGGCAGAAAGGTTCGATTTAAAATCTTGCATTATTACTACTATTTCCCTTTGAGACTTCAGCTAATGGGCTATTTACCAGATGGGTCTTGTTGGAAGTGCCAGCAGAAACATGCAGATTTGCTACATATGCTCTGGGAGTGCCCACACATCCTTCCCCTTTGGAAGACTGTGCATAAACTCTGTGAGAGGGCATTCAATATTAAAATACCATTCAACCCAAAGTTCATGGTTCTGGGTATTCACTCAGGAGATCCAACCATTAATAAGCAGCAAAGGACATGGATTTGGGCTACAGCTCTGAGCTTTAAAAGACTGTTATTATCAAACTGGAAATTAAGCTCAGCCCCAGCACTCCAGGAGTGGTATATCGAGTTGAGGGAAAACATTAATAATGAACATATAACCCGTGCACTGATTGGCATATCTCATAATTTTCGATAATATTTGGTCCCCAATCTTGCGCTTATTGGAAAATGGTTGAAAGGGAATCTGTAGGCATTGTTGGCTCACTGGAAACCACCTTAAGATAGTCTAGCTCATTCAGTCTCCGCATTCTTGGGAATACAGGTTGGTACTAATCAAACATTAATCAGAGGAGGGGGAAGACAGGGAAGCCAGGAATTTAAAAGATGTGACTGTATGACTTGTTGAACCTTGATAAGATTTAAGTTTCTTGAGGATCCTATAGTTAGAAACTTATCTATAAAGGATACCTTTTAACTTGGATATTTTTATTCAACTGTATATGTTCTTCTGTATGAACAAACGTGTTACAAGAAAGGTATTTCGAATGATTGTGTATATTTGAACTTGACAAAATAAATAAAAATCTTTATTGGAAAAAAATATCCCTCCTTCCCCCTCCCTCTCACTCCCTTAGATCCTATAATGCTCGGACCATGGTAGCCCCTTGCCACTCTACCTCTATTGGTCAGGTCACTTTCTCACACTGCTTCCCTAAGCTATGGAACTTCCTTCCTCAGCAAATCAGACACTCCTCCTCCCTTTTGTCCTTCTCGTCATCTCTACACAACTTCCTTTCTTCTACTTGCAATTGCTTCTAAGTGCTCCCTTCTTCTTCCCCATGCTATTCTTTGCTAGTCTACTCTATTTGACTAATGGCTCACATCCTGATCTAGTACTCCCTAAATGTGGCTTCTTAAAACTGTAATTGCTTAAGCACTGCATAATAATGTTCATATGATTATTCTGGTAATGTATATTCAAAGTATGTATGTATGTATGCTTAGATGACTGTCAATAGGGAAAGGGAACATTGTTTAACCAAGAATAGCACACTAAGATGAGACATGTTTCCATATGTTAGCTGGGAGCACAAGGAAGTTAAGTGACTTGCTCAGGATCGCACAGTATGCACTTAGGTGGCTGTGAGATTCAAACCCAGGTCTCTAGATTTGCAGCTCAAAGGCTTAACCCACTGCACTATACTGCCTGCTTAGGTTCTCTGCACCTATCTGTTAATTCCTAGGCACTTAAAGGGAATTCTTCAATTGTTCTGTAATGTAATATAATGTAAGTATATGTACAATGCAAGAAGAATGTTAATATGTTAATTGTTTGTAACTCCAACTCCCCTTTCCCCAGGACAAACCAGGAAATGAGCAACTTGTTGCTCAGTGTGCCCTTCCTGGTGAAACGTTTCAATAAATAAATAAATAACAAAGTATATTTTTACTATTTGAAAATAATGTCAGCAAGTGAGGACAAGCCTTACAACTAGTTGCGATTTAGGCCATTGGGAACCAAGTATCTGGATATCTTTAGTCATGATGGAGTATGATGCTGGCATCACTTTTGCAAAAGTATCAAGGGGGTATTATAGGGCAATGATGCTATTGCAGGGAAGATGATTCAGTGATGAGAAGTGCTTTGTGCTTTGTGAAAGTTAAATTCCATAAGAGTAATTCTGGTGGCATTTCGTATCATGCATCCATAAATGTTTGAGCAAATGTTGCAAATTCAGTGATTTCTAAAGTAATAGCAATAAATCTTAACTTACTAAACCACCGCTGCCCCAGCAGAAATGAGATGTGCCGAGCCCAAGCTGTGGTATTCACAGAAGATTACTTGGTATTACTTAGTTTAGTTGAACAGAAGAAGGCAAATCCCATCGAGACTGTTCCCCACACAAGGTGGGACATTTATTGGTGGTTTTCCCAAATCCATGTATCCAATTTATTTTTAAAGCTAAGAATGTTTGGAGCTTCAATTAATCTTGTGATAGAGTGTTTCATATTCTAGGAGGCCTAACTGTAAAATAATTACCCCTTTTGTTGGTTTTATATGAGTTAACCTCTATCTGCTTATTATGTAATCTCAGTACTAGTCTTCTATTTGAATATGACAAGATGCACCAGAAGATGCTCCTGTCATGTCCCCACTGTGAATACAACAGTTGCACCCAACCCAAGATGTGCCAACACAACCCCCTGGTCGGGCTGAGAAAATGCTGGGGCAGACATCTCCAGATGCACTGTGCCCAAGGTTGGTATTCACAGCACCAGTCATGCAAATGGGGCCATTAGGCATGCAAGGCACAGTGGAATCATTTGCATGTCATTATGGCCCCATTTGCATGACCCCTGCATGGATTCACCTGACAGAATGCACCAGTTGTCCTACAAGGGCTGTGAGCAGAATACTTACCCTGATAGTCTAGTGTAATGCCCCTCCCCACCCGTATCCCTGGTATTCATAAAAAATGCTGCAAAATCCCTGACAGTCCAGTGGTACACCCCTCCCGGCCCGTATCCCCAGTAATCATAAAACACCATCAGCAAGATCTCCGGTGGTCCAGTGGTACTCCCCTCCCCACCTGTATCCCCAGTAACTGTGAAAAAAAATCTGAAAAATCCCTGGTAGTCTAGTGGAACCCCCATCCCTGCCTTGCCCTGATCGCAACACCATACAATGTACCAAAGTTTCCATGATGGTCCAGTGGATCCCCCACTCACTTAGGCACCCCCAGACCACCCCGATCCCACCATCCCAGCATGTTCAGAATGTCAGCAAGCAGCTCAACTCACCTGCAAACCACCATGGCTGCCTGCCAACAGAGCTGTCAGTGAATGACAGCTACTATACTCCTGGAAGCCCATTGGTAGACCCTGTCAACCAATGGACTTGCAGTGTGTACTGTAAGCTGTCATTCACAACTTTGTGAATGACACAGTTCAAAAGGAATGGTTTGCTCCCTCTATTTAAAATGAAGCCTGCAACCTTAACTACCATGGAATCTGATCCCGATAGATCTCAGAAGCTATGTAGGGTTGTGGAAGGTTTGTAGATAGATGGGATAATTCCAACAAATATACTGTTCTGTAGAAAGTGGCATTGGTAGCTCATGGGGAGTACTGTCCTCTTGGTTGTAAGTAACCATACTAATGGCCCAGCATGATATAAGGGAGACACTCTGCTGATTGTAGATGCCATTTTTCAGATGACAAATTAAACCAAGGTCATATAGGTCTACATCAGTGGTTGTTCAGTTGTACATTAATGATCCCATGGCACTTCTTGAAAACAATAGAGAAATTTCTCCAGTGTCCTGGCCAGTGTCCTTACCAGATAAAAATATAGAATCACAAAATCTGATGTCAGAATGAGACTGAAGATCCATCAATGTGCCCTTTACCTTACCCCACCAACCTACTATACTGATTGTCTCTTACCCTCCTTGCACACTCTCTCATCCCTCAAATCTATGTTGCCCCCCACTTGAGGACGATGAGTTCCCCTGCCCTAGCCAAACCATGTTTCATCACCATCACTTCCAACAACAGATTAACATGGTTCAATAAAACTCAGTACTTCACACTAGGAATCACACTAGGAATCATACTAAGACTCGCACTAGTAATCACACTAGGAATCATACAAGGAACACTAGGAATCACACTAGGAATCATACTAGGAATCACACTTGGAATCATACTAGGAATCATACAAGGAATCACACTAGGAATCATACTAGGAATCACACTAGGAATCACACTTGGAATCATACTAGGAATCATACAAGGAATCACACTAGGAATCACACTAGGAATCATACAAGGAATCACACTAGGAATCATACTAGGAATCACACTAGGAATCACACTAGGAAACATATAAGGAATCACACTAGGAATCATATAAGGAATCACACTAGGAATCATACTAGGAATCACACTAAGAATCATACAAGGAATCACACTAGGAATCATACAAGGAATCACACTTGGAATCATACTAGGAATCATACTAGGAATCATATAAGGAATCACACTAGGAATCATACTAGGAATCACACTAGAACTCATACAAGGAATCATACAAAGAATCATACTAGGAATCACACTAGGAATAATATAAGGAATCACACTAGGAATCATACTAGGAATCACACTAGGAATTATGCTAGGAATGTGAAGAAGCACAGAAGTCCAAAGCCCATGAATAGGTTCCTTAAAACCCAATTAACCCTTAATTATGATTCATTATATAGCTGTCTAGGCATTTATTTTAAATTTTAGTTTTGTTTTACTCAAAACTACAAACAATATTCAGAAATTTTATTCCATGCCTCCATTACCCTCTGAGTAAAGAAGTGATTTCTAGCAGAAGTTCTAAAAAAAAAGAAATACTTCATGGACTCTCCCAGCCCCCTTCCCCTGATGAAGTTGAAATAGGAAAAAATAGTCCTCCTTTAATGGCCAACAAAAACAAAGCACAATGAAAATAGAATCCCCTCCATAAAATGGCTTGAAGAGGCATGATGTTACTATGTGGCGTTATGCAGTAATATGGGTGCAACAATGTTGCTTATCAGTATAATATGCAATAGATAAGCAATGATTGCATTGATTAAGGTGATAAAATGCATGTATTTGCCATGTGGGGTAAAAGAAAGCCATGGTCAACTGCCCAGTAAGTGATAAGAAAGTATAAGTTAATTGAGACAAATCCCACAGTCTTAACAGTGTATAGTTTATAGTATCTATTTTATTTTTTATTTTATTTAAAATGTGTGATGTTTTATTTTATCTTGGTGCTGTTTTATCTATTTTGTACGGCGCCCAGAGCCTCCAGGATTTGGCGTCTTTTAAATAAATTGTGCCTTGCCTTGCCTAGTTTATTCCCAGTCCTGGAACATATTGATTTAAAAAATTATATAATTCCTTTTAATCTAATCATATTTGCTAATTTATTTCTAAGAAAAAAAAACATTGCTTGAGGCTTTTTTTCTTTGCAGAAGTTGAAACGACAGTCAACCAAATATAAGAATGAGAAAACCTACCCTAGCAAAATAGCAGAGCAACAAGAAAATATCAAGAAAAACAGATACAAAGATATTCTGCCATGTAAGTAGAGATCATGAACTATGCATTAATGAAATATGTGTTTTACAGCTTTATCAGTCATTAGCTGCTGCTGCTTATGGTCCAGTACGTTGGGAGTTATTTTTTAATAATCCCTGACTGTATCCCTCTCCAGTGCTCTATCTTATTGCAACAAATACAGTGCACTAAACATATGTTTCGGGCCCATTATAGCCACGATGTTAATTTTACAGCGGGTTCTACTCTATGGAAACACCCAACTAGCAGAAAACAAAAAGGATTAAAACTAGACAATGCAATACATTTAAGGGAGAAGGCAAAAGGCTCAACGACACATGACTCTGCCTTATATATAGATTGAAAAAACTATTCATGATAAGCAGGGCTGAGGTGTGGCTAGTGCACGGTAGAGATGGTAGCCAGATTCTGTCTCTTCTTTCCTCCTGACAACCATCAACAGACATCTGCCACCCTCACTACCTATTTTCTCATATAATTTTGGTGAAGGCATAAGTGCTTATTACCCACTATCAATGGAACCCTTAATATTTGCCGCTGATCCAGTTTTTCCTACAAAAATACCAGAGTCTGTACTTCATCAGCAAGAGCTGCCCACTCTCCGGCCATCAGCAAGCATGTACAAAATCAAGCAGATGTTTCCTCAACTGCTGGTAAAACTCCAGAACATTTAGTGCAATTCTTCCCAGACAGAAGGCTTGGGTCACAAAATATGCACAATCCTAAGGGAGCAGGAAAAGGCTGTCTAGACCCTACAAGCTGAGATAGATGACCTCAAAAACCACAGTCACAGAAATAATTTACAATTTATTAGCATTTCTAAACAAGTAGAGCTTGGGGATAATATTGCCTTCTTGAACCATGCCCTCCCTGCCATTCTGAAACTACCTGGTGACACCACATTTCAGACTGAGATGGCCCATCATTCGCTGGTCCCACTGCCTAAATGTGGTGAGACTCTGAGGCCCATTATAGCATGATTCCTTTGTTTTCAAGCAAAAGAAGGTATTCTCTGGTGAGCCAGTGAACTAGGCATCCTGGACTGGCAAGGTTTTGGAGTGATGGTGTTTCAGGGCTACTCTAAGGATGCACTGTGATACTGTGGGTCACCCTTGAGTCTTGAGTTTGGCAAGACCACAGCAGTATGTGCAGGGGTGATCTACAGGCCTCCAGCATGGAGGGGAGGAGGTGGATAAAGACCTAGCAGAAAAAATACATGAGATGTTAACTTGTGCTATTATGGGTGAATGGTAGGAGCACTCATGGGCATACAGCCTCTTCAGCTCCTGGCTGCAAAAGGGGACACACTACTGCTGGGTTATTTCAGGCTACCAGATATGGATTGGACCATCCTAGCTGCTGCCTCAACCAGGAGCAGAGACATCTTGGATTCCCTAAAGACCTAGTGCTTGATCCCACCAGGAACAGGACAATTCTGGACCTACTTCTGACAAACATGACAAAGTCATGGAAGTCAGGACAGAAGGTCATCTAGGATCCAGCGACCACCACATAGTGAGGTTTAGGTTGAAGACAGGGGCACAGACCAGCCACACAAAAGCAAGGATCTTGGATTTCAAGAGGACAAATGCTAATAAGATGGGGAGGTGCTTCAAAGATGCTCTGGCAAGGAGGAGAGCTGAAACAGACTTAGTTTGGCTCAGGTAGCTTTACCTTTCTGCTGCTGCTAAGCTTCTGGAGGGGCAGGAGTGAAGGATTTGGCTGCTGGTAAGCTTGTAACGGTGCTCGTTTGAGTCTGTTACCTTAAGTGCAGTAGCTTCTGCATTTGTATAATACAGTTTATTGTTTGTGTGTGTGATTTATATTGTGAGTTTGAGATTCATATTTCAACAGGCATTGGTAGCAACCTTTTGGAAGTTCCTGGGTGTTCCCCGAAGCTAGGATTAATTTACAGCTAATTGTGTTTTAAATACCTGTGAATTCTCTCACATAGCAGCAGGGCTGAAGCAGACTTAATCTAGCTCAGGTAGATTTACCTTTCTGTTGCTGCTAAGTTTCTGGAGGGGCAGGAGTGAAGGATTTAGTTGCTGACAAGCTTGTAACTGTACTTGTTTGAGTCTATTACCTTAAGTGCAGGTCTCATAGTTCAATGGATTTTAGTGGATTATTTATTTATTTTTTGTCATTGGGGCTTGTACTCTGCTAACATTGGGTAAAGGGGTTCTCGGCTGATTGTTTCTGGACTCAGCCAAGGGCAATCCCTCCCACCCTCCCCTTGGCTAGTCATCCATTTATAGGGTGTGGGCCCATAGTGTTACACCTTCCTACACCACACAGGAAGTTCCACACCAAGGACAGGGAGGAGCATAGGGGTTCATTAAGAGGGCGTACCCAGATTATATTGCAGGCCAGGTCACATCAGACATGACAGGGGTGGTGCAGTGCAGTGGCTGTGGAGCAGCAGTCTTCAGGGAGATATTCTGGAGACTACAATGCTGCCTTATCTGCAGGCACCTCTCTGGGCTGGGGGGAAGGTTGCGTGTCTCTGTGTAGAGGTGGCCAGGTTACAGGCAGTATCCACTCCACCCAAAGGTTGCCCAGGAAGAAGGGTGGCTGGACCACAGTAGGCTCCGGGGGAGTGGGGAGGGGTCAGAGGCACCTTCCTCAACCAGTCCAGCTTAATAACTCCTATGCTGTTTTGGAGGAATTGGAATGCCCCACACGGGCACCCACAGCTAGGACCTGGGAAGATGGTCAGAACCTCCAAACTAGAGTCCCAGGGAAGGGGGGGCAAGGGACACTGGAGAAGGGGGAAGCTTCTCCTAGTGGGGTACTCTATTGTACAGAGTGTGAATTAGGGGCACCTAGCAGGGGGGCGAGGGAGGTCAAGTGCCTCCCAGGAAGTGCTGCATGGATGGATGGGAAGCGAATCCATAGGAGAGCTAGGGCAAAAGCCAGAAGGTAGTAGCTGGATGTCATTGTGCAGCTGGGGATCAATGGCCTGGTGAGGAGAAGGATAGAGTTAGCCAGAGTCCAGGTGGATTTCAGGAAGCTGGGAGGGGATCTGAAACAGGTAGCAAATTCTGTCTCATTCTCAGTGGTGCTACCTATCCAAGGCATGGGGGCAACCAGGGCATTCCAAATCCAAACCTTCAACTCCTGGTTGAAGGATTGGTGTGGAGGGGAGGGATCTGGCTTCATAGGGGACTGGGGCCCAACCTGGGCAAATGCAAGCTTGTATCAGGAGGATGGCCTACATCTGTCCAGAAAGGGGACCTCAGTCCTTAGTGAGAAGTTGGAATGCTTCAGCAGAGAGCATTTAAACTGGCCAATGGGAGAGAGCAAGGAGAGACAGATGGCTTAAGAACACCCCCCCATGAGAACATGCAAAACTACAAGTTGACAACAGGAACAACTGAATTGAGCAGTGAGGGGCAGGCAGGGGAATCATTTATAAGGGGGATAAGGGGGGGCAAGAGCACATGAGCATGAATACTGGGCCGGGGGAAGTGGCAAAGTAGAGAAAACAAGAACAGAGGGACGGCAGAGAGTAGAACATGGAAGGTCATGTTCACAAATGCCTGCAGTCTGGGAAATAAAGTTCCAGACCTGGAAGTCTTGATGACGGAGGCAGATCTTGACATAGCAGCAATAACACAGACATGGTATTCTGCTACTCACAGCTGGGATGTCAATGTACCTGGCTATACAACATTTAGAAGGGACAGGGGAGGTAAAAATGGAGGGGGGGTGGCCCTGTATGTCAGAGAAGGCATAAAGGCTACTGAAGTAGAGGGGAGGCTGAGGCAATGTGGGTCACCCTTGAACCAGGAAATGGCACAGCAATGCGTACAGGGGTGATCTACAGACCTCCAGCACAGAAGTGGACATAGTACTAGTGGAGGAAATTCATGACATGGCAGCTAAAGGTGAAATCATGTTGATGGGAGATTACAATATGCTGGATGTGTATTGGACCACCCGGGCAGCTGCTTCAGCCAGAAGCATGGCCATCCTGGAATCCCTGCAGGGGGTTGGACTCAGACAGCTGGTGCATGAGCCAACCAGGGACAAAGCAATTCTAGACCTGGTATGGACCAATGGGAACAGAGTTGAAAGAATCCAGGTGGAAGGGCAGCTGGGATCAAGTGACCACCACATGGTGTGGTTTGACACGGAGACATGAACTCAATTAAGCCACGCAAGGGCAAAAATATTAGATTTCAGGAGTGCGAAACTGGCCAGCTGGCACAGCAGTTGGATTTCTGCTTGCAACGCTGGTGACCCGGGGTTCGGGAATGGACCTGGGTCATTGGAGGGCCAGCCAGGGGAGAAGGATTGAGCATCCCACTGACTGATCTCTTTCTCTGGGGGAAGGGTGCGGGGTATGTCCGGTGCTGGTGGGAACCCCTGGCAGAGGCTAGGGGTGCCACAGCAGCCAGTGTCATCAAGTTCCTGAGGGGTGGGATGGATGCTGGTGTCATTGCACATTCCCACCCTTCCTTACAGGGGGGAAAAAAATCACCACTCCAGGGCTTTGATGGCGCCTGCCTCGCTGTGCCCACAGTTGCTCCCAGGCTGTCTCCTCTCGACCTATCCCACAGTCTGCTGTGCTTCAGGGCTGGTGCCACAGCCCTGCCCTGGGGGAAAGCCAGGGGGTATCGAGGGGAGCAGCAGCTCATGTGGGTAGCGAGGTCGACGAGGGCCGTGATCCGGGCAGAGGTACTGGTGCTGGATGGGGGCCCAAAAAGTAATAAAAAAATAAAAAGATTTCAGGAGTGTGGATTTCAATAAAAAGGGTAGATGTTTAAGAGCAGCCCTGGTGAAGGTAGAGGTAAAGGGGGGGTGTGGAGGAACAGTATAGAAGACTGAAAGAAGCCACTATAGAGGAACTAACCAATGAATTAGGATAGTGGCCAAAGAGAAAAGAAGAAAGAAACCACTATGGTTCTCTAAAGAGGCGGAAAACAAAGTAATGGCTAAAAGAGCAACTTTCAGGAAGTATAAGGGGACCCAAAGGGAAGAGGACAGGGAGGTGTACATTGAATGTCTAAGAGAGGCAGGGAAGGCTGTTAGGAAAGCCAAGGCACAGACACAGGATGGTGTAGCATGGACTGTAAACAAAGGGGACAAGTCAGCCTGTGGGTACATTAGTGATCGAAGAAAATACGGGGGGGGGGCTGTGAGCCTCAGTGGGAAGGAGGGACAGTGTAAGGAGGGGTATCTAGACAAGGCAGAAATACTGAACAAATACTTCTGACCAGCATTCACTGAGGAGGGAGAGGGTCAAGGACCACAGCTGGGGAGGCAATCGGGGGGGAGAAGTGGACACCAGTCCATTTACAGTGGAGAGAGTTGGGGAGGACACACAAAGCTGAAGGTGGATAAAGCCATGGAGCCTGATGACATACAACTGATGATATTAAGGGAGCTGTGGAGGGAACTAGCAGCATCTCTGGCAAACCCTGTTCACAGAGTCACTCAACACAAGCATGGTTCTAGAGCACTGGAGGAGGGTGAATGTAGTCCCATGGCACAAAAGGTGAGGTAGGGTTTAAGCGGAGAACTACAAGCCAGTCAGCCTCACCTCTCTGGTGGAGAAGATCATGGAGACACTGCTGAAAGAAAGGATAGTGGCACACCTAGAATCCATTGGTGCCTAGGATCTGATACAGCATGGATTCACATCAGGAAGGTCTTGCCAAATGAATATGATCGATTGTTTTGATTGGGTGACTAGGAAAGTGAATCAGGAAGGGGCTGTAAACATTGCATTCCTGGATTTCAGCAAAGCCTTTGATACCATCCCACAGAGAAGGCTGTTTAACATGATGAGCAGTCTGGGCATGGAGCATAATGTGATACAGTAGGTTAGAAACTGGCTGATGGACAGAAGGCAGATGGTGGTGGTAAATGGGAACCAATCTGGGGAGAGAGGGGTGGCCAGCAGAGTGCCACAAGGATCAGTACTGGGATTAGTCCTGTTCAATGTCTTCATTAGCGACATTGCAGAGGGGCTGGAAGGAAAGGTTTGCCTATTTACAGATGACACCAAGATCTGCAACAGGGTGGATACTCCAGAAGGGGTGCAGAAAATGAAGAGGGACCTGGAGAAGCTTGAAAGATGGTCAGAGGTATGGCAACTGAGGTTCAATGCAAAAAAGTGCAAGATAATGCACCTGGGTAGAGGGAACCCTGGAGAGAGCTACAGGATGGGGAGGGAGGTGCTGACCATCACCAAAGAGGAGAGAGACCTAGAGGTTATCATATCTGATGACCTCAAGGTATCAAAGCAGTGCACAAAGACTGCAGGGAGGGCCAGTGACATGCTGGAGTGCATAGACAGAGGTATTACTAGTAGGAGGAGAGAAGTGGTAATGCCATTGTATAAAACACAGGTAAGGCCTCACCCGGAGTACTGCATGAAGTACTGGAGACCACACATGCGTAAGGATATAAACAAGATGGAGGCTGTCCAGAGAAGTGCGACAAAGATGATGTAAGGTTTGCACCATGAAACAAATGAGGAGAGACTAAGAGACCTCAATATGTACTCACTGGAGGAGAGGAGAGGAGGGAAAGGGGCGACATGATAGAAATTTTTAAATACCTCAAGGGCATAAACAAGGTGCGGGTGGGTGATCTTTTACAATGTAGAAAAGATACCAGAACAAGGGGTCACGATATGAAATTAGAGGTGGGGAGATTAAGAGGTAATGTGAGGCAGTTTTTCGACACAGAGAGAGTGGTGAATGCTTGGAATAGTCTGCCTCAAGAGGTGGTAGGGTCAAGCACAGTGGAGGGCTTTAACATACCTGGGACAAGCACAGGGGAACCTTGGCTGGGAAGGGAGTGATGAAAAGCCATTGACCACTTAGGGTGAGTAGATGCATACATGTATAGGGCCTACGGGCAGACTACATGGGCCTAACGGTCCTTGTCTGCCAACAATTTCTATGTTTCTAAGTGGGGGACTGAGGCCCAATGGAAATACATAAAAGAAGCCATATGGGAGACAACAAACCAATGCATGAGGGTGATAACCAAATGCAAGAGGAGGGAAAACACTGTGGTTCTCCAGAGGTGTGGCAGAGAGGGTAAGGGCCAAAAGGCGGGTTTCAGGAAATATAAGGAGACTCAAAAGGAAGAAGACAGGGCTGTTAGGAGCGCGAAAGTGAGGATGGAGGAAAAAGTAGCATCAGCAGTAAAGGAAGGGGACATGATATTTTTAGAAACATCAGCAAAAGCAGAAAAACCGGGCGGGATTGTAAGGCTCAAAGGGGAGGAGGGGGGAGTGTAAGGAAGGAGATCTGGGAAAGGTTGAAATACTGAATAAATACTTTTGCTCAGTATTTACTGAGAAGGTGAGGGACAGAGACCACAGCTGGCCAACAGATATGAAGAGGGGAGGAGGTCAACACCAGTCCATTTACAGTGGAAAGAGTCCTGGAGGAACTCACGAAACTGAAGGTTGACAAATCAATGGGGCCAGATGGCATACACCTGAGAATATTATAGGAGTTACAGAGGGAGCTAGTGGAACCACTAGCAGTCCTGCTCATAGAGTCACTCAACACAGGGGTGGTTCCTGAGGACTGGGGGACAGCACATGTAGTCCCTCTACACAAAAATGGGAGCAGGTAGGAGGCAGGAAACTATAGACCAGTCAGATTCATGTCAGAAGTGGGTAAAATCATGGAGTCTCTGCTTAAAAAAGAATATTGGGGAACTTGGAATCCAGCAATGCCCAAGACCCAAGGCAGCATGGATTCTCGGAGGTGAGGTCACGTCAAACGAATCTGATACATTTTTTTGACTGGATTACAAAGGAGGTGAATCAGGGGGAGCGGTGGATGTGGCCTACCTTGATTTCAGGAAGGCCTTCGACACAGTTCCACATAAAAGGCTGGTAAACAAGATGGGCAGTCTGGGTATGGATCACAAAGTGGCAAACTGGGTTAGAAACTGGATAACAGAAAGCAGGCAGAGGGTGGTGGTAAATGGAATCCAATCCAAGAAGGGGGGGTAATGAATGGGGTACCTCAGGGGTCAGTCCTTGGGCCAGTACTGTTTAATGTCTATATCAATGACATGGGAGTAGGGCTGGAGGGAAAGGTCTGCTTGTTTGCAGATGAGACCAAGATCTGCAACAGGGTATATACTCCAGAAGGGGTGTAGAAAATGAGGTTGGACTTAAGGAAACTTGAGAACTGGTCCCAGGTGTGGCAACAGAGGTTCGATTCCAAAAATGGCAAAATAATGCAAGTGGGATGCAAGAACTCCCGGGAGAGCTACAGGTTGGGGGTGGGGTGGGGGGTTATGACAGTCACCAAGGAGGAACTGGATCTGGGGATTATCATTTTCTCACAAACTAAAGGTGTCTAGGCAGAGTACAACGGCTGCAGCAAAGGTCAGTGGCATGCTCGGGTGCACTGGCAGAGGTATCACTAGCAGAAGGAGAGAGAATGGTGATGCCACTGTATAAAACACTGGTGAGGCCTCACCTGGAACACTGTATGCATTTCTGGAGGCTGCATCTTCAAAAGGACATAAACAGAGTGGAGGCAGTTCAGAGAAGGGTGACAAAGGTGGTACATGGCTTGTACCAGAAATCATAGGAGGAGAGACCGAAGGACTACTCACTCAAGGAAAGGAGGGAGCGGTGAGACATGATAGAGACCTTCAAGTACCTTAAGGGCATTAACAAGGTGCAGAGGAGCGACGTCTTTCAGTACAGAAGTACAAGAATGAGGGGCCATGATATGAAATTGGAAGGGGGTAGAGAATGGGAGAATGTGAGGAAGTTTTTCTTTACAGAAAGGGTGATGGACACATGGAACAGTCTGCCACAGGAGGTGGTAGGAGCAAACACAGTGGGAGGGTTCAAACATGCATGGGACAGGCATAAAGGAACCCTTGTGGGGAAGGAAAGATGAGAGCTGTTGACCAACTAGGGTCAAGGGCCGCAAAAGAAAAGGCTTATGGGCAGAATGGATAGGTGGTCCTTATCTGCCGACAATTTCTGTGTTTAACTGCCCAGCACCACATGTTTATCAAGGTCTGCCAGGCCTAACATAGGGCCGGGGTTTCCTTCTCCCTCTGGTATCCAGCCATTCTGCAAATCCTGCATAATGGAGTGCCGATGGTGTTTCATACCCCAGATGCCGCTAAGGATTTCATCCATAGTCACTGGCCTAGGGCTGTGCTGCCATCAAATCCCCATGCTCAAAAGCAAGAGGAGGATGATTACTCTTCTACCTGCATGGATTCTACCCCCTGCTTCAGCATTTAATCATCCCCCCACTAGAACCACACAGACAACCTTGGAGGACCTCTGGATGATGCCCCCTAAGCAGAAACAGTGCAACTGAAACTGTGATGGCACCCGGAATCCCTCCAGTCATATCCTGGACAGATCGCAGAGCTGCAGCCACAGTGAGCATGCTGATGACATTGATGGGGAGCTGTCAAACACCTGCTATGCTCCTCTGCTTCAGGAGGCCTCGGTGGACGTTTCCCCCACTCAGGTCACTTCTCTGACCCTGTTGCAAGCCCACATTTTTTTCAGGATCCTCCAGAACACCCCATGCACCCAAATGCAGAATGCTTTTAGTCCTGAGGGGTTGGCTAACAAGGGTTACAACACCTGACTGGAACTGGTATGTGCTCTGCTGTATTGCAAGTACTGCCAAGGGGATGACTCCTATTCTTCCTTTGCAGTTTTTCTGGCACCGATCTTTTCTGGACACTGTTGTTTGTGTTGTATTGTGGGGCTTAACAGTGGATTGGGGGGTAGTCTTATTTCTGCTGAATTTTCCTCTGACCCTGGGTGTTAGTGGAGCTGTTGGCAGCTATACTTTCTGTGCCAAGGCATACTTAAGGGCCCCACTATGTGTCTTTTATGTAAATCTTGGCAGGCCCACTGCCCCATTGCCATCTTCAGTGCACTTTTACTTGACAACCCCATGGCTCACCTTGTACAACCTCACCTTATCCCCCGAGGGTTCTGTTAGTGCCCCAGACACAGAGCTGCACAACTTCCTGTTTTGTAGTACACCCTGAGTATACAGCTCTCTTTAGTTGCCCTGCATTTAGTGTTTGAGTACACTTAGGCCTTTGCCTTTTGAAGAGCAACTATGAGTGCCTGCTAAGTCTCCTAACTGCTGCTCCATGGAGGTGGGCAGAACTGGTGATATAACCCACCCTTATCATACTATACCCATGCTTTTAGTCTGGATTGCTGGCATTTCTTACTTACGCCTTTAATGTACCCTGCCCTTGTATGCCCTATCCTTACCTGCTCTCTCTTCTCCCTTTTTGTTCTTACACCTTTTCCAAATACCTTAGCCCTCCCCACCCTATCCTACATGTTCTGTTCCCAAAAAAGTATTCCTTGAGCTTGCCTAAATGCTCACTGCCAGGCTGGTGTTCTGCATTTTAGCAGTTTAAATGTATTGCCAGAGAGTGCCTGTATAGCCTCTGTGTACTGTCTCTTTAAGAGCTGCCTGGATTACAGTCATAATTAATCTGACAGGATGCTCTGATAGAAGATGTACTTATTTGCTGATCATTTATTAGAGTAGTAATATTATTGCAGTTTGTTCTAACCTGCCTTCTTTGCAGCTAGGACAGTTCTGTTTGTTTCCATCATCTTTGTAGTATATGGTAACTTACCCTAGTAACAGTGTAGAATAGTTTAGTCCACATCCCCCTGCAGTTTTGGGCTAATGGTATGTCTGGGGTGGAAACTGGGTTTTAGAAACTGCACGAGCAGATTGTAGTAGTAGTTCTGCTGAGGCCTGCTGATCTATCTAATGTATGTTTGTTGAATAAACCTCAGAGCTGTTAGAAGTTACTTATGGTGTCCAGTCATTCCTAAAACCAGCAATCCTGTAAGGAGCAACTAAAGTGAAATATTATATGGTGTCAGAAGTGAATTTGCAGTGCTGCTGTTGCAAGACAGAAGAAAAGTTTGTGCTGCCAAGAAAAGAAACGGATCATGTACCATTTGCAAGTCATGAAATGAAGCAATTTGCAAAGTTGTGGGAATTCATAATAACTCATTCCAGCCCAGGATACCTACAATCTAATGGTTTAGCTGAAAGAATGATCCAGACAGTAAAAAGAATCTTTCTGAAGTCTATGCAAGGTCAGACCGATCCACATCTCGCATACAGTAGCTCAGTCTTAGAAATACACCAGTCACAGGACTGAACTTTACACCCTCTCAATTGTTAATGGGCAGAATGTTGAGGACAACATTACCAGCAAGTGCAAGGGCGCTGCGACCTGAAATACCAAAGGATGCACATAAATGTCTGAAAAGACTACAGAAAAGACAGAAACAGTATTACGACAGGAATGCAGCTCCACTTACTCCATTCAGAGAAGGGGAAAGGGTATGCATAGAGACTTCTAGAGGGTGGCAACCTGCTACAGTGGAAAGAATCCGTGATGAGCCAAGATCCTATAGTGTGATTACACCTGCAGGACAGTGATACCGCAGGAACAGGAGACACCTGAGGAGAGACCGAACAGTTGCTTTGGAGGCTGAAGAGCAACAGGCAGATGAGTCAACTGAATCCGTATTGTCACAAACAGTGCAATCCAGGGACAACAGCCAGGAGCAGGACACTTGTCAAGAGTATGAGCAACCTGAGATGGAACCTGTTGTTTTCAATGACACTTTGCCAGAAAGTCTTGAGGCTGTACCCAATGTGCAGTCTACTCGAATGACCAGAAGAGGGCGTTTGCTTAAAGTTCCTGAGAGGTTCAGAGATTTTGTTATGACTTAAGTCAGTGGTAAAGACTTATTTCAACAGAGATTAGTACCAGTGACTTTAGACCCTAACTCATCCAAAGTAAGACTCAACCATTATGTTAATATTGCTTGGTAATTATTTGTCATTGATATGCAAACCGAAATCAAGGTAATTGCTTTCTTTACTAGAAGGGAGATGTAGTATATGGTAACTTACCCTAGTAACAGTGTAGAATGGTTTAGTCCACATCCCCCTGCAGTTTTGGGCTAATGGTATGTCTGGGGTGGAAACTGGGTTTTAGAAACTGCACGAGCAGATTGTAGTAGTAGTTCTGCTGAGGCCTGCTGATCTATCTAATGTATGTTTGTTGAATAAACCTCAGAGCTGTTAGAAGTTACTTATGGTGTCCAGTCATTCCTAAAACCAGCAATCCTGTAAGGAGCAACTAAAGTGAAATATTATAATCTTGGTCCTGGACTGCAGAATGGGCCAATCAGTACATTTGAGAATCTAAAATGGAACCTGCCTACAGGGGCTTGGTGGGGCCAAAACTTGTAGAAATTGTAGTTTTGGGCTTTTGGCACCTAAAATAACCTGGAGGGGGAGCCCTTGTTGTGACTGACAGACAGATCAGCCAACCGAACCTTTTGTATCATGGGGAAAGTCCCACACTGCTTGCAGTTTCAGTTAGATCTGAGTTGAGAAGTGAAGAAGTAACAGCTTGAGATAGTTTGAGCAGCAACCCATAGTGGATTTGCACGGGAGAGCTGTGGAAAGGCTTGAGTTTGGCCTGCATGCCTGCCTGCCTGCTGTTCCCGAGAGGGAACTTGTGCTTTTATTCCGAACTGAACCCGGATTTGGAGAGTGAATTAAGCCACTGAATTGTGACCAGGCTTTAACCTGAAGAAGACCGAAGATTTGCTGAATGTGATCGGCCTGTCAGGACTTCCAGCTACCTATGAACTCCCGGATTGTGCACAGACTCTGTAATTGCGACCGGAGAGTCATTTGCCTGGTACAGTGGTACTCCCTTACATGTGAATGTGCTGTGTGCTTATAGTGGGTCATGATTTGGTTCTCCACTGTGTGTCTGAACTGTGTTTTGCTTGCTGGAGGCTGTGTCCAGCTCCATGAACTAAATCCATATCCATTTCTGTTTGCCTGGGCCCTGCTACACTGGCCCAGCCAGAATACCTGCTACGCAGAGAAAGTCATCGACGAGATACCGGCCTGGGGATCAGCCCCCTGCTCAATGTCTTGAACAGGAATGATACCTCGGTGATTCGTGTGGGTCCTGCTTCTCCGGGCACACCAGCTCAACAGCCTACAGTCTTGATTTCATCCTGCCTGTGTCCAGTATCGGGTATCGTGAGTAAGCATCAGGGTAGCTCCCTGCAACAACAGCTAAATCTAAAAGGGTTGTCATCTGATTGTCTTGCTGCCTTTTTTTTCACGAACTGAGCCCTCTGGCTCCGGATTACAAATAGTGTGTGTTGTGCATGTTGCTTTCTTCCATCACAGGGTCCCAACCAGCTGCAATGTTCCTGGCTAGCCCACTGTTTTCCTACCTGGGTACCCAGAGTGTGTGACTGTGTAGGGACTCTGAACTGCATGCATAACTGTCTGATTAATATATGGTGGTAACTGCAAACAGTGTGGGTAATTGCCTGGTGAATAAGGGTAATTTTGAAAGTAATTATTGTATATTATTGTATATTGTTCAGGCCACTAGAAGGGAAAGAGGGGGGTTACAGTGTTCCGGAGGGCTGTGCCCAGGTTAGCTTGACCACTAACAACCCTGACCGCTGGGTGGAGGCACCTGTTTCATTACCCAGGCCCCTTAACCTGCTACTAGCCAAGCAGGCAGGGGTAGTAGCCCTTGGGATAGCACTACCTAGCGGTTACATCTTGGAGTCTCATAGCTGGGATTTTGTGCATTCTAGTGGCCAAAAATTACAAATTATTGTTAAAGATTAATGGCTACCCCAGTAGAAATGACTGTACACCAGTTGGTGGGGTGGTGTAGTGGGCAGATCATCAACCTCCAAAATGCTCTGCTTATACTGGATATTCCCCTGGGTACCAGTAAGGACACTGTAGAGGGAGAACTCTCTAAAGTTAAATGTTTAAAAAACCCTGTGGTGGTGGGTCAACAGGCTGATTTGATCACCCAAGCTTTCATAGCTTTGGTAGAGTGTAGTGACCTCATGGACAGCTCTAAAGTGCCACAGACTATTGCCTCAGAAGAGGTCCTAGCCCCCTGTAGAGTGATAACAAAAGACAGTAAAGACCCTGGGGAGGATGAGCTCCCACCATTATCTGAGACTTTTGAGGAGAAATTTGCTAAGTTGTTGCTGAAGGAAAGGAAAATCATAGAGGTCTTTAAGAAACTATTCCTGCCACCTGAGGGTGTTCCTTCCCTAACACCCCCTCCCACTCCAACACCTGTTACTGCCCCACATTCTGTGTCCATGCCAATGCTGGCCCCTATATCTGTACCCGCCATTAGTCATGACTCCTACCGAAGGCTGAAAATCTTCTTGGGTACCCTCCCCACCCCACAGGGGGTGGATGACTGGGAGACCTGGATCGACTATGTTGCCCCCTTGGTACCCGAGTTTCAGTGTGTGGAGGCTGAGAAGTGGAAAAGAATCATAGGAAGTTTGAGGGGCCCCTCCCTTAAAGTCATTACATTTTTGAGGTCCACAAACCCTGATGCATCTGCTCAGAAGTACCTATCTGTACTTGAAGGCAATTTTGGGAGCACTGAGTCAGGGGAGACTTTGATGTGGAAATTCCAAGGTACCAAACAATGGAAAGGGGAAAGTTTGTCTGCGTATGTTACTCACCTAGAAAGAGCTTTGCATAAAGCTTACCGGAAAGGTGAGGTAGCCACCAGTGATTCAAACCGTGTGAGATTGGGGCACATACTGCAACATGGCAAACATTCTAAACTGCAGATCATCCAGTTAAGGCTCCAGGATAGGAGAGGTAACCCACCTAACTACTGTGACTTGATAAAAGAACTCCAAGAGGTAGAAGGTGAAGAGGGAGATTGTAATTATGGGGTGAGTGCAGCTCAAGTGATCATGGCACTGGAAGGCCCTTCTGGAATGGAGACCACTACGAGTGTCCCACCGTGGGCTAAACAGTGGGGGGAGGAGTTGCTAAAGGAACTCAGAAAAATACAACCGGGTGCATTCACTGAGGTACCCCCTGCTGACAGAGACCCTGGCCCCTGTCAGGACGTGACTGTTATGGGGGTGGGGTGCACCCTCAAGCATCCTCTACTGAGGGTGGCTTCTTGGCTGTGCTCAAGGCATTGACTGCCACCCTAAAGGAACTTTTGAGACATGGTACACTACCAGAAGTCAGATCACAATCTTGTGTCGATGCTCCAGCATCCCCTGCTATGTTTTCCTCAAGGATGCCCTGAGAGCCTGTCATTTGTCACAATTGCGGCAAAGATGGCCACATGAAGAGAGAGTGCTGTTCTCAGAAGGACTTAGAGAAAGTGGTGAACTGGCTTCAAGGAGAGCTTCAGAGAATGAGTCAGTGGTCATGGGTGCATGAAATTACCACTGTGAAGGCTTTAACCATCCTAACTCAAACCCCTCTGTGGCTAAATCATCTGTCCAGGACCCTGCTGTTGTCCCTCCAGACTGGTTCAAAATAGTGGGCCCTTCAATGAAGACTACCAGGGCTGTGAATGGTATTCCTACTTGGGCTGTGCTTGACAGTGGGTCGCAAGTGACCAGTTTTTTTCAGGACTAGTATGACAAACACAATCCCTGGAAGGCCTACATGTATGGGGACTGAGCGATAAGTCTTATCCCTACCTAGGATATGTCTGCCTCTGGTTGTCTTTTCCTGCAACTGCAACTGGTGTAGAGGAGCAAGTAGAAACACTGGCCCTAGTGTGTCCCCCCACTGGACTGTATGATGGGGTTCCCCTGTTAATTGGAACAAATGCCCACATGCACAACTCTGCCATGAGAATCAAGGGCAACTGACTGGACGGACCCTAAGAATTCCAGCCTTAGTAAAAAGGGCTTATGACTTATAACAAAAACCCAATGAAGAGGCCCCAGATGAGCCAGTGGGGAAAGTGTGGAAAAAGGAACCTGACTCCTTGGTATTAGTCCGCAACGCCAAGTGCACAATCCATGGAGAAGTCCGTCTAAAGAGAAACGAAAAGAACAAAATATTTATGTTGGATGTACCAGGTGATGGAAAGTTGCCAGAAGGATTACTGGTTAAACCCAGCATCTTGCCTGTCCATGCCCATACCTATGCATGACGAGTGATGATCCAGATTCGAAATGTGCCAGATCAGGAGGTCTGGGAGAACAGAGGGTGCACTCTAGCTACAGTACACTGTGCAGACACTGCAGTATTACCCAATAACAAGTACTCTAGCCAAAAGGAGAGAGTGACCCCGGACTTATTTGACTTTGGTGATTCCCCACTGCCAGCTGAATGGAAGGCTAGGATTAGCAAGAAACTCGTCAACAGAGACCAAGGCCCAGATATTCAAAAGGGTTGCGCCATGCGCAATAGGGTTGCGCCTGCGCAAGTCTGAACTTGCTCCATTCTGCGATATTCAGCAGGAGGCAGTTGTGCCACTGAAAACAGGCTGAGCAACAGCGCAATGCAAATGAATGCATGCTGAACTGGAGGGGGAGGAACCATGCATAAACTGCACAGCCCGATATTCAGCTGGGCTGTGCGAGAGTTGCGAAGCGCAACCCCAACCTGCGCCTGCACAACTTTGAGCCAAAAAAAGGCTTAAGTCGAGGGCCACCCACAGGTGAGCTGCTGCATTGCAGGGCGCAACACAGCAGCTGCCACCTGTGGCTGGCCCTCAACCCCTCCCTGTGCCCCCTGCAGCCCGATCGCGGGCAAAGGCTGAATCCCACCACCACCCCACTGGCCCGATCGTGGGCATAGCTTTAATTCCACCCCTCACCAGCCCGATTGCGGGCAACAAAGTGTCTCCCCCCCCAACATATCCTGGTGGTCCAGTGGACCGAAGATCCCGATCGCGGGATTGAGTATTAACCCCCCCCACCTCCCGATTATATCCCTGGTGGTCCAGTGGACCGAAGATCCCGATCACGGGATGGAGTGTGCAAACAACCCCTCAACACACTAGGTCACCAAGGATGTGTTGGGGGGAGGTTGTTTGCACACTCCATCCCACAATTGGGATCTTCAGTCCACTGGACCACCAGGGATATAATCGGGAGGTGGAGAGGTTAATACTCAATCCCACAATCAGGATCTTCGGTCCACTGGACCACCAGGGATATAATCGGGAGGTGAGGGGGTCAATACTCAATCCCGCGATCGGGATCTTCGGTCCACTGGACCACCAGGGATGTGTTGGGGGTGGGGGTGTTTCTTTATACCATCCCACGATCGGAGTTCTGGTCCACTGGACCACCAGGGATGCTTTCAGGGGAGACACGTACTTGCCCTCGATCGGGCTGGTGGGGAGGGTACACTATACCCATGATCGGGCCAGTGGGGGTGGTGGTGGGGATTCTACACTGTTTTGCCAGCGATCGAGCTGCAGGGCGTCGGTCCCGAGGCTGCTGCCTGGCAGGGCACCAGGCGCAAGTCCTCGGGATCGGGCGCACCCTACGCTCTTAATGGCATGCAAATGGGGCCATAATCAGATGCAAATGGCCCCCCTCGCCTTCATGAATTATAGCCCCATTTGCATGTCACCTTTTGAATATTGGGATTTTGCACATGGCGCCGTGGTACTTGCGCCACCGCAGAGTTGAATGCTCCACTCTGACAACTTGCGGTGGCACAAGTTCAACTGCACCATGCACAGTGGCTGTGGCCGGGGGGTGATATTCAAAGGAGTTGCTCAAGGGCTCAACTCCTTTGAATATCGCTCTGGACACACCCCAGCACAACTATTTTGTGCGGCACAAGAGCTTGCGTCACAAAATAGCGCAGTTTGAATATCCGGTCCCAAGTGTTTTCATTAAAAGAATGGGATGGAGTGTGTGTCCAGGGTGCAGAGCATCATATACGCCTGCACGATGACCGGCCATTTCGAGAGAGATCCCAAAGCCTTGCCCCAGCGGACATAGATGATGTGAGGAGACACCTGCAGGAAATGCTCGCTGCTGGCGTGATACAGGAATCAAGGAGACCATATGCCTCTCCCATTATGGCTGCGCATAAGAAGACTGGGTCACTGAGAACGTGTGTTGATTATTGAACCCTGAACTGGGGGACCATCCCAGATCAATACACCATGCCCCATATATAAGATGCCCTGGATTGCTTGAATGGGAGCAAGTGGTTCTCAGTATTGGATCTTCGCAGTGGATATTACCAGATTCCGATGGCCACAGAGGACCATGAGAAAACTCCTTCATCTGTCCTTTGGAGTTCTACAAATTCCTGAGAATGCCACAGGGGCCCAGGCTAATGGAAATGGATACAGATTCAGTCCATGGAGCTGAATACAGCCTCCAGCAAGCAAAACACAGTTCAGACACATAGTGGGGAATCAAGTCATGACCACTATAAGCACACAGCACATTCACATGTAAGGAAATTCCACTGTACCAGGCAAATGTCTTTCCTGTCACAACTGCAGAGTCTCTGCACAATCCAGGAGGACAGAGGTAGCTGGAAGTCCTGACAGGCCAATCGCATTCAGCAAATATTCGGTCTTCTTCAGGTTAAGGCCTGGTCACAATTCAGTGGCTTAATTTGCTCTCCAAATCGGGATTCAGTCCAAAAAAAAAGCACAAGTTCCCTATCAGGAACAGCAGGCAGGCATGCAGGCCAAACTCAGGCCTTTCCACAGTTTTCCCACACAAATCCACTATGGATTGCTGCTCGAACTATCTCAAACTGTTACTTCTTCACTTCCCAACTCAGATCTAACTGAAACTGCAAGAAGTGTGAGACTTTCCCCAAGATACAAAAGGTTCGGTTGGCTGATCTGTCTGTCAGTCACAACAAGGGCTCCCCCCCAGGTTATTTTAGGGCCCAAAAGCCCAAAACTACAATTCCTACAAGTTTTGGCCCCACCAAGCCCTTGTAGGCAGGCTCCATTTTAGAGTTCCCGATGTACTGATTGGCCCATTCTGCAGTCCAGGACCAAGATGATGGAAACAAACAGAACTGTCCATGCTGCAAAGAAGGCAGGTTAGAACAAACTACAATATCATTACTACTCTAACAAATGATCAGCAAACAAGTACATTTTCTAACAGAGCTCCCTCTCAGATTAATTATGACTGCAATCCAGGCAGCTCTTAAAGAGACAGTACACAGAGGCTATACAAGCACTGTCTGGCAATACATTTAAACTGCTAAAACACAGAACACCAGCCTGGCAATGAGCATTTAGGCAAGCTCAAGGAAGACTTTTGGGAACCACAATTTGTAGGGGGTTCACACCCTTCCCTGCCTGGAGAAAACTTGGCATCCGCATTACATCTGTACCATCATGTATCAGTTAACGTAAACTTATTACTTTACATATTCACTACACTTCATGATATTATATCCATAAGGACAATACTTATGCATGTTTCATACAGGTAATATTAATTCCACTATGATTAACATACTTGTGACATCACAATAATGATTCATGTTATAACTTCCTGTACATTAAACAATGTAGGAGGGAGCCCTTCCCTATCAGTTAACTTGGGGCTGGATGGGGCATGGGCACAATACTGAGAAGGAAGAACAATCAACTGGGAATTGGCCATTAAGCTCAGTTTAGGTAGTGAGTTCGGAGAAATATAAACACCTTTGTGAACCACATTGAGAGGAAAATCCACTGGCCTCCTGGGAGAATCATAACTGAAGCACAATACTGGCTTGACAACTCGGGGGGGAACAGCCACAGTCTCTGTACTTTCAGCACTAACTTTGGAGAATTTGTCATGCATGATGGGTGCCTCTGCATGGATGGGAATGTCCAAACTGGGAGCACTGTCAGCTCCTTGCTCTGTAGGCTCTGTTTCCACAACACAAGGCTCATTTAGAGAAGGTTCTGGCACAATTAGGCTTTGTGGCACTGAAAGGGGGGCTGTCAGCACTCTCACGTTGTTGTTCAAGTTCTGGTATGTCACCAGGGAGACTCAGACCATCAGCCCCTTCTTCAGGCAATTCACACAGTTCCACAAAACACAGCAAGTTTGCAACCTCAGATGTGAAGCTTTGCACCTCACTTTCCGGGAGCATTGGCTCCAAGGATGAAGCTGTGGGCTTAGGCAGTCCAGAAGGCCCAGCTTCATCCCCACAATTAGTCATAGGGTTACCTCGAAACAGCTGACTCAATTCATAGAAGGGGTAATAGGCATTATCACACTCACTATCGTCAGAGGTGGACTGACAGTCACTATGATTCTGGGCCTGCTGCAGGGGAAGCCTTAACTCTGTAACTACTGAGGTAGGTTGACTGTATCTCTTTTTTGCAGCAGTACTAGTCACCGACCCTGGGGAGGCAATGTCTGCTGGCTCAGCTTCAATAATAACTTGGCCAATAGGCAGCAAGTGGTTACAGTGCATGGTCTTGACAGCTTTGGAGTTATTCTCTAGGTGTACTTTGGATACTGGTAGATCATCTAACTTTCCAACTAATACATGAGGAAGATGGTGCCACCTATTAGCAATGTTGTGCTTGTCATGTAATCTCAAATTGCATAACAACACACGGTCTCCGGGTCAGAGCTCTTGAGCCTTTACTTTCTTGTTGTGCCTCTCTTTGTTGGTGAGATTTCTTTTAGTGGCTATTGTCTGGGCCAGTTGATATGCATGGTTCAATTGAGCTTTCAGTTTCTGTACATACTGCAAGTAGTTTTCAGCTTGGAACCTATCTGGAAAGACCCCAAAACAGACATCAACTGGCAGGCGAGCCTCCCTCCCAAACATGAGGTGGTAGGGGGAGAACACAGTAGCATCATTTTTGGTGCAATTGTATGCATGTACCAAGGTGCTAATCTGTTGGCTCCACTTAGGCTTGTCTTTTGGGTGGAGGGTGCCCAGCATGTCTAGATGGATGTGGTTAAAATGTTCTGGTTGAGGGTCCCTCTTGGGTGATACGGGGTGGTTCTTGACTTCCCCACCCCCCACAGCGAGAGCATTTCTTTGATTAGCCGAAATTCAAAGTCTCTGCCCTGGTCAGAGTGGATCTGCTGGGGGGCACCATAGTGGACAAATAAATTTTCCACTAGCACCTTGGCCACGATAAAGGCCTTATGATCTTTAGTTTTAAAAGCTTGTGCATACCGTGTGAAATGATCCATAGCCACTAACACGTTGCCAATATTCTGCTGATCAGGTTCCAAACACAAAAAGTCTATGCAGATCAGTTTCATGGGGGTGTTGGTAGTAATATTGACAAGGGGGGTAGCCCTCTGAGGCAGGGCTTTCCTTTGCAGGCAACGACTGCAGGTCTTTACATGGTGCTCAACATCGGCCCCCATCTTGGGCCAGTAGAATCAAGATCATACCAGATCAAGAGTTCTGTCAGTACTGAGGTGCCCCATGTGATTGTGAAGGGACCACAGTACCAAATCTTTAAAGGCCATGGGCAGGACCAATTTCTGCTTGTCTTCTCGACCACTGTGATCCACTGTCTCTCTGTATAACAACTGATTGTGTAACTTCAACCTGGGGCATTCTTTAAACAACAGGTCAGTTCGCAAGTCAGGGGAATGAAACTGGGACACATCTTTCCCTGCATGCAGGACATCAAGTGCTGGCTGAATCATAGGATCTTGGGTTTGAGCCCACTGAATACCGTCATTGTCAAGTTGAGGTAGTGCACTAATATCTAGAGCAGAGAAATGGCACAAGGCAACTGGTATGCAAGTATCAGGAGGGCCCAAGCAATCTACTAGACAGTCCACTGTGTCTACAGAAATCTATTCATTTCTGTCAAATGTTTGGCACAATGCTCAGATGTCAGGTTCAGACAACCTAACCCAATCACTCTTGGAAGCAGGCCTTCATGACAGAGCGTCAGCATCAACATGGTTCAGTCCTGGCCTGTATTCGACAGCATAATCATAGGTTGATAAAGCAGAGAGCCAAAGGTGCCCAGAGGCATCCAACTTAGCTGTACATAGGTTAACGGGTTATTGTTAGTCTTCACCAATATCTTTGCCCCATAGAGGTACTCATGAAACAGATCAACGATGGCCCATTTTAGGGCAAGGAACTCCAACTTGTGCACGGGATAGTTTTGCTCCGACAGGGTCAAACTCCTGCTGTCGAAGGCGACCGGTCTCAAACCATCCTCATGGTCTTGATACACCACAGTTCCTAGGCCCTGCAGACTAGCATCCATATGCAGCACATAGCGCTTGGTAGAGTCAGCATAGGCGAGGATGTGGGTGTGGGTGAGCTGTTATATGACTTTGTGGAAGGCTGCTTCACATTTGGGTGTCCAGTGGGGCTCAAAAGGTTCACCTGTGTGGAAGTACACTTTCTCTAGTTCTTTGACAGACCCTTTCTTGTATTTACAGTTGGTGGGAGGGTAACCCTGGGTGAGATTCAGGAGCAGGTGAATCACCTTTGAATAGTCTTTTATGAACCTGCGGTAGTAGCCACTGAACCCCAGAAAATGTTGTAGTTCTTTCAAGTTATGGGGCTGGGGCCAAGTAGTCAGTGACTCAGCCTTACTGGGATCGGTCTCTATCCCTTCTGCAGATACTATGTGCCCCACATACTTCACGGAGGTTTGAAAAAACTGGCACTTGTCGATGGACAGCTTGAGGCTGAAGTCTTCCAATCGGTCCAGAACTTTAAACAGTCAGGTCTCATGCTCCTCTAATGTGTTTGCAAATGCAATGACATCATCTAGTTACACTAGACATTCCAGCAAGTTCATATCTCCCACCGCATGTTCCATCAGTCGCTGAAAAGTAGCCGAGGCACCCAAACTCCCCTGTGGCATTCTCAGGAATTTGTAGAACCCCAAAGGACAGATGAAGGCTGTTTTCTCATGGTCCTCCGGGGCCATCGGAATCTGGTAATATCCACTGCGAAGATCCAATACCGAGAACCATTTTCTCCCATTCAAGCAATCCAGGGCATCTTGTATACAGGGCATGGTGTACTGATCTGGGATGGTCCACTGGTTCAGGGTTCGATAATCAACACACATCCTCATGGACCCATTCTTCTTATGCACAACCACAATGGGAGAGGCATATGGGCTCCATGATTCTTGTATAACACCAGCAGCGAGCATTTCCTGCAGGTGCCTCCTAACATCATCTATGTCCTCTGCGGCGAGGTGTCCGGATCTCTCTCGAAATGGCCGGTCATCATGGAGGCGTATGTGATGCTCTGTACCCTGGACACACCCCATGTCCCATTCTTTTAATGAAAACACTTGATCTCTCTGGGTGAGTTTCTTGCTAATTCTAGCCTTCCATTCAGCAGGCAACGGGGAATCACCGAAATTGAATATGTCAGGGGTCACGCTTTCCTTTTGTGGTCGCAGATTCTCTTTACTGTCTATACTTTACCTTAATTTCTATGTACTCAATAACCACACCCAATGGTTATTCCAATAAACTCAGTTTATTGTCTGCACACATATATGTGGGAGCCTCAGCTAAAGGAGAGAGCTCCCCGAACAGAGTCTTACACAGTATTTTATAGCACTTACAGCAGGTACACATTTCTTGTAACAGCAAATAGCATTATGAGTCGTGGTACTGTTTCCAGTTCTCCACCCCATGTCTTGCATGCCTTTCCCATATATAGAGTTGTTTTTCTTAAACCTTGCTTTCTCTTATCACAAACCTGAAGAACTGGCTTTGGCCAGCTCGGGCTAGTGCTTTATGCTTGCTCTGTGGTTTCTGTGAACTATAATGACCCCTAATGCTAGCTGACTTAGCTTTTACACATGCTTTGTTTTACCCTTATGCAGCTACAACAAAAGCTTTAAACTGCAGCACATTATAGTACAATTTTATAAAATTCCTCCACACTTTTCACCACAGTACTTGTTGCTGGGTAATACAGCAGTGTCTGCACAGTGTACTGTAGGTAGGGTGCACCCTCTGTTCAACCAGACCTCCCAATCTGACACATTCCTAATCTGGACCATCACTCGTCGTGTATAGGCATGAGCACGGAAGGCAAAATGATGGGTTTAACCAATAATCCCTTAGGCAGCTTTCCATCACCCGGTATATCCAACATTATTATTTTATTTTTCACTTCCTTTCTAATGTGAACCTCTCCCTGAATGGTGTACTGAGCATTTGGAGGGAATACCAGAGAATCAGGATCTTTCTTCCTCAGTATCCCCACCGGCTCATCTCCGTTGGCTTCGGTAGTCCCTTTTTGTACATCATAGGCTCTCTTTATCAGGGCTGGGATTCTCAGTGCCCGCCCAGTCCATTTCCCTTGTTTTTCATGACACAGCTGTGTTAGTCTTCCAAACATGTGGGCGTTGGTTCCAATGAGCAAGGGAATCCCATCACACAATCCTATAAGAGGGCACACCAGGGCTAGTGTCTCTACTTGTTCATCTACACCCGTTACAGTCGCAGGGAAAGACAACCAGAGCCGGACATATCCTAGGTAGGGATAAGACTTGTCACTCAGGCCCCACACATTTGAACCTTCCAGAGATTGTAGTGGCACATCAGATAAGTGTTTGTCATACCAGTCCTGGAATACAATGGTCACTTGCGACCCACTATGGAGCACAGCCCGAAAATGGATACCATTGACAGTCACAGAAGTCTCCATCGAAGGGCCCACTATTCTGGACCAGTCTGGAAAGGCAGTAGCAGAGGTCTGGACAGATGATTTAGCCACAAAGAAATTTGAGTTAGGATTTCTCAATCCTGCACTGTGGTCATTTCTGGCGCTTCTTGGCCATGGTTCTGCTTTCCGAAGCTCCCTTTGAAGTCTGCATACAACTTTATCTAGGTCTTTTGGGGACTGGCATTCTCTCTTCATGTGCCCATCCTTCCCACAATTATATCAAAATATGCTTTCTGTGGTCTGGTGTGGCCGAGACATCATATTGGATGCTTGGTTCTACCTCTGTCTGTGGTGTGGCGAGCATTTGGAGACATCTAATCAGTTCTCTTACTTCCATAGTCAAGATATCAATTTTTGAGCTGCTGACAGCAGGAGATGCCTGGGTGTGCACCCCCACCACCCCCATAGCAGATGCAGTCGGATAAGGACTGGGGCCTGTACTCGCAGGAGCAGCCTTCATAAAGAGACTGTTTTTTGTTTCTCTGAACTCCCTTAGCAGTTCATCCCATCTGTAGCAGCCCCTCTCTGGCTGGGTCCCCCGGGGCTGACATTTAGTTCTTGGATTACGTCACGTAATTGCGGTGATTCCAGGCCATCAGCGACTGACCCCACACTTGAAGCAGGGGTTGCAGCACTACGACTGCACAGGGCTCCGAAAAGCCTTCCTCCTCCTCAACTTCTCGCACCTCCTTCATCAAAACATGGAAGAGCAAGGGACCATATTTCCTTTGATGCAGTTGCAATTTGAGCAACACCCAGCTGGAGTGCCAGGTAGAGCAGAGTATAAGATCCAGTCTTCCCCGTCCACTTCACTAGAGGCCCAACCTCCTTTCTGAAAAATGGTTTGCAGTATTCCCTCTAATCGATCCATGTAGGCAGATAACAATTCCCCCAGCTGTTGTCTAATATCTTTAAGTTTCTATTTCAAGGCCTCAACACTAGTGGTGCCCCCAGACACATTTTCAAGGGCAATTATGTACTCTTGGGCTTTGGCGTCAGGTTCAGAGGACCTCAGAGAGTGAAAAGTATGTAGGGTGGGTCCCTGGAGGCTTTACCCCAGGCAGGCCCTTTATTCGGCCTCTAAGCATTGCCAGTCTTGTACCGCAAGAGTAGCAGAGTCTATCCAGGTCTCCAGTCATCTTCCCCATTAGGAGTAGGGCAGATGTCAGAGAATACCTTGAGCTTGTGGTAAGGGCCATGACTACCTGCTGGCTCAGAGGCAGGTACAGAAGTTGGTGAAGGAACAGGTGCTGGGGCAGGTGTGTACAGTGGGGAGGTGACACTCCCAGGTGGCAGGAATAATTTTTTTAACTCCTCCACAGTTTTGCCCTCTTCCCGTAACAACTTGGCAAACTTCTCCTCAAAAGACTCAGATAACGGTGGGGGCTCATCCTCTAAGGGATCCTTGCTATCTTTGGTTATCACCCTCCAGGTGGCTGGGAACCCTTCTGGAGTGATAGTCTGGGGCACCTTTGAACTGTCCAGGGGGCCGCTACACTCCACCAAGGCCATGAGAGTTTGGGCAGTTAAATCAACCTGTCGACCCACCACTACAGCTTTTTTCAAACATTCAAGTTTAGAAAGTGCCCCTTCAACAGTGTTCTTACTAATGCCCATAGGTATATCTGGTATTAGCAAAGCATTATGGGGGTCAATCTCTTGCCCCATACACCACCCCACCAACTGGTGCACAGCCACTTCTGTTGGGGTAGCCATTTATGTTTGACAATAATTCATCATTTCAGCCACTAGAAGACACAAAATCCCAGCTGTGAGCCTCCAAGTTGTAACCCAAGGGCTACTACCCCTGACTGCTTGGCTAGTAGCAGGTTAAGGGGCCTGGGTAATGGAATGGGTACCTCCACCCAGTGGTCAGGGTTGTTAGTGGTCAAGCTAACCTGGGCACAGCCCTCTGGGACACTGTAACCCCCCTCTTTCCCTTCTAGTGGCCTGAACAATATACAATAATTACTTTCACAGTGACCCTTATTCACCAGGCAATTACCCACACTGTTTGCACTTATCAGCAGGGCTGGTTCCTCTAGCTTGACCCTTGGGGACCCCCTGAAAAACAAGGTTAAGCACAGCAAATAGCAACAGTACAACACATTTGGCACATACTGGAATCACAGTCAGGTTAAGTGCAAACAAAGTTAAATCTGATTTATTCAGGGGATTTGAACAAGGGAGGGGCATAATCAGGTTGATTTGCTTAAAAGCTATATTAATCAGACAGTTATGCATGCAGTTCAGAGTCCCTACACAGTCACACACTCTGGGTACCCAGATAGGAAAACGGTGGGCTAGCCAGGAACGTAGCAGCTGGTTGGGGCCCTGTGATGGAAGAAAGCAACAGGCACAACACACACTATTTGTAATCTGGAGCCGGAGGGCTCAGTTCATGAAAGAAAAGGCAACAAGACAATCAGATGACAACACTTTTAGATTTAGCTGTTGTTGTAGGGAGCTACCCTGATGTTTACTCACGATACCCAACACTGGACACAGGCAGGAAAAACTCGAGACTGCAGTCTGTTGTGCTGGAGTGCCCAGAGAAGCAGGGCCCACAGGAATCATTGAGGCATCATTCCTGTTCAAGGTGTTGAGCACGGGGCTGATCCCCAGGCCAGTCTCTCGTTGATGACTTTCTCTGCGTAGCCATATTCTGGCTGGGCCAGTGTAGCAGGGCCCACGCAAATGGAAATTGATAAGGATTCAGTCCGTGGAGTTGGATACAGCCTCCAGCAAGCAAAACAAGGTTCAGACACACAGTGGGGAACCAAATCATGACCCACTATAAGCACACAGCACATTCACATGTAAGGAAATTCCACTGTACCAGGCAAATGGCTCTCCGGTCGCAATTACAGAGTCTCTGCACAATCCGGGAGTTCAGAGGTAGCTGGAAGTCCTGACAGGCTGATCGCATTCAGCAAATCTTCGGTCTTCTTCAGGTTAAAGCCTGGTCACAGTTCAGTGGCTTAATTCACTCTCCAAATTCGGATTCAGCTTGGAAAAAAAGCACAAGTTCCCTCTCAGGAACAGCAGGCAGGCACGTAGGCCTTTCCCCAGTTCTCCCACGTGAATCCACTATGGATTGCTGCTCGAACTATCTCGAGCTGTTACTTCTTCAATTCCCAACTCAGATCTAACTGAAACTGCAAGAAGTGTGGGACTTTCCCCACGATCCAAAAGGTTCGGTTGGCTAATCTGTCTGTCAGTCACAACAAGGGCTCCAACTCCAGGTTTTTTTAAGCGCCAAAAGCCCAAAACTACAATTCCTACAAGTTTTGGCCCCACCAAGCCCCTGTAGGCAGGATCCATTTTAGATTCCCAAATGTACTGATTGGCCCATTCTGCAGTCCAGGACCAAGATGATGGAAACAAACAGAACTGTCCATGCTGCAAAGAAGGCAGGTTAGAACAAACTGCAATATCATTACTACTCTAACAAATGATCAGCAAACAAGTACATCTTCTAACAGAGCTCCCTCTCAGATTAATTATGACTGCAATCCAGGCAGCTCTTAAAGAGACAGTACACAGAGGCTATACAGGCACTCTCTGCCAATACATTTAAACTCCTAAAACGCAGAACACCAGCCTGGCAGTGAGCATTTAGGCAAGCTCAAGGAAGACTTTTTGGGAACCCCCATTCGTAGGGGGGTTACACATACCCTTTTCCTTTATTTGACAGATGAGGAGGAGTACCACTCATTAGTGAAAGTGCCACTGTTTCAGCTTCTTGCTTTTCAGAGAAATTGCTCCAAAGGCGTGCATGCTCTATGAACATCTCTGCTGTGGGGGGAGTGGGGTTGGGAGATAAGTCCAGAGCTGTAAAAGTGATAAGGGCCTAGCCAAGGCAAACGAGACTTGACCAGCAATTGTTCAAAACTTAGAAGTGTCCCATCATTATACAGTTCCCCTATACACCAGATACCTTTTTCAAGCCATTGCCTAAAACCTGGGTCTGTTGAACCCGGAAGAAAATCTGAAAGACCATCAAATGGCATACGTTACCCCATCTGTTCCACTCCCCCACCAGATTTTTACACTTACTCCATAGTTGCAGGGAACAAGGCTTGGCAAAATATATCTTTCATCAATGGAATTCTGTCAAAATGCTGGTTTCACTTCCAACATCGTCAAAATTGTGATTTTGGTTATTTCGCTCTAGTTTGAAAATATTTTTGTCCCAAAATGCACCAAAAGTTTGTATGGTGACTTTTTCCAGTACCCACACAGAAATGTACCAGGTTTAGATCTCTATATTTTAGGATGCCTGAGTTATATGCCTCCAAACCTTTGGCTATTTTTAAATTACAGTTAACAACCATGTAAACCAAGTGTTTGTCCAAATTATACCAGATTTGGCATGGTGATTTTGTAAAACCCCACACACATGTGAAGAAGAAGAATCAGCATTTATATAGCACTTTTCATGCACCTTGTATCCCAAAGTGCTTTACAAGCAATGCTAGACTGGTAGTGAAGTGACTGAATGTGTAGTGGTGGCCATATCGCAGATCAACACCCACACACAGCCTGGATAATTGCATGAATTGGTTTATGGGAAGGGGGGCTGTTGGCCAGGACACTGGGAATGTCCCTTATTCTTTGCAAAGAATGCCCTGGGTTCTTTTATTTCCACCTGGACAAAACCAGGATGGGTAAAGGGACCTCGGTTTAACATCTCATCCGAAGGATGGCACACTCCAGCAGCACCCCAATACTGCACTCGGATGCTAGCATTTTAAGGTGCAAGTCCAATACCAGTGCAGGACGAGAATCCATGACCTTCTGGTCCAGAGGCAGATGTGCTACCAACTGAGCCACGCTGACAACTAAGCTTCAGACCTCTTTTAAAGGTGACTAAGTTACAAGCCTACAAACTTTCAGAAATTTTAAAATTACATTTCACAATTGCATAAACTGCTGAAGTTTAAGGCCCTATAAGTTTAAAGCTGGCCAGCCTGGTGGTGCTGAGGGCTGATGCCTTACCTTGCGCCACCCCTGCCACCCTGGTTTGGGAGCCAGCTTGAGTCATCGGTGGTCAGCTGGGAAAGGAGAGGATTGAGCATCTGAAGGACTGCTCTCCTCTCCTGGTGGGGTTACGTTTCCTAGCTACCAGCGACCCTCTCTGTTGACTGGGGGTGCTGATGCTGGGACACCGGGAACAGGGTGGAGGTGGTGGCAGATGTCCTGCAGGTGGACATGGGAGCGTGCCCGTTGCACGCTAAAGTCATTGCACGTCTGCACCTCAGGGACTTTTATAAGAAAACCCCTCACAGCGAGCAACATGAACATGGACTCTCACTCCTTCGGCCAAACAAAGCCCAGTGTAACTCAAGACAGCGGCTCCAGGGTATAGCCCCTAATGATCAACAAGTTGCATGGGGGATAGGTTCACAGAAGTACATACTTTCCCCAAAGGAGGGAATTCAAGTGGAAGATGCTTGTTCAATTTTTCAGAACCCCTTCAGTCACTAAACATTATGCTGTAGGATGCTCAGATGCATGCTGGAGGGCTCATATGAATGTGTTTTAAGGAGAGGGTCCTAGAAGAACTGGCAAAGCTAAAGGTGGAAAAAGCCATGGGTCCAGATGGCATACATGGCATGTCTTCACTCCCTGCTCACTTTCTTCACCCTCAATGGGACTTTAATGAGGACATATCCTCCTTCAGGTATCTAGGTGTTTGGCTGGACCATCACCTAAACATCTCTGGAAATATTGACACCATCCAGAAACAATTGCCCCCAAGCTTGGTGCCCTGTTCAGGAACTGTAGTTGCATCCCTCCTCTGTCTAGGTGTGAACTTGTTCAGAAAATGATCCTTCTATTTTTGATTACTACGACGTAGTCTACAGTGCTGCTCCCAAGTCCTCCCTGACCAGATTGGACACCTTCTTCAACTCCTTCTGCTGCTTTGCCCTTGATGCTCCCTCTCGCACCCACCACTGTGATCTTTATCATGCCACTTCCTTCCCCTCTCCTACAAATAGGTGACTCTTTCACTGTGCTAAATTCACCTCCAAGCACTGGCTGGGAGAACACACCGTACAATCTACCTCTCCCCCCCCCCGAGAAGGAGAGCAGTCCCCAGGATGCCCAATCCTTCTGCCCCGGCCAGCCCTCCAACTCCCTGGGTCCGTTCCTGAACCCAGGTTGTTGGCGTAGAGAGAACTCCCTTCCTACCTCTCCTCCTTATTTATGACACCCCCACCTCCCAGTCCCTTAGATCTACCAGCTCCTGCACTCTGGCTGTCCCCCGCAGATCCACCCTCACCAGCCAAGCTGGCTACTCTCACCGCCTCCTTAAAATTTGGAATTCCCTTCCCCTCAAATTTGTCACTCATCCTCCTCCTACTCCATCAGCACTGCCCTCAACAACTACCTAGCACCCAGCTGTTACTGCTATGACCTTCCCTAATTCTTTCCTCTAAGTCTCCTGACAAATCCTACCTCCTTTCAGCACCCACACATTGCCCCACCCTGCTGCATCTCCACCTCCCTCTCCCCTAAGAACCAGAACTCCTTATCTTCCCTCTTTTCCCCTCCACTGTTGGCCTTCTCTTGAACTCTTACTGTGATTCTTAACACCCAAAGTTATACCATGGGCTTGTTCCTACCCTTTCCCTACTCCCACAACCTAGCTCTCTCCTCCTACTCTCTGGCTATCTCAGTCCACTTGCAGGGTTCTCTGCATCCTGAAGTGGTCCTTCTAGGATTTGGCCTCTCTTCTCTTTCACCTTCACCCTGTCTTCTGGCCTTCCCTGGCCCCTTTCAGGGTCCTCAGCATCCTGAAGGGTTTCTTTGGATTAGGTCCTGTTCCTCTCCTTAATGTTATTCTCCTCCCTCTCTCCTCTCCCACTTTCTCAGTCCCTTTGCAGGGTTCTCTGCATCCTGAAGGGGTCCTTCTGGGACTCAGCTTATTCATTCTCTCTCTCTCTCTCTCACTTTATTCAATCTCTACTAGCCTTCCTCAACCGCTTGCTGGGTTCTCAGCATCCTGAAGGGTTCCTTTTGGCTACATTTTATTTCCCTCTTAGATGTGAATTCCTCATCCCACTCTCCCCTCTATTTTTCCCCTGCTTTCTCAGTCCCCTTGCAGGGTTCTCTACATCTACATCATGAAGGTGGTCCTTCTAAGACTTGGCTAACCTTGCCCTTACCTTTACCCATGCTCTACTGGCCTTCCCCTTATCTTCTCCTCACATCCTCACATATCCACTTGTTTACTGCTCTTCTCATTGCACATGCTTCTATCTCACCACTTGCCCAATTACCTATTGTTTGCCCACACACGCCATGACCTACCAATTCCTCTAGTACTTGTTTTACCTTTTTTGTTTCCCTGTTTGTTTTTAAATTGTTGTCTCTGCTCAGCCTCCTCTTTCTCTTCTTAGCACTGCTCCTCCCACATTGCTTATTTTCTATGTCTGTCTTTACCTGTGTTGTCCCCTTACGTCTCCTCCCCTTGCACTTATTATTTGATAGCTTATTTACCCTTATTGTAAGGAACGCTGTATGTACTGCCCTGCTTATGCTAATGTATGTTTTTATAACACCTGTCCTATACGATTGTATGTTCTCTCAACTATCCCATATTGTAATGGGCCACTGTATGTAACACCTATCTGATTCAAATGGATGCTACTGATGACTTATGCAACTTGTATGTATGTATTACTGATCCATCCTCATTGTACCCCCTCCGCCCAGTTGTACCGGGAGACGAGTAGCTTGTTGCTCAGTGTGCCTTCCTGGTGAAACATTTCAATAAATAAACATCCCAGAGTCCTAAAGGAACTGAGGAATGAACTGGTAACCCCTCTCACAGCCCTGTTCAGTGAGTCCTTAGACACTGGAGTGGTCCCAGAGGACTGGAGAAGGGCAAATGTTGTCTCTCTTCACAGGACCATTAGTAAAGAAGAAGCAGGGAACTACAGGCCAGTTAGTCTAACCTCTGTAGCCAGAAAGATAATGGAGGCACTCCTTAAGGAGAGAATAGTGGAACACCTGGAAGCCAATGGACTGGTGGATCCCAGGCAACATGGGTTCTCTGCAGAACGATCCTGCCACACTAATCTGATAGAGGTCTTTTACTGGGTGACAAAGGCAGAGTGACAAAGGCAGTGGGGGGGCGGTAGATATTGCCTACCTCGATTTCAGCAAAGCCTTTGATAAGGTCTCACATAGAAGACTTGTCAACAATCCAGGGTTGGGACTGGAAACTGGTTAAGGGACAGAAAACAGAGGGTAGTGGTGAATGGAACCCAATCAGATGAAATGGAGGTAACCAGTAGGGGTGGAGTACTTCAGGGGTCAGTTCTGTGGCCAGTCCTCTTCAATGTCTTCATTAGTGACATTGCAAATGGGCTGGAGGAAAGGTTTGCCTGTTTGCGGATGGCACCAAGATCTGCAACTGGGTGGATACTCCGCAAGGGGTGGAAAGGATGAGAAAAGACCTGGAACTGCTGGAGAGATGGTCAGGGACATGGCAGCTAATGGTTAACACAAAGAAGTGTGAAATCATGCATGTGGGGAGCAGAAATCCTGGGTCAAGTTACAGATTGGGGGGTGCTGCTGATAGTAACTAAGGAGGAGAGGGACTTGGGGGTCATAATCACAGATGACTTGAAGGCCACTAGACAGATGGCAAAGACAGCGGGAAAGGCCAGTGGGATGCTGGGGTGTACTGGAAGGGGAGTCACAAGCCGAAGGAGGAATGCAATAGTTCCACTGTACCAGACCCTGATGAGACCTCAACTTGAATATGCTGTACAGTTCTGGAGACCACACCTTCAAAAGGACACTAACAAAATTGAGGTGATGCAGAGGAGGGCAACCAAAATGGTGACAGGATTACATCTCAAGCCTTATGAGGAGAGAGTGAGGCACCTCAATTTGTATTTGGTGGAACAAATGAGGGAAAGAGGTGACAAGATAGAAACATTGAAACATTCAAGTACCTCAAGTGCATTAACAAGGTGGAAGGAGACAACATATTCCAGATTAATAGTAGTGCCAGGACAAGAGGACACGACATTAGACTGAGGGGTGGCCGCATAAGGGGAATGTCAGAAAGTTCTTTTTATGGAAAGGGTGGTGGATGCATGGAATAGCCTGCCCCAGGAGGTGGTGGCAACCTGTACAGTGGCGGGCTTCAAACATACATGGGACAGAAAAAAAGGAATAACAGATATGAAGAAAAAGCTAAAGCCAATGACCAGATAGGCTCACTGGATGTTCGTTAGGCAGCTTAAATGGGCAGACTGGATTACCCCAGTGGTCCTTATCTGCTGACAGCATCTATGTATATATGTATGTATCAATAGTGTGTTGTGGAATGCTGTTATGCATGGAATTCCATGCCTGGAATATAGAGGATTGTGTATGAGCAGTCATACATAACAAGGATATTCTTGTATCGAGAGGTTTCCTTGGTAACAGATGTCCTCGAGAGCACAGCTCGAGAGGTACTCTGTTACCAAGGGAACCTCAAGATACAAGAATTTCCTTGTTTGAGTGTGACTGCTCATATACAATCTTGCATAGTGTATGGGCAGTCACAGCATAGACAATTACACAAAACCAGCTAGTGAAGACAACAGAGAATAGAAATTTTAATATTTTCTTTTTTATGTTGGCTTGCCGCGCTTGAGCGGCAGTCAACACATTGGGAGAGTGCAGCTTTGGGGGCGCGGCTGCTGTTGGGCGAATGCAGGGAACGCATCAGTAGGTGCGTCCCTCATTCCCCAATAAGACAGCATGCTAGCACTGACATCAACATTATGTAAAGTGGACAAAACTTCTAAACAAAGTGCCGCTGCAATCAGAGACAAGCTCGTCATGCAGCGTCACTTTGTTTAGAAGTTATGTCCACTTTACTACGTGCCGCCCCCCCCAGTACAGGGTGCCACGCTGGGAGCCCACCCCAGCATGGCAGCTGATGCCATGGCCGACGGGGGTGCCCATTCCCCGCCGGCTCCACTGTCCCCCGAGTACAGGGTGCCACGCTAGAGCCCACCCCAGCGTGGCAACTGATGCCATGGCCGACGGGGTGCCCAACCTCCGCCGGCTCCATGCCCCCCAGCCATCCTTCTCACGCTGGGGAGCCCACCCCAGCATGACAAACATCCCCAGGCTTTTTTTTAAAACCTGCAATTAAAACGGCCCCACGGCGCCTCCCTGCCTCCCCCACAACCCGCACTCCACCCACTGCGCACCCTGCCTCCCTCACCACCCCCCACCCCATACTTACCTCCGGAGTCTGGCGCGATGATCTTCGGTGGACCGGGAACACGTCTGCACTCTTCAAAGCCGACCGCGAACTGAGGAAATGCCAGTAAGCTGTATAATGGGCTAGATAGGGTTTTTTCAACTTTGTTGCATATCTCAGGCATTTTTTGGAATTTTTGCACCAAATTTTCAACATGGGGTTTTTGGGGCCCCTCCTCATGAATTCTGTCACTGTCATGCGTGTTATTGGCCTCGAAGGTGACTTCACAGTCCCTGCACCAATCATCTTTCGGGGCCCATTAACGAAATGACAGTGGCGGTGTTCATGAGGTGCCCTCTTAAAAAGCCTAAGTTCCAAATTTGGTGGAAAAAATCCAACAAATGCCTGTTTTCACGCAGCGCTATGAAGTTGCTACGCAGGCTCGTAACTTCACGCATTCACAATATTTTACTGCCGGATTTTCAGCATTGTCATTTTTGTACACCTCCTTGTGAACAGTACAGCTGTCATCTTCTACATCCTGCCCGAATGTGTTTCTGCACTTCTGATGACAATAGCGCAGGGGTCGTTGTGGAAATCAGTGTTTGGGCCAGATTATGAAAAATGACAGTGACACAGTTCATGAGCAGAGGACCTAAAATGCCTATGTTGAAAATTTGGTGATGATACTCCATAAAATAACTGTGTTACGAGCATGCGTTGGCAGATTGCATGCACTCGCATACCGTCGTGCATTTGTGATATTTTCAGTCTGGATTTTCACCATTGCCATTTTTCCACACCTCTTGATGAACAGTACAGCCCTCATTTGACATATCATGCCCAAAATGTGTTTTCGCACTTCCGGCGCAGAATAGCATGGTCGCTGTGCGAAATCACTTCTTGGGACACTTTGAGGAAATAAGAGTGACACTGTACAAGAGCAGAGGTGCTAAAATGCCTATGTTGAAAATTTGGTGCCGAACGCCCATAAAATGGCAGTGTTGCAAGCGTGCATTACATATTTCCCACACACCCTAGTAGCTTCGCAAATTTGGTATATTTACATGCCACATTTTCAACACTGGCATTTTTTTACACCTCCTTATGAACTGTGCAGCTGTCATTTCTCACATCCTGCCCGACATGTTTTCCCGCACTGCACTACCAAACACCCAAAGGGACACCCTAATGCTTGTCACTCTCTGCAGGGTGGGGGTGGGTTGGCATCAGTTCAGTACTTCACTGCCATTCCTATGATGCATCTGTCTAACTCCTGCACTACCAATGCCAATGCCAGCAAGCCAACATTCGGCATTGACAAATGCTTGTTTCCACTGACACAATAAGCTGCGGATGTTTCTGCAAGTTCAAGTTTAAAAAAAAGCAACTTCCAGCTTAACTGGATTGAGGAAAGCAACTATGTGGCAGCATTCCAAGTTGTTATGCTGCAGTAGTGACATAGCTTTGCAGCTCAGAGCCTTAAACCACTGTGCTATGCTGTATCTTAAGGTTTCCCTGATAACCAAGCACCTCTGGAGCTCTGCTCTTGAGGTAATCAGTTACCAGGGAAACCTCTTGATACAAGAATATCCTTGTTGTGTATGGATGGCTTCTCATACACAATCCATTACGTGTATCATCCCCAGATTACCTCTTTTTTGTTGTGACCTTGCCTCCACAATTTCAGAGACCTTAGAATTAGAGGTTACACAGCCCATTGAGAATCTATTTTGGAGTATTCTCCCCTGCAAGTTGAGCTCTCTCCAGCATAGATATTTATTCGGAATTTTGCAAGACCACAGCTTTTAAACTAATGTGAATTTTTTCTGTTTTTCTTTTTCTGCATGATCTGGGTGTTAAAAGTATGGGATTTTCTAAATAACTGTCATTAAGCTTCTGAGGAAGGACTAGGTTGGTCCGAAAGCTGAAGCACTTTGTTCTTTTTGTTACATCTATGTTGGTCCAAAAAAAGGTATAAAATCATTTGCTTCTGGATCTGTTCATACAACGACCAATACGGCAAATACTAAATCTGTATGCACAGCTTTTGAGGAAATTACTAGACGCTGGATGACATCTATTGTCCCTGCCATAACTGAATCGATAGCTCTAGAGAAGGAATTCCACATCCTGGAGGCCACGTACATTGCCTTATATTTTACCTACAATGGGGAGAATCTTAACTCCCTAATGCAATGGGTAAAATGGGAGGAATTTTGCCTCCAGGACAGACCCCTACCTAGTACTTCAGTGGGAGCTTCAGTGAGGGTGCACGAATGGTGTATGGGGGTTAGAGTGATCTTTGTGAACCTGGGGTGGGTATTGAAAAAGTGATAGCTAGTATCCATAATAGATTATCCGGTTACAACAAAAAGGGGAGCCAGCTATGTGCCTCTTACACGGCTAAGGTTCCTTTGGATGGGTCCTGTTCTTCCCAATGTCTCTCTAGTGTCTGATGTTTACTGTTAGCTCATGTTCATGTTGCCTTTGGATATTCCTCACTCACTACTTATTTCATGCTAGTCATCTTACTGATCTTTTCACCACGGGTTTGGAGGAGGGTGGGGCTGGGAGGCTGTTTGTCCGTTGTTTATATTTTTTTGGGGGGGTCTTTTTCCTTTTCTGAGTTTCTTCATTTTTATGTTGATTGCATGCATGTGCAAGAAACATATTGCGGCAGCTTTCCAGAAACAGGTTGTGGAGGCGTGGCACTGTTGTGGCCAATGCCCCCACAGCCTGTAAAGGCATGGCCCGCTTTCCCCAATGCCATGGTGTGCTGCTGCTGACACTAGTTCAGCTAGCATGCCACCACCTTGAATCATTTCAGCTGCAGCAATCAGGGGCTGCCTCATCGTTGCAGCATCAGTGGAACTGCTGCAATGATGGAGCGACCCGTCATTGCTGGGCGGAACTTGCCAACTGTAATATTGTTTGTGAACATGGCGGGCGGCCTGCCGCCTGTTCACAAACAATGTTAATTACCCCCTAGTGCCAAGGGGTGCCCAATCCCCTTCAGCAGCATGCCCCCAACAGTGTTTTTGCTGACAGGGCCCCAACTCTGGTTTCAGTCCCTTCTTAGTTACAGTTGCCGACGGGAGCCTACTCCCTGTCGGCATTATGTCCCCCCTCCTACTTTGATTTGCTGATGGGGGAGCCCATTCCCCATTGGCATAATGCCCTCCCCCACAAACACCCAGTACATTAGTGCCAAGGGGGTGCCCAATCCCCCTCAACTGTTGCGCCTCCCCCCTTTGTGCCAATGGGGTGCCCAATCCCCCATTGGGTACAGCTGCTTCCCTCCAGGAAACACTCCGTTGGCACACTGGCAGCCCACCCAGCATGCCACATGCCCTGTAAAAAAATGTCCTCAACGTTTTTCTTTCTTTTTACCTGTAAAAGACACAAACGGTCCTCGTGGTCTCCTGCACCCTCCCACAACCCGTGCCCATCCACTGTGCACCCTGCCTCCCCACACCCCCCTCACCCCATACTTACCTCCGGAGTCCAGTGTGATGATCTTTGGTGAACTGGGAACACGTCTGCACTCTTCAAAGCCCACCGTGAACTGAGGAAATGCCGGTAAGCTGTACAATGGAATAAATAGGGTTTTTTCAACTTTTATGCATATCGCAGGCATTTTTTTGAATTTTGGCACCAAATTTTCAACATGGGGTTTCTGGGACCCCTCCTCATGAATTCTGCCACTGTTGTGCCATTATTTGGCCCGGAAAGGTGATTTCGCAGTCACTGCACGGAATCTCCTTTCCGGACCGATTAACGAAACGACAGTGCCAGTGTTCATGAGGTGGGGCCTCAAAAAGTGTATGTTGCAAATTTGGTGGGAAAAATCCAAAGAATGACTGTTTTATGAGTATTTTCACTTCAGATTTTCAGCATTGCCATTTTTACACACCTCCTTATGTACAGCTGTCATTTTTCACATCCTGGCCGAAATGTGTTTTCGCAGTTCTGTCGCAGAATATTGCAGTCGCTGTGGGAAATCAGTGTTCAGGACACATTAAGAAAAACACGGTTACACTGTTCATGAGCATAGGTCCTAAAATGCCTATGTTGAAGATTTTGTGAAGAAAGTCCAAAAATTAGTGTGTAATGACTGTGCGTTGCACAGGTTCAATGCACTATCATAATTTCGCAGCTTTGCAATATTTTCACTCCAGATTTTCAACATTGCCATTTTTCCACACCTCCTTAAGATGTCAGCATGGCTCAGTTGGTAGCACATCTGCCTCTGGACCAGAAGGTCGTGGGTTCTCGTCCCACACCGGGATTGGACTTGCACCTAAAAATCGCTGGCATCTGAGTGAAGTATTGGGGGGTGCTGTACTGCTGGGGTGTGCCGTCCTTCGGATGAGACGTTAAACCAAGGTCCCTTCTGCCCATCCTAGTGTTGTCCTGGTGGGTGTCCAGGTGGAAGTAAAAGAACCAAGGGCACTCTTTGCAAAGAGCAGGGAACATTCCTGGTGTCCTGGCCAATATTCCCCTTCCCATAAACTGGTTCATGCAATTATCCAGGCTGTGTGTGGGTGATGATGTGCGATATGGCCACCACCACACATTCAGTCACTTCACTACCAGTCTAGCATTGCTTGTAAAAGTGGTTTGGATGTATGAAAAGCACTATATAAATGCTGATTCTTCTTCTTCTTCTTATGAATAGTGCAGCTGTCATTTTTCACATCATGGCCAAAATGTGTTTTCGCTCTTCCAGTGCAGAATAGCGCGGTCGCAGTGAGAAATCAGTATTCGGGACACATTCAGAAAATCACAGTGACACTGTTCATGAGCAGAGGTCCTAAAATGCCTATGTTGAAAATTTTCTGAAGAAACTCCATAAAATGACTGTATTACGAGCGTGTGTCGTGCAGTTTCCACGCACCCTTTTAACTTCGCAAATTAGTAATATTTTCACTTCAGATTTTCAACACTGGCATTTTTTCACACCTACATAGATACATAGACAGTGTCGGCAGATAAGGGCCTATGGCCCACCCAGTCTGCCCATTTGAGCTTGTCAGTTCAGTTTGTTTTCCTAGAAGTCTGTTGCCCCTTACCCCTGACCTCTAGAATTCCTTTATGTCTATCCCATGCATTCTTAAATCCCGTGATTGTTTCAGCCCTCACCACTTCCTCTGGCAGGGTGTTCCACTTGTCCACCACCTGTTCTGTGAAGAAATTCTTTCTCATGTTTCCTCTGAATCATCCTCCTCCAACTTCATCCCATGCCTCTAGTCCTGGAACATCTTTTTCGCTTAAAATAGTGTTTTCCCGCACCCTGTTCCTCCCTGTAAGATACTTGTATGTCTCTACTCATATCCCTCTCCCTCCTCTCCTCCAGGGAGTACATGTTCAGTTCCTTCAACCTGTCTTCATAGGACTTGTGATGCAATTCATGCACCATCTTTGTTGCCCTCCTCTGAACCTTCTCTACCCTGTCTATGTCCTTATGTAGGTATGGTCTCCAGAACTGTACACTGTACTCCAGATGGGGCCTCACTAGTGTCTTGTATAGCGGAATTATGTCCTCCCTTTTCCTGCTGGTGATGCCCCTGCCTATACATCCCAGCATCCTATTTGCTTTACCTGCTGCCTTGTCACGCTGTTTCCTACCTTGAGGTCATCAGAGATGACAACCCCAAGATCCCTTTCCTGCTTGGTGCATGCTATATCCTCACCCCCCAACTGATATATTGTGCCAGGGTTTTTGTGCCCCATATGCATTATCTTGCACTTCTTTGCATTGAATTTCAACTGCCAGACCCCTGACCATTCTTCAAGTTTCTGCAGGTCGCTTCTCATTCTGTCTACACCCTCTGGTGCTGCCTACTCTGTTACAGAGCTTTGTGTCATCAGCGAACAGTGAAATTCTGCCTTCTAGATCCTGCAATGTCACTGATGAAGATGTTGAATAGGACCGGTCCCAGCACTGATCCCTGTGGTACCCCACTGGTCACTCTTCCTCTGTGGAGTGACAGCCATTTACCACCACCCTCTGTGTCCTGCCACCCAGCCAGTTACCTACCCACCACACTACTGTCCTGCCCACACCATATTCCCCAGTTTGTGTAATAGTCTTCTATGTGGCACAGTGTCAAAGGCCTTGCTGAAGTCCAGATAGGCCATGTCCACTGCCCTCCCCTGATCCACCTCCCTAGTCACCCAGTCAAAAAATTCAACGAGGTTGATCTGACATGACCTCCCCCTGGTGAAACCATGCTGCCTTGGGTCCTGTAGTCCATTGATAACCAGATGTTCCACCAATCTCTCCTTCAGTAGTGCTTCCATGATCTTCCCCACTACCTCCTTATGAACAGTACAGCTGTCATTTTTCACATCCTGCCCGAACTGTATTTTCACGCTTCCAGCACAGAATACCGCAGTCACTGTCGGAAATCAGTGTTTAGGACAGATTAGGATCGAGCGAGTGAGAGATGGGAGTGACCAAGCTCAACAGAGCTCTGTTGTGACTGCTGTGGATTTCTTTGTGGGCAGAAAAAGGCAGCAATGCAGACAGCAGCCCAGTACAAAAGGGAAGCCTGCAGCACTGGGTAAACAGAATGAGCGACTGACAGAAGGCCAGTGAGTGAGCTCAACGGACCAAAACAATCAACATTCGGCATTGACAAATGCTTGTTTGGTGTTGATTTGATGTTATATTGTACTTTATCTTTCCAACACTCAGTAAAGCATATTTAATTTCAAAAAAAGAACCCAGGGTGGGACATACCAGCTATAATGATTTTAGGTGTTAATGTAATGTATGTTATTTCATTGTAACACCTTTTTTATCTCTCTACCTTGCCATAATAGTCAAAGATGGTTTAAAAACCGGTGGTGATTCTGACTGATATTACGTTACCTTTCCTACGTGCTGTAGTAGGTGTGGTTTGTTAATTGCCTGTTGGCATCATTATTATAGCCATCCTGGTTAATGATCACAACTGCAGAGCCTTTATCAGCTTTCCTTATAACAATGTTATGGTTACAGTTCAGTGAGCCCCACCATGGCAGCTGTTTGTATTGTTATATCTGTTAGCTTCCGCTGAGCTCACCAGCTAGGATTTGCACTTGGCCTCAATTTCCAGACAGAGGCAACCTCTACCTGGTCATTTCCCTCTGGTTAATTTGAGCAGATTCAATTTACACCATCCATGTTCGCTGACCTCCTGCCTGTTGTCCGCTCCTAGACTGATAACTAAAGCTGCCTGAGCCCTTCTGGGTCCATTTTTCTCTTGTTAGGATGCTGCCGGTTAACACTGACATGTTTCACCACCCTAATCTGCCAGACTGTTCCCTGGTCAACCACAATACTCAGACACTGCACCTGTCTCCTGCTCCTCTTAAATTTCCTACTTCTGCACCTCTAGGTTGTCAGATTATACCAGTGTTCTGTCCCTCTGGGTCCCTAGTACTGCTCTCTGTCTATTTTTTTTCTCTGCCCAGTAGGTATTTATCCTGCTGCAGCATCAGACTCTGGGTCCCTCTTATCCCCCCCCATGCTTTCCCCTTGCTGTATGTTTCCTGCTCCTGCCATGCCTCATTCTAGCGAGTCACACTCACCCCCATGCATGGTAGCCAGAGCTGACCCCTGTAGCTTTGCTCCTGCCATGCCTCATTCTAGCGAGTCACCCTCACCCCCATGCATGGTAGTCAGAGCTGGTCCCTGTAGCTTTGCTCCTGCCATGCCTCATTCTAGCGAGTCACCCTTACCCCCATGCATGGTAGTCAGAGCTGGCCCCTGTAGCTTTGCTCCTACCATGCCTCATTCTAGCGAGTCACCCTTACCCCCATGCATTGTAGTCAGAGGTGGCCCCTGTAGCTTTGCTCCTACCATGCCTCATTCTAGCAATTCACCCTCACCCCCATACATTGTAGTCAGAGCTAGCCCCTGTAGCTTTGCTCCTGCCATGCCTCATTCTAGCGAGTCACCCTCACCCCCATGCATGGTAGCCAGAGCTGGCCCCTGTAGCTTTGCTCCTGCCATGCCTCATTCTAGTGAGTCACCATCACACCCATATATGGTAGTCAGAGCTGGCCCCTGTAGCTTTGCTCCTACCATGCCTCATTCTAGTGAGTCACCCTCACCCCCATGCACTGTAGTGAGAGCTGGCCCCTGTAGCTTTGCTCCTGCCATGCCTCATTCTAGCAAGTCACCCTCACCCCCATGCACGGTAGTCAGAGCTGGCCCCTGTAGCTTTGATCCTGCCATGCCTCATTCTAGTGAGTCACCCTCACCCCATGCATTGTAGTCAGAGCTGGCCCCTGTAGCTTTGCTCCTGCCATGCCTCATTCTAGTGAGTTACCCTCACCCCCATGCATTGTAGTCAGAGCTGGCCCCTGTAGCTTTGCTCCTACCATGCCTCATTCTAGTGAGTCACCCTCACCCCCATGCACTGTAGTGAGAGCTGGCCCCTGTAGCTTTGCTCCTGCCATGCCTCATTCTAGCAAGTCACCCTCACCCCCATGCACGGTAGTCAGAGCTGGCCCCTGTAGCTTTGCTCCTGCCATGCCTCATTCTAGCAAGTCACCCTCACCCCCCCCATGCATGGTAGCCAGAGCTGGCCCCTGTAGCTTTGCTCCTGCCATGCCTCATTCTAGTGTGTCACCCTCACCCCAATGCATGGTAGTCAGAGCTGGCCCCTGTAGCTTTGCTCCTGCCATGCCTTATTCTAGTGAGTCACCCTCACCCCATGCATTGTAGTCAGAACTGGCCCTGTGGCTTTGCTCCTGCCATGCCTCATTCTAGAGTCACCTCACCGCCATGCATGGTAGTCAGAGCTGGCCCTGTAGCTTTGCTCCTGCCATGCCTCATTCTAGTGAGTCACCATCGCACCCATATATGGTAGTCAGAGCTGGCCCTGTAGCTTTGCTCCTACCATGCCTCATTCTAGTGAGTCACCCTCACCACCATGCATTGTAGTCAGAGATGGCCCCTGTAGCTTTGCTCCTACCATGCCTCATTCTAGCGAGTCACCCTCACCCCCATGCATTGTAGTCAGAGCTGGCCCCTGTAGCTTTGCTCCTACCATGCCTCATTCTAGCGAGTCACCCTCACCCCATGCATTGTAGTCAGAGCTGGCCCCTGTAGCTTTGCTCCTGCTATGCCTCATTCTAGCAAGTCACCCTCACCCCCATGCATGGTAGTCAGAGCTGGCCCCTGTTGCTTTGCTCCTGCCATGCCTCATTCTAGCAAGTCATCCTCACCCCCCATGCATGGTAGCCAGAGCTGGCCCCTGTAGCTTTGCTCCTGCCATGCCTCATTCTAGTGTGTCACCCTCACCCCCATGCATGGTAGTCAGAGCTGGCCCCTGTAGCTTTGCTCCTACCATGCCTCATTCTAGTGAGTCACCCTCACCCCATGCATTGTAGTCAGAGCTGTTCCCTGTAGCTTTGCTCCTGCCATGCCTCATTCTAGTGAGTTACCCTCACCCCCATGCATTGTAGTCAGAGCTGGCCCCTGTAGCTTTGCTCCTACCATGCCTCATTCTAGTGAGTCACCCTCACCCCCATGCACTGTAGTGAGAGCTGGCCCCTGTAGCTTTGCTCCTGCCATGCCTCATTCTAGCAAGTCACCCTCACCCCCATGCATGGTAGCCAGAGCTGGCCCCTGTAGCTTTGCTCCTGCCATGCCTCATTCTAGTGTGTCACCCTCACCCCAATGCATGGTAGTCAGAGCTGGCCCCTGTAGCTTTGCTCCTGCCATGACTTATTCTAGTGAGTCACCCTCACCCCATGCATTGTAGTCAGAGCTGGCCCCTGTAGCTTTGCTCCTGCCATGCCTCATTCTAGCAAGTCACCCTCACCGCCATGCATGGTAGTCAGAGCTGGCCCCTGTAGCTTTGCTCCTGCCATGCCTCATTCTAGTGAGTCACCATCGCACCCATATATGGTAGTCAGAGCTGGCCCCTGTAGCTTTGCTCCTACCATGCCTCATTCTAGTGAGTCACCCTCACCACCATGCATTGTAGTCAGAGATGGCCCCTGTAGCTTTGCTCCTACCATGCCTCATTCTAGCGAGTCACCCTCACCCCCATGCATTGTAGTCAGAGCTGGCCCCTGTAGCTTTGCTCCTACCATGCCTCATTCTAGCGAGTCACCCTCACCCCATGCATTGTAGTCAGAGCTGGCCCCTGTAGCTTTGCTCCTGCTATGCCTCATTCTAGCAAGTCACCCTCACCCCCATGCATGGTAGTCAGAGCTGGCCCCTGTTGCTTTGCTCCTGCCATGCCTCATTCTAGCAAGTCATCCTCACCCCCATGCATGGTAGCCAGAGCTGGCCCTGTAGCTTGCTCCTGCCATGCCTCATTCTAGTGATGTCACCTCACCCCCATGCATGGTAGTCAGAGCTGGCCCTGTAGCTTTGCTCCTACCATGCCTCATTCTAGTGAGTCACCCTCACCCCATGCATTGTAGTCAGAGCTGTTCCCTGTAGCTTTGCTCCGCCATGCCTCATTCTAGTGAGTTACCTCACCCCATGCATTGTAGTCAGAGCTGGCCCTGTAGCTTTGCTCCTACCATGCCTCATTCTAGTGAGTCACCCTCACCCCCATGCACTGTAGTGAGAGCTGGCCCCTGTAGCTTTGCTCCTGCCATGCCTCATTCTAGCAAGTCACCCTCACCCCCATGCACTGTAGTGAGAGCTGGCCCCTGTAGCTTTGCTCCTGCCATGCCTCATTCTAGCAAGTCACCCTCACCCCCATGCATGGTAGCCAGAGCTGGCCCCTGTAGCTTTGCTCCTGCCATGCCTCATTCTAGTGTGTCACCCTCACCCCCATGTATGGTAGTCAGAGCTGGCCCCTGTAGCTTTGCTCCTAGCATGCATCATTCTAGCGAATCACCCTCACCCCCATGCACTGTAGTCAGAGCTGGCCCCTGTAGCTTTGCTTCTGCCATGCCTCATTCTAGCGAGTCACCCTCACCCCCATGCATTGTAGTCAGAGCTGGCCCCTGTAGCTTTGCTCCTACCATGCCTCATTCTAGCGAATCACCCTCACCCCCATGCACTGTAGTCAGAGCTGGCCCCTGTAGCTTTGCTCCTGCCATGCCTCATTCTAGCGAGTCACCCTCATCCCCATACATGGTAGTCAGAGCTGGTCCCAGTAGCTTATCCATCCCTGTCCCTCTCGCTCCTGTGTGTTTGCATCACAGCTGAGTGAGTCTTCATTTCACAGGTGAGTCTTCATTTCTGTCTCTCTCGTTAACCCCACAAGGCATTCCATCATCTGATCTCACTCCAAATCGAACATGGCTAGGCTTGTACCACTTGGAATCCTTTTATTAGCCATTTCCCTGACAGTCCCGTGCCGGATTGTTTCACAAGACACCCCCCCCCCACTGTACACTTATACTGTAGTTTTGGGTACTATAAATAATCACCTCAAACCTTCCCTCCCCTGTATCTTCAATCTGCTTGCTTGCCTTCCCCAGCCCAAGTGGTTGCCCTTACACCTCAGCAATCCAGCCAGTGGTGTTTCCCTCCACTTGGATGGCTAGATCAGCTTTATCTGCTTTCAGCAAAACTGTTCCTCCCTTGTCAGAGGCTGTCATACTTACTACAGGCACAGATGACTTCTCCTGCTCCTCCTCCTACTACTCTCAGGTTCTGTTCACCTCAATCCCTGCCCTTTCTCCTGTAAATTTGATAGTCTGGATCTCCCTCCTATTGTTAGTGACATGCTCCAAATTGCCCACCTCAACATCCAGAGCCTAATGGCAAAAGAAAACCTATTTTGATTCATGGGTCATCACCTACAAGTTTGATATCATAGTGCTAACGGAGACCTGGCTCACAGATACAATCCCCACTAGTGAAATCCTGATTGATGGTTAATCTATGATCAGAAGGGACAGAGAAGGAAAGAGGAGGGGAAGCTGCCTTTTCCTTTTCTCTTAAAACCTCACATTCCTTGAGTTTAACCGTGAAATCATTCTGTTAATCTGGTCCTCGGCAGCAACAAAACAATCACCTTGAGCATGGCTTACCTCCCCTCAGGCACTCCCAGCCCTGAGCTAGATGCTCTCCTCAACCTAAAAAAGTCTCTCCCCCGAAGTCAGGAATGGATCATCCTGGGGGACTTCAACTTAAAATGGCAATCCTATCAGGTTGATGAGGATAGAGAGGCCACCACTTGTTTGGCATGCATCAGATCGTTACAGACACCACCTGAATCAACTATAAAACTGGTTACGAATCTACCCTGCTCTGGATCATTGTCTTCAACCCTGATCACTTGGTAACCTCTGGGGTGTCCTCAACTCTCTCAGTGGTCACAGTGCTGTCTTCTGTTTCTGATCCACAAAGGACTGAAAAAGGGATCCCAAATACATATTCTCTAGACAATTAAAGAAGCATAATATTGGTGAGTTCACCAGTGCCATCTCCTCTGCTGACTGGTTCTTTACTGGTAGCACTAAGAACATCTATGATACCCTAGACAAGCTCAGCATGACCCTCATGAGCATCTGTGACTCATTTATCCCTCTCAAAAAATTCAAAGTCAGGGGCCCCAAAAAATGGCTGGATTATTCCTGACCTCCTAAAATTAATGCAGCAGAGAAACATCATTTGGGCTAAATTCAGGAAACTTAAGCTTCCAGACCTCCTGCAGTAGTACAAAGCACTCCACAGCAAATTTAAATTTACCATTTGTGCTGCTAAAATCAATTTCCTTAGAAACCAACAACTCGGAGTTAGGAGAAACTCCGAACATACCTGGTGCACCCTGGAAGAGTTAGTGGGCAGGGGCAAAAAAGATCGCCCTTTCCGTGGAGGGTAGTTCCGTTAGTGAGCCATGGGAAGTTGCCAACCTTTTCAATGCCTTTTTGGTGACCACTGACAGGTAGAAGCCTAAGGTTTCCCAGCCTAATGATCCCTGCTCTGATGGGTCTCCCAAATCACCTCTAAATCTCAACAGGCACAACCTTAAGGTTTCCCATCCACTTCAGCCCTGCTCCAATGGCTCTCCTTCATCTCCTTCAAACCGCTGGGTCTCCCCCACTCCACATCCCAAATTCCATTTGAATCTCCTTACACTAACTGAAGTTATCAAATGTATCAAGAATAATAACCCCAGGCCAGTCTTGGCCCTAATGGTATCGATTACAGCTTACTGAAACTGGCTTGTGAACAATTGGCCCTTCCCCTAACCAACATCCTCAACCATTTCCTGGGCACAAGGGCTTTCCACAGCAAATGGAAGAGTGCCACCATCAGACCATTCCATAAATATGGCTCCAAAAATGAGATTAGTAACTTTAGGCTAATCTCCTTGCTGACCCCCCTTTCCAAAATCCTCAAAAAGAAAGTCCTGGATCAGACCATTGAATTCCTGGAAAAATATAACCTATTGACAGAGTCCCAACATGATTTAAAGACCCACCATGGTATGGAGACTGCCCTGGTGAGGCTAACAAACTACACTGAGAAGGCCAGCAACAAAGGACTCTACAATGGAACAGTGTGTGTTGACAACAGCAAGGTTTTCAACCTTGTGGACCAAGAAATCGTCCTCAACCCTCTTCTTCACCTCAAATTTCGCTGATGACATCCTTAATTAGTTTAGAAACTACCTGTTTGACAGGACACACAAAGCAATGATTGATGGTTCCCTCTCAGATGTCTGTTCCATCAAATATGGAGTTCCACAGGATTCCACTCTCGGGCACCTTCTTTTTGCTGGTAATAAATTCCCTTCCACAGATATGCCACCACACATTTATTACTTACACCGACTATGCTACTCTTCTCTGCAAAGATAAGTGTCCCGCTTCCCTCCGAGACAAACTGTAGCAGGATTTCAACAAGCTTCACTCCTAGTTCTTCACACGTGGTCTCTTTCTCGATTGAAAAAAAAAAGTTTATGGTCTTTTCAGTTACCAGAAAAACTGGATTTCAATTTCTCTCTTAGTGACAATGATGGCAACCTCATTGAGAGAGCCTCAGAGTTTAAAGACCTTGGCATTCTCCTTGACTGTCATCTCTTGTAGAAACTTCATATTCGTCAGCTTATCAAAAAGGTTCATCAGAGGCTAGGCATGGTCTACTAAGTTAAGAGGATCCTTGTTCCCAAAACCAGGGCGCTGTTAGTCAACAGTTTCTTGCTACCACTAATAGATTGCGGCTCTTTGGTCTACTCCTCCAATTCCTTCCAGAAGTTCCTCAGCAAGCTAAGGGCTACTTACCATAACATAATTCAGTTCGTCACCAACCTCCCCAGACAAACTCATCACTGGAACTTTTACAAGGCAGCTAACTGTCTTTCACTCGAAGACAGGTTTGACTTTAAAATCCTCACTTTCTTCCACAAAGTCCACTTGGGCCGTCTACCTATAAGCATCGCCTTCATGTTCTAGCGGTCCTTTAATGCAAGGGCTATCATTAGAAACCACACTTTGCTTTCTGTATACCATGCTGCCACACAACACAAGAGCAGTAATCCCTTCCTTACAAGGGCACCAAACTTTTCAATAGGCTTCCTCCTCCTCAGACCCAGTGTCCCTCCATGTCTTGATTCAAAACCTGCCTCAGGCAATTCCTTCTTGGCAGATATGTTTGCAACTGCCACTGACCTCAATAGTTAATTATCTCTTCCCAACCCTCTGAAATGCTCTGTCTCTTCTCTTTTGAATTATGTTACTGTTCCTTCCCTCCCCGGCCTTCTCTGTTCTCGTTATGACTGTAGGGTGATTGCCTCTTCAGTATTGCTGCCTACGAAATATCTGTCTGGGATTTAGATGCTCATATTTACATTCTATTGTAACATCCCATTGTAACTTTTTTGCTGCATTTCTCATTTTATTGTATGTATTTAATCCTATGTGTATCACGATATTTGTAAATGCTGGTCGCACTTTGAAAAAAGGCAATGTTGCTCAATATGCTCTTCAGGGTAAACAATAAAATTAAAAGTGAGATTAAATGTATTGGGTATACCACTACAATAATGAACCTACCACAGTGAATCCATTACATCGACAACAACCCGTTCAACATCCCCAGTGTTGAATGGGTTGTTGCAGCAATGAATGGATACAGCAATTTCGCTGTAAGTTTCTCTCCCCCGTAATCCACTCCCCCATCCCCCAGGAGTTGACAATCATTAAGTCTGATTATGCGGGGGCAGAGCCTCCCCACATGGTGGGTGCAGGGGGCTGTGTTACTGTGGGGGTCTGTTGGCACTTTGCTGCGGCATTGTGATCGCTGTCAGCAAACTGGCATCAATGTAAAGCCGTACAACAACTTTGTTGTCACTGTGACTTGGTGGAATCAATGTATTGCTCTCCTTTCTAATGGGGAGAGGCCATAGAGGATTTGTTTTGTTTGTGAAGGATCAGGCAATTGCCTCTCTGCTGAAATCTCTCAATTTAAATGTCCAGCTTGGTATTGCATCCACTCAGCGGGAGGGGGGGGGAGTAAAAGCAAATGACTTCTTTTGCTTTGCCAATGGAATGTTGACATCTGGGGTATCATATTTGTTGTGAAAAAATTATTTTAGTCTCAGTCTATAGAAGTATATTTCTAGTTCACCCAGAACTGTATTTTGTCAAGCTCCTTTGTTGGGCAGAATGAAAGTCGCTTTGAAGAGTACAGATAACTCTTCAGTGGTTAGTGGGTAGCTGGACAAACTGGCAACAGTGATATCTTCAGCTGTATTATCTTGTTGTGTGTTATTGTTTTCTTCTTTCCTGCTGTTGTAATGTGCAGCGTGCAGAAGGCTATCTTTGTGTCCTTATATAGCATGGCTCTCTTTAATGTTGTCTGGCAGTTCATGTACATCTCTGTCAGGATTTCTGGTTTCGACTTAACAGTTCTTCCCTCCAGTATACTAGAAATTTGTTCAAACTTATTTTTCAAAAGAACTTTCCTAGAGTATACCCTGTGAATAAGGTGATTTTTCAGTTTCTCTCAGCGGTACTCCAGGAGAGCTGTTCAGCATATATCCCTGAGTCACAGCTGGAAATGGGTCTTAGCTCATTGCTGCTTTTCCCGGTTATCAACTTTTAAATAAATAAATAAATATTTTGAATTATACATGGATCTTAGATGATTGTAAATAGTAAGGCCCTTAGGAACAATATTTTAGTTTTTGCATTTGGTTAGGAAATAAACGTACCTATCCAGCTGAGATTCTTTCTTCCTGATGTTATGAAGCTACCATATGAGACAGCGGAACATAGTATCTTCCATGATGTAAGAAACATGCTAGTTGTCATATTGGTCCTTGCACAAAAAGATGAACAAAATTAGTGATTTGATACCTATCATTGGACCAACAAATAATTTTTACAAATGTGTAAGCTTTCAGACTAACAGAGTCCTTCAATGGAAACATGGCAGTTAAGAAAAGATAACTTTTTATATGGATGCTTCATAACATTAGGAAACATAGAAACATAGACTTTGACGGCAGATAAGGACCACTTAGCCCACTTAGTCAGCCCATTCCCTACCTATTGGATAAGCTGCAGATCCTAGTTAACCAACAGCATACTTTTTCCTACGCCCCACAAGAATTGCCTTATGTCTGTCCCATGCATTCTTGAATTCCCCCACTGTTTTTGACCCCACTACCTCCTCGGAAAGGCCATTCCATGCATCCACCACCCTCTCTGTGAAAAAATACCTCCCCACATTGCCCCTGAGTGTCCCCTCTCTATCTTCAAATTGAGTCCCCTTGCTCTTGCACATCTCTTTTTCTAAAAGATGCTACCCTCTTGGACTTTGTTGATTCCATTGAGGTACTTAAAAGGTTCTATCATGTCCCCCCTCTCCCTCCTTTCCTCAAGGGTACACATATTAAGCTCCTTTAGATTATTTTTGTATGACTTCTGTTGCAGACCCTGCACCATTTTAGTTGCCCTCCTCTGGACTGCCTCTATCCTGTCTATGTCCTTGCGGAGATGGGGTCTCCAGAACTGCACGCAGTACTCCAGATGGGGTCTCACCAACTGTCTGTACAGAGGGATAACAACTTCTTGTTTTCTACTAGTGATGTCTCTCCTAATACATCCCAGTATCCCCCCAGCCATCCCTACTGCCTGCTTACATTGCTTGCTAACATTTAAGTCATCTAATATGACTACCTACAGGTCCCATTCCATTTTTGTTGTTGTTACTACCTCCCACTCCCCATTGTGTACTCTTCCCCTGGATTTTTGTTTCCCAGGTGCATTACTTTGTGCTTCTTTGCATTGAATCCAAGCTGCCATACTTCTGATCATTCCTCCAACCTTGCCACATCCCTTCTCATTCTTTCCACCCCCCTTGTGTATCAACCCTGTTGCAGATCTTTGTGTCATCTGCAAAGAGACATACTTTTCCTTTCAGTTCCTCTGTAATGCCACTTATAAAGACATTAAAAAGGAGCAAGCCCAGTACAGAACCCTGCAGTACCCCACTAGTAACCCCCCTTTCTTTGGAGTGGACTCCGTTTACTATTACCCTCTGTGTCCTGTTGTCCAGTCAATGTTTTACCTAGGCTACCACCTTGGGACCCACTCCCAGGCTGGCTAATTTGTTTATAAATTTTTTGTGTGGTACTGTTTAAAATGCTTTGCTAAAGTCTAGGTAGGCCATGTCCACAATGGGAGGGCTTTAAGCCTGAGGTTCGATGGGCGGAGCAACAACGTCACTCCCCCATCAACCATAAAAGGCCACAACATCCTGGACCTCGACAGGATTCTTCTTCATTGCCCACCATCCACCCCTCCTCCTCCAGCAGCTCATCTCTCTTACCCATGGGTTTCTTCCTAACCTACCTTTAGCTGACGCAATCATTCCCGGCACCTGTAGGGGGGAACTCTCCTCTAGGGTTCCTTGTGTTGTACCCCTACAGGGTGGTATATCCCATGGATAGAGAGGCGGAAAGCCACAAAGCAAATCAAGTTATACAAGCATCATCTCATTATCTTATCCAGTTGCACATCGGACCACTTACTGGTCTACTACTTTAGTCACCCAGTCAAAGAAATCGATTAGATTCATCTGACATGACCTTCCCACTATTAACCCATGCTGCCTTAGGTCCTGTACCCCACTGGCCTCTAGGTACTCAACAATTCTTTCTTTCAGAAGTGATTCCATCAGTTTCCTTACCACAGAGGTCAAACTGACAGGTCTGTAGTTTCCTGCATCTGTCTTGCTCCCACTTTTGGAAGGGGAATCACATCCACCCTCCTTCAGTCCCCAGGTACCACATAATCCTCCCATAATTTGTTAAAAAGGGTAGTCAGTGGTGTCACTAGTTCTCCCCTTAGTTCTTTTAGAACTGTGGGGTGAGTCTCGTCCAGCCCCATAGCTTTGTCCACCTTCAGTTTTAGGAGTTCTTTCAGAACCCTTTCTTCTGTGAAAGGACTGGTATTTACCCCCCTTATCCAGAATAATTCTATTAATTGGATTAGGTACCTCCCCCTCCTCCTCCTTTGTAAATACTGAGGAAACTAGGAAGAAAAGAAGCTTAGCAGGATAGTGACATTTATTTCCTAACCAAACACAAAAAACAAAATATTGTTCCTAAGGTCCTATCTACAATTCACTAAGAACCACTTATAATTCAAATATGCTGAACAGCTCTGCTGGAGGAGCTCTGAGAAAATATGAAATTACCTCATTCACAGCGTATACTCAAAGAAAGTTCTTTAAAGGAAAGAGTTTGAAAAGATTTCTGATATGCCGGAGGGAAGGACTGTCAAGTTGAAACCAGAAATCCTGAAGGAAATCCACATGAACTACCAGAAAACAATAAAGAGAGCCATGCTCTGTAAGGACATGAAGTTAAATACTCTGAAACAATCTGCATATTACAACAACAGGAAAGAAAAGGTTAATAAAAACATACAACAAGATAATACAGCTGAAGATTTCTCTGTTGTTAATTTGTCCAACCACACTCTGACTGCTGGAGCAATATCTGTACTCTCCAAGATGACACAGAAAATTAGGTTTGTTGCTGTATTGGTCCACTCCTTGTGACCAAAGATTCAGACAAAAAGAGATGATTTGATGCCCATTATTGGACCAACACAGATGTTAAAAAAGCAAATAGGTGCTTGAACTTTGGGATTACATAGAATCTTTCATCAGAAAAATGGCAGTTGGTGTGGTTTCTTCCAAACCAATTGTCATTTTACTGAGGAAGGATTCTATGTAATACAAAAGCTCAAGCACCTATTTGCTTTTGTAACATCTGTGTTGGTCCAATAACGGTTATCAAATCATTTCTTTTTTCTGGATCTTTTGTACTGTCCAAGGGACTTTCATTCTGCCCAACCAAGGAGCTTAAAAAAGTAGTTCCGTGGTGAGCTAGAAGAATATTTCTGTAGAGTGAAACTAAGAGAATTGTTTACAATGAACGTGATACCCCAGACATTAACATTCCACTGGCAAAGCAAAAGAAGTCACTGTGCTTTTACACCCCCCCCCGAGTGGATGCAATACCAAACTGTGCAGTAATATTCAGAGTTTCCATCAGCGAGTCAGTTGCTAGATTCTCAACAAACAAAAACAAATGCACTATAACCTCTCCCCATTAGAAAGGAGAGTAATAGTCACTGAAATCTAACCATAACATTGTTATAAAGAAAGCTGATATTAAACCATGAGGACTATATTAAGCCCTGTTCCTACTACATCACAGTTTCAGAAAACAGTCTTTGAAATGGAATAAGTCTTACCATGCTGTAGTGTTTGCATTGTGGAGTCTGTTTTGTTATCCGTTTGGCAGAAACGTTTCCCCGACTTCACATTGTGCCCAAATTCCATGTCCTGTGTATTGCAGTTCAATAGTGTTTTTGCAAGCTGCTTACCACGATGCACTGTGCAATCAGCACATATCCCAGGATGCACGTGCTGTTGCTATGGGATTGTTTAGAGATGGTGTCTCACACACATAATTTTCCCAGCTGTCATTGCAGCTTCTTTTAGTTACAAGGTTAAAGGCTCAGAATGGGTCGGCGAAGGCTCAGAATGTTATAACTACAACTCAGGCAGCGCAGGCTGCAACAGTTAAGGCATACAGGAAGTCATACAAGCTAGTCATTTTAATCCAAAGTGTTATAGCCTGTGCCCACATGGCTTACAGTGTGGACAGAGGCATATGGATCAGGGACAGAAGCTCTGTGTGGCGGAATGACATTGTCTTGTGCACCTGGTAAGATGAGGAATGGCTGAAAAATTTCAGAATGACAAAGAACTTCAATGTCCCATGTGCAGAAATGAAAGAAAGCATTGTTAGCCAGGATATCGAATTTTAGAGATCTCTGCCAGTGGAGAAGTGAGTGGCAATCACACTATGGAAACTTGCACAAACATAGAATACCATACTCTGGGGCACCTCTTTGGTGTAGAAAGATCCAATGAATGTGAGATTGTAATAGAACTATGTCAAGCAACTGTCACAGCGCTGATGCCACGTGTCTGAAGGATGGTTAACTTTAATGAAGGGATCATTGGTTTTGAGCAGGACTGGGGCTTTTCAAGCTGTGGTGGTACCATAGATTGCATGCATTTTTCAATTATATCTCCACCCCATTATGCCACAGAGTATTTCAATCGGAAAAGCTATTATTCAGTTATTATGCAGGTCGAGGTGGATAACTAATTTTGTTTTGAAGACAATATTGGTTGGCCTGGCAAACTCCATGATGCCCAAGTATTTAAGAACAATGCAATATACAGAAAGGGGCAAGACAGAACATTATTCTCAGCAAGTGTGAGGCAGATAGGGGGCATCAATGTTCCTATGGTCAGCATTGGTGACCCTGAACCACTTACTCCCATGGGCAGTGAAGTCCTTTATGAACTACAACCACTCATGGGAGAAGAACTTCAGTAACAGACTGAGCAGAGCAAGAATGGCCACACAGTATGCATTCGATAGACTCAAGGGATGGTGAAGAAGTCTCCTGAAAAGGATGGAATTCTCACTTGAACATGTGCCCATTGTTAGAGTAGTTTGTTGTGTTCTTCACAACATACAGTATGCAAAATAAAATCAGAGGAATTTCTGCAGAAGTGGCTATGTCACACAGCTGCCTTCCAACAACCCAATCAAGATCAGGCAAATTATGAAGACACCAGTGTTGCAGAAATATGCCATCAGGTAAATGCTGTATGCGAAGCCCTTGCCACACCTCTGGAGGCCATGTAAAACTTCAGCTATTGGATGAAACATGTCAGGTGCTTCGCTGAAAAGTACATGTTTGTGACATCACAGACATATTACACACCAAGGGCCAGATATTCAAAACTTTGCACCTGGCAAAAACTGTTTGCGCAGGTTTAGTGCGGGATTAGCATGGGTTTGCTATATTCAAAAGGCCAAATAATATGCGCAAACTGCATTAGTGCTGGGCAAAATCATAATGTATGCAAGGGGCAAACTGAGTCGGTGTGTACATGAATACAGGCACAATGCTATATTCAGTGACTAGCCCGTGCAAAGTGGTTTTGCATGACTTAGCATGGCACTTACTGCAGTGCACATTACCACCCAGGAAAAGGTAGTCTTAACTCTGGGCAATCAGCTTTGCATGACATTATAGCTTTGCGTGGTGTTTGTGTGGCTTTGCGCGACCCTAACAAATAAATATGACACATAGACAAAGCCAGACATAGAGGAAACATGCTGCTCACTTTAGTGCAGGGCTAAACCGTTAGCCTGGTGCAAACTGCATGCAAATCAGGGCATAATGAGATGCTAATCTGGATGTTTGCCCAGAGACTACCTAAGTAGGCTCATTTGCATGTCAGTTTTGAATATGGCAAAGTTTAGTCCTGGGCAAACGTGTTTGCACCAGGCTAACGGTTTAGCCCTGCACTAAACCCGTGCAAACATTTTAGCGCTGCGCAAACAGTTCAGGAAATATTATACAGTTTTGAACACTGTACCTTCACATGTGCTGCTGCCTGCAGCTGTACTGGGTCCACACATTTGCTGGCACACACATTGGCCACATAGTTCACCTCTACCTACCTTCACGTCGCTGTGCACTGTGTTTCTGTTGTGGTTTGCACTTCCTGGTTGCTATCTTCAGAGCTGTCTTATTCCAGGGCTAAGTTTGCTCTGCACTCCCAGCCCAGTTTGCCCAACCTCATTTCCATGCTATGTTCAGAAGCTGTTTGCCCCAGGCTATTCCTTTTGAATATAGCTTGCTTTGTGCTCCGGGCTAAGTTTGCCTGCCAGGCAGTGTTAATTTAGCCTCGGGGTAAAGTTTTGATTATCTGGCCCTCAGTGTGTTGCAGTACAAGTTCTTTATTGACAGGTTTGAGAAAGTACTCCACAGCAATTAACTGCAGAATCACAATGTGTACACAACAGGCACAGAAACATATATTACATTTTTTTTTTGTTTTTTGATGTTGTACATCTGTTCATTCTGAACAACATACATCACATATATCTGAATACCATTCTGATGGCTTAAATGTTAATGGAATATAGTTGTTTGAAGTTAGACTAGGCAAATGACTAAATTAACTAAATGTTAAAAGTTTTAATATGTAAAATTCAGCAACCGTAAAGTTATCTTGCTTTTTACATAGTCAATGAACATGTTGCCTTGCTATTAGACTGTATTGCTACAATCAGCAAGTTACTTTATTTTCTTCATAAAAGTATTTACGTCTTTTAAATGATACAACCCTATAAACTTAGTCTGCTTTTAAAACAGTTATAGAAATGTTAACTTGTGTTATATTAAATGGCTCAACAAAACATGACTACTTTGTTAGAGATTGCTATGATCATGTGAAGCATATGTACAGTAGTTAATCATTAAAACCCTGCGATAAAATGCATCTGATTATTTGTCATGCATTACTGCAACAAGAAAACCCCAAAATACAACAAGGTAAATGTGGAAATGTCTCTCCTGCTCACACCGGTAAAATGTAATCTTTTTTTACATATGAATCATAAGTTTGTCCATGTCATTTCATTGCTATATAACTCCTATGTAATGCTATGGGTGGTGGAGGACGTTGCATAATATGTGCCCTGGACAATTACATTCTGCCCTCCAGCGCAAGGCACTCACATTGCTTCCTGCATTTGGATAACATAAAACATTGTACAACACACCATGAACATTATCTCGTGACACCGGCATTTGAGTTGGAGCTGGCTGATATGAGACGTGCTGTTGTTAGGAGCTGCAGGACATTTGGAGAAGGTTGTTAAAGAATGATGCAGGTTGCTTTTCTTCTAGTTTCCACATCCACTCCTCCATCTCCAGCTCTGCTCTTGTCCTGTCTTGCTCAGCCTGCATCATTTGCTGATGCAGCTCAACAAGAAGTTTCCTTCTTGGCTCATACAATGACTACATTATTTCCTGCAACCTGTTCATTTTTTTCTTCCTCAGATTTTGCAGTGGTTCTACCCCAGCAGATCTTTCGCCTACTGATGATAAAGGTGTGCTGGTAGAAGGGTGCATGGGGGTCTGATCAGGAGCTCTCTAGGAAACTGTCACGGAATACTGTGTGATCAGATCCGTCAGATGTATCTGCCTGTGCTTCTCTGTTGTCTTCAGCATTGTTTTGCTTCTCAGAGTCTGTCATAGGACATACAAACACAGAAATACATGAAAATGCCAGCAGAAACAGGCCATATGGTCTATTGAGTCCGTTTAAGTATGCAGCTCTCAGTCTAAACTACTGCAACTGCCAACCACCCCTTATCTGCCCATATGATAAATTGCTCCCATCTGCCAAGGCCCCCTCCCCATCTTCCCTTCAGTTGATCTTACCTTTGACCCCTCTTAAAACTGCCCACAGATTTCAACAATGTCACTTTCTCTGGCATTGTCTTCCGCTTTGCTACCACCCTTCCTCTAAATAGTGCCTCATTATTTCCCTCCTGAATCTTCCACCCTCCAATTTCAGACTGTGTCCTCTTGTGTCCCCCCCTTAACCTAAACATAGCCTCAGTACTAACCTTATTCATGCTCTTTAAGTATTTGAAAGTCTCAGTCATAACCCCCCTCTCTCTTCTATCCTCCAGGGAATACATGATCAGCCCCCTCAGTCTTTCCTCATACGGTTTGTACCCCAGTCCAAGGATCATCTTGGTCGCCCTGCGCTGAACCCCCTCCAATAGTTTTTATTTATTTATTTAAATGTTTCACCAGGAGACCATACTTAACAGACACCTGCTCATTCCCAGATGCACCCTGGGGACATCCTTCATTAAGAAGCGGCACCAGAACTGCACACAGTACTCCAAGTACTCCAAGTGCAGTCTCAGCAGCAACCTGTATAGCAGCAAGATGACTTCCTCTCTTCTAGAGGTGATTTCCCTGGCAATGCACCCCAACATCTGTTTAGCTTTGACCACCATCTTCCTGCATTGCACAGAGAGATTTATGTCTCCTCCCTGTGTTTAGTACCCCCAGATCCTTCTCCTTCTCTGAAGTGGATAACTGCACTCCCCCGGCCAGTGGCAATTCCCAAGGTTTCTGGCTGCCATGGACATGCCTTGGCACTTCTAAGCATTGAACCCCAGCTGCCATGTGTCTGACCAGTGCTAAAGTCTTGCCAAATCCTCTTGAAGGACATGTCCCCCTTCCACACTATCCACCTCTGCACAGATCTTTGTGTCATCTGCAAAAAGACTGATTTTGCTCTTAATCCCATCTGATATATCAGCAATGAAGATGTTAAATAGCACTGGTCCTAGTACTGAGCCTTGTGGGACCCCACTAGTTACAACTCTGGGAGCCGAGAGTTCTCCCCTTACAGCTACCCTCAGCTACCTGTTCTGCAGCCAGCTCCTAACCCGTCCAACCAGTTTCTTTCCTGCTCCTAGGTTACTCAGCTTACTAGTTAACCTTCCATGTGGCACAGAGTCGAAGGCCTTGCTAAAGTCCAGATACAGGACATCCATCACATGGCCCCTATCGAGTGCCCTTGTCACCCAATCAGAAAAGTCAGACAGGTTTGTCTTGCAGGATCTGCCCGAGACAAACCAATGTTGCCTATCATTCTGGAGACCATTCTCCTCCAGAAAGACAACCAGCCTCTCTTTAAGGATAGTCGCCGTTAGCTTCTCCACAATGGATGTAAGTTACTTGATTTGTCCTTCGGTCAACTCTTATGGAGGGGCACCACATGTGCCATCCTCCAGTCCTGGGGCACACACCCAGTCCCTAGAGAGGCATTGAACAAGTCTGCCAGAGATTTCACCAGGACCTCTGCCAACTCCTTCAGGACTCTTTGATGGACACCGTCAGGCCCCAGTGCCTTATCCACCTGCAGAGACCTAAGGCCCTCCAACATCCTGCTCACTGGGATCTCCCCATCCATTACCCTCGCTGCCCTCTTCCCACCCTGCCTTTCCCCAGGGGCATAGGCCCATCCCTCTCCCTGGTAAACACTGAACAGAAGTACACACTGATTGCTTCTGCCTCCCTCCCCCTTTCCTGCCCACCCTCCTCCTTTCTTGATCCTGACAATCTGATATTTACAGCTTTTCTTCTCCCTTATGTACCTGAAGAAATCCTTTTCCCCTTCTCTGAACCCCTGTGCCAGCCTTAACTCCCTTGAAGCCTTGGCTGCTCAGACTACTCTACTCACCTCTCTGGATTTTCTCACATACTCCTCCCTGTCCTCTTCTCTTTTGGATCTCTTTTAACTTCTGAAGGCAGCTCTTTTTTGCTTCACCTTCTCTACTACGTCCCTGCTCAACCAGCTCAGTTTCTTGGTCCTGGCTTTGTTACTTTGGATCGTTGTACATGAATTAGTGGCCCCTGCCAGACCCATCTTGATAATGTCCCATTTCTAGTCAGCATCCATGTCTGGGCAGATGTTGGCGAGGTGCCCTTCCATTATGTCTCCCATCCTGCCAAAGTCTGCTCTTTTGAAGTCCTCTACCGTTGTCTTGGTTCTGGCTGCCTCTTTACCCAGACTGAGGAAGAACCACACTGTGGTCATTTCCTTCAAGGGGGTCTTTAACCTCCAAATCCTGGACATGCTCCACATCCATCAACACAAGGTCCAGGGTGTTTTACTCCCTGGTTGGCGCCATTGCCCTCTGTGTCAGGAAGCTGTTGTGGAAGGCTTCTAGGAGGACCTGTTCCCTGGCACTCAAGGTAGCTGGGGTGCTCCAGTCTACCCTTTGCAGATTGAAATCCCCTATTATCACAGTACTGCCCTTTCCACTGAACCTCCTTATTTGCTCCTCCAACTCCTTGTCAATTTCCTTATTTTGAGAGGGTGGTCTATACACTAGCCCCAATCAAACCTTCCTGTCTTTTGAGTTTTGGAGCTGTACCCATGACATCAGCCCTGCTCTCCTCCCCATCCTCTCTGTTGCCTCACATATATAGCCACCCTTCCCCTTCCCTTTTTTTTATGTCCCTTAGGTACAGGCTGTACCCAGGGATGACTAGGTCCCATGCCTGGTATTGGGTGGCCCATGTCTCAGTGATGGCTGCTACTGTATGTCCCCCTCTCCTTCTGCCATCAGTGCCTGCAACTCTACTGCCTTGTTTCCGAGGCTCCTTGCATTCAAGGAAACCCCCACTCCAGCTTGACCCCTGCCCTTCCTTGCCCTTCCCCTCCCTATCGCCTCCCCTTTTTGAGTTCCCCTCCTCCCCACCTGACTAGTTAGGGAGGGATGCCTAACTGGGCTAAATGTTAATAAATCTGAGGGTCTGATGGCTTGCACTCCAAACTATTGAAAGAATTTATCCCAGTCATTGTGCTGTGGATACTGGATATTGGAACTAGACCTCTCATAAAAGCTTGTGTAACCACTGACTGGTGCACAGCCACAGTAATACCCATATATAAGAAGGGTAGTAAAGTGAACCGTGGCAGTTACAGACCCATAAGCCCACAATAGGTAAAATAATTGAAAGTAGTATATTACTAAGGATGAACTGGTTAATAATCTCACAGGCAGGGGTTTATCCAATTCATCGCAGCATGGCTTCTCCAATAACAGGTCCTGTGCCACTAATTTAATCAGTTTTTACGAGTTTGTTAGCCACAACGTGGACCTAGGCAAAGGGGTGGACGTGCTATTCCTAGATTTCAGGAAGGTGTCTGAGACCTTCCCTCATAACATCTTAGAGAAGAAACTTCTTAATTTAGGAGTGGATGTATGTCTAGTCAGGTGGATTCAGACCTGGCTAACAAATAGAAGCCAGACCGTAAGAATAAATGGTGTAGTCTCCCCAGAGGGTGCGGTGACTAGTGGGGTGCCCTATTGGGCCTATTGCTTTTTAATGTATTCATAAGTGATCTAAATATCACAAGTAGCAACAAGTTGCTTAAATTTGCAGATGATACCAAACTCAGGGGATTGGAGATGATGAAGCACAGAGAAAACGTACGCTATTGCTAAAATTCCTTGAAAACATAGGAAAATGGGTAACGTAGAAACATAGAATTTGATGACAAATAAGGACCGCCTTGGCCCACCTAGTCTGTCCATTTCCCTACCTAATGAATAAGCTGCAGATCCTAGTTAACCAACAGCCTACTTCCTCCTAACCATCGCTAGAATTGCCTTATGTCTGTACCATGCATTCTTGAATTCCCCCACTGTTTTTGACTCTACAACCTCCTCAGGAAGGCTGTTCCATGCATCTACAACCCTCTCTGTGAAGAAATACTTCCTCATATTACTTCTGAGCTGTATCCCTCTATCTTCAAATTGTGCCCCCTTGTTCTTGAGCATCTCTTTTTCTGAAAGATGCTACCCTCTTGGACTTTGTTGATTCCCTTAAGGTATTTGAAAGTTTCTATCATGTCCCCCCTCTCCCTCCTTTCCTTAAGGCTATACATCTTAAGCTCCTTTAGTCTTTCTTCATATGTCTTCTGGTACAGACCCTGCACCATTTTGGTTGCCCTCCTCTGGACAGCCTCCACCCTGTCTATGTGCAACCCCCTTACAAATGGGGGTCACTAAAAAGCCTTCTTTGGGTAAACCTAAATGCTCTCCGCCTGGCTGGTATCCTGTATTTCAGCTGATTTAAAAAAATAATTGAGTGAGAGTGCCTAATGCCTCCATGTACTGTTGCTTTAAGAGCTGCCAAACTACAGTATAATTAATTTGCAATGGGGGGTCTGTGCGCTTCCCTGCTCGAGTCCTACCTGGGCCACTGAGCAAATCACTCCATTTCTGCAGTCGCTATATGCGCAGAGAGAGCCCTTTCAAAAGATGTAACTGTTTGCCTGAAACCAGTTACAGCGTTAAGTAAAATGCGGTTTGTCTAACCTGCCTTTCTTACAGCTGGGACTCTGTGTGTTTTGCCCCTCCATTTCGGATCTGAACTGCTAAACAGGTCCAACCAGTGGGGAGGGGTTCCTTAAAATGGAGCCTGCTGGCAAATCAGAACTTGGTCTCTCAAATGGAGCCAGCCACAAGGGGGATTGTATGAAGAAAGCCTCTGGGAAATGTAGTTTAGACCTTGGTGCCTTTTTTCACCAATAGAGGAAGCCTGTTGTGACTGACAAGGAGATTCAGCCAACTGAAACCTTTTGGAGTTGGGGGAATGGCCCAGACTGCCTGCTGAGAGAGAGAGAGAGTCAGTTTGAGCATGGAGCTGGAAAAGTGAGCAGCTCGTGGGGCTGCTGCTCATGGGGCAGCGTGGGAACCGCGGGGAGGCCAGGAAATGGCCTATCGGTCTTCAGTTCTCCTGGAGGGACAGAAAAGGATTGTGTTTTCTTGGACCAAGTCTCCGAATTTTGTGTGTAAAAGGAAAGCCGTTGTTGTGGCCTAAGTTATGGGCAACATGTGTGGAGAAGAAGTAAAGAAGAGGAACCTTAATTAATGGACTGCGACTCTGAACAGAAAGCAGATGCTGAAGTGCCCTGAGGTTTGGGGCAGAAGAGAACCGTTTTTGAAGTTGGAAGCTGAGAGGGAAACCGCCCTGTGTGTTCGTGCAGCCGTTGTTGTGCAGTAGTTCGTGCAGGAAGCGTGTGTGAGGCCCCAAAGTTGGCCTGCAGCCATTGGTAAGCGTAATTCAGACTGAATCCGAGCTTTCAGAGTGAAAGAAGAAGCAGAAGTCATTTTGGAACCAGACTTAACCTGAAGAAGACTGAAAGTGTGCAGAATTGTGGTCGGCCTGTCGGGACTCTGTGGTCTGGTACAGTAAGTGACCTTTACATATAAATGTGCTTAGTGCTTGTGGGAATAGAGATCTGAGTAATTCCCCATGTTGTGAACTGTGTGCTGTGCTGGGAGTGGGATTCCCTAGCAAGGTTTGGACTGAATCCAAGCAGAGGGCGAGAGCAAAAGTATTGTTCGGACTGAATCCGAGTTTGAGTCAGAGAAGAATGCCTCTGTAGACAGGCTCAATCTCCTGAAGTGACCAGCTGCTTGCCTGGTAGTGGTCTGTGTACATATAAAATGTGCAGTGAGCTGGAAGTCATAGCCAGCATCACTTGGACTGCATCTGCCTACATTGAGTGCAAGTGAGCCCTGCCACAAGGGCTGGGCCAGCTATTCTCTTTCTCCTGGCAATCCAGGACAATCTGCATTCCATCCAGCTTTCAGCATTGAGTCTGTGAGTACAAATCAGGGTAGCTCCCTGCCATCTGTTTAACAAATTGCAAGTGTTTCATCTGATTTATTTTCCTTCCTTTCTTCATGAATTGAGCCATCCGGCTCTGGATTACAATTGGGTATTGTGCAAGTGTTTTTCCATCACAGGGCCCCAACCAGCTGCAGCAATCCTGGCTAGCCCCCACCATCCTGGGTACCCAGAGAGAGTGACGTTTTGGGACTCTGAGTATGCACACAGTACTGTGATTATTAATGTGTCTAACCTAATTAACCTGATTCCCCGTTTCCTTGTTACAGCTCCTTAAATAAATCAGATCTGTTTGTTTCAGCAAAGTTAACACTGACTGTGGTGTTTGTTTATGTTAAAGTATTGCACTGTGGCTAGTGTACTGCATCATCTTGTTTTACAGGGGGTCTCCAGAGTCAAGCTGACAGAACCAGTCCTGGGAGTAAGTGTAAATAGTGAAGATACTCATGGTGTATTGTGTGAGCCACTAGTAGGAATAAAAGGGGGTCTCAGTGTCCCAGAGGGCTGTGACCAAATTAGTCTAACCACTACAAACCCTGACCTCTGGGTGGAGGCACCTGCCATAGAACCTAGCCCCCTCAACCTGTTAGCAGTCAAGGAGGCAGGGGTAGTAGCCCTTGGGATAGTGCCACCTGGGGGTTACATATGTCTTTGCGGAGATGGGGTCTTCAGAACTTTACACAGTACTCCAGATGTGGTCTTACCAACTGTCTGTACAGAAGGCCAACAACTTCCTGTTTTCTACTGGTGATGCCTCTCCCTATGCATCCCAGTATCCCCCAGCCCTCCTTACTGCCTTCTCACATTGCTGGCCCACCTTTAGGTCATCTGATATGACTATCCCAAGGTCCCTTTCCATTTTTGTTGTTGTCAGTATCTGCCCCCCATTGTGTACTCTTCTCCTGGGTTTTGTTTCCAGGTACATTAATTGCACTTATTTGCTTTGAATCTAAGCTGCCATACATTTGACCATTCCTCCAACCTTGCCAAGTCCTTTTCATCCTTTCCACCCCATCTTGCGTATCAACCCTGTTGCAGATCTTTGTGTCATCTGCAAAGAGACATACTTTCTCTTCCAGTCCCTCTGCAATGTCACTTATAAAGACATTAAAAAGGACTGGCCCCAGTACTGAACCCTGCAGTACCCCACTTGTAACCCTCCTTTCTTCACTGTGGACTCCATTTACTATTACCTGCTGTGTCCTGTTGTCCAGCCAGTGTTTTACCCAGGCTACCACCCTGGGACCCACTCCCAGGCTGACTACTAGGTTTACTAGGTAAGTGAGGACAATCTTTTGTGTGGGACTGTGTCAAATGCCTTGCTAAAGTCTAGGTAGGCCATAACCACAGCTCCTCCCTGGTCTACTACTTTGGCCACCCAGTCAAAGAAATCAATTAGATTTGTCCGACATGACCTTCCTGCTGTGAATCCATGCTGCCTTGGGTCCTGTGCCCACTGGCCTCTAGGTACTCAACAATTCTTTCCTTCAGAAGTGATTCCATCATTTTCTCTACCACTGAGGTCAAACTGACAGGTATGTAGCTTCCTGCCTCTGTCTTGCTCTCACTTTTGTAAAGGGGAATCAAATCCACCCTCCCCCAGTCCTCAGGCACCACACCATCCTCCCATGATGTATTAAAAAGGGTAGTCAGTGGTGTTACTAGTTCTTCCCTTAGTTCTTTTAGAATTCTTGGGTGAATCCCATCAGGCCCCATTGCTTTACTCACCTTCAGTTTTAAGAGTTCTTTCAGAACCCTTTCTTCTGTGAAAGGACTAATATCAACTCCCCCTATCCAGAGTGCTTCTATTGACTGGATTGTGTATCTCCCCCTGCTTTTCCATTGTGAATACTGAGCAGAAGTATTTGTTCAGTATCCCTGCTTTTTCACTGTTGCTGTCTGCCCAACCACCTTCCTCTTTATTCAGCCTCAGTATCCCTGCCTTCGTCTTTCTTTGCTCCCTAATGTACCTATAAAAGGTTTTATCCCCTTTCTTAACTGAGTTGGCTATCTTTTCCTCATTTGGGGCCTTTGCTATTCTGACTGCCTTCCCCACTTCCTTCTGCTTTAATTGGTACAGTTCTCTGTCCTGCTCCTTCTGTATTTCCTTATACTTCCTGAATGCTGTCTTTTTCTCTCTTACCTTCCCTGCTACTTCTTTTTGAGAACCATAGCGTTTTTTCTTTCATTTGATTTGTTTATTTGCTTCACATAAAGGCTTGTTGCCTTTGATGGCACTTTGATGTTTCCCCATTGTTGCTCCACCCCACCTTCTTGCCTGTTTGCTAGTGCTTTTCTGAGGCACTCTCCCATTTTGACAAAGTCAGCCCTCCTGAAGTCCAGTACCTTCACTTTTGTGTGGCTTGACTCTACAGCTAAGTTTATCGTGAACCACACTGTTTGGTGGTCGCTTGTTCCCAGATGGCTACCCACTTCAAGATCAGAGATCCTCTCTCCATCCCCATTTGAGAGTACCAGGTCTAAGATTGCTCCCTCCCTAGTGGGTTCCAAAACTAGGGTAAATACAAACCTGATGCTGATGAACATAGAAAAGTGTGTGGTTTTGCACTTTGGAAAGAACAACATCAAGCAAATATACCAGGTTAATGCAACCATAAATAAAACTGGGATTGACAAGAGGGATCTGAGGGTTACCATAAGTGACTACCTCAAGCCCAGTCCACACTGTAGACAAGTTGCATCAAAAACTGGACACCTACTTAACTGTATACAAATGTCCTTCTCGTCTAGGTCTTGTCTAGGGTGTATTGTTATCCCCCATGTTGTTTGCAGTGTATATGCTGCCCCTCAGAGACATTGTAAGACGGTATGGGCTGAGGTTTCACTGCCATGCTGATGATACCCAGCTCTACCTGTCTTTTGCCCCTGACCAGGATAGAGCTACCATGGTATTTAATACCTGCCTCGCTGAAATCCAGGACTGGATGAACTTGAGCTGGTTAAAGTTGAACACTGGAAAGACGGAGGTGATGGTAATAGACCCGGATTGTCGGATAGAGGGGTTTAGAGCTGATCAGCATTCCGTACGTTTTCTTGGGGGCTCCCAGCACCTTTCCTCTGAACGGGTATGAAGCCTGGGGGTAGTGCTTGATGACGGGCTGACATTACGATCTCAGGTGTCGGCCAGGATTAAGCATCTGGTTCTGTCCGGGGACTTGCCAACATTAGTTCTTGCCTTTGTGACTTTTCGCCTTGATTATTGCAACTCCCTGTACTTAGGGCTTTCTGGGGTTGAAATCTGCCACCTGCAGCTCGTGCAGAATGCAGCAGTATGATTGTTAACTGGGGATTCCCGAGCATCCCATATTACTCCCGTGCTGTGCGATCTGCACTGGCTGCCGATTAGGTGGCGGATCACCTTTAAAGTTGGTTTACTGACTTCTAAAGCTCTGCATGGACTGGGCCTCAACTATTTGAAAGAGCTTCTTCTGCTTTACCATCCAGTGCAACAGCTGCGTTCAGCTGACGAGGGGTTGCTGGAGATCCCAAGGGTGTCTTTGAAATCTTCTGGGTTACGTGCATTTATGCACGTGGCCCCTACCCTCTGGAATTCTCCACCCCGTCAGCTTCGGGAAAGCATGACTGTGGAGGGGATCAAACAGGCTTTGAAAACCTTTTTGTGGATTCTTGCCTATGAAGGTTCCACATGATATGATCCCGTTTATTCCTGTTTGTTAGTTATTTATTATGTTGTTATGGTTTGATATAATTGTAATCGGTTTTATCTTTTGTAAAACGCCTTGATGGCTCAAAGGTGCTTAAGTGAAATAAAATGTATTATTATTATTTATTTCTGCATTATTGCCCCTTTATAAGTCCTACATTAGGCCGCACATGGACTACTGTTCACAAGCATGGAGTCCTTATCTTAAGAAGGATAAGGACATGATTGATAAAGTGCAGAGGAGATTTACCAAACTTGTCTCTGGATGCAAGGGGTTAAAATACAAACAGTGCCTAAAGCGCTTGGGCTTGTGGCACTTAAGCTAAGGAGAACGGGGGGAACATGTTACTTCCCTTCATAGTTGTGGAGGACCCAGTCTTAAGTGTTGGGCTGGAATTGAAATACAAGAATACAAAATATTATCTTAGAGGCCACAAGAGGCAGTTAGTTGAATCTTGTCCAAGATCAAAAATTGGGAAAAATGCTTTTTTGCCAAGGGCTGTTTGACTCTGGAATCAGCTCCTGGGACACCTGGTGAATGTACCGAATATGGCAAAGTTCAAATAGGGCTTGGATGCCTTTATACAGGAGGGAAACTTAGGGCACTTTGACTGAGCAGTGGGAAGCAGCATCTATGGGCCTCAGCCTTCTTTTTCCTATTTCCGAAGTACATAATGGTCTCCCTCACCTGGTTGCACTGTTTGTCACCCAACCTTTCACCCCCTCCCCCCATTTAGTTTAAATTAATTCTGGTTGCTAGGTACTCCCATAGCTTTTGCTTTAGGACCCATGGGCCTTCTTTAATCAAATGCAGCCTACCTGGTGCCTACAGATCCTTTTTCTCCCACATCCTACCCCCACCCACCCACAGACCATACCCCATGGTCTCACACCATTCCCACAGAGAGTTGTTGATCTCTAAAATTCTTAGCTTTCTGGCCATACCAGGAGAATCTCAGAGAAAGCAACTGAACATCCTTCTTTATTGCATATCCTTCCCTCTTCCCTGAACCTCTCCTGTACCACTTCGGCTCTATACCCCTCCAGGTCATTTGCACCCAGGTGCACCACAGTGTGAGTTTTCTTCCCATCCCTCCCAACACACTTTGTAATAAACTGCACCACCCTTCCTGCCGTCATGCCTGACATACATTCTACCCAAATGCAGCCATTCCTGATGCCCTTGCTGCCCCATCTTGCACCCTTCAGTATCGAGCCCCACAGAATGTTGACCCTGCCTCCTTTTTCCTGGTCTCCTTCTAGGTACTTCCCATTCCTCTGTTCACAGTCCTAACCCCCTCAGCTCTTTTCATGCCTATGTTCTCCATTACCTCATTTGTTCCCTGCTTTACCCCTTCCTTCAGCCCCTCCCACTCCCCCTACTACTCCTGCGCAGGCTAACTCTGTCCACCCCTACCATGCCCCAGATGATCCTCCCTTCTCCCATTCAATTCTGCTACCCCTTCTCCTGCCATAACAGCCTCCCTTGTCCATGCTACCCTCCAGCACACTGATCATGTTTCTTGCCTACCCACTAGCCCACATGCTGCTGCTACTACCCTTTCTCCTCACCTTGTCTGTGACCCCCCCATTCCTCCAGGCTAGCCAGTACTGAGAACCTGTTCCTAGACTCCCTCCCCTTGTCCCGAGCTTCCCCTGATGTTCCATCATGTGACTTCATTCCATGCTCTGTCACTGTTCCCCTTCTCCCCCTGTTTATAACCTCCCTCCACTTTTCTGGCTCTGATCTCATCGGCCCCTGGGTAGTTGCTGATTTGAGTCCTTTAACCTCCCTCCTTGTTTTATCCTCTGTCCACCAGCTGTGACATCTAAGGTAGCCCTCCTCTGGTCCCGTAACCCAGATGCTCCCCCCGTCCCCTCCTACCCCACTATTCAGTTTCTTTTTCGGCCATACAACCTCCTCCCTAAGTTGCCCAAGCTGCCTACACACTATACATCCCCTGCTCTCCACACAATCCCCAAGAAGATGGCTGTCCCACAACCACTGCAGCTTACCACCCTCCCTGCATCCCCTCTTGTACTGCTGCCACCAAACATCCTCCAGCTACATGCCCCTCCCCATGACTGCTGCCTGCTCCAGTTCCTAGGTCCCTCCATCCTACCTGGTATCTCTATTTAGTTCATCATGCTCTAATCCCCACCCCAAATACTAGCGCAACACCAATGCAGAATCCAGTTGTGTATCCCTCTGTTCCTTGTTTATGATATGTTCACCTCCTATGCATACTATATCTAACATCCTCCCCTCAGAATTCACTGCCTACTCACCTGCCTCCTATCTGCTACCCTCCAATGCCCTGCCCAGTGTGGCCTCCAGCAGTCCTCCCTACGGATGCTTTGCAGATGCCACTTAGTCAAATGCCACACTCCAGCTTTGTGGCACTCATGCTTTGGGGTCTCTCATGTGAGGGGGTCCCTTGGCCTTCTGGGAAATATAGTCACTCTACAGCAACCTGACTGGTTGGCCTGTGCCTCATAGTCCCATGCATCTGCAGCAAGTCACTCTCTCTCCATTCCTGTATTGGCATCCTCCCACCTCCCTTGCCCCCACACAGCCACACAATTAAAGCATTTTCAACACTCCCAAAGCAGTTAAAAAAGTACAGAACACCCCTACACACTTCCCTGCTGCCTAGCTGTCTGCTCAGCGATGGAGCTCTTCAGCCAGGAAAAAAAAAATATGAAAAAGTTACTATTTCATTACTGTTAAATGACATTGCCTGTATTACATACAATGTTCACATTTACATCTGAGGTGTCTGTTCTGGTAAACTAATATTGCTGTAATGTTACAGGGTGGCCGAATGCATGCCTGTGGCACTACAGTAATGTAACATCATGATTAGACAGTTGCCTATACCTCTGGCATTGCAGTATCATGTCATACTGTCACTGTGTGCCTGTGATACTGTCACTCCATGCCTGTGATACTGTCACTGCATGCCTGTGATACTGTCACTGCGTGCCTGTCATATTGTCACTGCATGCCTGTGATACTGTCACTGCATGCCTGTGATACTTCCACTGCATGCCTGTGATATGGCTGACAACCATGGAGTGAGCCTCTCATTTTGAGGACTGTATCACTGCGGCAACAATAAACAGCATTACTGAATGAAACTGGTACTGAATGGTACTGTGTGCCTGTCATACTGTCACTGCGTGCCTGTGATACTGCCACTGTGTGCCTATGATACTGTCACTGCATGCCTGTTATACTGTCACTGCATGCCTGTGATACTGTCACTGCATGCCTGAGATACTGTCACTGCATGCCTGTCATACTGTCACTGCATGCCTGTGATACTGTCACTGCATGCCTGTGATGCTTTCACTGCATGTCTGTGATACTGTCACTGCATGCCTGTGATACTGTCACTGCATGCCTGTGATACTGTCACTGCATGCCTGTGATACTTCCACTGCATGCCTGTGATATGGCTGACAACCATGGAGTGAGCCTCTCATTTTGAGGACTGTATCACTGCGGCAACAATAAACAGCATTACTGAATGAAACTGAACAAAGCTATGTCTGCGAACACTTCATGCCAAAGCCGACAAAACGGGATAAATAGCACGATGTTAGACAATGTAGCAGATTGTTGCTCATGGCAGCCATTGTACACACTGGTACACGTTGTCAGAGGGAATACTGTATGTCATTGTTTAATAATGTATATAATGCACACTGCACTTCTCTTATATTTCTTGTTTGTAGGTGGGTAACCTTGAGTTAAATTGAGCAAAGGGCAGATGACTTTGGTGTAATCTTTTATGAACTGGCGATAATAGCCGCAGAACCCCAAGAATCTTTGCAGTTCCTTAAGATTGTTAGGCTGAGGCCAGGCAGTCAAAGACTCCACTTTGCTCGGGTCTGTCTGAATCCCATCAGCTGAAACTATGTGACCAACATATTTCACAGATTTTTAAAAGAATTGACACTTGTCTATCAATAATTTTAGTCCAAAGTCCTCTAATAGGTCAAGAACCTTAAACAGACGAGCTTCATGTTCCTCAAGGGTCCGATCAAGCACAATGACATCATCCAGATAGACCAGGCATTCTAGCAAGTTTATGTCCTCCACAGTTCTCTCCATCAACCAGTGGAAAGTGGCGGGCGCTCCTGTAATACTCTATTGTCAGTGTCAGTGGCTCAGGAGGTAGCACACTCACCTCTGAGGTCAGGAGATCAGAGGGCTGTGGGTTCAGTTCCCACATCTGGCACTTGGGTTAATATCCCAGTACTGACACTGTAGTGCAGCATGAGAGGGGTGCTGCACTTCTGAGGTGCCATCTTTCGGATGAGGCGTTAAACCGAGGTCCCATCTGCCTGGCTTGGTGGTAGTTCAGGTGGGTGTTAAAGATCCCATGGCACTTATCGAAAAGAGTAGGGAATTTCCCCAGTGTCCTGGCCAAATTTCCCTCATTCACTAAAAATACCACCAACAGCTTAATCTGGTTCAAGGTCAGCTGGCATTCATCTGTATCCCCTTCCCCCAGGTCGTGCCTGAAAATAGGCAGGATTTGTCTAGTGCACTTACCCGGTCAACAAAAACTAAATAAAAAAATACCTTGAGGCATGCGTAGAAACTCAAAGGAAACCCAGGGGTCAAATGAAGGCTGTTTTTTTCTCTGTCTTCCGGGGCCATCAGGATTTGATAATAACAGCTCTGAAGGTCAAATACAGAGAACCACTAGCTTCTGTTGAGGCAGTCGAAGGCATCCTGGATATGGGGCATGGCATAATGGTCCAGGACAGGTCTTCGATTTAATGTCCTGTAGTCCACTCACATCTTCACTGATCCATTTTTCTTCCAGACTACTACAGTCAGGGAGGCATACGGGCTTCGAGACTCCTGGATGATTCCTGCTGCCAGCATTTCCTGAAGACGGCGTCGAACGTCGTCAATGTCAGCAGGTGCCAGGTGACAGGACCTCTCTCTGAACAGCTTCCCAGCATGAAATCTAATGTAGTGTTCGGCCTCTGTGACACAACCTACATCCCATTCTTTCAAGGAGAACATTTGGCTTCTCTGAGCCAACTTCTGACTGATCTTAACTTTCCATTCTGCGGGAAGGGGGGGACTCTCCAAAGTCAAACAGATCAGGGGTCACCTCATCACTGTCTCTAGGGCACATTTTGAAGGGTAGCACAGCAGTATCTGCACAATATACAGTGCCTAGGGTGCACCCTCGATTCACCCAAACCTCTCGATCTGACATGTTCTGAACTTGCACCACTACCCACCAAGCGTAGGCATGGGCCCAGGCAGGTAGAATGCTAAGTTTGACCAATAGTCCCTCAGGCAGTTGACCCTCTTCTGGGGCATCTGGCATAAGAAACTTGTTTTTGACATCCCTTTTCATGTCCTCTTCACCACTAATGGTACATTGAGTATCTGGAGGCAATGCAAGTGAGTCCGGGTCTTTTTTCCATACTATACCCATGGGTTCATCTTTCTCTGTCTCTGTCTCTCTGTTTTGCTGCTGTAAATCATAGGCTCACTGCACCAAGGCTGGAATGCATAGGGCTTTGCCGGTCTGCTTGGCTTGTTTCTCATGACAGAGTTGGGCAAGGCTGCCAAGTGTGAGCATTTGTGCCAGTCAACAAAGGTACACCATCATATAGTCCAGTCGGTGGGCACACCAGGGCCAAGGTCTCCACCTGTTCATCCATGCCAGCAATAGTAGTAGGGAAAAATAATCAAATTCATACTTACCTTTGGTAAGGATAGGATTTTTCACTCAACCCCCAAACATGCAGTCCTTTTAAGGGTAGGAGTGGAAGGTCAGATAAGTGCTGGTCATATCAATCTTTAAATATAATGTTGACCTGCGAGCCACTGCCTAGCACAACTTGAGTGGGGATGTCATTAACTGTTACTGGGGTTTCCATGGATGGGCCCACCATTTTGGACCAGTCCGGAGGAACATTAGCTGGAACTTGAACAGACCACCTAGCCACAAAGAAATTAGATTTGAGATTGCCTCAACCTTCACTGCGATCATTTCCTGCACCCCTCTGCAATTGCTTTGATTTTCAGAGCTCTCCCTGGAGTTTGCCGACCACTTTTTCTAGGTCCGTTTGACGCCAGCAATCTCTTTTCATATGTCCATCCTGCCCACAATTGTGGCAAATTATACTTTCTTTAGTCAGCTTTGGCTGTAACATTACATTAGTAGCTGGCCTCCGTTCGCAGCTAGGGGTTGGGGAGGGGTACAGATTTGGTGCTGGAGCACTAGTAACAGAAAATCTTGGTTTGACCTCCCTCTCTTTCTGCGGTGTCAAGGGTGGTGCAATACATCTCAGAAATTCTCTCAGCATAGCAGTCAATTCCCTTATTTCAGTCTTTGATCTGTCAGCAGGGGGTGCTTGAGCATGCACCCCCACTCCAATAGCAACAACATTCTGAGAAGGGTTGGGGTCTTTACCTGCAGAAGTGACCATGGTAGGGACACCAGCTTTCATTTCTCTGAATTCTCTCAGACCTCTGCCCATGGAGGGGCTTCTTTAACAGTCTCTGAGTGCCCGTCAAGTGCTACGTTCCACCACTAAACTTCACTCATATAATCATCCTCCATAACCTGAGGGACAGCAGCAGATACTTGAGGAGGCCCCCAGGGTGGTGAGTGACAGCAGCAGAAGATACTTGAGGAGGCCCCCAGGGTGGCGGGTGACAGCAGCAGATACTTGAGGAGGCCCCCAAGGTGGTGAGTGACAGCAGCAGATACTTGAGGAGACCACCAGGGTGACGAGTGACAGCAGCAGATACTTGAGGAGGCCTCCAGGGTAGTAAGTGACAGCAGCAGATACTTGAGGAGACCACCAGGGTGGTGAGTGACAGCAGCAGATACTTGAGGAGGCCCCCAGGGTGGCGAACGACAGCAGCAGATACTTGAGGAGACCACCAGGGTGGTGAGTGACAGCAGCAGATACTTGAGGAGGCCCCCAGGGTGGTGAGTTACAGCAGCAGATACTTGAGGAGGCCCCCAGGGTGGTGAGTGACAGCAGCAGATACTTGAGGAGACCACAGGGTGGTGAGTGACAGCAGCAGATGCTTGAGGAGGCCCCCAAGGTGGCGAGTGACAGCAACAGATACTTGAGGAGGCCCCCAGGTTGGCGAGTGACAGCAGCAGATACTTGAGGAGACCCACAGGGTGGCCTCCTTTGCTCAACCCCCTGGATTTCTTTCATTAGTTTGTCATATGGTGGAGGCGAATCCAGCTGCTCTGACAGCCATAACTTCAGCAACAATCGCCTCTGAGGCCAGGAGATCAGAGGGTTTTGGGTTCAGTTCCCACATCTGGCACTTGGGTTAATATCCCAGTACTGACACTGTAGTGCAGCATGAGAGGGGTGCTGCACTTCTGAGGTGCCGTTTTTTGGATGAGATGTTAAACCGAGGTCCCATCTGCCTGGACTGGTGGTAGTTCAGGTGGATGTTAAAGATCCCATGGCACTTATCGAAAACAGTAGGGGAGTTTTGTTTTTATTAAGTATTGTACAACATCACAACAAAAATTACATACAGAAACAAGAAGAGAAAAAAAACAAAAAACACAAAATCACAACTTCATGTAACTGGAACATCTGAATCAGTTATCCAAGGAAGATTGCGCCATACAGTTTGAATAAACAGAGCAGTTTGGTAAGCCTTTTCCTTATGATATAAACAGCGCATTTCCTTACAATATCATCATATGTCAGCAATTTTTGTTGTAGTGCGAACAAACAACGAACGTTCCAAATATACCATTTGAGAATAGAAAATAACACAGATAAGGTACTAAAGTCCCAAGAAGACCATTCCCTACCATAAGTACTGTAAATCAATGTTTCATAAGAAATCATCTGAAAAGGTAACATATTCCAACAAAGAGCCACATAAGACCAAAAAGAGTGAATAAAAGAACACATAAAAAATAAATGAAACATAGTCTCGGATTGTGCCACACACTGAGGCCTACTACAAAATCTTTCATCTAAAGCTTTATGTTTTTGATTAGATTTAACATTTAACTTTTTGTGGCAACAAAGCCACAGAACATCCTGAAATTTGCAAGGCACTCGGGTGTTACAAAACAATCACATAACATCAGGTGTCAAAGACGGGGGGGCATAAAGGTAGAGTAATGGACTCCTTAAAATGCTTGTCCTGTACCACAGAGTACAGCAATTTCTTTGACTAATGCAAAATAAGTTGAGATGTAATACCCCAATGTTTAAGGTGCACAAAAATAAATCTATAATAATCAGAGGAAAAGGGAACTGATTTAAAAATTTTTATGGAATCCAAAACCCAACCATCATACCAAGCCCGAATCCGATTTTTAAACAAAGGCGACCAACCAATAAGCCACCCACTACAAATGGGATGAAGATTAGCAAACAAAAATTGAATAAACAAAAATAGGATTGGATTTATCATATTCAATCTGCCATCCACCACCCTAAGGTACAATATGTTACGTTTAATAGGGTTCAATCTACTACACCAGATTGCTTGGAAAAATAAACCGTAAAGAGTGGTGTCGTGCTCTTTAGGAGAGGGAAAACCACGCTCACATATAAAAACAAAGGCAACAAATAAGTTCTGATCAGGTATACCCGTTTAAGTTTACCCATGGTGCACTTATTCCAGCCCTCTACCAACGCCTTCCCCTGTGTAAGCTTTAAATCCCAATTAACAAGATCCTGTCTACCAGTATCGAAGGCAATCCCAATTCATCACTGGTATACCAGCCATATGAGTGGCAGAAAATTCCAACCCTAAACATTTGAGGACACATTTATCTTTATTCAGGCGTATACCAGAAGCAGTACCATAAAAAGTACAAAACTCGAGAGCTCTATCCAAATCCGCCTCCGACTTTAGGAGTAGACAAATGTCATCCACATAAGCAGCGGCAGTCCAAAGGGCATGATGACCCGAAAGCAGAACCGGAGTAAAAAAGTGAACGTCATTTAACAACTGAAGTAAAGGGTCAATACAAAAAACAAATAACAAAGGGCTTAAGGGACACCCCTGACAGACACCTGGTTTTACTGGAACCAAAGGCCCCAAAAACCCATTCACCAGAGGTTTGATAAAGAAGCAACAATAAATAGCCTGCAACCAAGCAATAAAAGAATCAGGAAGACCATATCTGTGAAGAGTCAGCCATAAAAACCCAAATTCCACAGAATCGAAAGCTTTTCTTTGGTCCAAAGACACCACCAATCCAGTGGTAGAAGCAAATGAGCCAGATTCAAAAACTTCCCTCAGTACAATAAGTTGGTCCGTAGTTACCCTGCCCGGAACAGCACAAGATTGGGTACAGGAAACAACACAGGACGCAGCCACAGATAAACGGAGGGCTAATATCTTCATAAGAATTTTAAAATCAACATTTAACAAGCAAATTGGCCTCCAATTATCTAAATCTTCCCTAGCCCCTTTCTTATATAACAAGGTTACTACTCCCAGAGTTGTGTGGATGGGAAAATAGCTCTCCTGCAACATAAAATTATAAATCTGGGCCAACTCTTGAGAAATATGAGGAACAATTAATGCATATAATTCTGATGGAAGTCCATCTATACCCGGTACCTTCCATCTGGGTAATGTAGCCACTGCCTCCAAGACCTCTGTAGGAGAAATGGCTGAGGTAAGGGCAGCAACAGCAGACCCAGAGAGGGCAGGAACATCCAAAAAAGTAAACCAGTGGGAGAAAGTAGCAGTGTCAGTAAACTGTGTATCAAACTGTTGTCCCAAATGTTTAGACACTACTGACATAATATCTGATTGTTTCGTAACAGTCGACATATCAGAATCCCAGACAGCAGACATGGTTTTATGCTGAATTCGGGAAGAACAACTAAGAAAAGGGCAGACCTCCGCAAAAGACCCCTGTGTCCCAAAACGCTGTTGCATAGTCAAAGATGCCAGTTGCTTTTCATGAAATTCCTGCATTTGCTACTTAACAAGTTGAATCTGATCCCCATAATCATGTGTGGTGGTATATGCCATATTCAGCAATTGCTGCAGCTGCTGTCTGAGTGTCTGATATTTCATCTTCTCTAAATCCGAGACATGTTTGCTCTCACTTAATAAAAGCGTCCGTAAATCAGACTTCAGGCTATCCCACCAGAGAAAAGAATTATCAAATAACTGAAACAAAGTCTTTTTCCCACCTATTAAATATAATATTTGTTGGGGCAGTGAACCCCCGGAGAGTAATAATGTATTAAACTTCCAAAGGCCCGGGCCATAAGGGGGGGTCCCAAGCACCTACTACCACTGAAAGGGCATTATGATCAGAATAGGCCACGGAGTCTACCTGGGCAGCAAGTACAAGAACCTGTTTACTGAGAAAAAAAAAATCAATTTGGGTAGCATGTGTACCCCTCTGGAACATAGGCATCCCTTTAGAATGAAATGATTTATAGACATCTTTTAAGTGAGCCAATTGAACCGTAGACTGTAAAGCCGACATATCACAAAAAATCTTTTTGGTAGAGGTGCCACCACCACGATCATGAAGCATAAGACTGCAGTTGAAGTCACCGCCCCAAAGCACAGGTTGTGCAGAAAAAAGAAAAGGCCGAAGCTGAAGAAAAATGTCCACCCTGTCAGCTTTCATCTGTGATGCATAAATATTAATAAGACAAAAATAGGTGTTACGTATCTTAACATCCAACAAAAGAACCCTCCCCGGCACCAATTCTATCAATTTTATGAGCTGAAAAGGTAAATTAAACAAAATCCCTACCCCAGTACATGCACCCAAACCAATAGACCAGTAAGAGGGACCCTTGTACCAGCCGCTTCTAGCATGGCGAACCTCAAGGGTAGTGTGTAGTCTCATGTCCTGTAGAAAAATAACATCCGCATGGGTGGACATTAAGTGGGAAAAGACTCCACCACGTTTCTGCAGATTTTTAACGCTATTGACATTAATCGTCAAAAAAGTTAGCTGGGCAAAAAGGCTCATTCAAAGAAGTTAAGGGGGTTTAAGTAATTTAGATTTACCAGAGGCCCGTTTCTTCCTCCCTTTAGGGGTAGGCTTCCCTTTCCGGGGGCCCGCCACCTGCTCACCTAACACACTGGATTCAGAATTGGAGCAGGGGTCAGCACACTGAGAACCCTCTGAAGAGACTTCGGAGCTCTTATCCAGAAAATTAGTTTCCAAAAGTAGAGGTTGAAAGTGATTGGAAGTTCGGGTTTCCGAAATTTTGTGAACCTTGGGGGCTGGCAGTTTCCACTCTGGCGGCGCGTTACCTGCTGTTCGGGATCAACAGCCGGGTCTGTAGGAGGAGGCGGAGGCAGCATATCAGGAGAGGAAGGGACAGGCAAAGTCCTTGGTTCCTGCAACGGAAGGACCAAAGGGAAAGGGGAGGGTTCAGCAGGCTCCAGCGCCATAGGAACCACCTGAGACCCTGAACTACAGGAGGGGGTTCAGAACAGAATTCTGGAGGAGGAGGCAACATCGACAGGGTAGAAGAAGTTTGGGGATCTGATGGCAAGGGGGGTGTCCCCTGACCATACATGCGTCCGTTGAGCAAGCGCAACCATTAATCTTTGCTCCTCCAAATCCCCAGAACCAGATTTGGAAGAAGCAGCCTGGTTATATTCTCCATAGGTATGACCAGAAAGGCCACAAAAATTACAACTGACAATTTCAGAACAATGCATGGACATATGACCCAGCTTACCACACAGGCAGCAACGGATTTTATCACAGACACCACTAAGGTGTCCCGGAGCACCACATTTATAACAAGATTTAGGCTGGCCTGGGTAAAACAAAACACCACGGTCACCCCCCCCAAAAAAAATTTGGCAAATGTTGTAAAGAACCATTCAATTCCTGAAGAAGAACCCTAAACTTCTAACCCCCCGTCCAAATGTTTTCACTATCAAAAATAGACTCAGGGGCCCCCAAAACAGTACACCATTGTTTAAGCCAAAAAAGTAAGTCAGTCACACTGACACCCTCATTGCGAAAAAGAACTGTGACAGACTTCTGAGCAGGCTTAGTGAGAGGGATGACCTCAAATGGGGCCCACAGCGGAGTATTCTTTACTGTCCCATACCTGTTCCAAAAGGCCTCCAACCCAGCCTGTAATTTAAAGCTGACATCAAAGGAACATTCTCCAGAAACATGGATAAGAGCATACAATTCAGTAGCTAGAAAATGCAAACTATGTTTAAGCAATGTTTTCCCCACATATTCCCTATCAGGAAACACATCGAGGCCCCCCTTACACACAATACGAACAGCATTATGTCTTTTGGCTGGCAACACCTTTTTCTGAAAAAGGAAGCATATGTTTTAGAGGAGCCAGCATTGTCACCCTCTGAAGAGGTCGCATTCTCACCCTCTCCCCGAAGACTGGGTGGAAGAAGCAGCAGGAGGTGGGGGGGGGGCTCTGAATGACAACCACCGGAAGGAGCAGGGGACAGAGAAACAGTACACGTAGAGTCCTGAGGCGGTAATACAGAATGCAAAGGAAAAACAAGTTTAGGATCGGGGGTGAACTCCAAGTCAGTATCTAAATGTAGATCCGATACATCACCCGAGGAGCCCTGCACAATCAGCGAGGGTATAGAAGACAACGGGGACTTAGTAGTGATCTGTACTCCAGGAATCCATATCGGGGCAAACCCTGAGGTCCACTGCTGGGAGACAGGTGAACGTACCCATCCCACTGCCCGGAGAGAATGCTCCACTGACCACTGCTCCATAGCTTCTGGAACCGAGTCCGTCCAACCTTTTTGCGAGGCTGCCAGTTTAACTGTTCGTTGAGGAACAGTAAAAGAAAACGTAGAAACACCATCCTGCTTCAGGTGTTCTGTTTGAAAGATCACTGGCGTGGGTGCGAAAGCAGCTCCTGAGAGTCCCACTGCCACACCTGACGTGGGAGTATCCTGGGCTGGCAGCGTAGCCTGACAACTCCCGCCAGACTCCGCAATACCTCACTGTGCACTCGGGAGCATAGAAAAAGGCAAATCACTCATCAAGGAACGTCCAACAGAAATCACAGCCTGAGAAAGCATAGAAGTGACAGCCGTACCTGCAGCATCTCCCGTAGGCGATAAGGAAGGTCCCGAATCCAACTCCTCCAGTGTAGTAACAGCAACCTGGTCTGAAACAGGCTCAGAAGGCACCTCAGCAGTTCGTAAGTCGGAATCCACAACAGGAATCACCACCATAGAAACAGCATCTAACACAGACAGCGCAGTAAGTGCACTACACTCCTCCACGTCCTGCTCCATGACCAACCAGGCAGAGACTGACTCTGCATCAGACAGCAAAGCCCCCTGCTGACAGAGTAGGGGAATTTCCCCGGTGTCCTGGCCAAATTTCCTTCATTCACTAAAAATACCACCAACAGCTTAATCTGGTTCAAGGTCAGTTGGCATTCATCTGTATCCCCCTCCCACGGGTCGTGCCTGAAAATAGGCAGGGTTTGTCTAGTGCACTTACCCAGTCAACAAAAACTAAATAAAATAAATAAATAAATAAAACAATAAGCTGGAGAATGGAGCAGACTTGAGTATTTGGTCGAACCTAATTCGATCTAGCTTGCCTGGAGCCACACTACCTTTCCTAAGGCATTTCTGTAAGGCATTTTCAAGCCAAGGTACATACACAGACAAGGGCTCTCCTTGCATTGATGAGTTGCTTTAAACCTTCACCAAAGATCCTTGTCTGAGTCTGGGCTCCCAAATACATTTTCCAAAACAGCCAAATAGTCTTGTGCAGTTGACCTGGGGTTGCTAGCATGCTTGGCATGGATAGTAGCCAGAGTGGGACCTTGGAGACTTTCACTCAACCTTTTTCTCTTCTCCGCCTCATAACACTGCAATTTCGGCACTAGTGGGTCCACATAGTCTATCCATGTCTCACAATCATCTTCCCCATTAGGTGTGGGTAGAATGCCTGAAAACACTCACAGCCTACTGTAAGAGTCGTGACTAACTGTGGGCACAGAGGAGGGTGTTGGCATGGATGTGGGCACGGGAGTTGGTGTAGGGGCAGGTATCAGAACTGGCATAGGTGTCAGGGAAAGAATGCCCCCCCTGTGGCAGGAACAACTTTTTGAAGCCCTTGAGGGTTTTGCCCTCATCCAATAACAATTTGGCAAACTTCAAGGGTGGGAGCTCATCTTCCAAGAGATCCTCACTATCTTTAATTACTGCCCTCCAGGCGGCAGAGGACTTATCTACAGCAGTAGTTTTGGGCACTTTAGTTCTGTCCACAGGGTTGCTACACTCCACTAAAGCCATTAGGATTTGGGCAGTCAAGTCAGCATGTCAGCTTACCACTACAACTTTTCCCCAGACATTTAGTTTTTGAATGTGCCCCCTCTATAATGTCTTTACTAATGCCCAAGGATATATCTAGTATTAGTAAAGCATTTTGGGGGTCAGTTTCATGACCTGTACACCAACCAGCCAAGACAAGACCTCCCTGAGGCAGCTTACTACCAACTCATATCATGCATTCCTTTAGCTACCAGTTGTATAGGTCTTAACTGCTTACAGTAGGCAAATATGTTGATAGCTCTGCCCTGTTTTAGCCACCAAATGTATAGGCATTTACCCATGCTCATTGTACTTATACTCTGTATGACTGCTCACCCACATTTATTCTATGTATGTACTGTATGGATGTCTATGTTTTATTCTGACATGGAGCCTTTGGAAATGAGTCTATGACTCAAAGGGTTGTAATGCCAATTTATAAATAAATAAATAAATGAAGCACAGCCATTTCTTCAGTGGTACCCATTAAATTTCTAGTTGTAATTCTTGATTTTGGCCACTAGAGCGCGCTAATCCTAGCTGTGCCTCCAAGATCTAACCCCTAAATGGTGCTGTTCTATGGGCTACAATCTATTCCTGTGTGGCTCTACACAGGCTGAGGGGCCAGAGTTCTGTGACCGGGTGCTTCCATAACTGCTTTGGTATAGCCCTCCGAGACACTGTAGCCACCCACCAACCCTTCTAGTGGCCTAAACTGTAATAGCACAGAGCATTCATATCCACTGGATAACAGTAATGATATGCTCACACCCCTTGCACTTACCACCAGTGCTGGATCAGCTGCAACTGCCCAGGAGACCCCCTGGAAAATAAGGTCAGCAACACAACAATACAATAGTACCACTGAAACCCAATTAATAAAATGCACACTAGCCAGGGTAAATGTTAAACAAAGAAATCTGATTTATTCGCGGGGAATGAACAAGGGAAAGGCGTGAATCTGATAGAATGACTGACACTTAGGGTGGTAAGCATTGCAGCTGTTGTTGGAGCCTTTAGGAAGGAAATCAGTTAGCATGTGCACGACCCAAATAATTGTAATCCCGAGCCGGATGGCTCAGTCCGTTTGCAATAACCCAGAGTAAAAACATCAGATGACACGCAATGATTTGCAGCTGTTGTGCATTGAGCTACCCTGATTTTTTTTTTTTATTTAGTTTTTGTTGACCGGGTGAGTGCACTAGACACGTTCTGCCTATTTTCAGGCACAGCCCACGGAAGGGGGATACAGATGAATGCCAACTGACCTTAAACCAGATTAAGCTGTTGGTGGTATTTTAGTGACTGGGGGGGGAATTTGGCCTGGGCACCTGAGAAATTTCCCCTACTCTTTTCGAGAAGTGCCATGGTATCTTTAACATCCACCTGAACAACCAAGTACAGGCAGATGGGACCTCGGTTTGAAGTCTTATCCAAAAGATGGCACCTCAGGAGTGCAGCATCCCCCTCATGCTACACTGCAGTGTCAGTATTGGGTTATTAACCCAAGTGCCTGGTGTGGGGATAGAACCCGCAGCCTTCTGATCTCCCGGCCTCAGAGGCAAGTGTACTACCTGCTGAACCACTGACACTGACTGATTTGTACTCATGCTACCCATCCCAGATCAGGGTGTAGGACAGGCGAGAAGAAGACCTCATGGCATTGATCTGGTGGGCACGGGGAAGCAGGGTGTACATGACTCACCTTCTGGCAGTCACTACCTGTTCAATGGTGTTAAGCAGGGGGCCAAATCCCCAAGCAGGTCTTTTGCTGAGATGATCTGTAAACCGGGAGCAGCGGCTTGTGGCGAGATGGCAAGGCCTAAACAGGAATGACAGTTCGGCAAGAGTTTGTGATCTTTAGCTGGAAAAACCTCCAGTGGTCATAACAGGATTGACTGTGGGGGAACCAAATCATGACCCACGAAACACATTCAGCACACTTAAATCAGCTATTTCTCTAAGCCACAGTTTGGATAAAGTCCGGTTGCTGATTACAGCTTTACTGCGCAAACCTTTCTCTCCGAGGCTATTTTCTCTCACCAGGCAGGCTGATCACTTCTGGAGAAAGTCTTCGGTCCAAAACCTCCATCACCACAACATTTCTATTCTTTCTTCCACTGTCAAAGCACATTGGCAAATGGAACAGTCCGATTGCTGCACTGGCAGCTCAAAAGCAGAAGAACGTGGCAAGCAAGCCAGCAGAGCCTTCCTGATGATTCTCCAGTGCTTCTACTAGGAGCAGCTGCTCGACAGCTCGAGCTGTTCATTCTTCAACCTCCAGCTCTCAACTAACTATTGCTTCAGGCAGTTCTGGGGAGTTCTCTTATCATCCAAAAGGTTCTGTTGGTTGAGGGAACTGTCAGTTACAGTATGGGCTCCCCCCATGTCAGTTTAGGCACCAACAGTTAAAACAACAAAAACTACAGAATTCTTTCCCACAAGACCTCTGGGGACAGTCTCCATTTTAGGTCCCCAAAGGTTCAATTGGTCCAACACTGGAAGTTCAGAACCAAAATGGTGGCTCCTATTCAAAAGCTGAATCTGCAATTGAAAGCAGGTTAGACAAACTCCTCTATCATTGCTATTATAACAGATAAACAGCAAATAATCACATTTCCTAACAGGCCTCCCTCTTCGCGTATAGCGACTGCAAAATGGGGCCATACAACATATGGTCTGGCTAGTCACAAGCCTTAATTACTCGGATCCAGCCCGGACTGATTTCCAAACACAGCATAGGCACTCTCTTAAAGAGACAGGTGCAGAGGTGCATTTAGGAGCCCAGGAAGACATTATAGTAAACCTCAATTTGCAGGGGAGGTTACACTTGGAAATGGCAGGTCAAACTCTACAGGTATGTCATCCTCCATACTTCATTGCACAGCTGGCTGCATTTGTTCAGAGCTCTGTAACACCACACTGGGGTCAGCTTTAGGTCTGGTACCCAAGATCCTATTAAGTTCATCGAAAAATGATTTGTTACAGTGTTATGACATCATGCGAGATATCTACCTATTGAATGAGTTGGGTATGGAATTCAAGAACGATATGAAAGGAACTTGAGGCCACCCTTTACAATTAAGGCCCCCAAAAATGTTATACTAACACGAAGAAAGGTTTTTATACACAACGCATAGTCAACCCCTGGAACACACTCCCATTAGAGATAATAATCAGTAGATATACAAGACACTAGTGAGGCCCCAGCTGGAGTACAGTGTACAGTTCTGGAGACCTTACCTACGTAAGGACATAGACAGGGTAGGGAAGGTTCAGAGGAGGGCAACAAAGATGGTGCATGGATTGCATCACAAGTCCTATGAGGACAGGTTGAAGGAACTGAACATGTACTCCCTGGAGGAGAGGAGGGAGAGGGGATATGATGAGAGACATACAAGTATCTTACAGGGAGGAATAGGGTGCAGAATACACTATTTTTAAGCGAAAAAAGATGTTCCAGGACTAGAGGGCATGGGATGAAGTTGGAGGAGGGACGATTCAGAGGAAGCGTGAGGAAGAATTTCTTCACAGAGCAGGGTGGTGGACAAGTGGAACACCCTGCCAGAGGAAGTGGTGGGGGCTGAAACAATCACGGGATTTAAGAATGCATGGGATAGACCTAAAGAAATTCTGGAGGTCAGGGGTAAGGGGCAACAGACTTCTAGGAAAACATAAACTGAACTTACAAGCTCAAATGGGCAGACTGGGTGGGCCATAGGCCCTTATCTCCCGACACTGTCTATGTATCTATGTATCTGTGAGACTAAACAGAGTTTAAAAATAAATTAGACCCCTACATCTTGCGTGGTGATACTGTCTCTTATTATGGATAATGGAATGGTGCGCACATGGGCTCATCACCTTCCTTGCTCCTAGTAACCTAGTATGTAACCTACTAAAATAAGCAGACAATGTGATGTGCTCCTGATTTTTCATTCTGGTCCTTTATTTGGTGGTATTTCACTTCCAGCTGCTTTATCTTTTCTCAACAATGTTTTGCTGATCTCTGTATGCCGAGCCCAGCCAGGTGTGCAGACACTTTTTAATACACCTTTGTGTTTTATGGATGCTGTTCCAACTCATTCTGCACAGTCTCAGTTGAGCAAAATTCAATGAGATCCCTGTTGGATTCATCTGTCTAACTTGCTGCACGGTCAGACATGACTGTTTGCCACACACCTAACTGACTGTACACACTAAACTGGAACACTGCCTTTGAAGGAGGTGTTTTGCTATTCTTTTCCCTGGTTTTTGGCTTAATCTTTTTCTTGTCATCTACTATTTAAACACTTCACACAAATGTCCCTACTTGTTCAGCTGTCACAATTGGGTGTATACCTACTATCAATTTTTGTTTCCTGCTTAAATGTGCTGCACACCACACACTCACTATTCATGTGCCCTCACAAATCGTCTCAACTTGACAGTTCCTCATAAACATTTGACAGTTCTGTCATAGCTTGGTGTTTCACTGGGCTTTTTTTCATTAAAGCTTCCCTCATGATCTCAGCGCATATGCAGTGAATCATGTCACTGTGTCATGGAATAATGATGTGGGACTTATGGGAACATGGAGGATCACTAGACATGGAACAAGAAAGACGAGCATCCACACTGTGGGTAAATCTGTTTTAAACTGGGGAACATTTAAAACACTGTGTTTAAGCCTAGGTCATATGAGGGTTTAAACACAGTTTTTGAAAACGTGTTACAAAGTGTGATAGGTACAGATGCAAATCATGCTCTTCAATTTTTAAAACGTTTCATGCGCCTTATTCTGATTTGACCACCGCAGTCTGAACAGAGTGCCTTAATGAAGCCAACATGCAATTAACAAATTGCACCTATCCCAGTGAACTGGCTAATAATCCAACTGCTCAATACACCCAGGAATGATGGGACATTATCAGATAATTTCCTAAGCATGTCCAAGACAGAATGGATGATCTCACCCCTGATGACCCTGGGGCAGGTATATTCTACATGCTGCCTCAGATCCATAAATCTGGGAATCCAGAGAGACCTATAATATCTGGGAATGGCACCCTAACAGGGGTAATCTCTGGGTTCATAGAAAACATTTTAAAACTGCTTGTCATGAAAAAGGGACAGTTATATTCAGAACACCACATATTTCTTGCATGAACTGTCTGGTTTTAGGGATTTACTGCCTAATACCATTTTAGCCACGATGGATGTGAAATCTCTTTACACTAAAATCCCACATAAAGATGGCATTTCTGTGTGTGTTAAATACCTGCAAGAGAAAGGACAGCACCATGACATCCACCCTAAATTTATTGCAAGACATATCAAATTTATTCTGACCCACAACAACTTCAGTTTCAATGGTAAACATTATGTTCAAACTATGGGAACAGCAATGGGCACCAGGATGGCTCAGTAATATGCCAGCCTTTTCATGGCAAATTTGGGGGAGGATTTCCTGAAACAATGTATACATAAACCATGTGCGTACATGTAGTATATTGATGATTTATTTATGATTTGGACAAAAAGGTACTCAAACAATCAAGGAATTTCATCAGGAACTTAACCCTCCCCCCACACCCTTCTATTAAAATTTCCCTGGAATACTCTAATATCAGTGTTAATTTTCTGGACAGCACAGTTACCATCAAAGATGGAACCTTGCAGACCTGTATTTACAGGAAACCAACAGACAGACAGAAAGACAGACAGTGATACTTACACAACAACAGCAGTCACCCTAGGTACACTAAAAAATCAACAATATACAGTCAAGCACTTTGCTGCCACTGACTTTGTTCAAGTGAAGAGGACAAAGACAAGCACTTGGCCACACTTAAAAGGACCTTTATTGGGCAGGAACACTCCTCTATAGAAACTGACAGAGTTGTGGAACATGCCACACTTATGCCAACAGAAAAATCTTCTGCACTATAAATAAAAGGTCACCACCAACCAGATACCCTTGGTTGTTACATACAATCCTGATCTGGAGCCCCTACATAAAGTCATCATGGACCTCCAAGCAATGTTCAGTGAGGAAGACACCTTGAAATGTATCTTCCAAAAACTACCTCTACTGTCTTTCAAACAGCCACCTAATTTATCTAACCTGATTCTCAGGAGCAAACTGATACCTGACCAAACCAATAGAATACTAGGTGGCACTAAACCTTACAATAGTCCTAAATGTAAGACGTGTGTATATTTCCAGCTCAGATTCTAGCAACATCCCCAGAACAGACAATTCAAGATAGAGGGGAATTAGACATGTTCATCTAAGAACGTTGTTTCTTACATCCAATGCAAGAAATGTCCACATACAGATCATGTGGGGAAAACCAGACAATGCATTTGAACTCGAATGAACTCACATACTGTAGACATGACATTAAAATGAAAAATACTGTAAAAACAGTGGGACATTTCTCTCATTCTGATCACTCCATTTCTGACCTCTCTGTCCTGGTTCTTAAGGGGTATTTTAAGAATGCACATATGAAGCAAGCTTATGAGGTCAAATTTATTTACCTTCTTAATACATTTAATTGTGGTATGAAGGTGGACCTGGGTTTTATAAACCATTACACAATCTGAACTCCAGCTGCTTTTTTCATGCCTCAGCTTCATACATGTAGACATACTGCTGTGCTGAACACACACACACACTCTCTCTCTTTCTCTCTCTCTCTCTCTCTCTCTCACTCTCTTTCTGTTGTGATTTTCAGGTAATTAGGATTTAAAATGTGTAGACTTCTGATGTCACATGCATTCCACTTTTTTAGAGGTTTGTGATTTACACCTAATTATGTTCCCTATAACTGGCCTGTTCTCTGGTTTCAGTCTCTGAAAGAGTTAAATATTATTATCAGCTAAAATGTTCAATCCATATGTGAAGGTCTGAGTATTTAAAATGTCATGGCCGCAGACTGATATAGCAAGCCAACATTCCTATATGTTCTAATTCTGTTGGCAGCCTAAGGGTTAACTGCCATGTTTCCGATGAAGTATTCTGTGAATCTGAAAGCTTAAACAAATTTTAAAAATGATTTGTTGGCCCAATAAAAGGTATCAAACCACCCATTTTGTTCATCTTTTTGTACAAGGACCAATATGGCAACTGACATCTTTCTTACAGTTGCTTAATTTGACAGTTTTTCGCTTGATACAAGCCAGTAGACTGTAAATCAACCTATGGAATCTCTCAATATGTGTTTATTTATAGTATAAATGTGTCAATATACAGGAAAATTATCCAAACCAAATGAAAACAGGGCTACTAGAGAATGAAGTGGCTTGAGACTGGTGCCAGATAGCAATAGCAAAAATAGAAGTCAGTAGTGGGAAAGCTCTTAATAAATTGAAATGGGTACTAATATAAATGTCATTACATGGAATACAAAAGGTATGAAACACCCTATAAAAAGGGGAAAAAAAGTGGCATCATACCTTTGAAAATAGCATGCAGACTTGATATTATTGCAACAGACCCACCCAACTGATCTGGAACATGACATGTTGTGGAGGGATCGGGTGGGCAAGGAATACAACACATCTTATACATAACAGGCTAGATGGGTTGCCATGGTAAGTCAAACAAACATACCTGAAAGACAGTAGTGGGCAACCTGTGGTCCGTGGGCCATTTGCGGCCCACGATGTGTTATTCTGCGGCCCCCGAGACAGTTTTTGGAAACTGAAATTTTTTTTATGAAAATTTACTGTTTTTTTAATTCCTCAGCTACTATGGTCCACGTCTCTCCCAGTTTCCATTTGCACATGTGCTAGTCACACTGAACATCACAAGAAGCTTGTTGTTAGATAAATTGTGGATTTAATTTGGGAATACTTGCTTACTTGCTGTTTTGCGATCGGGGATATTGTCGCATTACTTCGTGACTCAAGCTAAGCCAAGTGGAGCGAGAACACGCTGAAGACTGAAATGAAACTGCCATCGGTCTGAAATTGCTTTTTCACCCCATTGTTAGTTTATCACTGTGATTTACTTTTTTTGGTGTTCGGGGGTATCAGTGTGTGGTGAAGTGGAGAGAAGACACTCCCTCAATTGTAATAACTTTGTTAGAGAGTTTCACGATGGTGAAGCTGCTGAGTGATTTAAATGTAAGTAGCTCCACTATGAGTGGGTGCTGTGGTGCTTTAAAAACTTCCTACTTTCAAATCTGTATGCTATAATACAATCACATGCCTTGGAAATATGAATGAATGTTTTATTAAACTATCAAGTCAGTTGGTTAGCTGGTCCAGAAATCTATTCTTATGTGAGTAGATCTGAATTCTAAAATGTCTATAGGAAAGGAAATTAAAATAGAAAATTCTAGTGCTGTCATTGGACAATGCTGAATCCATTGTATACTGTACAATGTACATGGTAACATGGGTCCCGTGCAAGACATGCTAATTGATGTGGCCCTTGAGGTGGTCCGAGGGTTGCATATGCAGCCCACATGCTATTCCAGGTTGCCCACCATTGCTCTAAGAGGTGCAGACTGTCAGCCTGGACCCCCAGGGCAGATGGGTCATGATCCAAGGGAAGTTATACAACATCCAAAGGAGAAAACAACTCCGCTGCTTGAAGTGTGCATGATAACAATCGAAGTCCAGAGGAAAGCAACATCAGCACCACTCCACTGCACATTAAAAAACATCTTTATTCAAGAATTAAAATTACATACTGCTACATCAGCCACAATGAGCTACAAACTGAAACCTCTACTGGTTTTGCACACTAATGCATCATCAGGAGGATCCTCCTCATGACACATTAGTGTGTGAAACCAGTAGATGTTTCAGTCTGCAGCTCATTTCAGCTGACGTGGCAGTATGTGAATTTATACAGCACCCTCCTGGTAATTGTAAATGATTATGGGCTTAGTTATGGTGGTAGTGCTTTTATCTAGGTCATGATAGTAAGATTGGGACAGGCAAGAGGGAAAGTCTTGTGGGGAGGTGACTTTAACCTAATCTTAGACCCCATAATGGATTATAGTCATACGCTGTTATAAGTCAAGAAAGGCTCCTTTACAGTTTGCCCTATGACTCACAGGGAATAACCTTGAATTGCTGGAGAAGGGCAGTATGCATCTAGACATTTTTTAAAGGTGTCCACGGTATTACTATCGACAACCTCCACAGGCAACCTGTTCCATACAGTTACAACTCTTTGACTAAAAAAGCCTGCTCTAGTTCTACAGCCTTGTCATCTGAGCTGAAGTTCGTGGGATCTTGTAGTGTGGTAATTATCCCCTATCTATACTGAATAGATTATCTACATGGCCCTACCAATTACTCAAGGCAGCAAAAGTACTGAACAACCAGATTAGGGATATGGATTTGCAAGACATAAGAGTCTTGCATCCATCAGATGGTGGCTACTCTTTCTATTCCCCTATGCACCACTTCCCTGCTAGGATTTATATGTTCTTAGATGGCAATGGGATCTTACAGGGGTTTTGCAGTAGTGAATATCTACCCATGCTGATATTAGATAACAACCCCTTACATATGAACATACAAACATGTCAGCAAAGAATGGTATTATGGTTCATGTAGTCTGCTCAACTGTGCAGCTCCTTATGTTTTTATGAAGGGAACTGCCCTCTCCCCATTTCCCTGTTGAGCACCTTCAACTTCCCCCTCACCCTCACTATCCTTCCCTCATCTGGCACCTCTTCCTCTCATTCTCTCCCAACTCCTCTTGCAGCTGTCCACCATTTTTAGGGACACTACATCCTCTGTCCGCTCATTCCACTTGACCATCACCCTCTCACTAAAACAGTGCCTCTTCATCTCCCTCCAGCTTTAGTCTGTGCCCTATAGTGGTCCTGTTCCAACTAAGGCTGAAAAGGCCCTCAGTGTTCACCCTGGTAATACCCTTAAGGTACTTGAAAGTCTCAGTTATGTCTCCCCTCTCCTGTCTTTCCTCAAGAGAGTACATGTTGAGCTCCCTGAGCCTCACCTCATGGGTGTTACCCTAATGGGTGTTACCCTCATGGGTGTTACCCTAATGGCCCCGGATCATCCTGGTTGCCCTTCTCTGGGCTGTTTCTAACAAATTGATATCCTTCTTAAGATACAGGCACCAAAACTTCACACTGTACTCCACGTGTGGTCTTACCAGTGAACTGTACAGTTGTCCTGTCAAACTAATCTCATAGATTTCTTTGGCTGGGTAACCAGAGTGGTGGACCAAGGGGAGCAGTTGATGTCACCTACCTTTTCTTCAGCAAAGCTTTCGACACTGTTCCGCATAGAAGATTGATAAATAAGCTGGGTAGACTCGGGAGGGGGAGGGGGTCAAACGTTGGTCAACTGGGTGGCAAACTGGTTGTCGGGCAGAAAACAGAGAGTGGTGGTAAATGGTATACAGTCAGAAGAGACGCAAGTCACAAGCAGGGTACCTCAGGGATCAGTCCTGGGGCCAGTCCTCTTCAGTATCTTCATTAGTGACATTGCAGATGGACTAGAGGGTAATGCTTGTCTGTTTGCAGGTGACACCAAGATCTGCAACACAGTAGATGATCCAGATGGGGTGGGCAGAATGAGAAGAGATCTGGATAAACTAACAAAATGGTCAGAAGAGTGACAACTGGGGTTTAATGCAAAGAAGTGCAAGGTCATGCACATAGGGAAGAGAAACCCTGAAGCCACCTATATGCTGGGAGGGGAGTTGCTGGCAGTCACAAAGGAAGAAAGAGACTTGGGCATCATCATCACCGATGACCTGAAATCATCCGAGCAGACCTCTAAAGCAGTAGGTAAGGCTAGGGGGATGTTAGGGTGTATTAGTAGGGGTATCACAAGTCATAAGATGGAGGTAATAATTCCTCTTTGCAAGACACTGGTTAGGCCCCATCTGGAGTACTGCGTGCAGTACTGGAGGCCACACCTTCACAGAGACATTAACCAAATTGAGGCATTCCAGAGAAGGGCAACCAAAATGGTGCAGGGACTGCATCAGAAGACATATGAGGACAGATTAACGGAGCTCAATATGTATACCCTTGAGCAAAGGCGGGAGAGAGGTGATATGATCGAGACATACAAACACCTTAAGGGCATTAACAAGGTGAAAGAGTCTAACATGTTTAAATATAAGAAAAATAGCAGGACAAGAGGACACAGCATGAGATTAGAGGGAGGCCGATTAAGGGGGAAGGTAAGGAAATTATTTTTCACAGAAAGGGTGGTGGATGCATGGAATGGCCTACCTCAGGAAGTAGTGGCTATGAATACAGTGCAGAGCTTCAAACAGGCATAGGATAGGCATAAGGGAGCAATACAGATGAGTATGAATAGGTAGGCCACTAACAGAGCAAAGGCCGATGGCACATTTATAAGGTAGAAAAAGAAATTGTCAGACTGGATGGGCCTTGCGGTCCTTATCTGCCTTCAACTTCTATGTTTCTATGTTTCTAGATTGACCTCTGCCTTCCTGGTAGTAATTCCCATTGCTTTGCAGCCCAGAAGCCAGTTTGCTTTTGCTGTTGCTCTGTTGCAATGTGTAAAGTGTTTCAGGTCACTTGTGATTATTACTTTCAGGTCCTTTACTTTCTCTGACCTGGTTAAATGCATCTGTCCAGTTCCCCGGATTCTTCATCCCCAAGTGTATAAGTTTGTAAATTTTAGCGTTGAATTCCAGCTGACAATTGCCAGACCACTTTTCTAGCCTAGCCACATCCTCCCTGAGTTCCTGTCTTCCCCCATAGAAACATAGAAACATAGACTTTGACGGCAGATAAGGACCGCTTGAACCATCTAGTCTGCCCATTTCCCTACCTACAGGATAGGCCGTAGATCCTAGTTAACCAACAGCCTATTTCTTCCTACCCCCCCACAAGAATTGCCTTATGTCTGTCCCAAGGATTCTTGAATTCTCCCACAGTTTTAGACCCCACAACCTCCTCAGGAAGGCTGTTCCATGCATCCACTACCCTATCTGTGAAATAATACTTCTCACATTGCCCCTGAACCGCCCTCCTTCTATCTTTAAATTGTGTCCCCTTGTTTTTGCACGTCTCTTTTTCTGAAAGATGCTACTCTCTCGGACTTTGTTGATTCCACTGAGGTACTTAAAAGTTTCTATCATGTTCCCCCTCTCCCTTCTTTCCTCAAGGGTATACATATTAAGCTCCTTTAGTCACTCCTCATACGGCTTCTCTTGCAGACCCTGCATCATTTTAGTTGCCCTCCTCTGGACTACCTCTATCCTGTCTATGTCCTTCGGAGATGGGGTCTTCAGAACTGGACACAGTACTCCAGATGGGGTCTCACCAACTGTCTGTACAAGGGATAACAACTTCCTGTTTTCTGCTGCTGATGCCTCTCCTATACATCTCAGTATACCCCAGCCCTCCTACTGCCTTCTCACATTGCTTGCTAACCTTAAGGTCATCTGATATGATTACCCCCAGGTCCCTTTCCTTTTTTGTTGTTGTTACTACCTCCCCACCCATTGTGTATTCTTCCTCTGGGTTCTTGTTTCCTAGGTGCATTATTTTGCACTTCTTTGCATTGAATCCTAGCTGCCATACTTCTGACCATTCCTCCAACCTTGCCAAGTCCCTTTTCATCCTTTCCATGCCACCTTGTGTATCAGCCCTGTTGCAGATCTTTGTGTCATCTGCAAAAAGGCATACTTTTCCTTCCAGTCCCTCTGCAATGTCACTGATGAAGACATTAAAAAGGACTGGACCCAATACTGAACCCTGCAGTACCCCACTAGTAACCCCTCTTTCTTCAGAGTGGACTCCATTTACAATTACCTTCTTTGTCCTGTTGTGCAGCCAATGTTTTACCCAGGCTACCACCCTGGGACCCACTCCCAGGCTGGTTAATTTGACTAGTAATCTTTTGTGTGGGACTGTGTCAAATGCCTTGCTAAAGTCTAGGTAGGCCATGTCCACAGCCCCTCCCTGGTCTACTACTTTGGTCACCCAGTCAAAGAAATCTATTAGACTCGTCTGACATGACCTTTCCACTGTGAACCCATGCTGCCTTGGGTCCTGTGCTCCACTGGCCTCTAGGTACTTAACTGTTCTTTCCTTCAGAAGTGACTCCATCACTTTCCCTACCACAGAGGTCAGACTGACAGGTCTGTAGTTTCCTGCCTCTGTCTTGGTCCCACTTTTGTGAAGGGGAATCACATCCGCCTTCCTCCAGTCCTCGGGTACCACACCATCCTCCCATGATTTATTAAAAAGAGTAGCCAGTGGTTTCACTAGTTCCTCCCTTAATTCTTTTAGAATTCTGGGGTGAATTCCATCAGGACCCATTGCTTTGTCCACCTTCAGTTTTAGGAGTTCTTGCAGAACCCTTTCTTCTGTGAAAGGACTGGTATCGACCCCTTTATCAAGAGTGCTTCTGTTAATCGGATTAGGCACTTCTCCCTCCTCTTTTGTGAATACTGAGCAGAAATATTCATTCAGTATCCCTGCTTTTTCACTGTCCCCCTCTGCTCACCCACCATTCATTCTATTCAGCCTCACTATCCCTCCCTTTGTCTTTCTACGTTCGTTGATGTACCTATAAAAGGTTTTATCCCCCTTCTTAACTAAGTTGGCTATATTTTCCTCAGTTTGGGCCTTTGCTATTCTGACTTCCCTCCCTGCTTTGTTCTGCCTTAACTGGTACAGCTCTCTGTCCTGCTCCTTCTGTGTTTCCTTATACTTCCGGAATGCTATCTTTTTCTTCCTGACTTTCACAGCCACCTCTTTTGAGAACCATAGTGGCTTTTTCTTTCATTTGATTTGTTTATTTGCTTCACACAAAGGCTTGTTGCCTCTGTGATGGCAGTTTTGATGATTCCCCATTGTTGCTCCACCTCCTTCTAGCCTGTTTGCTAGTGCTTTTCTGAGGCACTCTCCCATCTTGCCAAAGTCAGCTCTCCTAAAGTCCAGTACCCTCACTTTTGTGTGAAGCTGACTCTGTAGCTGAGTTTAACGTGAACCACACTGTTTGATGGTCACTTGTCCCCAGATGGCAACCCACTTCTAGATCTGAGATCCTCTCACTGCCCCCATTTGAGAGTACGAGGTCTAAGATTGCTTCCTCATGAGTGGGTTCAGAAACTAGCTGTCTGAGGCCTGCCACCTATAGGGCATCAAGAATGGCCCTGCTCTTGGATGTGGCTGCAGCAAATGTGCTCCAGTTAACATCTGGCATATTCAGGTCTCCCATCAACAGTATCTCCCCTTTCTCTGACATTCTAGGAATGCCTTCTATCATATCCTTGTCCATTCCCTCCCCCTGACATGGGGGTCTGTACACAACCCCTGTGCGGATTGTGGTGCTGTCTCTGTCCACTATCCCTGGTGTTATCCATGAACAGGCAGATTTTACCCTTGATCCCATCTGTGATGTCACTTATGAAGATGTTAAACAACACCAGACTGAGTTCCAAGAAATGAGCCCTGTAGGAGTCCACTGGTCACAAGTCTCACTTCTGACAATTCTCTCCCCAACTTCTACCCTTTGGTTTCTATGCTGAAACCAGCTTCAGACCTATCCCATGAGCTTATCCCCACCCCCAGGTCCTACAGCTTCCTGACCAGTCTCCTTTGAGGCACCAAGCTGAAGGTCTTGCTGAAGTCCAGATACAAGACTGTGATGGTCTAAAGCGGTGCTCTGTGGTACTCTACTCCATAGGCGGTGAAAAGAGATGAGTGAGGCACCAAGGTCCGAATTATTGTGGATAAGGTAACCAGTACCCAGACAAGTAGAGGCAGGAGTCGTCCTAGAAATTCAGTGCCCACAGGCTGTTTATTTTGTACCAGAGGGAGGGGAGACACAGTCACAAGAGAAAAGAGAAGTCACCCAAAAATTAGGGTGATAAACAAGACAGGTACTTTATCTATGACTGCTAAAATGATTACAACAAGAGTAGAATAGATGCGGAGGCGAACTGCCACTCTAATTCTATTATTATTCTACAATTCAATAAAATTAGGTGAAGATCAGATGACATACGCTACTCAGAACAGTATTAGGTTAAGTTATCACTACACACTTCCACACAAGTCCAGATGTTATAAGAATCCAGAGATCTGGCGTCTTCGTGTACACCATCAGTCTACGATGGTAGCTACGAAGGGAAAAGAAATGGAACAATAGATGCTAATGTAATTCTCAGCAGGGACCTTGTCAAGGCCACTGGGTGGTGAGAGGTTTGTTGAACAGACCATATGATTCTTCGGCAAAACCCACTCTCTCCGAGGCTGCCGGAATAAAGAACCAGAGCAACTGGTTCCTGAAGTAACCCACTGATGGGCTGTCAGATTCCTATTGAAAACAAAGGGTTCCTCAGCCAAAACCCACTTCCAGGGTTGCCAAGGATGAAGAGAAATCAGGACCTGCGTGGCGAGGAATCCAATGGAGGACTACCACGACCTGAAGGATGCTGTAGTACACCAAGGGCCAGGTAAACTCTGAATGATCTCCCACAGGACCAGGAACCAGAAGAATCTGAAGAGATGATGGTTGATTCTGCAATCTTGGCATCAGAAACTAGAACAAAACAAAGAAATGGCGGACCCGTCCCATACTGGGCTTCGATGGACTCGACTTTCGGTGAACGACCAGGGGCACAGACCAGGTTTTCCAGGATGAGCACACTCTTCTGTGGAGGGCGACCAGCTTCGGGACATCTGGAACAAGAACCATACGAAATGACACTAGCACGGCTGTCATGATGCGCTTCGGCGGACGTACCTTCGAGCTGAGAAAACAAGAAATGGCAGGTATGACTTGTACGACTGGCAACAGACTCTACTTCAGCGGACAACACAGGCGGAAGAGATGAGCTGACGGACGATCCCACTTGAGTGAAGGAAACTGAGAAGATGTCTTCTGGGTAGAGACTGATTCTGAGTGTGGAGTATTACGGATCACACTATGGGACTGCAGTGTGGTGGAAGATTGAGACTATCCCCATACAGTAGTAACAATATAGCTGAAGATGCAGTTTCCTGCACTGCCAAGGGGACTGTGGAATAATCCGATGATTTGCCGAGGAAAGGCAAACTATAAATTTCTGGTTAATTACTACAGGTGGGGCAATTGTTCAAGTGCTTGGAGCAATAGTTCAAATGCTTTGAACAATAGTTCGGGTACTTAGAGCAATAGTTCGGATAACCAGGGGCAATAGTTTGGATAGTTAGAGCAATGGTTCTGATGCTTAGGGCAATAGTTCGAATAACCAGGAGTAATAGTTCGGATAACCAGGGGTAATAGTTCAGATAACCAGGGGTAAATAACCACAATCCAATACAACACAGTTTTGGTGCTTCTTAACAAGTTCACAGTCTATCAAGTACTTCACCAATTACAATTGTGTAAACAGTACATTGGTTACAGTAGCTTCACAGTATTTGCGAACTGAGCACCCTTGGATGGACCCCTTTTCCTAACTGTAGGGTCCTCTTGAATAGGATCTGGCTACCCCTGAACGTTTTGCTAAGGATGCCCTAACCCCTATACAGAGGGTACCACTTGCCCTAGGTTGATTGCCCGGAACACTAAAGGCCTGAACGCCTTGTTCACTATGGAGTCTATATGCCCTACTAACTGCTAGACTGGGTTGCCCTAATCCGCTAGGCCGGGGCTACCCTTAGTACCACTAGGCTAGCTTGCCCTACTACACTAGGCCGGAGCTGCCCTTAGTACCACTAGGCTAGCTTACCCTACTACACTAGGCCAGGGCTGCCCTTGAACCCTGCTTTACCATGGGCCTAATACCCTACATTTACCTCGGGCCTGATGCCCTACAATTAACTCGGGCCTGATGCCCTAAATACAGTGGGCCGAGTGCCCTTCTCTACTGTGGGCCTGGTGCCTTCGAAATACAGGGCCTAGTGCCCTCTTTACTGTGGGCCTGGAAGCACTGCTTTACAATGGGCCTGAATCACCCCTTTAAATAATCGGGCCTGGCATCCTTTTTACCTGTGGGCCTGATAGCCCTACTTTACTTTGGGCCTGGTAGCCCTGCAATGAACTTGGGCCTGACGCCCTAAATACAGTGGGCCTGGTGCCCTTCCAATATCACGGGCCTTGTGCCCTTTTTAACTATGGGCCTGACAGCCCTACTTTATTTTGGGCCTGGTAGCCCCTAATAAATCCTGGGCCTGATAGCCCTTCCTTCACTGGTCCTGGATCGTCCCTTTAAATTGAATGGCCCCTTTAAATATTTAGGCTCTCTGAGCCTTCTGTCACTTCTGGACGAGTAGCCACCTTTAATCCTGCCCCCTAATGAATATGTATAGGCCTTTGCTTGACCTTGAGACCCTGGCCCCCTGCCCGCACCCCTGAATATTAATTTAGGGTCCTTCTGACCCGGTGCTGATGCAGCGATCAGCCGCTACTTTAAGCGCCAACTGCGCGTTTTTTAAATTAATAAACACAGTCTCTTGTTAGTAGGGTGGACAGCACAAATCTGCGTGCTGCCGCCGACTCACCGCTCACCAACAGGGGCCAGAGGAAGCAGACGGGAGGCTGGAGGTCTTGCTGGCAGAGGGAGGGAGAACTAATAGCAAGCGGCTGAGGATGACTCAAGGGGGCAACCGGGCCATTGAGGGTGGCTGACGATGTGGCTCTTCTCTGCTGCGGAGAGGGACTGAAATTAAACTTTAAAACTACGGGGGCTAAAACAATAAAACGACGGGGCTACACAACCCAACGCACGGCAAATGGCCGAGTTACTTCTTCGTGGTGCCCCAATGGCACCATGGACCAAAACAGAGCTCTAGGGGGATCTTCACTGGCTGGAGCCAGAGCAGGCACACAGACTGGCCCTCGGGGAACAGCTTCAACCACCAGGTAAGCTCTTTACCGGTTCCCCGGTTCTGCATCCTCTCTTCTCCACCGCCAGCAGGAACTCCTCAAAAACTGTTAAAACTTTTGAAACTAAAAACTCTAGTTCTGGAATGGCTGGATTGGAATGCTGTGCATGAGCAGCTCAGCACAGCATTCCATCCAAGCTATTGTTGATGCAGCTACACTAAATTCTGTCTTTTGACCATTTTTAAGTGCACAGGGCACCTTTCTATTATTTACAGTAGTTTATGCTGTACAGGGAGGGGAAACAACTACTGAGGGGCCCCCCTTTTTACCTAAATATCCTGCAGACTATACCTAAGGCAGGGGCCCTGGGCTCCTGCAAACCCCTAATCTTTTTATTGAGGTTAATTTTCTGGGATGCCCCATCTTTGGGGCATTACAAGACATCAACTGCCTGGTCCTTGTCCACTGTCTTAGTGACCCAATCAATTAGGTTAGTTTGGCAGGACCTTCCTGACACAAACCCATGCTGCCTCTCATCCTGGATCCCATTTTCCTCCTGAAAGACTGATTAGTCTCTCCTTCAGGATGATCTTCTTCAGCTTATCCACTAGTGCGATCAGGCCGACTGGTCTGTAGTTCCTTGGTTCATCGCTCAGCCAGCTCACAGTCCAACAAGTATGACCGGGAACAGCAATGCAGGGTTGGTGCTCACCACAGAAAGGTGGTCTGCCCCCAATGACAAAACTCCAAAACAGTCAGGAAAGTGGTGCCACACAGGACCAAAAACACTCTCAGTGCAGGCTGGGCAATAAATTCTTTCATTCTCAAGAGACTCGACGTGCTGTGATCTGTTGCTGAAGCAGCAGCCTGTTGCTGTAGACCTGGTTTTGGCTGTGCTTCAATTTTCTGATTTCACACATAAAAGGATTTACTGCCTAACCTGCACTGGGAATTTTTTTGGTCCCTAGTGCCACCACTTTTCTGACTGTTTTGGAGTTTCATCCCTCAGCCCACTTTTATGGAGAGGCACCACATGCACCTTACAGATATCTGTGGATATCACAATAACTAGAAACCTGTGATCAAAGGATTTGGAGGCTGGATCCACTAGTTTTACAAAGGAAGGACTTTATTGAACAGTTTGGAAAAGACATAAAAGAGTACTGGGACAAAAACAAGAATACAGTAAAAGGAGTTTCTTCGAGGCTTTTATACGTGGAAAGTCCAATGCCTACATGAGTAAAATAAAAATAAAGTAACAGTTAAAAAAAGAAAGCAAGTGAAATGAAAGCTTTACAAAAAGAGATCATAGCATTTGAAAAGCAATGTAAGCAGCCCAGCTCCCCAATGCTATACAGAGAGCTAGTAAGGCTCACATCCAAATATAATGAGTGCAGCTCCCAAACGATAGAGAGACCCTGAAATATCAGAAAGCCACATTTTATGAGACAGGCAAGGAGTGTGGTAAGCTTCTAACACGCCAATTAAAGCAGGAAAGTGCACAGAACACATATACTAGCTATGGTTGAAGGGGGAGAGGTCAGGAGTAAACAACAGGAAAAAAAGAGTTTAATGAGGTTGTTTTTATACCCTCTACACAGCAGAGATGGGGAACCCTACACTTTTGTCGGAAACAGAACAAACAGAGTTTTATGCAGATCTGAGTAAGCTACAAGAAAGCAAAAAGAAAATTGGTGTTAGAAGCAGAACTTACTAAACAAGAAGTTTTGAGGACACTGGGCTACCTCAGTAGTTGGAAAGCATCAAGCCTGGATGAGCTACCAGTAGATCGATACAAAAAATTAGCATTAATGTTAATGGGCTTACTATTTGACACTCTTACTGAGGCATTTAAATCTGGGAAGCTACCAGACACATTCTATGAAGCTAGAATTTTGGTCATACCGAAACCTGACAAGCCAAAAGAAGCAGGGACATCCAACAGCTCAATCTCGCTTTGAAATGCAGACTTTCAGACTGATGGCAAGGTATTTGTAGCCAGAACTGAAAAAGGGCTTCCTGAACTAGTGCATGCTGGCCATGCAGGATTTGTTCACGGAAGGGGGGCAGAGACAAACTTAAAAACATTGATCAAGATCCTGGCTAGAGGGCAAATGAACTCAAATGACTGCCCAGTAGTGGTCTCACTTAATGCCAAGAAACCTGTTAATATGATTGAGCGGGACAACCTCTGGTTCATGATGAGCAGTATGGGATTTGGCCCCAAGTACATAGGGAGGTAAAGCCATATTTATTTATTTATTTATTAGCTTTTGGTAACCGGGTAAGTGCGCTAGGCAACAGACCTGCCTATTTTCAGGCACGACCCGGGAGAGCACAGGACATTGGTTACAATATGCAGAAATGCACAGACATAATATAGGTGTACAGGAGCAAAACAAGATATAAATTGGGTAGCACAGTAATAGTTACATAAGGGTACATTTTAGGCATATCAGCACCCAACAGCATTTGTGCACACTAACAACTGGATCTCAAAACAATTTAAACCTGGAAGAGGTAGCTGGCAGGTCTGTCTCCTGACACCACTTTTGTTTGACCTGGTAGTACAGCCACTGGCAAAGGTGATCAGATTCCATGAAAACATACGGGAAGGGGGTCATCCTGGGGGGGGAGTAACAGGTAAGGTCTTGCTCTATGTGGATGATCTGCTACTTACTGTAATTGACCCCGAATTCTTTCTTCCCCAACTAATTGCAATCATGCCGGACAAATCTGATAGATTTCTTTGACTGGGTGACCAAAGTAGTAGATCAGGGAGGGGCTGTGGACATGGCCTACCTAGACTTTAGCAAGGCATTTGACACAGTCCCACACAAAAGATTAATATACAAGTTAGCCAGCCTGGGAGTGGGTCCCAAGATGACAGCCTGGGTAAAGAATTGGCTGGAGAATAGGACACAGAGGTAATAGTAAATGGAGTCCACTCAGAAGAAAGGAGGGTTACTAGTGGGGTACCAGAGGTTCAGTATTAGGACGGTCCTCTTCAATGTCTTTATAAGCGACATTGCGGAAGGACTGGAAGAAAAATGTCTCTTTGCAGATGACACTAAGATCTGCAACAGAGTTGATGCACAGGGTGGGGTGGAAAGGATGAGAAGGGACTTGGCAAGGTTAGAGGAATGGTCAAATGTATGGCAGCTTAGATTCAATGCTAAGAAGTGCAAGGTAATGCACCTGGAAACAAAACCCAGGGAAGAGTACACAATGGGGGTGAGATACTAACAACAACAAAAATGGAAAGGGACCTGGGGTAGTCATATCAGATGACCTAAAGGTGGGCAAGCAATGTGAGAGGGCAGCAAGGAGGCTGGGGGTTACTGGGATGCATAGGAGAGGCATCACCAGTAGAAAACAAGAGTTATTATCCTCTGTACAGACAGCTGGTGAGACCCCATCTGGAGTACTGTGTGCAGTTCTGGAGACCCAATCTCCCAAAGAGCGGTCTGCACGGAAGACATATGAAGAGAGACTTAAGGAGCTTAATATGTATAGCCTCGAGGAAAGGAGGAGGGGGACATGATAGAAACTTTCAAGTACCTCAAGGGAATCAACAAAGTCCAAGAGGGTAGCATCTTTCAAAAAAAGGTGTGCAAGAACAAGAGGCACAATTTGAAGATAGAGGCGGCTCAGAGGTAATTTAAGGAAGTATTTTTTCACAGAGAGGGTTGTGGATGCATGGAACTGCCTTCTGGAGGAGGTTGTGGAGTCAAAATTAGTGGTGGAATTCAAGCATGCATGGGACAGTCATAAGGCAATTCTAGGGTGTGGGGGTAAGAAGAAGTAGGCTGCTGGTTAACTAGGATCTGCAGCTTATCCAGTAGGTAGGGAAATGGGCAGACTGGGTGGGCCAAGCGGTCCTTATCTGCCATCAAATTCTATGTTTCTATGTTTCTATGTTTCTGACATTTGGGGCACATTGGTGATACAAAATAAATCTCTCTAAAACAGTAGTAATGTCACTTTGCAAGTGTTGACATAGTGACCTAAAAGATGACCTGTCATTTCAATGGACTGACCTTGAATTTAAGTACCTGAGGGTCAATATAAGGAAAACAATCCCAGCCTTGTATGAAGCCATGTACCCCTTGTGCTAGAAATCATTACCAAGTTCTGTAAAAAATGGCGCACATATCCTGATTGTTGTCAGCCAGATTGAATGTCCTAATAATAGCAATCTTGCCAATGTTTTTAAATGTATTCCAGGTTCAAGTATCAACCTATATTGATGCCATACAGTTAAGGGTGTGTATGGTGGCCTGGGTATGGAACAATAAAACTTGTAACATGGCAAAGTTAAGAGGTAGGTAAAGGAGACAAATCATTGGATGAAATAAATCACATGTTCATATCTCAACACGGCATTATTTAAGCAATAATGCCATGTTGAAAGTGAAGTACCTTCCGAATCCATGGAAGGGAAAAGCACTGTTCACAGCAGTGTGTTACAAAGCGCTTCTCTGTCCCACCCACCAACCCAAATGCTCATAACTGACATAGGAGATAGAAACGCACAACAAAAGAGACAAGAAAATGCAGAAACAGATAGAGCTGAACAAGTATTATTACAGAAACCACAATTAGCATAATTAAATAAAAAAAAAGGTCACACCTGAAACCAGTAGTAGCGGCACTGAGAAGAGCACTCCACAACAAGCAACAGTTCCGGAGCACACTGCAGCGCTAGCGGTGCAGCAGGTGCAAATGCATATCCCATTGCAGCTTGAGTCATTCACGGTACACAAAACCATAAATTGTAATTATTGCAGTGCACAACATAGCGTGCAGTCAAAGAAGTAGGCAGACATACCGATACAGAATATTGGGGGACAAGGAACAGGCAAAACAAATCAATACAAGGACACGAGATGGAACGGATGCACAACAGCTGAACACAAGGTCTGACAGTATGGTAATGAGTGTAAAACCAAACTATGTAAACAGACACAGGAGCATATTGGAGACCTCACAAGCACGCTATGAGAATACTTTTATTTATTTATTTATTTATTTGCTTTTGTTAACCAGGTAAGCACACTAGACAGCCAAATTCCTATTTTCAGGTGTGACCCGAGAGGATACAAGGTACATACAAATCATCAAGCTGAGACAGGGTAACATACAAGATCATCCAGCATAATAAGTAGATATGTAGATAACAGCATGTGGGATTACAGGCATAACAAGTAGATAGATATGTAGATAACAGCATGTGGGATTACAGGCATAACAAGTAGATAGATATGTAGATAACAGCATGTGGGATTACAGCCATAACGGGCTGATTGGAAGATAGCAACAGAATACATAACATAGAGCTAGGCAGAGCAACAACAATATACAGACACTGTCCACAAGGCTAAAGATATGGGCTAAGCCACAGAGGACCCCACTCAGGGACAAGTAAGCAGGGGAAAAAAGGGCCCCAGGGCAAATTTCAGTGTATTGTGGGACCAAGTACACAGAAGTGTGTCACCCATATCAGTCAGTTTGGGAAGAGATTGCCACATCTGGGGTCTAATGTGGCACAGAGACAGGTGGAGGCAGATTTTAGGAAGCTCCATAGGGAGGCTTTGAAGCAGGGATGGGAGTGGGAGGAGTGAGTTGATGCTGGAAGGGAGTTCCACACCCTATGCGCATGGACAGAGAAAGCTCGATCTCCAGCAAGGGTACAGGTCCTGGGAACTTGGCGGTCCAGCGCGGCACTGGATCTTAAGTGGTAGGCAGGGGTTCCATGTTTGAGGGGGAGTGCAAGTGCAGAAGGGGTAGCTGTTCTAACAATGTTGTTGATGAAATTGCCAAGTACAAAAATGAGGTACTTTTCAGGGGGGAGCCACTCCAGCCACGAGTATAGATCACAATGATGCATGAGGGGAGGTGCAGAGAGTGTAAAGTGGCAAATATTATTGTATGCCGTGTCCCATTTTGTGAGACTCGATTTTGGGACTGGGGCAAAGGATACGAGCCCATAGCAGAGCATGGACAGGAGGACCCCCCTGGCTTGGGCAACCCATGCGGCTGGGGTGAGACAACGTTTTGCTCTGTAGGCAAGTCCGAGCTTGCCGTTGGTTGACTTGCATACGTTCTGAATGTGCAGGTTGAGATCCAGTTGGGGGTCAAGGGTTACTCCCAGATACTTGACTGAATCCAGGGCCTGCAGGAGGGTACCATCAGATCCATAGATTTTAAAGGGAGCAGGGCAGGTTTTTGTCTTGACCAGGGAGACAAAGAGCATAGCCTGGGTCTTTTCAGGTTGATGGTCAGCTTATGGCCCTCTAACCAGTCTTGGATAAGTTTGAAGTCGGAATTTAGTCTGGAGTTAATGCTAGTGATGTCCTGGGAGCTGGCCAGGACTACAAGATCATCCGCATAGAGGGTGGTGCACCCCTGGGTAGCAGCGGTGGGCAGTTCATTAACGAATAAGGAAAACAGAATGGGTCCTAGGACGGATCCCTGGGGGATCCCTCAGTTGACAGAGGAGGGATCAGAGAGGGCTTGTTTGAAAGTGGTGAATTGCTGCCTGCCCGCGAGGTAGTTGGAGAACCAGGTGTGGGCAGGGGGTGAAAAACCAAGAGAGTGAAGAGTGGAGCATAGGAGGGAGTGGTCGACACAGTCGAAGGCCTTTGAGAGGTTAACAAAGATGGCTCCGTTCAGCTGGCCTTGATCAGCAGTGGTCCTGATCTCAGAGGAGACCACGGCAAGTGCAGTGGAAGTACTATGCCCTTTTCTGAACCCATGCTGAGCAGGGGAGAGAAGTTCATAGCTGTGTAGGTAATGGGAGAGCTACGTGGCAACAACCTTTGGTGCCGTTTGCAGGCTGCAAGACAGGATAGCGATGGGGCAGTAATTCTTGATCTCTTTAGGGTCACCTTGTTTGAAGACAGTGGCGACCTTGGCCACTTTCCATGTATCAGGGATGATCCCCGAGATTAGAGAGGAGTTAAAGATGTGGGTGATAGGCCAGGCTAGGAGGGGAGCACCCAGGCTGAGCAATTTAGGTTCAAGGCTGTCATGTCCTGCACCCGTGTGGTGGGAGAGACCTGCAAGGAGCTTCTGGGTCTCCATGACAGAGACCCATTTTAGGTAGAAGGGTGGTCGGGGGGTATGCCCACTCGGGGACTTAGGAGCAGGAGGCTGGGAAGGAGGGGGGGCAGGCAGGTCAGAGAACATAGAGTTGAAAACATTGGCAATGGTACGTGGGTTGTTGCAGCTGACCCCGCAAATATGCATGTCGGTGACCTGAGCCCTTGCAGACCCTCCAGCCAAGTTTTTAATGCTTTGCCAGAAGCTCCTTGGATAATAGCCATGCAGATTTACACAATCTACTTAAAATTGCTTTAAATAAACCCTCTTCTGTTAATATCTGAAATATGTTTTCTATAACATCTGTATGTAAATAAGCATTTCTTCATGTTTTCAAAAGCACACGAAAGATTTGTCGGCAAACAAAACAGCATCTCTATAGTGTAAGTTAGATTATGATATCTATATTTCTAATATACTCAACTATCAGAAAACCATGTTACAAGTGCATTAAGCCTCTCTGAAAGTGGCATCTAATGGGGAATTAATGCATGGCTGGGCCACTGTAGGCACTCAGCAATCATGCATTAATTCCCAATTAGATGCCACCTTCATGGTGGCCTAATGCTTAGATGGAAAACTAAAAGAGGTCACCCACTGGCTGCAGTTGTGCACAGCTCAGATTACAATAGTGAAATCGAAAAGAGCCTTGCAACTCTCCCCAAAAGATGTAGAATATAAAAATGGATAATGGTTGCATGTTTTAAAAGTATTATATTTACTAAACTTTCTATGAAAAACACACACTGAAGATCAAGCGTCACCCCTGCTAAAAAGCCTGCCGGTGTTTCATTCCTAAACTTGGAGCTTCATCAAAAGCACATGATAAAGTTAAGGAGTGAAACACCATTTGGCTTTTTAGCGGGGGTGACACTTGATCTTCAGTGTGTGTGTTTTTTATAGAAAGTTTAATAAGTATAATACTTTTTAAACACGCAACCATCATTTGTTCTTATATTCCACATTTTCTGGGGCAAGTTGTGAGACTCTTTTTGATTTCACAACAATAAAGCATCCAGAATAAAATATGACCAACTAAGACAACTGCCTACTTGGGTGGAACAGGGGCTCCTTCCATCCAATGAGATTACTGGGTAACCCAACTGACAGAGCTAAAAGATTGGCATAAACTATATTGTACTTGTGATGGTATCAGAATGGAACAAGTCTAGACAAGGAACGAGTAACAGATCTACTATATGGGTTCAATATTAGGTACATGAAATGTGTTAAACAATTAAGCAATAATGCACAACAGGGTGTGTGTTGTACTGGGATAGCATCATGCCATGCGTGGTTAGGCGTGAGGCTGCAGGCCGAGTGCGTCCAATACCAAGGCGTGATGTTATTCCAACACAACACACACCCTGGAGTGCATTATTGTGATTATAAAATGGCTCATTTAAAAAATATATATATATGTTAAAATGTTTATTAAAACTAGATTTTTATGTTTCAAAGGGTAGGAATACTTACTAAAAAATAGTGCTAATTTGTTTTGTCCTGTAGGTGGAGCTGCTCTGATGCTCTGATACTCTTTATCACTGTCTCTGCCTCCCACCTCCACCTTCCTTCCTAACAGACTTGTTGTTCTCTGCACCTCTGTATTTTTCACTGTTTTTGTTGTCCTGCAACTTTGTTTTTCTGTCTATCTCTGTCTCTCTCCGTTTTCATATCCATGAAAGAGGAATCTCACCCCTCCGTGTTTCAGGTCTGCATGTTATTCTCCCGGTACAGTTGGCATATATTTTGTAGTCTCTTTCTCTCTCTGTTTTCAAATCCCTAAAAGTAGAAAAATGCTGCTATGCCCCCCCCCCACGTTCCGTATTAGTTTTGTGGTGACATTTCTTTCAATACACACAGTCACACTTGCCCTTTTTTTGTACTGGGAAATGAGAAACGGAGACGATAGCAGGAAAAAAATGGTGAGTAACTGAGGAGAACCAGTGGTGGAGCTGGGGGGGCTGGAGGGTGTTTGCCCCTCCTGGTTGCCCCAGTGTGAGTAGTGGTGCCCCACCACCATCTTTGTTCTATGTTTAGTGCCCATTGTGGAGCCCATGATTGAGTGAATGACCCCCCCTGGCTCCCAAACACTCCTAAACCTGGCTCCGCCACTGAGGAGAACGTTAAAAAAGCAGGTTACTGAAGTGCAGTGTGCCTTTGAATACACGCGTTCACTCTTTTCTAGGCCAGCAGGGCAATGTGATGCCGACTAGACTGGGGGACAGCTGAAGCCATTAGCACTGACAGCTTCACGCTTTCATCTTGTGGTTTTCTGCCAGCATCCCACTTTTTTGCAACTATGAAGTATAATGTGTTAGGCGAGTAACTGAAGAGATGATTGGGAGGGGGAGAAATGAGTAATTGAGGCATGGTTTACCTTTGAACACACATGTTCAGTCTGTTCCTGGTGGGCAGGGAGATTTGATATATACCGGAGGAGAGACAGCTGAAGCCGTTCGCAGTGATGGCTTCAAGGCAATGTCCCAGTTATTTTTTAAAAATATAAACTGAAATGTATTCTTCTGTTAGGTTACACGCAGTATGTTTCGTTAACATGTTTTCATTGTTTTATGAGATTGGCAGGGATGGATGTTAATTTTTATATACTCTTGTAGTACTGGCAAAAGCAGCAGTAGCCATGCCAAGTGTGGGCAACCTGGACATGGGCTGTAGATTGATTTCTTGCACATTTTATGCAGTCATGTGTGCACTGGGACTAGATCCATGATGTACTGGGACAACATCATGGATCTAGCCCTAAAGTGACCAATCAGAGCCTAGGAATTCTTCTTGCCATTTTATAAAACCCCATAATTCAGCAGCTGTTAAAACAGTGGCATTAAGTTCATAAGTTTAAAAGGAATGCAGCACATCTAACTGTGCTCACACTTCTTTGGGGAAATAACATATTTCCAACGTTTACAAACAAGCCAGGATACAAACTGTGGGCAGACAAAGGAATAACTGTCCTGCTATGGACACAAAAGGTTTGGAGTCCAAAATCTATGGCAACCACTTGGTATCTGTCCCACATAGTGGTGATAAAACTAGATAAAAATGAGAAGAAAGACTAGGAAAAGAAATTAATGAGGAGGACTTGGGAGGATATTATCGAAGGGGGCTGGAGAACACCAGTCCAGAGTAAACATAAAATAATACAGTATATGACAATACACAGCGCATATTACACCCCAAACAGGCTAAAGAAATGTATAACGTACTGTATTATAATGGACAGTACCCAATGCACACATAGAATAATATGGACACAGCACACATGACGTATAGGTGTGTGAAGCTAGGGGAATATTGGACAGCAATACAACAAGTTGTAGTAGCCATACTTAATAAATACAGTTAAATGCTACATCTGTTTTTCTTGGGGATTGGGATGATTGAGAAGAGCTGCAGCAGGACTGAAGAAATGTGTAATTCTAGCTGCCCTGGTTGCCAAGCTGGGAATAACTAAAAACAGGAAGTTGGAGAGTCCCCCCCCAACACATACACACACACACACACACACACACACACACGTTCTCAGTCCATTTAGAGATTCTGAAGGACAGCATGCAGGTATAGAGAGGCTACTGTATAGTGCAAGGGGACATGAGCACAGATTTGATGGTATATGGACTCCATTCCAAAATTACATGTCAACCCATGATGGAGAGGACCCAGTAGCAAGGGAAACAAGAATCAAAGCAACCTAGAAACCCATTGCATCAGAACAATATTTCTATTTCTATATTAAACAAGCATTTATCAATGCCAAATGTTGATTGCGTTGGTCCGTTAAGCTCACTCACTGCCCCTCTGTCACTTGCTCATTCTGTTTCTCCCAGTGCTGCAGGTTGCTGTTTTGTACTGGGCTCCTGCCTGCATTGACACCCTTTTCTTTCCACAAAGAAATCTGCAGCTGCCCGACAGAGCTCTACTGAGTTCACTCACTCCCCCTCCGTCACTAGCTCATTCTGTGTCTCCCGCTGCTGCAGACTGCCCTTTTGTACTGGGCAAATGCCTGTGTTGGCGTTTTTATTTGCTCACAAAGAAATCTGCAGTAGTCCTAACACAGCTCCATTGAGTTCGCTGACTGCCCCTCTCTCACTTGCTCCTTCCGTTTCTGCCAACGCTGCTGGCTGGCCTTTTGTACTGGCCTCCTGCCTGCATTGCCACCTTTTTCCGCCAACAAAGAAATCTGCAGCAGTCCCGACAGAGCTCCATTGACCTCACTTACTCCCCCTCTCTCACTCACTCATTCCATTTCTGCCGGCGCTGCAGGCTGCCCTTTTGTACGGGGCTCCTACCTGCATTGCCGCCCTTTTCTGCCCACAAAGAAATCCGTAGCAGTCATGATAGAGCTCCTTGAGCTCACTCACTCCCCTCTCTCACTCACTCCTTCTGTGTCTCCCGCTGCTGCAGGCTGCCCTTTTGTACTGGGCTCCTGCCTGCATTGCCACCCTTTTCTGCCCACGAATAAATCTGCAGCAGTCCCAAAAGAGCTCCATTGAGTTCACTCACTCCCCCTCCGTCACTCGCTCATTCTGTGTCTCCCGCTGCTGCAGGCTGCCCTTTTGTACTGGGCTCCTGCCTGTGTTGGCATTTTTTTCTGCCCACAAAGAAATCTGCAGCAGTCCCAACACAGCTCCGTTGAGTTCACTGACTTCCCCTCTCTCATTTGCTCCTTCCGTTTCTGTCGGCGTTGCTGGCTGGCCTTTTGTACTGGGCTCCTGCCTGCATTGCCGCCTTTTTCTGCCTACAAAGAAATCCGCAGCAGTCACGATAGAGTTCTGTTGAGTTTGCTCACTCCCCCTGTCTCACTAGCTCATTCTGTTTCTCCTGGTGCTGCAGGCTGCCCTTTTGTACTGGGCTCCTGCCTCTGTTGGTGGCTTTTTCTGCCCACAAAGAAATCTGCAGTAGTCCCGACACAGGTCTGTTGAGCTTGTACACTACTCCTCTGTCACTCACTCATTCTGTTTCTGCTGGTGCTGCAGGCTGGCCTTTTTATTGGGCTTCTGCCTGCATTGCAGCCTTTTTCTGCCCACAAAGAAATCTGCAGCAGTCATGATAGCACTCCACTGAGCTCGCACACTCCCCCTTTCACTCGCTCGTTTCTGTTTCTCCCGCCGCTGCAGGCTGCCCTTTTGTACTGGGCCCCGTGTGCATTGCTGCCTTTTTCTGCCCACAAAGAAATCTGCAGCAGTCCTAACAGAGCTCCGTTGAGCTCAATCACTCCTCCTCTCTCACTCACTCATTCTGTGTTTCCCACTGCTGCAGGCTGCCCATTTGTACTGGGCTCCTGTCTGCATTTGCGGCTTTTTCTGCCCACAAAGAAATCTGCAGCAGTCCTAACAGAGCTCCGTTAAGCTCGCTCACTCCTCCTCTCTCACTCACTCATTCCGTTTCTGCTGGAGCTGCTGGCTGGCCTTTTGTACTGAGCTCCTGCCTGCATTGTCGCCTTTTTCTGCCCACAAAGAAATCTGCAGCAGTCACGATAGAGCTCTGTTGAGGTCACTCACTCCCCCTGTCTCACTCGCTCATTCTGTTTCTCCCACCGCTGTAGGCTACCCTTTTGTACTGGACCCCTGGGTGCATTGCTGCCTTTTTCTGCCCACAAAGAAATCTGCAGCAGTCCCAACAGAGCTCAGTTGAGCTTGCTCACTCCCCCCCCCTCACTCGCTCATTCTCTTTCTCCTGCTGCTGCAGGCTGCCCTTTTGTACTGGGCCCCTGCATTCATTGCTGCCTTTTTCTGCCCACAAAGAAATCCACAGCAGTTATGATAGAGCTCCATTGAGCTCACTCACTCCCCCTCCCTCACTCACTCATTTTGTGTCTCCCGCTTCTGCAGGCTGCCCTTTTGAACTGGGCTCCCACCTGCATTTGCGGCTTTTTCTGCCCACAAAGAAATGTGCAACAGTATCGCCACAGGTCCATTGAGCTTGCTCACTCCCCCTCTCTCACCCGCTCATTCCGTTTCTGCCGGCACTGCAGGCTGGTCTTTTGTACTAGGCTCCTGCCTGCATTGCGGCCTTTTTCTGCCCACAAAGAAATCCACAGCAGTCACGATAGAGCTCCGTTGAGCATGTTTACTCCCCTCTCTCACTCACTCATGGTGTTTCTCCTGGCACTTCAGGCTGCCATTTTGTACTGGGCTCCTGCCTGCGTTGGCACCTTTTTCTGCCCACAAAGAAACCTGCAGCTGTCCCGACAGAGCTCCGTTGAGGTCACTCAATCCCCCTGTCTCACTCGCTCATTCTGTTTCTCCTGGCACTGTAGGCTGCCCTTTTGTACTGGACTCCTGCCTCTGTTGACACCTTTTTCTGCCCACAAAGAAATTTGCAGCAGTATCGTCAGAGCTCCACTAAGCTCGTTCAATCCCCTCCCTCACTAGCTCATTCTGTTTCTTCCACTGCTGCAGGCTGCCCTTTTGTACTGGGCCCCTGGGTGCATTGCTGCCTTTTTCTGCCCACAAAGAAATCCGTAGCAGTCCCAACAGAGCTCCGCTAAACTCAGTCACTCCTCCTCTCTCACTCACTTGTTCTATTTCTCCCGCTGCTGCAGGCTGCCATTTTGTACTGGGCCTTGCATTCATTGCTGCCTTTTTCTGCCCACAAAGAAATCTGCAGCAGTCCCAACAGAGCTTCGTTGAGCTCACTCACTCCCCCGCCCTCACTCGCTCGTTCTGTGTCTCCCGCTGCTGCAGGCTGCCCTTTTGTACTGGGCTCCCATCTGCGTTTGTGGCTTTTTCTGCCCACAAAGAAATCTGCAGCAGTCCCAACACAAGTCCGTTGAGTTTGCTCACTCACCCTCTGTCACTCGCTTGTTCCGTTTCTGCCGGCACTGCAGGCTGGCCTTTTGTACTGGGCTCCTACCTGCATTGCTGCCTGTTTCTGCCCACAAAGAAATCCACAGCAGTCATGATAGAGCTCTGTTAAGCTCGTTTACTCCTCCCCTCTCTCACTTGTTCGCTGTGTTTCTCCTGGCGCTGCAGGCTGCGCTTTTGTACAGGGCTCTTGCCTGCATTGGCACCTTTTTCTACCAACAAAGAAGTCCGCAGCTGTCCCGACAGAGCTCTGTTAAGGTTATTCACCCCCCCATCTCACGCTCTCATTCTATTTCTCCTGGCACTGCAGGCTGCCCTTTTATACTGGGCTCCTGCCTCTGTTGGCACCTTTTTCTGCCCACAAAGAAATCTGCAGCAGTCCCAACAGAGCTCCGTTGACCTCACTCACTCCCCCTCTCTCACTCACTCATTCCATTTCTGCCGGTGCTGCAGGTTGCCCTTTTGTACTGGGCTCCTGCCTGTGTTGCCGCCCTTTTCTGCCCACAAAGAAATCTGCAGCAGTCATGATAGAACTCCGTTGAGCTTGCTCACTCCCCCCTCTCAGTTTTTCATTCTGTTTCTTCTGGTGCTGCAGGCTGCCCTTATATACTGGGCCCCTGTGTTCATTGCTGCCTTTTTCTGCCCACAAAGAAATCCGCAGCAATCCCAACAGAGCTCCGTTGAGCTCACTCACTCTCCCCCCACTAGCTCGATCCTAATCTGTCCCAAACACTGATTTCCGACAGCTTGTTCTGTGTCTCCCGGAGCTCCAGGCTGCCCTTTTGTACTGGGCTGCTGCCTGTGTTGGTGCTTTTTCCTGCCACAAAGAAATCTGCAGCAGTCCTGACAGAGCTCAGTTGAGCTCGGTCACCCCCCCACTAGCTCGATCCTAATCTGTCCCAAACACTGATTTCCCAACAGCGACTGCTCTATTCTGCACCGGAAGCACAAAAACACATTTCAGCAAGGATGTCAAAAATGACAGCTGTACTGTTCATAAGGAGGTGTGGATAAATGCCAGTGCTGAAAATGTGGCATGAAAAAATTGCTAATTTGAGAAGTTACAAGGATGCATGGAAACTGCACAACGCATGCTCGTAACAGAGTCATTTTATGGAGTTTCATCACAAAATTTTCAACATAGGTATTTTAGGACCTCTGCTCATGAACAGTGTCAGTGTGATTTTCTTAATGTGTCCCGAACACTGATTTCCCACAATGACCACACTATTGTGCGCCGGAAGAGCAAAAACACATTTTGGCCAGGATGTGAAAAATGACAGCTGCACTGTTCCTAAGGATCTGTGGAAAAATGGCAATGTTGAAAATGTAGAGTGAAAATATTGCAGAGTTGCGAAGGTATGAGAATGGATGGAAACCGCGCAATGCACGCTCATAAAACAGTCATTTTGGGGATTTTTTCCACCAAATTTGCAACATAGGCTTTTTGAGAGCCCACCTCATTAACACTTGCACTGTCATTTCATTAATTCATCCTGAAAGGTGATTCCACGCAGCGACCGCAAAATGACCTTCCGGGGATGATTAATGCCATGACAGTGCCAGAATTCACGAGGATGGGTCTCAAAAGCCCCATGTTGAAAATCTGGTGCCAAAATTTAAAAATATGCCCTAGATATGCATCAAAGTAAAAAAAAAAACCGTATTCCATTATACAGCTTACTGGCATTTCCTCAGTTTGCGGTCGGCTTTGAAGAGTGCAGACATGTTCCCGGTCCACCGAAGATCATCATGCCAGACTCCCGAGGTATGTATGGGGTGAGGGGGTGTGGAGATGCAGGGTGCACAGTGGGTAGTCGCGGGTTGTGGAAGGGGGGCAGGGAGACCGTGAGGGACCGCTTTCTTTGACAGGGTAAAAACCACATTGCGGGACCATTTTTTTAAGGGATATGGCATGCTGGGGTGGGATCCCAGCATGCCAACAGACTCTTTTTGCGGGAGGGCAGCTGTAGCCGATGGGGGATTTGGCACCCCTTTCGGCACACAACAAAAGCAGGGGGGGTGACATTATGCTGACGGGGTTTGGGCACCCTCTTCGGCACACAAAAAAAGTGTGGGGGATGTTACATAATGCAGACAGGGAGAGGGATCCCCCTTCAGCAACATCACTTGGGCACTGAAGCCGATGGGGATTGGGGCCCCGGTCGGCAAACAAACACGGTGGGGGGGTACATGCTGCCGAGGAGAATGGGCACCCCCTCGGCGGGGGAGGGATGCCTAATATTGTTTGTGAACATGGTGGCAAGCTGCCACCATGTTCATAAACAATATCACTGTTACAAAGTTCTGCCCTGTAATGACAGGTCGCTCCTTCATTGCAGCGAATGGCTGATGCTGCAATGACGAGGTGACTCCTGATTGCAGTGGCTGAAACCTTACAAGGCTGTGGCATGCTGGCTGAACTAGTGCCAGCAGCAGCATGCCACAGCATTGGGGAAAGTGGGCTAAGCCTTTAAAGGCTGTGGGGGCATTGGCTACAACAGTGCCGTGCCTCCACAACCTGCTTCTGGCAACCTGCCGTAATATGTTTCTTACGCATGCGCGCATTCAACATAAAAATAAGTCACAACACCAGTAATGAAATTGCAGAATGAGTCCCTGTGTTAATGGTACAGAAAGAACACAAAAGGCCTCTTTTCAAACTGTAGTCTGTATTTAGTTGCATGTCGTCTTTGTTCAGTGTTGTATATGTTTTATTTTTTATTTGTCTTACAAAACATTGTATTGCAACCACGTTGGAATCAAATAAAAGTGCAGCAAACACACAATCACTATGGCAGGAAAGTAGTGTAACAGCTTGTAAATCAATAAAACCTTTTAACTGGAGTTATGCAAAATGCAGTGAAAACACTGTAACATGAATGTAACCAAGTGAATATTAAGATACCAAATGCACAGTATTTTTAAAGCATTTTAATAAAACATGTTTAAAAAAAGACAGGAAGAAATATGAGAGCCTGGGACCCAAGATGGCCAACAGGCTGGTAGACTGAGATGTGGTTCTCAAAGCTGAGGGGAACATTGGGAACTTTCAGCATTTTATGGCTTTGCATTTCACTTTTCCAATGCCCCAAATACTTCATTTTCATTTCATTTTATTGGTTATACTGGAAAGGCATGTGACCATTGCTGCCCGTTAACACAAGTGTCCAGTTACATTCAACAATAAAGATATTACATATGCACAGAAATGTTCTACATTAACCAAGGGTTAAGTCAATGTTGTAGTAAAATCAGGACAATGGAAGACCTAGCCTAGTCCAATTAACAGACCAGGTGATAATAAACATTCAGCTGTGGTTTAAACAATGACACAAAAAATACTTAAATATAAATTAAAGGACAATCAGAACTAGCCTAGGAGAAAATAAAAATACTACAAGTGCAAAAGGAGAGAGGGAGGGAGGGAGGGTAAGTGCAAGAGGGAGATTACCAGAGGGAGGGAAAGTGGACAGGAGGGAGCCATTTTAGGCGTGTGTGCAGGAGCAGGAGTATGTGAGGGAAAAATGTCTCCTGATGTTATGTTTGAAGATATTTGCAGAGGGGTAGAGTTTTAGTTCTGGAGGGAGAGCATTGAAGAGCTTGGGTTCCATAAAGGAGTGTGTTTTTTTGTCTGTAAGTGGTCCAGCTGAAAGGGATGGTGAATGAGAGAGAGGAGGACAGTCTTGTGGTCTTGTTGGTGGTGACTGTCTGGAAGAGTGAGATGAGGCTATCAGGGAGCAGCCCATGTCCGAGTTTGAAGAAGAAGGTAACCATCCTGCAGTTGAGGCGGACTTCAAAGGAGGGCCAACTGGTGAGTTTATAGAGGTCACAGTGGTGTATGAGTTTAGGGAGACCAGCGGTAAAGCGGATAGCATTGTGGTAGGAGCTACAAAGTCTGAAGAAATTTTTACTGGAGAGGTAGGGAGGGTAGATAAGTGAACCATAGCTGAAGATGGGAAGCAGGAAGCTGGATACTAGGAGAGATTTGGATTCCCTGCTAAGATACTACTGGTTCTGTGGAGGATACAGAGGCGTTGGTGGACTTTTTTGATTGTGAGTCTTGTGTGGGCATCAAAATTGAGGTGGCTGTCAAAGGGTGGCTGTCCAAGAGTAAGCTAAGGTACTTGAATAAATACACTCTTTCAATGGAGTTGCCAAGGCTGCCATAAAGGGAGAGGTCAAGGCCTAGGGGTTTGTGGGGGATGGAGAAAACCATGAACTTAGTCTTTTTGGAGTCGAGTATTAGACCTTTGGATGTGAACCAGGCATGAAGTCTGCTGAAGTCAAATTGGAGTTTGTTCATGAGAGTGGTAGGGTTTTTGTCTTGACATAAGAAGGTAGCATCATCAGCAGAGAGAATGAGTTCTGAGGAGGCGTGGATGTCAGGCAGGGAGTTGACGACCAGAGAGAAGAGAAGAGAAGGGGCCCCAGGATGTGTCCTAGTGTGGGGTAGGAAGAAGTAAGTTGTTGGTTAACTAGGATCTACAGCTTATCTGTTAGGCAGGAAAATGGGCAGACTAGATGGGCCAAGCGGTCCTTCTTTGTCATCAAATTCTATATTTCTATGGAGCACACCATATTTGATGAGGCAGGATTCAGAGAGGATCCCACCAATTATGGTTTGATGAGATCTACCTGTCAAGGAATCCTTGAACCAGAGGCACACTTTGGGAGAGAAGTGAAGACCAGCCAGAGTAAGGAAGAGGATATCATGATTGACGAGGTCGAAGGCTTTGGTGAGGTCAACGAATGCAGCACCTGTGTAGAGGCCATCGTTGCTGGCTTTGTCGATGTAGTGGGTAAACTTGATGAGGGCAGTTTCAGTATTGTGGTGAGCATGTAACCCATGTTGGGCCTCTGTGAGCAGATTGTACTTGTGGAGGAATTCATTGGTTTGCTTGTGGACCACTTTCTGTAATATTTTGGAGACAGGAGAGAGGAGGGAGATTGGACAGTATTTGGAAACTAGCTTCTTGGGACTGGATTTGTGTACAGACTTAATAATAGAGCACTTCCATGCATTGGGGAAGGACCCCATGTAGAGGGAGTGGTTGAGGATTTTAATGGGATGGCAAGGGAGTCACAGACAAGACAGAGAACTCTGTAGTCAATGTTGTTGCCACCCTTGGATGGTTTTGGGTCAGTCATTCTGATTAACTTGACTACTTAGGCAGGGGTTAGGTATCTGAAGTAGAACCTGGGGTGGGAGGATGGAGCAGGGCGAGGGTAACTGGGATAGAAGGGGAGTTGGGCTTGTACTGGTCCAGGCCACCAAAGTATGTATTGAATAGGGAGGCTATTTTGCTTGAATCAGAGGTGATTGTTCCTTCAGCAGTTAGACAGATATGTTCTTCGGAGAAACCCCTACCAATTAGGTTGTTTAGGATGTTCCAGGTCTGCCTAGGGTTCCCATGGGCAGCCTGTTGTTTTTTTCAAGAATAAAGGAGGATTTTGCAGATCTTGAGGAAGACTTGCACCTATTCCTGAGGGTTTTGATGTTTTGGAGGAGTTGAGGGGTTTGAATTTCTTGTAAAGCTTCCAGGGATCCCTATTGCCCATTAGTTTGCAAAGCTCAGGGGTGACTCATTCTTGGCTAGATCCTTTGACCCAGATTTTCTTAAGTGGAATGAAATAGTTGCAGAGGGTGAGGAACTTATTGCTGAAGGCCTCAAGCACATAGCAGATGTCCAAAATATTTTCCATGAAGGACCAGTCTTGGGCAAGGGCAGTTTTGGAAAATGAGGAGGCATCCAGCTTCTTTATATGCCTGGTTAGGATAAATTTGTGTTTGGTGGTGGGGTGTTTTTGTGGACCAGCAGCAGAATACAGCACAGTGGTCACTGACTGAGTCAAGAAGTACTCCTGAGATGGTGACATGGGAGGGGTTTGTGACTAGGACCCAATCAATGAGAAACTGAGATCCAGTCTTGTAGTTGGTTCTGGTGGGTTCAGTTCAGCTGGTGGAGGCAAAGGCCTAGCAAGGATTCCTTGGTGGAGTTACAGAAAGGGGACTGCCAGTTAAGGTTGAAATCCCCTAGGATGATACAATCTCTGTCTTGGGGAAGGTAGGTCTTGACTTCGAGGAAGTGGTAGAGGTCATGGGGTGAGGTGGAGGTGGCAGGTACACGACACTAACTGTGAAGATTTTATCAGCACTAAAGAGGAAGTTTACCGAGATGGTCTAAAGGGAAGAGATGGGAAGTGGGGTGTCAAATTCAGTGGCAAGAAGGTGCTCAGCAATCCAGATAAGGCTGCTTCCGCATGTTTCCCCACCCTGTTTTTTCTAAAGGTAGAGTACCCTGCAAGGTGGATCCACCTAGAACCGGATCAGGTTTTTTTTTGCCTTGAGGTTTTGCATGTTAAGGTGGGCAAAAGTAAGTTGTTTAGAGGCTATGGGGTGGAATGAGGGATGGAAGTGGTGGTGGGGGTAGGGCCTGGGTTGTGGTGGATGGAGTCTGAGATGAGGAGTAGGAGGAGTAGTAGCCTTAGGTGTCTGCTGTCAGTAAGCAAAGATCACTTGAGGGAGTTAGATCTGAAGTACAGGAGGGTGAAGAAAGAATGGCTGTGGAAGGAAGGAAAGAACTCATGGAACAGGCAGAGACTGATGAAGGGACTGGTGTGAGGGGAGGCAGGGGCAAACTTGGAAAACTTGGAAGAGCAGGTGGGAAGGGGGAAGGGAGTGGGTGAGGAGGAGTGGGGTGAGGGAAGAGTGATAAAAGGGAGAGTGGGTATGGGTGGGATATCATGGAGAGGGCAAGGGTGGTAGGGGGGATGGGGGGGGAGAGAAGGGGCAGGGTGTGGGGAGTTGAGCACAGTGGAGTAGAGGAGAAAAGCAAGAAGTGAGAGTAGATAAAGGAGGTGGACCAGCTTGGAGCTGGCGGGGAAAGGGGTTAGGTGGAAGGACAGATATGTGACGGGAAATGTGGGCTGTGGTGGTGAAGTGGTAAGAGGGGATTGTGGGAAGAGGGCATGTGAAAAGGAGGTGCAGGCAGCGTATTGTGTCAAAAACAGCCTGTAGCCCTTTAAAACTGAGCTGCAATTGACAGGTTTTGAAGAAAGGGGTGAGGAACAGTAGGAACGGATATTTAATAAAGGTCGGGGAGGCGGTGGGCGGGAGGGTGAAAATTGTTGGAGTAAGCAGGAGTCTCAATAACAGGCTACAGTTATGCAGTGGTGAAGTCAAGGAGCAGCTGACCTAGCAGCAGATAGAGAGGATCAAAGGTAAGCTAATCAGCTGGGCCCTGGAACTTTAGTGTCCAATCAGGCTGGAGCTGAGCGGAGGCACCTGAAATTTAATGTGAATCAGTGTCCATACCTGAGGCTGGAATCCTGGCTGAATTTCTGGAAGGGGAGGGGAGGCGGGTGGTGGCAGAGAAGGGAGCTGCTCTGCCAAAAATTAGGCTCCTAGGTCCTGCTCTCGTTTGTGGAATGAAAAAGAGAGGGGAGTTAGTTTAAACAGAGGAATGAGGGTGGGATAGGCAGAGGCTAAACAAGTCAGAGGAGGGGTTGCAGCTAAATCAGGGAGCGCATTCAGAGGTAACAAAGGGCAGCAGGGGACCAGTGTCTGGGAGGGAAAGAATTAGACCTAATCAGTCACAGTTAAGCTAAGCGGGGGGGTGGGTCAGAGATGGAAAGAGAGAGGGAGCTGGGGAACAGGGTGGGTCAGCGCCGCACACCAGCAGGAGAAATTACGAGAGGGCAACAGTATTCAGTATACAGCACAGGGATGAGCAGAGTATTAAATAATAAAAAGATGGTAAAATAGATGGTGCAGAGCAGAACAGTAGTGTGCCAGACTGAGCAGAAATACTGTTAGGCAGAAATTAAGCTAGCTGTGATTCTAACAAGTATGTCTAACTATGTAAGCTATGGCTAGTGACACAATCAAATTGGCTAGTAGCACAATCAAATTGTAAACAGTCAAACAGCAGACTAATGAAACTTTTTGGGTTAGCAGGAGTCTCAATAACAGGCTACAGTTATGTGGTATGGAAGCCAAAGAGCAGCCAAGCTAGCAGCAGGCAGAGGATCAAAGGTGAGCCAATCAGGTTGGCCCTGGAACTTCAGTGTTCAATCAGGCTGGAGCGGAGCAGAGGTGCCTGAAATTTAATGGAAATCAGTGCCCATACCTGAGGCTGGAGTCCTGGGCAAATTTCTACAAGGGGAGGTGGGTGGTGGCAAAGAAGGGAGCCACTCTGCTGAAAATTAGGTGCCTGGTCCTGCTCTCAGCTGAGGCTGGAATCCTGGCCAAATTTCTAGAAGGGGAGGTGGGCGGCAGCAGAAAAGGGAGCTGCTCCACTGAACATTAGGCACCCAATCCTTCACTTGGCTGAGGTTGGAATCCTGGCCGAATTTCTTGAAAGGGAGGTGGGAGGTGGCAGAGAAGAAAGCCGCTCCGCCAAAAATTAGGCACTCGGTCCTGCACTCGGCTGTGGAATGAAAAAGAGAGGGGAGTTAGTTTAAACTAACCTGTCACTCTGCCTTGCACAGTTCCCCCCACACCCATTCACAAGAGTGGTGACAGGGCCTTGCCCTCAAATTACCACCCGATTTCCATCCTCCCACCCCTCTCCAATGCGCTGGAGAGTATAGTTTCTGACTAGTTATCTGAGTACCTGGTCAAGTACGGCATCCAATGTCCAGAGCAACACAGATTTAGGAAGGGACACAGTACCACCTCTGCTCTTCTAGAGAATACTGACTACCTTCACAAGGCACTAGAATGTGGTCACTTAGTGGGATCAATATATATTGATCTCACTAAAGCATTTGACATGCTCAACCATACTTTCCTGCTTGAGTCACCCCCTGCCCTTGGAATCTCTAATGATGCAGCAAGCTGATTCAAAAACTACCTTGAAGGCAGATCTCAGCAGGTAGAAATCCGTGGCACCCTATCCGTCAGCCATCCTGTGCGTTCAGGAGTTCCCCAAGGCTCCATACTGGGTCCCCTACATTTTAGCTTCTTTCTCAATACCCTCCCTCAAACCTGCACCAATAATCTTCTCCTAAATGCAGAAGATGCAGTGTTATTTACTAGTCACTCTGACCCACTCCACCTAGTCAGAAGCCTACAGCACACCTTCAGTGTGGTTGAGGCCTGGTTTACCCAGCATAAATTGATAATGAACTACAAAAAAACCAGGACAATGCTTTTTGCCAGTACCCATAATAAGCAAAAATCTGCCCATCTAACCATCTTTAGCAACCACAGTGTCCTTCTTGAGCAGGTCCATAACTTTAAATACTTAGGGATAACTCCTGACAGCACACTGTCCTTTACTGAACATGTCAACCTCATTTCTAAGGTGGTCAACGTCAGAATTAGGCTTGTGTACAGGCACAGTATGACCCCCGGAGTACTCCAGCTAGCTGTCACCAGCTCAATCCTCTCTGTAATTGATTATGAGTTAGTCATTTATGATTCCACAACTGACACAACTCTTAAAAGAATAAGTACCACACTTAAAAAATTATGTTGACTGGTCTCTGGCACTCATAGATGCACTCATACATGTGACTTGTATACCTAGACCAATTGGTTGCAACTTAAAGGCAGGATCTCATACCATACCTGGCTGCTTGCGAAAAAATCAGCCTCAGGCTCACCCCGCCAACCACCCAACACCTTCTCACACAAGCGCCTAACCCACATAGTACTAGAAGTGCATCGAGACACACATATCAGGTCCCATTCTGCCACACAAAACAAGTTCAATGATCTTTTAAGTTCTGAGCTCCAAGCTGGGTAAATGGTCTCCCCTCAGACATCCTGGACGAATCCAAGCTTAGTTCATTCAAGCACAAACATCAATACCTCATAGTGCTTAACAGTTGTGACTGCCCAAACCGGCCTCCATCCTAGAATAACTACCCAACCCCCCACTCTGATAAAGCCCTTGGAACCCACTTACTTGCTCCCCCACTCAGCTCCCCCACGCTTCCTTCCTTGCTACCCCCTCAGTCCCCCCCCCACACACACACACTGTCAGCCATCTCTTTCACTCTGATGGCTTTCTTGGAACTTTCTATCTTCTTCCCTCTGGATCTTTCTCTCTGATGCAGCTCTGCCCCCTGCCCCCTCCACTCCTCTCCCACTACCCCACTACCCTCCCATTCTCCACGCTGGTACATGACAAAGTCAATTGCCAAGTGCTCTAATGTTACTACAATGCACAATTGTTGTACCTGCCTGTAACCCCTGATATTTTTACTCTGTAATCTCGATTGTTATTTTCAATTTGTTTAATGGTAATGCTCCCAATTTACACGGTTTGACAATGTCATCTTGTAGTAGTTTTCCAGGGGCAGGTGTTAGAGATATGATAGGGATAGTAAAATAATTAATGGGAAAGGTACCACGTAATTCCCTGATAGTGGTCTATATCGGGGCCAATGACATGTGATCGACCTCGGTGGAAAATATCTAGAATGGACATGGCTCCAGCAGCTGATCTAGAAATTGTTCAAGGGGTGGTAGCACATTTTCAGTTATGCAGCTTCATATAGAAAACCATGCAGTAGTGAATCATGCTATCTATTGAGGTACCTTGGTACAGTATGCATGAGTACCTCTTTATGCAGAGCCACAGGCCCCAAGGAGCATTCTGTCTGCAGAACACACTGTATAACTTACATACACAGCAGTGGCTGTATAAGCACACGCCCCTGCAGGACCTGTGCTTATGCAGCCACAGAGATGAAAATGTAAAAAATCACGGGGCCCAGGACACAGCCCAGAGGTATACCACGTGTCACTGAACCCTTGCCCGATGCACATCCATCAATCACTACTCTCCCTGCTCTATCAGACAGTCAACTTATTATCCATTTTATAAACTTATGGTTTATATCACATAAATACAGCTTTTCTAGTACAATATTCTATAACTTGTTATATGTGTTCCAGCTCTGTAAATTTCAGTTCCTCTGGACTACAGGAATGCTCTTCAAGGAAGTGAAACCAAACTGGTGAATCATGTTTCCTGTTGAGGCTAGACCTCACATGTTCTTGGATTCTGTTTTTAAAGGTCATGTAGTATAACCCACATACACCATAGTATAGGTGCACCAAAGCACATAGATAACAAATGAGGTATCACAGGTGGTGATTTCCACTGATACATTGCTTCCATTTGGGTGTTAGAAAATGTTGCTTGTTTAGGCATATTCTTTTTCTTCCATTTAGTTGATTTCCGTTTTCTTCCTGATCCCAGTTCCCTTGCATCGTCAACGCGACACTCGTGTGTGGAGCACGCACATGTCACACACTATGGGACTCCCCACCCTACCAGTCACTCCATTACCACCTATGCCTGCCATCCGGTGATGGCGGGACTGCGGATGGGTGACCCCCCGGGGGAGTAAAGCCAATGTTCGATCCTGCTTCCACCCTCTCCCCCCATGCCGTCACCCTGGTGACCTGAGGTAGTTCATGGACTCAGGTCACTGGCATAGCGCAAGGTAAGGCAGGATGCCTCAGCCCTCAACAAAACCAGGCTGGCTTGTTTAGGCATATTTATAGATATTACATTTGGCACACTTGAAGTAGCCATTAGTGCTTTTATGTAGTCAACTGCAGCCACTGAACATAATCATGAGGCTCCCCCATCCCCTGCATAAATTGACCAATCACTGGGCACTCTCGGTCTGCTATCATTCCCGGTATACATATCATGTTCCTGCTTCTGTATGTTCACCCTTCCCCTTCCATTGCACTCCATTCACTATTGAATCACTCTGGATTATGACTCTTCCACCTCTGTCCCCAACCCCTTCCACTTCCCCTCCCACACTTCTCAATTCCTAAGTTTCCCCTTCTAAGGAGCTCCCCTCCTACAGCTCCCTCAACCTTCCCTCTGCCCTCCCCTTCCAGCTGCCTGATCGCCCCCTACCTTTCACACCTGCCCCACTTGTCATCCCTCCAGCTACCGTTTTGCCCTCCTGTACTCCCTGCTTCTCCATCCCTTTCCTCCCCTCCTTATTTCCTCTTCTAATCCCACCTCTTCTGCCACTATCTCATCCATCCCCCTCCACCCTTTTAGCCTCTCTTATTCCTCTTCTCTAAACTGATCCCAACTCCCTACTTTGGTCCCCCATCCCCTCCCTAATCAGTGAGAGGAATGTATTCCACATTGGCATCCCTGTAGGTACTCCCACTCTTGCTTCCTCCAGCCTAACTCCACCCTCCACCCATCACTTTTCACCCCCCCCTTGGCTTTCTCACCCTGCAAGGTAGAGGGACCCAAGGCATCTGGGCCCACCTCTCCTCAACCTTCCCATTCTTGCCTGTTTCATTCACTTGTTCAGTTCCCCAGCACCTCTCTCCTACCTGGCCAGCCTGCACCCCCACCAGTGTTCCTTTATCCCACCTAAGTTGTTGTAGAAGTAGCTCAGCCCCCGCATGATGGGTAAGCCCCTGTCTTCCACTATGACCTGAAATCATCCAAGCAGACCACTAAAGCAGTAGGCAAGGCTAGGGGGATGTTAGGGTATATTAGTAGGGGTATCACAAGTCAGAAGAGGGAGGTAATAATCCCTCTTTACAAGACACACTGGTTAGGCCCCATCTGGAGTACTGCGTGTAGTACTGGAGGCCACATCTTCACAAGGACATTAACCAAATTGAGGCAGTCCAGAGAAGGGCAACCAAAACGGTGCAGGGACTGCATCAGAAAACATATGAGGACAGATTACTAGAACTCAATATGTATACCCTAGAGCAAAGGAGGGAGAGAGGCGATATGATCAAAACATTCAAACACCTTAAGGGCATTAACAAGGTGAAAGAGGCTAACATGGTTCAATATAAGAAAAATAGCAGGACAAGAGGACACAGCATGAAATTAGAGGGAGGTCGATTAAGGGATAATGTGAGGAAGTTCTTTTTCACAGAAAGAGTGGTGGATGCATGGAATGGCTTATCTCAGGAAGTGGTGGATATGAATACAGTGCAGGACTTCAAACAGGCATGGGATAGGCATAAGGGAGCAATACAGATGAGTATGAATAGATAGGCCATTGACAGAGCAAAGGCCGATGGCACATTTATAAGGTAGAAAAAGAAATGGGCAGACTGGATGGGCCTTTCGGTCCTTATCTGCCATCAACTTATATGTTTCTATGTTAGGTACCCAGGAATATTACAGCGCCACAAGCCGTACAGCTCACCATCTTGTCTTGTTTTATGTATATAAGTTGTACCTCTATATAGTGCATAGTAGAGCATTGTTCTATATAGAAATCCATCTTTTTCAAACTGCTGCTGTACCACAGCTCGAAGGTCATGGAATGTGATTGTACCCTTCTGTAGTGGAAGAGCATTCTAGAACCTCTAGAGACTGTACAAGTCAATTTCATTGTGAAAAAGAAATAAAAATACAATGCACACATTTCCCATAACACTATACACTATAAAAAATACAGGATGATCAACTTTATGCACAACCAGTGTGTTCTGCCACCTCGGGGTTCTGATTCCCATGGACCTCTCGAGCTTCACTCTCGAGGTCAGAGGGAGTCAGAACCTTTCTAAGGCAGAAGACACTGGTTGTGCATAGTTGCCCACTCAGTATTCTCTATGTAAGGCAATCTGTGGCCCTGGGAAAGGGCACAATATGAAAATAAACTACTACTAATATAGCCTCTTGTTACTTCCATGTTATGTTTTTAATCTATGCCAAGTTTAGCACACACATTGGGATGTTTCACTAAACTATACACTGTTATAAAATGGGCTTCAGAAATCCAGCAATCCAATTGGCTATTACATCTTCTGAGCCATGTCCTTATCAGAAAATATACTAGCCAACCTGCACTAACCTCCTGTGCCCGACCCCATAACACCAAGGTATCAGTGAACTTTAACAACTGAAAAAAAGAAAAACATACAATGGCACAGCTCACCTTACATTAGTAGGAAACGGCACTTCTGTCAAGGAAGCTGTCAATCTCTTAGCTGGCAAACAAACTGACAGGGAAACTATGTAACATAAAAAAAACTTCTACAACATAATATCACTGCGCTACCGTTATATAAAATCCTGTCAGCGCCGGTCACACAGATCGTCTTTCCTGTTCCAGCTGCATAGCTACTGTATCACACGGCCAAAGGGAAAGCACTGCAAACAAGACAGAACTCACCATATCTAAAGCATCTCCCTTCCTGTTTGGCAGTAAATAATGAAGTATAATTTTTTTCTCCTGAACTGAGGGCGCTGCCCACTTCTCCCACATAAATTCCTTAGATCTCCATCCCACTTCTTCTATTCCTACTAACAGTACTACAAACTGCCGGTTTGCTTTCTAACCTGTATCCTGTAGTACCCCTCGGTCTGTTCACGTGCAGTCCTCACTGGCAGTCCTCTGTGATCCTCTTTCTCTGAAACAAAATTATGTTTCTTCCCCGTGGCAGAAGCACAATACCACTGTAATTATGGAAATGCGATGCAAGTAACCGCTCTCTATGGTGCCCAGTAAGGAACACGCTTGGTCCCAATACTGCTGGGGACTTCACTATGTATGTTTGAAAAAAAAAACTCATAAAAAGGCAAACAAAAGAGGCATTCTTCATTCCTGACAATATTTATTTACTTCTGACTGTAAGTATTTTGGGGGATTGAGACACAGCAATATTACATTAAGCAAACAGGGTCGGTCTCAATGAACTGACCAGCTCTCACCATTAAAATATCAGAAAATACCAAAAAAGCACAATGTGAGAGGGAGAGCTGAAGCAGTAAAAACAACAAAGACACACGTATAGCTCATGAACACATAGGAACCCTGTACTGCCACACCTCATTGTGTGTTATTGCTTGCTTATCATACAACCCTTTAATCCCTTTTGCTCTTGACTGAACATGCCCAAGCATTCCAATCTACTGTATTAAACTGATTAAGAACTAATTTCTATTTTCCCTCAGAGAGAATGGCCACACCATCAAATGGGTTAAATGACTGTAGTCGTATGTTTATTGAAGACATAAGAGCAGTCCACATATATGCTTCTTGTGTAGAGAGGGAGTCTGTTAGGGGAATCCACACCATAGGTTGGGTGTTCCAATGGGGCCCTCCCCAAAGGGGGGGGTCTGCAAGTTGCTCCCCCACCACTGGCAAGGAAGGCAGAGCCAAGAAGTAACCCAGAGGCCTCTGGGATAAATGACGACCCACTATGCTGAGTGAGGAGTACTGAGGTCCCCTCTCTCCTGCTCCATGATTCTGGAGCATGCTGTGCTCCTCCACTTCAATGCGTGACATCCCAACAACACAGACTCCTACGTCAACACTACACTAGATGGGCCCTTCCGTTGGGCGTGACTACTCAGCATGACATGCTAGGCATCCCCTGCTGCCTTCTGGAGTTTATTGTGTGGTACTATGTTGAAAGTTTTTCTGAAATCCAAAAATATCACATTGACCAAATTCCTTACATCCAGGTTTGAACATACACCATCATAAAAGGCAATGAGGTTTATAGTACAGGATCTTTTTTGGGGGGGGTGGGGGTTGTTTTTTAAATCAGGAGAGACACACTAAGCTGAAAGCTTGTTTCCAGGTGTGACCTGGGAGCACAAGGAAGTTAAGTGACTTGCTCAGGGTCATACAGTATGCAAGTGTGGGCTGTGGGATTCAAACCCAGGTCTCCAGGTTTGCAGCTCAGAGCCTTAAACCATCTACTTGCTTAAAGCCATGTTGGGCAGGATCATTGTACCCCAGGATTTGAGCCTCTTCCTCAATGCAGAATTTAAGAAGCCTTTCCATAATCTTCCCTGCAAAGGCAGTAAAGCTACTTTACAGGGTGCTCCCAGTTTGTGTGCATTTGTCTAGCCCGCTCACCCACCCTGCCTGTCTCTACTGGGGTCCCCCAAGGCTCTATCCTGGGACCTCTCCTTTTCTCCTTATTCATTAACTCCCTTCCAGCAGATAGTCTCAACTGTCACTCAGTCCTTTATGTCGACGACCTCATGCTCTTCTCCAGCGGAAAGTCTCCTACCCTAATCTCTGACAAAACTACACCGCAGCCCACAACTGGTTCTCTGACAGCTTCCTTCGGGTCAATGCCAAAAAAATAAAAACAATGTTTGGATCTAAGCCCTTCCTAATGTAACCCCCACACCTGCCTTTTTGCCAAAACGACAGGTGGCATGCTGTTGGTGCTGGCAGCAATACCTGGTGGGGACCTGGGTTCGGGGAGGATGAGGTTATCTGGCACAAGGGGACCTAGGTTTGGCTACTCTGCACAGGGGCACCCAAGTAAATCCGAACATAGGAAGCAATAACTGTAATGTCCAGAACCAGGATTAGGATTTTTCAGTGTGGCTTTTATTCACAACTAGCTGAACACAGCAAAGCATAGATGGACCCCCATGGGGCTACGTTTACTGATAATGCAGATTAGAGACTACAAGGCAGTCCACTTGAAGAATGGACCAATTCTACTGTTTTCAGGCTCTGGACCCACCAGGCACAGAGCCCGGACTTGCATATGCTTTGGATACACAGCCCGACTGGCCTGGCTCCCCTGCCGGCCACTTGACTGGCGGTTCATTGGAAGAATGAACCCATTTTACTTGTTGTGGCTCCCCACACCACTTAGAGTCTGCGACCCCTAGAGAGATTTCTTTCTTACTTCTTCTGACTCCCATCTCACAAAGAGAATTCTTTACCCATGTTGTGGCTCCCCACACCACTTAGAGTCTGCAACTCCTAGAGAGATTTTCACATTTGCCACCCACGTCTGGGTACCTACCTCATCACTGGCCAAGTGCATGAGGCAAGTAGCAATCACAGCAGAAATCCGTAGCGGTGGACCTGGTTACTAAAGATGGGGGGTGTTCCCACCTCCAGCTCCCACAGCCCATACCCAGCCATTTCTCTGGACAAACTGAAAACTTCGGACTGTAGATTAAACGGTGGATGAACTGTCGCACCCACTCTACAACATTACTTGAATCCACACAGCACTTTAGCTTTTGACACTACTCCATTTGTTTGTCCTAGTAATACAGGCCTCCCAAATAGAGTTCAAATCCCAGATTTCTTCACATTTCCCAGGCTGAAGAAACACATTTTCTGCCCTCTCATATTAGAGCAAACACTCACCCTTTCGTTGCAGGTGCCCCACAGGCGAAGTACAACTATTTCCACTTTTCAAGACCAAACCGAAACTGTAAAAGGCAGCTTTCTTTCTTCAGCAGAAATTAGGGGATTGCCCCTGGAATCTACATGGGGATACTTTACTCTCTCTACTCCCCCCCCCCGAAGGGAGGGGGGCACTGAGACCTGGACAACGGTCTCCACCACTTGAAACTGGCTTCTCACTCCTTCTCTTTCAAAAGGTAAACAGGAACTGACTTTGAAAACTCCAGCGTTCTATCTCACTCCCTCTGCTGCAGATTCCAATGTGGCTTATGCAGCTGCAACAGTTCTATTGGTGATGTCATCTCTCAGTCTCAGCTGAGACTGAGAACAGAGTGAGACAGTGTGAAACCCATTTAACTGGAGTTTCACAAGCTGCCTTCCCTGCCTACCACTAGGTCTTACTGGGATTCTAGTAACCCCGGGTAACAAGGGGTTACACTAACTAAGTGCAAATCTAACCTACCCCTAATCATCACGTTCCCTGATGGCCATGTCCTAGAGGACGTCAAACACTTCAAATATCTAGGAGTTGTGCTTGACCCCTCCCTTTCCTTTACAGAGCACATAAACTTCCAGGTTCTAAGATTTCACCCAAAACAAGGGTCTGCCTACAGATGCAGGCAATACCTCACCCCTGAGGACCAACATGTCCTCATCCAGGGAAACCTGCTACCTAACCTGGACTACTGCTCTCCCATATACTCCAGGAGTTCTGCATCCACCATGGCAAAACTATCAGTAGCATACAACAGTGCCTGCCGCTTCTTCCTGCTGGCCCCTTTGTCCATGCATCACTGTACACTCTACACTACACTGGGGTGGCTCCCACTACAAGCCTGCTTTGACCTTGCACTGTACAGTTTTATTGATTCTGCCATCCGTATTTGCCAGAAATCCCCTCTTGCTCCCCTTCTCACCGTCCAAACCTCACACCACTGCCTACGCTCCTCCAGTATACCCTCCCTGAAAATCGCCAGGGTAGCTATGAACATGGTGCTAGAGCCCTGTCTGTGGCAGCCCCCACACTATGGAACAAGTTGCCCACTGAACTGCGCACCATAAACACTCACCGCCAGTTTAAGACTCACCTTAAAGACTGGCTCCTGTTGTCATCCACATACCACTTCTTTAAGGACTAGCTCCTCTCCATAGATTCCAGGGGCAGGATCAAATAGGTTCTATTATTTACAGAAACTGTACCGCCATGAGCCTTACTTTGCTTTGTTATATGTTGTCCCTCAACTACTGCCACCATGCATTACCAAATGTAACAACTGTAGCCTTTCACTATGTATTACCTGTTCTTGTTATGTTCTTGTTATTTTGATGTTTCTACTCTGTGCCGCCTTAAGTGGCCTGCGACGTGTCTGAAAATGGTCGCTGAGATCAGTGCTCCTACCCAGTTAGCAAAGTCATAAATAAATAAATAAATAATGGGCCTGTAGTTTCCAGCCAATGTTCTACTGCCCTTTTTGTGTCTAGGAACTGCAGTAGCCTTCTTCCAATCTCCTGGTACGACTCCAGTTTTGAATGATTTATTAAATATGATAGTAAAAGGTTTTGTGAGTTGGTCGGCCAATTCCTTAATAAAATAAGAAATTATCCCATCTGGGCCAGGGGCTGCCTTAGATTTTATAAAAGTTATGGCTTGATTTACCCCCTCTGGGCTGAACAGTTTATATGCCATTATGTTAGGCATAAGGGGACAGATATTCAAAGCTTTGTGCCAGGCAAAAAACGTTTGCGCGGGTTTAGCACGAGATTAGCGCGGGTCTGCTATATTCAAAAGGCCAAATAGTGCCACGCCAGACCGCGTGGTGCAGGGCAAACCATAATGATACTGAGGGGCAAAGTGAACATGGGCTCACAGGTGCAATGAGATATTCAGCGAATAGCGTTGCGCTAAGGTGTTTAGCGCAACTTAGCGCGACCCATAGCGCGGTACAAATTACCACCCTGGAAAAGCTGGTCTTAACCATGGCAAACAGCTTTTCACATCATTGATGCATTCCACGGTGTTTGCATGGGATTTGCACGGCTTGCATGACCCTAACATATGAGTATGACACTTAGAAAATGCCAGACATGGAGGACACATGCTGCACACTGATGGCACCACCATGATGCCAGCAGCTGCCACCCGTCCCAGCTGCTCACTGATGGCACCACCATGATGCCAGCAGCTGCCACCAGTCCCAGCTGCTCACTGATGGCACCACCATGATGCCAGCAGCTGCCACCAGTCCCAGCCAAGCACAGACAGTGAGGGGTGATCTGACCCACAGGGGACAGCATGGTAGTGTGGCCATATAGCACACACCTGCAGATCATACATCTGTGGTGCCTAACAGATGCCAACACACACATGCAGCACAGTGGGCATGGTGGCCAGTGAGGGGAGGGTATACGGGTGGCCAGACCTCACCACAGCCCAGGTGTGGCCACAAGGCTGGGACACATCACTCAGTGCACATGGGCCAGTGATGGGAATACGCCACCACCTGTGTGCCTGTTGGATCTTACATGCCCCCCCAGCCACCTACCACACTACTGTACAGAAGTCACATCACACACAGCCAGCCATGTACATGACACTGTGTGCATCCCATGCCACAGGTGCAGCATCTGTGGATCACACAACAGCGTAATAGTACTGTCCACTGTTAGTAATTACCTGCAATTTGGGCCTGTCACTGTGTACAGTGCAGTGGTCATCACTGCCCTACATACCATAGGCATTGCTGTGTCCCTCACGCTACCAGCCCCCTTTCTACTGTAGTGTCTACTGTGCACTGTCGCATGACCTACAGTGTGACGGTTGCATGCAGCACCACCACCACCTGTGCCTATGCTGTGTTGTCCCCTGGGGTACAGTATGCTGTGGTATGCTGTACTGTTCACATGTAGCCTGCAGCTATCATCATGCACTGCCTGACTAACCTACAGGTGGAGCTGTGGGACCCTGCTGTAATGCTGGGCAAACTGCATGCAAATCAGGGCATGAAGAGATGCTAATGTCGTTGTTTGGCCAGAGACTACCTAAGTAGGCTAATTTGCATGTCACTTTTGAATATGGCAAAGTTTAGCACTGGGCTAACGTGTTTGCAGTGGGCAAACCGCTTAGCTCCGTGCTAAAGCCGCGCTAACGTGTTAGCGAGGCGTTAACAGTTCGGGGAATATTTTACAGTTTTGATCACTGTTCTTTCACATCTGCTGCTGCCTGCAGTTGTACTTGGTCCACGCATTTGCTGGCACACACATTGGCCACATAGTTCTTCTCTACCTACCCTCACGTCGCTGTGCACTGTGTTGTTGTGGTTTGCACTTCCTGGTTGCTATAGTCAGTGCTGTCCTATTCCAGGGCTATGGTTGCCCTGCACTGCCAGCCCAGTTTGCCCGGCCTCAGTCCCATGCTATATTCAGAGGCTGTTTGCCCCAGGCTATTCCTTTTGAATATAGCTTGCTTTGTGCTCCGGGCTACGTTTGCCCACCAGGCAGTGTTAACTTAGCCCAGGGGCAAAGCTTTGAATATCTGGCCCCAGATGTACAAGATCTTGTTCTTGTCTGAAAACTGAACAGAAACATTTATTAAAAGAGGCTGCGATATCTTGGATGTCACTTATCTCGAGCCCATTATCGATAAGTGGGCCAATAGATGAGTTCCTGACTCTATTCCCATTAATGTAAGAGAAAAAGCTTTGTTGGTTACCTTTTGCGTATGCTAATTTTAATTCTATTTTTTCACTTTCTCTTTTTGTGACATTTTTATTCTGCTTAAGCACTGCATGAGAATGTTTCTTTGTTTTTTTCATCTTTATATTTTTTGAAGTCCTAAAAGCTTTTTCTTTGTTCTTCATTTGTCTCGTAACTTGTTTGGTCATCCATGGTGGGATTCTGCCTTTTCTATTATGTGTTCGTTTTAAAGGAATGAATTATTTTTCCACGTAATAGAGTATATTTTTCAAAATCTTCCAGCACCTATCTGCTGGACTATTCTAGAATACAGCCTCCAAGCCATATGCTGCAAGATTAAGTCTGATTTCTATATTATTTCCCTTGGTAAAGTCCCTCCAATAGGTGACCTGAGATAACAAGGGTCTGTTGACAATGTACCTAGTTTCAGATTTCTAGTTACAAAGGTGCCTGATTTCTATGCAGATAAAAATCATCATGAAATTCCCCACAAAAAATATCATGATAGATGTTTTGGCAACTATTATTTTGAGACAATGCATTCCCATGTCATGATATTTGGCACACCATTAGAACTCCTGTCAGCAAGTAATTGTATCAAATTTCAGATCAATAGAAGGCTGAGTCATGACCAAATTAGTACATTTCAAAAGTGTCCACTGAATTTCATCAAATTTTAAATTTAAGTTATTTTGATCTGGTTTTCAAAGTACATATCCAAATGATATGAAATTTGGCAGCTGTACAGGTACTAATGGCATTCATATGCACACCAAATTTCAGAATCATAGATTGAAAGGGAGGGAATTGTGCGTGACCAAACATTTAATCAAAATGTAATAATCAGTTATTTCTATCTAATTTTGAAAAATATTATTCAAATGTATCCACAGTGTCAGTATTTATAGAAATGTGCAACATGGGTATGTGCACCAAGTTATAAGTAGCAAACATTAAAGGGGGCTGTGCTATGAGTAGTCAAAACCTTCTGCCAAAATTATTTTACTATAATTTTGAAAGCATTCATCAAAATTGTATAAAATGTTGCAGATATAAGGGTTAACATTAAATTTATATATGTAAATAGTTTCAGACTTTTAACTCCAAAGGTGCCTGAGTTACATGCAAATACAAATGTTCCCATGGTAGACTTTGAGCACCAATACAAGACACCTACGGCTGGGACTGGGGACTGGATCTGGAATGGGCTTGCTACTCCCCAATGACTTTTTCTTCCTAGGGCTTAAGGGAGACTATTTCCAGTGTGGCTTTGGCTGATCTCTGGTTATCCACCTCCTTCACCCCGTCTAAGACCCTGATAGGGAAATCTAAATCCCATGTAAAAACCCTTCTAGATTATTTGTCCACTGTTCCAGAATCACCACAGCCAAGTGGGCCATGTTATTGGCCATTATCAGCAATAGGACTCTTCCCTGTTTTGTTTTTTTGTATTATCTTTTTTCCCCTCCTTACTCACTGGGACCTGCTTCTCCTTCAGGCCATCTAGTACCACCAGCTAACCCCCTCTCGCAACTCCCTTCCAGAGCCTCCAACCTCATATTGCAGCCTCCTATGGGTTAGACCGGCTTATCCCGCCCGGCAGGTGGGTCCCCTCCTCCGAGGGAAGGCACCAATTGGGGCAGGCCAGTGCACTCTTACTGTCTTGCCTGGGTGCTGCTGAGGCAGACGTTGCTCTGTCAGGAGTGCTTGAGGGCATCATCAGGGTCGGCCGCTGTCATCCGGCCGATCCCAATGCAGTTTCTGCTTTTCTGGTGTTTCCCTCATCAGTGTTCCTCTGCAGTGCTCCCGGTCTTCACCGAGGACCGCTGCAGAGTGACATGCTACCCTAACCCACCCCAGGAGAGAAGAGAGCAGCTGAATGGACGCTCAATCCTCTTCTTTCCCTGCCGACCCCCGGCGTCCCTGGTCTGTTCCCAAACCCAGGTCACTGGTGTGGTTTGAGGTAAGGCACCAGCGCCTCAGCCCACTATGCCACTGGGACGGTTTTTCCCTGTTTTTAATCTCCCTGCTGGCTCCTCTTATAACTAGGCCTCCCCCCTTAGCTCTTAAGCTCCTTCATCTAACCATTGATGCAGTCCTCTCTCCTATCACAAAAATCTTCAACCTGTCCCTCTGTCTTGGTCAGTTCCCCTCCCACTGGAAATCTGCCATTATCACTCCCATCTTTAAAAGTGGTGATCGCACCCTTCCAGGAAATTACCATCCGATCTCTATCCTACCTCTGCTTTCCAAGGCCCTTGAAAAAATAGTTGCTGAACAACTCTCTGATTACCTCACTAAACACAACCTGCTCTGCCTCGAACAGCATGGCTTCCGGAAAGGCCACTCTACTACTTCTGCTCTCCTGGAATTTATTACGTTCATTCACCAAGATCTGGACAGAGGACACCTAGTTGGGTCTGTGTACATAGACCTGACTAAGGCATTTGATGCTATAAACCATGCCCTCCTCATCAGGTCCCTCCTCTCTCTGGGGCTACCACAGGATGCCGCCTCTTGGTTTACCGACTACCTAAGGAACAGGACGCAGCAAGTCCTAATTAACAATACTCTCTCCTCTAGCCTCCCTGTGAGGTCTGGTGTTTCCCAAGGCTCTATCCTTGGTCCATTATTGTTCAGTCTGTTCTTGAATTCTCTTCCCAAGGCCTGCACTGGAAAACTTCTACTCTATGCTGATGATGCCGTCCTGTTCAGCAGTCATCTGGAACTCACCCCTCTCCAAAAACCCTCCAAAATGTATTCTCTGAGACTGAAACCTGGTTTGCTGACCAAAAACTCACACTAACTACAAGAAAACTAAGGTCATGGTCTTCTCACACCACCAGAATAAACATAATGGTGCTCCACTGCTAATATATAACCATCATAATTCCTCCTTTGACCAAGTTAACTCCTTTAAATATCTTAGAGTCACACTTGACTCGGCCCTCACCTTCCACAAACATATCCACCTACTTAGCTGCACTATAAACACTAGAATTGGGCTCCTGTACTGCCTTAGACACTGTCTGCTCCCTGACGTGCTTCACCTTACTTGGTATTACTTGGTACAAAAGAACAGAAGAAGGCCGAGGCCCATCGAGACTGCTCCCCCACACAATGTGGGACATTGTTTAGTTGTTATCCCAAATCCAAACATCTAGTTTATTTTTGAAAGTTGTGGTACTAGGAGCCTCAACTAGATCCTGTGGCAGGGTGTTCCATACACTAGAATCCCATATTGAAAAAAAGTTTCCCCTCTTACTAGTTCTATAGTTTGTGACCTCAAGCTGTTTGTTATGCAGTCTTGGGACATGTCTCCTATTAGAGAAAGTTAGACCACATTTTTCTATGAGATCTGTTGAATTTATTAAATTAAAAACCATGAGAATATCGCCTCTTAGTCTTCTATTTTGAAGAGAGAAGAGACCAGTAGCTTTTAATCTGGCCTGATAGTCCAAATTTGTTAGTCTGGGAATCATTCTGGTTGCTCTCCTCTGGACTTGTTCAGGTATGGCAATATCTATTTTTAGGCTTAGATTCCAAAAGAGGGAGCAGTAGTCCAGGTATGGTCTAATATATGCCCTGTACAGTGGGATACGGCATTATTCAGTGTGGTTAATAAAGGTGCATTTTATTTGCCTCAAACGTCTATTGGTCATACAAGCGGTTCTAACACAGTGATTCATTGACGTAAGTTTATTGTTGATATAAATTCCTAGATCTTTCTCACAGTTTGATGAGTGAAGTGGAAGTCCATTTATATGATATACTGTTTTAGGATTTTTTGTACCGAAATGTACTACCAAGCATTTGTCTTGATTAAACTGCATATGATTATGATTTGCCCAAAGTATTAGTTTTCCCAAGTCCTCCTTTTTAATGAGGTGATATTTTCTTGATTATTAACCTTGCCCCCCAGTTTAGTATCATCTGTGAATTTAACCATGGAATTGTTAGGCCCTGTTTGTAAATCACTAATGGAGAGATTAAATAACGTTGGTCCCAGGACTGACCCCTGAGGCACACCACTTGTCACTCTACCCAGATCAGACAAAGCATCATTAATTCTAACTTTCTGGGAGCGATTTGTTAACCAATTAGAAGTCCAGTTGACAATATTAGTTGACAAGCCTAGACTGTGCATTTTAGTGATCAGTTTTTCATATGAAACTTTATCAAAAGCTCTGCTAAAATCCAAAAGAATAACATCAGAAGGGATACCTGCATCTAGTAAAGCACTTATATTATTGTAAAATGATATCAGGTTAGTGGTACAGGAGTACTGGGAGTAAACTCATGCTGGATTGAATCATAGATACCTAGTTTTTTACAATCCTGATCGAGTAAGGTCTTCATTACCCATTCCATTAATTTGCCAGCCACTGAGGCCAGGCTAATGGGACGATAATTTGCACAGAACTTCGATTGCCTTTTTTGAATATTGGAGTAACTATTGCTGAACGCCAATCATTTGGTACATTACTTTCTTGAAGAGATTTGTTAAAGATGATTGACAACAGTATAGAAATATTTGTAGAGGTTTCAATCAAAAACCATGGATGAATACTGTCTGGACCCGGACTAGTGGTCTTTTTTAATTTTTTAATAGCCTGTAGAATGTCGGCTGGTTTAAACCTATGAAAATCTGTATGGTGAACTTTAAGTGTATTAGGGAATGATTGTTGAGAAAAGACAGAGCAGAAATATTTATTGAAGAGATTTGAAGTTTCTATATCGGATAAGGGAGAGCCATTGGTTATAATGGGACCGATGGTCCTCGATGCACCCTTTTTATTTTAAATTTTAAATAGTTTAAATTCTAACATGTTTTTAGCCAATTTAATAGAGTTTTTCAGCTTTTTAACAGATAGTCTATATTTGTGCAATAAGGTAGTTTTGTATGGGAGAGAACTTTTCTTAAGTTTCCTAAAAAGTAACATTTTTGTTTTAATCTGATTTTTGATTGACCTATTAAACGGGGGGTCCTTTGTTATTAAATTTCATTTTAGATGGAATGAAAATATTCTCCAAATGGTGTACAATATTTTTAAAAATGTCCCATGCTTGTTATGTTGTACAATTAAGGAAGTTGAATTCCCATTTTATGCTTTGTAAAAATTTATTGAATTCAGAGAAATTTGCTTCATTATAATTTTTTGTATAATTTAATTTCCTTTGTATGGTTTTAATCTGTTGAATTTCAAAAAGAATGGAAGAATGGTCACTGGTTCCAAGTGGGTCCCAAATTTGGAGATTGCTTATTTGTTGCTCTATGTTTGTAAATAATAAATCCAGAATGTTAGGACCTTGAGTGAGTTCAGTAACAAGTTTTTGTAATCCAGTGCTGGCTATCTCATCCATTAATCCTTTCTCAGCACAAGAATGTCCTGAAAGTGAGTACCAGTCAATATGAGGGAAGTTGAAATCACCAAATATTACAGTATTTTGGGATTCTGAGAAAGTTGTAATCTCTTTGAATATACTAGTTGTGTAATCAGAATCAGCGGATGGAGGTCAGTAGATATTACCGATAGTTATATACGAATGCCCTTTTAATAGAATTTTAAGCCAGATACTTTCCAGGGAAAAGGGAGAGCATACTTCAAAGGAGGGGATGTCATTTCGTATGCACATGCAAACCCCACCAACTTGTTTATCTGATCTATTTTTGTAATATAGCTTATAGCCTGGAATTTCTCTAGACCAAATAGAGGATGCATCCCACCAGGTTTCAGTTACTTCCACCACACCTATATTTAAAGTTTTACATTTGGCCTCAAGTTCCACTAATTTGATTTGGTTTAGAGATCTTGCATTCAGGGCTAACAATTTACATTTAGTTATAATAAATCTCATCTTCTGTCCTCTCACTTGTGGACTACTGGATTACAATTTATGGAGCCGCTGATCAAACTGCCTTCCGGTAGGATTAAAGTGTCACTGAACATAGCCTGTCGACTTGTCACAGGTTGTGATAAGTGCACTCACACCTGTGACCCCTACAATCTGTCTAAATGGATAAACTTTGATAGTAGGCTAAAATATCAGACCTGCCTGCTCACCAAAAAGATCTCATCTGGCCTCCCCCCCCCCCGTGCTTCTAAATCTCCTTCAGACCTCCATCTTTCAAAGGCCCACAAGAAGTTCATCAAAAACCTCCATAATGGTTCCCCACTATAGAACCTCCCTTGGGCAGAGAGCCTTCTACTATAGGGCTCCTCTTTGGTTAAACTCCCTTCCGGCTGCCACTTCTTCGGTACCTAAACTTGGCCCATTCAAAATTCTCCTTAAGGAACATATCCTCTCTTCCAGCTCCTGTGATTGCTTTTAACTTTCCTGCTTGCCTAATCTTTATTCCCTCTACTTTATCTCTCCACCTCCCTCACATTCCCCTCCTCTTCCTCCTCCCTGCCCCCCCATAATTGGAAGACATACCCTTCCACCTTCTCCTGCTCCTAGCCCTGTTTGGTGCTATTTACTTAATTCACTGTCATGTTCCTATTTGTCTGTATATATAACTGTGTGTAACTAACCTTGGATAGTTTTTATCCTGTATAATTATTGTTTTGTCACTTTTGTACCAAAAATGCTTGTCTCCCTCTTTATCATTGTTTTGTACCTCCCTGACGTGGAGCCTTTGCAAAAGAGTCTTTGACTCAAAGGTTTGAAATTCTGATTTCTGAATAAATAAATAAATAAATACAGAAGTTCTTGTTGCAATAATAGCACAATCCATTATGTTCCTCCCTGTCCTTGCCCGGTTTGCCCTCCAGTGGTACCATATTCAGTGGTAGTCTAATGTCAGTTTGCTGCACCTGAAGCTTCTGCATGTGGGTCTCCACCCACAGTGGTATCCCATGCTCCACCCAATCCCTGTCAGGCTCGGGCTGCTGATACCAATGGAAGACTTTGTCATACCAAAGTCACGCACTGCCCCCTACCCCAAGGTGAGTCTTTAGTACTGTGTGCAAGTACTGAAACAGGCACCTACTCCATTTGGAATCATGATTAATTATCACACTGTTGTAAATCAAGAAGATCCAGGTCCAGTTTAGAACAGACTGCTTGACCTTGAGCCACAAGTGATGTGCATAGCCTGGTAGTCTCAGCAAGTCATTGGGTTGTCAACACCTAAAAAACGGTCTGTCTCCTACCCCAAGGGGGACCCTCTGGGTAGATCTCACACTTTCAAAGGGTATAGCTTCTGGAGGAACACTGGCCTTAAAGGCATAAGGGTGACTCAGTGTCAGTGGCTCAGCAGGTAGCACACTCGCCTCTGAAGCCGGGAGATCAGAGGGCTGTGGGTTCAGTTCCCATATCTGGCACTTGGGTTAATATCCCAATACTGACACTGTAGTGCAGCATGAGAGGGGTGCTGCACTTCTGAGGTGCCGTCTTTTGGATGAGACGTTAAACCGAGGTCCCATCTACCTGGATTGGTGGTAGTTCAGGTGGATGTTAAAGATCCCATGGCACTTATCGAAAAGAGTAGGGGAATTCCCCGGTGTCCTGGCCAAATTTCCCTCATTCACTAAAAATACCACCAACAGCTTAATCTGGTTCAAGGTCAGTTGACATTCATCTGTATCCCCTTCCCCCCGGGTCGTGCCTGAAAATAGACAGGATTTGTCTAGTGCACTTACCTGGTCAACAAAAACTAAATAAATAAAAATAAATAAAAAAAACTCTTGGGCCATGTGATGTGTGCCCCTCCCTGTCAGAGTGTGCTTCAGTTACAGGCCAGGTCCAAAGAGGCTATCACCTGGCCAGCTCATGTGGGGTGCTCAGACATCAGGGCCTCTCCTTCTGCCAGTATCATGGAACCATCAACATCCGTAGCAAGTTCCCCCTTTTACCCACTTTGTACACTCCTTGTCAGACTACCATACATCTTTACATGGCTGTCATCTTTCTTGTTTCCCTTTGCCTTGTCTGGATCCCTGTGGAGCAGAGAGAAAATATCTACAAATTCCCTATTTTGAATCTGTTGTCATGCTTTGTCCATTAGGTGAGCATCCAGTAGGGCCACCATGCTGGCACATTCATGCTTCTGCAGGGTCTAGCCCCTCTTAGGGTCTGCTGGAGTGACATCATCCCCTGAATCTGGCAGCTCTGTGAGGCTCACCAGTTGTGTGGACATGCCCTCCATGACCATGGCCAGGCAGTCGAGCCACTTAACAAGTGGGACTGCCATGGTTGGGGCCTGCAAACCGCCAACTATTGGCACTACAGTGGAGTTATCGCCTAACTTGCCTACTCCCTTGGTTGCATTTTTTTTTTTGGATAAGGCACCCAGAGCTGAAAATGGTACTTCAGATGAGGCCTCACAAATGATGTGTTCAGTGGTTCCTTGACCAACTGACACAATTTCTCCATATGAACCCCACAATCTGTGATTTGCCATTTTTGATGCTACTTCACACTGCGTTCCCCTGTTCCAGATCCGTTATTATATTTCACTGTACCACTTTATTTTCCTCTTCCTCCTCATCCTTCACAACATCCTCCTCTTCAAGTGTCAGTTATTCTCAGCTTATATGAATAAATAAAAAAATACAAACAATGGGGTCTATTCACAAATGGGTCAGAATGCCTACACGCCGCATATCTGAAGCAATGCTATGCCCGAATGCCATGCAGTGGGGTCCAGCGGAACCTGAGTGGTATTCACCACAGTCATGCTAGTGCCTTGCACACTGGATATCCTGGCTGGTTACATGGTGATATGCCAGGCACGGGCCGTGGCATGCCAGGGAGTGTGCCTGTCCTCCATGCCGTGCAAAAAAGGCACTGCTCACTGGGCTGGGCTGGCAAATGGTATGCGAGGGGGGGACCCTGCAATAAATATTTATGCACCCCCCCAAAGGCTAACAGCTGGTGTGGAGGCAATGGTATCCCCCTGCTCACAGCTGCTTCAGCCCACTGGGCTGCCAGAGAGGGCTGGGGAAACCATTGGGCCATTAAACAGGCAGTTTACACATCCTGTGCTCTGTGTCATCCCAGAATCCCCTGCATGTGTGCAGTAGGGGATCCAGTCCAGGACCCAGGGCAGGCATCCAATTGGATGCCCACCCGTGCAACTTCAATCCTCTCCCATGCTGTTGGGGGGCATGGACAGATGGCTAACAATGGTGAATACTAGCTTGTGCATACCTGTCCATGGGTCTGGGACTGAATGGGCATGGCTAGCGCCTTTTGCACATACCCTCTCCTGGGTCATGCATAGGGCCCTCTAGTTGGAACATGCAATAAATACATTGCCATGGATGAGTGAGAAAATACTTCAAAGGATAATGTAATGTACTAAATATAATTTGATTTCATTTATTTTGTATGTTTTCTGCTGCATAATTTGGGGGGATTATTATTATGTAATTTGATAATCTGTAGCGCCAGGGAAAATACGGTAATTGGTATGGAGGTAAAGCACAGACTACAGGGAAATATAATCCTTGAGGTTAGCACTGAATATTAACTATTACTAAGGCTCAACACTGGGCTGTGGAGATTTTCCTGGGTTGTAGTATATGTCACTGCACCAAAAACAGAAAACCACAGCAGAGATATGCATTAACACTTGCCACAAGGAAGCTAAAGTAATCAATATTCACTGCTGGTTTTCCTTTTGTACCCTCTTATAGGTTGTCTACTTTATCAAAATCAATTACTGTGATGCAGTGAAAGCCAAAGAGGTTCAGCTGAATTCTCAAAACAAACCAAATTCATGGGCACCAGATTGAAGTTCAATGGAATTTATAACAGGCAACTTTTCAGTAATAAATCATTTGAACTGCTGTCACCCAGGATGCCTCTGGAAATGAGCTACTTTGGCTCAATAGCCCTTTTCTGATAAAACTCTTTTAGCCAATCAATCAGTTCTCTCACCCTTACTGCACACCCTGTCATGTTGTATTGCCCATTTATAGAATGGGAAAGTAAAATAAGCTGATTAAATTAGTTGAAATGGATAACCTGATTGTGGATTAATGGTTCCATGTCATAAGGGCGATCGTACAAATAGCAATCCCCCTTAGAGTGAGTGTACATTGCCAAAAATGAATTTTGGCAATGCACACTCACGACGATAACAAAAAGGGTGCCCATGACCTATGGATCTAGTTTTTAATGTGGGAGGCTTTGCCCCCCCCACCCACACACCCCTACTTATAGATTCTCAACTCCAGGGGGTACTTATCTGGGGGGATGTGAAAAACTTAAACAAACATAAAGCCACGTGCCATCAAAAAAACGTGCACCACACCAGACCCGAACCCTGTACCCTGCACCTCTCAGCCAACCACCCTCCCCACCACACTAGTGGACCAGCTTGGCTGCTGCACACCACATCCCCTCCCTCATGTCATCCCTCCCCTGCCTCTCCCTCTCGTATACGTGCATTCTTCCAGTCACTCTATTCACCCACCCCAGTATCTGGTCATTCCCCTCCTGTTGGGTAGTCGTGAACACAGGTACCATAATTGAGTCGCTCTTTTTGTAGACGCCCAATTTCGGTCACCTTGTTCACGTGCTACTGGATTAATTTAGCTCAGTGCTTGGTCACCCATGTCCTTATCCTTAATGCATATTAGTACAGAATCCAAGTTAAAAAAGCAACAACAATTGGTAGCAGTTTTCTTTTTAAGTAGAAAGTACCAGTTCCCGAATACTGGTCAAATAGCACTCCCCCCATCCTCATCAAGTCACAAAATAGTCACAAAGCACTTAACATTTTTATAAGATGAAGTTTGTACCTTTGAAACCTGTGGTTTCAGTGTAGTAGCATTTCTCTGTTCTGACCCATACTGTACAGGTTGTTTCCTACCACACTCCCTCCTGTTGGCCCAGCACTTACACACCTAGCACCAACCCTAAGTTGTCCTCCCCAATATCTGTAACTGCTGCAACACAAGTACTTACCTGTATCCTGTCAAACCTAATCCCATTATCTGTAGGTTTTGCAACATGAGTATTTATCTGTAACTGTCAAAGATAATCCTACTGTTTCCTAAATGCTTTTGTCTTGTACTGAGCACCTAGATCCGTCTGATCTGATTACAAATTGCCAGGATGGATTCAAGTCAGGGAGGTCCACGGACACGGCCCTTATTAATTTTAACAATCTCATAGCTGTATCTATGAATCAGAATTACAGCACAGGGGACGTGTTTGTGGACCTCAGTAAAGCCTTTGACCTGGTAGACCATGGTAACATTTAAAAAAAGGTGCAGGATATCTAACTGCATGAAAGTTCCCTATCCTGGTTTAGATTGTACTTAGCACAGAGAATGCAACGCATAGTGGTTGGTGAGAGCTTGTCATCATTAAGGGAATTGAGGAGGGGGATCCCCAGGGAAGGATCCTAGGCCCCCTCTTATTTAATATTTATGTAAATGGTCTCCCTGATGTTATAAGAAGTGGGGATGTATGGATGTCTGCGGATGACACCGTTGTGGTGGCATCCGCACACAGCTATTGCATCCGGGAGGCCAAATTACAGGAAGATATGACAATAATGGAAAACTGGTTTAGAGGGGAAGGTTTATTGATGACTTTTAAGAAAACACAATGCATGACATTTGAGAGGAAGAATGAAATACAGACTGGTGAGGAGTTAGAACTGTTCTTTATTAATAACCAGCAGGTAGGGCTACAGTATATAAATACTTAGGAGTGTGGATAGATAAGAGGTTAACTTATGAAGAACATGTGAATTTAATGGTAAAAAAGTGTAATCAGAAATTAGGTGCCCTACGGTGGATATCTGCCCCCCCTTGGGAAATCAACTAGGATTAAACTAGTAAAGCAACTTATACTTCCTGTTCTGCATTATGGTGCAACAGTGCATAGAAATGCCTCAAAATTTGTCATTAAAAAGTAAACCAAGAATACTATAAACTTGTAAGATTCTCCAGTGGCAGTAAATAGGGTACACATCACTGTCAAGTATATGACAGTTTAAATTGGTTGGACCCAGAAGTTAAAAGGGATATACAGTGGGCTAAATGGTGTTTCAAGTTAATGAATGGGGATCAAACGCACCCCCCGAAGTCTCTGATTGCTGACGGTAATACAGAAATTAGATATGGACTGAGAGTAACTTCCCTTAGAATTGACTGGCCCAGAGTCAACAATAGACTTGGCAATACTGCATTGGTCCCTACTTTAGGACGTATCTGGAATTCGATTCCAGTATTGAACTAAACACCTCACTATTGGCTGCGTATACAGCCCACCATCCAATGCTCTCGGCTCTCTGGATGAGCTCCTGAAGAGCCCAGTGGTTGACACTGCATCCGAGACTATCCTTCTAGGAGACTTCAATTTAAACTGGGGACAGGAAGGGAAGTCTGCCATCAACAAAACCCTACATGACTCCCACCTCGCAAATTATTACCCTACCGACCAGAATGAACCATAAATCAGGTAGGCACTCTATAATAGACTGGGTCCTGACCTCATCCCCTAGTAATGCAAAGCTGGCCGGGATCCTGGGAGATGCCTTGAGCCATTCCCTATATTTGTCATTTGGAAGAATAATGCTATTAAAGTCCCTCCTAGATCTTTTACTACCAGAGACTACTCCAAATTCTACCCTGACCAGTTCATGGCTACCTAAATAGCACTGACTGGAACCCCATTAGACACCTACCTAACCTGGAGGAAGCTGTAAAATTTTCCAAACCACCCTCACTAAGGTCACTGACCTTGTTGCCCTATGAAAACCTATAGGGTCAAAGGTAGCTGTTATAAGTGGATCTCACCCCCCCTAAAAGCCTTGATGTCTACTCGGGACAAAGCGTGGAAAAGTTCAGAAATCTAAGTTTCCAGTGGACTTTGCTAGCTACAGGGCCCTCAGAAACCAATGCAAACTGGCCATAAAGAAAGCCAAGAAGGAATATATCACCAATCTCCAAAAAGCTAACCTGGGAAACCCTAGATACTTCTGGTCACACATTAACGAACTCCTAAAAGGAGGTACGAATCAACAACTTGCCCTATCCTGGTGAACAGGCAGTCAAGAGCGCTCTCATTGCAGAGGCCCTAAACGCTTCTTCACAAACCTGGATGCTGCATAAGGTGGGTCCCTTAGATAACAAGAACGAACCTAATAGGCACCTGCCCCTTGAACTAGACTGCCCTCTGTTTCATCTGCGGCTGGTTAGGGAAAGGAGGTTCTGCTATCCTTAAATCCCTGAGGGCGAGAGGCACCGGGCCTGATGGGATCCAGACTCGAATCCTCAAGGAGGGCCCATCTTAGCCAAGCCCCTAACCTGGCTGATAAACCGGTCCTTTATGGAGGGGTCTGTCCCTGAGCCATGGAAGCAGGCCCTAGTGATCCCCATTCACAAGGGAGGGTCCACCGAGCCTATTGGGAACTACAGGCCTATCTCCCTGTTGTCCGCAATAATGAAATTACAAGAGAAGCTTGTATACTGTCAACTACGTGAATATCTGGAAACACACCAGATAATCTCTTCATCGCAGCATGGCTTCAGAGCCAAGCATGGAATGGACACTGTACTAACCAAATTTTCGGCTGATATTCTAGGCAATAATGACTCAGGGGTCAGCACAGGCGTGGTCTTCATGGACCTGTCTAAAGCATTTGACCTGGTAAACCACAACCTCCTTTTACAAAAAATGTGCGCTCTTGGCATGGACACAGATGCCCTAGGATGGTTTGCTAATTACCTTACGGGCCGGACCCAGAGGGTCAAGTGGAAGGACTATGTCTCCCAGTCTGCACCGCTCAAAGTAGGAGTACCTCAGGGGTCAATACTTGGTCCCCTTCTCTTCACTTTGTTTATAAACGATCTGCACTTACATTGCAGGGAGCAGCAGCGTCATCCAATATGCGGACGATGCTGTCATTTTCCGAGCCTCCCCTAACTTAGGAGAACTGGGGAATGCCCTCCAAGAGGACATTCTTCAGATGGAGGACTGGCTCACTCGGAATAAAATGGTATTAAACACCAGTAAAACTAAAGCAATGTTGTTCGGGCCCAGATCCTTGGGAACCGAGAGGTCGCTGCTCCTTCAGCTGCAGTCCAGAGGGGGTGATAAACTTGAGGTGGTTACCTCCACTAAATACCTAGGGCTAACCTTGGACCAAGGCTTCACCCTAAAAAATCATGTTGACCAACTCACCAAAGCTATACATGGAAAACTCGGTATCCTCTACAGAATAAAGGACCAGATTATCCTGAAACCAAGAGTTATACCATCGCAACTAGCCGCTCCTCCCCAAGCTCACTTATGCGGCACCTGTTCTTCAAGGCATGGCCTCTACGGAACTTGGCAGGCTCCAGACCTTATACAATAAGATTGTCCGATTTGCAAAATTATCACACCCAGGACACACCACTGCGAGCTCAATCCAAGCTCAGCTGGCCATCATTGGAAGCCCGCCTCATCTACCCCACACCTATGTCTCGCTTTTAAGCTTCTGGGGCCTTACCTCCCCTAGTCTCAAAGGACTAGTTAGTGTCAAACCAACCTGAGGAGTCTCCGTCCTCAGGACAAAACCTCCTTGTGGCCCCCAAAACAAAGACTAAAGCTGGGTCCAGGTCCTTTGCTTTTACTGCACCTTCCCACTGGAACAAACTCCCACTGGAGGTATGGGAGGCAGGGTCGAGCCCCTGCTTCCGGTCTAAGCTCAAAGCACATCTGCTCACCAGGATCACTTGCCAATGCATAAGGAACTGACCTTATGCCACGGCCCCTCCTCTCTCCACCTTCCGTATTGTAAATGCCATTAAGTCTTTCACAGTTATACAGTATGGAATTTGCCTTATGTGTGTTATCACTGTTAAACCATTTGGTATTTACATGAAGTTTACAACTCTGCTTACCTACTTGTACTGTCTGTTTACCTGTATGTTATTTTTACAGCTCTGCTTACCTGCTTTTACTGTTCTGTTTACCTGTATGTTATGTTTTACCCCCAGGTCGCCCCTGAAAAAGGGACCTCCGGGGCCCAGTGGGCCTACCCGATCAACAAAATTCAATAAATAAATAAATAAATTGATAAAACCAGAGAAAACAGTAATAGCATTTGAAGTGGAGTTGGTAAAATTTAAAGGAAAAAAATGTACATGTTATGCCCCTAGGTAATTGCTTGATTCTTAATGTTTGGTGAGACTTATAGGGAAAGTATGTATATTATTCCCCTATGTAATTTTGCAACATACTCTAATGTGTTTTATGTTTTTAAGTATCTTATTTGAATCAAATATCTTATGTACTTTGAGATGGATGTAATTATATGTTGTTACTGTGAGATGGTATATAAATGTTATTGTACAGGGCTATTTGTAAACAGGGATTCTGTTTCCTAAATTCTGTTCCTGGATAAAAATAAAAATGCTATCATTATCATCATATACTGTCTGACAATGTAAAGTGGACACCACTGTACCGCTGATGCCTCTGTACTGTACTATGATGTACTTTATGTAATGTGATGGAATCCTCTGATTCCACCGACACCCTGTAACACTGTTATTGTAATTTTTGTACTGTTATGACTTTGTAACCTAAACTTCTGCATATGGTACCTATTGAAAATGAGCCTAGACTCAACTGAGGTCTGACTATGGTCATATCATATGACAATGATTGTGAATAAAAATGTTACTGCTACTGCTACACCCTGCTACTTTATGCTGTCCCTCTCTGTCTCTTTCTCTCCCTCCATCTTACCACACAGTGTATATCACTGCTGATTTCTAACTCCCTGAACAGTCAACCAGCACCTACAAACCCCTAAACAGCCATGTGCAGGATATTAAAAAGAGGTGGAGGGGATCCACTAACTACAGCTCAAACTGCCATGCATGTAAATAATAAGACACAATGGGGTGGTTGTTGGCATGGATTAATGTATGCCCAGGAGTGCACTGAGGCACAAGGTACTTGCACCGAGTGCCTTCAGCGCCTGGAAGTGCATTAACCCATGACAACCACCACCCCACTTACTGTGCTTATAAAATGGGTCCCCATGCTAGAAATGATGAGAAAGGATACAAAGTCAAAAAGGGAAAACAATTATATAAGACTATCAACATTTTGCAGTTAAAAAAACATAGTCCCTGTAGATTTCTGTCATGATGTGGCACTCTTATGATTGTGAGCTAGGCTAGGTTAGGAATTGGAGGAGGAACACTCTTAGAGAATCAATATAATTTTTAGTATTATCCAAATGTGGGGTCCTAGGGAAGACAGCTGGACACTTGAGCAGCTGCAGCTACTGTGTTCTATATATAGTATGCTTGTATATTGGGAGTTTGGGTACAGGTCTGAAAGTGACAAAATGTCAGTTTAATTAGAAAACCATTACTGTGAAACTTTAATTGCGACTGTCAAATAATTTTCGCTATATTCGCTGAAGCACTAATTTGCGCGAAAAGTAATTTGTGCTAATTAGTGTTATTAGCAGTTTTCCCATTATAATGTATGTGTCCTAAAGATTTAGTGCTAAATTTAATTTATGCAATTATGGTTGCAGTTGTGTTTGCGCTAAAGTTGCTTTGAGTGAAAATAACTAGTTGTACATTATTAGGAGCAATGCTTTAATACTGAAAACCACAATACAAGAACTACTGAGAGAACATTAAGGAGTGGAGCACAGTGGGAGTCCTTCTTCCCCTGCTCTTTCTGAGCCACCACGTTTGCACTGATTGTGATGGTGGAGTGGGGATTGACTGAAGCAAAGAGGAGCAGAGCTGAGTAGATGTTCTCCAAGGTACTCTCATGTGCTGCCACCTGATTCTGTTTATTCTTGCCAAAGTGGGGAGGGAGAGAGAATGAAAGTAATCACTTCCCCTTCTGGAGTACAGCATGGATATACTTAACAGATAGTCTCCCTTTAATTGAGTGCTGGAGATGGAGAGCACTTTGCTGTCAGTCACCAGGATAGTTACAGTGACATAGCACTGGGGCCTGATGCTGAGCAAAGGCTCTTTAGTGAAGTACATGTGACTGCCATGGATACCGGCAGTGAAAATTTTAGTGCCCACTGGTTGCCTCACAAATTATACATGCAAAAATTAAAAATTAGCCTACATGCCGGCACATCTGTAGCACTACCAATTGTGACTTTGATGACCTGAGTTTGGAACTGATGCACATCACACAGGAGGGTGAGGCAGGAAGTGATGCACATCACACAGGAGGGTGTGACAGGAAGTGATGCACATCACACAGGAGGGTGTGACAGGAAGTGATGCACATCACACAGGAGGGCGAGGCAGGAAGTGATGCACATCACACAGGAGGGTGTGACAGGAAGTGATGCACATCATACAGGAGGGCGAGGCAGAAAGTGATACATGTCACACAAGAGGGCATGGCAGAAAGTGATGCATGTCACACAGGAGGGTGAAGCAGGAAGTGATGCACATCATACAGGAGGGCGAGGCAGGAAGTGATGCATGTCACACAGAAGCTTGTAGTGTGCATCATGACACCATTGCATGGCGTTCCTCCCAGAGGACAGCATAAGGAAAAAGATGGTGGCAGGATGACACTGAGTGTGCACAGACCCTGCACCCGACTAGCTGAACACACAGCCAGAACTGGATCCGTTGCATAGTGGGGGTTGGGGGACACCACCAACACTGCTGAGAGGGGCAATTCCTGGGGAAAGATGGCAGTGACAAGTCCCAGTGGATGTTGTAGTGACAGGGTTGGAGTGTTCAGGCAGAAGGGATCTGATCAGAGGAAGGGAAGAAAAAAATTAAAAGCAGTTCAAAAGACAGATCATTAAGTGAACAGGCAGGCCAGTGAATGAGGAGTGAAGGGGATGGCAAATTTGGATGGGTAGAGTGATTGAAGAGGGGACTTGGAAGAGACTGGTACCACTTAGGAGGCAAATGTATAGCAATGATCAGAGTCCTGTGAAACACAGAGACAAAAAAGATATCCAAAATTAAGCAGATGGGTTTAAAAGTTTATTTTTATTTATGTTTGTTTTGTGTTACTTTGTTGATGGTGGGGAATTATGATGTTGTTCCAGAACTAGAAAGCATGAGATGAAATTGGAGGAAGGGTGATTGAGAGGAAACATGAGGAGGAATTTCTTCACAGAATGGGTGGTGGACAATTGGAACAGCCTGCCAGAGGAAGTGGTGGAGGCTGAAACAATGTTGCTTAACTTACAACAAAGCAAGGTACTTCACCTTACAAACATGATGCCAGAAATCTTTTTGCAAAACGTTTCTGGGATGCTTAGCTAACAAGGTACACTGCTTTCTAGGTGCTGGAAGGGTTCCCAACCCAGTGGTTGTCACTTTGTAAGACACTAGATACTGAACCCTCTTGCCCAGTCAGGGTGCAGCAAATTCTCCACTCCTCCAATGGATGAACAGTGTCTTACTGACACAACATCCCCGACACCCACACACTGACCTCCAAAAGCTTACACACCGCCACAGCGATACACCAATGAGGCCGACCTGACCCCCACAGCATCAGCAGGTGCACCGGTGGAGACATGAAAGAGCTGCGCTGCACCTGCAGACCCAATTTCGCTGTTGGTGGGGAAATGTCGGTGGAATACATGGAGAGTGACAAGGGCCACAGACAGCTGGTGGTGTCTGGGTACAGTTACCAGGAGAATGAACCAGAGGAGACTGCACATATTGGAAATGCTGCAAATATGCAGCAGATGGGTACAGGGCCCGTGTGCTCACCATGGGAGAGGAAACACTGGTGTTGTCAGGTAGCCACAACCATGTGCCCAACAACACAGCTGTTGGGGTGTGCAAGGTGCAAGCAGCAGTTAAGAGGAGGGCCTGAGACACCAACAAGAGCAGCCAGCAGCTCATGGTGGCATGCTGCTCCAGAATTAACAAGGCAGTAGGGGAATGCCTACCCCCTGTACCACTCCTGAAGTGGGTGGCACAACATGTCCGGGGGGCAGCAGGTGAGCAATTGTGGACCCACCACACCTGTCCGAGCTCACCATACCAGAGGACTACACCAGGACCATAGCAGGTGAGCAATTCCTGCTGAACAATTCAGGATAGGTTGCAGGGGCCAGCATGGAACACAGGTTCCTCATCTTCAGCACCAAGAGGAACCTTGAATTCCTGGGCCGCAGCCCAGCATAGCTGGGTGATGGCACATTCTGCTGCTTACCAAGGCTGTTCCAGCTGCTGTGTATGTTGCATGGGTTGGACGGCGTGACTTTACTCCTTGCAATATATGTCCTCATGCCAAGGAGGATGGTGGCAGACTACACAGCCATGTTCAGCAAAGATAGCCCTGCCACATACTCATAGATTTTGAGCTGTCCACCTATAGGGCTGTCCACAGAGTATTACCACATATGGATGTCCATGGCTGTTTCTTCCATCTGTGCCAGTGTGTTTGGTGACACATCTAGCAGCATTCAGAGCTGGCATATCTGTACTGCCTGGATGACATCTGTGCCATACATCTCCACATGCTGCCAGCCCTTACATTCATTCCCCCTGTGGATGTGTGCACCATATACAAGGAGCTCCATGGCTGGGAGTGCTTCACCACCCATGAGGAGGCCCTTGCCCCCATCCTCGACTATTTTGAGGACACCTGGCTGAGCAGGCCTGTCCACAGCGGCCACCACTGCAAGCCTATCTTCCCCATCCCAATGTGGAACTGCCATGCCTCTGTAATGGATGGGATGCCCCGCACCAATAATGCTATTGAGGGGTGGCACCAGGCATTCAATGCCCTGTTTGGTGCAGTGCATCCCACCCTGTGGCAGTTCTTGGATATTCTGCTGGGGGAACAGCAGCTGACAGAGGCGAAGCTGTAGCAGGTCCTGTCTGGCCAGGATGTGGGGCACTCCTGGAGGTGCTGGAGAGAGTGTGCATGGTGCATCACCAACATTATCAGGTTGTATGGAATTAGGCACCACATGGACTACCTGATGGGGCTGGCATTAAATATCAGCCTTCAGGTGTAGGTCCCTGGTCCAAGAGACTCTCACAGGCATCCCTCCATGGCTTCTGCACCCCATGCTGTTGACCCTATCCATCAGTGGTGCACCATGTGTCCCCATGATCCCTGTGTTGCCGTTCGATCATCCTGTTCCCATTTACGGGGGCCCTGCTCCTATGGTACTGTTGCTGTCAGCTCCATCATACCTCTCCTGTTCCTCTGGCATCTATCTGTGTTGTTAGTCCGCCTGTCAGCTCTACTGTCAGGGAGCTTGGGTGGTCTATGTGCTGTTGCATCAGTGTTGTGCTGTTCGTCCGTGTCTCCTGTGCGGCTGCGGTATTGGGTTTACGGTGTTTGCGGTGGGGTGCGCCGGGGTCCTGTGCGTTGGTTCCTTGGTGTTGCTGTGGGGGATGTCAGCATTGTTTCCATTACCCTGCACTGGTTCTTCTATGAAAGCCTCAACAGACCACTTTCCTGAAATCGAGTAGATCAATATCATGATCCAGCAGATGGAAGAACTACTTAATGGGAAATTGATTCAAAGATATATATTCTTTTAAATATGTCTGCTTTTACTAGAAAAGTTATTTTATTTAAAATCTCATTTTATAAGCAAAATTACACACTACAGGGTGTTTATTATATGTGATTACTATATTTCTCTGGTTAATGTGGACACAAGGCTGAGTGCCTCACAAGGTACCCTGAACATGTGGAGTTCTAGCATAATGCACACCCTGGCATATGTTATTACATACTTACTATAATCATACTATGGCTTATACTATACTGTAAACATAGAGCTAGAAGTAGGCCATGGAGCCAGTATAACTGCCCCCCACCCCCACCAATCAGTGGTAGTATCCATTTGTGTGTCACACTAGCATGAAGATAAACAACTGTTTTTTTTTAAATCTACTTTGCTCTAACATTTCATCAGATGTTGTGGTTGTTCATTCCACATCTAGACTACCCTTTCTATGTTCACACATGCTCAAAGTGAATGTATTGCTATGATAGTGGATTTGAGAGGTGTGTCACAGTTGGTCCAATGTAATGTCAGACCAGTCATCAGCCAGTCTGATCATGGCACTCTTTTGGGTTTGCTGGGTGGAAACTTCATCAAGTTCAAAGAAAAGAGCCACCTGAATCACAGCTTTGCTCTGATCTGCATGACATCGCCCAGCAAACTGTTGATTGTGACATGATCAGCCTGTGCCTTGTGATCCTCCCAGCACAACCTCCCACTGCCAAGTATCCCTTCCACCTCACTATTGCTTCCTGTGCCCCAGTCTCTGAAAACAACTCCCTTCCACTGTGAGTATCCCTCCCACCTCCCTCTCACATCCCATGCCCTGTTCATGAAATCAGCCCCCTCCCATTGCTGAGTATCTACTCCCACCTCTTTGTCTTTCTCATGCCCTGCTCTGCAAAACCAACTCCCTCCCACTGCCAAGTATTCCACCCACCTCCCCATCACTTCACTTGCCCAGTAAATATTAAACTGACACTGGGGTGCCCAGTCCCCACTGTCGGTACCTGAAATGAAGAAAATGTGCTTCACAGCAATTTTATATTTTATCAAACCCTGCAAAAAGAAAACAGTCCACTGCAACCCCGTTACCACTATGCACTCCCCATCTGACACTCTGCCACTCAGTGCCTATCACTCTGTACTAGAGATATGCGAAATCCACAGATTTTGTTACACAAAACATTTAAGGAAATTCACTCATTGCGTGAAATATTTCGCAGCTTAGCTAGAAGGAAGCTACATTTAAAGACTGCCTTAGAAAGATTCTGCTAATAGCTTGGCAGAAGAAACCAGGAGAAAGGACTGCTGTGTGACTGAACTTCTCCTGGGACTAAAGTAGAAGAACTTTTGTATTTGGACCTTTAATTTAGGGTAAAAAAACTAACCTACAAAACAAAAAAAAGTGTGTGTTTGGGTTAACTGAACTGAATGGGTAACTGAAAAGTCATCTAGGTGTAAATCTCAGGTGACTGAAAGGACTTAACTGCTGTGAGGTTTAAATTACTTGTAGAAAGATCTGGTAAGTAGGGGGAGTGGCTTAGCTAGAAGAAAGCTACATTTAAAGACTGCCTTAGAAAGATTCTGCTAATACCTTGGCAGAAGAAACCAGGAGAAAGGACTGCTGTGTGACTGAACTTCTCTGCTGGGACTATATTGCCCTCCGCCCCCAACCCCCACCCAAAGCTAGTTCTATTTTTATAGGCACAGGATTTGACTGACAACAGGAACTTCCTGTTTAGGGGCAGGAAGTGAGTGATCACAGAACCACCAAGGAACCACCATCCTAGAAGGGCAAGAGTAGCTCTCCGGCCCCCTCTAGCTGCTGGAGGTCTGCCTCTGAACAAGTAAGTGGTCTACTGAGAAATATAGGATATTCTTGTCTCAGAACAGGACAATCAGGAGCTTAAAGGGCACACAGGCAGAAAGTAAGGAGAGAGAGAAAAAAACAGAGGAAAGAGTAAGGATTGTAAACAGTTAAGGGCCAGAAATAAGACATGATTGAGTGGTGGCAGTGCAGTGGCTGTGGAGCAGCAGTCTTCCGGAGATGTTCTGAGGATGCGGTGTTGTCCCATCTGCAGGCACTCTCTGGGCTGAGGAGGAGGTTGCTCATCTCCAGGCTGAGTTGGCCAGGATTTGTGGGACCTTCCCTTCCATCCAGGGACCACCAGGGCCACTGCTGTTGCCTCAGAGGTTGCCAAGAAAGAGGAGCAGTTGGACCACAGTGGGCTCAGGGAGGGTGAGGGTGGTGGAACAGAGGTGCATCCCTCCAGTTGTACCTCTCCACAATTCCTATGCCATTCTGGCAAGTGTGGTTCCTCTATGGAGGCACCCACAGTGGAGACCAAGGGCGATGCTGGGAACCTCCACAAAGGAGACCCACAGGAGGGTGGCAGGGGACCCTGCAGGGGAAGGAAACAACTCCTGGTGGGGACTTCATTGTTAGGAAGGTAGAACTGGGAAAGGAAGGGAGAGGAGGTGAGGTGCCTGCCTGGTGCCATGGCTTGGAGGGACAGGGAGCGAATCCTCAGGATTGCCGGATCAGCTGCACAGGGGAGGGAGCTGGATGTCATTGTCCACCTAGGGACAAATGACCTGGCTAAGAAAGGGATTAGAGAAGTGCAGGAAGAGTTTGTGGAATTGGGAGGGGCCTTGGTCAAGTAGCACGCACGTAACCTTCTCGGAGGTGCTACCCATCTATGGCATAGGAGAGGATAGGGTGTTCTGTACCATGGGATTCAATCAGTGGTTGAAAAACTGGTGTGGAGCTCAGGGATTTGGCTTCATTGGGGACTGGGGGTCCACCTGGAGTGATGCAAGCCTATACTGGCATGATGGGCTGCATCTGTCCAAGAGGGGAACCAGGATCCTAGGTGATAGGTTTAAATGCTTCATTGGCAAGCTTTTAAACTAGCCAAGGGGGGAGGCACTGGAAAGGAGCAGGAAAATCCTAGCCCCCAAACAATCACAGTAGTAAGTGTGGCAAACACCAACATGGAGGTGTCGATAGGGAGAAGGGCAGGGGTAAATGGAGAAAGTGACAAAGGCAAGAAGGACAGGGATGGGGCAAAAGGGGGTAAGGCCATCAGGAAATGGAGGGTAATGAGTACCAATGCCTGTAGTCTGGGCAACAAGCTCCCTGAGCTGGTGGCCTTAATGGAAGAGGGATGCCTGGATATTGTAGCAGTCACAGAAACATGGTACACAGAGAACCATGACTGGTATGTTAACATACCAGGGTATAACTCAGGAGAGACAGGCAGGGGAGAAGAGGGGGAGGAGTAGCTCTCTATGTAAAGGAAGGGATAAAAGCAACTGAACAAAAGAGTAAACAGGGAGGAGAGGAGGCACTGTGGGTCACCTTGGAGACTGGAAAGGGCACCACAATCCTCACAGGGGTTGTGTACAGACCCCCATGTCAGGGGAAGGAATGGACAAGGATATGATGGAAGGCATTCTTAGAATGGCAGAGAAAGGGGAGATACTGTTGATGGGAGACCTGAATATGCCAGATGTTAACTGGAGCACATTTGCTGCAGCCACATCCAAGAGCAGGGCCATTCTTGATGCCCTACAGGTGGCAGGCATTAGACAGCTAGTTTCGAACCCACTCGTGAGGGAGCAATCTTAGACCTCATACTCTCAAATGGGGGCAGTGAGAGGATCTCAGATCTAGAAGTGGGTTGCCATCTGGGGACAAGTGACCATCAAACAGTGTGGTTCATGTTAACTCAGCTACAGAGTCAAGCCATACAAAGTGAGGGTACTGGACTTTAGGAGGGCTGACTTTGGCAAGATGGGAGAGTGCCTCAGAAAAGCACTAGCAAACAGGTTAGAAGGAGGTGTGGAGCAACAATGGGAATTATCAAAACTGCCATCACAGAGGCAACAAGCCTTTGTGTGAAGCAAATAAACAAATCAAAATGAAAGAAAAGCCACTATGGTTCTCAAGAGAGGTGGCTGTGAAAGTCAGGAAGAAAAAGATAGCATTCCGGAAGTATAAGGAAACACAGAAGGAGCAGGACAGAGAGCTGTACCAGTTAAGGCAGAAAGAAGCAGGAGGAAGTCAGAATAGAAGGCCCAAACTGAGGAAAAGATAGCCAACTCAGTTAAGAGGGGATAAAACCTTTATAGGTACATCAGCGAGCATAGAAAGACAAAGGGAGGGATAGTGAGGCTGAATAGAATGAACGGTGGGTGGGCAGAGGGGGACAGTGAAAAAGCAGGAATACTGAATGAATATTTCTGCTCAGTATTCACAAAAGAGGAGGGGAAGGTGCCTAATCCAATTAACAGAAGCACTCTTGATAGGGCAGTCGATCCCAGTCCTTTCACAGAAGAAAGGGTTCTGCAAGAACTCCTAAAACTGAAGGTGGACAAAGCAATGGGTCCTGATGGAATTCACCCCAGAATTCTAAAAGAATTAAGGAAGGAACTAGTGAAACCACTGGCTACTCTTTTTAATAAATCATGGGAGGATGGTGTGGTACCCGAGGACTGGAAGAAGGCGGATGTGATTCCCCTTCACAAAAGTGGGACCAAGACAGAGGCAGGAAACTACAGACCTGTCAGTCTGACCTCTGTGGTAGGGGAAAGTGATGGAGTCACTTCTGAAGGAAAGAATAGTTGAGTACCTAGAGGTCAGTGGAGCACAGGATCCAAGGCAGCATGGGTTCACAGCGGAAGGTCATGTCAGATGAATCTAATAGATTTCTTTGACTGGGTGACCAAAGTAGTAGACCAGGAGGGGCTGTGGACATGGCCTACCTAGACTTTAGTAAGGCATTTGACACAGTCCCACACAAAAGATTATTAGTCAAATTAACCAGCCTGGGAGTGGGTCCCAGGGTGGTAGCCTAGGTAAACATTGGCTGGACAACAGGACACAGAAGGTAATTGTAAATGGAGTCCACTCTGAAGAAAGGGCGGTTACTAGTGGGTACCGCAGGTTCAGTATTGGGTCCAGTCCTTTTAATGTCTTCATCAGTGACATTGCAGAGGGACTGAAGGAAAAGTATGCCTTTTGCAGATGACACAAAGATCTGCAATAGGGTCGATACACAAGGAGGAGTGGAAAGGATGAAAAGGGACTTGCAAGGTTGGAGGAATGGTCAGACGATGGCAGCTAGGATTCAATGCAAAAAGTGCAAATAATGCACCTGGGAAACAAGAACCCAGGGAAGAATACACAATGGGTGGGGAGGTAGTAACAACAACAAAAAAGGAAAGGGACCTGGGGGTAATCATATCAGATGACCTTAAGGTTAGCAAGCAATGTGAGAAGGCAGTAGGGAGGGCTGGGGTATACTGGGATGCATAGGGAGAGGCATCAGCAGCAGAAAACAGGAAGTTGTTATCCCTCTGTACAGACAGTTGGTGAGACCCCATCTGAATACTGTGTCCAGTTCTGGAGACCCCATCTCCGCAAGGACATAGACAGGATAGAGGCAGTCCAGAGGAGGGCAACTAAAATGGTGCAGGGTCTGCAAGAGAAGCCGTATGAGGAGAGACTAAAGGAGCTTAATATGTATACCCTTGAGGAAAGAAGGGAGAGGGGTGACATGATAGAAACTTTTAAGTACCTCAAGGAATCAACAAAGTCCAAGAGGGTAGCATCTTTCAGAAAAAGAGACTTGCAAGAACAAGGGGACACAATTTAAAGATAGAAGGAGAGCGGTTCAGGGGCAATGTGAGAAGTATTATTTCACAGAGAGGGTAGTGGATGCATGGAACAGCCTTCCTGAGGAGTTGTGGGTCTAAAACTGTGGGAGAATTCAAGAATGCATGGGACAGACATAAGGCAATTCTTGTGGGGGGAGGAAGATATAGGCTGTTGGTTAACTAGGATCATCGGCCTATCCTGTAGGTAGGGAAATGGGCAGACTAGATGGGCCTAGCGGTCCTTATCTGCCGTCAAAGTCTATGTTTCTATGTTTCAGGTGTGAAATGCAAAATTTTGCTGGTAAAAAGTGGAATTTTACCTGCAAAATTCCACATTTCGCAGGCAAAATTCTGCATTTCGCTCTTGTGAAATATTTTGTGGAATGCACACATTTCGTGAAATATTTTGCTTGGTGAAATTCATGATTTTGCCAGAATTTCGTAGGCAAAATGAAATTTCACTGCATCTGTTCTCCATACCCCTACCACCACTTCTTACTAACTGGGGGTCAAGCACCATAGTCCTCTCTGGACCTGAGATACATCTTCATTCTGCAATGCTGGAGTGGGAACTGAGGAAATCAGGTAAGCGCATCAGTATATTTCAATGCATTTTGAACTTGTACTCATAACTAGGTAATTTTTTTATATTTTCCCCCAACATTGTCAACATGGCATTTTTCAGACCCCACCTCATAAACAAGGTTCATGAATATTTTTAAATCTATCCTGAAAGTTGATTTTGCAGAGAGCAGGCAGAGAACAGCAAGAGGAAGGAGGTGCTGTTAGAACTATACTTCTCTACTTTAGTCCCCGCTGGGACTAAAGAACTAGAACTCTATTACTGGGGTCTTCAATTTAGAGTAAAAACAAAGAAACAAAAAAGAGTTAGTGTGTTTGTCTGAGTTGGCTAATGTGAATTGTTATCTGAGCAGTTATCTAGGTGTTTGTCTGAGTTGGCTGAAGTGAATTGTTATCTGTGCAGTTATCTAGGTGTAGAAAGAGCTGTATATTAGGGAGAGTGGTTTCACCAGAAGGAAGCCAGGTGTTTAGTATTTAAAAACTGCCCTAGATAGCTTCTGGCAGAGAACAGCAAGAGGAAGGAGGTCCTACAAGAACTATACTTCTCTACTGGGATTATATTGCCCTCCTTCCCCCCCTCCACTCCCCCAGCCTTAGCCAGTTCTACTTTTATAGGCTCAGGATTTGACTGACAACAGGAACTTCTGTTTGGGAGCAGGAAGGAAGTGATCACAGAGCTACAAAAGACTCACCATCCTAGAAGGAAAAGAGTAGCTCTCCGTCCCCCCAGCTGCTGGAAGTCTGACTCTGAGCAAGTAAGGAGACTAGTGAGAAATATAGGAACTTCCTGTATCAGACCAGGAAGATCAGGAGCTTTAAGGGCATGGAGGTTGTAAGCAGGGAATATATGTACTGTATATATATAGAAAGATAGATAGATAGACATATCTATCTATCTATCTATCTATCTATCTATCTATCTATCTATCTATCTATCTATCTATCTATCTATCTATCTATCTATATATTATGGTAGCACGGTAGTGCTACTATAGTTAGGGTTGAGTAGCACTTTTAAGGTTAAAGGGTCACATTTTACACCTTAATAACTTTGCCACTTTTCAACAGATTTGTCTGAAATTTGGTATGCACAATTGAACATAGTAGATCTTGGGATCTGCCAAGTTTCGTACTGGTCGGATATACGACTGCTGAGTTATTACGCGACAACCAATTGCACAATTACGCTTTTTTGTGATTTGTTTGCTCTCGCCTACAGGTCGCACGGTTTGCACGACTGGTCTGAAAACTTCAGGGAACATGTAGCCGGATCCCTGATGTGTCTTTTTAAGATTTCGTGAAAAAATATTGAATGGTTCAAAAGTCATTAAAAAAAAGTTCCCATTATAAGTCAATGGGAAAAGTTAAAAAGTTCAACACTTTCGCAAATGCAGTTTTTACTTTTGCAAATGGCCCTTTTACTTTCACAAATCCACCATTTTGTTTTCAGTTGGTGATCAGAAAAATGCTTGGCATTTAAATTTGGGACCCTCCAGCAACACAATTCTTTTTGTGTTTACCTAGTCAGACCCTGAGGATGCTAGGCTTGTCTTAATTTTGACGTTAAACACCCTAGAAATATATTTTTCAAGTTTCTGGAAAAAGTACTTTCACAAAGTAGTGTCGCACTCACGAAAGTGTCACAAATTTTTGCGAAAGCTTTCGCAAATTGCCACACTACTTTTCCAGGCTATAGCAAAATGACAGCAATTCTTTCCCACCCTGCAGCAAAAGAACAGTTTGGTGTTTTGGGCTGAAATTTGGAGGGAACGCAGCCAACATATCACAGATGTGCCTTTTAGTGATTTGGTGAAAAAATATTACAGGGTGGCAAAGTTACGGCACTCCAAATTTGACACTTTTTCCACTAGGATAACATTAAGGCGTCCGCTGCATTACAGGAATCCTTTGCCGCTCTGCTGCAAAATAACGGTTTGGTCTTTTGGACTGAAATTTGAAGGGAAGAAAGTCAACATCTCACTGATGTGCCTTGTGGTGGTTTGGTGAAAAAATATTACAGGGCAGCAGAGTGACGGCACTCCAAATTTAATGCTTTTTCCCTTTGGATAACATTACGGCGCATGTCGTAACATTTCGGGGCCCGTATCTCGGAAATGGTGTGAGATACGGACTTTTTGTCACAAAATTGCTTAGCTCCCTAATGGGGACTAAGTACAAAACTAGCCAGGAAAGTCATCATTCATATGAAATTTACATTTTTTTTCTACGTCATACGGTTCCTGAGATATAAGCAATTTAATATTCAAAGTCCTCATTTTTTGCTCTGAGGCCCATTGTTATGTATACATTCTTTGTTTTCACTGTGCTTTTCAATTCATTTTTGGGGGAAAAGAAGGGTGTGCCCTTTTTTTACTGTGCCAGTTAGTGTTTCCAGTTGCGTTTCCATTACCGTTTGTGGTATCATTACTATCTATGCCACCGTGTGTGTTATGGTTTGCGTTTTAGCTTGCGTTTGCATTTCTGTGTGTTTGGCATTATTGTTGCTGTTACCATTACCAGTTTATTTGCAGTGCGAATTCACACCCTAATATGCGTTACGGTTTGTGTTTTCATATGCTCTTGCATTTCTGTTTCATTTCTGTTTCCTTTGGCGTTATTTTTGCTGTTACTGTTATCATTTGCATTTACAATTGCGGTACCATGACTGTGCGCATAACAGTTTGCATTTCTGAACTTGCTTGCATTTGCATTTCTCTTTCCTTTGGCATTATTGTTGCTGTTACTGTTACCATTTGCATTAACAATTGCGATTCTGTGACTATGTACGTTACGGTTTGCGTTTCCATATGCGCCTCCATTCCAGTTTCTGTTTCTGTTTCCTTTGGCATTATTCTTCATGTTAACTTTACCATTTGCGTTTATTATTGTGGTACTGTGGATGTGCACGTTACGGTTTGCATTTCCTTGTGCGCTCGCATTCACATTTCCATTTCTGTTCCCTTTCACGTTCTTTTTGCTGTGACACTTAACATTTCCATTTAAAATACCACTGCCATCACTGTTTGCGTTACCAGTTGTGCTTTCGTATGCACTTCAGTGTCTGTTTGCGTCACTGTTTGCTTTGGCGTCACTTTGCGCTTGTGTTTCTATTAACATTTCCTTTATCATTTACGTTTCTGTTACCATGTGCACCACTGTTGACACTTCTGTTTGTGTTGCTGTTACTGTTACTATGTCACAAGACATCACGTGACGGAAGCGCAGGGCCAGAAGGTCCCCGTTCTGCCGCCGCTGCATTACTTTCACTATTTGTCGTCACCATTCTCAAAAAAAAAAGGAAATTAGTGGCAAAAATCTCCGTTTAATGTATCAGTTAGGGTTGTTCCACAGCAACAAAAGTGAGGAAATTTGGTGTTAGGGTTGAAAACCCCCCTTGGACCCCCCAGCCCACCCCCAAACCGGCACTGGGGTGCGTGTTGGGGGCATCGGTCCTAACTCTTACCCCATTCTTCTATACCTCTGCTTGTTTACACATGTGATGGGGTGAAAGTTAGGGCGATGATCCTAACGTGCACCCCAATGCGGTTGGGGTGGGCTAGGGGTCCAAGGCGGTTTTCAACCTTCAACCGAATTTCCTCACTTTTGTCACTGTGGAACAACCCTAACTGATGCATTAAACAGGTTTTTGCCTCTAATATATATATATATATATATATATATATATATATATTATGGTAGCGCAGTAGTGTAGTTAGCGTTGAGTAGCCCTTTTAAGGTTAAAGGGTGAAATTTTGCACCTTAATAACTTTGCCACTGTTCAACAGATTTGCCTAAAATTTGGCAGGCATGGGGCGTAACCATAGTTCCTGGGATCTGCCAACTTTTGTACTGGTCTGATGTACTGTTGTGGAGTTATTAAGTGACTTCCGTGTGCATATTTACCTTTTTTTGCGCATTCTTTGCTCATGCCTACAGGTCGCACAGTTTGCACGACTGGTCCAAAAACGTCAGGGAACATGTGGCTGGGGACCCCAATGTGCCTTTTGAAGATTTCATGAAAAAATATTAAATGGTTCAAAAGTTATTCAAAAAACAAGTTCCCATCATAAGTCAATGGGAAAAGTTAACAGACTAGGTGGGCCATAGGCCCTTATCTGCCGACACTGTCTATGTATCTTCGTAACAAAAAGTTCAACATCTTCGCAAATGCACATTTTAGTGTTGCAAATGGCCCTAGTAGTGTCGTGAGTCAGCCATTTTGTTTCAGTTACTGATCACAGAAATGCTTGGCATTTAAAATTGGGACCATCTAGGGACATCATTCTTTTTGTGTTTACCTATTCGAGCCCCGAGGATGCTAGCCATGTCTTTATTTTGGGGTTAAACACCCCAGGAATATGTTTTTCAAATTTCTGGAAAAAGTAGTGTCGCACTCACAACACTTTCACAAATTATGCGAAAGCTTTCACAAATCACGACACTACTTTTCCAGACTATGGCCCAAATGACAGGAGTTCTTAGCCACCCTGCTGCAAAAGAACAGTTTGGTCTTTTGAGCTGAGATTTGGAGGGAAGGCAGTCACCATCTCACAGATGTGCCTTTTGGTGTTTTGGTGAAAACATATTGCATGGATGCAAATTTACAGTACTCTGAATTTGACATTTTGTCCCATAGACTAACATGGTGGTGTACGCTGCACTTTTCAGGCCTCGTATCTCGAAAACGGTGCTAGATACGGAATTTTCATCGTGGCAATGTTTTAGCAAAAACATATCCAGTAAAATTATGAATCTTGTGAATTTTCTTTTTCTACGTCATACGGTTACTGAGATATAAGCAATTTAGTATTCCAAACACCTCATTTTTGGCTCCGAGGCCCATTATTATGCATACATTCTTTGTACACACTGTGTTTCTCTATGCACTTCTGTTCATGTTACAGTTACTGTTTCCACTTGCGTTTACATACCCGTTTGCATTACCATTCCCGTGTACGCCACCGTGTGCATTGCCCTTTGCATTCTCATTTGCGCTTGCATTTCTGTTACCATTTGCATTTCCACTACTGTTTGTGTTTGCATTTCTCTTTGCGTCACTGTGTGCATTGCCATTTGCATTTACGGCAGCCCTTTCATTTGCGTTTGCTTTCGTCTTTCATTTTGCATCTTCGTTGCTGTTACTATTACCATTTGTGTTTCCTATTGCATTACTGTGCCGATGCGCATTATGGTTTGTGTTTCCATATGTGCTTGCATTTCCTTTTGTGTTTCTGTTTCCTTTGACATTATTGTTGCTGTTACCATTACCATTTGCATTTACAATTGTGGTAACATGACCGTGCACGTTACAGTTTGCATGTACGTACATGTTTGCGTTTGCATTTATGTTTCTGTTTCCTTTAATGTTATTGTTCATGTTAACTTTACCATGTGCATTTACAATCGCGGTATCATGTCCGTGCGAGTTACGGTTCACATATGAGTGCACGCTTCCATTCAGGTTTTCATTTCTGTTCCCTTTGGCATTCTTGTTGCTGTAACACTTAACATTTGCATTTACAATACTGGTGCCATCACTGTGCGCGTTACCAGTTGCATTTTCATACGCACTTGCATGTCCGTTTGCATCACTGTTCACTTCGGCATCACTTTATGCTTGCATTTCTATTAACGTTTGCTTTACCATTTACATTTGCTTTACCATGTGCAGAACTATTGCCGCTTGCATTTACGTTGCAGTTCCTGTTACTATGTAACAAGACATCACATGGTGGAAGAGCGGGGCCCTCCCACCACCTCATTCCATTCACTATTTATCATCCTCATTCTCAAAAAGAAGGAAAATTAGAGGCAAAAAAATCCATTTAATGCATCAGTTAGGTTTGTTCCACAGCGACAAAAGTGAGGAAATTCGGTGTTAGTGTTGAAAGCCCCACCTTGTACCCCAGCCCACCCCCCCAACCGGCATGAGGGTGCGCGTTGGGGTCGTCGGTCCTAACTCTCACCCCATTCTCCTGCACCTCTGCTTGTTTACACATGTGAAGGGGTGAGAGTTAGGGCTGATGACCCAAACATGCACCCCAATGCCGGTTGAGGGGGTGGGATGGGGACTAGGGGGTCCTTTCAACCTTAACACCGAATTTCTCACTTTTGTCACTGTGGAACAACCGCACTGATGCATTAAATGGAGTTTTTGTCTTAATATATATATATATATATATATATATAGAGAGAGAGAGAAAGGGTAAGTATTCAAAACAACAGTAAAGGGGCTAGAAATAAGATATGATGGGAGTGGTGCAGTGTGGTGGCTATGGGGCAGTAGTCTTCCAAGAGACATTCTGGAGGATGTGGTGTTGTCCCACCTGCAGGCACCTCTCTGGGCTGAGGGAGGAGGTTGCTCATCTCCAGGCTGAGTTGGCCAGAATTTGGAGGACCTCCTCTCCCACCCAGGAACCACCAGGATGCCACCACTGCCTCAGAGGTTGCTAAGAAACAGGAGTGGTTGGACTACAGTGGGCTCAGGGAGGGTGAGGGTGGTAGAACAGAGGCACATCTCTCCAGTGGTACCACTACACAATTCATATGCCATTCTGGCAGAGTATGGTTCCTCTATAGAGGCACCCACAGTGGAGACCAAGGAGGATGTTGGAAACCTCCACAAAGGAGACCCACAGGAGGGTGGCATGGGACCCCATGGGGGAAGGAAACAACTCCTGGTTGGGGACTCCATTGTTAGGAGGGTAGAACTGGGGGAGGGGAGGGAAGGGGTGAGAGAGGTAATGTGCCTGCCTGGTTCTATGGCTTGAAGGAACACAGAGTGAATCCTCAGAATCATGGCAGCAGCTGCACAGGGGATGGAAATGGATGCCATTGTCCACCTAGAGACAAATTACCTGGCTGGGAAAGGTATCAGAACAGTGCAGGAGGAGTCTGTGCAGTTGGGAAGGGGCCTCAGACAAGTAGCACGCATGGTAACCTTCTCAGAGGTGCTGCCTGTCTATGGCATGGGTGAGGCTAGGATACTCCACACCATGGGATTCAATCACTGGTTGAAAACTGGGTACAGAGCTTAGGGTTTTGGCATCATTGGGGACTGGGGGTCCACCTGGAGTGATGCAGACCTATACTGGCGCGATAGTTTGCATCTGTCCAGGAGGGAAACCAGGATCCTAGATGATCGGTTTCAATGTTTAATTGGCAAGCATTTAAACTAGCCAAGGGGGGAGGCACTGGAAATGAGCAGGCAAATCCTAGCCCCCCCAAAATATCAGGGTAGTTAGTGAGGTAAACACGAAGATAGAGACGTTGATAGGGAGAAGGGCAGGGGGTAAATGGAGAAAACGACAAAGGCAGTAAAGACAGGGATGGGGCAAAAAGTGGTAAGGCCATCAAGAAATTGAGGGTAATGAGTACCAATGCCTGCAGTCTGGGCAACAAGTTCCCTGAACTGGTGGCCTTGATGGAAGAGGGATGCCTGGATATCATGGCAGTCACAGAAACATGGTACACAGAGAACCATAACTGGGATGTTTACATACCAAGGTACGCAACCTACAGGAGAGACAGGGAGGATAGAAGAGGGGGAGGAGCAGGTGTCTATGTAAAGGGTGGGATAAAAGCACCTGAACAAAAGAGTAAACAGGGAGGTGAGGAGGCACTGTGGGTCCCCTTAGAGACTGGAAATGGCACCACACTCCACACAGAGGATGTATACAGACCCCCTTCTTGGGTGAGGGAGTGTACAAGGATATAATAGAAAACATCTGTAGGATGGCAGAGAAAAGGGAGATATTGTTGATGGGGGACCTGAATATGCTGGATGTTAACTGGAGCACCTTTGCTGCAGCCACATCCAGGAGTAGGGCCATTCTCAATATCCTACAGGGGGCATGCCTCAGACAGCTAGTTTTGGAACCCACTCAGGAGGAAGCAATCTTAGACCTCGTACTCACAAATGGAGACAGTGAGAGGATCTCAGATCTAGAAATGAGTAGCCATCCAGGAACAAGTGACCACCAAACAGTGTGGTTCATGATAAACTCAGCTGCAGAGTCAAGCCATACAAAAGTGAGGGTACTGAACTTCAGGAGGGCTGACTTTGTCAAAATGGGAGAGTGCCTTAGGAAAACACTAGCAAACAGTCAAGAAGGAGGGGTGGAGCAACAGTTGGGAAACATCAAAACTGCCATCACAGAAGCAACAAGCCTTTATTTGAAGCAAATAAACAAATCAAAATGAAAGAAAAAGCCACTATGGTTCTCAAAAGAGGTGGCAGGGAATGTTAGGGAGAAACAAAAATAGCATTTAGGAAGTATAAGGAAACACAGAAGGAGCAGGACAGAGAACTGTACTAATTAAGGCAGAAGAAAGCAGGGAAGGCAGTCAGAATAGCAAAGGCCCAAACTGAGGAAAAGATAGCCAACTTGGTTAAGAAGGGGGATAAATTCTTTTATAGGTACATCAGGGAGCGTTGAAAGACAAAGGGAGGGATAGTGAGGCTGAACAGAATGGATGGTGGGTGGGCAGAGAGGGACAGTGACAAAGCAGTGATACTGATTGAATACTTCTGCTCAGTATTCACAAAGGAGGAGGAGGGGGGCAGTACCTCATCCAATTAACAGAAGCAGTCTGGATAGGGGGGTCAATCCCAGTCCCTTCAAGGAAGAAAGGCTTCTGAAAGAACTCCTAAAACTGAAGGTGGACAAAGCAGTGGGGCCTGATGGGATTCACCCCAGAATTCTAAAATAAATAAAGGGAGAACTAGTGACACCACTGACTACCCTTTTTAACAAATCATGGGAGGATGGTGCGGTACATGAGGAGGGTGGATATGATTCCCCTTCACAAAAGTGGGAGCAAGACAGAGGCAGGAAACTATAGACCTGTCAGTTTGACCTCTGAGGTGAGAAAAATGATGGAATCACTTCTGAAGGAAAGAATTGTTGAGTACATAGAGGCCAGTGGGGCACAGGATCCAAGGCATCATGGATTTACAGTGGGAAGGTCATGTCAGGTGAATCTAATTGATTTGTTTGACTTGGTGACCAAAGTAGTAGACCAGGGAGGGGTTGTGGACATGCCCTCCCTAGATTTTAGCAAGGCATTTGGCACAGTCCCACACAAAAGATTAGTAAACAAATTAGCCAGCCTGGGAGTGGGTGCCAGGGTGGTAGCCTGGGTAAAACATTGGCTAAGCATCAGGGGTCCCACAGAGGTTCATCCTGGGGCAACTACTCTTCAGCCTCTTCTTCAATGACCTCCCCAGTGTCTGCCACCAGAAATTACTGCTCTACACTGATGACGCAGTCATGTTCACCAACCACCAAAACGCAGAGCTCCTTGAGAAATAATTACAGCTTGAATTCATGAGCATCGAAGAATGGTTCAAGTCACACAAACTGGTCATGAACTACAACAAAACAAAGGTTATGACCTTCTACAACACCAGGAGCAAGTACAAATACCCAGGTGTCACATTGGACAGCTCACTCTCCTACCATCGGCACATAGATTCTGTCGCCAAAGCCACCAACACCCGTATAGGCCTGGTCTACAGGCACAAACACTGCATGACTCCTGACACTCTCCAGTTGGCTATCAACAGCTCTGTCACCTCCATCATCGATTATGGGCGAGCAATTTATGGCTCTGCCTCCGTCTCTGCCCTCCGCAGAATTACAGTTGCACTCAACAAAGCATGCAGGCTGCTAACTGGGCTGACCGACTTACACACAGTTGTGACCTGTACACTCGGGCAGGATGGCTTCCTCTCATCAGCCGAATACAGTATCAAACCTGCCTTTTAGCCAAAAAAGTCCTCCTCTGGGTCATGCCCCTGGGCATTGAAACGCTCCCCATTGACCACCACAGCACCCAATGAACTAGAAGTTCACAACAACTAACCTTCCTTGTCCCTAGATGCCGGACTACCATGGGCCACAAGGCCTTTGCCCACAGAGCACCACAGTGGTATAATACTCTCAACAAAGAAACTCTTACTGCTGCTGCTCTTGGCCCTTTTAAGAGACAACTCTGACTTCATCTCATTTCAGCTAGTCATTGTGACTGCCTTGCCTAATCAGCGGCCCATCGCTCACTGCCCTCCACTTCAGTCTTGACAGCTACCTCTCCCCAACTTGCCCCCTTCTACCTGCCTACCCCCTTGTCCACCTCCTTTCCTCCCCAGGTATTTCCTGACTTTATCCTCCCTCCCTCCCTTTTAGAGCTCTTATCCTCACCTCTACCCTCCAACAATGGCCTTCCTGCCTGCATACCCCCTTCCCTCTTACCTGCAGTGCTTATTTCCAAGATTGCCCTTGGCTGGTATGTCATGCTACCTAACATTTGGCTCATTTTGAATTACTGGAATTTCTTAAGCCTCAGTCTCTTACTTCTTTTTATTGCGTAACTATGTATTACTATGTTGGCCTTTGTATGTATGTATGTATATCCCCTATTCCTTCGACGTGGAACCTTTGTAAGCGAGCAGTTCCTACTCAAAGGTATTTGTAATCCTAGATTTAAATAAAAGAAAATAAAGACAACAGGACACAGAAGGTAATAGTAAGCGGAATCCTATCTGAAGAAAGGGGGGTTACTAGTGCAGTACTGCAGGGTTCAGTACTGGGTCCAGTCCTTTTTAATGTCTTTATAAGTGACATTGCAGACGGTTTGGAAGGAAAAGTATGTCTCTTTGCAGATGACACAAAGATCTGCAACAGAGTTGATACACAAGGGGGGGGAGAGTGTGAGAAGGGACTTGGCAAGGTTGGAGGAATGGTCAGAAGTATGGCAGCTTGGATCCAATGCAAAGAAGTGCAAAATAATGCACATGGGAAACAAAAACCCAGGGGAAGAGTACACAATGGGGGTGGGGGGGTGAGTGGGTAGTAACAATAACAAAAATGGAAAGGGACCTGGGGGTAATCATATCAGATGACCTTAAGGTTAGCAAGCAATGTGAGAAGGCAGTAGAGAGGGCTGGGGGGATACTGGGATGTATAGGGAGAGGCACCACCAGCAGAAAACAAGTTGTTATTCATCTGTACAGACAGTTTGTGAGAACCTATCTGGAGTACTGCATCCAGTTTTGGAGACCCCATCTCCTCAAGGATATAGACAGGATGGAGGCAGTCCAGAGGAAGGCAACTAAAATGGTGCAGAGTCTGCAAGAGAAGCCATACAAGGAGAAACTAAAGGAGCTTAATATGTATACCCTTGAGGAAAGGAGGGAGATGGGGGCATGACTGAAACTTTTAAGTACCTCAGTAGAATCAACAAAGTCCAAGAGGGTAGCGTTTTTCAGAAAAAGAGATGTGCAAGAACAAGGGGACACAATATGAAGATAGAGGCAGGACAGCTCAGGGGCAATGTGAGGAAGTATTTTTTCACAGAGGGTGGTGGATGCATGGAACTGCCTTCCTGAGGAAGTTGTGGGGTCCAAAACTGTGGGAGAATTCCAGAATGCATGGGACAGACATAAGGCAATTCTTGTGGGGGGTAGGAAGAAATAAGCTGTTTGTTAACTAGAATCTGCAGCTTATCCAGTAGACAGGGATATAGGCAGACTAGATGGGCCAAGCGGTCCTTATCTGCCGTCAAAGTGTATGTTTCTGTGTTTCTCTGAAATCACCTTTTGGCAAGATTTAAACATTTTTCAACTACTGGGGTCATGAGATGGAATCGTAATGGACTATATTGAAAATCTGGGATCAAAAATATTTAAAAACAACAAAGTCATCAAGATACATTGACATTTGTCAACACGCACTTATAACTTCAGTAGCTTTAAATACTTTAACCCCAAATTTTCAACAAACCCATTTTTTCACACCGCCTCATGAATGTGATAGGTATAATTTTTCAAATCCTGGCCAAAATGTGTTTTCTCAGTTACAGCACAAAATTACATTTTGGTCAGTATTTTATAACTGACACCTCTAATGTTGAATAGGAGGGGTTATAAAAAAACTATGCTGAAAATTTGGGGCCACCATGTAAAAAACAACTAAATTATGAAGGAACATTGAATTGTTCCAACATTTACTTCTAACTTTATTTTTGCAGATTTTGGCCCCTACAGTTTATCAAATCCGTTGTGTTGCCCTACCTCATGAACATGACTGGTGTCATTTTTCAGATTCCCTCCAAAATATGTTTTCACAGTCACACTACAAAATCACCTTTTCAGATGGGATTTAAAAAGTTCCACTAAGTGGAATCTTGTTCATAATGTTAGGTCAAAGAAAGATTAGATTCAAACTTTTGGGTCAAAATGTGGGAGCCCACTGAAAAGTACCATTGAAAATGACACATTGCATCTCATCTGGTCCATCTTGGGTAAATATATACTAAATATGTGTAAAAGCAGGACCTGGCACAACAGCAAATGCAAGTGGTGAACAGTCAGCTTTGACAAATGCTTGTTTTCTGCAAAAGTATTTTCACTTGTCATGTTGGAAGCAGGAATAGCACAGTTATTTGTTGTACAGCCTAGTCATTTGATTTCCAATTATAAATTAAATGTATAGACTCTCTCAAAGTGACATCTTTGCTAACTGCATACAGTAGCAGTAAGTTTTCCCTTTTATGTCTTCTCTCAAAACTAATAAAGTTGAAATCAGTTTGTCTCTGCTCATAATTTATCCTGTCCATTCCCCAGAACTTCATTGCCACTCTCATTTGAACTCTCTCCACGTCTTTTCTTAAGTACAGTGCCTAGGAGCGGTCTTAACCAGAGATCCACACAACTGGGAGAAACCTTTCTAATTTTGGCTTGACAAATTGTACCTAATGTGTCCTCTTGCACCCTTTGACTTTGTTTGCTTTGGTATGGACAACTGGCTGTGCTCCAAATGCTTTATATTACTAATTATAGATTGAGGGAGTACTCCTGACCAATCAGAGTGCTCCTTTCTCCTGCATGTGAGACACCCTCATTCTGTGAAGAACGCCTCATGTGCAGATGCCCTGGAAATGGGCACGTTCACAGATGTTTGTTTAAGTACCACTTGGTGCTCCCTCAATCTATAATAGTTAATAATCCCCCGTTGTCACTTATTGTGCAATAAGAGTGGTTTCACTTGTGTTCTGTTCCAGCTAGAACAGCTCAGTTTCACTTCACTGCCCTCACTGGAGCAGAACACGTGTGAAACCGCTCTTATCCCACAGCGAGTGGGTCCGGGGGACATATTAATATATATAGTGGGGTTGTATTTACCTATTGTTTCTTCACTGAGCTCTGGCATCTTCTGCACTTAATCTCTGAGCTGTCTCACACTTCTCTCCATTACCTTGGGTTTGAAACACTGATCAATATTGAATATACATAACATTTTACTATAACTTTTGTTTTCTCCCTAGTTGACCACAGCAGAGTAAAGCTGCATTTGATAACATCAGACACTGATACAGATTACATCAATGCAAGTTTCATCAAGGTATGGTTTTATAGGATTTTGTTCCTGGGTCACTGAAGTTTGGTACAGCCATATTTAGGCATGTTTGCACTACTTTGTGTTGTACACTGTTTGATTCTGTGCTGCTATGCCACTCCACCAGCTGTGATGTAGTCATACATTTACACTACTTGCCCCTGCATTGGTGCCATCTCAAGAAGTGAATTTCCAACATTTTGCCCTACATGTCCATGGTAGAGGGGGTTGCAGCAGTGGCTGCTGTAGAGTATTATTTGTGACCAGCAGTTGCAAAATAGTGCAACACTGGGGCCAGGCAGCTGTTGACACGAACGAGAATCCAGGTGGTTCAGTGTAATTAGTATATGAAATCAGAAAACATGCAATTTTCAATAAATTTCAATTTTATCAAAAAAATACTGCAGGTGTGTGGCATGGTAATGAAGGAAGCACACAAATGCCATGGCCAGAATCAGTGCTTTCTTCTTATAAATGCTGTGATGTGTTAGACACACCCACTTCGTAATCAGTGAGTAACATATCATAATGATGGTAAATGGGATCACAAAACAAAACTTAGAGCAAGTACTATATATATTAACAGACTGCTGCCACGTGTTGGCTAAAGCTCTCGGCTGTGAAGTTTTCAAAGTAGGCTAAGTGGTTATTAAAGGAGTTGTGTAGTGGCCCCTCAATCATAAGGGCCACCATGATGCCAACAGCTACAGCCCAGACCAGCAATGTGACTACTATTGTATAATTCTTGTTCCTGATCTTAATATACAGTATGTGAAGGGATAGATTACTGCAACATAATGATCGACTCAAATGCAAGTCTTAAGTGCAATACTGATGTTGATGTTGGTGAAGAACACTGTTCCAGTGATCTTGCACACTATGGGTCCTATTCATGAATGGCTGGGGTGGCTACACATCATGTAAGTCTGGCGTGTAGCCACCACACAGCCACCTGCACCCACGGCGCCCCCTCCACCACATTCACAACACTGATGCACCTCCCCATGCACCCAATCCCCTGGCCGATCATGGAGCTCCACGTGGGGGCAGGCCAGCAGGGCAGTGCAGGGGGTGAGCCAGCACTCCACAGTATCTACAACCCTGCAGAGTGCTGTGTGCAGGGGTTGTCAGATCCATGTCGAGGAGGCAGCCGTAAGCCACAAGTGCCAGCTACACGCTCCCTAGGGGGCTGCCTCCAGACATGGCGGGCATGGCGGGGGCCTCAGCACCCCCAACAAAGCAGCTCCTGCCATAGGGGCACATCTGGAGTCTGGAGTCAGATGGGTAGGGTGACCACCCACAGTGGCTCTGTGCGCCAGCTGCCAACATGGAACCAGAAGCAAGTTGGCTGCCCATCATGATCTGTGCTCCACACCCACCTGCCCCCCCCATGGACCTGCGCTCCGGTGGGGTGGGGCCACTTATGGGAGCGGGGCGGGGGCTGGTGTTCGTGAATGTGGCCCCTGCATGGAAATCCCTCAGGTGAGGAGCTGCGCAACCTTATACTTGCCTCTTGCACATTCTTTTGTGAATAGGCCCCTATATCCCCAAACATCTAGTTATTCTGGCTGAAACGATGATGATGAATGCTAAACAGCAGCATGTAAACATATAAATGGTGTTCCTTACAGTGAGGTTCGTGATGTATTCTTGTGATGGGGTAATGCTTTACACTTTGAACATTGCATTGCCAATCAGGTCAAGGACAAATGCAGTGCTTGAACTATAACCAGGTATGGGTCAGATAAAATGGCCTCACGTGGGATACCACAGGACTTTACTGGTGCAAGTGGAGCATCATGTTTACACGTTAGTCCTAAACACATGAACCGGTATGCAATCCCACCAGGGATTGCAGTTTGCCACAATGGAGCAAGCTGCAATGCTCCACACATTGTTTACATAACTTGCTCTGCACTGGTGCAGCTCAGCCACACCATTTGCAACAGTGCAGAGGAGGGCATGTAAACAGGCCTTTTGAGAACATCTGTGTGTGAAACGGACAGATAATCTGCAGTTGCAATGTTGCCACAGAGCTATCATCAGTTGGGACTGATTGCAGTGGTTGAAATATTAAAGTACTCCGTAACTCTGTCAGGTACATCATTACAACATATAAAATTTTGTTCTTCATTTGGAAAGTGTTTTAAGTTATTAGCAATGTTAAAATGGGCATGATTATGAAATGGAGCAAGCTTGTCAAGGGTAGCAAAAGTAAATATTTTACCAGTCTTGCCACAATAATATGTGAGGAGAGATTTAACATCCTTAAATTGTTCTGCCTCAAGAATTGATGGCAGAGCGGGGACATAATCTTGGTGTCATGGTGAACTGAATACTTTTTTGTTCAATTCATATTTTATTGAATTTCATATTATGACAACAAAAACATACATAAAATAGTGAACTTGTATAAGGAAACACTACAAAACCTTAAATCAGAAAAGACTATCTGGACAGTCATAAAGATTTGCCCATTCTGTGTACACAAAATATAATAAAAGGAATACAGAAAATGCAATAACACCACTTTACATCTAAAACATTCTATAGTCTATCAACAACATTCTAATAAAGGGCTCCAGGTAGCATTAAAGACTTCATTTTGATTATGCATTGATCCAGCTAAAGCATCCATCCATTGCTTGATCGAAGGAACCTTTGGTTCTTTCCAGTTCTGAAGTAATAACCTTTTAAAGGCAAGGGCAATTGATCGGATCCAACCTTTCTCTTGTCGTATTCCATGAGTACTAGATGTGTCCCCCAGAATAAAGATCAAGGGGGAAAATGGAATTTGTGTCACAAGGAATGCTTGACAGACAGCATTAATTTGTTTCCATGTAGTCAGAACTCCTTTACAGTGTCACAATAAGTGACCCAAGCCTGCCTTTGTTATTCCACATCTCCAGCATAAATCATTTTGGGTAAGGCCTTAACTATGAAGTTGCTTGGGGGAGTAATAATATTGCAATATTTTGAACTAAATTGGTCTCCCTTGAGTTTCCCTACTGCATTTTATTGCATTGTCCCATGCTTTGTCCCACACGTCATTTAGATTTGCACCCCCAAGTCAACTTCCCATTTACCCTTAGCCGAACCTGTTAAGAAAGGATCAGTTTAATTGATTAGCTTATAAATGAGACTAAAGGCTTTGGGTAGGTATGCTATTTTAAAAAAGTCATCCCATGCTGCATAGGCCTTAAGAGTAAAATCTGTGTTTAGGAAATTAGTTCTCAAAACATTTCTTATTTGTAAATAAAAGCAATATTATTACCTATTTAAATGAAATTTATATTTAAGGTTGTCAAATGAAAGTAGCCACTAGCTCACCGATGGGTTTGATACCTTTATTCATCCAACCATTGTTCTTCAGGCCCTTGCCACCTGAGGTTATTGTTGTATTATGTCAAAGAGGCATGAACTGGAGAGGAACATGTTCCATTTTTTTAAGCGGTTTGAATTTCTTACAAGCAATTATCGATATTTGGAGAGTAGGATGGTTTCTTAGACTTAAGGGAGCTTGTCTAAATAAGAAGTCCAATAAATTCAATGGTGCAATTAAAACTCTTTCTATTTTAAGCCATAATGGGGGTTGCTTCTCTCTTGGGGAGTGAACCATAGGACAACTTGTTTAGGCTTAAAAGCCCAAAAATATCCTTGCCTTCAGGGTAAAGCACTCATCATTCCCTGCAGGTGCTCTTAACTTGTTTTTAGATAAACAAGGGGGTTTCCCATCCCATAAAAAAATTAGAAATAACTGTTGATTTTGTTAAACCATTCAGATGAGATGTGGGCAGGAAAATTGTTCATGAAATAAATGAATTTAGGGGCTATGATATTTTTAATTTTTGCGCTATCTTTTTATCCCCCTATGTACTACACCCCAGCCACTCCTTCAGGCTTTGTGCCAAGGCTGGATCTGACCCATCTCGCTCCCTGAGCCACCTTCTCACATAGCAGCCAGCCCCAGGGTACTCCAGACGTAACCCTTTGTGGGGTGGGTCCCCTTCCTCTGAGGAGGAAGGCACCAGCAGAAGGGTCAGACCAGTGCAAATGCTTGGCCCTGGGATGCTGCTGAGACAGACGGCTCTGTGGGACATCGATGGCCTTGGATAGCCAGACAGCTATCATCGAGCTGGATGTGAAGTGGGTATTTCCACTTTTCTGGTGACGTTCCCTCCAATGCTTCATCTGCAGTGCCCCCAGTTTCCACTGGAGGCCACTGCAAAGCAACACTGACCCTCTACTCACCCCAGAGCAGTCCTATGGATGCTCAATCCCCTCTTTCCCCCTGCCAGCGCCCGGTGTCCCGAGTCCTTTCCCGAACCCGGGTTGCTGGCATGGCTTGAGATGATAATTTTTAATGCATTTATTTTTCCCCAAAGGGTTGTGTAGTTTAGACCATTTGTCCAGGTCAAGCTTCATTTCATTAAATATTTTAGATAAATTATGATGTAGTATCTTATCAATTGAATTGTATCATCCAATGCCCAAGTACATCAGTCCTTTAGAAGGCCAGGATATAGTCATTTCATTTTTTAACTTTTCTAACTCTGAAGTGAACTGACCTAACGATAGGCATTCAGATGTGCCCCAATTAACAAAAAGACCAGAAATATTTCCAAAAACATGTAAGAGTTCTTTAACATTTTGAAAGGATACAGCGGGTTGAGATAAGGTCAGTAAAATGTCATCTGCAAAAGCAAAGACTTTGTTAGGGTATTTTCCAAGTTTAATCCCAGCTACTCTGTCTGACTGCATTATCCTTCTAATTAGAGGTTCAATAGTTAGAATGAATAATAAGGGAGACAATGGGCACCCCTGTCTGGACCCTGTATATAAAGGGAAAGGGCAAGATCTCAGGCCATTTGTAATTACACAGGCTTGCAGTTTAGTGTACAATGTTTCAATCCATCTTAGAATGCCAGGGCCTAATCCACTGTGTTCTAACACTTTATACAGATAATTTCATTCTAAAGAATCAGAGACATTACTGATGTCCAGTGAGATTACAAGGGATGCCGATTTAGTTTCCTTTCTTAATTGGGCTGCTCACAAAACTGAGAATAACTTCTGGAGGTTGTCTGAGGCCTGCCTTCATCTCATAAACCCTCCTGCTTATTTCCTATCAAATTAGATAATACTTTAGAGACTCTATTTGCTAATATCTTAGCAATTATTTTGTAATCAAAATTTAAAAGGGAGATTGGTCTATAGTTGCAACATTCTAGTTCATCGTTACCCTTTTTATGCAATGGACAAATGTAGGCCTCATTCATTGATTCAGGGAGTTGTTTATCTGCAAAGGAAACCTGAATAGCTTCTAGTAGGTGTGGGCTAATGGAAAGACTCAAGGTCTTGTAAAATTCACATGGCAACCCACCTGGACCTGGGGCTTTCCCTTTTGGTGCTTTGACAATAACCTCTGAGCCCTCCTGCAATGTAATTGCACTGTCCGGCATTTTTTTGTCCAAAGCAATTAAACTAGGTAGCTTGGAGTGTATAAGGAAGTCTTCTATGCAACCCGTTTCTGTCAGTCCCTGAGATTTGTAAAGGTCATTGTAAAAATACTTAAAGTATTTGTTAATTTTCTTCACATTATATATTATCACCCCACTTTTGTCCCTAATACCATTAATAGCATTCTGATTTTGCAGTTTCTTAAGTCTACAGTATATGACAATAATTTCCCTGCTTTTTCCCTGGATTCCCAATATTTTTGTTTTATGCAAAAAGGGGAATATTCAGTCTTAGTAGAATGTATTTTATTTATTTCATTCTTCAAGCCTAGTATTTTATACAACCCATCTTTATTGCTCGAAGGATTCCATTTCAAATCTGATAAAGCCCTGTTCAGCATTCCCTCCTTCTCTTTCAACTTCTTCTGACTCGTCTTCTTTTTTGATGCAAAACTAATTATGCCTCCCTTTATGAACGTTTTGTATACTTCCCAAATAACCTTTACAGATGTTTCCCCATTGCAGTTGATCTTAAAACAAGTGTTCATCTCTCCCTGGATCCATTTTTTAGAGTTAGTATCTAGCAGGAGTGATATATTAAATTTCCAACTGCTGGATTTTTCACTGTTATTTTCTAACAGCAAGGAACGTTTGAGCAGTCTAAGATCTGATACTAAAAGATTTTCATAACTTACATGACTGATATTGCTGCAAAGAGCTATAGGCATAAAAAAGTAACCTAGCCTACTGAATACCGTGCCTTGCTGACAGAAATGAAAAATCCCTTCCATTATGGTGCATAATCCTCTAAACATCCAATAAACCTAGAACCTCAACCATCCTGTGTAAACTTTTTTGAGAATAAGACAGATAACCAGTACTCCTTGCTGAGGACCTGTCCAGAATGGGGTCCATAACTTCATTAAAATTGCCCCCTAAAATAATCTCATGGGGTGCTATGCATTAAGTGGGTGTGGGTAAGTGGCAATGTCACGTACCCCAGATGTGACCTTGCACCCCATGGACAGGTGCGCCCATACCAGCATTCACCAGTGCCAGCCATCTGTCTGTGGCTCCTCCTCCCTGGTGTTCAGGACTCTGCAGGGTGGCCGGGGGAGGAGTCATCATCCTGAGTGGGCATCCAATGGGATGCCCCCCCTGGGGCCCTTAGTGGATCCCACAGCATAGGGTGGAGTGGGTCCAGGGCTGTGCATGCTGAATACAGGCACTTAGACCCACGTGGCACCATCCCATCCCAACGCTGCTGCACCCAAAACCACCGGGCACTCAACCGTTCAGCTGCCCCTGATGCCTCCTGCTGCCCAGCAGTCAGGGGAAGCATGGTGTGTCCTGTACTGCTCCCTCAGCAACCAACAGCCTGAGACTATGGGTGCATGCAGTGGGTTATGCCAGTGTCTACCCTGAGCCACCCACCACACCCATGCAGCCAGCACTACATGGGGTAGTGAATACTGCATAGTGCTGGCATGCCCCTGGAATGTACCCAGTGCGGAGCTGTCCACAGACAAGGGGAATCGGGTAAGGTGGGTCTGCATGCCCCCACATCAAGCATGCCATGCAGGGTGCGCTGTGGGTGCGGAGTGGTATGCACCCGAGATACGCTCATGTATCCACTCTGCCCCATAGTCCATAGCGTCCATAATCCTCCACACTGGCTAAATGAAAAGATAGGTTTTGAAAATAAATTGTTTTGATTCATCTTAGGAGCATAGATATTATAAATGCTACATTTCTTCCATAAAGGCTCCCTAATAAAATTTGATATCTCCCCTCTGTGTCCGTTAAATGGCCATGTTTAATTAAATTTACCCCTTTCTGAATTAGGATTGCTACCCCTCTTTTATTTTTTAAGAATACTACAATATTCTACCATGCAGACCCAACTGCAGGCTAATTTATCAGCTTCTGCTGGTAAAAGATGTGTTTCCTATAGCAAAGCTATGTCAGCTCTATGCTTATTCAAATGATTTAATACCCAGTATCTTTTAACAGGTGAACCTAGGCCCTGAACATTCCAGGTAATTTTATTAACTCCATTCATCATAACTTTGGTTCAAATAACTGTAACGTGCTTTAACAAAACAGAAAAAGGAAACTCAGAATAATAGCCTAAGCAGGAATACAATCGAGTAGGAGTAATGTGCAACCAACTACAGGGTGATTCAACAATCGCCACAACGCTTAAAGTAGAACCTTTAACACCTACTTGAACAGACACAATAAGTAGGGCATATGCAACCCACTGAGAACTAGCCTCAAAGTGGAACACTTGACCTACGACAGCCGGAACTTGAGACCCACACTTGAGTTAAGTGTTAAGACTTTCCTTACTTAAGATACATTTTTCATATGAGCTACATGTATATGTATTTGTACCTTAATTATGTAAATAACTAGACCAGCACACTTCTACCCCTCTCTGTTTCATGAAACACAATACCAATTAATTAACTGCACAGCATAATGTGACGGAAGTAGCAAGGCCTGCAGGAGCCCCTGACCTGTTCATAGTCAAAAACAACCAAGTAAATAAATGATAAATCAATGAGTCAAATATAAATAAGACCAAGAAGCACATATCCCCACACGTATCACCCCTTACCTTGCACTGATAATAGAGCTGAAGCCTCCAAGGACGCCCATAACTTCAGAGAAAAAAGGTAACCATCAGGCAACAAGCCATCCCTCCAGCTCTAACCTGTTAAGAGCATATATTCTCCTTAAGTAGATCGGCCTAGGAACAATTGGCTCACAATATCAACAAGCATTTCTCTTTGCTGTAAAACGAACATGCATTTTGACTGACAATCTTTTCACTGTTCTGATATTAGCAATAATCTGTGACTGGTAGGCTGATTACAGCATAACAAATGTGGTGGGGTACAGGCCTTGAAGGCCTTGGTATTAATGAAGACAAGATAATAAAACAACTAGCCCAGCGTTAGCATTGCTGCATCCCTACTTTATAAATAGCAGGTTTCTGCAAGAATGATATCATTAGGAAAAAAACATTTCCAATCAGAAGGTTTCCTCCTTTATTCTAATACTTAGATGGCTCCTCTTCCCCCTCCCTTCCTTCCTTCCCCTCTGTCATTTTTTATTAAAAAAGAAAGGGTATGCAATACATAGACATCTACAGGATAACAATATCTGCAAGATAAATCACCATTTAAATAGATTGCATCTGCATTTGCATGTCACTTTTGAGATCTCACATACCTTAACAGATGCAGACACAATTTTCAGCTGCTGCCTGAAATGTGATCTTGCACAGGAACCGTGAGATCACCTTTTGGGATATAAAAAAAAATACATTTTGGACAGGATTTGAAAATGACAGCTATCATAGCCATGATGTGCTGTAAATATAAGGCTCTGTTTTAAATTTGGGGTAAAAATATTGAAAATTACCAAAGTTATGAGCCTGCATTCACAAAATTCAATGTAGGCTTATAATATTGTTGTTTTTCAGTATTTTTATGCTAAATTTTCAACATAGCCTTCTTATGACTCCACCTCATGAACTAGGGCAGAGACAAATTTCGACTCTTGCCCAAAAGGTGATTTCATGCAGGGACTCCAAAATCCCCTTTCAGGACAGATATGCCAAGCAACAGTGACATTGTTCATGAGGTGGGGGTCCCAAAAAAGTCATGTTGCAAATATGTGCCTAAAATATGCAAAAATGCCCAAGTTATGGCACTAAGTTCAAAACCTCATTGAAATATATTGAACTGCGTACCTGTGTCTTCAGTTCACGGTCCAGCTTTGAAGAGTGAAGATGTGTCTGCAGTCCAGAGAAGATTACAATGTTGGCCCTCAATGGGTAAGTAAGGGCTTGAGGGAGGGGCGTGAGTGGTGGATGCTTAGTGGAAGGGTGGGGTGGGGGGTAAGGAATGGCCACAAAAGACAAAGATGGATCATTTTTTTATAGGTGAAAAAAAAAGACGCAGACGATCCTCGATCACTACACTGGAGGACTGGGCTGTACAGCAAGGCATATGAAATTCTGCAGCTGGAATGAAACAACATACTGTGAGCCCGAAGTAAAAGCAGTCTGAGCAGTACCAGAATATAGATCCATAGTGACAGTAATGCATACAGCTTACAAAATTGCTAGCTAGCAAGGTGTTTAACAATAAGCAGCTTTAACATGGCTGGTGTGAGATCAAGGGAATCGGGTCTTGAAGACTGCCAGAAAGAAGAAAGTAGATGGTAATGCCTACCACTTACAGAAACATTTAATAGACTAGCAACACACACTGAGCAGTGTGATACAAACCTCTACTGCTACATATACTGTATGGGCTAACAGGCTGTCTTGGCTGTCATAACCACACCATGTCGTGCTGGCCCAAATGCTGAAGCAATTACTTCACCATATTTATGCAGTCAATTGCAAGCATTAACAAGCTGCTGACTGTATAGGGTAAATCACATATCAATTATTTAATGGCACAGGTTTCTAAGGACTGATAATCACCTTTTGAGAATAACAATGGGGAAATGGTTTGAATTCAGATAATGCTCAAATTCGGTTAATAGGTTTTGGAGAACTGGAGTTATACTGTATAAATTAACAAGATGGGGAGAAAGGGGACAACCCTGACATGTATCCCTGGACAAAGAAAACAGGTCGGAGAGTAAGCTATTACACAACACTTTCGCTGTGGGGGAAGAATACAAAATTTGTATCCATTGGAGAAAAGATTCAGGAAAACCATAATGCTTTAATATACAAAATAAATGGGGCCAAGTCCCTGGGTGAAAACCTGAATCATCTAATTGCTTCGGCAGCGGGACTTTCCAACAAGTTTGACTCTTTCACTAGCAGAGTTGCTGCAGTAGAAACTATGCTAGAAGCAGTCTCTGTGGCATCAACAACTGCAAATGAAATGGCCGATGCTGCTATGGGAGCTGTAGCCTCAGTTGTTAAAGAGAATGTGCATCTACGCTCTTGACTGGAAATGTTGGAAAACCAGTCACAGGCTCACAATATTAGAATTCTGGTGCTCGCAGAATGTGCTGAAGGGGATCACTTAATTTTATTCCTGCAAGATTAGATAATGAAGCAATCAGGTAAAGAAGCTACCCCAATTACCCAGGGAATCCAAAAAGCAAACAGAGTGGCCTTTAGGGGCAGACAAGACCATCCAGAAGCCCCACGTACCATGGTCAGGGTTCTCGATGGAGTTGAGACATGGGATAAACTGCTAACACTGACACGGAGAAAGAAAGCCCTTCTTTTTGATGGCAACCAAATTCAATTGTTTCCTGACTTATCCTATGCCACCAGACAACGAAAGAAGTGGTTCAATGGAGTAAGGGCAATGCCATGGGAAGTAGGAGTACCGTATGGCCTAATTTTCCTGGCACGATTACAAATCGTGCACCGCAGTAAAATTTTCCTCTTTTCAGAACCGGCGGAGGCTTTAAAATGGTGTCAGAGAAGTGTTCCCTCCCATAGGAGGGAAGTGGAAGAAGATGTACTTTCCTTTGAAGAAGATGACTCCTGAAGATTTGGGACTGTCTACTTTTAGTCCTTCCTGAACTTTGTTTGGTCATGGGACATAAAGAGGTGGTAGTGATTACTGTTTACAAATTGGAATGAAAGTAGCCCATCTACATCAACTTAAATCTGATGATTAGGTTTCCAGCTGGTCTGCACTTTAATATTGGTTAGTGGTTACTTATTGTATACCTTTTCCCTTCCCCATTGATGTCCTACTACTGTAGCTTATAAAATGTATTGTCTTCCACATGTTTTTGGAATACTGTTTTATTCTTTTGTTTACTCTGCTTTTTGAGTAAAAGCACCTAATATATCTGGTTTGTGGTTGGGGAGATTAATCAGCTGGGTAAAGAGCTCTGAGTGGTTTCTTTTTTTACATAACACTATTGAGTGTAAATACTACGGTATTGCATGGTGGCTGATTCCCTAAATCAGGGAAGGACTCTGATCAATGTTATCTGGACTTTTTCTTAAACAAACCATGCTACTCATGGTCTCTATTACAGCAGGTGGAATGTTAGCTAAAATCTATAATTTATTAAGTTTCCCCTCATAGGATGTATCATATTTCATTTAACTGACCTTTTGTATGTATTAAGAGGAGTGGCGCCCTCACTGTGCTGTACATCTGCAATGCTGAATGATGGTTTTGTAACTGTATGTTTGTTTACACAAAGGAATAAACATAAAGTTTAAAAAAAGAAATAAATAAATGAGGCCTAGAGACCATGTCAAAAGCTTTTTCAGTATCCAGGGAGACCATAATGGCTTCCAGTCCTGTCTCCCTGGAGGCAGAAATAAAATGAAAAAGCTTTCAAAAATTATCACTAGAGAGCTGCCCCTTCATGAAGCCCACCTGTTCAAGATCTATTAATCTATCCCAAACTCTTCTAAGGAGAGAAGCCAGAATCTTTGCCAAAATCATCACATCTACGTTAATGAGAGGGATAGGCCTGAAATTTTCTGAATGCGTCTCATTTTTTCCATGTTGTGGCAAAAGCACTATGCAAGCCTCAAGAAGGGAGAGTTCCCATAACTCAAATGAATAAAGATAATTAAAAAGAAAAAACAAAAGAGGAGCAAGCTCATCAATAAACAGCTTATAACAATTTGAAGTAAAACTGCCTGGGTCCAGTGCTTTATCCGATGTGAGTGAGGTAATGAACTCTCTGACTTCTGTCTCTGAGATAGGAGTTTCAAGACTATAACTAGAGGACTGACAGTTGTGGTAAAGGAATACCTGCTAAAAAACAGGACATCTCATATGTTAAATCAGCACTGGCCAAAATTTCCATATAAAGTGTCCAAAAATAATCATGAAAAATGGTAGCCATTAAACGGGGATTGGAGGTGGATGAAGCTGAAGGGAGATCAGACAGAGATTTAATCCAGTGGGTTGCCACTCGTTGTCAAAGTTGCACTGCTTGTAATTTACTAGCATTTTCTCCCTGTCCCATATACATTGCTTTAAGAGCAGCCAGAGACTGCCCTGCTTGTTCCCGAAGATATACTGAATATTGGTTCTAAGCTGGGATAAACGAGCTCGAATGTTGTCCATCATAGAGGGAGCTCACTGTTTTTCCATGACTCTAATACAATGAAGTAACTCACTAATTTTAGCATTGCATTCCTTTTTACACTTCATGAACAAGCGAATCAACTCTCCCCTTCTTTGACCTTTCAAGGCTCCCCACAACTGATCCAAGGTCAATATAGAGTTTAAATTAGTCTGAGTTGGTAATATAGGTCTGCTGACAATCCACTAATTGAGGATCTTACAACATCTGATTATTTAGTGCCCAATTATGATCTCTGTCTGATCGAATAAGAGTACAGTACAACCTCTCAATGGGGGACATAAGATTAGTTTGGATAATTAATGCCACTGATATCCTTCAGCAAGCATAGATCCAGAGGGATAGAACTAGTAGGATTATTTAAGTGGAGGAGAATATCATCCACATACATTGAGATTTTATATCGGTGTTTACCCGCCCTGACCCCTTGGATGTTATCATGTGAAAGGAATCTCCTGATCAGCGGTTTGATGTATTAGTTGGATAGGTATGGGAAGAGGGAGCAGCCTTGTCTTGTAGGTTGTAGGTTGAAAGGCACTGAAAGGGTTCCATTGCACAGGACCCTGACAATGGGATGAGAGCAAAGCAATGTGATCTATTTTATGAAGAGGTCAGCTAGACTGAATGATTTAAGTGTTTTGAGGAGGTAGGGCCAGGATACTCTATCAAAGGCCTTTTCAGCATCCATGGACAGTAAGGTCGAGGGTGTATTTGTGGATTTGGCTGCTGCTAAAATGTGTGTGAGTTTCCTTAGGTAGTCTGAAGCCAGTCTAACTTTCATGAAACCGACCTGTCGGGGATTGATGAGGAGTCACATCACCTTGTCAAGTCTTGTCACTAAGACCTTTGCTAGGACTTTCAGGTTGATGTTGAGCAGGGAGATGGGTCTGTAGCTTCCCATGTCAGTGGAATCCTTGCCCAGTTTACCAAGTAGTGTGACAGTGGCTTCATGAAACTGACAATCAAGATAAACTAGTTTGTGTGCCTCGTTGAAGAGAGCTGTGAGGTAGGTGGTGATCGCCTCCCCCAAGGGATTTATAATCATTAGGGGAGAAGCCATTTGGGCCTAGAGGTTTATCCAGAGTCAGTGTGGAGATGGCTTGGCATACTTCGTGTTCTAAGATTGGACCTCTGAGGCTCATTGGTCCTCCAGGGGGGACTTTTAGTAGTTTGGCTTTTGTGAGGAATGCTTGGCTCTCTGTTGCTGGTACTGGTACTGCCCACCTGTATACATTTTTTTTAAAGTCCTGAAAAGCCACTGGCTATATTTTGGGGATGTGTCAGGGGGTTGTGCTGTTGTTCCTAATAGACGCAATGGTTCTGCGTTGTTGTTGCTGCTTTAATCTGAAGGCCAGCAGTTTGCCAGCTTTTTCCCCCTTGATCCACATATTTGGTATTGGCCCTGAAGATGGCGAACTTGGCCTGTTCTCTTAGGAGCTCCCCATATCTGGCCCTGGCTAAGTTTAGCTGAAATTGGGCCTTTGAAATAGGGGGACCGGCTATGGTCTGTTCTAGTTTTTTAATCATGTCTAGAAGTTGTAATCATTCTGCTTCCCTTTTCCTTTTCCTGGTGGAGGTTAGACAGAAGAGTTCTCCTCGCATGGTGCATTTAAAGGCTCCCCAGAGGAAGCTTTGCATGGGTACCAAATCAGTATTGGTATCAAAAAAAAGTTGTTACCTCTTCCTCTATTTTTGTTAGGCATTCTGAGTCCTTTAGGAGTGAGTTGTTTATCCTCCCTATCCTATCTCGCCCAGGGATATTGGGGGGAAGGAATGTACAGTGGTGTGAAAAAGTATTTGCCCCCTTCCTGATTTTCTCTATTATTGCATATTTGTCACACTGGATGTTTTCAGGTCTTTAGACAAAATGTAATATTAGATAAAGGGAACCTGAGTGAACAAATAACACTTGTTTTTTTTTTATTTCACTTATTTAATGAAAAAAAGTTAACCAACACCAATTGGCACTGTGAAAAAGTAATTGCCCTTACACTTAATAACTGGTTACACCACATTTAGCTGCAATGACTGCAACCAAACACTTCCTATAATTCAATATCAGTCTTTCACATCACTGTGGAGGAATTTTAACCCACTCTTCCTCGCAGAACTGCTTTAATTCAGCAACATTTGGTAGGTTTTCGAGCATGAACTGCTCGTTTCAAGTCCTACCACAGCATCTCTATTGGGTTTAAGTCTGGACTTTGACTAGGCCACTCCAAAACTTTAATTTACTTCTTTTAGCCATTCTGATGTGGACTTGCTTTTGTGTTTTGGATCATTGTCTTGCTGCATGATCCAACTACGCTTCAGCTTCGCTGACGGAAGGATGACTGGACATTCTCCTTAAGAATTTTCTGGTACAGAGCAGAATTCATGGTTCTTTAATTATGGCAAGTCATCCAGGTCCTTAGGCAGCAAAGCATCCCCACACCATCACACTACCACCACCATGTTTGACTGTTGGTATGGTGTTCTTACTGTGGAATGCTGTGTTTGCTTTACGAGACATTATGGGATCCATGTTGTCCAAAAGTTCCACTTTGGACTCATCTGTCCATAGAACATTTTCCCAAAAGGCTTGTGGATCATCCAGGTGCTTCTTGGCAAATGAGAGACGAGCATTTATGTTCTTCTTAGTTAGCAGTGGTTTTCACTTGCTACTCTCACATGAAGCCCATTTTGCCAGTCTCTTTCTGATTGTAGAGTCATGAACACTGACCTTAGCTGAGGCAAGAGAAGCCTGCAGTTCTTTGGATGTTGTTTAGGATCCTTTGAGACTTCTTGGATGATTTTACACTCGCCCTTGGAGTAATTTTGGCAGGCCGCCCACTCCTGGGAAGGTTCACTACTGTTCCAAGTGTTCTCCATTTGGAGATTATGGCTCTCACTGTGGTTCGATGGAGTCCCAGAGCCTTAGAAATAGCTTTGTAACCCTTTCCAGACTGATAGAGGGCAACAAAATGTTTTCTGATCTTTTCAGGAACTTCCTTTGATCATGGCATAATGTGCTTGTTGAATCTTTGTGCTGGCAATGTGACTCTGATGGTAAGGGCCAAAATAAGTGAGGTTTATATTGAGCAGGGCTGGCTGTAATCAAGCCTGGCTGTGTTCAATCAGCTGGCTCTAATTATCCCTTTAATTGGGTTGATTTAACTAGGGGCAATTACTTTTCACACAGTGCCAGTTGGTGTTGGTTAACTTTTTTCATTAAATAAATGAAATAAGTAAAAAAAAAAGTGTTATTTGTCCACTCAGGTTCCCTTTATCTAATATTATATTTTGTCTAAAGACCTGAAAACATCCAGTGTGACAAATATGCAATAATGGAGAAAATCAGGAAGGGGGCAAATACTTTTTCACGCCACTGTAAGTGTGACAGGGAAATGGTCTGAGATGGTATTGGTTTCAATTTCTCAGGTGTCTGTCACCCTCAGCACCTCTTGGCTGACTGGAAAGAAGTCCACTCTGAACTGGGAGTCATGGGGTACTAATCTAAAGGTGAATTTTTTGGTGTTGGGGTGTAGGATTATCCAGATGTCTTCCAGGCCAAGCAATGAGGCTAGGTCCTGCAAAGAGCAGTGTAAGACCTGTTCACCTGGGTTTGGATTTGTCCAGGTCATTATCTAGGACTGAGTTCCAGTCTTCTGCTCTAATGTATTCTCTTGGTTGAAGAGCTGCAATGGTAGAGAGTAGGGCAGTGAAGAATTGTGGGTTATCTGTGTTTAAGCCATAGATACATTTCAACGTGACCTCGTGGCCATCAAGTTGGCCCCTGACAATAACATATCTCCCCTTCTGGGACTGAGGTCTGGTCGGTAAATTTGAATTTAGTGTTCCTGTGGATTAGAATCACCACTTCTGCCTTCATATTGCTATTTCCTGCTGCATACACCTGCCATACCCATTCTTTCCTCCAGAGGAGGGCCTAGGGGTGGGTATGTGGGTTTCTTGGAGGAATTCAATCTGTGTTTTTAGTTGTTTCAGGTGCTGGAGTATGTGATGTCTTTTTTTCTTTTGTTTGTGCTCCTTTAATGTTCTAAGTGGTATAGACATGTGGTTCAGCCATTGACTAGGCGGTGGGGTGTGTGCAAGTGTAGGGTTTTGAGGCAGGTGTGGGCGTGCATGGGCCAGTATGTAGTAGATGGGGTAGTTCCTATGTGCCCTGGGGTTGGTGGACCTGGAGGAACTGGTTGGGGGATGACTGTGCCGGACCAGGCCACATGTGTAGGCTGTCATCTGGTTGGAGGCATCAGATATAGACAACATTGACCATAGCACACAACATAGAAACATGGAAGTTAATGGTAGAAGGAGACCACTACCGCTAGGTCTATCTAGTCTGCCCATTTGTATTAAACCTATTTTGACACTCTAGTTGCCCTTTGTAGTCAGGGCTCCCTTGTGTCTATCCCATGCATTCTTGAATCCCCCCACAGTGTTGACCCCCACAGTCTCTTCAGCAGGCTGTACCAGGTGTCCACCACTCTTTCTGTGAAGAAAAACTTCCTGGTGTTAGTAAATAACCTCCTTCCTTGCAGCCTGAGGTCATGTCCCCTGGTCCTGGAGCCCTTCTTCAAGTGAAAAAGTTCCTGTGCCTGTATCTTGTTAATGACATTTATGTACTTGAATGTTTCAATCATATGATCCCCTCTGTCTCTTCTCTGCTCCAGGGAGTACATATTCAGTTCCCTAAGTCTTTCTTCATAGGACATGTACTGCAGACCCTGAATCATTTTTGTCACCTTTCTCTGTACTATTTCCACCCAGTCAATGTCCTTTATGAGGTGAGGCCTCCAGAATTGGTCTCCATATTCCAGGTGAGGCCTGACCAGCGATCTATACAGTGGTAGTACCACCTCTCCTCTCCTGCTCATGAATCCATGACCATTTTGAAAAGGATGGATTTCTTATATAGAACAATGTTCTACTATACACTATATATTTCTGTATAGAACAATGCTCTACTATACACTTTGAGCAAAAAGTATTAATACAGTATTAACCATCGGGCGTGTGCCCTTGATGTGCCACCACCCACCCAGACTGCCTTGCCCGACGAAAAAGTTGATTTGTACGGGGTGTATGGGCCCCACCTTGTTTTCCGCCCGGGGGGATAGCCACGGCTCCATGGGGCGCAAGGTAAGTCCTGGGTAGGGTGTTTGGCAGAGGGATGACTCTCCAGATGCCCCTGAAGGGTCAGAGATGGAGGGGAGGTAGGAGGGGAAAAAAAAAAGAAAATCACAGCAACACTGCTCATGAGCAGAGGTGCTAAAATGCCTATGTTGAAATTTAGTGACAAAAGTACATAAAATGACTGCGTTACAAGTGTACGTTGAACAGTTTCCATGCACCCTCATAATTTCATGCATTAGTAACATTTTCATTCCAGATTTTCAACATGTCATTTTTTTCACACCTCCTTATGAATAGAACAGCTGTTATTTTTCATATCCTGCCCAAAATATGCATTTACACATCTGTTGCAGAATAACGTGGTTGTTGTGGGAAATCAATGTTCAGGACAGGAAAATCATAGTGAGAGTGTTCATGAGCAGAAGTCACAAAATGCCTATGTTGAAAATTTGGTGAAATAATTCCACTAAATGACTGTGTTATGTGCATGCGTTTCGCAGTTTCCACGTACGCCCGGAAGTGCAAGCATTTTTAATACTTTCACTACAGAGTTTCAACATTGCCATCTCATCACACCTCCCTATGAATGGTACAGCTGTCATTCTTCACATCCTGCCCGATCTGTATCTGTGTTTTCGTACATCTGGCGCAGAATGGCACGGTCACTGTGGGAATTCAAAATTCGGGACACATTAACAAAATCACAGTGCCACTATTAATGAGAAGAGGTCCCAAGTGCTTTCATGGGGTGGGGGTCACAAAAAGGCCATGCTGAAAATTTGTAGTGCCAATACCAACAAACGCCCTGGACGTTAGGGTTTCTAACCATAACGCCCCACCCTGTACAGACTGACAGGCATCAAGGGTGTGCCTTTGGATTGCCGACTGTAATGCTCATGCAGTTCCACCCCCACCCACGCCTGCAGCCAGTGACAGGCATTGAGGTGTACCTTGGATTCTTCAGCCCCAGAGTTCATCCCATTCTCCTATACTGCACCCATTTCAGCGTATGTTCTTATGGAGTGGGGTGACTATAAAGCCGAACACTCTAAGGCACACCTCGACACTTGTTGGTGTCTGCAGGATAGGGTGAGGTGAAATGGCATGAACGTTATGGGTGAGGGTAGAAAATAGACTGCATGAAAGAATTATTATAACATGTAAATGTTTATATTATTTACAGATTTCTTAAAGGTTTTTGCAAAAAGAAATATAAGCATCTCATGAACAAGCTCTATGAACAGAGCGAAACATAGGGGGGAATGAATAAAAAGAATTTGGAATTCACCTGCAAGTGTTTTGTGTCTCTGTAAAGGACCTCAAAGGGCTCTACCCCACCCCCTTTTTGTTGTTTGCTATGTATGATCCATAGGGGGTTAGCCGAAGAAACAGGAAGTTGTTGTTTTTAAAATAATTGTTTCCATTACCCATGGAGTTTGTATTTGCTGTTTATAGACTGGTATAGTTTGGGATGTTTCTCTTCACAGAAAGAGTGGTGGATGCCTGGAGCAGTCTGCCCAAAGAGGTTGTGGGGGTCAACACTATGGGGGGATTCAAGAATGCATGGGATAGTCACAAGTGTACATATTTCACATAATACTATACACTATAAGAAATTCAGGATGGGCAACTTTATTCACAGCCAGAGTGCCCCGCAACCCAGGGGACCCTACTCCCAATGGCCTCTCTTCGCTCTCGAGGCCAGAGGGAATAAGACCCCCCCACATGGTAGGACACACCAGCCGCAAACAACCACCTATCCAGTATACTCCATGTCTATTGCCAGCCCATAGGTAAGTACCAGTAGATTTTGGTGCGGAAGTCTCCTTGCTGTGTCTTCTCCATCTCTACCTGGATTTCTCTTACTCTCCCCCTCTCCATGTGTTCCTTTCAGCTGTCTTGTCCCGTGGCATCCCTATGAGGTGTCCTGATAGTATGAGTATGAGTAGGGGAGTTGGGGCTGTATGTATGCCCTAAATGCACTGAACTGGGTCAGTTAATAATGGAATTACAGAACATGAAAGAGAAGCAGCATGATTTCTTAAGCTGGGGGCAGCTGCCCTTGCCTGTCCCGTTTGTGATTTGTTGAATCGGTCCTTCCTTACTTGTACTGTCCCTGAGAACTGGAAGGTATCCATGGTTGTTCTTGTCCATAAGGGAGGACACAACTATACCACTGAAATCTACCAACCTGTCTTGATACTTTGCCCACAAGCCAAAATCCAGGGGCGTATAATTTATGACCACTTGCAGGATTACCTGGACCACCATCATCATCTGCTCTCAACCTCCCAGCATGGGTTAAAAAAAAAACATAGTACCCTTACAGCCCTGATTAAAGTCACCTCAGACATCTTCCAGCCAATGAACCATGGCCGCGCCATTGGAGTTATATTTGTCATCCTGACCAAGGCCTTCGACCCGGTCTACCATAGCCTTCTCCTACGGCAACTACACCTCCTTGGCCTTGATGCCTATGCCCTAACCTGAACCCAAAGTTATCTCCATGGCCACACTCAAAGAGTTAAATTGGCAGGTTCCCTATCTGACCCTAGACCCATAACCCATGGTGTTGCCCAGGGCTGTATCCTGGGCCCATTATTATTCTTTCTCTTTAGCAGTGATCTTCCGCATAATTGTGGTGGGGCATCTGTTCATCTTTATGCTGATGATGATGCTATCATTTACAGTTCTTCCTCTGATGTAGGGTGGATTAACTATATGCTGGCCTCTGACTGTCACACTCTTGAAGACTAGTTTCTTCAGAAGCAGTTTGTCCTTAACACCAAAAAAACTAAGTGCATGTTTTTCTCCAATACAGCTACACAAACCCTCCCCCCGCTGGTTGTACTATCACGCACTGGAGCTGCTCTCAAATCTGTCAAGTCCTTCAAATATTTGAGAGTCACCTTGGATTTCTCACTCACCCTGGACATGTACGTCACAGCCCTAACCAAAAACCCTAAACCAAAATCTTGGTGTCCTATATTGTATCTGTCCCATCCTCACTTCAACTTCCTGCCAGAAAATAGCTGCTGCTACTCTCCTACCACTCCTCATGTATGGTGCCCTCATACTACTCTCAACATCCACTAATATACAGTCTTGTCTATCGCAGGTCTACCATAGGGTGGGAAGGTTTGCACTGGGGTCAATGCTCAACATCACCACTGTGACCTCCTATCCTCACTGGGTTGGCTCCCCTATGAATCAAAGTTTGGTATGCTACCCTATGCTGCATGCATAAGCTGGTCCATCGCTATACTCTTCCCTGCCGTGCTGACATTATTTAACATCAACAGCATGGATGTGCTCTTAAATCTGCTTCCCTACCCCTTCTCCAGTTGCCAAACCCCTGGCTCTCCTTTGCCTATTCTGCCATGTCCTGTTGGAACTTGTTGCCTCCAGCAATCCTAGCCTGCACCTCTATCTTTCTGTTTCAATGCTCCTTGCTCCCCCATCTCACTGCCACACCTTGCTCCTGTTTCGATAACTCTTGTCTCTGTTAGCCTCAACAGACATGCTTTTCTCTGCATAACTCTGCTCTCTATTGTACTGTGCCTTATTAAAAAATGTTATTTAAAATACTGTTTGTTAATTGTGTACGTTGCTTTGGTTTACCGATGCTTCTTTAATATTGGTTTAACTGTATAATAGATGGTCCTCTGTAAATGTATATGTACTGGATTCCTGTTCCAATTTTTCCCATCTTGTTATCAATATTTGCACTGCCAATGTACTGTACCTCCCGGGTCGCCCCTGAAAAAGGGACTGTCTTGTCTCAGTGGGCCAACCCGGTTACCAAAATTCAATAAATAAATGATTTGGAAGATTTATTTTTTAAATTTGTTTTTTTTTTTATAATTCAGAAAACACATTTGAGCACAAGTGCTCTTTTACAAAGGTTCCACATCTGACAAGCACATTGAATGAAAAATACAACACACAGTCACCAGCGCTAGAAGAGCCTGGTCAGGAACAAGCAACAGTAAATTATCAGTTAGGGAAATAGACACACTCTAGCATAGCAGTCCCAAGGGGAGTGCCAGTAATGTATAAGCACAAGATAAAACACAGTATACTCATCAGGAATCAACTAATGCAGCAGCAGCAGCAGCAGGCTAATTTCAAAGTGAGTTCTTCTTTTAGGAATTTTTTAAATTATGCCATTTTGGAAAGTCCCACTAGGGATTCAGGGAATTCGTTAAGCCATTGGCAAGCACGAACTGCAAAAGAGTGCCTACTCTGGCTTTTTTTTTTTGAAGGGGACCTCAATAGCTTTATTTATTTATTTATTTATTTTAATTTCAGATAACACCCATGAGCTAAGAGCTCTTTTACATCAGTTCCATGTCAAAAACACAAAATACAGGTTACTCACCTGTAACAGGAGTTCTAGGAATGGTATATGTTGTTCACCCACACTTATTGGCAGGTTCCTTGCCGCTTTAAATCTTGCCGGAATGTCTTCAAGCTGGCTCCTCCCACCCAACCGGGTGGTAAAACTCTCGGCTCCACCCCATGACACCAGATCTAGCCTGCTGGAAGCCAGGTTGTGCATCGAAGCCGGAGGCCGGTGGAGTGGTGGATGAACAACATATACCATTCCTAGAACTCCTGTTACAGGTGAGTAACCTGTATTTCTAGGGACATGGATATGTTGTTCATCCAGACTTATTGGCAGACTCCTAGCAGTTCTCCGGTAGGAGGGAGGCAAGGCGCGCACCTCCTACTTAGATATAAAGACTGGAGAACCGAGGCCGCAACCAACATCCCGGTGAGACCAGAGGTCGATGTGGAAGGGGAAATCGGTATATTCCTGCTTCCAGGTAGGAGCCCTGTGGATATCCTGGACAGGAGTATCCACAGAAGCAGCCACCGATGCAGCGGAAGGGCGGGTAAAAATGAGCACTTATCCCTCTGGGAGGCTCCATGCCCGCCCACCTATAGTGGAGACCTATGCAGGAGGTGACCCACCCGCTCATCGGCCCCTTGGCTGCAGGTCTGCCAGGTGCAGCTTCAGTGTAGATGACAAACAGCTGGCGAACCTATCCTGAACTTCAGCCCTACACTCCCTGGGTAGGCGAGCATTAAATAGGGTCCCAATGGATCCTTTATACGGCCTCTGAGGTGTGAATGGGGATGAATCCTGGCAGAGACAATACCCGGTTAGGGAAAAGGACTCTTCCACCGCCTACGGAAGGAACTTTGGGTGGGGCACAGGACAACCTTGTCCCTGTGGAAGACCAGATAGGGAGATTCAAAGGAGTGCCTGGAACTCTCCCCTCCTTCTGGATGGCATGGTAGCCCCAAGAAGGTGTTCTTCCACAACAGGTGGGAAAACTCACACCTGTGCAAAGGTTCAAACGGCTTGCCCATGAGCTAAGCCCATACCAGCGAAGATCCCACAGAACTGGGGATACTCTCCCCAGAGGGGGAGGTGTGATCGAGGCCTAGGAAGCACCAGACCTCCTTTTCTGTGCCACCGACTGCCTTTTGGCCCGCGCCCAGAAGACAGGGGTGACCAACAGAAGCACCTAGAGAGTCGTCGACTGAAGCCCTTGTTCAATAAGAATGGACTGCAGATGGTCCAGAATGCTCACCGAGGAACAGGAGAGGGGACCAGGCCCTATCCCAACACCAAATGGAGAACTCTTCCATTTGAAGGCAAGCATGTTTGGTCGACTCCTGGCAGGAAGCCTCGAAAACGTCGAGGACCTAGCTGGAGGACCCAAGGCCTGGCCCCTAGCCACACAGGGACAAGGCTGTCAGGTGCAGAGTTTGAAGGCCTGGATGGAATACCTTCCCCTGAAAACAGAGATCAGGACCGGGTGGGCTGGAAGCTGCCTCGGGAGCCTGGGGCTGAGACTGAGGAGAGCTGGATACCAGAGCTGGCAAACCAGTCTGGGGCTACCAGCATCGCCTGCACCTAGTCCCTCCTCACCTTGCCCATGGGTCAAGGGAAATGGGGGAGAGGCGTAGAAGAGGCCTGGGGTCCACGGCCTCAAAGCATCCCCTACAGCGAACCTTGATGAGGGGGCGGGCATGAGACAGTCTCGGCCTCATATTCTCCCTGGAGGGAAAAGTACCACCCAAGGTGTGACCGGGAGGGAGAAGATCCTGTGCTACCTCCGGCAGGGAAGACCACTCGTGAGGCACAGCCTTTGACCGGCTTAGGGCATCAGCCAGGGTGCTGGAGGCTCCTGCCATCGAAATGGCTAGAAAACTGCCTCCCAGCTGCTTGAAAGACCCAATGCAGAGAACCTCCCTACGCCAAGGCAAGGGGCTCATCCAAACCTAGTGGGATAGGTAGCACATGGTCGTGGTGTTGTCCGCCTGGACTTAAACCACTAGACCCCGCACAGATGGAGTGAGCGGTGCAAGCTAAGCAGACCACCTGGAGCTCCAGCAGGTAGGAAAGACATCTGGACTCCCGAGAGGACCAGAGGTGGAGCACTCTGTATTCCCCTTGATGGGCACCCCCACCCATCTGAGATGCATCGGTCGGAGAAGACCGTCGACTCGGGGCGGACGAACAGGATGTTCTCCTGCAAAGAGCTGGAACAGTCCAAAGGAGAGTGTTCCCTAACCCCTGGGCTGTAGTCACGGACTGGTCCAAAGGAACGCAGCACTGTGACCGCTGGCTGGCCAGCCCCCACTAGGGGGATGCATGAACCGACGGGTCCAAACAGACCACGCTGGAACAGGCCGCCGCTGGGCCCAGGGGGTGCAGGAGGTCCCGGTCAGGGCGCAACTGCCCAGTCAGACCTGACTAGGTAAGGGAGGAAGAACCTCAGCCCTGTCCGCCAGGAGGCCGAGCTTGGACTCAAGAGTCGAGCCTCGTCCTGAAGAAGGATTACCCGCTAAGACACGAGTTCCAACATGTCTCCAGTAAAAGGAGACCAGTCTGCGAGCAACCTAGAGGGCCAGAACTCTGGACTGTCCCTCTTCCGCCTGGAAGGGTTGCAGTCAGGCCACCATCCGGGTGGGGTTACGCCTGGACCCCTTAGTGCCGCAGGAATGCTGCTGAGCAGAGACCGAAGGGCCTGGCCTGGAACTCGTAACGAGATCCCCCGCTAAAGAAAAGGAGGAGTCTCCCAAGAAACGGATGGAACGAAGTGTAAGTACATCCTGGAGGACCAGGAAAGAGTCACATGCCTCATTCTGAGAATGGGATATCTGAGACAGAGAGACCATCCCGACGTGTGGCTAAAGAATGGTGTTTGGGACCAGGATACCTGGACAGGAACCCAGGGTCTGAAGGAGGATCCGCAACCTTCCTGCTCACCTCTATTTAGAGGGCCAGGCAAGTCGGCCTGCGGGCCGACACTGCGCGGACCTGTTCCCCCGTGGACAACGGCTTGAAAAGGTGGTGCCTGCTCACAATCCCGAGGCAGGACCTTTCCTTAGCACCTCCGACACCCCGAGGTCCAAGAACGGACCAGGTGGGGGAGGGGCAGAGCTGTCTTCCCATGGGGGAACCCGGGTGGGGTGACAGGCCCGGGGACAGCGCCCCTCAGCCCGTCACTGAGCAGGCTTAGAGGAGGGATTGACCGAGGGAGCTCCTGGGCCCTTACCTCCCTGCTTCCTTTTAGAGGAAGACACTGGCTTGGGGACAGGATGCCCAGCGCAAGCCTTCTGGCCCTCATGCTGGAGTTGATAGGCCAGTCGAGCCGCAGGGGCCGAGGTGCAAAGTGGCTTACACAAAGGCTGCCGGCGGCCCTTGTCCCTCCGGGTGGGGGTGACTGAGTCCAGAGTGGCATCGGACTTCTCGGTCCCCTGGAGGTGTCCCTCCACTCCAGGGCAGAAGATGTCAGTCCCCAAGAAGGGGATATCTGCCAACTTGTGTTGGGTTTCTGAAGGGAAACAGGATAACCTCAGCCATGCCCTGCGGCGTATGGCCACTGCGGCCACCACCGACCTGGCACAGGAATCACCTAAGTCCAGAGCAGTCTGAAGCTGCAGCTTTGCCACCGCCCTACCCTGGTTCCGCACCTGCCGGACCGTGGTCCACAGGTCGGCCGGGAGATGAGGGAGCACCTTGTCCAGGGAGCCCAAAAGGGCATGGGAGAAATGTGCCATCAGTGTGGCCGAGCTGGCCTGTCGGAGGCCTAGGGAGGACGCAGCGTAAACCTTACACCTGACATAGTCCAACCTTTTGGACTCTTTGTCGGGGGGTCTATCCACATCCCGAGCGTTCCCAGAACACTGGAAAACATTATCGGTAACTAGCCCCTCAGCCGAGGGGTGCTCCGAGAAACCAGGCAAAGAACCGACAGGGACAGAGTACTTCCTGGCCATCCTGGCTGAGGGCACAGGACAGGAAGTAGGCCGCTGCCAAAGCTCCAAGGCTGGGCCAACAATGACCTCGGCCACCGGGAAGGCCTCCGAGGGTGAACCCCCTTGGTCTAGAATCTCCGTCAGGGGATAAGAGGCCCATTTGGACATGGGTTCAAGCTCCATCCCGGTGAATTGTGAGATGAGCTGAAGCAGACCCATAAAGCACCATGGGCTGTCGTCCACAGAGCGTTCCGGAGAGGACCCCGGGTCCTCCTGACTGGGGAACATGGAGGGGTCAAAGTCGGACTCCGAAGGGTCTGCAAAGAGCTACCTCAGGCCTGAGTCACTCTTCGTCCACCTAGGGCGGGTGGGAGTGAGGGGAACAGACAACCTGCAGTACAGGTCAAGACCCGACCGAGGTTCCACCGAAGATGGTGGGGCAGCCAGATTCGGATGAAGAACCGGCCCTGGAGTGGGCACCTCAACTGCAGCGAGCGGTTGTGGTGGCCGATCGGGTGGCAGCTGCTTGTTGGACGGGGAATGAATCGGAGTCGATTGATTCCCAGACGATAACAACTGCTGCCACATGAACTCCTCGTAACGTCGGTGCCATCTGCACTGAAGCCACTCCTCATCCGAGGAGGGAGACGAGGAAGATCGGTAATGCCACTTAACTCGGTGCCCTGACCGAGATCACCGAAATCGGCGGGAGCGGCTTGACCGAGAAGAGGACCGAGACCGAGACCCCAATCCTCAGGGAAACCGAGGATGGGCCTGGGAAGGAGCAGGGGGTGCCCGCTCTTCCCTCAGTTCGGACAAAGGGACCGAGGCCTGATGCCCCGAAGGAACAAGCAGAACCTTGGACTCTGCTGGGGGAACCGGCGAAGGGATGGCGGCTCCAGCAGAGGACAGCCCAGATGATGGGTTGAGAGACTCGACAACGTCAACGGGAGTCCTGGCCGGCTGACCTGACAGGGACACCGTGAAGCCAGTGGCCTGAGCCGCACCCTCGACCGAAGTCAAAAGTCGACCAACAGGGGAGGGGGAACTCTCCCGCTTCCGCCAGCACCGACGATGGGACTTAGCCTGCGACTCCTTTGACCTGGGCTGAAAGGCAGGTCCCGAGGGTCCCTCTCCCTTTGAGGAAAGGGACTGCCGAAGCTCCTTGAATGAAGCCGAATGAGGAGAACTCAAAGAGAGCGGGATAAGCGTCACGACTGAGGAGGAGGGGGGCCAGACTTGGACACCACCCCCTCCGTGGAGGAAAGAAGATCGAGCTGCTCAGCCAAGACAGCCAACAAGGACGCTGCCCGATGAGTCTCCAAGAATTTTTCCGGTGCGGAAAAAGGTTCAGGTCGCCCGAGCCCAAAACGGGCCGCACGATCCTCCAGGGTGCTAGTCGAAAGGGCACAGCAAAAATCGCAAACTTGCAGATCATGGTCCAAGTTGAGGCAGTAAACGCACATGGAGTGCGGGTCTTTCCTGGAGGAATTAACCAGGCACCTCCGGGAGCCGGAAAACGAATTATCCATCGCAGCCTCAAGGGAGAAGGTCTAAGTAATAGAAAACTTCTAACTAAATTTGGAGAGACCGAAAAAATCAGGAACCAGTTGAAAACGCAGAGCGCTAAGGAGGGAACCTGAGCTTCCAAGCGGTAAGGAAGATCTGGCGTCATGGGGCGGAGCCGAGAGTTTTACCACCCGGGTGGGTGGGAGGAGCCATCTTGAAGACCTTCCGGCAAGATTTAAAGCGGCAAGGAACCTGCCAATAAGTGTGGATGAACAACATATCCATGCCCCTAGAAATACATGTTATAAGATGAATAGAGAATGCAACAAGATATTAGCTTTGCAAAAATCATACTATACAAGCAAACAGAGGTAAAGTCATTGAGTATCGTATGCAAGAACATAATTCTATAGGAGTCATACAGAATTTATAGGTTAATGCCATGGAGTAGCAGCCAGAGAGGTTTTGTCAAGGAAACATAGGATACTTGTGTAAGGTAGGATACTTGTGTAAGGGAGGATACTTGTGTAAGGTAGGATACTTGTGTAAGGTAGGATACTTGTGTAAGAGAGGAATACCTGTGTAAGGTAGGATACTTGTATAAGGGAGGATACTTGTGTGAGGGAGGATACTTGTGTAAGGTAGGATACTTGTGTAAGGTAGGATATGTGTGTAAGGGAGGATACTTGTTTAAGGTAGGATACTTGTGTAAAGGAGGATACTTGTGTAAGGGAGGATTGCAAAATAATGTAGTTGAGGGAGGAGTGAAAAGAGGAGTACAGGAGTGAGAACTTCAACATTGTGGGGCATATTAATAGTGAAAGGGATGCAGGAGTGAGAACTGCAGAATGTGGGGCACATTAGGATGGGAGTGAGTGTGGATGAGGCATCAAAAATAGCATTATTAGGTGGCAGCAAGTACACATTAGGGAAGGATAGGATAAAGTGGTGAAGAGAACAAGGGATAGGCTTAGGGGAATAGGGATGAGGGACAGGGGGAGTGGAAGACAGATGGAGGGGTGGGAAGGTAGGGGTGGGGGTGTTAGGTAGCAGAATTGAAGGGGGAGTATACTTTAGGATGGGGTGGCTGTGGTTGTACTAAACCAGTCCACAGGTCCATATGGAGATAACAGAGAGAAACAAACTTCATCTGTGACTGGAGGGACCAATCAAATGGCCAACAGGAGAGTAAGGTAATTTGTGTAGGATTAGCTGCTGCAGTCACAACTGTTATTGCCAAGAGATGTTGGTGCAGTTTATGTTTGAAGGGGACCAATTTGGTAGCTGAGGAGATGTCAGTGGGTAATGATTTGAGCCATAAAGGGGCTCTTTAGGCAAATGAACATTGTCCTTGTGTTGTGCAACAGTGCAGGACAGCAAAAAGCTGATTAACTGATCCCTGGGTATGTCAGGAGGTACCGGGGGTAATGAAACACTTTTGGACTCCATACGGCATGAGACCTTAATTAACTTTCTCTGCTATCAAGCAGGTTTGGTATTTTATTCTGTCCATTAATTGCAACCAGCTTGCCTGGTTGTAGAGATTACATGTGTGTGTGAGGTGTGCTGCCCCTGTAAGGAGCCTACAGCCTTTGTTTAGAGCAGTATTGATTCACCTAAGTGATATAGTAGTGGCAGTGCCATAGACAACCAGCCCATAGTCATTGATGGGGGTAACTGAGCTGTGGATTGTCAATCTAAGTGCTTCTGCAGTAAGGCTTTACTTGTGCCTATAAAACAGCCCTAGCCAAATATTGACTGATTTGGTGACATTTTCTATGTGTTGAGAGTAGGATAGAGAACTGTCAATGGTGATACCAAGGTGTTTGAAATGAGGTATAAGTTCCAGTGGTGTGCCAGTTTTGTTTCTGATGGTTAATGAGTAGAATCTGTGCTTGTTTTGGTGGGGATAAAAAAGCATTACTTTGTTTGGTTTTTTGCAGTTCAGGATGAGTTTTTCTTCAAGCCAGTCCTCGACAGATGTAAAGCTATGCTAAAGTTATTGTTAAGAGGTTTGGGATCCTGGTTTCTCATGAATATTACAGCATCATCTGCATAGAGCAGGGCTTGTGTAGACATACTTCTGGTGGAACATTGGTTTGTGACCAGGCAGAAGAGATCTTTGATCCCAGTGGGGGTGAGGCCCAACAAAGCTTATTTAACCATCAGATAGGTCTGGTATTTTAGCCTGTCCTGAAGTGGTAGCCATTTGTTGAGAGCATACAATGTGCAGCTATGTGTGAGCCTGTCTGCCCTGCTTGCAAAACAACAGGCTTTGTTGAGTACCTTCCTTGCTCTGGAGAGGGTAGTTTCACAAGCAGCCCCATATACTGGGAGTCCATAGTCAATACAATGCAAGTGCAAAACATCTGCCTCACAGATAACAGATACAACATATAAGAACAGTAGGCAGAGGATTAAAGAGGACAGGGGATGCATATAGTAGTGAATATTCACCTGAGGGAGGAACCAGAGATTTAGGAAGGAAAGACAGAGGACTAATGCCTTGCTACAAAACATCCCTATAAGAAGGGTAGGAGGGTGCTGAGCTGTGAGGAAGTAGTCTTATCTAATAGATATTCACCTCTTGGCAATGTAGCTGATGTACCTGTCCCAGTAGGAGAAATAAATTCATGTAAGTTTAAATTACCTTTTAAAGCATGTAAACTATAAATAAAAGCAATTTCACTAAACAGAAACTTGTCATCAGCAATTCCATTATAAGTATTATTGATTCTAATGCATAGAAACAAGGTGAATTGCACACTACAGTTACTTGTCTTCCTGGTGAAAGAGTATCAGATGTTGAACAGAGAACAGATAAATTCATCACTAGAGCACCTCTGCAGGTATTTTGCATGTGGGTACCAATGACTTTGGTAGGTATCATGAAAAACATATTTGTAATGATTTACTGTCTTTAGGGAACAAGATTAAAGAGAAGGGGTGTTCAGTTGTGGTGTCCAGTATTCCACCAGTACCAATGGTGAATACAGAAAAGAATCATACCTTATATATAACAGCTGTTATAAAAACATGAAGGGCAACTAATGAGGCTTCAGGCAAGAATATCTGTGGGATGTTTTATTTTATTACAACAGGTCAAATATGAAAGGTGGTGGGATTGCACTGTACATTAACTCAGGTTTCGATCCCATGATATTGATAAGAAGATTGATAAATCTTCGGATACTGAGAGTCTGTGGATCAAAGCCTTCTCTAATTCAACTGATTTATTTATAATGCGCTGTGCTATCACCCTGAAACCTCTCCTGGGGCCAGAAATTCAAAACTTTGCCCCAGGACTAAATTAGCACTCTCCAGCATGCTAAATTAGCCTAGTGCTAATAGCCTGCTATATTCAAAAGGGATATCCCCAGTGTTAAACCTGCTGAATATAGCATGTTAAGGAAGCCAAGCAAACTGAGCTGGGAGTGCAGTGCAAAAATAGCCTGGGAAACAAGACAACTCTGAATATAGCAACCAGGAAGCACAGACCACAACAGCAGCCCAGTGCACGGCAAAGTGAATGAAGGTAGAGGCGAACTATGTGGCCAATGTGTGCGATAGCCAAGGAGTGGATTTATTAAAGCTGCAAGAACCAGCGCATGTGGAATTCTGCAGATATGTACCATGTTTCTGAAAAGTTTGCATAGCGCAAACACATTTGTGCCAGTTTTGCACAGAGCTAAGCCGTTTGCCCGGCGCTGTCACGTTTGCCCAGGGCAGACATTTGCTATATTCAAAAGTGACATGCAAATGAGCCTACTTAGGCAGTCTGTGGGAAAACATCCAGATCAGCATCTCATTATGTCCCGATTTGCATGTAGTTTGCCCAGCGCTATTGCAGGATCCCACAGCTCCACCTGTAGGTCAGTCTGGAAGTACAGGGATTGGCGGTGTCTGCCCACAGCTCCACCTGTAGGTCAGTCTGGAAGTGCATGGTGGTAGCTGCAGGCTGCATTTGTGCAGAACCACATAGAGTATTGTGCCCCACTGGACTATACAGCACAGGCACAGGTGGTGGTGCTGCATGCAATAATCAAACTGTATTTCCTGCTACAGTGCACAGCAGACACTACAGTTACAAAGGGGGTAGTAGTGTGAGGGACACAGCAGTGCCTATGGTGTGTAGGGCATCAATGACTGCTGCACTTTGCACAGTGACAGGACCATCTTGCAGGTGTGTACTGACAGTGCACACTACAGTAACAAAGGGGCCAGTAGTGTGAGGGACGCAGCAATGCCTATGGTGTGTAGGGCATCAATGACTACTGCACTTTACATAGTGACAGGCTCATCTTGCAGGTGTGAACTGACAGTGGACATTACAGTTATACTGTTGTGTGACCCACAGATGCTGCACCACTGGCATGGAATACTCACAATGACATACACATAGCTGGCTGTGTGTGCTGTGGTGTCTGTATAGATGTGCGGTATGTGGCTGGGTGGCACATACCATCAGACAGACAAACTGGTGCTGAGGTATTCCCTACACTGGGCCATTTGCACTGCATGGATTGTCCCAGCCTTGTGGCAGCACCCAGTATGTGGTACAGGTTAGCCACCTGTACACCCTCCCCTCAACATCCTCCATACCCCCACTGCTGCATGTGTGTGTGTGCTAGATTCTGTTGGTGTCCACTGAAGGGTGGTCTACAGGTGTGTGCTGTATGGACACACTGCCATGGTGTTCACTGGGCAGTGGGTCACCAATTAATGCCTGGCATGGCTGGGACCGGTGGCAGATGATGGCAACATAGGAGATGCCATCCATGTGCAGCATGTTTCTTCCATATCAGGTTTCTTTCTATGTTTAATATTTACTGGTTAGGATCAATAAATCACTACTGGCAGACCCTTGCTAACTCCATAATTCACCCTTGTGAATTACAGAGTTCCATAAACCATGGGTCTATGTCGCTCAAATTTGCGCAAAGCCATACAAAGCTGTGCAAAGCCACAAAGACACGCAAAACTGATTGCGTTAAGACTACCATTTTGTGGGCAGTAATTTAAAAGTGTCACGCTAAGTCACGCAGAAACACTTTGTGCAGCGCCAGTGCACTGAATATAGCATTGTGCCTGTAATGTACACACACCCTGTTTTTGCCCCTTGCATCCATTATACTTTTGACTGGTGCTAATGCAGTTTGCCCGTGTTATTTGGCCTTTTGAACATAGTGGACCCATGCAAATCTAGCACAAACCAAGCACAAACGGTTTGTGCCCATTGCAAAGTTTTGAATATCTGGCCCCTGATGTTATTTCACAATTAATTATAAAAACTGAATCTGCTTGTGACTTGCAAGCAAGGAGAAATACTTTTTATGGGAGATTTAAACCTGGGGGATATTGATTGGGAAGCACAAGCAGCCATCTCGGTCCCAGGAAGATAGTTCATGTCAGCCTGGGAGCAATTTCAAATATTGCAGTATGTTTTAGAACCAACAAGTTGTGACAATATTTTAGATGTGCTTCTGGGTACATCAAATTTAAATATAAAATGCTGTCACATCAGTACACATTTATGTATGAGTAACCACTATACAATCTGGTTCAACACTGATTTTGCTTTCATCAAGCTACATAGAGTGAATCGTATTTCTATCTTTATAAAGAGGCTGATATAAATAAAATAAACTGTGTTTTATCTAATATAAAGTGGGATGTCTACTGTCTAATTGTGATACCGAGGTTATGTGGATCAAAATAAAAACTGTACTACTGTACCTTAGTTGCAGATTTATACCAACATTTAAAAGGTGCACTAATAACAATAAGCCAAGGCCAAAGTGGTTAAATAAAATATATTGTGACGTATTAATAAAATAAACAGACTATTCAAAGCCTTCAAAAAATCCTCCAGTTTACACCTTCAGAATAAATATTAATCTTTACAGAAGCAGGGCAAACTTGTGATAAGAAAAGCAAATAGTAAGATAGAATTTAGCCTGGCAATAACAATGTTTCTAAACAAAATAGTAAGGTCTTTCATGGATACATTAGTTCCTTGAAAATGCCCAGTAGAGTAAGTCCTTCAGTATATGATAATCCGTAAAACTGAAGATATGATAGAGTCATTCATTAAACATTGTTGCAGCATTTCTGGTACAAAAGATAAGACACCATCACCACTGAGTCTAATCTAGCAACACTAGTAATCTCTGAGTATGAAATGAGGTCAGGGATAAGAAATAGGAAAACCGATTGCTCTCCAGGCCCTGATATGATTACTGCAAGAATGACTAAATGTATGTCAGATCACTTATTATACCCTCTTAAGTTGTTATTTGAAAATAGTCTGAATAGCTATGTTGTACTTAAGGACTGGTGAATTGCAAATGTTGTCCCCTTATTTAAAGCAAGCATTTGTCAATGCCGAATGTTTGCTTGCTGGTTTTAGCATTGGAAATGCAGGAGTTAGATGCAGAATAGGAATGACAATAAAGTATTGAACTTCACGCCAACCCCACCTCCACCCTGCAGAGGTGGACAGGCATTGGGGTATGCATTTGGGTCATCACCTATAACATTCACCCCATGTCACCTCACCCTATCGTGCAGACACCGACACGTGCTGAGGTGTGTCTTGGGGTGTTTGGCTTTACAGTCACCCCACTACATAAGGACATACACTGAAATTGGTTCAATATAGGAGAATGGGGTGAACTCTGGGGCCAAAGAGTTCAAGGCACACCTTGATGCCTGTCACTGGCTGGGGGATGTGGGTGGGATGGCATGAGCATTACAGTCAGCAATCCAAAGGCACACCCCGATACCTGTCAGTCTGTACAGGGTGGGACGTTAGGGTTAGAAACCCTAACACCCCAGGCGTTTGTTGGTATTTGTACTGCAAATTTTCAACATGGCCTTTTTGTGACCCCACCTCATGAAAGCAATTGGGACCTCTTCTCATGAACAGTGGCAGTGTGATTTTGTTTAATGTGTCCCGAAATTTGAGTTCCCACAGCGACTGTGCCATTCTGCACCAGATGTATGAAAACGCAGATAGGGCAGGATGTGAAGAATGACAGCTGTACCATTCATAAGGAGGTGTGAAGAGATGGCAATGTTGAAAATCTGTGGTGAAAATATTAAAAATGCTTGCACTTCTGAGCATACATGGAAACTGCGCAATGCATGTGCATAACACAGTCATTTAGTGGAATTATTTCACCAAATTTTCAACATAGGCATTTTGTGACTTCTGCTCATGAACACTCTCACTATGATTTTCTTAATCTGCCTCGAACATTGATTTCCCACAGCGACCACGCTATTTAGTACCAGATGTGTAAACGCATATTTCAGGCAGGATATGAAAAATGACAGATGTTCTGTTCATAAGGAGGTGTAAAAAAATGCCAATGTTGAAAATCTGGAGTGAAAATATTACAAATGTGCGAAATTATGAGGGTGCGTAGAAACTGCACAATGCATGCGCATGACACAGTCATTTCATGGACTTTTGTCACTAAATTTTCAACATAGGCATTTTAGCACCTCTACTCATGAACAGTTTCACTGTGATTTTTTTAATCTGTCCCAAACACTGACTTCCCACAACGACTGTGCTATTTTGTGCCGGAAGTGCGAAAACATATTTTGGCCAGGATGTGAAAAAAGACAACTTTACTGTTCATAAGGAGGTCTGAAAAAATGCCAGTGTTGTACATCTGGAGTGAAAATACTACAAATTTGCAAAGTTACGAGGAAGCGTGGAGACTGCACAATGCACACTTGTAACACAATCATTTTATGGATGTTTGTCACTAAATTTTAAACATAGGCATTTTAGGACCTCTGCTCATGAACAGTGTCACTGTGATTTTCTTAATGAGTCCCGAACACTGATTTCCCACAGCGACTGTGCTATTTTGTGCCAGAAGTACGAAAACACATTTTGGCCAGGATGTGAAAAATGACAGCTATACTGTTCATAAGGAGGTGTGGAAAATCGCCAATGTTGAAAATCTGGAGTGAAAATATTACAAATTCGCAATGTTATGAGTGTGCATGGAAACTGCACAACGGACGCTCATAAAACAGTCATTTTTTGGGATTTTCTTCACCAAATTTGCAACATAGGCTTTTTGAGAGCCGACCTCATGAACAGTGACACTGTCATTTCATTAATCAGTCCCAAAAGGTGATTCTGTGCAGTGACTGCGAAATTACCTTTCGGGACCGAATAATGCCATGACAGTGACTGAATTCATGAAGAGGGGTCCCAATAACCCCATGTTGAAAATGTAGTGCCAAAATTCCCAAAAATACCTTAGATATGGACCAAAGTTGAAAAAACCCTATTTATGCCATTATACAGCTTCCCAGCATTTCTTCAGTCAGCTTTGAAGAGTGCAGACATGTTCCCGGTCCACTGAAGGTCATTGCACTGGGCTCTGGAGGTAAGTATGGGGTGAAGGGGATGTGGGGAGTTAGGGTGCACAGTGGGTGGGTGCAGGGTGGGAGAGGGGGGTCCGACTGGCATGGGACCATTTCCATTCTTTCAGGGAGAAAAAAAAAGATGTCGTGGGAAGGTTTTTTTTTTTGCAGGCTTGCTTTCCACACACTGGGTGGGCTCCCAGTTTTCCACCTGCCTTTTTGGGGTGGGGGGGACTTAAGCCAATAGGAACTGGGCCCCCCGTCAGCAAAGAATGACTGTTTACTTGGTATGAAAGAACAGAAGAAGGCCAGAGCCCATCAAGACTGTTCCTCACACTATGTGGGACATCATTTATCTATTATCCCTCAACCAAACATCTAATTTGTTTTTAAAGACAGTGCATTAGTCGCCTCTACCAATTCTTGTGGCAAGGTGTTCTGTACAATGGATGCTCTTATTGGAAAAAAAGTTTCCCCTTTTGCTGGTTTTATAAGTTTTTACTTCAAGCTGTTTATTATGCAGTCTCGGAACATGTCTCCTTTTGGAGAGTGTTAACCACATTTTTCCATTAGATCTGGTGAATTTATTAAATTAAAAACCATAAGCATATCACCTCTTAATCTTCTAGTTTAAAGAGAGAAGAGACCAGCAGCTTTTAATCTGTTCTGATAATTCAAGTCTGTTAATCTTGGAATCATTCTAGTTACTCTCCTTTGAACCTGCTCAAGAATTGCTATGTCTTTTTTTGGTTTGGATTCCAGAAAGGGGAGCCATAGTCTAGATACGGTCTAATGTATGCCCTATACAATGGAATAAGGCATTGTTCAGTGTGATTAACAAAAGTGCATTTTATTTGCCTCAAAAGTCTGTTGGTCATGCAAGCAGTTCTAACACAGTGATCATTTGATGTAAGTTTATTATTAACATATATCCCTAAATCTTTTTCACAATTTGATGAGTGAGGTGGTAGTCCGTTTATATATCGTTTTTGGATTATTTACACTGAAATGCACTACTAAACATTTGTCTTGATTAAACTGCATATGATTTTCATTTGCCCAAAGTGTTAATTTTTCAAAATCTTTCTTTAATTCAGAAATATTTTCTTGATTATTAACCTTGCCCCTAATTTAGTATCATCTGCAGATTTAACCATGAAGTTATTTGGCCCTGTTTGTAAATCACTGATAAAGAGATTAAACAATGTTGGTCCCAAGACTGACCCCTGTGGTACACCACTTGTCACACTACTCAAATCAGACAAGATATCATTAATTCTGACTCTCTGTGAACAATTTGTCAACCAGTTTAAAGTCCAGTTGACAATATCAGGTGAAAAACCTAGATTGTACATTTTAGTAATGAGTTTTTCATGTGAGACTTAATTGAAAACTCTACTAAAGTCCAAAACAATCACATCAGTATGGATACCCACATCTAGTAGAGTGTATTATTGGTGGGGCATGATGCCAAGGGGGATTTGGCACCCCCCATATCACACAACAAAGGGGGGCATAATGCCGATGGGGAGTGGGTTCCCCCTTCGGCAAATACTAGGAGTCATACTAGGAAACATAGGGTACAACAGGCCCTTAGGCCCATAAAGACCCAACATTTACATATAGCTTGAGATACCTGTATGAGTTAACAAGTATCTATCCAGTCTGCTTTTAAATGTTTCTTTATTATTACTTAGAACAATATTCAATGGTAGTTTATTCCAGGGTTTCACTACCCTTTGTGAAAAATAAGAAGCTCTTTTTTTTGTATTGCATTTGCATTGTTCCAACTGAAGTGGATGACCTCCAGTATTAACAATCAATAGTTTGTATTCCAGGCCACAATCAATCAATAAATTGATATCATCAACTGTATCCCAACAGAATAACAGGTCATCTCTAAGGTGCCTTAACTCTAAGAACATTACATTCGGTCTGAGTAACCTATCAGCATAACATATTTTTATTTGAAAAAAAAAAGGATTTTGTAATTCTTTTTTGTACTCTTTCTATCCTAGCAATATCTTTACGCAAATATGAGGACCTAGGTTAAGATGCATAATCCAAATGTGGACATGCATATGTATGAAAAAGAGGAAAAAGAACTTTGGAATTTCTAGATACAATATGTCTCTTAATTGACCACCATATGTTATTTGCTTTCTTAATACAGTTTGTGATTTGGATATCAAAATTAAACTTGAAATCTATTGTAACACCAATATCTTTTTCATTTGCCTTATACATAATTGGCTTCCCATATAAGTAATAATGATGACTGATATTTTTTTCCAAAATGCAAGACTGAACATTTTATATATTAAATCTCAAATTCCAACATATAGACCATTGTTGTAAAGTATTCAAATCTTTTTGAATGACTAAACCATCATTCAAATGACTTGCTATGTTTACCATCTTACAATCATCAGCATACTTTATGATTTTACTTTCAATATTACATAACAAATCTGAAATAAAGCACTGAAAAATAATCGGTGCAAGGACCGACCCCTGGGGAACACCACTCAAGACTGGATTCCAAGATGATCTAAAACCATTAATGGAAACACACTGTCTTCTATTTTTTAATCATTTGTTAATCCAATTTACCAATAATGGGTTAATTTTTAATATTGATAATTTTTGAATCAAAGCCCAATGAAGTACTGAATCAAATGCCTTCTTAAAATCCAACAAGACAACATCACAATGTATTTCCTTGTCAAATTTGTGACTAACATAATCATAAAAACTGCCAAGATTTGTAACAACTGAACTTCCTTTTATAAAACTATGTTGAGTGGTATCTATAGGTTCAATAGTTAGAGACAGTTCCTCCTTAATAATACGTTCAAACATTTACATACTATTGAAGTAAGAGAGATGGGATGATAATTTTCTACCAAACATTTATCACACTTTTTATGTAATGGAGGAATATATGTCTCTTTCCAATCAGTTGGCACAAGTCCTGATCTTAAACTTCTATCATATATTAACGTCAAATGTAGGCTTAAATGATCTTTAATTAATAATAACATGTCTCCAGAAATATCATCTGGGCCAGGAGGTGTGCCCTTTTTAATAGATTCTGATTTACTTTTTATATTTCCTAGTGAAATTTCTATAGTTGTACCTATATTATTAGTGTCATGTTCCTTATCTGATATCAATCTATTAAAAGAGTTACAAAAACAGATGTTAAGTTCATTAATCATTTTTATTTTGTCACTGATGACTGTTCCATTTATTTTCAAAGGGCCTACTTTGCAATTCTGTTTCTTTACTGAATTTATATAACTATACAATATTTCATTATTTCCTTTTTGTGCTTGAAATGTGATATTTCTTTAAAAAATTTGTTTTTATTGTCTTAATTCTCTTTTACAGTTTCTTTGCAGGCATTTAAATGAAGATAGTAGTCTATCACAATTACTTTCTTTATATTTTTAAAACAATTTATTTGTCTTCTTAATCATCTTAATCATTTTGGCTGATAACCACTTAGGACAATGTTTCAATTTCCTTTTCTTTATTTTTGGAATAAACTTTTTTACTACTCCTAATAATATTTCCTTAAAGTCTGACCATACCTCATTAACATCATCTGATGTCAATGCCTCGTTCCACCTCATCGTAGATAAATGTTCCATTAAGGCTACCCTATCTACTTTATTATATTGGTAGAGTTCAGTGATGTTGTCAGAAACTGAAAAGGAAATTTGAAGACTGAAAGTAACTACATTGTGATCACTATTACATAATGGTACAGACACTGAATAATTTAATATTTTTAGTGGTTCATTACTCAGAACCACATCCAATATATTTAAACCTCTAGTTGGTAAGGTAACTGACTGAATTAAATCTAATTCATTACACATTTGTAGAAAATCTTTTGAGGACATATGTACTGCTTTTTTATTCCCCCAGTCGATATCACCCATGTTCAGAACACCCATTAATATAATATCCCCTAAATCTGCTGCTTTAGCCATCTCAGACATTATTTCTTTTTAAACCTGTTTATCTGAGTTAGGCGCTCTATAACAAAGACCCAAAATAATATTTTTTGGGCCTAACTCTTAACCTTACCCATAATGATTCTACAATGCTTTTAATAATTTTAATATAATTACCGGTTTCCCTTTTTTCCCATAGGGAAACCGTGGAGTAATTTGTTGTAATGAAGGAGTGTTCATTACGGCAAACACGCGCACGATTTTCCTCATTGTGCGCATGCGCACGCTGCACTTCCTCGCTTTGCGACACTGTGCCTGCTCGGGGAACCGCCATGGGACACTTCAAACCGCCACCTCGACTAGGCAGTAAGTACATAAAAAACAAATCTGCCTCAGTCAGTGCTGTGAACAAAATAATAAAAAAAAAAACTTAACAAAATCAAACGGTTGACTACGGCAACTACTTCACCCTCTGCAAACGCACAGCTAGATTTTATTTTATACAATTGTTGAGGCAAAACAAGGGAAACCCAGCAATTATATAAAATAAAATATGGGTCTGGGTGTGAAACTCAAATTTACACACACCCTCGGGGTTAGATGCTTCACATAAACCCCTTGAGCTTCGCTCTTGGGGTTTATGTAGCATCAAACCCCTTGGGTGTCTGTAAATTCTCATTACACACCCAGACCCATACTTTATCCTATATTTTACTCACTATCTCTGTAACAATTATCTCTGAGTTAACAAATAAAGCAATGTCACTGCCTCTACAATTTTCTCTACTTAAATGAAATAGTGAATAACCTGGAATAGAGGTTATCCATTCTGTATTTTTTGACCACCATGTTTTCGTAATACCAACAACATCAGTTTTTTTTCAGATACTACCCTGACTACTAATTCATCAAACTTTGAAACTAAGCTTTGTGCATTGAACAATTGAAAATATAAATTGCCAACATTGTTGTTCCTACCATTACATTGATTATTTTTTAACTTTACTACCCCTTAATGGTTTAAAAGCAAGGACTTTACTGAGCACTGAAAGTGACTACACAGTTCATATATACCATTTTTATTCAGGTGTAGTCCATCTTTTGCAAACAATGTTTTGTTATTAACAAAACTCTCCCAACAGTTAATAAACTGAAGATTTTCCTTCCTACACCAATTATACAATCTAGCATTGATACGTTCAATGGTGTGATTTTTCTCCAATTTTGCACATGGAACAGGAAAAATATTAGAAGTAAAGATTTTACAATTCTTAGATGCAGCACATTTTCCAAGGTCAATAATATTTAAACAAATATCCTTTTCATGCTCATGCCTGATATTGTTTGTCACCACATGAAAAATGATAGTTATGATAGAAGGCATTCTTAGGATGGCAGAGAAAGGGGAGATGCTGTTGATGGGAGACCTGCATATGCCAGATGTTAACTGGAGCATATTTGCTGCAGCCACATCCAAGAGCAGGGCCATTCTCGATGCTCTAGAGGTGGCATGCCTCAGACAGCTAGTTTTTGAACCCACTCGTGAGGGAGCAATCTTAGACCTCATACTCTCAAATGGGGACAGTGAGAGGATCTCAGACCTAGAAGTGGGTAGCCATCTGGGAACAAGTGACCACCGAACAGTGTGGTTCATGATAAACTCAGCTACAGAGTCAAGCCATACAAAAGTGAGGGTACTGGACTTCAGGAGGGCTGACTTTGGCAAGATGGGAGAGTGCCTTAGAAAAGCACTATCAAATAGACTAGAAGGAGGGTTGGAGCAACAATGGGGAAACATAAAAACTGCCATAACAGAGACAACAAGCCTTTGTGTAAAGCTAATAAACCAATCAAAATGAAAGAATAAGGCCACTATGGTTCTCAAAAGAGGTGGTGGGGAAGGTCAGGGAGAAAAAAATAGCATTCAGGAAGTATAAGGAAACACAGAAGGAGCAGAACAGAGAGCTGTACCAGTTAAGGCAGAAGGAAGCAGGGAGGGAAGTCAGAATAGCAAAGGCCCAAACTGGGGAAAATATAGCCAACTCAGTTAAGAAAGGGGATGAAACCTTTTATAGGTACATCAGGGAGTGTAGAAAGACAAAGGGAGGGATAGTGAGGCTGAATAGAATGAACGGTGGGTGGGCAGAGAGGGACAGTGAAAAAGCAGGGATACTGAATGAATATTTCTGCTCAGTATTCACAAAAGAAGAGAAAGGGAAGGTGCCTAATCCAATTAATAGAAGCACTCTGGATTGGGGGTCGATCCCAGTCCTTTCACAGAAGAAAGGGTTCTGAAAGAACTCCTAAAACTGAAGGTGGACAAAGCAATGGGGCCTGATGGAATTCACCCCAGAATTCTAAAATAATTAAGGGGAGAACTAGTGAAACCACTGACTACCCTTTTTAATAAATCATGGAAGGATGGTGTGGTACCTGAGGACTGGAGGAAGACGGATGTGATTCCCCTTCACAAACCTGTCAGTTTGACCTCTGTGGTAGGGAAAGTGATGGAATCACTTCTGAAGGAAAGAATTGTTGAGTACCTAAAGGTCAGTGGGGCACAGGACCCAAGGCAGCATGTGTTCACAGTGGGAAGGTCATGTCAGAGGAATCTAATTGATTTCTTTAACTGGGTGATAAAAGTAGTAGACCAGGGAGGGGCTGTGGACATGGCCTACCTCGAATTTAGCAAGGCATTTAACACAGTCCCGCACAAAAGATTAATAGTCAAATTAACCAGCTTGGGAGTGGGTCCCAGGGTGGTAGCCTGGGTAAAACATTGGCTGGACAACAGGACACAGAAGGTAATTGTAAATGGAGTCCACTCTGAAGAAAGAGGGGTTACTAGTGGGGTGCTACAGTGTTCAGTACTGGGTCCAGTCCTTTTTAATGTCTTTACAAGTGACATTGCAGAGGGACCGGAAGGAAAAGTATGCCTCTTTGCAGATGACCCAAAGATCTGCAACAGGGTTGCTACACAAGGAGGTGTGGAAAGGATGAGAAGGGACTTGGCAAGGTTGGAGGAGTGGTCAGAAGTATGGCAGCTTGGATTCAATGCAAATAATTGCAAAATAATGCGCCTGGGAAACAAAAACCAAGGGGAAGATTACACAATGGGGGGGGGAGGTAGTAACAACAACAGAAATGGAAAGGGACCTAGGAGTAATCATATTAGATGACCTTAAGGTTAGCAAGCAATGTGAGAAGGCAGCAGGGATGACTGCGGGTATACTGGGATGTATAGGGAGAGGCATCACCAGCAGAAAACAGGAAGTTGTTAGGCCTCTGTACAGACAGTTGGTCAGACCCCATCTGGAGTACTGCATCCAGTTCTGGAGACCCTATCTCCACAAGGACATAGACAGGATAGAGGCAGTCCAGAGGAGGGCAACTAAAATGGTGCAGCATCTGAAAGAGAAGCCATACGAGGAGAGACTAAAGGAGCTTAATATGTATACCCTTGAGGAGAGAAGGGAGAGGTGGGACATGATAGAAACTTTTAAGTACCTCAGTGGAATCAACAGAGTCCAAGAGGGTAGCATCTTTCAGAAAAAGAGATGTGCAAAAACAAGGGAACACAATTTGAAACCGGGGGGGCATTTCAGGAGCAAGGTGAGGAAGTATTTTTTCACAGAGAGGGTGGTGGACACATGGAACAGCCTTCCTGAGGAGGCTGTGGGGTCTAAAACTGTGGGAAAATTCAAGAATGCATGGGACAGACATAAGGCAATTTTTGTGGGGGTTAGGAAGAAATATGCTGTTGGTTAACTAGGCTCTGCAGTTTATCCTGCAGGTAGGGAAATGGGCAGACTAGGTGAGCCAAGCAGTCCTTATCTGCCATCAAAGTCTATGTTTCTATGATATTAGATGGTTGTAAAATTATATCATCAATTTTATCAGTAATATCTTTAACTGGTTGTAAAATTATATCATCAATTTTATCAGTAATATCTTTAACTTTTGCACCTGGGAAACAATGTATTTTCACATGGTTATCTTGAAACATATTCCCAGCGTATTTTATAATAGAATCTCCTCTAATCAAGGTAGGTAATGCAGCATCAAAGTACTCATCAACAAAATTAACAAAAGGAGAAGGTGTCAATAAGGCACTAAATCTGTTTCTAATATCAATTCCAGATAGCTGTTGTGAATCATTATCTGGAATACCAACTGCTCTTCTACCTTTTTTAAATTTCTTTTTGGGTATAAGCACCTAATTATCTTCAACATCAGTATTTCCTTCTCTGGGCTGTTTATTGGTTGGAATCATATGGTGCAATGCCGACAGGGGAATTGGGTGCCCCAGTCAGTCAGCTTTCATGGGGCTTGGAAGTGGAGGCTATGCCACGGCCGCCATGTTTAGAGACATGATACACCAGGCAAGGTACCGCTCTGCAATGACAGGTCACTCCCTCATTGCAGCGGAGTGGCTGACACTGCAATGATGAGGTGGCCACTTATTGCAGCAGCCAAATCATTTCAAGTTGGTGGCACTTCTGCAGAACCAGTGTCATCAGGACACACTGGGCCTGCATTGGGTGAACAGTGACAAGCCCACAAATGTAGTGCCGGTGTTGGCTGCCACAGTGCCGCACCTCCACAACCCACTTCTCCCCTAAGCTGCCACATAATGTTTCTTGCACAAGCGTGCAAGCAAACATAACTAGTGACAGGCATAACGTCGAAAACTATCGACTCATCAGCCTCACATCTATTATTTGCAAACTCTTAGTAGGTATTATAAAAGACAAAATGCAACCATCTTGATGCAGCACTGATAGTGAGCAACACGGGCAGGTCTTGTGTAACTAACTTATTGTATTTTTACTAGAAAATTAGCTACCTGTTGGATAACAGGACTCCTTGTGATGTTATCTTTTTGGACTTGAGCAAGGCATTTGATCTTGTCCCTCAGTGGGCGGTATTGAAAAACTACAACTGAAATGCGACGACTATAGATATTTCACATGGACAGTGAGCTGGTTGAGTGATAGAACTCAGAGAGTAGTGATCAATTGGGCAAGTGCATGGATCCCTGTAGCGCTTGTCTCTGCACGTGTTTCAGGCATGTAAGCTGGGTTGGTGGCACAAATCTTGTAAGTACCTCGACTTGATTTTGGTGTCTTTATAGACAATAAATAAAATTAAATCTACTATTAGTATCTTAGACGGTTTGTGTTCTGAAGGAAAGTTAATCAAGTGCTCTAAATGTGACATGCACTCTGGTACTAACTTCCATTTAAGAGGTGATTATGAATGTGATAGATGTGTGCAATATGAATTAATTCAATATAAATTTAACAATGTACAGACAAAATTAAAAAATCTAAAAGACAGTGGCCCAGATATTCAAAAGGGTTGCGCCATGCGCAACAGGGTTGCGCGTGCGCAACTCCAAAAATGCGCCATTCTGCAATATTCAGAAGGGGCCAGTTGCGCCACCGAAAACATGCTGAGCAACAGCACAATGGAAATGAAGGCATCGCCAACTTGAAGGGCGGGTCCATGCATAAAGCGCTAATGCGATATCCGAACATTGCGCTAGCGCAAGAGTGGCGAGCCGGAAGTGGCGTGAGTACCAGATTTGAGCCAAAATAAAAGGCTCAAGGAAGCGGGCAAGAACTCTAGCAGGCCGCAAACTGGGGAGAGAGACAGAGAGAGAGAGAGAGAGACAGGAGCTGGAAGGGCAGAGAGGGACAGTGGGTCCAGGAGGACAGAGAGGCCAGTGGGGGTGCCCGTGCAGTGGAAGCAGCAGTGGGGGCAGCGGGGTAACACAGGAACAGCAGCCGGGGCAGAAGCCAGGAGATGAACAGTGTCAGCTTCCACATGGAAGCTGTAATGAGGGGTGAGACACCATGCTGCAGGGGCGTGGCAGCGGAGGGGCCCATCGGTGGTATGCCCCGACAGGCGGTATCGCGCCCGCATCAGCTCGAGCTGTACACAGATGTCGAGATTGTAGCCCGCACCGCCTGAACAGGGCAATATTGAGACGGCTCTCACGAAGCTGTGCAGTGATGTGATGCAGGCACCTCACTGACGGAGTCATGCTCTGTCCGTGAGACCAAGGTGACAGCCTGCATGTGCCTGCTACACCACGGGCACCTTCCAGAGGCTGACAGGGGACACCACAGGCATTACACAGTCGGCCATGTCCACGCATCCTCACCCACCTCAGCGCACTGCCGCCTCTGCCGCGGAGTACATCCATTTCCCCAGCACCGCCGCAGAGCGTACAACAAACATGCAGGAGTTCCACAGGGTAGCACATGTGCCTGGCGTGCTGAGGGGCCATAGACTGCACCCATGTGGCCATTCGCGACGCCACCTGGCCCCGACCACGGCCATGCTTATCGGAACCCAAAGGCTTTTCCAGTGTCAACTGCCAGGTGGTGTGTGATGCCACTGGGCGCATCATCAATGTCTGTGCCACACACCTGGCGGAGCACATGATGCCTCTATATGGCACCAGTCTGCACTGTGCCATCGATTCGAGAGTGGGAACATCCCCACGGGTCATCTAGTGGGTGAGTACACATGTATGGAATGCAAACTCTGTGCAAGGGTGGGAATGACACAGGTGCCATGGTAGTGGCACACAAGGATATGGGCAATATGGACCTGACATGACACTGATCTCCACTATCTCCACACAGGTGACTGCGGATACCCACTCCGTCCCTGGCTGCTCACACCATACCGGTGCCCCACGACCCCAGCGCAGCTCGGTTTCAATGAGGCACATGCCGCAACACGTAACATCATAGAGCAGGTGTTTGGGATGCTCAAGGCACGCTTCCGATGCCTGGACACCTCCGGCGGAGCCCTACAGTACAGCCCCCAAAAGGCCTGTGGGATATTCCTGGCCTGTTGCATCCTGCACAACATGGCCAAAGACCATGGGATAGCCGTACAGGTCCAAGAGGGGGACAGCGGCTGGGACGCCAGTGGCGCCGGGTGATGTGGGTGATGAGCAGCCCCCAGGATGGAGGGACCTCGACTGACCCGGCAGGCCCAGCTGCACCGGGACACCATTGCAGAAGACCACCACGCCCAACACAGGTAAGTCAGGGGACATGTGCAGGCAACACTGTCCATCGCAAACCACAGGCACACAGGGGAACACACTGCATGAAGGTCAGGAGTTGAAGGGTCCAGGCATACCAACACACCATCAGAGAGGGGTGAGCACTCATATGGACACACACACACACACACCAGGCAGCATATGGGGCAGCAGCACAGCACTGCAGAAATGACATTGCCAACACACAGCACCACCAACCACCCCCACCACCTGGACTGTCCACGTACGTGTGTCAGGACCTGGGCAACCTTGCACCTTGGTGTACAGTGCAATGCAGGCATCATCATGCACACGCACCTGTGGACAGCAGTTGGGAGAGTGTGCAGGTGGTCCGTAGTGTCAGCTTGGTGAGCAGAGCCCAGCAGTGCACTGCCCACATGACACACATTGCACAGGGCAGCACCAGACAGGGCCTGCATTGGGAGACAGCTCAGTCAGGTAGCACTGTCCCACGGCCAACGGATGCGTGGGTGGCCCGCCGTGGCCTAGCAGCACTGGCAGGCTGAGCAGGGCCACATCGGGTGGTGCTGGTGCACCACCGGGTCCCAGTGCGTGACCGCGACCTTGCCCACAGGGGTCTGCATCCTGCCAAACAAACTTGCACCAGGGGTGCTGGGCTGCCAGAGACCCGGCGTCACAGGCCTGGTGTCGCATAACGCCGGAATGGGGAGTGAGGCGACTGTGTGGGGTGTGTGGTACAGGGCACCTGACAGTGTGGCCAATCGTTCGGGCCACAGAGACCACTGCCTGGGTCAGCCTGTCAATGGCAGCGGTCACATCCGTCCGCATAAGGACCAGCTCAGGCTCGGGTCCGCGAGCACACTCCCTGCTATGCCACTCCACAGACACAGGCAGTGCCTCCACGGACCTTGCAACCTGCCCTGCAGCTGTACCAACTCCTGCAGCAGGTGGGTGCGCGGCTCCAATGGGTACTGTGCCCCAATGGCATCGTCACCCCAGGGTGGGATCGGTCCTGGTGCACAGCACCCACTTGAGGGTGGCGCTGTTCACCAGGACCAGGTATGGGTGGATCAAAGGTGGTGGACATGTGCCACTGCTTGACACTGTCCCCCAGACCTGGTGTGCAACTGCTGCTGCCGCCCCTCCAACTGCTGAGCCCCCAGGTCCACCTGTTCCACCTCCGTGCTGTCAACAGTGCCAGACACCTGCACAGCCACCGATGCTGCCCCACCGGTGCTGACAGGCACAGCCTGGGACTGTGCCAGCATGCTAGTACACAGGTGTGAACCAGGAAGGCCCAGGGCACGTGCTGGCCTGCCATGTGTCCGTCGTGGGACACACACCTATCACTGGCCATTGCAGGCCTGCTATCATCAATGATGCAGGTGCGTGCCACTGCCATAGGCACAGCATGCTGGCATGCCATGCCAGACTGCTGTGACACAGGCTGTGCACCCTGCACCCGTATCACTGACGCCGGAGTTGTTGGCCCAGCCTGCATGCTGCTGCAGTGCCTGCAGGCTGGTGGCGGAGGTGGATGGTCCCTCCTCCACGTCCAGCAGGTCTGCCTCACTGTCTGGACCCACCACCACCACCATCTCCTGCAGACGAACAGGATCTGTAACAGAAAGAGAGTACATGTGAGTGCATGTGAACAACAGCCCCAACAACATCACCATGTCATACCGTGCAGTGATGGGCTTCCCACCTGTCTGGAATCCTCCGCCTGGAGCTTCGCAATGGCACTCTCGGCTGCATGGCCGCGACCAGTGTCTCCTCTGTAGGGGTCAGCTGCAACACCACTGGTGGCCCCCACCAGTGCCAGCACGCGCCACCCCGAAGGCTGCCCCTTCTCCTTCAGCCTCCCGCGGTCAGTCCCCATCTTTTTCTCGTATTCCTGCACGGAGCGCTGGTGGCTTCCGATGCAGGTTGACGGCCCGAGCTACCCCCTCCCATGCAGCTGCACGCTCCTGAGGGGTGCCCCTCTGTCCACTCAATACTGGCTCATCCTCCAGGTAGGCCTGGAAGAGGGCCTCAGTCTCTGCCGTGGTGAAGTTCGGCCTCCTCCTACGCCCGCCGTCCACACCCTCAGCCTGGCTCTGGTCAGTCATGGTGATCTGTATGGGTGGAAGTGGACACCTGTCACTGTGCAGTCCACAGCATTTCCCATGAGCATAGCTGCCGGCCGGGGGCAGAAGCCCCCGCTTCCTCTCCGCATGGCAGATACTGATAGAAAGGGTGCCCTTTGTCCCTTTCTAGTGCCCTTTCATGCTCAGCCCCTCAACCTTTATCATCCTCCAGCACCCCTGCCCATGAGCAATGTCCGAGCATCACACAGCATGTAACTCACCTCTCACCTGCAGCAACCAAATCTGGCCGGCACAACCCACTGTCTACAATTTTATAGCGCAACACATGCAAATGAGGTGTCAAGCACAATGACTATGCTGTAATCGCGCCCTGCGCCTTTGAATGGCTGATCGAATGATTTGCATATGTCGGCTGAATAATGCGTATTTGCGCTTAGCGCCAACTCTGGGAAGGTCCAGCTGAGCGATGGCGCATGTTTGTGGCTCGTGCTACACTGCGCTGATGCCCAGACAGGTTACGCATGCGTCGATCGTGCTGCAGACCTGCTGAGCGATAGCGATTCAGGCCATGGCCACCATTGTGCCAGTGGCTGCAGCACTGGGCACTATATGGCGCTGTGGCACTTCTGCGCGATAGTCCACTGTGGCACTGGTGCTCTGCTTGGCAGTCGCGTGGGATGCCTATCACATCCTATGGCGCTGTCACGTATGCGTCATTGCCGTGACCGTGTACGCCTCTGACCCCGGGCGCTGTTGGCATGCCATGTGTATCGTCCTTATTGCGCTGTCTGCTGACAGCGCCATGTAGCGGACGCGCTGTTTGAACAGCGATTGAGCCTGTGCTGGTCTATTGTGCAACAACCCACGTGAATTACGGCGCAGCGGGCCATATTGCCTGCTGTAAAGTTGGTGCCATGGCTAGGAGGAGGGCGGTGTCCTGGAGCCAGCTGAAGTGGCCAACCTGGTGGCCCTGGTGGAGACCCACTGTGAGGCACTATGGTGAGCCCCCTCACCATGCCTAGGACCCATGTGTGGCAGCAAGTGGCCACTGACCTGGTGGAGGTCACTGGCCAGTGCCGGTCTGCTGAGCAGTGCCAGCACTGGTACAGTGACCTCCACCGGAGGGAGCCGGAACTGTTGACGCGGCTGCATTCACGTGCCAGGCGGGGCGTGGTGCCTAGGCCAGGTGAGTGTACCATCTATGCACCTTTATTCTCTGTAGGGGTGTGTGTGTGCTTGGGTGGCTGTGCATAGGTGTGTCAGTGTGTGCAGCTGTGCGATGGATGGTTATGGCTGTGTGGGCTGGCACTCTCACTGGGGCAGGGGGCACTCTGCTTTTGAGTCACACTGATGTTTGTCTCAACATATGTCTCCCACAGGCCGGATTGTGAGGACACAGGACCAGGGTGATGTGGGCCATGCCAGGGCCCCGGTGCCAGGGGGTGTTGTGCCACAGCAGCAGCAGCATCAGACCCAGCTGCTGGAGGACTGTGAGTATCATTACTTCATGGATGCTATTGCATGCTGGGGGGGCAAGACCACCAGCCATGCGGGACACAACCAAAGGGGAGGTCATAGTTCCACTATACAAAACACTAGTGAGTCCCCACACTGGAGTACAGTGTACAGTTCCGGAGACCATACCTGCGTATGGACATGGACTGGGTGGAGAGGGTTCAGAGGAGGGCGACATGGATGGTGCATGGATTGCATCACAAGTCCTATGCAGACAGGTTGCGGAACTGAACATGTACTCCCTGGAGGGAGGAGGGTATGGGATATGATGGGGACATACAAGTATCCTACAGGGGGAACAGAGTGAAACAATATTTGTAAAGCGTAAAGGATGTTCCAGGACTAGAGGGCATGGGATGCAGTTGGAGGGGGTCGTTTAAGAGGAAACATGAGAAGTATTTCTTCACAGGATGGGTGGTGGACAAGTGGAACACCCTGCCAGAGGAAGTGGTGGGGCTGACTTGGTCACGGGATTTATGAATGCATGGGTTAGCCATAAAGGAATTCTGGAGGTCAGGGGTGAGGGGGAACGGACTTATAGGACAACAGAGTGAATGTACAAGGTCAAATGGACAGACTGGGTGTCCCATAGGCCCTTATCTGCTGACACTGTCTATGTATCCATGTATGTAGGCATGACACAGGTGACCTGCATCACAGTGCAGCATCACGGCGATCTGTGTTATGCATCACAGGTGGTCCAGGCATGCACTGGGCACATAGCTGTGTAGCTGGCATCGCACACGTTGCCACATCACTTGCCAGCCTAGTTTGTACTGTGATTGGCGTGGGCAGTGTGTGTGGGCGGTGGTGCGCATAGCTGGTGCCGCCTGTTTGTGATGGCCATGTGCATGTTCACTGTGGGGGTGCATGCCATCACAGGTGCTGGACATTGGGTTATATGGCTTGCAGGTTGGGTGGTGTTCAGGGTTGTGGTCAGTCTCAGCCATTGACTGTGTTCCCATTTTCCTAGGCCTCGAGGTACTCAGGAGGATTGAGAGGGGTATTCGGCAACTCACCCAGGTGTCACAGGAGAACCAGGCGATACTGCAGGACACACAGCGCCATGGTTCCAGGAGGCGGAGGCACAGGGCAGGACACCAGCAGGGAAGACCGGCTAGCCAGCTGAGCCATAGGCCACATTCCTTCCCACTTCTCCCATCCCTATCACCTGCCTTCCTCTCCAGGTTTTATTCCTCCCCTTGAACACCCTGCCTTTTACCCGCCCCCACTTGTACATAGTTTCACCTGTTTATGTTTATATGTTGATCTTTTAAATATACATTTCTATTTTGATCGACTGCTGTGTTGGTCTCTGATTTGCAACTGGCTATGGATGCTCCGTTGCAGGGTGTACATGCCATCTGGGCTGGTATGGTCCTGGGTATATGTGTGTGTGTGTGTGTGTCCATGGGAGGTATCACCAGCATGGCATTGACTTTCTGTTGGTCTTGCCGTCTGCTGCCACCCACTGCTGGGTGCACAGGGTGGGTCTGGCTGGTATGCTTCTCTGCAGCATGGGGTTGACGTGTGGCAGGGGGGATGCATGGTGTTTCCTGCAGTGCCAGTCACTGCACATGAGCGGTGTCTTGGGGTCACGGTGCACGGTGTGCTGTGCGTACGGGGGGCTGATGTGCACTGTGGTTGTCAACCCCCTGTGTGTGGCACTCTCTGCCTGCCAGTGGTTGTGCTGGGGTGTCATGGCTCTGCTATGCATTGTTGGCTTGTCCCCATGGGCACGTGGATCATCCGTCCCACCCCCAGTGATGCTGTGCTTGGTGTGTGCCAGTGTGGTGTGGGTTCTGCAGTGTGTTCCTGTGCCCATGTGTGGCATGGCTGGCGGTGGGCCCCAGCCTGCCTCCCTGGATGTGCAGTTCCATTGCTCTTGGGGGCTGTGCTTGCACTATGGCAGCTCTGGAATGCTCAGCTGAGCTTCCATGGTTGCGCCATAGTGCAGCATTTTAGCTCAGCTTCTCCTTCCTGGTTGCGTGATGGCGCAGTATGTGCGATATTGAGATGTTGGTTGCTTGCGCAATTTGCTCTGCTCCATGTTTGAATATCGCACCTGTTGCGCATTTACGCAACTGGTTTGTGCTTGCTCCTGCTGTTGCGCTACTTTTGAGCGCAGTTTGAATATCTGGGCCATTATGCACATAGAGCAAGGCAGAAAACATCAAATGAAAACTCTTGCTGGACAAAGGACATGCAAACCCAACCCTGGTCCAAGCAAAAGAGGAAGGGAAGAAACATAAACAGATAATGAACAAGCAAAAACATCTTCAAACTATTACAAAAGACTTAAACAGTACGATAATGAAACCGATGACCAGTGGTACTTTGTAAGTAAAGGTCAAGGTATAAACAAGCGTTTGTCAATGCTGAATGTTTGCTTGCTGGCATTGGCATTGGTAGTGCAGGAGTTAGAGAGATGCATAATAGGAATGGCAGTATTGAACTAATGCCTGCCCCCGCCCCCACTCTGCAGAGACTGACAGGCATTGGGGGTGTGCCTTTGGGTTGCTGGGCATAACACTCATACTATTTAACCTCACCCCACCCTGCAGACACTGATAGGTGTTCTGACGTGCCTTGGGGCCTTGAGCCCTTACGCTCACCCCATTCCATAAGGAAATAAGCTGTGATGGGTGCAGTATAGGAGAATGGGCTGAACGTTAGGGCCAAAGACCCCCAAGGCAACCTCAATACCTGCTTCTGGCTGCAGGGTAGGGGTGGAATGGCATGAGCATTATGGCCAACCACCTCAAGTCACACCCTGACACCTATCAGTCTCTACAAGTTGGGGTATTACCATTGAAAATCCTAACGCCCAGGGTGTTTGTTGGTATTTCACTCCAAGTCCACAATGCTTTGTGGGCTTTGGGTTACCTCATGAACAGAGACACTATTGTTTCATTACTCAATCCAAAAGGTGATTTCGCACATTCAGTGCCACAGGTGTGAAAACACATTTCAGGCAGGATGTGAAAAATGGCAGCTGTACTGTTCTTGAGGAGGTGTGCAAAAAATGGCAATGTTGAAAATCTGGTGTGAAAATATGAACAAATAGCGAAGTTACAGGTATGTGTAGAAACTCAAACTGTGCAACACATGCCCACCTCATGAAGCGCAACATTATCATTTTAGTACTCCATCCCAAAAATTGATTTTTCACAGTGACTGTGCCATTCTGTGCCACAGGTGCGAAAACATGTTGGGCAGGATATGAAAAATGACAGCTATACTGCTCATAAGGAGGTTTGAAAAAATGGCAATGTTGAAAATCTGGAGTGAAAATATTAGAAATCAGCTAAGTTATGAGCAGAGTATTAACTGTGCAATGCATGCTCTTAACATAGTCATTTTTTGGAGTTTTATCTCCAAACTTGTAACATGGGCTTTTTGGGACCCCACCTCATGAACAATGGCACTGTCATTTCATTAACTGGTCCAGAAAGGTGATTACTAGGTTTACTAAGTTGTCTAGGAAAAAAGAAGGCCGAGGCCCATCTAGATTTTCCCCCACACAGTATGGGCAAACTAAAACATACCATTGTGGTTTACCCAATTATCGAGACCCTTTTTAAATACCTCTACACTATTTGCATCAACCAATTTCTGTGGAAGTTTGTTCCACTGTCTTGGAGCCCTAACTGCGAAGAAATGTAATCTCTGGTTAGTTTTGGCTTTAGGAACGATAAGTTGTAAGTTGTGACATCTTGGTACAGTTCTCCTAGCAGTTAAATTTAATCCACACTTATTCATAAGCTCTGGATCTTTTATCAATTTAAAAACTAAGAGTAGGTCCCCTCTAATCCTTCTACATTGTAAGGAATTTAGCTCAGCAATCTGAAGTCTAGTCTGATAATGGTGATGTTGTAGTCCTGGGACCATTTTAGCTGCCCGTCTCCGAATCCTTTCAAGCCTGTTAATATCATCCCTTAAGTAAGGGCTCCAAAAAGGAGAGCCATAATCAATGAATGGTCTTATACATGTCCTATAAAGGGGTATTAGGCATTGTTCAGTTTTAGTAACAAAAGAACGTTTAATTTGTCTAATTAAATTGTTTAATGTGTTAGCTATTTTTAGACAATGGTCAAAAGATGACAATCTAGAATTGACTAAAATGCCCAAATCCCTTTTTTCTTTGATGACTTTATTAAGGTATTATTAATATAATATTTAGTTTGAGGGTTGTGTAGCCCAAAATGCAAAACTACACATTTTTCAATATTGAAGTCCATCTCATTATATAATGCCAATTTCTCAATGTATTGGAGATCTAGTTTAAGAGAGTCAGAATCATAAGAATTATCCATAAAACCACCTAATTTGGAATCATCAGCAAATTTGGATAACCAATTTTTGGAACCTATTGTCATATCACTTATGTAAATATTAAAAAGCAAAGGGCCAAGCACTGATCCCTGTGGAACCCCACTGGTGACCGAACCAAGATTTGAAAAGCAGTCATTTATAATAACTTTCTGAGTTCTGTTTGTTAACCACGCATTTATCCAGTTTGTTAGACAAGGGGAAAGCCTTAAGGATTCCATTTTTGTAATTAATTTACCATGGGGAACCTTATAAAAGGCCTTACTGTAGTCAAGTAAAATGACATCCATATGATGTTTATTATCAAGACCCTGGCTGATATTATTATAAAAAGCTAGTAAGTTTATAGTACAAGAATGTCCAGTTCTAAACCCGTGTTCTGAACTGTCACTGATATTTAATTTCTTTATTTCCTCCGTTAGAAAATATTTTATTATTTTTTCCATCATTTTGCAAATGATAGGAGTTAGACTTATAGGACGATCATTTTGAACAACTGATCTATTGCCTTTCTTGTGTGTAGGAGTTACAGATGCCATGAACCAGTCAGCTGGAATTTCAGCTGATTTCAAAGATTTATCAAATAATATATTTAAGGGGATAGATATTGCTTCAACTGTTTCAATAAGAAATCTAGCAGTAATTCCATCATGCCCTGGACTAGTGCTTTTTTTAAAAGATTTCAAGAAGGAGATAATGTCAGATACTGTAATTTTGTGTGATAAACTAGAAACCAAACACGTCTTAAGGTTCACCTTTGGTGAGTGAGCTACTTTAGTAGAAAAAATTGAACAGAAGTAGTCATTAAAAAGATTGGCTATATCAGTGTCAGATAATGTAGTAATTCCATTATTTGTAAGAGGACCTATCTTTCTACAGTTCCCCTTTTTACTATTTAAATAAGAAAAAAGTGATTTATAGCCATCTTTAGTGTGAGCCAACTTAAATTCTAATTTCATTTTGGCTTTTTTAATCAAATGTTTTACATTCTTTAGAGTGTTTCTATAAATGTTATAGTTCATACTTTTATTAGATGGAGAGCTGTTTTTACGTTTTTTAAACAGATTTTCCTTTTTTATTGATTTGCAATCTTATTGTTTTATTTAATCATAATGGTATTCTACCGTTTTTATTATACTTTTTTCTTATGGGTACACGGATTGCTTCCAAGTGATGAATTATAGTTTTTTAATTTAATCTATGCCTCATTAGCTGTAAGTCCTTGAAAAGTTTTATTCCAGTGGATATTACTTAATTTCTTGATAATCCTTTTGAAGTCAGCTCCCTCATAATTTCTGTAAGTTGTTTTCTTAATGAGACTTTGGTGTTCCACTAGTAATTTGAACATAACTGCATAGTGGACACTATTACCCAAGGGATCTAATATTTGAATATTAGTCAATTTGTGAATCAAGTTTGAAATAAGAAGATCCAAAATATTATTTCCTCTAGTAGGAGAGGTAATGAGTTGTGACAACCCCTGTTCGGATAACATAGCCAGGAAATCTAGGTCAGATTTGCTACTACTCAAGTTTCTGATTCTGTGCAGTGATCTGCAAAATCACCTTTTGGGACTGACAAATAAAATGGCAGTTTCAATGTTCATGAGGTGGGGTCCCAAGAACCTGATTAAAATTTGGGACCAAAACTCCAAACACTGGCTGAGATATCAACCTAAATTGAACCCCCCCCCATTCACTGCCATTATAGGGCTTACCGTCATTTCTTCAGTTCCCGGTTGATCTTTGAAGAGTGCACGCATGTTCCCTTTTCACTGAAGATCACTGCTCCCAACCTCTGGAGGTAAGTATGAGGTGAAGGGGGTGTGGTGAGTGGGTGTGTGCAAAGGGTGGGTGTGGATGGGGAGGGGGAACTGGGGAGATGATGAGGGACCATTTTCTTTTTTACAGGTAAACAACAAAACAAAGAGACATTGGGGATGGTTTTCTTTATTTACATGTAAATATTTATTTTTAGGCACACTGGGGTGGGTTCCCAGTGTGCCAAGCAAATGTGTGTATGGGGGGGACACATGCTGATATGGGGATTGGGCACCCCGATGTCTGCTTAGAAAGAATGGGCTTGGGGGAAGGGCATCCAACACCAGGAGGGGTGGCATCCCAGTGTTGGAAGGATTTAAGTGTTATTATTTATTTATTTAAGAGTTTTACCAGGAAGGCATACTGAGCAGAGGACTGCTCGATTCCAGATGCATCCTGGGGGAAGGGGGAAGAGCAGCGATAATAAAAACATGTAATAGATAAACATTTACAGATAGTGCAACTGGCATTGAACCAGTATTATAAACAGAGTTACAGAGGCATATAATAAAAATTGCAGATAGTACTAGTGGGCTAAAACCAGGGTCTACAGGTTACAGAGCAAGCAGCATTAGTATAAGCATTAGATATGTTTGACATTATTACTTCTTCACAGGTTGGAAGAGCTGGTGGGGGGAGCCACAGCGGGGACACCCTGAAATTAGTTACCAACCTAGGCACCTTATGTAGGCTAGGTGTGCAGAGGGTGCTTGTTGAGAGTGTACTGGGCCCTAGTTTGTGCTAAGAACACATGCATCTGGTGGAGAAGTGAGTATTTAGGAGAAAGTTGAGGTGCCAAGAGTTAGTGGTATGTTTAATGTCAGCAGGCAAAGCATTCCAGAGTTTGGGCATGCGGTATTTGAAAGCTGCTTGACCTTTGGAAGTGCCCATAAATGGGACTTGAAAAAGGCTGGAGTCAGTGCTCCTGACAGTGTACGCTGGTGGTGGTTGGATAGAGAGTGCAGCTTCGAGGTGGTGGGGAGTGACTGGGTCCAGTATTTAGCTGTGGTCCTGACACAGTGTACTTGCCTGCAATCCTCGAGAGAGGACAGGGCTAGGGTTCTGTATAGTTCACAGTGGTGAGTCATTGAGGGGCATTCCAGGATGAAATGGCAGAAGGAATGGAAGAGTGTGTCAAGGCTGGCTAGGGAGGAGGGGAGAGCAGCGCCATATACTACGTCGCCATAGTCCAGTATCAGTAGAATCATCTTTAGGACAATATCATTCCAGGTTGATGGAGGGATGCATCCCTTGTTGCAATACAGTTAGTCAAGTTTAGGATGCAGCTTTTTGTGAATTGGGGTGATGTGTGTGGAGAAATCAAGGTGTTGGTCGAGCCAGACACCTAAGTATCTGAAGGAGGGGCAAGCTTCTAGAGGGTTTCCATCAATGGTGAGGTAGGTGGGGGGGTATAGAGACGGGAGAGTCTTGGCTGTGAGCCGAAGGTAAGAGAGATGGTTTTCATGGTGTTAAGGAACAGCTGGTTGGAGCAAACCCAGTGCTGGACAGTATTAAAATACTGCTGTAATATGGAGGCCACTTCTGTGGGGGTGGGGCCTGTTGCATACAGTACAGTATCTTCTGTTTACATGTGAATAGATGTGCATGGGCAGGCAGATGGAAGATCATTTAGGAAAATGGAGAAGAGTACCGGGCCCAGGACTGAGCCTTGGAGGACACCGGTAGAAACTGGCAGGGGGTTAGAGGTGTGTGAGCCGATTTTTACAGATTGGTATCTGCCAGCCAGATATGAATGAAACCAACTGGTAGTAGGACCAGAGAGTCCAGCCATCGTTAATTTAGATAGAAGCAGGGAATGGGAGACGGTGTCAAAGACCTTTGCAAGGTCAATGAAAATGGCTGATTTGATGTGCCCTTTATCCATGCCGGTGAGGATGACATCTGTGAGCCTTAGTAGGGAGGGAATGGTTGAGTGTGATTTCCAATCTCCAGATCGATAGGGGGTGAAGAAGGAGGAGGCGTCAAGAATGGAGGAAAGTTGGACAAGTACAAGGTGCTCCTGCAGTTTGGCCAAGATGGGGAGGAGGGAGATGGGACAGTAATTTCCTGGACAGGAGGGATTGCCTCCTTTGGGAAGGGGGATGACTACTGCATGCTTCCAGTTGGCTGGGATAATAGCTAGTGAAAAAGAGAGATTGAAAAGGTCAGCCAGCGGGACGGCAATGGCAGGAGCCAACAGGTGTAACATTTTGGCATCCAGTCCCATGGGGCATTTGCCCTTGTAAGGGTTGAGGGCCTACAGTGCTTTAGCACTTCAACCATGGAGACCAGGCGAAATGACCATGCATCCCTATCTTGGCAAAGGGAAGTCATTCAGCTCTTGCTGGGGAAGGTGTGCAAGATTTTTGAAACTGTGTCTTGTTTTCTTTTTTTTCTCTTTTAATTTTGTGAAGGTGGCAGTAAGCAGTACAGCAATTTGTGGAAGCAAGCAGTCTGTTTGCGGAGTGGGAGCTGGGCTGTTTGAAAAGATTTGCACTTGCACTGAGGGGAACATTGAAATACCGGGTCAGATGATGGCTTTTTCTCTATTGTTAAGATTTCTTTCCGTTTGGAGAAATAGTGTTAGAATGGGGGGGGGGACTGTGTGCTTTTCTGGCTGGCGGTGGCAAGCGAGATGAGTTGGGGACAGTGAAGGTGGGCTGCTAGTGAAATTCACTAAATTGGCTGCCAGACAGAGATTAGTGCAGCAGAGTTCATGGAGTGATTTTCATAAGGACTGGTCATCTGTGTGCTGGGACTAGACCCATGATGTTGTACTGGCATAACATCACAGGTCCAGTCCCAGACTGACCAATGAGAACTCAGCATTATTTCTTGCCATTGTAAAATAAAAGTTTTTAAGCAAGTCTTGTTGCTGCCTATGCTGTCTAGACAGACTGAAATTTACATGGAAAATTGGAAATGTTTTCAGGAAATGAAATGAAGAAACATTATTTCAGTATGAAAAAGCAGCTCAGATCTGTTTTGCAAATGAAATAACAAAATGTCTGAATGTGAGGTATTTTTTCATCAGCTGATAGATTCAGTTGGTAAATTTACAAATATTACCTTGAACAGACTATAATTTAGGATTATCTTTTTCAGGGTGTATATAGTCCGAGAGCATACATTGCAACACAGGGACCCCTGCCAAACACTGTAATAGACTTCTGGAGAATGGTATGGGAGTACAACATTAAGGTAGAAATGATTATGTCATTTTTTATTTCTTTTATAAAGTGTACAACTCAAATTAGATGTAAACAGCTTTATTTTAGAGATAGTGGGAATTTTTATATTGCCTATCACATGAGCAGCAATGCTGTTTAAAGGAGTCCAGTATGTCAAGAAGCACTAGTGTCATATTTCAACCTGCTTGCCTGGGTGGCAGAGAAGAGTATTCTATCACCAACCAAGGAGGCAAATAGCTAGCTATGCTCCCATAAAGTCTCCAGGCTTCGAGGGTCTTAGGAAGCCCATTTCAGTCAGCACTTGAGCTAGACCACATAATGATTATAATGGACCAAAATTATTGCTCGCCTTTCAAAGTCATGTAAGCCAACGCATGAGATTCCATGGCATTGACTGAATTCTACAGTAGGTTGCTAAGAATGGCTTGTGCAATTCAGAAACCCTCGAGTTGTGATGTGGGACTATAATAATGTGTAGTATGGTATGTACCTGTGCCACCTGACTTACAAATACCCATCCCTTCCTAAATGCATTTCTTTTTTCCAACATCCCTGATTTTTAGAGTTTATCCATAGTTTCCCTGAAGGTCTAGAAGTTGAAATGTGGTTGGTGAAATGTACCACATGTTTATATCTGGACTTCCTTAAAACTATTGTGCAGATTTGTGACCACATGATTGTGCTGGCTATTGACTGCTTGACTGGGCAAATTAGGAAGCCAGTCCCATTTGGACAATATAAATCTGATGTCAGCAAAGTGTGTTGTTTGCAAGAAGCAGTCTAGCAATCATGCTGCCTGTCTATGGCAAGGGTGATGCTAGGGCACTCCTCACCAGGGAATTCAATGAGTGGTTGAAAAACTGGTGTGGAGCTCAGGGTTTTGGCTTCATTGGGGACTGGGGAGTCATCTGGAGGGATGCAGACCTATACTGTTGTGATGGTCTGCATCTGTCCGGGGGGGAACCAGGATCCTAGGTGAGAGGTTTAAATGCTTCATTGGCAAGCATTTAAACTAGCCAAGGGGGAGGCACTGAAAAGGAGCAGGGAGATCCCAGCCTCCCCCCACAAAACATGGTAATTAGTGAGGTAAACACCAAGGTAGAGAAGTAATTAGGGAGCAGAACAGAGGTAAATGAAAAAGGCAAAGGCAGTAAGGACAGGAATGGGGCTAAAAGGGGTAAGGCTATCAAAAAGTGGAGGGTGATGAGTACCAATGCCCATAGTCTGTGTAACAAGCTCCCTGAACTAGTGGCCTTGATGGAAGAGGGTTGTCTGGATATTGTGGCAGTCACAGAAACATGGTACACAGAGAACCATGACTGGGATGTCAACATACCAGGATAGACAATCTACAGGAGGGACAGGGAGGGTAAAAGAGGAGGAGGAGTAACTCTTTATGTAAAGGAAGGGATCAAAGCAACAGAACTAAAGAGTAAACAGGGAGCAGGTGAAACACTCTAGGTCACCCTGGAGACAGGAAATGGCACCACAATCTGCATGGGGGTTGTATACAGACCCCCATCTCAGGGGAAGGGAATGGACAAGGAAATGATAGAAGGCTTCCTTAGAATGGCAGAAAAAGGGGAGATATTGTTGATGGTGGACCTGAATATGCCAGATGTTAACTGGAGCACCTTTGCTGCAGGCACATCCAAGAGCAGGGTCATTCTTGATGCCCTACAGGTGACATGCCTCAGACAGCTAGTATTGGAACCCACTCAGGAGGGAGCAATCTTAGACCTGGTACTCTCAAATGGGGACGGAGAAAGAATTTCAGATTTAGAAGTGGGTAGCCGTCTGGGAACAAGTGACCACCAAACAGTGTGGTTCACAATAAACACAGCCATACAATCAAGCCATACAAAAGCAAGAGTATTGGACTTTAGGAGGGCTGACTTTGGGAAAATGAGAGAGTGCCTCAGAAAAGCACTAGCAAACAGGCAAGAAGGAGGGGTGGAGGAACAATGGGGAGTAATCAAAACAGCCATCACAGAGGCAACAGGCCTTTGTGTAAAGCAAATCAATAAAACACAACGAAGGATAAAACTGCTATGGTTCTCAAAAGAGGTGGCAGGGAAGGTTAAGGAGAAAAGGATAGCATTCAGGAAGTATAAGGAAACACAGAAGGAGCAGAACAGAGAACTTTATCAGTTAAAGCAGAAAGAGGCTGGGAAGGCAGTCAGAATAGCAAAGGCCCAAACTGAGGAAAGGATAGCCAATTCTGTTAAGGAGGAGGATAAGACCTTTTATAGGTACATTAGGGAGTGAAGAAAGACCAAAGGAGGGATACTGAGGCTTAATAAAGGGGAGGGAATGTGGATAGAGGGTGACAGTGAAAAAGTAGGGATACTGAATGAATATTTCTGCTCAGTATTCACAAAGGAAGAGGAGGGGGAGGTACCTAAACCAAACAAGAGAAACACTCTGAATACGGGGGTCAATACCAGTCAATTTACAGAAGAAAAGGTTCTGAAAGAACTAATAAAATTGAAGGTGGACAACGCAATTGGGCCTGATGGGATTCACCCAAGAATTCTAAAGAACTAAGGGTAGAACTAGTGACACCACTGACTACTTTCTTTAACAAATCATGGGAGGATGGGGTGGTACCCGAGGACTGGAGGAGGGCAGATGTGATTCCTCTTCACAAAAGTGGAGCAGGACAGAGGCAGGAAACTACAGACCAGTTAGTTTGACCTCAGTGGTAGGGAATATGATGGAATCACTTCTGAAAGAAAGAATTGTTGAGTACCTTGAGGCCAGTGGGGTACAGGACCCAAGGCAGCATGGATTCATGAAGGGAAGGTCGTGTCAGATGAATCTAATAGATTTCTTTGACTGGGTGACCAAAATAGTAGACCAGGGAGGGGCTGTGGACATGGCCTACCTAGATTTTAGTAAGGCATTTGATACAATCCCACACAAAAGATTAATACACAAGTTAGCCAGCCTTGGAGTGGGTCCCAAGGTGGTAGCCTGAGTTAAAAATTAGCTGAACAACAGGGACGCAAGGGTAGTAGTAAATGGAGTACACAGTAAAAGAAGGAGGGTTACTAGCGGGGTACCATGAGGTTCAGTACTAGGACGGTCCTTTTTAATGTCTTTATAAGTGACATTGCAGAGGAACTGGAAGGAAAAGTATGTCTCTTTGCAGACAATGCAAAGATCTGCAGCAGGGTTGATACACAAGATGGAGTGGAAAGGATGAGATGGGACTTGGCAAGGCTGGAGGAATGGTCAAATGTATAGCAGCTCGGATTCAATGAAAAGAAGTGCAAGGTAATGCACATGGGAAACAAAAATCCAGGGGAAGCGTACACAATGGGGGGTGAGATACTGACAACAGTAAAAATGGAAAGGGACCTGGGGGTAATTATATCAGATGACCTAAAGGTGGGCAAGCAATGTGAGAAGGTGGTAAGGAAGGCTGGAGGGATACTGAGATGCATAGGAAGAGGCATCAATAGTAGAAAACAGGAAGTTGTTATTCCTCTGTAAAGACAGTTGGTGAGACCCCATCTGGAGTGCTGTGTGCAGTTCTGGAGACCTCATCTCTGCAAAGACATAGACAGAGTGGAGGCTGTCCAGAGGAGAGCAACCAAAATGGTGCAGGGTCTGCACCAGAAGACAAATGAAGAAAGACTAAAGGAGCTTAATATGTATACCCTTGAGGAAAGAAGGGAGAGAGGAGACATGATAGAAACTTTCAAGTACCTCAAGGGAATCAACAAAGTCCAAGAGGGTAGCATCTTTCAGAAAAAGAGATGTGCAAGAACAAGGGGGCACAATTTGAAGATAGAGGGGACAGCTCAGAGGTAATGTGAGGAAGTATTTTTTCACAGAGAGGGTTGTGGATGCATAGAACAGCCTCCCTGAGGAGGTTGTGGAGTCAAGAATAGTGGGGGAATTCAAGAATGCATGGGACAGACATAAGACAGTTCTAGTGGGGGGTAGGAGGAAGTAAGCTGTTGGTTAACTAGGATCTGCAGCTTATCTGTTAGGTAGGAAAATGGGTAGACTAGGTGGGCCAAGCGGTCCTTATCTGCTGTCAAATTCTATGTTTCTATGTTTCTCTGTTTCATGCAATTTGCATAAGTAAAATTATACCAGTTGTGCCTTTTTAATATCAGTTTCTGTATCCTTCAAGTTGCAGATTTGGTTTGATACCATTCTCTTGTTTTATTAATCATATAGTACTGATTATGTTGTGAGAAAGATAACCCTTTTAATATGAATCATCTGGGTCAAATTGTTTCTTCCTATTGTGGTCCTTAGGAACTTATTGCCATTGAAATTGTTTGCTTACTAAACCCAGTTTTAAAATTATTCTAAAAATACATTTATTAATTTTGTTCTGCTGCACTTTTGCATAATGAGTTATTACAGGTTTTATTTCAGTTTAGTAGTTTAACCATTGTATAACCTGTGGTGTCTCTAAATGTGCTGAATTTATTATGTACCATCTGGTACTTTTGTATTATTGTACCAGGTTACTCCTGAAAACAGATCTTTGGCCTGGTGAACTTCCCTGGTGACCAAAAACTAACGGATAAGAAATAATTAAGTGAAGTTGTTAACTCCTTAATACATCTTAGTTAAACTTGGGTGTCTGGTTATTTAACACACTTGGATAGAGGGAGCAAAGATATTGTAACAATATATTTTGAAATTAGTTTTCCTTGTGTTAAACATTTTTGTCTTTTACCATAATAATTAGGGATGGGTGAACCGACTGCCACATTTCCAAATCTCCCTGGACTGGGCCGACTCAGCTCTGTTCGGGAATGCTAAGCCTTTTGTGGCTTGACCAGAGTTGCTGAGTTGGCCCATTCAGATGTGCAGACTGGTCTGGCAGATTATAGGCAACAGCCTGTTCAATGGATGGTAGAGCAGGGTATAGAGACAAAAAAAAAAGTGTTTTCCCTGCTCTCTACTGAATACTACCGAGTCCCTGGACCATCATATGAGCAGGCAAACACTCATGCTACTGGGGCACTGAAGGGAGCCAACCAATTAGGGTATTTTTTTTTTTTTTTTGTGATTGACTCATGTTCTAGAAAAGACTCTAGTTCAGCTCTGGTTAAGCTCGCATCAGCTCGTCCGCAATACCAAGAAAACAGTCTCCATGACCTTCGGCACTAGGGCAGAGACTCTCTAAGCTAGCTAAATTGCCTTCCTTCCACACCCTTGATGGTACTACTCTAGAGTACACATCCCCTTTTAGGTATCTTGGGGTCTGCCTAAGACCAGCACCTCAACTTTTCTGGACATATTGACTCAATCCTGAAAAAGCTGTGCCACAAACTAGAAGCCCTTCACAGGAACCAAAGCTGCCTACCTCTCTCAGCTAGGCGTGAGCTCATCCAGAAAATAATTTAACCTTCTTTTGACTACTGTGACATAGTCTACAGTGCTGCACCACAGTCTTCTCTAACCAGGTTGCATACCCTCTTCAGTGCTTTCTGTGGCTTCACCCTGGATGCCCCACCACTCACTCACCACTGTATACTCTACTACTCGCTCGCCACTGTATATTCTATTACTCGCTCGCCACTGTATACTCTACCACTCACTCGCCACTGTATACTCTACTACTCGCTCGCCACTGTATACTCTACTACTCGCTCACCACTGTATACTCTACCACTCACTCGCCACTATATACTCTACCACTAGCTCGCCACTGTATACTCTACTACTCACTCGCCACTATATACTCTACCACTCGCTCGCCACTGTATACTCTACCACTCACTCACCACTGTATACTCTACCACTCACTTGCCACTGTATACTCCACCACTCGCTCACCACTGTATACTCTACCACTCACTCGCCACTGTATATTCTACAACTCACTCACCACTGTATACTCTACCACTCACTCGCCACTGTATACTCTACCACTCACTCACAACTGTTTACTCTACCACTCGCTTGCTCTACCCTCACTGGAAAACCAACATTCAGCTCTCTGTATGACATTCATTTCTAAATTCTGATTTGGATCTACCCCATACCTCTTTTCCTCCCTGGCCTCCTGCCTTTCAGCTCCTCACTCCCTCAGATCTAATGACTCTCATATCTTCACCATTCCATGGTGTTCCCCCTTCATAGGTCAAACGGCCTTCTCACACAGGTTCCCAACACTTTGAAATGCACTTCCTCATCAAATTAAAAACTCCTCCTCCTCCCCCTGGTCTATCAAAGCCTCCCTTCATAACTGCCTCTCGCCTACCTGTAACTGCTCCTAGCCCTCTAAATCTCTTCCCCCTTTCAAGCCTCCACACTTGGCAAGGGTAAACAAAAATGTAAAACAACAATTTTGGCAGTTTGCACTGCTGTATAGTCCTTTATTTTAAGTCTTCTAGGTTGTAAACTCACGCTGTACTGTAAAAATTCCTCAAATCCTTTTTTTATATAGCTCTAATTGTTGTGCCTTTGATACTGACTCACTGCTAATCAGGACATACTGTGTTTACCTTGGCCATGAGCTCTTGGTTGACAGTAGTTAATTGTAATATTTATATGATTATGTATGATTTACCTTCCAGTAATTTTATTTCTAAGTATGCAGACGACACCAAATTAGGAGGCAGAGTAGACACAACTCAAAATATTAATATTCTCCAAAATGATTTAAAGAATATAGAACTATGTGCAAAATCTAACCTCATGGACTTTAACATTGATAAGTTTGTGGTCTTGCATTTTGTGAGTAAAAATCCTAAGACTACCTATTGGTTAAATAATAAACAACTTAAACCTTCTGAGTGTGAAAGAAATCTGGGCATCTTAGTAAATATCAAATTATCTGCTGATTCACATTGTAATAGAGTGGCTAATACTGCAAAAGTCTTCATGAAACAAATAAATAAAACATTTGTTAATAAATCAGAACAATGTTTGGTCACTTTGTATAGATCATATGTTAGACCGTATTTGGACTATGGTTCCCCGTACTGGGACCCATATCTCAAAAGAGACATTCAAAGAGTGGAACAGGTTCAGAGAAGATTGACTAAGATGATACCAAGACTAAAACACAATTCTTATGAAGCACGTTTGTCAAAAACAGGACTACATTCCCTTCAACAAAGAAGACTTAGAGGAGATCTGTTGTTCTTACTCAAGATATTAAAATGCCCTTCACAAATGAACCAATGTGGATTGTCATATGCTACAAAATGCATAGCCAGTAGATTGCACAATAAACAACTAAATGTTGAATGGGTTAACACTAATAAAAGAGATAATTTTTTTAGTGTTAGGGCACCACAAAAATGGAATTCACTTCCTAAATATATAATTAACTCAAAAACTATTGAATCATTTAAAATCAAGTTAGATAGTTGGTTAACAAAATATGAAGGAAATTGACCCACTTTTGAGGGGGACAATCTCGATGGGCCGACATGGCCTTCTTTTGTCCAAACTGTCCAGTACATCCAGTATGTACTCCCTTGTCCCCTTCCCCCAGGATGCTCCATGAGACAAGCAATTTGAAATTGTTAAGTAAGCCTTTCCTGGAGAAACCTTTCAACAAATAAATAAATAAATAAAAATTTGTGTGTCAGCCACCACAAGATATCCTGTAGGAAACAATGTATCCAGCTTGTTTGGGGCTTTGCATTGAAAGGAGACAGGTGTGTGTGTGTGTGTGTGTGTGTGTGTGTGTGTGTAGGCTTCACAATAAAAAAGAAAGATAAAACAACATTTTTCTTCCTAGAGAAAGAGGGAAAGGAGAGAGAGCGCAAAAAATTCAACAGTAGAGTGCAGATGTTGCAGAGTACTTAACTCCACAGTAAAAAACAAAACAACATTTTTCTTTCTTTGTCATAAAAAGAGAGGGAGGGAGAGCAGAGAGATAGGCCAATGAATTCAACAGCAAACAGCAGAGTGCACACGTTACAGAGTACTTACTCCACAGTAAAAAAAAAGAGGCAAACATTTTTCTTCCTTAGTCAGTGAGAGAGAGAGAGAGAGAGAGAGAGAAGAAGACTAGAGAGACCAACAAATTCAACAGCAAACAACAGCAGAGTGCAGACATTGCAGAGTACTTAACTCCACAGTAACAAAAATTAAACTGTTTTTTCTCAGTCAGAAAGAGAAAGAGAGAGATAGAGAGATAGAGAGTAGAGAGGCCAACAAATTCAACAGCAGACAACAGCAAAGTACAGACAATTTCTTAGTTTTAGAAAAACTATAGGAAATATGAACAGGACTAGGAGGTACTATAGAAAGGTACCAGGTCAAAACCTCTAAACAAAAATAGTGCAGCAAAAACCATGCTGTGGAGAGTGCCTTTTCATGTAGATCGACATATATAATAGTAGTATGGAATTACCAGTACCCTTGTTGCTCTACACTGTTAGTGAGGAGGGCTCAAGTTGCTGTGTGCTGAGATGCCTGGTTGAGCTGTTCCTGTGGTGGAGTGGCTAAGGTCCCAGCACATGGCAGGAATGGAGTTCTGGGACCGTGGTTCGGTTCCCCCCAGATCTCCTGGTGCTTCAACTTTTTACATTTTGTTTTAAATAACATTTTTCCCTTCCTGAGTTTCTCCCCATCCCCAAAGTCCACACCCCCTTTGAGTTAGTTATTTATACTCCAGAGGGTGTGGGGACAAAGCACAATGTGAAAAAAAGTAAGTCCCATTGTTTTTAATGGGGCGCACTGTTTGTGTTGCGGTCAGTATTTTTTCCGACCTTGCTTTGGCACACACTGTATTGTTGGTGGCAGGTATTGCCGCACTGTTTTTGTTGCAACATTATGACCCCATGTCCTACAAATAGCATGGCCTGCAGTCTGAAGTGCTATGAGGCAGGCACAGTTCTTATGAAATCATCCAGCAGCGAAAAAAATATAGTCATGAATGTGATAGGTTAGGCACGGTATTAGTTTCGGTGTATTTTTCCTTGCAAAATCAACAAAATTGAAAAACAAAGTTTAAATATCACTAATGTACAGTATCCAGCAACTTAATATTTCTTTTTCATTTTGTAAATATATTTTTGTAAAAAAATTTAAAAAATATTAAGAAAATAAGAATTAATAAGGGGAACGGACAGGACAGGAGGACTGTATCTGAAGGTCATAGTGCCTCACTAATTTTGAGAGGTGCTTGTTGAGCCATACAGATTTTGAAGGGGGGGGCGTTACCCATGTCTCAGACTGTGTTGTCCATCTCTGTGCCTGAACTACTATTATGTCATAGTGCCATATACATTTTGAAGGGGGGATCGTCACATCTCAGAGTCTGTGCTGCCCAACTCTGTGCCTAAATAGGTTAGGTGTAGGTTATGTGTTAGTTAAAATCAGTAGTAGTAAAAACCTTTATTTTTAGACAGGATAAAAGATGGTATAACACATCATTAGGACAATGTCCTATTTACAAGATAATCCTGTTTATATAAAGTTCCAACACTTAAACATGTACAATTTATCCACCTGGGAACAGAAGTAGGAGGTTGTTCAGGAAAGAGGTTTGGTTTTATCTTCTGTTTTAACTGAAATATTTAAATAGTTTTGTACTTGAAATTAGTTCTGTGTGTTAAAAATTACTACTTTGAGTTAGAACTGTTACTTGGGCTGTGATATTGTAACTTTTGGGGCTTGTATGCTGGGTGTAGGAACACTTGTTTGACAGTGATAATTAGAGTGAAATTTAAATGTGATGTTTGCCTGGTGGTGGTGGAGCCCTCCCACCCACCTTGTTTTGTAGGCTTTCTTAAATACTGAAAAGCCACTGGGGGTTGGGATTGAAGGGCTGTGCATCTCTGTTTGTGACTGAAATTTGAAGCAACAGGAACTGGTGGGCCTGTGACATCATACAGTACCTGATGTCTGCATACACACACTGTTAGTGGGACTGGACACACACTGGACTGTATGTATTTGTGAGACTTGGGAACTTTATTGGTGGGGTTGAAATTGGGTTCTTAAATAACTGCAGTCAGTATAGAGAGAGACTGTATTCCAGAAAAGGGGTGTGTTCCATTATGAACAGAGAGGGACAAATAGGGTGGCCACATTCCACCATGGCAGGCATCTTTGGAAGGGTTGTAGGCTGCACAGGCTGTGGGATGGCAATAATTCTCAACTGGGCCTGGAGAAAGGGAGGTTGCCCACTTTGTAGACATCTATCTTGTATTAGGAGTGAAGTATATTGGTTAAGGAGTAAGCTGGGGGAGTTGGGGGCGTGTCTCAGGATAAGGGGTGTAGATTTGGGTGGCAGAAGGGTGGGGCTGAGGGGAGGCTAGGGCAATGCTCAGAAATTACAGGATGCTATGTTACAGCTAGCAGGAGGGGGGATATTAGGGACAGAGGACCCTTAGATAGGGATGTTGACACTAAAGGGAAAACGTACGGGGTAAACATTCCGAATATAAAGAGAGTGGAGGGGGAAGAGTCAGGAGGGGCTGTTGTGGGGAAGCCCAGAAGAGCAGACAGTGAGAAGGGAGGGGCTGTTGTGGGGAAGCCTAACAGAACAGACTGGGGGAAGAGAGCTCCTAAGGAGAACAGGGCAAGAGGGGAGGAAGAAGGGCAGTTTAGAGGGGCAGTCGGGGGAATCTCAGGTTACTTGATGGAGGCTGGCATACAGTGTTACAATAAATTTGAGCTACTAAGCAACCTACAGGGGGAGGAAGGGGTTGGTGGAAATAAGGAAACTGATACAGAGGCCGGGGGGAGGGAGTCAGATACCTATAGGGCATCACAGACCGGCAATGGAAAGGATAGAAATAGTCCCGGGGGAGAAGGGGAAACATAAATGTTAAGCAGATGGGGGAGATGAAACATATTGCAGACATGAGGGAGGAGAGCATGACTGAAGAGAAACTGGGAGACAAGGAGGCTGGGGAGGAGCCACACTTCAGCAGGGGTGTTTGTACCAAGGATGGGGCCCTAGGTAAAGAGGACCCACAGAGGTCCTCTGGAGGTAGGGGTACTATTATAAAGGGGGAGGATGGCGGTGTGGGGGAAGGGGAAACCATCAGGGCCAGGATAAATGGTTTGGATAAGAGAGGGTTAAAGAGGACACCTATTCAGGGGGGTCTGAGTTAAGTGGGCAAAATAACAAGGGAGGCAGAAAGGGGAGGGTGACAAGGGGGTCTCTAATAAGGCAGGAAGACTCCCATGGAATTGAGATCACAAATAAAGGGGGGGGAATGGGGGTTTCAGAGAGCGTAGTGGAGGTAACCATAAGGATGATGGTGGTGGTAAGGTTCTGTTATTGGGAGACTCGATGATTAGGGGTAGCCAGTGGGAGGGTCAGGGGGGTGGATGCCATAGCCAGGTGAAGGTAGTGAGTATCTCTGGGCTAACAGTGCACAGAGCAAAGTTCATGGTGTATGAACTGGTTAGGGATTGTGGAGGGAAACCGGATTTCCTGGTGCATTTGGGAACTAACAATCTAGAGGGAAATGGCGTTTTGGAAATCCAAGCAAGGTTCCAAGAACTTGCCAGAGTCTGTCAGGATAATGGATGCAACATTTCCTTTTCAGAGATATTGCCAGTACCAAAGGCCTCAGTGGAGAAAAAAATGAAGATCACAGAGGTTAATGACTGGCTCAGGAAGTGGGGTGAAGATAGTGGGTTGGGGGTGTTAGGAAACTGGAAAGGAGTTTGGGAGTATAAGGGACTGTATGCTAAGGACAGGCTTCATCTTGCCCTGTTAGCGAAGGAAGTCCTTAAACAGTGGGTGGCTGACTACATTCAAGAAAGGTGGGGTTTAAACTTGTGAGGGGGGAGGGATAAGGGAGGGGCTGACCAGTAGCCCTCTCCTCCAGATGAGGGGAGTAGCCTTCAAACCCAAGGGGGGAGGGGGGAAACAGACTGGGGGAGCAGGTTTCAGGAGGAGCAGAGGGTGGAATTATAAGGAACCTGGGTGGGGTTTGACAAAGGGGATCAGGGATAAGGGGTGGGGGTGGTGTTAGTAGATGCCAGGAGCTTGGGAAACAAGTTGCCAGAGTTCCAAGCTATGCTGTTCGGGGGGTGTGGATGTGGCTGCGGTCACGGAAATGTGAGCCAACAAAAATTATGACTGGGACCTAAACGTGTGGGGTACACTATGCCTAGGAAGGATAGAAAGGGGGGCAGAGGTGGTGGAGTGGCTATGTTCATTAGAGATGACAAAGAAATTGCTAGGGTAGAAGAGGTAGAGGGAAATGTTGAGGCCTTATGGGTCACCTTACGAACCCCAGCAGGAGGTAAGGTCAACCTGAGTGTAGTATATAGGCCCCCCAGGATGGGTGATGTTCTGCAGGATGGTTTGCTGGCAACATCATTGCCCAGTGTGGACCAAAAGGGGAAGGAGTGGTGTTGATGGAGGACCTTAATATGCCAGGTAGAAACTGGGGAACCATGTCCTCTAATGAGGCCAAGGAGCAGAGACTGCTGGATGGCTTCCAGGATGTGTTCTTAACACAGCATGTGATGGAGCCCACAAGGGAGGGGCATGTCCTGGACATGGTTCTGGCTGATGGGGATCTGGTAAGGGACCTGGTTGTAGAGAATCCCCTGACTGGAAGTGACCACAATACTGTCTGGTTTCAAATAAGAATTGGGGGGGGGAGAGATCTAGGACACTGGCAGTGGACTTCAGGGGGGCAGACTTTATGGACATGGGAAATATTCTCAAGGATCACTTGAAGGGGATTACATCAATGACAAATGTGGAAAAGAGATGGGAGGTCATAAAACGGGGACTTCATGAGGCAGTCAGGACCTGCGCTAAGGTAAGACGTAAGGCAGCAAGGTCACATAAACCATGCTGGTGGTCCAATGAGGTTCAGGTAGTGGTCAGAGAAAAGAAGCTGGCCTACAAAAAATATAAAACAACAAGAGGGGATAGGGAAAAGGAAATCTACCATCTTGCTTCTAGAAAAGTCACCTGGATGGTGAGGGGAACAAAGTCCAGTAAAGAGCAGCGGCTGGCACAGGGGATACATGGAGGGGAAAAGGGGTTCTTCCAGTGTATTGGGGAGTGGAGAAAAACTAAGGGCCATCTCGGCAGACTGAGATCAGAAGGAGGATGGGTGGAAGAGGCAAGGGACCAGGCAGAGGTATTAAATGAGTACTTCACCTCTGTGTTCACTAGGGAGGGGGATGGGATATCTATAAAGCAAGGCATGATGGGGATAAAAGCGGTAGTGAGTGGGATCAGGGGAGCAACAGAAATGGAGCAAGAGGGACGGAGAGGTACTCCAGGGGTGTCACATCAGGATAAGGATAAAAAGGCCAGTAAGGTGGAGGGGACGAACGATGCTATCTCCACCGAAAGGGTGTGGTTAGCCTTCAAGGCCCTAAAGAAAGATAAATCTCCTGGGCCGGATTGCATTCATCCAAGACTACTATGGGAATTGGCGGACATGCTGGCTGTACCCCTGGCAGATCTCTTCAACAGGTCACTTGAGACAGGGAGGGTACTTAGGGATTGGTGAGAGGCACATGTGGTGCCAATCCATAAAGAGGGGTCACTGAGTCCACTGAGCAGAATTATTTCAGATTTGTGCTGTTTAGCTTTAAAGATGGATACCTCCACATATTCCCCCAGAATCTGTAGGATTTGCAGAATTCTGGCCTTGGGGTTGCGGACGAAAAGTAGTGTATCATCTGTGTATAACGCTATATTGGGAATCACCTTCACTCACCTCTCTCTTTCCACTCTCATCTTAATTCCCTGTCCACTGCCGTAAACACCCGGATTGGACTCCTCTACTGCCACAAAGACTGCTTCCCTTAGAATGCCCTCTGTCTGGCTATCACCTTCTCCATCCTGTCATTGGTCAACTACAGGCTACCCATCTATGCAGTAGCTGACCCCACCACCCTCACCAAAGTCCAGACCTCGATCAGCAAGGCTTGCAGGCTCCTGACCAGTGCCCCCAGCAGAACGCACACATGTCAGCTCTACTCCTCCTCGAACTTACTCACCTTTGATGAGTGCCTGCACTACCACGCCTGTATACTGGCAAAAAAATCACTACTTGGGCTGTCCCCCAAGGGGTTGCAGCATCCCTAAAATTGGCCTGCCACTCGGTCACCACCCGAAGTGCAACCGAAGCCACCTTCCAGGTCCCAAGAGCCAGGACCTCTCTTGCCCAAAGATCATTCCACCACAGAGCCCCCTCTTGGTACAACTCCCTCCCCACTCATATCACAAACATCCCCAAAATTGGACCCTTCAAAATCGCCCTCCAAAACCACCTCACTGATACTTGAAGCTGTAAATGTCCCTGACTGGCCCATACCTAGAGCTCCACCTGGCCCAATTTACAGATAACATCCTTCAGGACTGCCTTCTTCCCCAGCAACCACCCTTCCCCCCAAGGTATTACTCCCTAGAACCTCTAGTAGTACCTTATTATTTATATACTAGACTAATTGTAACTAATTGAAGCCTTTGTACACCTTTGTATTACTGGAATTGCTTTGTGTGTTCTTTTATTGTATCTCACCTGTAATGTTCTCCATTGTTGTACTCCACCACCAATTATTGTCTACTCTCCCTGCGATGAGGTGCCTTTGTAAATGAGTCTTTGACTCAAAGGTTGTAAATCTGAATTATGAAATAAATTAAAAAAAATATATATTTTAACATCTTCCCCATTGACCTCGATCCCTTCATATGTACAGGAGTTTCTAATCCTAATTGCCAGGGGTTCAATACTAATAGCAAAGAGGAGGAGGGATAGAGGACAACCCTACCTTGTTCCCTTCACTATCTTGATTTGGATAGAAAATACTTCCTTGACTCCTATCTTATCCTGGCTGAGTGTGACTCATACAATGCTCCCACCCATTTCCAGAATTGTTCCACAATGCCAAAAGTCACTATGGCTTGGTTTTAGGAAACTTCAATATAGGTGGTCAAACGTTTGTTCTGCATTAATAGTGATGTCCGCTGTAGTCTCTTTACAGATCTCCACCATGGACATCACATTAAATAGTTTCCTGGCATTATCCTGGATATTTCCTCCAAGAATAAATCCCGTATGGTCTAAATTTGTTGGTTAAGCAAGGAGATGGGGCAGTAAGAGTTGCAATTATAGGGTCATTTCCTGTTTTAAGTAGTACAGATATCAACACTTCCTGCCAGGATGGTGGAGTATCCTCTCAGACCTGAACTGCGGCAGAGACTCTCTGCATCGGGGCAGAAGATCAGGGATAAATGTTTTGTAAAAGTCCCCTGTGACACTATCGGTACCTGGGCATTTATTTATGGGGAATTGTTTCACTAAACCCATGATATCTGCTGCTATCATGGGGCACCCAGTCAAAGTTTTCTGATCCTCTCCCAGCTGCGGTAGTGGAATTTGTTCCAAAAATGTATCTATTTTGTGGTTATGTCCTTCTACACTTTCTTGAGAATAGAGTGTTCAAATAATATTCTGCAAACTATGTAAGAATGGTTCTGGGATAACTCAGTTACTCAGTTATGTTAGATAGAAACAGGTCAAAGGCCCATCGAGTCTGTCTCCCACTCCAAGTGGGCACATATTTTCATATTAGGCATTGACATCAAATACCTATCAAAATCTATTTTAAATCTATTAAAAGATGTGCAATGATTAGCAAAGGATAATGTGCCATTAATTACTGTATGGTCCCAAGAACACATTCATTATTTACTGCCCATAATTGAGTATTATTTAAGGTAAAGAAGTATGGCCTTGATGGAGGAGGAGGAACATCTGGATATCGTGGCAGTCACAGAAACATGGTACACACAAAACCATGACTGGGACGTAAACATACCAGGATACACTATCTACAGGAGAGACAGGGAGGGTAAAAGAGGAGGAGAAGTAGCTCTTTACATAAGGGAAGGAATCAAAGCAACAGAACAAAAGGGAAAACAGGGAGGAGAAGAAGCACTGTGGGTAAATTTGGAGACCGGCAATGGCACCACAATCCGCACAGGGGTTGTATACATAGACTCCTTCTTCTAGGGGAGGAAATGGACAAGAAAATGATAGAAAGTATACTTAGAATGGCAGAAAAGGGAGATATTGCTGATGGGCGATCTGAATATGCCAGATGTTAACTGGAGTGCAGTTGCAGCTGCCACTTCGAAGAGTGGGGTTATTCTAGATAACCTACAGGGGGCATGCCTTAGACAACTAGTATTGGAGCCCACTCGAGAGGGAGCAATCTTAGACCTGGTTCTCTCAAATGGAGATGAAGAGAGGATCACAGATGTACAAGTGGGTAGCCATCTGGGAACTAGCGACCATCGAACAGTATGGTTCACAATAAACACAGCAATAGAGTCAAGCCATACAAAGGCAAAAGTACTGGACTTTAGGAGGGCTGACTTTGCAAAATGGATGAGTGCCTAAGGAATGCACTAGCAAATGTGCAGGAAGGAGGGTGGAAGAACAATGGGGAATAAAAAACTGCCATCACAGAGGTAACAAGCCTGTGTAAGCAAATAAACAAAACAAAAGATGTAAGAAACCACTATGGTTCTCAAAGGAAGTGGCAGTGAAGGTTCAAGAGAAAAAGCATTCAGGAAGTACAAGGAATCACAGAAGGAGCAGGACAGAGAACTGTATCAGTTAAAGCAAAAGGAAGTCGGGAAGGCAGTCAGAGCAGCAAAGGCCCAAACCGAGAAAAAGATAGCCAACTCAGTTAAGAAGGGATAAAACCTTTTATAGGTACATCAGGGAAGCGAAGGAAGACCAAGGAGGGATAGTGAGGCTTAATAAAGGGAGGGAGGATGGGCAGAGGGTGACTGTGAAAAGGCAGAGATACTAAACAAATATTTTGCTCAGTATTTACAAAGGAAGAGGGAGGTACCTAAAACAAACAGTAGAAACACTCTGGATACAGAAGTTGATACCAGCCCATTTACAGAAGAAAGGGTTCTGAAAGAACTCTTAAAACTGAAGGTGGACAAAGCAATGGGGCCTGATGGGTTTCATTCAAGAATTCTAAAAGAACTAAGGGTAGAACTAGTGACACCACTGACTACCCTCTTTAACAAATCATGGGAGGATGGGGTGGTACCCAAGGACTGGAGGAGGGCAGATGTGATTCCCCTTCACAAAAGTGGGAGCAAAGCAGAAGCAGGAAACTACAGACCTGTTAGTTTAACCTCAGTGGTAGGGAAAATGATGGAATCACTTGTGAAGGAAAGAATTGTCGAGTATCTAGAGGCCAGAGGGCACAGGACCCAAGGCAGCATGGATTCACAGCGGAAGGTCATGCCAGACAAATCTGATAGATTTCTTTGACTGGGTGACCAAAGTAGTAGATCAGGAGGGGCTGTGGACATGGCCTACCTAGACTTTAGCAAGGCATTTGACACAGTCCCACACAAAAGATTAATACAAGTTAGCCAGCCTGGGAGTGGGTCCCAAGATGACAGCCTGGGTAAAAGATTGGCTGGAGAATAGGACACAGAGAGTAATAGTAAATGGACTTCATTCTGAAGAAAGAGGGGTTACTAGTGAGGTACCGCAGGGTTCAGTATTAGGACTGGTCCTCTTCAATGTCTTTATAAGCGACATTGCAGAGGGACTGGAAGGAAAAGTATGTCTCTTTGCAGATGACACAAAGATCTGCAACAGAGTTGATGCACAAGGTGGGGTGGAAAGGATGAGAAGGGACTTGGCAAGGTTACAGGAATGGTCAAATGTATGGTAGCTTATATTCAATGCTAAGAAGTGCAAGGTAATGCACCTGGGAAACAAAAACCCAGGGGAAGAGTACACAATGGGGGGTGAGATACTAACAGCAACAAAAATGGAAAGGGACCTGGGGGTAGTCATATCAGATTACCTAAAGGTGGGCAAGCAATGTGAGAGGGCAGCAAGGAGGGCTGGGGAGATGCTGGGATGCATAGGAGAGGCATCACCAGTAGAAAACAAGAGTTATTATCCTCTGTACAGATAGCTGGTGAGACCCCATCTGAAGTACTGCATGTGCAGTTCTGGAGACCCAATCTCCGCAAAGACATAGACAGGATGGAAGCTGTCCAGAGGAGGGCAACTAAAATGGTGCAGGGTCTGCACCGGAAGACATATGAAGAGAGACTTAAGGAGCTTAATATGTATAGCCTCGAGGAAAGGAGGAGAGGGGGACATGATAAAACGTTCAAGTACCTCAAGGGAATCAACAAAGTCCAAGAGAGTAGCATCTATGAAAAAAGAGAGTGTGCAAGAACAAGGGGCACAATTTGAAGATAGAGGGCGGCTCAGAGGTAATTAAGGAAGTATTTTTCACAGAGAGGGTTGTGGATGCATGGAACGGCCTTCCTGAGGGGGTTGTGGAGTCAAAAACAGTGGTGGAATTCAAGTATGCATGGGACAGTCATAAGGCAATTCTAGGGGGTGGGGGTAGGAAGAAGTAGGCTGCTGGTTAACTGGGATCTGCAGCTTATCCATTAGGTAGGGAAATGGGCAGACTGGGTGGGCCAAGCGGTCCTTATCTGCCATCAAATTCTATGTTTCTATGTTTCTATGCTGGATGTTTTCTTCCATAAGTAAAGCACTGAACATTTATCAATATTAAATGTAATCTTATTTTTTTTATCCCACATTTCAATGTAATTCAGATCTTCCACTAAGTACTGATATTTAGTTGATGTATCAGCCTCACCTAATTTAGTATCAACAGTGAATGTTGACATTTTGTTATTTAAATTATTGTGCATATCCCCAATAAATAAACCAAAGAGCAGGTCCCAGAACCGAACCCTGAGGGGTGCCACTACTCAGCAGACCCATCTCAGAATAATGACCATCCATCCTAACCTGCTTGGTCAACCAACTTTCTACTAGAGATAGGCTGATGCCCATATTCTTTATGCTAAAGTCCAAAAGCCCAACATCCACAGGAACAGCCTCATTAATCCTCCTGTGGACCTTATCATGGAAGGATACTAAATTGGTAGTGCAAGATCACCCTCTAGTGAAGTCAGGCTGCGATTTATCATACAACCTATTAGCGATCATCTCACTATCAAAATGCTGTTTCAAAAGTCTTTACATTGTTTTGTTGACAAAAGATGTTAAACTGAAGTACCGATAGCTGTCCACATTAGTCCAACTTCCTTTTTATGTTGGCGTGCTTGCGCAGCCAACATCTTGCAGCAGTGAGGATTTGGAGGTGAGGTCGCTGTTGGGTGAATGAAGGGCACGCATCAGTAAGTGCGTCCCTCATTCCCCAATCAGCCTGCATGCTGGCGCCACACCACGCATACTAATGTGGCAAGCACATCTAAAGAGCTAAATCAGATTGGACCCTTCCTCGTGCTATCCCACATTGTCAGCATGGCGGGCGGCATAACTGCTGACTTTGGGGTCCCTCAATCCCTCCTGCCGGCTTACTCTGGTTGCAAGGGCTGCAAGATTGCACAACGGGGAGCCCACTCCCCTCTGCATAAAGCAGTCCCCCCATGTCTTATATGCTGAGGGGTGCCCAATCCCCTCAGCTCTTGCCTCCTGCTTTCCTTGTGTGCTGATGGGGGTGCCCAATCCCCGTCGGCATAAATTAACTCCCCCATTTGTTGTGTGCCAACGAGGGTTCCGAGTCCCCTGTTGGCTGCAGCAACCCCTCCCCCAAACAGGTGGCACTCTGGGAGCCCACCCCAGCGTGCCAAGTCCCCCTGAAAAAAAAAGTCTCGCAATGTTTGTTTTTTTTCACCCTGTGACACAAAAAGGATCCCTCGTAGTCTCCCTACCCACCACCCGCACCCACCCACTGTGCACCCTGTCTCCTTACACACCCCCCTCACCCCATACGTACCACTGGAGTCCGGTGTGACGATCTTCGATGCACCGGGAACATGCCTGCACTCTTCAAAGCCGACCGCAAACTGAAGAAATGCCGGTAAGCTGTATAATGGAATAAACAGTGTTTTTTTCAACTTTGATGCATAGCTCAGGCATTGTTTGGAATGTTTGCCCCAAATTTTCAACATGGGATTTTTGGGACCCATTTCTCATGAATTCTGTTACAGTTACGACGTTAATCGGTCCTGAAAAGGTGATTTCACAGTCACTACATGGAATCACCTTCCTGATCCGATTAACACAAGGACAGTGGCAGTGTTCATGAGGTGGGCTGTCAAAAAGCCTATGTTGCAAATTTGGTGGAAAAAAATCCAAAAAATGGTTGTTTTATGAGCGTGCGTTGAGCAGTTGCTACGCACACTGGTAACTTCGTGAATTCACAATATTTTCATGCCAGATTTTCAACATTGCCATTATTCTACTCCTCCTTGTGAACAGTACAGCTGTCATTTTTCACATCCTGGCCTAAAGGTGTTTCTGCACTTCCAGCGCACAATACCGCGGTCGCTGTGGGAAATCAGTGTTCGGGGCAGATTATGAAAATGACAGTTACACTATTCATGAGCAGAGGTCCTACAATGCCTATGCTGAAAATTTGGTGACGATAATCCATAACTGTGTTACAAGCGTGCATTGCACAGTTTGTATGCACGCTCTTGAGTTCGTGAATTTATAATATTTTCACTCCAGATTTTCAACATTGCCATTGTTCTGCACCTCCTTATGAACAGTACAGCTGTCATTTTTCACATCCTGACCAAAATGTTTTTCGCAGTTCCGGCGCAGAATAGCACGGTCGTTGTGGAACGTCTGTGTTCGAGACACATTATGGAAATGACAGTGACACTGTTCTTTAGCAGAGTTCCTAAAATGCCTATTTTGAAAATTTGGGGCCAACAGTCCATACGATTAGTGTTTTAAGAGAATGCACGCACGCTTGTGACTTCATGCATTTGTAATATTTTCACTCCACATGTTCAAAATTGGCATTTTTCCACACCTCCTTATGAACAGTACAGCTGTCATTTTACATATCTTGCCTGAAACGTGTTTTAGTACATCTGGTGCAGAATCGCATGGTCACTGTGCGAAATCAGATTTCTGGGCAGTTTGAGGAAATGATGATGATACTGTTCATGAGCAGAGGTCCTAAAATGCCTATGTTGAAAATTTGGTGCTGAAAGTCCAGAAGATGACTGTGCTGCAAGCGTGCATTGCGCAGTTTGTAACTTCATACATTTGCAATATTTTCATGCCATATTTTCACCACTGGCATTTGTGCACACCTCCTTATCAACAGTACAGCTGCCATTTTTCACAGCCTGCCCAAAACGCATTCCTGCAACTGTGGCGCACAATGGCGTGCTCGCTGTGGGAAATCACCTTTTGGGACACATTAAAAAAATCACAGCGCCACTGTTCATGAGGGGAGGTCCCAAAATACCTATGTTGAAAATGTGCCTAAAAAACTACCACAAATAATTTGGTTGCAGACATCTGCTGCGCAATTTGTATGCATGTTCAATGCTTCACCATTATTTCATATTGCCACTTCAGATTTTCAGCTTTGCCATTTTTTACACCTCCTCATGAACAATACAGTTGTCATTCTCCACATCCTGCACAAAACTGTGTTTTTGCCCCTCTGTCACCAAATGCCACAGCCACTGTGCAAAACCACCATTCAGCTAACAAAGTGATTGTGCCACTTTTCATGAGGTGGCCTGACAAGCAGCCCACATTGAACATGTAGAGTGAAACTACCACTACATGCCTACGGTGTTACGGTTTCCAGCTGCAGCACCCCCACCCGGTATGGACTGACAGGTGTCAGAGCTGTGACTTGGGATCATCGGATGTAATGCTCATGCCATTCCACCCCCCACACCCACCCTGCAGCCACTGACAGGCATCGTGGTGTGTCTTGCACTGTTCGGCCACAAACTTCACCCCACTCTCCTATACTGCACCCACATCAATGTATTTCCTTATGGAATGGGGTAAGTATAATGCCCAAAGACCCCAAAGCACACCATGACACTTGTCATTGTCTACAGGGTAGGGTGAGGTACAATGGCATGAGCATTATACCTGATGACCCAATGGCACACCCTACTGTCTGTCACTCTCTACAGGGTGGGGGTGGGGTGGGGTTGGCGCCACTTCAATACTTCACTGCCATTCCTATAATGCGCCTCTAGCTCTGCCACTGCCAATGCCAATGCCAGCGTGACAACAATCGGCATTGACAAATGCTTGTTCTTGAAGTGGGATGATAATTTCCCTCTTCCAGTCTTGGGGAACCTCACCAGTATCCAAGGATTTATTAAACAATGAAGTAAGGGGTAACATAAAACTGATGCACATTCTTTAATAAACCTTAGATGAATATCATCAAGACCAGAAGTATTACCTTTGATTAAACTCAGAGCTGACAAAACTTCTTCAACACTAACAAGTTATTGATGGTTCATTATAAGGACTATCAAGTAGCAGTCTCCAATAAGAAGGCAGAGTTCCTCTCCAGAAAGATTGCCCCCGTGTAGAATCAACCAGCTCAGCCCTTCCGGATTGTCAACAGTTTGTGCAATCCAATCTGTCTGCAGACCTGGGGGGCATTTTCACAGAACAAGTGTGATGAGTTTGCTCACTTCTCTGCAGATTAGGTTGTCACCATCAGGTCCGGGATCCATCCTGTACCCTCTAGTGGGTGTTGTGGAGGTCGGCAGGAGGTTGCAAATGCCTAGTTTGCCTGGTCAGACTTTGGCTGGCTGGCGACCACTGACATCGTGAGGATCATCCAGAGCATGCGACAAACTTACTGTTGTTTGGATCCAGGTCCACCACGTATCCTCGTGGGATGTGTTGAGGTGATCAGTCCAGTCCTGGCTGAGATGATCTGGAGTTCATTGCAGGCAGGGGTGTTTCTCGACCCCCTAAAGGAGGTGGTGATTATACCTCTCCTGAAGAAATCCTCCCTCAACCCTGATTGCTTAACCAACTACAGACCCATCTCTAACCTGCCCTTTGTGGGTAAGATTATAGAGACGGTGGCTGCATTGCAGCTAGAGGATCATCTTACTATCCATGATGTCTACGATCCTCTCCTGTCCAGATTTAGGAAGATGAATAGTACCGAGATGGCACTGGTTCAGGTACTTAATTATCTCTTAATAGTGAGGGATGGGAGGACCCGTTCGATCTTGGTTCTCCTGGATTTCTCTGCAGCATTTAACACTGTGGACCATGGAGTGTTATTGGAGTGCCTGCAGTTGCTCTATGGATTGTCAGGTACAGTCCTCAGGTGGTTTCGATCTTTCCTCATGGGCAGGACTCAGAGAGTGGTGTTGGGGATTTATTCGTTGACCACTCTCCCCCTGCCCTGTGGTATTCCGCAGGGCTCCATATTATCACCCATGTTGTTAGCGGTGTATATGCTGCCGTTTGGAGACATTATAATATGGGCTAAATTTTCACTGCTATGCAGATGATACTCAGTTATACATGTCCTTTGTGCCAGAGCAGGGTGAGGATGTCTCGGTCTTTAACAGCTGCCTCTCTGAGATTTCTTTCTTTATTTATTTATACTTTGGTAACTGGGTAGGCCAGCTGGAACCTTCCAGTCCCTTTTTCAGGGGTGACCCAGGTTTAGTTACATGTACCTAGAGGGATGGAAAAACCAATGCAAACGATATGTACAGTACATCAAGGCTTTACGTAGAAATGTGTGAACAAACAATACAGTACAGAAACTGATGCAACTCATGCTCCAGCCTTTTGTTAGGTACAGACAAATGACAGTTGTAAAGCCTATATAAAGTGCGAGGGACAGATTCTACCCCCTGACTTGTGTTTGGTCCCCTGGCAGGATTCTAAGTGAGGCAGAGGCACTAAGGCCCCTTCCCTAGGTGTGCTTTTAACCCTTTCTTGAAACCCACAGTGGTGGGGCTGTCTTGTATCTCTTTTGGGAGCTCATTCCAGAGTTTGGGGAGGACAACCCTGAGCGACCATTGACCAAGAGAAGATCTAGCCCTGGGGATTTCTAGTAGTGTCCAATCGGTGGATCTGAGTTCTCGGTTCTTGGTCTTAGGAACAAACAGGTCTCACAGCCCGAGAGGGGCCCCTGGTTGCTGTAGCTTATAGGCCATGCACAGGGAGGAATATGCTAGTCTTGCCTCCAAGGATGGCCATTCTAGGGCCTGGAGCACCTTGCAATGGTGTTACATTCTGTCCACCCTGGAAGTGAAACAGCTGACCCTGTGGTAGAGTGAACTCAGTCACCGTCTTTCCGTAGCTCTCAGTGACTGGAGCAGGGTTGCTTCATAGAAAAGGGTGAGGAAAATAGTCCCATTCCCTACTGCCTTCCTGGTTTCCTTGGTTAGAAAAGGGTTTAGTCTGTAGAGGAGGCCCAGTTTTTGGTTTACAGCCTTTGTGAGGTGGTCAATGTGCTTCTTGAATCAGACCTCCTGGTCAATGTACATTCCCAGATAGTGCATGCTATCCACAACTTCTATCCCTACTCCATCCCTGGTGGAGAGTGATAAGTGGTTGGATCTCCTTTGTCCCAGTCTTTTTGTGCCAAAGAGCATGGCCTTCATCTTTTTGCTATTCAGGACCATCCTATTAACCTGACACCAGGATTCAAAGGCAGTAAGGTCTTGGCTCAGCTCCCAGTTTAGAAACCCCATGTCTTCTCCTATACTATACAGCACTGCGTCATCAGCATAAAGCATGATTTTCACCCCTCCACAGTGCTGGGGAAGGTTATTTGTGAACAGGGAGAATAGTAGGGGGCCTAGGATAGACCCCTGTGGGACACCTCCGGGTACTGGGCGCATATCAGATATGGCGCCTTTCCACCGGACCATTTGTGTCCTACCACTGAGGTAGTCTGTGAGCCACTGTAGGGCTGTTATGTCCAGAGCCAGCCCCCAAAGCTGTTTCAGGACTGGATGAGTGCCAACTGGCTGAGGTTGAACCCGGATAAAACTGAGGTGTTGGTGGTGGACCCAGGTCATCAGGGTGTGGGGTAGTGAGCTGGACAGCCCTCCAGGCTGTGGCTTGGGGTAGCCAGCTGTTGACCTCAGACTGGGTGCGGAATCTGGGCATTCTGTTTGATGATGGTCTGACACATAGGTCTCAGGTGTCGGCCATTGTCCAGACCTCTTTTTACCATCTGAGGAACATCATCCAGATTAAACACCTGGTCCTGCCTGATGACCTTCCAACTCTGGTCCATGCTTTTGTAACCTCCCACCTTGACTATTGCAATGCCTTATACCTAGGGTTACTGGGTTTTGATATCCACCATTTGAAGCTGGTGCAGAATGCGGTGGCCAGGCTGTTGATTGGTTTACTAAGATCTTGCCATGTCACGCTTGTGCTCCACGGCCTGCACTGGCTTCCAGTACAGTGGCGCTCACCTTCAAGGTCGGGTTACTAACCTATAATGCCCTACACAGCCAGGGACCGCTTCACTTGCAAGATCTCCTCTGTCCCTATCACCCCCCTCTGCTCACTCCTCCAATGAGGGATTGCTTGAGGTTCCCAGGGTTTGACACAAGACCTCAGGGGTGCATTCTTTTGCTTTTATGGACCCTACCCAGTGAAATTCTCTACCTTGTTGGGTTAGAGAGTGCCTGGCCATCGAGAGCTTTAAATCTGCTCTCAAAACTCATTTGTTTGGGATAGCATTTCCTGACCCTGACTAACTGGGTGTTTGGTTCTAATAATTACTGAATTTTAATTGTAGTTTGTTTGTATTATTATTGTTTTTATGTTTTGCTTTTTTAGTACAAGCGCTTTGATCATTTTAATTACGCTTTTTAAAAATAAAAAGTGATTAATTGATTGAAGTTAAGCAACAGGTCAGAAGGACATATTTATTGCCTTACTTTTGCCCTTTTCTCTATACATTGAACAAAAGTACCTACCGAATATCCTTCAGAAGAATCTTGAATAATATCACCATTGTCCATTAGGGGTCCTACAGTCCTAGAAATGTTCTTGTTGTTATTGTATATAAAATCATAGTTTCCTTGCCCTTTCTTAATTCTGCATATATATCTATCAGCTTAGGCTTTCCCTAGGTAGAATGCTAGCAGGTGGCTAACCCTCTCTCCCCATTTGTAGTATTCTGTTTCATGTAACATAGTTGAGTCTCTACCTCCCTCAGTGAATCCTATTTAGCACCTCTTTAACCTGCCTCATCTAGGTGAGGAGTTCCTTGTGCCCTGATTGCTTGTTCTGTGTTTCTGAATTGATGAACTTTTGTGTTAGTTTTCCTTGTCACTCTCTTGTCTGTTTTTTTTATGTGCCCCATTGGCTATTATCTGTCTCCTTAGGATGGCCTTGTGTCCATCCCACAACATCTTGAGGGTAGAATATTGCTCAGTATTAAACTCTAGATATGTGGATGTGGAGATCTTTTCTCAGACGGTGGAGCAAAAGCTTGTCATTCAGGAAACATGCATTGAATTTCCATATACAGTAGGCCTGTCTTTCTCCATTTTCAGTGTGATCACCATGAGGACTGGGGACTGGTTGGAGAGGGTGGTCAGTCCTATCTTACACTTTTTACACTCCTCCGTAAGGTCTTAGATATGTAAAATCTATCAAGCCTTGAGTAACTATTGTTAGGGCTTGAGAAAGCCATAAAATCTTGGGCTATCAGATGGTAAGCTCGCCACGGGTCTGTTAGGCCCATTTGGATCATGAGTGCCTTTAATGTTTTTGATGCAGCCCTGTTGGAATTTTGGGCTCCCGTGAACCTGTCCAAGTTTGGCAGTTCTATTGAATTCCAGTCTCCACCCACCAAGATGTCACCTGCCAGTAGGGCTGCCAGATTTTGGAATGGATCTTTGTAAGGTGGCAGCATAGCATAGGGGTTTAAGTCTCTGAGCTGCAAACCTGGAGACCTGGGTTTGAATACCACAGCTCCCACTTGCATACTGTGTGACCCTGAACAAGTCACTTAACTTCCTTGTGCTCCCAGGTCACACCTGTGAACAAGCTTCAGTTTAGGGTGTCTCTCCTGGATTAAAAAAATGGCTCTTCTGCTGTGGGGTAGAATGCATTAGGGATGGGTGAAAACCAAGTCACTTTTAATGTAAGTGGCTAGGTTTTTGTGAGACTTGAACTGAACACAGCTGGCTCGGTTCAGGTTTTGCATTCCCCAGCCTCTCTGTCATGTGTCAGGCTTACTCCCTTTCATGTGACAGGCTTAGGAGGGTGGCGAAGAGGTCAAAGCATGCACCTCAGCTATATACCAACTTTGTGCATGTGCACAAACTCAGTGTACAGCAGGCAGCTTGGCTGCTCAGTATATAGCAGGTGGCGTGGCTGCTCAGTGTATAGCAGGCAGTGTGACTGCTCAGTGTATAGCAGGCAGCGGCGTGGCTGCTTAGTGTATAGCAGGTGGCAGCGTGGCTGCTCAGTGTATAGCAGGCGGTGTGGCTGCTCAGTGTATAGCAGACGGCATGGCTGCTCAGTGTATAGCAGGTGGCAGCGTGGCTGCTTAGTGTATAGCAGGTGGCAGTGTGGCTGCTCATTGTATAGCAGGCGGTGGTGTGGCTGCTCAGTGTATAGCAGGCGGCATGGCTGCTTAGTGTATAGCAGGTGGCAGCGTGGCTGTTCAGTGTATAGCAGGCAGCGGCGTGGCTGCTTAGTGTATAGCAGGTGGCATGGCTGCTCAGTGTATAGCAGGTGGTGTGGCTGCTCAGTGTACAGCAGGCAGTGGCATGGCTGCTCAGTGTATAGCAGGTGGCGTGACTGCTCAGTGTATAGCAGGTGGCGGCGTGACTGCTCAGTGTATAGCAGGTGGTGTGGCTGCTCAGTGTATAGCTGGCAGTGGCATGGCTGCTCAGTGTATAGCAGGTGGCGGCATGGCTACTCAGTGTATAGCAGGCAGTGTGGCTGCTTAGTGTATAGCAGGTGGCAAGGCTGCTCAGTGTACAGCAGGTGGTGGCGTGGCTGCTCAGAGTATAGCAGACAGCGTGGCTGCTCAGCATGCCATTCTGCTAGGGAAGTCGGGGGATGGCGGGATCAAGTCTCTTGCTGGCTATGGAGGAGCCAAGATTCAATCTCATTTTTTTTCCATGTTGCCCTTGCCCCATGATCACACAGAACACCCCCCTGCCCCCTTCATCTCAGCTTGGGGCTGGCAGTATAGCCTAGAGATTAGAGTACAAACATACAAATATACAAAAACGCCAGCAGAAATGGGCCTCATGGTCTATTGAGTCTGCTCAATTGTGCAGCTAGCCCCTCAGGTGGTTTCGATCTTTCCTCATGGTCAGGACTCAGAGCATGGTGTTGGGGACTTATTTGTCGATTAACAAGCTACGAATGATCTTGGTTTATCCAGAAGAACAGGGATTGATTCCCACACCCTCCATTTGAATGCTGTGTAACTCTGAGCAAGTCACTTAATCTCCCCAGTGCTCCCAGGTCGCCTCTGAAAATAGGCACTTGTGCCTTGTGGGCATTACCCTGTTACCATAAGAATTAAAAAAAAATCACGTTTTTGGCCACTAGGTTGCCCTAACTCTGTGGCCAGCAACCTTTTCTCACTGGAACGAGGGACACGGCCACTCAAAACAAAGGACAGTGAGAGACACTGAACCTCAGAATGAAGGACAACTCCTCAAACATACAGATACAAGCTCAGAACAGTGTAGAACCAAGTGTCTTCACTTGTGATAAAGTTTATTTTTGATTTTGCATCTTAGAATATCATACATTTCTGCTTTAAAGTCTGAACTTTCAGCATATTCCCTGTGTGGGCACACCTTTTCTATGAGTGATGGATGAAGGTCAGAGCAATATGTAGAGGCAAAATGAGGGTCATCCCTCAGTAATCAGTGACAGTTGAGAGGTATGCACACAGACGCCCCAACCCCTATTTTTCTTTTCAGCCATCACATTACCTAAGTCCAGTGGCCACACAGATGCCTCCCCCCTCTTTTTTGGCTACTGGGTTGTCCAAGCTTAGTGGACACACA